>CANTUZ010000013.1:15898330-17098330 GCA_947846985.1 Fratercula arctica | reverse complement strand
GTAAAAATGTGGAAGCAAAGCTGTTGACGATGAGCAAGAAGCATACATTCTCCCATGTAGTTTTTCACCTGCGCCCCCAGGCCTCTGCGCTGGTGGAACACAGGCACCAACCGGACTGTGAACCCTGGACCATGCTTTCTGCTCGGTGATGACCACGACACTGTCACCGGGCTGACCAATGGCTCACCATAAGAGGAAATAGCATCGGATAAGAAACATTAACCTATGGGAAAATTCTGAAAATTAGGTGGAAAAAGGCTGGCAAAACACAGTATTCTGGACTGTGCGCTCTGGGGTAAGAGAAAGGGGACAGGCCATATGGTAACAGGCAAATGAACACCCTGATGCAGCTCTAAGCAAACATAGGAGCAGTTAATGAAACCAACAAACACAGAGCTCCAAACAGAGTTTGAGGGTGGGCAGTGTGGGACTGCTCATAGAATGCAAGTCTGAATTAAAGGTATCGCGTACCTGCTAGGAACAGCGAGGGAGTGGAAGTGGGGCAAAGCAGACGCTGCTCCCACCCTTACCTCAATCCAGCGGCCGCCGCCCGCATCGTGCAGCACGACACAGAGGGGATCCGACCTGGAGCCCAGGTCCCTGTCGAGGAGGCTCCGGCAGGTCACCGACAGCTCCACCCTGGACACACACCCGGCCATCTGCGGGCAGAACAGAGGGTCAGCCCGACCGACCGCCGCTCCTCGCTCCCCCCGCGCCGCCGGGGGCGGGGCCGGGTGCCTCCGAGCGCGCGCGCCGCGCCGCCACGCGGGAAGCGCCGGTTCCGTCCCGCCCGCCGCACCCGGCCCCACCGCCCCGTCGGTTCCCGGTCTCCGTGCTCCCGGCGGCGGATCCCCGACCGGCCGTCGGGAGACGGAGCGAAGGGCCCTCTCCCCCCACCCCGCGCTCCCCCGAGGGATAAGGCGTGTTTAAAAAACTCTCTGGCATGCTGTCACTGCACGGGCAGGCGCTGGTGAGAACTCCTGAAGGCCAGGGCCTGCCCGTGCTCTCACAGCCCTTTCCTGCCCAGGGAAGGGGCCCGGCCGGGCCGCCCCCCAGGGGCCCCCAAGCCCCCCCAGCCTGCCGGACCTCCCGTCAGCCCCACACGCTGGGCCAGGGGAACCACAGAGCTCTCTGCGGTTCTGCCTTCAGAGAACACTAACAGGATGATAACTAAATTTTATTTATTGCATATCAAACTGCAGATACTTCTTCTGTTCAAGGAACAGCTGTAATTCCCAAAACTGAATTTAGAAGATAAGCCTCCCAGCATCAAAACATTCAAGAGACTGGACAGCCTGAGAGCTCTAACAAGTACTTCACAGGTGAGTATTTCATAGAGAAACTCCTTGAGAGTTCAGAAAACAAGGAAATAATTGTTTGATCTTTCTAACATTTGAGCATCCACATGGCTTTCTCACACTTGCAGGGTGCAAATATTTATCTCAATGAAGAGGTGAGCTTTTATTAGACAACATTTAATCCCTTAGACCTCCCAGTCAGCAGTTTACCCATCACTTAATATGCTATTGCATGGCACCCGGCTGCTCCAGTGATGGTGGCAGGACAAAACCAGCACTCAGTAAGAATCAGCAAAGCTTTAGGCAAAGAGGATCATAGTTCAGCTTTCTACTAAGGTACACATCTTTTCTACATCATCATCTGCTTTAACACCAGCATTTTCAGAGAGGCTAGTTTGAAGTAGTCTGGTCAACTGTTCAAACTACTAGTTAGAGCCATCCATCTTCCACTTCAGTTGCTTTCAACCCCAGTTAAGATTCACAAAAGAAAATATTACCTTTAATAAATACATTTCTCCTAAAATCGCAAGTCACAGGTATCAGGCTTTTTCTTTACCTACACATACCACTACACCAGAGCAGCTTACATCTCACACAGCCTGATGTCTGTGCAGTCTGCGGTTCTACAGATAACTGTACACGTTTGGATGGCATCAACTGTTTAACAGGAAGATCAGGACAGACGGCTCCCCTGCCAACATTTATCCTCTGTTTTCTTCTACTGTGACAGACATTTCTGTACCAACAGACGACAGAACCAGGAGACACCTTTCCTCCCCACTAGAGCACAAAGGATCCGGAGCAAAGTTAACCTCAAAGAAACAGCTTGCCCGTAAGCTTTAGCATGCCCAAGCAGCAGCTGTTCCCGTCTGGGAGGAAACCATTACTATAGATCTCAAGTTGCACGCAGAACAATTTCATACGTATTTATTCCATGTTACAAAGACATTGATAAAGAAAAGTTAAAAGTTAGAAGTGGGAATTGTTAAACCAGACAATGAAGCCAGGAGATGAAGTGACACAAGTCCTCAAACCTGACCACCTCCCATTTGCTATCTGAATCTCTTCTCCAGATCAGCAGCAATGAAATTATGAAAATACTCCACTGTTTCAAGGATATAATACACTAATACCCAGAAAGCTGCCTTATCCTACTGTTTTGGATTTAGAAATGGCATAGGATTTCCCCTGAAACACAGCCCAGATGTTCTGCTGAACCCCTGGGAAGTTACAAAGCACGAGGGATCCATCCTTTCCCACTACATCCTCCTGCTCCATGTGACAACCAGGACACAAGAGAGTACAGACAGGCCAGTTGTCTGGAGAGGTTGAGGAGGCACTGTTCTTCTAACAGGCTGTACTTCCTCCTCGCCAACTTGCGGATAACAAGAATGCGGGTTTAACAACTATAGAGAGAACCCTTATGGAAAGAAGTGGGATAGCGCCTTAGCAGCTTCAGATTTAAAAAAAAGATAAAATGCATGTTTAATCTGAACACATTAGTTTGAACCTCAGCCAGCAATCGTTTATATATTGCCTATATACATCCTTGAAAAGCCCACATAAAGTTTTTTTTAACTTCACAGCTTTCCAAATATACTGTATGGTGCTCTCCAGTTTCAATCCATTCCTTGAATAATAGCAGCAGAAAATCCTTATCATAGACTAGTCTGGGTATCTTGGCAGCAACGGCAATGAGTAGGTGGTCTGTTAAGACACTTTAGTCAAGCCTGAAGATCTGCTTAGTCTCTAGGTAAGCACCTTCACCTAATTATCCTGCTCACGCAGTTAGTGGGAGAAGTGCAAATATCTTGAAACCTGCCTGCATCTGAAAGCTTAAAAAGGTCCAAAGCTTAATATATTCTCATTCCCAAACACACACAAACAAAAACACTGAATGGGGGGAAAAAAAAAAAAATAGTGGAGTTTCTCACCAATTAGCCCCAACTTCAGTTATCAGCTATTTTTAAACAGGATTTAATGACGATAAGCATTGGCTCAAATATTCTCTTTTCCTCCCTAAAGCAAGAATTCTGGAATTTACTTTCATTCTTCATAATAAACTGCAGTTTACTATAGTAATTTCACCTCTTTTCCTACAAAATATGGATTGTTTATGTGAAATACATCAGTTGACTTTCATCTCCACCTCTCTCCACAAAGGCTCTGTTCACTTCCTGCGAGAGGAGTGGCCATCCTGATAGCTTTGGAAGTCCCAGCAGCTGGCACTTGTGCTTCAAACAACCCCACGCCCAATACAACCCCCCATCCTGTTTCTCTTCAAGCAGAAGCCCGTGATGCTCTTTCCTCTGAAGCTTCTATGTTCTGAACTTCCACATAACCCTGCAACATCTTCTTGGTATTTCACCACTTTGAAAGCTGTAAGCACTGCACTGTCAGTACGGTTCCAATGCTTCATCACTTATCAGTGCTGTGCATCAGACACATGACCAGAGAAAAACCTTCTAGAGGTTACTATGCTCAAACAGCACATGAAGGCTCTGATCCCACGCTAAGTATACAGTTCAGTGTAATTAAACTGAAAGAACTTGGGATTTTATTATTTTTATTAGTAGCCTTCCTTTTTTCCTTGGCTTGCACTCAAAGAACACCAATCTCATTCAGCTTGCAGATTCAAGTCAACATTTCAAAAACAAGTTTCATGTTGTTTCACAGAGTTTTTGTAGAGCATACTAATATTTATATCCATTCATACACACAATATAAATTTAGCCTTTAGACTTGCAACAATTAATCTTTACTATGAGAGAATGTCATCTGCATTTGTTGCAACACTCATTTTTCTATTTTCCAACAATTCCAGAAATGCTAAAATTTCTTAATTTTCCCCCCTTATAATCATCCTTTGATAACTAATATTGACATCTATTATTTGCAGCTTCTGGTTTACAGAAGACAATGGACATTCCCAAAGCAAAAACAGCAGCTAAAGCAAACTGCTTTCCATAAAGGTATTAAAACCATACAATTTATAAAGCATGTATTATAGATTGATCCTTAACAGCTTGCAACAATGACAATTTAATAAACAATCCAACTTATTCGCCACTGGCAGATTGGTCTGGAAGTCACAAAACTATTCTAGCAACAGAAATTCAGTTTGCCAAGTAAAAACGAACCCCAAATGTGATAACGGATTCAAACTCTATTTAAAAATACATAAAACAGAGCCACTGGGTACATCCCAGCACAGCAGGTTCAGAAAAGGCAACGTAAGCAAGCCACTGGGTAAGTGCTGTTGCTAGAAACAGCCTGTAAAATCACAACTGGTGTTATGTTATGCCACCACGATCAACAATTTATATTGACAACAGCCACACACATCTGAGCCAATGCTCTCACAACTCAGGGATCTCACTGTTGAGAGGCATCGCCTGTGAAGTTTCATCTTGAGTCGAATTCTGCACATTCCTTTCTCAAGGGAGAAGCTTCCAACACTCGGCTTCAGATCCATCAGGCACCTTTATTTTTTGCCTTTAGTTAGAATTGCACATGATATAACACCACATTTTGAGGAAAAATAATACATCATCCATGTTATTCCTACAAACTCTAGAGCAAAATACTCTAGACACAGAAGTCTGTAAGAGCTTGAGGACATACTCCAGAGGTCTGGCACTGCTCAACCAGACATCATTCCCAGTGAATTCAAGTAAAACATCAAATGGCTCCAGACTAAGTACACTTGAAGAAGTGCTCAGACAACCAAACCAAGGTCCAGTTTAAAAAGTCAAAATTATTTTTACTATGCATACCACTTCTTCCCCTGTAAAGATCATGAACTCCAATAGTTGAATAACACATGGAAAGATAAATCCCAAATTTCCAACAAAGCTGGTCTACATTGAGTTGAAGCACACCAGTAAAGAAGTTGGTCCTAAATAATCAAACCAAGACCCAAAAAAAAAAAAAAGCTACATTCTAGGAAAATCACATAGGAGATTCATGTTATGCATTCAAAAGAATAAGGAATTACCTGCTACTTTTTGAAGTTTTACATAAGCATTTCAGAACATCCAACCCTTTTCATGTGTTTCTGCAGAAAAATCAGCTTCCTGTCACACAGGAAAGAACATTCTCCAATGTAAACAAAAATCAACTCCATAAAAAGGGCTAGTATTCATTTATAATTATTCTTCTAGCAATTCTGCTTAACCGAAGCTTAAAAGCAAATCAAATAGAAGAGAAGAAAGCACTGTCCACCTATACTCGAAGCAAACTCCAGAACAGGAGTGCTCAGAGATTTTACCTGTCCCCATTCAGAGCTTTGGAGGGTCTCGCATTTCCCCAAAACACCACATATAGGTGTTTGAAGCATAAACAAATTCCGCTGGTACTTACCGCTCTGCAGCAGGAGTACCACCATTTAGTTAACTAAGGATCAAGTGTTGGACTCATAAGGTGAGAATTACTGAATTACAACATTTGATTTTGTACACTTCTGTACTGCACTCAGCCTGAAAGTCAAGAGGCTCCCCTTTCCCTTTAGCCTGGGGAGGACGGGGTGAAGAAGGGGGGTTGTGACTAAGATCACCCCAGTATGGTAGCTCATCACAGAACCCATGGAGTCAACCGGAGGACAAAAAAAATCTAATAACTTCATGGCATCAAACACCACCAGCAGTATTTTTAGTAGTGCCAGGAGTGATGTCTTCTGGAGAGAAAACGTTAGTGTTATCGCAGAATCGTCTCGTGGGTCAGCCTGGTTTCACTGTTCCGTGTAAGATGGAATATAAGCAAGGATTCAGCACAAGAAAGCCTGCAGTTTGTTCCTAGTTAATCACTCTAATAAATTCTTATCAACTACATCACTCTGCACAGGATACCCAACACACTCTATTTCAGTGTACACCAATTACACATTCATTTAAGAACTTGGTTAACTCAAGCTTGAGGCTTTAATGCATATGCTTAAGGACACCTGATTTCCAATGAGCTTATTTTGTACTGAACTGACTACACCAGAAGCAGAAGCCTTACATTCCACTTACAAACACAACACAAACACCAGCAATCTTGCCAGCAGTATGTACCAAGTGAAATTTTCACCATCTTGGCCTTATCCTACGCAATAACCCAAGAAATACACCCCAACACGTGTAACAGACCATCCCAGTTAATAAATCTTGCACTTTCTAACAGCCTCATGTAGTCCTCTCCTTGTCCATTGCTTAGTTTAATCCCACATCTTGCCGTTATCACCCTACTTTCTTCTAAACAGCTTCTCTCTTCTCCTGCTGCGATCCCTGAATGTGCAGACCACTGGAAACAAGGCTTTCTCAGATTACTAGTTCAACGTTCAGGGGACAGCCAGTCACGTTTTAGGTTTTGGTATTACAAAGCTGATGCTGGTGCCGAGATACCATTCTAATTTATTATCAAAATAAAAATTCTGGTGTATCATGGTTTAGCCTCAGACAGCAACACAGAACCACTCTCAAACTTCCCCCCTCTACAGGGAACAATCAGAAGAAAAAGGCAAAACTTGTGGGTTGAGAAAAAGGCAGTTTAACAGAACAGCAAAGGGAACAAGAAAACAACAGTAACACGGATAGAGGAATATACAAACACGATTATGGAACCATTGCTAACCGACTGGACCTGGGACGCCCCAGCGTGCTCCAAGCAACAACTTCCCGCCCCCTCCCCTGGCAGCTCAGCCTGGGCATGGCTCCCATGGGATGGAATAGCTGTGTCCCTGCTGGAGCCTGGGGAGAATTAATCCTATCCCCGCCAGAACCAGCACATGGTGTGATCCTACTTTCCAGAACACCATAAGGCTCTGAAAGAAATCATAAAGCTATGTTTGTATCACTAGATGCACTAAAAAACATCTTTATTTTAAACTGTGATTGAGAGAGTCTCATGACAAAGACCACAGTCCACAAAAATCATTAGTAAATACAGCCTCTTTCCAGCACACCAGCTCTTCCATGGGCCACAGAGCCTCATCCCACAGCCCAGAAGCTCTGCAGAAAATACAAATGGCTACAATTTTTTCTACCATTTAATTATTCCTAGGGGTTTGGAGGGGGGACTCTTAAAACAGGCATTACTACAGGCAGATAATAAATCAGTATTCTCTATACTGTGTTTTGAGTTATCTGTCACCATACATTTTGACTGATCAATCAAAACTTTGTGGGAATGGGGTTATTTAACTGTTACCACAAATTTGACATAAAACCCGAAACAAAAGGCATCTCTTAATTGTCAAAAAAGAAACAGAATATCAAATACTATTAAGAACACCTTTTTAAGGAAACTGCTCTGGCAGCTTGATTCAGTCCTGGTAATGAGTGTCCATGGTCCATCAGATAGCCTCAATTTCAGGGGTGAGAGCTCCCAGGGAGGACACACACAGTGGAAAGCTGACAAGTTTCCTACAGGGTGCAGCAGTGAAGCTGTGGAGACGCTGAATCACTCCAAGGCATGACCAGAGGTAAGCAGTGGCACAGCTGCCAGCCCAGACAAGCCTTTCCCAGCTCTGAATTTGTCTACAAGCCTTATGCAAAGAGGTTATTGACTATTGCGCACATAAGGCAACTGAATATGCATGGAAGTTACAACCTAGTTCTGCTTCCTGAGTTGTCTCCACTAGAACCCTGAAGCTCCACTATCACCATGACAATTTGAGTATTTTGTATGTGAAGGCAGCCCACGGGTACAAATGCTAAGCATGCAGCGTGGCAACCCGACCTCCGAGACAGCTATGGAAACTGAGAAGGCACAGCTCCCATTTAGGATAATAAAAATAACAAGTTTAAGACAGTTGTAAAAAAACCTGAAATAAAGCCCAAAAATCACAAATGGGATTGTAATTTCCAGCAGAAAATGCAAACAAGAACTTAGGTCATTTCTTCATCTTTACTCTTCTAGGGAAACAACACCTCCTTCTACAAGTTCACCTTTACACTGTTCACCTTTTAACTAATGCACCACCAATAGCCCGCTTAATCACAACCAACAAGCTCAAAGAAAGGCCTGTGTGTGCCTTTACTATATATATTCTCCACTTTCCTGAGAAATAATTAAAGAAACTGATAGGTTAACATTCATCCTATTTCAAAAATATTAGTTTGTAATATATTAAATTACTATGGGGTTCAAACTAACACCTGAACTTAAGTAAAACCTAAGTTATTTTTCCAAGCTCTTCATGCAAAAGAAAACACATTTCAAAGTTCTTCATAGCATTTAGTAGTAGAATATAAAAAAAACCATTTCCCTGAAAAGCTAACTTAAAGTAGGTTGGGGCTTTGGAGTCATTAATTCATTCGGCTTAAGTTGGAACAGTGACTGCAATCCTAGAAGTGCTCCCTGACTTCTCCCACCAAATAAGATTTTTTTCATTCCTTTCATATTCTTTTATTTAGCTGCTTCCCCCCCACTCCATGATTCTCAAGTATTTATTACTGAAATGTAAAGAACAACTTAATTGAAAAAGAGACTTAAAAGCTCAACCACACTGACCTTTGTAACAACCTCAATCCCACCATTTTACATTGCAAATCTTCCATTCTCAAGTAAGGCCTCATTCTTTCCCTTAAAACTCCAGCTATTCCTATCTCTGCCACAAATGGCTAAACTTTCTGTCCCATGCTCCAGATGAATCAAGCTGGCTATGGCTCAATCCTCCACTCCTCAGTCCAAACTCCTTAGACTGAGATTGAAGACTACACCACATTCCTCCTCTTCGGTTCTTCAACTACACTGCAGCTTCACCTGCAAGTACCTCAACGTACCACTTCTTACACATCCATGATTTTTGAGGCAACACCTTGGCATTCACTCTGCGGATTCCTTTAGCAACCTCGACCATTCAAAGTCTGGAAATCTAAACCATGCTGTACTTACTCTAGAGCCTGCACGATTTTATCCGTTCCCCCAAACGTAACCATGATATCATGCAGATGACTTCAAGGCAGAAACTCATTAAAGTCCATCTGTCTAAACTAGTACATACTGTAAGAACAGCATGAGTTCAAAGTAAGACTTTATAAAGAAATATGCCAGCAGCACATGTTACCAAACAAATTCACATCACTGAAGAATTTTGGTGACCATGTAGTACCAATAGCCACTTAGTTAATGAAAAGTTTGTGGTATTTCTTGTTAGTATTGCACCGCTGAATGACCACCCAAAAAAAAGGTTGACATACCCCAGATGAATTCTTTAGACTATTCTCAGTTGCCCTGGAGTTATTACTGCACAGTGACAATTTTTGCCTAAAAAAAAGAGTACAGACGTAAAGCAGAAGGGACCTTTCAAGTTGTCACACATGACAGAACCACACTGTGTCTCTCATTATATAAGTCAGGCTTTCTTCTTTATGAACTTTAATCTTGAATCTAGCTCCTCGTGAAATATCATCTGGGAAAAATACCATAATAATGCTTCTGCAGTACTCATAAAAAATTGATTTCTCCAATTTATTCATTGCAAGTTCAACCTTTCTTATGCCAACATTGTCTTCCCGTTCTTTTTTCTCCTTCTGAGTATATGCTTCTTCTAAAGAAAGAGATTAAAGAAAGAGATTCACACCCCCGTAATACTTTTCTGCCACTTAATTATTACCATCTGTAGCATGAACATCTTCACTTCTCCATCACAATCTGTTGCAGAATAACGATGCTTCAAAACAGAAAAACCTACGAAAAAGCTACCATCACAAAAACCTGACATCAAAGAAGTACAAAGGAAAGGATACAGCAAGGGATTTTAAAAGCTTTTTCTCTCCCTCACCTAGACTAACAACAGAAGTATTTAAAGGCCACAAAACACCACGCTGACCTTGTGTCCCTTTTCTGTTCTCCTCCAAATCTAACTTCTCCTGACAGTGTACCTCCCCAAAAGCACAACTCATTACAACAGATTCAAGATATTCCGCTTGTCTCAGCACCAAGTGGGACAAAACAATCATACAACCTCCCTGCATTAAGGGAGAAGAGATTCCACAAATGTAAACAGATTTCCTCAAGTGCTTCTTCCCTGTCTGTTATCCATAGTATATGTACTGCAATACTTTCCAACCTATACCCTAAAAAAGTCTGTTTTCATTAAGTTTGAATTTGCTACAAAGGTGTTCCACACCCTTTATAAAACATGCCTCTGCCAGTTAAGAGCCTGAAAACCCCTATAAGCCAATACTGGTAAGCCTTAGATTGTCCCACAGGTGAGCCTCTTTATTTTCTCAAAGTCAAATGAATAGTTTCAACAAATTTTTAATAAATATGACCAAATTAATATGACCAGAGAAGTTCTATAAGCAAAAACCTCTGATGAAAAACCTAGAATCAATTTAACAGTTGTAAAAGCATGAATTGAATTACATTTACCCTAAACAGACTTGGAATTATCACCGTTAGGTGGAACCTGGAAATTCAGGTCACAAATTACATGTTCTCTGGGCAGTAGAGCACTATCTGCACAGTAAGAGAACAGCTGAATAACAGGCAGCAGACAGAACAGAACATTAGATACAATCTTGTTCATCACAGATTCTTCATCAACAAGGCTTTTATGCGTACCTAATGCAGTAGCAGAGGGATCCGAGACCACAAAAAGATTAAAATAGGATCCATTTTCACGTTATACGTGTAAGCGACCCTGGAGTGTGGGCTGCTCAAAAACATTCAAAACAGGTTCTTACTACCTTTTCAAGGCTAAACACGATAGAGAGGAAGGTTACATACTACACCACCACACTGTGGCTGGAGCAGAACTCAATTATAGGGATTCTTCTCACTGTTCAGAGCAACAGAATTAGAAAGTGATACTACAGTCATATTCAGTCAAGTCACTGCACTGAAAACAGCCCTTATTTCATAGAGATATAGCATTATCTGCAGACTCATATTATATATTATATTACATTGTTTATTATTGGTTTTGTTTAAACCAAAGAATTTTTGGTTTCAGAAAACTTACTCTTGTTTCTACCTTAAGTTATTTTTACAGGCACAACTCTGGACAAATTTTAACACGAAAAGTAGCACAGGCCATCCAGCAGAAGGAAAACACTGTTTGCACACTCTCCTTTCTGCTCCTGGAGTAATTAGGGTAGCCAAACACTACCTTCTCATTCAAAGAAATAACACAACACATTGCTTGCGTTGCAAGGAAGAAATGCCATTTGGATTATTGTCTTAACAAAAATACACTGTCAGTAACCCAAAGGGAGGGATGAGTGTTCTGATGACAAAAGAGGCCTTCAAAAAATTCAGGACATTTGTGCAATATGTCATGGTGTTGTGTATGTAATTTTTTCAGATATACTTGAAAGGCTTTATTCCTTTAAAAGATTCATCCATCTTACTCAAAATGCTTTTATATACACACAGGGGCTATCACTGACTTAAGTGACAACAACTACAGTAGTCTTTAAAAACCTTAAAACAGACTTGACCATCAAAACCAATTCTGATTTACAATCTAAGAGTACGTAAGACTGTGCAGGGCTCAGGTTTAACAGCAAACCATTTAGATCAATTACTTATCTCATACATTCTATCATTAACAACTGAATTTAAATTTGAGATTACTCACTGTTTTATTCTGCTCTTTTTCACACAAGCTCAATGCTTGAAGTTCTGAACCACATTCTTCTTTAGGTAAAAGCATCACTGGGTTGTTTTTAATAAAGCTGCAGAGTGAAAGTTTGGTCTCAACTTTTCAACTTCAACCCTAATGCCATTTCACTGATATTAATACTGATGTGCCTTTAAGGTGAGGATGAAAACATTCCTCCACTGACTTACTGGTTACTCGGAGACAAATGAGCTATACACCACCACCCTGCATAGACACTTACCTCACTTCCTAAACGCATTCAAGTCCATAGATGAAAAAAGCTTTAAGTGTTACAAAAAACATTCTATTTATTCGTTTGAGACTGTATCTATAACACAGAAGCCTGGCTCTGCAGCAATGCTGTGACATAATGGGGGAATCCTAGGCAAGTGAATTAGTAATATTTAACAGCTCCACCTCCGTTCCTTAAGAGGGGATTTCCCCTACATTCAGTCAATGAACTGCCAGTGCCTAATTTTACTTTAAATTAGCCTCTTTGCTTTTGTACATGGTTGCATCAGTGTTCCTCAAGAAAATGGGACTTATAAATACTGCCCTTTTATTAGAAAAATTTGGCTAATAATGAAATAGTATCAGCAACCATCGTTTTCAGTTTTGATTTGAGCTTCCTGTTCAAACAAGCAACACTTCTCACACTCCATATACATCCTCCTGTCAAAACAAGCAGCAATGCTTTGGCTATACTGCTGAACACAAAACTTTAATAAAAAGCTCCCATTATGGAGCACATTCTGGCACATGCCACCACAACAAGAACGTCACTAAGCAAACAGTGCTGCACAGAGGCTTGAAATCTTGGTGACAGAGGTCTTATGAATTTTATCATAAAAATCAAAATTACCTAAAAGGAATTCTTGTAGTAGTTTAGGTTCTGACTATATGGCTATTTTCCTCCCAAAATCTGCTTAAGTGACTAGAAAGCCTTTCTAAGCTTCCTACTGTCACAGAGCAATGCTACATCCACATAGTCACATTTAATGGGAAATGGCTGGAATTAAACTAATTGTTTGAAACTACAAAACAGCTATCTGGAAGTTACACCTACCTTCAGATGGTGAGAAATTGGAGCAATACCATCCTACCAATTCTTTGGTTAACAATACTGTAACTACAATATGAAGATTTCAAAGAGTCACCAGCCTTCCAGAAGCAGCAACCGGTCCAAAGAGCCAGACTATGCCACCTAAAAGAGTTTTGGGCAGGATCAATTCCTGTTTTCCCTGTGCAAGCCTTCCAACTCCTAAATTTTCAGTTTTAAACTTTATAGGGAAATTGTACTCCCTCAACCATGTACCGTAAAGGCAATACCCACTCAACCCTTTGAAGTTATCCCGGCTGTGATCTATTATCAACTGTATGAAGAACTAAGGTCTAGTTCACTGATAACTCATAACAAAAGACCTCCCCAAAAGTTAGGAAAAAACAATGAAGCTGGTGTGAGACTGGTAAATACAGAGTTACTAAATTGATTTTGTGGAAATCAGACTCATGTTAAAAGGAAATATATTCACTGTTTCTGAAAGCTCAGTTTAACATATTTGGGAAGCAACTGGTAAGACCATTTGAATTTAAGGCTGCAGACATGGGAGCATACAAGAGAAAAACAGCCACAAAGGAGTAAGCTTTGACTCTGCAGAAGCAGTAAAGGAACTCAGGTCAGAATTAATCTGGTTGCCTCTCTCCTAAACTGCCATGCTGTGAATACACAAATAAAACCAGAAGAATGATAATAAAGGAAGCTGCTCAGAAGTGAGTGCCAGTGAGTGAAGAGTCACAAGCTAAATAATCCAACACCTGCATTCAGTCTATGGAGCTATGGAAAAGGAACACTTTCAGGGCTGCTTTTCTTACATATGGTCTTCATACCCATGAGTGAAAAGCATCAAAGTCAGGAAGGCGGGAAGCAGTCCACACACCACCACCATCACCCAAATATTCCATGCAGTAACAAAGCTCCAAGAAAATTACTGACAAAGTCATCTGTGTAGAAAAAAAGCTACAGTACACCTACCTGATCGTATGATAGGGCAAGAGTAGTGGAGTTCAGTACACAGTCACAAACCTTAAGTCGAATGCGTACTACCAACCAACAGATTCCATGGGAAACCCAAATCTTTCAACTACCATCACGTTCTCACCGCCAAAAACAGACAGAAAAGAACTCCTTGAGGTTACTCTTCCTGCAGAAGTATTTAACAGTTTCACCTCCCCTTCCACCAGGAGAAGAGTAATTCATTCTGTACACAAACTCTATCTGTTTTCCCAAAACCATGAAAGAACATACAGCCACAGAAGAGAACGGAGCATCAGCAAACCTGCAAAAGGGCAAAGACCAGCAAATATATTTGACAACATTGCTTCTGGCCCAAGGCACCATTTCTGAAAACCTCTTACATTAACAGAATTTAGCATGTTTTTTTTTTCTTTTTAAAGACCTGCACAGTATCTAAAGAAGCAAATTGACATAAGACTAATTTGTGTACGTCTCTAGACTCAAACTAACATTTCCTAATATATCAGTCCAGTTTCAAAACAGCTTCCTTCCAACCAATTATCTTGTCAAAGATAGAAACTAGTCTTTTGCTTGGACTAGAGTCTGTATTAACCAGGAACTGCAATCCTTTCATTCAGGGGCTAATCCATATATCTGGATAATCATCCTAAAACAACTGCTCTCAGAGTGGTCCATTGTCCGACCAAAGGCTCTAAGTGGTCCATAGTATGTAGTTGTTTCAATTTTGCAGATCAGAAGGCCAACACCATTCAGAGGCGTGCACTGCTGAACAACATGCTGAGGACCGACAGCATTCACTGCAGGAAGCAGCAGCTTTGGAACCACCACAGCAGAAGACTAAGCAGGAACAAAATACAGAAACTGAAACTGATATTTACAGTTAACACACCACTAGCGTGCCTAGGTAACTGGGTATTTTTTTCCCCAAAAAAAGTCCAGTCTTTAGTGCACCGAAATAGTCTCAGTGAAACAAGCTGCTGATTTCAGGCAGTACAGGCAACAACTTCTTTAAGGAGTTAAGCATGAGCAAATTAGCAGAACTGACCAGCACATACATTCTTTAGAAGGTAGACCTTCAATGTCAACTGGCGCACAACTACATTCTTCATTTGTGCATTGATCTTCCCCTCCACTCACAACAAGTTCAGAGCATAGACATTCAAGGAAAACATTAAATGCTATGAAAAGAACGCCACTTAGAATAAGAGAGAAGTATCCTTCAGTTTTCTTTAAACCTACAAAGCCCCAAACATCTCATAAATCTACATTTAGAATGTGGCAACAACAATTCATCAATAAAGAACTGGTTTTAATGTTGTCTGTGATATTAGAGAATTGACTGTTTTGTTAAAAACAAAATCCACAACATTAAAAACAAAAACTGCGACATTTAAGTGTAACTGTTTAAAAACTTGGTAACTTTAAAGTCACACTTCCATCTAACCATTGCAGTTCTTCCATGTAGGTTACAAGTTTATCATTGAATAGTTTATTATATTCATACTTTCTCTTGTGAACAGAACAACAAAAATACGTGTGTTTAACAGAAATCATATCGTTTCTTTTTTTTTTTTTTTTTCTTTTTCACAAGTAGTACTTAGACACTAATACTTAAGGAACTGCTAAAAACACCAACTTAGCCAGTTCTATAACAAGTACCTTCTTTCCATAACTTGAAGAAATTGGGACATCGGTGTCACTGACTGTATTCTTCCAATGAGGCTAAGCAGGACGGCAGTTCCTGACACTCAAATCATCAAGGCCAAAACAACTGCAAACTCAAGCAGTGTCCATCAGCTGATTCTTTCTGTTGCTACCTCTTATTAGCAGCCTGACTTGAAGTGTATGTGCAAGGGCAGTTACATACCTTCCACACTAGAGACAGGACCTCAGAGGTCCAACCCCTTATTTTTAAGGCTATTTACGAATATAAACATGTGCAAAGTAAGCAATTTTATGAAATCTAGCCATGTAGTCTCCTAATATAAGGGTATCCTCATAATTTAGCACGTCATGCAGTTTAAGGCTGCTTCTAACATGAAACCGAGTTGTTAGAGAAAACTTCTTATATTTGAAAGTGACACTTGATAATGAACTTTTCTCTATATATGCTTTGAAGGATCAACCATAACTATTTGGTACAGCAGCTGTATTGTTTACAGTACATACAGAAATTCTAAATATGCTACGCCTTCCTATTTTTTCCAAGGGCCTACTCTCAAGGAAAAGAGGTATTTACTAAGTAATTTACTACTAATTTAAATGCTAAAGGATATGGAGCATCAACTGCTTGGTAAGATGAAGAGCCCCCTTCCCCACCCCAAATCCTCCACTGAAGCATTCCATCCATGTCAGTGTTCCCAAGACCAACGACTTTTTGTGTTGGTTTGCACTTTTTTAGACAGGCATTTAAACATCTTTAGACCACATGGAAAAATCAACAATCAGAAAATGAAAGATTTCCAAAACAAACCTGCACTTTTAGAAAGTCCAAAAGAACAGGCATGCAAGCATGTTTCACAGCATATGCTGTGTCTAACACAAACACTAATAACCCTGCCTCTATTACCAAGAGGACTGAGACATGAAATCAAAAGACAGTAACACAGAACTGTGTACCTAATTCCAGACACCTGTAGTTTAATTACATTTCACAACAAGGCCAGCAATGTTGTGATCCATTTGAACTTGAAAAAACAGTTATCACCAGTTTCCACAAGTCAACACACACTAATATCTTAAATCAATTCTGTGAACAATGAAGCCAAGTTTTCCTTTTCAGTAATTTTATTCTAATATGAAACATGAAGAAACAAGCACCCAAATAACTCCAATATAGTATGAAACTTTAATAAAAGTTGTTTAAAAAACAAAAAGCATAATTTTAAAAATAAACTGAAAGGCTTGACTCCTAATCATACATCTTTCTGACATCAGCAAGAGTATTTTCAGACTTTCAAAGAAAAAGGAAAAAAAAAGAAAGATCTGCTGTTGAAACATTACTCCCAAAGACTGTTGAAACGCATAACATGAAGCTTCAGAGACAGACAGTTTTATTAACAGGAGGCTTAATTTTGAACAGTATATACAAATCACATGACTTTTCCAAAGTTGGGACCACCTAGTAATCTGTCAAAACAAAATTATGCTAATGAATTACAGAAGCATCTGTGTAATGCGACCACCTCTTTATTGAAGTACACCTTTATACAATCCTTCCACGTATTCCTGTACTGTGAAATCCTCTGAGGACGCAGCGCTGCACAGGTTTTCAAATCCCTCCTACACACCACATGAATAAAACTGTTGCCACTTGCACCTCTCAATTTTGCCTGACCATACACTTCAGTGTTCCATGATATGCAACACCAAAAGGCACTGTTTGTCCAAAAAACAAAACGGTTTAACATTTACTATGTTTAAGTACAATGATTTGCAGGGAATAGCAGGATTTTTCAGGCAATGCCCAAGTCTTTGAATTTATCATAAGCCAACAAGGATGAACCAAAAAAATTCTACTTTTCACTTGTGTAATTACTTCCTTTCCAATTCTCTGTTTTTCCATGGAAGGTTTTACTGCACAGCAAAGAAAATAGCAACTCTTTACAGACTTTGAATACAACAGCACAACTTTATTGCAAAAATATATAGTAAACTCAGTATTTTCAAGTTTTGGAAAAAAAATAAATTTTATCTCTGAATTCACCTATAGCAGTAATTCACAACAGAGTTGCTGAAGATAAAAGTTTCTTTCATATATAAACTAATTTAAAACTTTAGCTGGACTCCAATCTTCTACTGATAATCACCACTTCGGTTCTCTTAGCAGAGGCTCTATGTAAGGAGTTCAAGAGACACATGAGAAATACAACATCAATATCCAACTAGTGTCAAAGGTCCTATCCCAACTGATTCGTGTAATCCTAACAAATCAAGCTACTTAAACAATAATGAGTATTTTCAACTTGTTACTTCTACTGCAAATGTTTTATAAGTGTACTATAAAACTCATATGGTAATGTTTGAGGTTAGCTATACTTGTGGCAAAAGTCTTATTCTGCACAGTTATAATTGCAATATATAAATAACTAAAGGTTATTCCACAAAGAACAGCTTGAATTTTACAGAACGATTCTGCTCATACTTATAGGAATTAGTTTGGTAGACACATCAGCAATGGGCATAATTCAACTGTTCATACAGTGAGAATCTTGAAAAAAATAGATACATACACAAAACAATTTATCTGTGTACACTGAGAATTCGTTCAGTTGCAGAGTAAAATCAGGACTTTAAACAAAGCTTTGACCTGTAAACAAAGCAAATTCAGCCAGCTTTTAAACAAATCTAGAAATAGCTCTCTATTTTACAACAGCTTGCAGGAGCACCCACTGAAGAGCTTCGCTGGCTTCATCTATTTCCCTTATCCGAAACTACGTAAAACCAATCTAGATTCCTTGATAAGCACCGTGTCCAGTATAGTTTACCAAACTTCTATGATGAATAAGAATCTGTCTAGCTTCTCCACATATTTGTACGGGAAAATCCACTGCGCATCTGTCCTCGCAGTGTTTCTCATATAATGGCTAACCCAGTGCTCTGTCTCATCAAAACCAACCTGTTTTACAATTTAAGCAATCCACAGGTTCTATCCTGGAAATACTATAAAAACCAATCTGGATGCATTTATCACAGCACTATGAATATCTATTCTACAACTACTTCATATTAACAGCTACCCTAAAACAAGTTTTACTTTTCTGGAGCCTATAGGCCTGTCATTTAAATCAACAACAGCTGCCATAGCTTCATCACGAGACTCGAATGCAACCATTGCTTCTCCAGTGGGCATGCCTTTTTCATTGTACTTTAAGCACACTGAACCAGGGATCACTTGGTAACCATAAAAGAAATCCAAAATTTCATCCACCGAAACAGTGAAGGGCATATTTTGCACTTTAATGACAGTTGGTCCCGGTTTCCCAGACCCTGTTCCAAAACCTGGGGGTCCACTAATATGTATATTACCTGGTCCGGGTCCAAACCCCGGAGGTCCACTTAAATGTCCAAGACCACTAGCAATTCCTGGAGGACCAGCACCAAAGGCAGGGGGTCCACTTAAGTTGCCAGGACCATTACCAAAAGTCTGAGGACCCCCTGCAAAACCTGCCGGTCCGCTCAAATTACCAGGACCACCTGCAAAACTTGGGACCTCAATACCTGCACCAGGTAAACCGCTAGTTGCAACTGTAGGTATTCCTGGTCTAGAATCAGGAAAGCCACCTATTCCAGGTGGTGGTAGAGGAGGACCAAATGTGCCAGACCCGCTGAAGTTACCAGGGAAATTAAATGGAGGACCATTGTTTGCATCTTTAGCATTTCCCAAGAAGGCATGCTCATCCCCACCAGTGCCCTGTACTCCTGGCACAGTCGCATTTCCTTGTATCGGTATTTTTAATATCTTTTTCCCTTGAGATGGTGGGTTTCTTTCAATATCTCTCATTTCTTCTACAGTTATCAAACGCAAAACAACATCTCTTCCATTCAGTTTTTTACGGTGCAAACGCTCTGCCTTACGAGCATCATCTTCAGCTTTAAACTGAACCAGTGCTTGTCCTAAACCCTGCCCATTATTATCAACGAGTATTTGTACAGAGTTTTCTTCTACTGCCAGTCCCTCTAGAAACTGAAGGATTTCCATTTTTGTTATATTATATGGAATATTAGATATATGTGCACACAATTTTGGCAAGCCTGGTTCTCCCTCAGCATTCATGAGGATTTCTCTCTGGTCATAGTTGAAGTTCTGCAATCTTTTACGAATTATATCTATCTTTTCTAACATTGCCTTTTTAGTAATTGGATGAACTTGAATAAAGCGATTCCCTATATACTGCTTATGATGACACAAAGCTGCTTTGTAATCAGCTTCATTCCTGAACTCAACAAACCCCTCTCCAATCGCCTTCCCATTGGGTCCATAAGCTATATAAATGCTGTCTTCAACTATATCTAGCTTTTTAAAAAAATCTATCACATGTTTGTTCTCCGATTCAAAGGGAAGACCTTTCAAATAAACACAGAAACCCTGCTCATGAGGAGATCTCGATCGTGACCTTTTCTGTCCACTAGGAGATTTGGACCTAGGATGAGCTTGGGGAGGAGGAGCATGTGACTGCCCAGAGGGACCCATGGTTTGCTTGAAAGTTATGTGGCCTCCAGCAGCCACCCACTGTCTCTCTGTTGCAGGACTAACTTCAACATAGCGCTGAATCATCAGCATTCTGTTTCGCTTCAGTGCTTCAAATGTATCTTGAGGAGAAAAAAACTTAACTAGTCCATTTCCATTATTTCGACCTACATGATCCTTCAGCATATGGACTGCATCCACACGGAGCCCAAGGAAAAAATCTTTCACATCAGATTCTGTTGCAGAAAAGGGCATTCCATGAACGCTGACATACAAATCGTCTGGATTGATTGGAATTGGCTTAACACTACTTTGAGAGTTCATCTGGATAGGATTTACAGGATTCATGGGACCAATAAACAATGGATTCAAGCCGCTGTTCATATTCACTGCTGCTCCAGACCCATTCATTCCAGTGGGTAAAGGTGCTACGGGTGGAGGATTCATAGGAGGCATTCCTGATATGGGAGGCATAGGCGTCATTGGAGGTACAGGGGGCACAGGGGGTATCGGAGGAACCGGAGGAACAGGAGGCAGTGTGGGTACAGGAGGTGGAACAGGTATCGGGGGAATAGAAGGCATTGGTGGCAAAGATGGCATAGCTGGGATAGGAGGGATTGGTGGAGGAGGTACTGTGTTCATCGGGGATGCTGTGCTAGGTATAGTTGAGCTAAACGTTGGGCTACCAAAGGTACTCCCAAGATTTGGAGGTGCAGTCCCCATACTGGCAGTAGAAAATGTTGATATGTTTTTATTGCTTTCATGCACAGTAGTAGAAGCAGTTACTACACTAGGAGATGGATTATTAAAGTTAGGTACAGTAGTAGGTAAGTTAACCCTTCCACTCATTCCAGAACTAGGTGGTGGTCCTGACCTGCTAGCATTTGCGGGTGGCATATCTAGATTGGCAGTTTCAAAACGCCTACGACTGAGTTCTATCATGTTCTGCATTTCAGTTTTACTGCTCAGCAGTAGTGTTACTTTCGACCCTTTAATTGTACCACCTGTGCGCATCATACCAAGCCTTGCATCTTCATCAGTGGCAAAAACGATGAAAGCCTCACCCAGTTCACCCCCTACAATATGCACGCCCCCATCAGGAATGGTCAATCCAGAGAAGAAGTGGCGAATGTCCATGGTCCCCGCCACAATCGGGAGACCTTGCAAGCGGATGACCACAGCCATGCTGCGCTGAAACAACACACACCTGCAGATGAGAAAAGGCAACGGCTATGTCAGACTACTGTTTATGACACCATGCAATTACCTACAGACACCATCTACTATATTTGTTTACATACACCTAACAACATCTTGCAAAGATTAAGCATGTTTATATTCCAAGTTCCTTATTCATGTTTGTTTACTTCATACAGATTGAAGTATTAAACATTTACCAACAAAATTAGTATACATTTTGCACTGGAAATTCCAAAATAACCGTTAAACTAAGAAACAAGTGTCAGTTAAAAAAAAAGAAGGAACAGCAAAAGTCAGAACTATCATATCAGTAGCTGAATATTTAATGTAAGCAAAATGAGTATTTTAGCCAAGCAAAATTAATTTACCATACACTGGTATGGTATCCACTGTACCTGGCAAAGTGACTCCAAAAAATTCTGCACACCTATGAGAAATAACCAGTTCTCTTTCATTTGAGGGCGGATTTTATCTCCTGCCAGAAGATAACTGGGAATGTAATGGTGGGTTGGTTATGAATAAAACCCGTTATGGACAACTAGCAACAGTGAGACTCACACAGCATCCTGACAGGGACCATCTAGATTATACTGATCTTATATTTTCCTCCCAGGAAAGGTAAGAGGTCTAGGTGACCATGAAGCTAGCTAACTGTTATAATCTAGTCCCACATGTTTTGTGACTATACAGACCTTGCATAATAAAATTAACATCTATGCATACCCTAGCTAGATATTAGGCCTTTACAACTTTCAAAAACAAAGTATAATTTGTAATAGTTGCAGGTGCCCTGTCTAATATTACACCTTCCGTCTCAGACAGCTGACGTTAGTGGAAGCTTAAGATCAATTTTGAACAGGTAGATCTCAACAGTTACCTTGTACACATTCTACAGAAGAGCCTGAGGTCATATCAGAAGTTCAAGATAAACAGGAAACTAGGTAATTCTCACTTATTCTTGACAAACCTTCAGTAAATACTGAAAGCATCATATTAATACTAGCACAATTCACCATAGCAGAAACAAGTCTCTCATCCTAAGCCATCAATAGTAGCACCTTGTTTCACCTGAGCCACTTTATCTCTGAAACTTCTTCAGTTCCTAAGTACAAGCCAGTTCAGTGTCTGTACGAAAGACCTTCAGGGCTACCATTAGTCACATAGAACTGGTGTTAACTAAGCATTTGAAATCAAGAATCAACCAGACCACACAATGCAACACCAGGAGGCAATGCACCACCAAAGACTTTTGGCTGTATACCAAAGCTATGACCAACTACGATCAGTAACTATCTCCCAACATTTCACATTCAGCTAAGTGTTGTATCCCAGAATACAGTCAAATCTTTAAGTCAGCTGCATTTGCCTCTCCACGTCTTCCAATCACTTTAGAGTAGACATGCCTTGAATACATCCTTAACTACTAAGTAAAGCCACCATCCAACAATTTAACCATGTTAAGTAAGGCTGAATTCAGTACTTAATGAAAAAAGTAACAATTTTCCTACAGGAGAAAAAAAAAAAGCGCACACCAATTCTTTTACTTGCATGATGGAACTTCAGATTACTCAAATGGGTACTGAAGTATTTTGTTTTATTGCCCAATAAACCAGAGCTAACCCCCTTCCATACACTCATGAACTCAAGCAATATACTGGGGTATTACAGGGCATTGGCCCACATCCAGTTAAAACCAGAAAAGCGTGAAGGACCTTTCTCCCTCAAGGAAACAGCAGACAAGCCCGCTGGCACATAGTAAGCTCTGTTGCTCTAAATGAACGCCCAATTCCTTATTACACTGTCTTGAAAGAGAAACTGGAACTTGCAAGACAAACATAAAAAGGTCTAAAAAATAATAATAATAATCTAGCTGTACATACCACTAAGAAAACCCCTACTCCACCAAGGGATGGCAGCAACAGAAAGGGGAATATATACTAAGCTTCAGGGATACATTTTTTTAAAAGCAACTTGTGCATTGCCATGGCAAGGTAAATGCAAGATGTTGCTTTTGTTATCTCTTATAGTGACACATTTAACTTGAGAATAAAGTTCACTGCCCAATCATTTTCCAACAGCAAAATGACTGGTCCATGTGAAAAAAGCAAGTCAAAGTAAGAACTATCTATGCTATGTACACAACTAAGAAAGCATAGAAAGCATATACAACTTGTTGCAGCTTTAAAACAGCAGTACTTTTCAATGATTCTGTAGTTTTATTTTGAACTTGCCTAAATATGATAGCAATCTCCGAAAGTAGAGTTAAAATGAAAATTCTGCCTACTTCAGGGAAGCCATACTAAAGGGGACTGTAAAACCGTTACTACATTATGTTAAAGGATTTGCTTTCAAATTAGATTAGATGATCCTGAGGCAAGCAAGCAGTATAAAAGCATCCTTGTTCTTGCACCTGTGCTTTGAAAAATTTAAAGTAACACTAATAACAAATCTTGCTAGGAGGCTTCCCTTTTCTCTATTACTTATTATACAAAGAAATAAGTTTCAGAAATTTTTATGCATTAGGAGTTAGACATTTTAAGCTTCTTGTATTAAATGGAAGATTACTTTTATTTATCTAAGAGATAGCTAGTTTTCAAAGAGTTGCAGTCAACGGCTCAATGTCCAAGTGGCAACAAGTGGTGTTTCTTGGGGGTTGGTAATGGGACCAGTACTACTTAACATCTTTGTTGGTGACATGGACAGTGGGATTGAGTGCACCCTCAGCAAGTTTGTCAATGACACCAAGCTGTGTGGAGCAGCTGACATGCTGGAGGGAAGGGATGCCATCCAGAGGGACCACAACAGGCTTGAGAGGTGGGCCTGTGCGAACCTCATGAAGTTCAACCAGGCCAAGTGCAAGGTCCTGCACTTGGGTCAGAGCAATCCCAAGCACAAATCCAGGCTGGGCGGAGAATGGCTTGAGAGCAGCCCTGAGAAGGAGGACTTGGGGGTGTTGGTTGATGAGAAGCTCAACATGAACCAGCAATGTGCGCTGGCAGCCCAGAAAGCCAACCGCATCCTGGGCTGCATCCCCAGCAGCATGGCCAGCAAGGCGAGGGAGGGGATTCTGCCCCTCTACTCCACTCTCGTGAGACCCCACCTGGAGTACTGCATTCAGCTTGGGGGGCCCCAACATAAGATGGACACAGACCTGTTGGAACAGGTCCAGAGGAGGCCATGAAGATGATCAGAGGGCTGGAGTACCTCTCCTATGAGGACAGGCTGAGAGAGTTGGGGGTGTTCAGCCTGGAGAAGAGAAGGCTCCAGGCAGACATTAGAGCCCCTTCCAGTCCCTAAAGGGGCTACAGGAAAGCTGGTGAGGGACTCTTCATCAGGGAGTGCAGTGATAGAATGAGGGGTGACAGTTTTAAACTGGAAGAGGGGAGATTTGGATTAGATATTATGAAGAAATTCCTTACTCTGAGGGCAGCAAGACACTGGAACAGGCTGCCCAGAGAAGCTGTGGCTGCCCCATCCCTGGAGGTGTTCAAGGCCAGGCTGGATGAGGCTTCAAGCAACGTGGTCCGGTGGGAGGTGTCCCAGTCCAGGGCAGGGGGGTTGGACTAGATGGTCTTTAGTCCCTTTCAACTCTAACCATTCTATGATTTCCTTACTAATGCAAAAGGGATGACAATCTGATATGACCATTAGTTGAACAAAGGCAACTTGGGAAGATTTTTCCTGCCCAGATCTGCTGGTTTACAGCATCATATATTCTTTATCAGAGCTGACACCTGCTGGATAACTGCATTTACTAATGTTTCCATCAATCTAGCCCAGAAGACAAATTAACAGATAAGGTCACAAAAGAATTCTTAAGAGTTCATGCATTTGAACATGTACATAACTTCTGGGATAATGCAAGCATTTCAATCTTGCACTACATTCAAAACTTCACTATAAATGCTAAGAGATATTTTGAAGTTTTTTTACCAAGTATTCTATTTAGGTCCACTAAATCACTATTGACAACCACCACCACCACCCCTCCTCCCCCCCCGACAAAGGGCTACTTAGGCACATAGTTGCTAGAAAAACTAGCTGCAATGACTTCAGCATAGTTAATTTCATGCTTGCTATTAAGCAAGAGCTAACAGTAGCATGGTATGAATAAAAAGAACTTTAAGGACTTCTTCACTCCCATCAAATACTATTGTAAAAAAAAATATTTTGTCAACTCAAAACATAACTGCTTCAAATTTTTCAGGATTTCAGTGCTTTTAACAAAATATTAGTTTCACTTCTGTTATTAAAAAAAAAAAAAAATATCACACAGACCAAAAGGGACAAATTCCACATTTATAAGCACTCACAAGTCTGTTTTTTTCCAAAATGCACTTAGAAGACAATAACCCACTCACTCAAATTTCCCAACTAATGAAAAAGCAAAGCCTGCTCAAATATTTCACCGCTCTTTTGTAACATACATGCAGACGCAACGTTAGAACAGGCTACATGCCCGTTAAGTGTGCACTGAAGGCTTTTTGTTGGGCTGTTAAGAGATGTTCTCAGGCTGCCTGCTTTTCTCCCTGTACAAAAAGATACTTTGAGGCAGAAGTGGGTTTTGTTGTCATTTCACGTGGTTGGTATATTTTTGGAGATACCAGAAGCACAAAATCCTGGAGCTGTACAATGGACAAGCCATCCCCATTAGCAAGCCAAGATAAAAAAAAAAAAAATGGAGCAAAGGGCTGCTGACAATCACATTCAACTCATCTGATGAACCTTAACAGCATGTTTATGTGTCTTGACAGTAACATCTTCAAAAACATTGATGTTACACTGGAAAAATGTGCACAAGATTACAATATTACTTCTTCCATCTTCCAGCTATGCGCTAGTCAGTAAAATAAGCAGAATTTGGTTCATATGCATAAATTTACAGACACACCAGACTAGCTTTTTAAGATGTATGCATTTTTCAAACTAAGAAAAGTTTAGAAGATTAATCCTAGCCCCTGGGAAGTATGGAAGTACAATACCCATGCGGTACAGACACACCACATATTTGGCAGTTCTTAGATCAAAACTAAGAACTGGAATAAAATTATTATTGTAGGAGGAACTTTAAGTATCTGGGTTGAGACTGTCTAGTAAGAGCTAAGACTGCAGACCACAGTTTTGCCCCTTTTTTTAAAAACAGAAAAAAAAAGGCTAAAGTTGACCTGTTAGATTGTCATCTCTGAGCTAATTTGAGCCTATCTGATCCCATTAAATGCTGCAAAATCAATTACTGTACACTTCTAAGCTCCAATAGTTAGAAAGAAACATGCAGATCTATGGCCTGCAGCAAAGTAGCTGCATTTTCCAGCAGTGCAAAATAACTGGGAGAGTGTTCCAGACTACCACATGCTGATGTAACAATAAAACATTAGTTTGGCAGAAAATTCTGTTTACGAGAACAACACTGCCAGAACCACCATCACCAGTGAGAGTCAAAGTAAAGAGAATAGCTATAGATTATTTGACCCAAGTATTTTGATATCAATTCAGACTCAAAAAGCTTCAAATATTTCTTAAGTTACACTCAATATGCATATAAAGAAGTCTTCAATTCAAAGGCTCTTACCTGCAAAGACAGATGTTTTTTTCTTAACAAGTAGCAGAAGCCAAGCCAATCCTGTGGGCAACCAATTAAAACCAACTTTTAGACTGCAATAAAGAATAAATGGAGGCAAAAATCAATGCAGGCAACACAACAGCAGTAACAGTCCACAAAGAACTGTCTAAATAGAAAGTTCAAATCTGTGACCACCACAAGGCACTGAGACATACAACAACCACAAGAGTAAGAGTGCATTTTTTAATACCTTATCCCTGTATAACTTGTTGGTAATTGCACTGCACAGTTTTGGTATGGTTTCAAGACATGAATATGCCTTCCAGAAAGAATATAAGAACCAACAGAAAACATTCAGAGGATCTTTCAAGTTCTCCCATCACCAGCAGGTGAACAAATCACTCTTTCAAAGGCAAAGAGCAGAAATTAAATACTTAAACCCCCTGAATTTTAACAAACCCTTGCTCCATCAATAACGATATTCCTTCCATCAACTGTGCATCTTCTTACTTGAACAAAGCAACATAAGCTGCACCTCAGAAAACCTCCCTATAGCTGCACATGAAGAATTCTTCAGGAGTCACACAAACTGGTGAAACTAAGTGATATTTCACAGCCGCCTCTAGGCAGTCAGCTCTACAGAGCACACAGTAAGAACTCCCCACCGAGATACTGTATTTTCAGTTGTAATCAGTCATTTCATTATCCAAATACTGATCAAATTCTCATTTTTTTCATCCCTGTGGAAAAATTTTCTTCCTCGTATTACAACTCAACAAAAGAGCCAAACATTTTAAGTGGCAACATATGTATTTTGTATTTAAAGAAGGGATGGAAAACCCTTGCTCTTTGATTGCTTAGTACACCATCTCATACTAAAATTGCGATTCTTTGGAAAACTATTCAGGAATGAATCACACCAAGAACAACTAACTGCGCCCTCCTCACATAACCCAAACAAGCCATTTTCAGTTACAAGTATCATTACCAGAGTAAGCTTCAAGACAGAAGTACTACCAAACCATCCACAAACTCCCTAATAGAGGCATTTAAAATAAACACAGATATTCACAGATCTTTCAGGACATTAACAGCAGACTTAAAAGTGAGAAAGATACAACTAAGATCTTCAGACTTACATTAAAATAGCAAATGCATTTAGGAAAAGACCTTTTTTCTTTTGATTAGACCTTTGAGAGAAACAAGCAACCCTCTATTAGAACAATTCAACTATGTACTTTCATATCTAGTAGTGTCAAACAGTAGTTTACAACATAGGAAAGAATGCAATCACCTGAAAAAACAGTTTCATGCAAAAACACACCTGCTTTAAGAAGCAGATAAACCTTTCATGCACAAGGAACTTTCCATTTGGAAGAAAAACCCAAATTATTTGACATATTTCCAGTATAGCAACCACAGTGTTGCACATTTTCCTCTTCACAACACTGAAAACAAGCTGAAGATTTGCAGTGGACCAAGACAACATGCCATAATGTGAAATAACATAAACAAAACCAAGCAGCATTCTTCAGAAAAGGTGCCAAACTCCATTCTACCATGTGTAAGCTTCACACCAAACATCTACTTTTGCATGCAAGTCTCAATTCTCCCAACTTTAAAGAAAACCATCTCCATCACTCTCATAGGTAAGGACATCCTTTCCAATCAACCCGATACATTAAAAGCGTATTATCTAGGCAAACACCGACTAGGGCACAGGTGCTCCCACACAACACTGACACTGCACCTCTGGGACTTCATGGGAGAGACTCTCCACACCACCTTTCAGCTATACAGAAAGAACGACCAACGACTGGACACAAAACAGCCGATGAAACAACCTTAAAAGGAGTCCACTGAGGAAGCAACCTACTGATTTTTCTGCCTAACCCCAGCAGAACGAGGTGGGTAAGACAATCACTAAGAAGAACAGGTAAGTTTAAAGTGATTAAAACCAGACAAGAGTTTTTTCAAAAGAAAGCTCACACAGGCTCCTGATGTACTTCTGGGTCCCAATTCAACACTAGGTTGGGTTTAGTTTGTTGGCGTTTTTTTACAGATTTTATTTTTATTAGTGGAGCAGAGCACTACATTACTGCACGGCAGTTTAACTGGTGCTTACAGGGTAACCCCGACGAGCAGTGGCAGAGCCGCAGGCACCAAGGACCTTCTTCCCCTCAAAGCGTTTGCCCCGCTTCGTCCCCTGGGGCCGGGCGCGGAGCAGCCGCTGGCGCCCCACCGAGCGCCCCCGGGACGAGCCCCGCCAAGGCTGGCCCCGCGCCGCACCCCCCAGGCAGCGACACAGCCCCGCGCCGCCGCTCTCCCGCCGCTCGGGGCCCGCCGGCCGCGGCTCCCGGCCTGCGCCACCCCCGCGCCGCCGCCCGCGCCCACCCAGCCCCAGCCGCCGCAGCCCCCGCGCTCCGGCCACGGCTCGGGCTACGGCCCCACCACCGCCGCAAGGTCACTCGGCCGCCAGCGACGGCCAGACCCTCGGCGCCTGCGCTCGGCCCGCACATACTCACCTGCCCGCGCCGGCCGCGCAGCTCCGCGGGCCGCCGGACGCGGGCGGAGGCGCGGCGGGAGGGAGGGAAGGAGCGGAGAGCGGGGGCCGGCCCGCGACCCGGGCCCCCCGGCCGCAGCACGCCAGGCCGCGGCCAGGCGGCAGCGGGCCCCGCTCAGCGCCCCGGGCTCGCAGCGCAGGAGACGCCGCCCGGCCCGGCCCGGCCGGCCCTTTGTGCGGGAGACGCGTGCCAGCCGCGCCGCGCCCGGCCTCCCTCCCCTCGCCTCGCCTCCCCTCGGGCCCGCAGCGCAGCGGCCCGGCCCGCCCGGGTACCGCCGCGCTCTTACCGAGGGATCTGCACGGGAGAAGGGTGAGACCGGAGCCGACCCGCCCCGGGCCCCGCTCCGCGCCGAGACCAGCGCCACCGACCGCCCCGCGCCACAAAATGGCCGCCCCGATGCGGCGCCGCCAGGGAGGGGGCGAAGCCTCGGCTGGGCGGCCCGAGAAAGGCGGGGCTCTCCGGCGCGCGCAGGGCCTCCTGGCGCCCGCCCCGCCCGGGGCAAAGGGCGCGTGCGCTGCGCGGGGCGGCGGGAGGGCCTCAGCTGAGGGGAGCGGGGCGGGAAGGGCCTTCTGGTCAGCAGAGGCCTCACGCAGCAGTGCCGCAGCCAGAGGGCTGCACGGCGGGTTCACGGTGTAGGACCGATGTAGTTGCCTCTGATACAGTAGTGATGCGGTGATAGTGTGACACGTTGTGGAAATTAACTGTGGTGTAACTGAGGGTTATTGCTGAGGAAACAGGGACTCAGAGGCATCGAACTTCCAGCAAACAAGAGAACACTGGTTGTTTCTCAAGTCTTCACTTAGGACCAGGTTGCAGAATTAAAATGAAAGTCAGATTACCCTGGGTCAATGCTCTTTTGAGTGTAACTGCCTTTACCTATATTTGTCCTTTGCTTGACTAAATTTATGTGCAATACAAATAACTAGACAGTATCCTTAGCTGAAGAACAGCTAGACACCTCTCAGGAGATGCTCTGTGACTGTGCTTCAGTGGACACAGGTACTGCAGCAGCATCCATTTTCAATGAAAAAACCCTGCATAGTCTGCTGGAAGAAAGAAATGAAAATCAATCATCAGCTCATGTTGCAAACACTTTTCCAGTGAATTGGGGAGTTCACCAACTCAGTAAACCTGGTTATTTTTCACCAGGGCCAAATGGTGTGATGGGCACATTGTCCTGAGGCAATGGGATCGGGCCTGGGGCTGTTCGGCACCACAATAAGCCCTCACTCCACTTTTTGCTTATCCCCTCTTTCCACTGCTAAATTCTCCTCCTTTACCACTCTCATCCCCTCCAAATAAACAGCTCACACTTGTTTATCTACTCCCTGTTCGCCCTGGTTTTACAGATTTTGTACTCTATTTGGCATTTATGATAACGGCTGCCCTAAAAATTTATCAGTTCTAGCAAGCTAACACCTCCTTTTTGTCTTGCTAGGTGTGCCATCAGCTTACACATCACTCCTTGATTGCTGTAGGTAGTATCCAGTAATTTGCTTTTTTATAGCGCTAGTGACACCAGGCAGGGTTAGCTGTCAGTATGCAGCCCTCCCCACCGCCGAGAGCAGCAGTCCATCGGAGTCGCCAGAGGTGTCCACAGCCCAACCTGCCAGACACCCTGGAGAGCTGCTTGCGAGGGACAGCAGGAGCACCTGCAGCTCAGGGCCTCGCTCTGTGGCACTGCAGCGCTTCCTGGGCTGCACGGGCCACCCTGCAGCAGGGAGAAAGTATAGGATAATAAAAGGGCTGCAACGGAATACCCCACATCAGAAGAAAACTAAGACTTTTCAGCTTTTGTGCAATGTGATGAGTCACCATGTTGCTTTTTGTTCCTGATGTAACGTCTGGTGGAGAGACTTGTGATGTTTACTGTGTGGACCAGCAAAAAGACAGGACCAAACTAGATAATCCTCAGTAGACCTCTAGACTGTGTCTGTACTGACGCAAAGGCACACTGGAAATCAAATCCTGATGCCCTGGACTGCTGCTGCATACAAGCATGTGTCCTTGCACCTCAAGCGTTCCGGTCTGTGCTGCAGCTCAGCTGGAGCAGTCTGGAACAGATGCCTGTGACACAGATTACCTCCACAGGTCTCCAACTCCATACCCAAATTTTCATGGAGAGAGAATATTTAGTTCACTCAAGATTAACTGATGCAAATTTGTTTGTAGTGTGGATGAGAGGGGAAAAAAATCCTGAACTAGTATTAGGAGCATGCCAAGTGACCAAGGGTACCAAAGAGGAGTTGGCAGCGTGATGCAGTTAGGTACAAACAGCAGTGGGAAAAGCGTCTCTGGAAAGCAAAACACTGGTAGGCAGGTTAAAAGACAAGGATCATTGGTAACAATGTCCAGTACGCTCCCCATAATATCCATGTGGAGGAAGGCAGGCTAAAGGAAAATGGTGTTAGAGAAGAGTAAGATGAGGCAAATTGAGAGAGAGATAATTTATCCGTCTCCTCTGCCTAAACCAAAACTGGAGTAGGGTGTCAGGTATACAACTAGGGGGAAAAATGTACACAGGACATTTTAAAGTAAAGCTTGAGGGAACCAGCACCCATTGTGCTGATTCCACATCTGAAATAAAAATGTCTTCCTCCTTGCATTATACTTTTACTACACCATTAGTCTGGAAACATTACGCCAAATCCAACTCCTACTTCTCCAGCACCCTAGAGAGACCGTTCTGTTCACACCATCTCTAATGCTATTCCTTCATCTGTACAAGGATGTGGTTTGGATGAACGAACCCAGTTTACTAAATGATTCACACTACTTTGTATTTTCCTTCCTGATTACTACATGTCAACTTCAAATCTTAATTGTTTCCAGATCATTTAGAAAAATATTCAACAGAAATAATCCTCACAGATGCCTCCCAGAAATACTCTCCTCATTCGTATCTACACTTAGTCAGTCAGCTATGACGTGTCTTATTGATCCTGTATAGTTACTGTTTAAAACTAAATTAAACACCTTGTTTGTTTTACTACGCCTACTCATCACAAAACCACTTTGATTGCTCATTAGTATGAACTTTTTTTCTTATAAGAGCATCTTGTAGCAACCTTTTTTTATTACTGTTTAGGATAGATTAAGAGGAACATCAGCTACCAAGAGTGCTCAGTTCTCACAGTCCCTCAGCTGGTTCATTTTGAAAACTGACATTTGCTTTCTTCCAGTCCAGGACCTTATTCACCATCCTGAAATTTAATCAAAACTGTCTTTAGTGCAGAAGAGATCTCTTAGGCCAAATTTTTGGGACTCAGCTTTGGCAAACTGTATCATTTCAAACCACAGGGCATACACGTTAGCAGAAACAATTTGACTCAAAACAGTCGGACCATGACTGAAGTCACAGCAGACAGACAGAGAACAGCAAGCCAGTCAATAAGATCAAAGACAAGAAGCAGTATTTTGCTGGGAGCAATAGCATTAATGTTAATTTATCATTTTAAGAAATCCCCAATAAGTTTATGGCTGGCTGTATAACATTGTCAACAAATCTGTTAGCTGACCCTCTTCCTCTCTGTCTCCTCAAGTCCAGAACAGGTAACTGTCTAGTTCTGTATTATTCTTCCTGAAGAAATAGTTGATAATTTTTGTAGTTAGGTGAAACACTATCAGCATTTATAAACACTAAAATCCATCAAGTAGAATTTTTTTTTGTGGCCCTTATGCATTACCTAACCATCTTGCACTACTGGAAGTTTATTTTATTCCTATTTGTCACATTGGTTCAATTTTTATGATATTTGTAATGTGGTAACACTAAATCCTCACCTTCCTGGTATCCTCCCCTTGTATTATTAATTTAATGCCCTGCAGATGGCTTCAATTAATCACCAAAAAAAACCAAACCACAAAACCCCACTGCTCCCTCACTTCTGAGTTACAGGCAGTTCCACTTGTAAATAAATAAATAATAAAAAAAATTTACTCCCCATACAAAAAACTCCCCTCCCAAAAAAATTTACTTCCCCATACAAAAACCATTAACAGAATTCAGTGGTGTACAACTAGACATTCATGCTCGGCATTACTTCTTTCTACGACGGGGAAAAGTATCTCCACTATAATTTTTTCCTCATCTTGTCCTACAAGCATTTTCAAACAAACATTTGTTAACAGTGAGAATGAGTTTTTACATGTAGAATTTATATTTTAAATCTTAGCACATAAAAGGTGCTCAGAATCTTTGAGATTTAGGTCTCTCTTTTCTCAAAATAAACACAACTTAAGCTATTTGAGTTTTTTAAAAAAATTAGCTCAGATCAGGCACTGAGTCTGAGAAGAATGACTCATCAGAAGTCAAATGTCAACTTGATGACAGAGAGAGCTTCTATTCACAGAAACCTTAGTTTATCTTTCTCTGTTCTCTAATGAAAGGCTGCAATTTAGCAACTTACTGATTGTGCTGCGTAGTTCTGCCAGAAAGGTGGATCCAAAAAGACTGAAAGCAGACAAGTTTAAGTCTTATCTATACTTTTATAACATCCATGAAACACAAAGAACAATTTCATAAACATATAGTTCTAAAACATGCTGGGAAAGTGTCATCATATGCTTAATCCAGAAAATATACATGGCCCAAGGATAAAACATAGTACATAGAACACCTCTAAAACTTATTTATGCATATGGTTTTAAAAATGTTTTGATGAAATACAAGGTGCCAGCCCTACGATATTAAACCTGCTAAAGCTAATAATTTCAAACAGAACAATTGAGGATTAGCTTTGCATTACCAACAACCACATCCATTCTTGGTATCAAAAAAACAGGACAAGCTTCTATAACACAATCCACCTTGTGAGACTTAGTTTCAGCTTTTATATTACATGGTTCATCCTCAAAGTAAATACCACCCAGAACTGAAGATATACTGTCTATAGAGTATACTAAATTCAGCAGCTAATACAGCATCCACCAACCAACAAAGTAATTTGAGAGCTGTCTGCTTTTACAACTGATACAAAGGCACTTCGTAAAAAGGGGTTAAGTTTCCTACTGGAAAGATCAACAAACGTAAGAAAGGAGAAACACTGATACGAAATTAGTCTCATCAAACCCTTTTTAAGACACTTCTCCCCAGCATTTGCAGGGAACGGATTCCCATGTAAGTGCCTAGTCAGACCCAGTGAAAACTCCAGACACACATGTTCTCATCTCCAGACAATACATACAGGTCTGACTGGGCAAGACTCCCTGAAGTGACGGAAGCCAACGGCCCATAGGCAAACTCTTGAGTAACAGCAGAGGACTCCACAAGGGGAGAAAAAAACAAACCAACCAACCGACAAAAAATCCAGACTGCATTAAGATATTGCACTTTATCGGCTCTCCCCATCACCACTCACGTTCCAACTAAACTGGTACTGCAACTGAAGCTGACATATTCTGCCTGTCCCCCTCCCCAGTGATTCAAGTTTTCTTTCCTCACGTAGGAAAAAATCGCATGGAAAAATAAAATGGAGGGGACAGCAAAGTGCATCATCATTGTATCAAAAACTCTGTAATGCAGAAGGATGTTTTGGATTAATGCACATTGGTCTGTACCCGCATCACTCAAAAAAAAAAAAAGATAAAACAAAGGAAAAAGAGCCAAAAATACTGTTTCAGAAAATAAATTGTTCTTAACTGTACATACAACTTAACTGTGAAGGCACATAGCGACACTGAGACATCCTTTTCCTCTAGAAATGCCAAGCTTCTTCCTATCTGAGGATTTCCCACAATACAATGCATCTGAGCAGCACAAAAGCAGCTGCTGTTGCAGGATGCCCATCTCAAACAGAAAGAACTGGAGGCCTGGCAATAGGTCTGTGCTGCAAACAGAACAGCTACATGGGATGTTTTACACTGAGGAGCAACAACCTCTCACTGGGATTCCACTGGCCCAGGAGTCACACACTGATTTAATCTTCTTATTAGAAAATACATTGCCAAATAAATTATGTTTTAGCATAAATTCCTGTGTGTCAATATAAATGCAATGGGTGTTATATCATCCTGCCCTTCTCCAGGATAAAAACTAGTTTCATTTTTGGCTTCTTAGACTTTGTGATCAGAAAGGGTAGTTTTCCAGTCAAATTGCAAGTGTCAAAACCCAGAAGTGCTGTATAATTTGTTCGGGAATGTACAGAAAATGCATTTTAATCCACATCTAGTCCATGGATAGTGATGTTTTCTCAGTGCTGAGTCCATTTAATGCTTTTGAGGTCAATTCCATCCTGCACCATTTCCCAGAGGGGGCTGTAAAGAAAGGAGACAAATGAGGGCTATCTAAAGTGCACAGGACAACATCAACAATAACCAAACAGACAATTTCATCATCTACACAATAAATTAGGAGACACCTATCTACCTATCTTCCCCTTCTGGAGGTCAGTGAGCTTCAGACGATCAGTCTTCAACTGTGTCCTCAGCCCAAAACACAAGAGGTGAGAGGGCAGGTGCTCCACCTCACTTCCTGCTCCCACTTTGGGCATTAAGTACTCGCGTCTCTCAGAGATTGAACCCTCTCATTCGATGCTGTCCAGATCAGTCAGGAGTCTTCCACGTTTCACCAAATTAAAACAACTTATCGATACATAAACACAGTAATACCATCCCTGGCTTAGAAACTTCTCGGTACTGCCCTACGTGCTTGCCCTACTCATATTCTTTCCCTGACAAAGGCAAGATCAGGGAGAAGGCTTATCTTCAGGTTTGTTTCCTTAAAAATTTGTCACTACCGTTAAGATCAGGTCCACTACCCACTCTGGCAATACTGCTTGCTTATATACAGAGACATCACCAGATTTCTGAAGCAAACAATTACTTTCAACTAAATCCAACTCTTCAAATTATTATCACACCTAAGAAGTCTTTATGTTCAATAAGAAGATGGCTTACCTCATTTCTCTCAGCCTCTTAACGTGCTGTATGCACTTCTGCACTGTATAATCCACTTCTTCTTCTGTAGTGAAACGACCAATGCCAAATCTAAACCAAAAGAAAACCATTAAGGACTAGAATAATGTGCATATGGAGGGGTGGGTGGACCAAATCCACCACCTACTTTCATCAGAAAAGAAAAATATTTGGAAGCATTAGGGAAGACCACTCCATGCACCTGATAGATGAGTGAGCCAAGTCTTCATCTGTTCCAATCGCCCGCAAAACATAGGAAGGCTCCAGAGAAGCTGATGTGCAAGCACTGGGGAAAGGGAAGGCAAGCAAATGTCAAACTTTTGTTCATGTGCAGATGCTACACTGAAGTAACACTTCGCTAATCTCCTCCAACAAAGAACGAGTCACTTACAGACATTTAATATTACTATGATTCTTTACAACCTGTATCAGCTTCCCCAGCTTCTTAGAAACCAGTGGCTACAAGCAAGAAGAGTGATACTTCTGCTGCTGAAGAAAAAGTATGGAAGGGGCAGGCATTAGAGGGGACAGAAGGTAATAAATTAGTAGCATAAGTTAAGAAGAGATAATACAGTAAGAATAAACACAATGAGGGAATGGAGACTAAGAGGTACCTGAAGTGAAGGCCATGAAAAAAAAAAAAAAGGAGCCAAGACAGAACTAACCAGAGAAGGTAGCATACCAACAGGCACACTAAAAAAGAAAAAAAGACATACAAGCTGCTGTTTGGCAGAACAAATCAATGAAAAACAGCGGACAGAGGAATCCAGATCATGGTGATCTAGTTATAGCCATCAGTAGAGAACTTCCATCTTGAAGCAATAGGCAAAACTGGTTACATGTTGTTACAAGTTTTTACAGGCAGCAACATGCAGCACAAATGTGAGAGCTATTTACAGCTCTCCTGCGCAAAACTGAGCCTCAGAAGAGATTTTCAAGTTACAGAAGTGTTCGGCTTCAGAGATAGTCATGTGGAGACTTGTTCTTCCTGTTCACAGTGCCAACATATTTCTAATTAAGATATGCTGACTGCTTTGTTCTCAAAGGTGAGGAAAGAAGGGCATCTTCACACTCCATTAACTTCATCATAAGCAGCAAGTTTGTCTTGGTAACAGAAACGTTACCGATCACTCCCGTAGAGTCAACAGAGCTCCATAAAAGTGTATTCAATTGTCTTTCTGCTTTTGCATTAAATACAGGCACTATGAGCTAATTTAATTAAAAGTAAAAAAACGTGAAGTCCAGCCTTGCTAGATTCTAGTCACAATCTGCCACTTGTGTGAAATCCTGCTGAAAGACAGAAGCTGCTCAAATGCTGGTAGCCTTCAAAATGAAAGCATCACCAGCAATTACAAGTCAAGGCTACTCAGATCGCAGGTAAACAGTCTGCAAGGCTGGCAGGTAGGAATGTCCAGGTTGTTTTTTCTGGTTTTGATTGGTTTCTTTTGGGTTTCTTGGTTTTTGTTTGTTTTGGTTTTTTCTTTTTTTTTTTTTTTCCTTTCAGGATGTGGATGAGTAAATTTGACTTTCATTTGGAATGTGCCACTTCAAAGAAACATCATCTTAGAATACAATCATAGAATCATAGTATCGCTTAGGTCGGAAGGGACCCGTCAGATCATCTAGTCCAACCATCAACCCAACTCTGACAAAAACCATCACTAAACCCTATCTCTAACCACTATGTCCACCTGTCTTTTAAATACCTCAACCACTTCCCTGGGCAGCTTGTTACAATGTTTAATAACCTTTTCAGCGTAAAAATTTTTCCTAATATCTAGTCTAAACCTCCCCTGGCACAACTTGAGGCCATTTCCTCCTGTCCTATTGCCTGTTCCTTCGGAGAAGAGACCGACCCCCACTTCTCTACACCCTCCTTTCAGGTAGTTGTAGAGAGTAAGAAGGTCTCCCCTCAGCCTCCTTTTCTCCAGGCTGAGCACCCCCAGCTCCCTCAGCTGCTCCTCACAGGACTTGTGGTCCAGACCCCTCACCAGCTCCATTGCCCTTCTCTGCACACACTCTAGGACCTGAATGTCTTTTTTTGTAGTAGCAGGGCCTAAATTGTAGGCGCTTTTTTTGTAGTAGGGGCCTAAAACTGGACATGGTACTCGAGGTGGAGTGCCAAGTACAGGGGGACAATCACTTCCATAGTCCTACTCACCACACTGTTCCTGTTACAGGCCAGGATGCTGTTGGCCGTCTCGGCCACCTGGGCACACTGCTGGCTCATATTCAGCCAGCAGTCGACCAACACCCCCAGGTCCTTTTCTGCCAGGCAGCTCTCCAGCCACTCTTCCCCAGGCTTGTAACACTGCATGGGGTTGTGACCCAAGTGCCAGGCTGACTCATTAACCGAATATGCAAATACAGAGCACAGAGGAGACCACTCCTTAGGCTGTACCTCCATTAGCAGATGTTATTTTCTCTCCAAAATATACTGCTATCCTTCCACACATTCCACCTACCTTCCTGAAGACAGAGCCACATCCTTCAGAGCCATCAGAAGACTTTCCCCTTCCACATATGCAAAAGACAAATTGATGCATCCTACATACAAATAAACGAAACAGGAAAAAAAACCAAACAACTTCAATCAACCAAAATCTAGGGCAAATCCTACCCCACATGGTGGTACTCCCACAGTGTGTAGCTAAAGTGCATTATTCAGTCATGGCCATTAACACTGAGGAGCTAGCCAGTTCTAACGGGCTCATGATTTTGCTAATGTTACCTGGATAGCGATGCTCTCTATCTCCATTCATAACCACGTCCGGAACTTCACTCATTATTTTTGTAACCAGTTGTTCTGCCAGCTGTGAGATTCGCTTATGGTCATACTAGCAAAGAAACCAGAAAAGAGACCAAAATAACAAACAGTTTATAGTTTGACCTCACTCAAACTGTTTTGTGTCACCAGGTGTGAGCAGGCTGAAGAAGCTGGGTTTGGTTAGACTAGGGAAAGAACACATCTGAAACTTAAAAAGAAACTGTCAAACTGCCTACTCTAGAGACTCTTTTAAAAAAGAGAATTACCAGTTTGGTCCCAGCTAGCTCAGCTTTCAAAAATATTCCAAACCATACAGAAAGATCCATGTATACAAGCTGCCAAATTGGTTTTCATAAAAGCACTGAGTTCTTTGTGCTTAAAGACAAGTTAGATAATACATAAGATGACGCATTTTGCAACATAAGAAAGGGCATCTATCATGGTAAGTGCCCCTTATTTCCCTAGGCGCTTTCGAACCATACTACGTAAAGACAAAGACTCGCAAATTGCTGTGAAATCAGCTTTTACAACATGTAACCTACACAATGAGAGCTGCCCATGGGCAGTGTCTCATTCTAGAATAAAACTGAGATCACTTACACTAAAAAAGCAGTAAGGTATGGTATCTGCTCCAGTGCACAGAAACAGCCAGATGCACACGTGCAATTCATGCTTGTTTACACGCCTGAAAAAGCTTTAGAAGAAAGCAAGGCTATCTCAAATATTACTTTTAGCTTAGAAATGCCAAAGCTCTGCCAGGCGAGGAAGAGAATCCAGATCTGAGGCTGGTGCAGAATTCAGGCTCTGCAGGCTCTCCAGCCTCTAACAAGGCTTCTATAACCACCCAGCTCAGAAGGCGGATCTCTCTTCCCAGGAAGAAGCTTGCTCCTATGCGTACAGATAACTGGCTTATGCATTCCACTGGCACTACAATAAAGGATTTTTACATTCCATCTGTAAGGAATGCATTGGTGCCCACAAATAGATATAGCAGCACACAAAGGCCTGGACACCAGACCTAGCAAATAAACTTTAATGTCCAAGCTAAGAAAAAAAAATATAATTCTTAGTTGCAAAGCTGCAGTAAACTTCAACTTACATACATTGGACAAGTGCGATAATGGACTATGAAGTCTTATTTTTTCCAGTATACATTACATAAACATGATTTATTCCATTTCAGAGATGCTGCAAATACATGTGCACAGAATGGAGAGATGAGTACAAGCACCTAACGCCCTATTTCACTAGAACTGTAAACCTGTCATAGAAAACCATGATTCAAACTACTTCAAGAAAAAAAAAAACTTCAGAAAGCTGAAAATCAACTTCCAGTTACCTAAAAACATCCTTGAAGATCTTAAAACATTTACTTAGTGTTATAACAGGAGAATCAAATTTAATTCAGGCACATGGACACAAAAAGACCTAAGGAATCTAAGAACTAACTGGCTCTGTTATATTATTTCCTGGATAATTTCCTGTTATATTATTATGTCCTGGATATACATATCCAGGACAAATATCTTCTCCCACATACCTGCATCTCTTGCTGTGCCACTTCACATGCTGCCCCCAGGCCCACTGCTAAAGGTGTGGGCACAGTTCCAGACCGCAGTCCTCTCTCCTGGCCTCCCCCACTTTGCAGAGGTTCTAGCCTGACACGTGGTCGACGGCGAACATAGATAGCACCAACCCCTTGAAAACAAGGAAAGCTGTTTCAGTATACACCCATAGTTCTGAAACTATGAAAAGGGACTCCAAGGTCTGGAAACATTCCTTATTTCCGCAGCAAACACATATTTGGACACCTCACTGGAAAAAAACACAGTGAACACATACAAAAGCACAGTATTTTCTAGGAAATGGTGTTTGTTCCCACCATGCATGTTCCTCTTCATTCACGCTCCCGGAGCTTCAGCCATGGGAGAAGCTCAGTTTCTCCCAGTATGCTTCAGCCACCTAAGGACTCAGTACTTCCCTTACTTCTCACAATTCCTGTGCACAGCTGAAGTTCATCCCTTTGCACAGAAGTTTTTATGTGCAGATTCACTGATGTTCCCTTACTGACTTCCAACTGGAAACTCTAGAAGAACTCCTTTCCCTGGATTACCAGGCCAGCACCAGTCCCAGGAGTCCTTTTCTCCCTTTCTTCTCATTAGGGAGACTCATCAGTGGCACCAATTTCCAACGGACAGATTAGATGAGCTAGTTTTGACAGCCAGTTAATTTCACTCTCTAGTCTCCTCTCCTAGAAACTGGATTTCCATGTCTTCATCTGCCTTGGCATACCTCATGAGTGACTGTCACCGGAGGAAGAATGGTTGCAACTTCTGGTCATAATAAGTTGTGAAAATTTATGTCTGCCACCTGCCCAAAGTTATTGGTTGAAAACTTAGTCCTCATCCAGAGATACGTCTTCAGCTCTCAGGAGAGCTCATACAGAAAAAGATGACACATTGAAGAAAATAATACTTTCACCTTTTGTTTCTGAATAGCGCAGAGAATACAGCAAACCTGATTTCTGTCTTTCTACATCCAGTCTTACAAACTAAATGGACCGTGACAGTGATAATAGCTGAACTCCCAAACAGTATTCATGCATACTATTTGGAGTCAACTAGAAAATCCACAGCTGGATTTTAAACCCCATTCTGCAATGAAGATGCACAAATGGGATTGGGGGAGAAGAAGCCACTGGAAGTAGAAGACAACGAAAATCACTAAGAATTTAAACTTTCCAGTTACCTTCTGATCTCCTCATTGCAAGTTACACTTGGGCCTAAACTCTGCCCTATAACCCAATAATTTTGTTTCAACCACTTCAGCATCAATGCTGCTTTACACCAAGCAGATGACTCCCGAAAAGCCACTCCTGCTAATGCTGCCACCGTTATACTGTTTCTTCCTTCAGTGAAGCCATGTCACAACCCATAAGCACTGAAGATCCACTTACTGCAGCTCTAAGTCTGGCTTACTCCAGACTGAATTACTCCAAAGTCAGCCCAATACCAGTCTTAGAATAGTTTTCTACAGTTTAAGTAACAGTCACTACAACAAACAAGTTTGACTTAATACCTTATGTAGTTACCTTAAGGTAGGCATGGAAACAACAATTCTCTAGAAAAGCACTTCAGTACCTTTGGGACCATAAATTTTATGGCCACTGATGCTCATTAGATCAATTTTCATGTCATTGACATCCACAGGAATTTTACCAATTGCTTGTGCAGCATCTGTGTGGAAGAAAACCTTATGTGCACGGCAAATCTCACCTGTAATAAAAACACAAGAGCAAACATCCCCACATTATCTCATCTAATGGTTGCGATTCCAAAGTGATTCCAACTGAATCTAAAGCATCAGTTCATAGCAGGGACCATTTCTGAGGTAACAAAGAAAGAAATGGATGCTGTCATGTTTCTTTTATGGTAAAGCATCTAAAGCTGTGTAGGAGTTATTCTAGCTGATGCCTAGATGGGCACAGGTTTTGGCAGGTCAGCAGGTAAGACTACAGGAAATTTTTTCAGTTGAGAAGCTAAAAAGTCTTCTGCTGTTAAGAAGCCAGATTGTTTCCAAACCCACACCAACCAAGTTTAAGTAAAAATGGCTGCATGGGACATCCAAGTTTCCCCACAGGGATGACTCCACAGCAAGACAAAATAATTTTTTTTTTCTTGATTCTTTTTATTCTCAACACCAGCCCAGTACAAGCCAGCCTTACTTTCAAGTTTATACTTGCCAAGTATTTCTATGTCATTTCCTCTATTTTCCAAGTTTTGCAACACTCAGCTTCAAAAATGTTCTCAGAATTGTGACTAGTACTGACACAGGCTAATTACTCCCACTTGAAGCCTGTAATAAATGTTTTTGCACCCAGAGCTAAAATACACTACGGAACAAAATAATGTATAGCTCATGGACAGTAAACTTAAATTTTATTTATTTTTGTCATCAAAAAACCTCAAAACTCATCTTCCACAGAATCCGCACCTAGCACAGTGGCATCCCAGACCTCTCCTTTGCGCAGTAAGTCAGCATTACCTTTCACAGGAGAAGTTGTCTTCTTGTGGTCTAGCAAGAACAGCGTTGCTACTGCTAATATCAGGCCATAAGCCTCATGCTATCAGAGCCCCCAGTCCCGGCCTATTAGACCTGTTATCAAGGTGTAATGAGAACTTACTGTGGGAACCAGAGCTTGGTACCAGGTATCTCTGGCGTTTAAGCGTGAGACAACAGTAACAGCCTTGACAATATAAGCACAGGAGGAAAACAGAGTCCTCAGGCCTATAAGCAACTCACTGATGGTCAACCATTTGTCAATGAAGAAAGATAACCTTGAGGAGCCCTGGGGAAAACACTGCTTTGAGCATAACAAAGAAAGAAAAATACAGCAGCTAAGCAAGAGGAAAATCAGCTGTGCAACAGGATAAGTTGCCTGATACAGCCTGGGAAAACAATACTCTCCAGAAGCATGCAGTATAAACTCCAGGGCAGAGGCTAAAGCCTAAAAACTGTCTAAAAACTCAAACATCTTACAAAAGGATATGAAGGGAGCAGGGGGAGTGTTCTGACACTGTCATGGGAAACGTTATCATGGAACCACTGTGAGTGGGATCCAAGGAGCTGCTTATGTGGGCCACCCGCTCACCCGGCCTGCTCCGACAACCCTGGTTCTCCAGCTCTGCCTTTACCTACTTTGTCAAACTGCTTTGAGGTCCCTGTCCCTCCATTTGCCTGCTAAGAGCCTGGCTCACCCTCTCCCTGCCTCCTGTTCCAGAAACCTGGCTCTTCACTGGCCTTTTGACACCCAAACCAATTTTTCATTACTATATATGACAACACTGGGGGGAAGTGGTGTCTAAGTGCGGTGCTCGCCATCCCCTCCCCACAACAGAATCTGTACGTTTCTCCTCTTAAACACTACAAGTGCTCCAAAAAACATTACAGTATGTAAACTCAATTTGTCCAGTTATTCTGTGCAATTTTTTCACCCATCGTACAATTTGGAATGAAACTAGAAACACTGCAGCTGATCTGTACTACAAGGCTATAATTGCTGAAATACTCTCTGTAAAGTACTGAATTTTGTCCTCATTTCCCTTTTGAAAGAAGCTTTTATTTGGGACAGAATTATTTATTCCTTAACTATACTACACCTAATTTTTTGCATCAGTAGCGCTTGGCTGTTAAAACATTAAGTTAAATGAAGCAGAAGTGGCATTAGCTGGCCTCTGGAAGCCATGGTGTACTTACCGATGTCATGAATTGGCTGCTTTACTCCTATTTCATTATTCACGCTCATTACAGAAACCAAACTTGTATCTGGCTGGAACGCAGCCTCCAACTCCTGGTGAAATATTCAAACAGACAGAAGTTGTGACTAACAGCAGGTTCCTGTGCATACCTTCAACTTGCTAGCAAATCTTAACCAGCATCAGTCCCCTAACTAGTGCATTACCAGCAAACCCCTTGGGTTCTGACAAACAGTCCTGGTGAGGGCACTAATTCATGTGAACACGAAATTCCTGTAGGAAGAGGAGCGTGATCAATTGCATTTCTGCCTATCCTAACCCTGGTATGCACCGTGCCACCTGACTTATTTAATCAAGTCAGTACAGGCTTTTGTTACGTCTCATACGTTCCTCTGAACTATTTTCTTTAATGAATTCACCACCCATGCAACAGCTTAAGCCACATCTAGACAAAGCGAGGCTGGCTATAAAGGAACTACACTATGTACAAGAAAGCATCATGCAAAGAAGGAGCCTGCCGGCAAAGTTCTCAGAGAACACGACTAACACTTCTGCACCTGCAGGCCTGATCCCTCTACCCCACCACAGGCACACAACATCTCTCCAAGCCAGATGATGGGGCTAGAAATAAAACTGATGCTGTCCTGTATTACAGGACACAAACAATGAAATAAGCTTACATATACAACTTCTAAATTCCAGGACAGCAGCCAGCACACCCAGAAGGGTGGGTTCATGGACAGCAATTGGAAGGGAGTACTGTAATTGCGTGTCTGATGCCTTGAGTAGCTCAAGTCATCAAATTTCACCACTAACCCCTGTATCAAAGCCAGATCCTAGTCATGTACTGGGCTCTCTATAGGATATGCAAGAGCTCCACCTGCATGGGAAGGAATGGCAGCAGATGAATGGTGGGATGAGACATCAATGTTTTGGTTGAGAAAAAGTGTAGCGCACCACACAGAACAGAAAATCCTCCTCCAACTGTGACAGAGATTTGACTGTGACTCTCATTCTAGCTTGTGATATTTATCATCCTCTCCTCTTTATCGTCAAGAGCACAGGGTCCTCTTGAGCATCAATTTGAAGCAAGAACCTCTTCTATTTTCATTTTTCTTTCTGTCAGTAAACAACATACCTTCAAATCTATGAGCCCATTTTTTTTAACAGGTAAGTACGTGACCCGAAAACCTTCTGTCTCCAAGGAACGGCAAGAATCCAACACGCACTTGTGCTCTGTTTGTGTAGTAATGATATGCTTTTTTCTGGATTTATAGAACCGTGCAACACCCTGTCAGGCACAAGCCATGAACAAAAAAAACCTTGTTGTTACACTACTGAAAAAAGCAAGCTTTATACAAAACGATCAGAAACAAGAAATTACTATTTACATACAATTCATTTGGATCTTCCCTGTTTGCCCCAAAGTCATGAATCTAAAAGGTACTGACATGTAATTCATACTACATATTTCCACTAGCACTCATTTTTCAAAGCATCTCACTTTTCAAAAAGCCTGTGAAAGTGTTAACTGATGTAAGTTCTAGACACTATTAAAAGAAATACTTTTTAAAAAACATTTGCAATGCAGTCATATACAATGAGAAGCCTGCATAACCACATACTAAAGGTTAAAACACTGCCTAATCTTAGTCAGAAAAAAGTCTGTAATCAGCATCTCCACTGTATTTCATGATAAAAATTTTAATTATGCAAGCAGAAGGATTGTATTTGGTGCATGTAAGATAAACATTGACTATTACACTCTGTCCTCAAAACCATGTCCTGGGCACCAAAACATCCCAGGATTTTCCCCATGTATGTAGCAGAACACTACAAAGAGTAAATCCAGGAAGCCAAATATTTGCTAACTAAGCCAACACGTTAACATTAAAACTGTTGAAAGATGCATACGGTTCTTAAGAGCATAATTTTAACATGATAAATAATTATCAGCATAAATCTTTTACCTTAATTGCCATATTATTTGATTCTGTTGCACCACTGGTAAATATAATTTCCCTTGAATCAGCTCCTATTAAATCTGCAACTTGCTGTTTAAAAAGAAACACAGATTTCATTTGTTAAGATGAAATACAATGAATTCACCATAGCAGAACACCTGCAAATTGCTTTCAAGAATACCCCCTTGAGCTTTGAAAGAGTTACAGCTAGTATCTAACAAAGTTATCCTACAGGTACAATAGTCTAAATATCTGCATCAATACAAAACACATAAGGAATTAACAGTCATTAGCAGTAGTGGTATTAAGCATTAGCCTGTCATAAAAGAACATAAAAGTTAAGTAGACAAAACCCCAGTAAATATTACTTAAAAAAAAAAAAAATTACAAAGACACATACCTAAGATTAGAAGAATGATAAAATATGAAGTTAGCCCAATTACTGCAGCATCACACTTGTGACCTCAGGAAACCAAAAATCCTGAGGCACATTTGCCTAAAGCACTAGTTTCTGCCATTTCAGTTGCTCTAATCTCACTATTTTTTCTTGCAATATTCTTGCAATAAATCTGCTAAGCAAAGAGAGTACTGCCAAATCCACCCCACAGAGAACTAACCAAATACAAGAGTTTTATCACTGCTTTTGGTTTTCTCTTGACACTGAATTTCCTCGCCAACAGGAAAACCACCACGCCTGCAGCAAGACAAAGACTCACCCGCCTTGCCTTCTCCATGGCGGCCTCGCTCTCCCAGCCGTAGGCGTGGGTCCTGGAGTGGGGGTTGCCGTAGTAGGCCGTCAGGTACGGGAGCATGCTGTCCAAGACTCTGGGATCCTGTGGGATACAAACCACCCATCCTCCAAGAAACAGAGAAGGAAAAGCACCTCTGCCCCCTCTACAAACCCCACCCTCCCTCTGCCCCAGCATTAGCAGCACTTCTGCTGCACTGTCAGTTTAGCTCAGGCCAGATCTCAAAAACTAGAGATTACTGCATGTTATATATAAAGTAGCCTCCAGCAAACACGAGTGTCTAGCAATTGTGTTCTGTGCCCTTACACGTAACCTAAATCTCCATCGAGATCACAGAAGAACGGGATTTTCTTAGCAGAAGAAACATAAGGTCTCAAAAAGTCAGAAAAAATTACACAGTATTCTGATTAAATTAATTTCTTGCTGCCCTGTCCCCGCAGGTGAGGGCAGCTCTGGGGCGGCTCTGCCACCCTGCAGCACACCCGCAGAACACGGAGGGAGGCACCGAGCCCCTGCACAGCCCGGGACTCGGCCGGAGAGGCGGCGGCAGGGAAAGTGCTCGAGATGAGAGGCCTTTCGGGGGACGGCCTCTGCTCCCCGCTGCGCCGGGAACAGCGCTTGTCCCTGCTGCTCACAGCCAACGACGCTGCTTTATCCAGGGCCACCTCCGGGGGCGCAGGGAGAGCCTGAAACTCGGAAAACACGCCGGCGCTCCAGAGAACAAAGTTTATTTCTCCCCTTCCCCCTGTTCTTTTGGGGGCAACCCACGGAGGCGGGGCGGGGGCAGCGGCCGCAAGGGCAGCCGGCGGGAAGAGGCCGGGGACAGACGGCAGCCCCCGCGCGGCCCGGCCCGACGCTTACCAGCGGGGTGGTGGCCTGGACATCCATGTAGAGTGGCCGCAGGGCGCCGCCTCCATCGCCGCTTCGCCCTGCGGGGAGGGACGGGGAGGACGAGACGCCGTCAGGCGCCCGCGACAGCGGCGGGACCGCGCTCCACTGACCAGCGCCAGCCCCCACCCACGCACCGGCTCCGCACCCCCCTGCCGCCTTACCCTTACCCTTACCCTTACCCTTACCCCTACCCTGTCCCTGTCCCGCTGCCGGTGCGGCCACCGAGAGCCGCCGGGGGGCGGGGGCCGCCCGCAAGGCCGTCAGGCGCCGCCACAGCAGCATGGCCGCAGTGTGGGGCGGGGCGGTCGTACGACCCTTCCGTCTACGTCACGGCGCGCGCCGGAAGCGGAGGCCGAAGCAGGCAGTGGCGGAGGGCGCGGCACAGCCAGGGAGAGCGAGGTACGGGGGATGGGGGGATTGTCTCGCAGCCCGCCCGGAGGGACTGGGGTCCGTGGCGGGGCCGAAGCACCCGTGAGGCGAGGCCGGGCGGGAGGTGGGGGCCGCCCCTCCCGAGGGAACCGCTGGGGCGGTCTGCGGCCTCAGCCCCGCCTCGGCCTGCGGCTGCCGAAGGACGGGTTCGCTGTCACGCTCTTCTGCCTGCGAGGCCGGTAGCAGCTCGGGAGATCGGGCCCGGCGGCGGAGGCTTTGCGAGGTGACGCCGAGCGCTGCTCGTCGGGAGCTGGAGAGCAGAGGGAGGTCCTGAAACACAGCGGCGCTCACAGGGGCTTGCTGAGGGCAAAGCGGGACCGCCATCAAGGCACTGTCATTTCCTCGCTGTCTTTTTCTACTTGGCAGGCGAAGAAACGAGTCTGAAAGCCTGTAAAGCCTCTGATGCAACGATTATGAGAGGCACTGAAACGTGTGGGCCTGCTCTCTAGCCCTGTTTGGTTATAGCAGCGTGTTAAGCAAAGCAGTAAATCTGTGTGGGGTTTTGTGCTTTCTTTTCTAGATGCCTGTGACCGTGGGCCCATATGGGCAATCGCAGCCCAGCTGCTTTGACAGAGTAAAGATGGGTTTCATGATGGGCTTTGCAGTGGGCATGGCTGCAGGAGCACTTTTTGGCACGTTTTCCTGCCTCAGGTATGCCAAGGAAATGGTTTCCGTGGACAGGTTGTGACAGAGCTATAGACAGAGACAAATTCTCCTACTCTGGGACTGGGAAGGGAGGTGGAGGTCTGGTCCTGTGTTGTCACATAGGTGAAACTTTCCCAGTGGCTTAGAATTAGCTACAGTTCCAGACCCTGCTGCCAGCCCTGGCCTGAAATGGGAAAGGCGGGTGTCACTTCTGCATCACAGGTTCACAGACCTTTTTCTGCTGCTCATAAGGGAGGTCATATTGGGAAGCTGAGGCTGTGGAAGATCAGCTCCAGGAGGAGATGGATGAATTATCTGTGCAGATGCACATGCAGTGCCCTCCTTGCTCTAAAGCTTGCCAAGGTACTCTGCAGGCTCTTGTGTATGTGCATCGTGGTTGCTCTGTGTGTCCCATCCCCCTGCACAGAGGCAATTACCATACGGATCCCAAGGCTTAATTGCAAGAGCGCAGGCAGAGCTGTGGCTGGCACTGGCACAATCCCATTGTGAATCAGAGAGGGACAATATTCCATGTTGCCCCAGCATGGAAACAAACAATGCTTGCAGCTACAAGTTAGCTCTTGCACTGCTCACTGACTGGTTTTGGCACACATCATCCATGAAAAGGAATTACTGAAATAAGCTCTTCCATATTTTGCAGAACTTTTTCTGCTTGAGGTTTTTTAAATCTGTGATTAAACACAGGCAATTATTTGATAGTGAGCCAAATAATTAATTTGGTAGTGAGGAGGAAAAGGCACAAAGTGTAATCTGATAGAGTTTTAAAAGTTTTCTGATCTCTCTCAGATCATAGAATCACAGAACATCTTGAGTTGTAAGGGACCTTAAAGACCATCCAGTTCCACCGCCCTGCCCTAGGCAGGGACACCTCCCACTAGACCAGGCTGCTCAAAGCCCCATTCAACCTGGCCTTGAACACCTCCAGGGATGGGGCAGATCCCGGAGAATTTTATAAGTGGTACAATGCTAGCAGAAAATACAGATTTTGTTTATTTAGAAGCAGTAACAGTGGTTCTGTCATACCTGAATGACAGCTACGTTACTTCTGTTGTACCATTTTTGAGGGAAAATCTCCCATGTTTTAAAAATCAAGCGCATGAAATTCCTTAGACCCTACAGTCACTGCAGTGCTTAAAAGCCAAATATTATGAGAGCTTTCTGAGTAAGAACAATTCTTTTTGCTTTGGTCTGACTTCAAGTAAATGGGAACTGGAGAACAGAAATGTCTCTGGACACTTCCAGGCCTTCCAAGTTTCTCTCATATTAAAAATATGGTGTCAGCGGGAAATAGGAAGTTAGTTTACAACATGGTTTTAAGTTGGTGGCATTAAAAATACTGCCACTGTGACCAGATGGGATGGTAATGCAACAGCTCAGACCCTTTTTATTGTCTGGCAAGTCAAATACTTGGACAACACAACTTTTTTTTTCTCCAAATTAAAGATATTTGGAGCACTAGTGGGTAAAGCCATTCCTGCTAGCGGCATGGCAGGAGGACACAGTCAGCTGGTACCGCTGCAGGAAAACATATACATGGGCCATTGGCGTGGGTCACTCAAGTGCCCCAGAGAGAACGGCTCCGTTTTTGTTTGCAGTAGCTCAGGCACAGGGCACTGCAGCCCATCTCCTCATGGAGGCAGGAGGTATTTTAAATTTAGACTGAAGAGGTGTTTGATTTGGGCGCTCAAGCAACCACAAGCTGCTTGTATCAGACATTTTCTGATGTGTGTCTGCTACCTGTCAGGTTTCAGCACTTATGTAATTCCTGTATTTTTCTTTATCTCAGGATTGGCATGAGAGGACGAGAGCTGATGGGTGGAGTTGGCAAAACAATGATGCAAAGTGGTGGGACGTTTGGGACATTCATGGCTATTGGTATGGGAATCCGCTGCTAACCTGGAGCTTGGGTTTTATCCCAGAGTGCCCCATCCAGCCATTCCTCCTCTGTACCATAATAAAGGCTTTAGATACCCAGAAGTGAGAGCTCTTCATGAAACAGCGAAGCATCACCCTCCTTGCTCTGCTGATTGTAAACGTGCTTTTTACCAAATTTCTCCTTTCCTTCCATGACAATGAGAATTAATGATCCTTTGTACTACATGAACGTTCTTATTTCACAGGCATTAAGTACAGCGCACACATTTCTCCCTTTGGTACTTGGGCAGCTCACATTCCTGATGCGTTGATGTGGAGCCGCTCCATTGTACTTGTGCATCCCTGAGTTTAGGAGAGTCTCTGTGGCTAATTCACATCTAACTATCAAACTTCTCTCTTGCAAAATTAGGTGGGTTGAAGCTGGCCCTGTTTCTGAGTTCCAGGTAGTTTGGGGCAAATGCCCTCACAGAGAGCAAGGAACCCCAGAAGGACTTCGGCAAGTCCTTCTGCAACCAAGGGCAAGCTGCAGCAGCTGGGTCACCTTCTTCAAGCCAGCCTGGCAGCATGTGGGTGCAGCAAGCAGTCAGTGAACAGCAGAGAACAGTTAGCCATGCTACTAGAGCGGGAAATTCATTACACTGCTGAAAAATGGAAAACTGCTCCTGTCACGTGACAGCTAATGGTATTTTGTGATGAGTCACAAAGATGACTTCAACACCAGAGGTGGGAGATGTGACTTCCCTGTCAGGCCGTGAGCAACGCCTTTCCTAAAGCCCATCCTCAGGATGAGCTATGCTGCAGCTACTGCGTTATCTACACTGCGTCCTCCCCACTTCTGAAGGGAGCAGTCTTACATGTAATGGTGCTCTGCTCTACAAGCCATTCCAGAGATGGGAAGGGCAGAGCAGTGGTTGTGGCTGCCTCCAGCGATAGGAACTTGCAGTGGCTTTTTTCATTCCCTTGGCCAGGGAAGGGGGCTTCCCCTGTAGGAGCTGCGCTACCAGAAACAGTCTTTTCCTACAATCTGCCTTAATGGATGTACAAGGTGCTCAAAGCTTCCCCAGGGAGAACAGGGGATGACTCCTGGCCCCTCCCCCTGTGGTACTGCCTATAGCCAAACTAGGAAACGCTTAGTTTCTTAGTGCTGCAGTCTCCTCCTATTTGCCTTTTAAAACAAAGCTTATATTTGCTCCTCCTTTATTTCTGCTTAAGGATAGGACAGCTTAGCAGCAGCAGCACCTGAACCCGTGCCTATACAACCCTTACCTAGTAAAGTGCTGTTTCCCCAGCTTTTAAAGGAGAAACACAAATCTGCCACTAGAAGCCTGCTCCCTGCTGTCATGCAGCTCAGTAACCTGAGAGAAACTGCCAGCGACAACCCTGTCAAGCAGCATGGCTACTCAGGAACAGCTGAAGTTTTACTCCAGCTGGCACTAGTGGATTAATACTGGCAACTAAAAAAATACGGTCAAACAAAACTAGAGAGCAGCTTTGCTTGGCTTTCTCCAGCTATGGCGTGTACTCTTATGACACTCTCCAGTAGTATACTCCTAGCTCCTCCCCACATTTGCCTTTGCACTACCTTGTTACCCAGTCCATTCCCTCCTAGATTGCTGGACAGCCTCTTGCAACACTGCAGCAACACACAGCTGCACACACCCTCACCCGCAGCATCGGAGGCCAGGTCATCACCACTTTCCGTCCCAGAGCAGGGGCAGCATTCCTGGCCAGTCCATTGTCACCCCCTGGGGTGGAACTTCAGTCAAACACAACTTCTACTAGCCAGTGGTTAAAAACGACAGGGAAGTGGGAAAGGGTTGCTAAGAGGGCAGTCAACTTGGGCAGGCTTCCCTACAGAAACCAGACTAAAAGCCAACAGAAATCACTGCCACATCACCACAAATGACAACCTGTTGTGAGAAAATGGGGGCAGAGGCAGGCAGGGGGGATGTCATCTCTGGAACCAATCTGCTGCAGGCCTGAGAAAGGACAAGAGCTGTCCACGGCCGGGGCAGGGAGAAAATGCCCAGGCCTGTACAGCAACCACAGCTGCATAACACAGAAGGCTCAAAGCAGCAGTAACCAGTGCCTACATTTTCTCCTGGAGGAGTCCTGTTCCTAACATCTACCACTTCAAAGCCTCTGTCGCCCACCTCCAGTCTTCAACATGGACTGCTTCACTAACATTAGGAGAGCAGAGAAATAAAGATTCATGAAGGCCTTTTTAAGAGAATTTTATTTGAGTGGTTCTTACAAAGATTGTTGCAATATGAAAGTCTTCGATAGAAATATCAAGCTGTCTTGTCAAACACACTGAAGTAACCCAAAAATATATTTCAGAGCTCACAGAGCTTAAAAAGAGCAAAGATTATATGCAACCAGAACAAAACATGTTTCTGTATTTCCTCCCGATTTTCAGACTCAGCTGAAATCCTTCAACTGTGCCACACTGCATACATAGAAACCTATCTGGAAATGCAGAGATCGTTTTGTTTGGAAACTTAGATACACCTCACACAGTATTTACAAAGAAACTTTTACAGATACATTAATCAAAAGTTACCATCAAGAAATAAAACCCTTCAGTCTTTCTATTCTTACCAATTATTCAGCACAAAGCAAGCTGAGTGGCTGTCTAGTCATCTTTTAGTAGCCTTTTGAATTTTCCATTTATACAAAACACTAAATATGTCCCTTCATAAAGTCTATCTCTGATATTAACCTTTAGCAGATCACCTACATTTAGTGAAATGTAAGATGTAATTGCTGCATTAAAAGAAAGGCATGTGAAACATTAAAAATGTCTTTATGTCCCAGCTGCCTTTTACAGAGAACTTGTTTTCTATGAGCTACTTCTCAGTTCCTACAGATCACCTTAGTAAATGTACAAGAATTACAAGGCAGAACAAGAAGTCAACAGCTTTGTATACAGTGGAAATGCTAGTTAGGGAGAATGAACACACTGCATTTCTGCTTACTTCATTTTATTTTTAAAGGTAGCAGGAAGTGTACACAAAATGACATTAAGTCCTTTCCTTTAGTTTTATCTAAATAAAAGATAACTCAATCTTCCTCCAAAAAATAACTATGTACAAAACTGACTAAATCCATCTTCATCGTCGAACAGGAACCAGTAGCTGGGTTGCAGTCATAGAATCTGGGAAAAGGCTATGGTACGTTGGAAGAGGTACATACGCTGCTGTAATCATTTTACCTAATCAGAAGATTAAAAAAAAAAAAATAATAAAATCAGTACTTGGTCATTTCTGCAATTTATGAATAAATGCAGGTCTCTAAACAAAATCCACTCACCTGCAAACCACCGCCCATGCAACGCATTTACAGCTGCAATGGCAGCAGCAATTGAAGGACATTTGACATACACATTGCCCTGTAATACACAAGTGTTACAGTCTGTTAGAAGCCTGAGAAAAGTCCAACATCACAAGACAGTTCCTTGGTACGGCTGTGACTGAGGCAAACCTGCCTCGCTGTGTTCCTACTGGTATCAACCAATAATGCAGAATGAGCATAAGAAAACAGAGTAGTAGACAGTTTTTTACTGATGTGCATTACCATACTGTAACAGTTATCTTAGCACGAAACTTTTCTAAATAGGATTCTGCAAAACAGACCAAATGTGAGCTTGATGTGAAATAAACAAGTAACAGATTTCTTACTTGCTCGTGATAACCCTTCAAAATAGTTATCTAATGGCTCCCAATTACAAATCTCACATGAGACAAAAGCACAAGGAGTTCAGCTGCGTCTACTGCGGGCTTCCCAATCAACTTCAGCAAATCACCAACTTTAACCACAAATGCTTAACTAGATATGCAAGTTCAGCCTGTTGTTCAAAGGGATTAAGCATCCCCATTCCCAGGGGCAGGAAGGATGTCCAGCACTTTAAGATGACTGGTACCATGAAAATTCTCCTACATGAACTTCATCCATCTGTCTGTCTTTACTTGAGCAAGGACTGAGAAGAAGGGGAAAAACCCATCACAGCAGGGCAAGAAGAGCCTAAGATGATCTCTAACATGAATGACAGACTAATCTTTTAACTTTGCTGGAGACACCTCAAGTTTTCTATCTGCAAATTAAGCACTAAACCAGCCTAGTTTAGAGTACTGCAATATTCACATTCAACAACTGCAAGACATACAGACACCCACAGTAATGTGTATGCATTTTTCTGGATGCCTGCTTAAAAATAAAATAGCACCAGTAATTCTTGAACCAGATCAGATTCTGACAGAAAGAGGCTGTACAGGCAAAGAGTAAGTTAGGAATGAGAACCCAGCCTTCCCTTTAACAGCCTTTGCGAGCCTGTACTAACTCTTCCCCCTGTGATTTGACTCATTCCTTCTCAGGGGGAAACTTGAAATCAGGGGCTGAAGTTAACAGCACTGAGCAATTAACACACACAGTTCTGTTCTCAGCCTCCCCCCTCCACAGGCACCCAAGCTGCTTGTCCTGAAATGAGATGGAGCCACGTAAAGCTTTAGTTTTCCTTAACACATCACAGTGGGGACTGCTGTGGTACACGAGACCATGTGTTCAGTTGGGAGTTTTCACCCACAACAAATCACATCTTCATGGCTGATTACTGACAGCCCTTAGCCTGGGAAGTCTGGCTGTCTGGGAAAGAGCCCTAAAAAGACAGGAGATGAAAACACTTAGAAGATAATGTGACCAGAATCAGCCTGCAAAACAGAAGAGCACAGTGGAAACATGTTCAAATGCAGTATTTTTAAATATCAGTGGGTATTTTATATCTGGGTCATCGCTGTGCTACTGTGACAAAATGCATTTCTTGTAAAAAACAGCTAACTCATGATATAGTAGCTGTAGTTTTTTTTCTTTTAAATCCACTTGCTAATGTGAACCAGATTTGCAGCTCTATATGCTTGGACTCTACATGAGGTATGTTGAGGGCTGTTGCATTTTTTGTGGTTTGGAGGTGGCAGTGGTGTTTTTTTTGGGGGTCTGTGTGTTGGGTTTTTTTGTTGTTGGTGGTGGTTTTTATCCATCTGTTGAAGGACACTGTTTTCTCTACGATAGTAATAGCGTAATGTACTGTGGAAAGGTTTCTGCCTTCCAGTGGTCCAACACAGCAGTGATGCTGAAGATGACAAAATGCAGTATGTTGTTTATGTACTAGACTGCAGTTCATCGCTAATTAATATCTCAGTAATCCATGTGAAAGGGTTTCAGGTGATGAGTCTTCGGTAGAAGCAGCACAATGATAACAAAGGTTTGTGAGTGCCAAGTGCATTACCAGGGCAGAACAATCCCATCTAAGCAATACTGACATGGACAGCAGTGTACATTTCAGCCTTGCACAATGGAATGGAACACACCAGGACACTTCCAGGGGCTGATGCTTGGAAATTAATCTGACTATGAGAGCATTTGAAAACCGCACTTTATTTGGGCTGTGAATTCTATATAAAAGGGGTTCAAGAAGGCCACATTATCTTTGCAGACCTTCCACAGTTTATATTCCAAGAGCTAAAATACAGGGGAAGAGATAACCAGTCTGGGGATTGTGTAAACAAAGCTAACATAGAAGAAACATGTATTAGCCTTTTTAACATTCAGGCTGAGAGTCCCTCAAACAGGCACTAACCTACAATTAAGTCTGCATCCGTAGCTCGTTTTCTCCTCCGTTACAACTCTAGGTGCTCCTACTGCCCACTGCAAGACTTTAACATCACTAGTGAACACAACTGTTTCCAAGCATGGTATTAGGCACACATTTCACTGCACATCTCAAGTCTGCTGGAGCAGGGTGTCCTTTGTGCTAAAGCCTGTATTCTCTAGAAACAGAGGAAACCAGAAGTCCCTGGCTTTTGGGAAATGCACAGCTTAACAGAAAAGCCAAATGCCAGAATTAAAGAGGTCACTACTCCTCAAGCCTGTATTTCCACAGTAACTTCAGCTGTTTAAATCTGTAAGGGCAGACTGCAGCACCAGAAAACTGCTCTCATACCTGGAGTTACACAACAATGACTCACAACAGGAGGGAACCACATACATTCTGCAAAAACTGCAAAGTAACTTCAAGAAATTTTGATTCAGTTTAGGAAAAAAAAAAAGCAGCATTTGTAATGCTTCCTCTTTACACTACAAAGCAACAAAACTAAAACCTGCTCAGTGTCTCACTGGAACCAGGCATACCTGAGCTGAGTTTTTGTCTACATAGATGTGGATAACTCCTCCGTGTTTGTTACATTCTTCAATCACATCATCTTTAATTTCAGTATCCCAGCCAGCTTCTTCTTCACTGTAGGGGGTGGAGAAGAACAGGACAGAGATGGAATTGTTATCACTCAAGACAAAATCCATCCCAAAACCCATCAAAAAAATCTCTGCAACATTCCAATTCCTTTCTCAGATGTTGAAGTCATCAACAAATGCCAAACAGAAACAGATAGTGATAAATCACTTACGTTTGAGGATTAAACATGTTGGAAAGCTGGAAGCACTGTGTTGCAAGTGGTTGTACAGAAGCAGCTGCAGCCAGAACTGTTGTAACGGAAAAAAAAACCAGTAACAAATCTAAGAACCCGCTATGCATGGCTCCAATTTAAATTACTATTTTCTATCTATTCTTTAAAATCCCAAGATTCATCAATAACAGCAGCAGTTTTAACCAAGCAGAAAACTGAAGGCAGGAAAGCCAAACTTGTAACTAGACACTATCTATGACAGAGAAATTTTAAATTGATCAATATAGAAAATAGCACAGATGAATTCCAGTTGAAGCTGAAAAGTGAAAAGATATCCTTGTACACTGGTTTTGTCACACTTTCAATTTAAACATTTAAACACAGATACATGCATCTTCACATGCGTCTAAAAATTCTGCCCAAGTTGTATGCCAGTAGCACCTTTAGTTTTTTTCTCCTCACAGAAGCCAAGCAGCAGCTCAGGGTGGAGCGGCACCACCCCATCTGACTTCACAGGAAGTAACAGACATCTTTGAGAATTCTCAGAACGTATTTTAAGTATGTTGAATTATCCTTCAAAAAAATATATCTGTACTTTTGTCCCTTAGGAAAGCATAACGTAGGAAATAAATTTGACAACTCAAATATTTTAACTGTAGAATAGATCTATACTGTTTCCCAGTAACTATGAAATTATTACTTGTCATTTACTGTTGCTCATCAGCATAATATATCTTATTAAAGATAAGCACTGTCCTATGGGCCCTTTCTCTAGGCTGTAAGCTTCTGTTAATTTAGCTGAGGTAACAGTCACCTTCTCTCTACATATGCAGACATTAAGAGGTTACGCAGTCAGAATAAAACTATGACTAATCCAGGGACAGTAATCCCAAATTACTGTCCCTGGAAATGACCCTTCTAGTCCCTACCCCTAAGGCAGGAAAAAACCCCACACCCAAGCACACCTAAATCCACATACAAAAACATAAACCCACACATTTTCTAGGACTAATATATGGCATGGGAATGTTACCAATGCCAAGGAAATGCTACAAAGAAACGGCGAAGTGTTTAACATACATTTTGTTATTTTCAGCCAATAATAATCAATACATAGTACGATTCCTACAGACACTAAATACAATATAATTTTTCAGGCCTTTGGCAAACTCTACACCAGAAGCATTTCACTTATGGACATCTGCAACAAAACCTACTGGTGACAAGTTGTATCAAATGCTGGTTTACCTTCATTCTGCTGAGATAGTCTCGTTTGCAAATCTAAAGAAAAATATATAGAAGTTAATTAGTATGCTTGCTAGCATTACTGTATCATTACCTGCCAGCCAGGTTGTTTAGCTTGCATTTTAGTGGTTAAGAGCTTGTTTTTAAGAGTACCTCAACCCGCTCCCACTGTTCCTCTCTAATTGTGAGTAGCTTCACTAATTTCACCTTCTCAGGTGGAATATTCTGTACATTACAGAGATTCCATGACCACAAAGGAAAGCATATTTCAAAGAGAAACAATACCTTAAAAGGAAAAACATGACCATGTCCTTTACATCAGTGTATCGTTTCCACCTGGCCTTTGCTGTGCTTGAACTCTTTGAAAGATGTATTTTGTTCCATGAGAAAATAACAACAGCAATTCTTACAGGCATTAGAAGTTTGGCATCTTTACTAACAGAAAGCATTTAAGCACAGTTATCCAAACGTGACATTCTGAAAGCAGTTATCAAATTCAATTTCAAGGAGAGTAAGGCGATATTTTACCTGTTATCTTTTCAAATATATGTCATAATGAGAAGTTACTTTGGTATTTTTAAAATTCAAAACATTTTCAAGTGTTCAGAACATTTTAATTTGCCAAGAAAACACTAATTACTTGTTTAATAACATACAGCTGTCCCAATTTGAAGTAATGGAACAGACAAATGCAGACTTTCTAACCATTTCTAAATATATGACTCCAAAGCTCAACATCTTTAAATCAACAGAAAACTTCAGAATACACAAAATGTAAGCACTAGCCTCTTCATTTATGTTCCAATTTAATTCACACAAACACAAGGAGTCAGAATAATGAAGTTAACCACCATCATCATCCACTTGTTTAGAAAGCAGTGAAGTGATGGATCCCAAGCAAGCTTCCAAACTTACTTGGAAATACCTGATGTTATCAGGTATTAATGTACTTTTCCCCCTTTCTAATAAAACCTCCTCCACAAGGAGTTTGTGTTTTTTTTTTCCCCCTCTCTAAGTATTAGGCATTGAGAGCCCCAAAGACAAGTACTCCTCAAGTGACTTACATAGAAGAACACATACTGGGAACCATATTGAAAAGTAAGAGATGGAAGAAGCAAGCTCTGAACCTTGAGCTGTAACAATAATTGGCTACATTTAGCTTGTTTTCTATCTGCACCTGAACACAAGGAAATCCCCAACTCCGTAGAGCGGGAAGTATCATAACAGGGAAGACTGTCTTAGCCTGTATTCTCTGGCGAAACTGTATGGGTTTGGCCAGATCTGTAGCTAAATACTTAATTAATTACTACCCAAACATTTTGTAAACAGATGTGTTTAAAAAAATAATAATAAACCCCAAAATCTCCTAAATCACTCTAGTTACATGAGGACAGAGACTTCTCCCTCTGCAGTTCTGACACAATTGCACACAGCTGAACTCACATTGGTCAGCCTGGGGCTCTGCAGCCAAATGCTCCTGGCCACCTGCACATGCAGCAAACACAGATCACCAGTTCAAATTCTGTCTAGGGCCAGGAGTCAAATCTCTTCTAAACATACAAAGATCAGCTAACAGTATCTTGTGGCAACAAGTTTCACAGGCTAATTATACACCTCTAACATAACCCCCCTGTCCATCAAATCTTTCATCAACCAACTGAATTTTCTTGTTGCTCGTAATTGAAGAATGACCCTTTCCTCTCACTTCTAAATTCACTCAGAAATTTATTGTCACTCTTCAGTGTCAACTCTTCTTCCCTACACACAGTTTTAAATAGTATGTGGAAACTAAAATTAATACATCTGTCAAGATCAAAGTAACTTTTTCAGTATGTTCTGTATATATAATCTGTAAGAGTAGCAAGTTTAGCATGACTAAGACAAAACAGAAATAAATATATTAATTATATGTAATACATTACTATATAACTATATAGAACTATATATTAATTATATATAATTATTATAATTCATATATAATATCAACGTATTTTGTGTCTCAAAACAAAATGAAGTTCCATGTTTATTTTGAAACACAGCTAACTTTAAATGAACAAAAGCCTGCCAAGTATTCCCCAGTTTTCTAATTACTTGCAACTGAAGAGCAGATCCAATAGGTGTCCTGGATGATAACACCTATTTCTCCCTCTACTAGCAGCATACTATCTCAATCTTTTTCATAAACAGAAGAGTTCATTCCCAAAAGTAAGGAATGTTTTGTCCCACAAAGCATTAGAACAATGTTCTGTAGCGTCATGCATATTTTAAGTCTCAGATTTTCAGACAGAATTTACCAGAGAAGAGGAAGTACACAACTAGAACTGCTTTGCTTCAATTCTTTTTCCTGCTGGAATCTTCTCCATAGGAATAACATCCAAGTTCCCAGGTTTCCCATAAAACTAATTCTTTAGCTTCCCTATTTTAGTTTGATTCAACCCATTTTGAACATAGGTTACCAGAACTGTTCACGAATGTGTATGTAGCATCTCGGATGCTCAAGTATGCTACCTCTAAGAACACAGCTGCCCTTTCAGAAACGCATGATGCTGACAGTTCGTATTTAGTCATGGATAAACTGGAGTATTTACGTATTTTTCTCCTCTTTGGCCACCTTTCAGTGCTAAACTCCCAGGCTAACTAGAATTTGTTTCAATCCTAACCAGGTGAACAATTATAACACCCCAAGAGTCCCTTATTGATAGCACCTCTGTATTTACTCACCTCACTCCTACTCTTGTCCATTGTTATTCATGAAAATATTAAACAAGATCAGCCCAACACCTGAACAGCTTCAACAACAGCCTCTAACCTTTCCAGCTTTCACCTGAAAAGAAATATCTCTTTCTTTGAGCCAGCTTCTTTACTCATCTTGTACTACCCACTTCTCTAGTTTAATAACTTCCAAATGACACAAGTCAAAAGTTCAGAGAGAAGACTTCTACTACTGCTCCTCTGTCCAGGAAAGTCAGTTTTATCACAGGTCATTAGTCTTTAAATGCTGCTTCTCCAAAAGTATGCACTTCAGTAATATTCTCCAGTTTACCCTTCAGTATGACTTCCTAAGGAGAGAAGTGAAGTCAGAGAAACGGGATTGGAAACCAGTCAGATCATGTTGTTCTTCCTTTTGAGACATCTTGGGAGTATTTTTTCATTCAACCTCAGCCCCAATTCCTTTTCATTCCCTTCAGGAGTTTACAAATCTTCATCTATGCTTTCTTGTCTTTTACAAGGTCTAACTCAATCTGACCATTTGCAGGTAATTATCATTTTATCTATTTCTCAAACTGAAAATATTGTTTTATCATCAGTCCTTTTTTTATTCTTCCTAGGCTCTGTGCTTATTCCTTATTTCTTTTGAGGCAGTTCATCACCCAGTTCAGCGCAGAACTTGTTTTTAACAGGACTGTTCCTTCTTTCTATGCAATACAGATCCAATATAGCATTAGCCATTGGAACTGAAGAACTTTTTACATCCTGCCTGTTCAAACACCCAAGTTGCTTAGACCCAATGACTTTATTGCCTTGTTTCTTCAACTACCACTTTTGAAATCAGAAGCCTTAGTTACAGACCTGTTTTATCCTTCCATTTAAACTTGAGCAACTCATGATCCCTCAAGTCAATGGTCATTTCTATTCTCATCCATAACATCTCCATTACTTACCAAATTGAGTTTAAAATAGCATCCCCTCTTCATGACTCAGTGAATGTTTGATGAAGAAATTTGTCGGATACCACATCCAGGAATATCTGGGCCCCACCATTATTACTAGCAATTCTTCTCCAATCTGTATCAGGGAAGTTAAAGTCTCCCATAATGACATAATTCCTGGTAGTAATTTTCTCTAGCAAGAGTAAAGAGACCTTTAATCCATAACCAAATCTCACTTTGGGGATAGCTCATGACTATGGTAGTAAAAAGCTTTATCTTTTTCTAAAGTTACTGAAGTTGCACACGTCTGCATTATTCCTTTGTACAACACAAGTGGAATAAACAATGCTATTCCTACCACCTATTTCTACAGTTACTAAACATGCACATTCTTCAAAAACCTGTATTCAGCCTTATAATTTATTCCTCCACAGACATGTTTTCTCATACTGGATTCCATGCTATCCTGTTCAGCTGTATCAAACATTTTTTGCCATATTCCCGATTTGTGCAATTTGGATTTCTTTGGCTTGTTTGTTTCAAATACAGGGGTGGGGAAGGATTGGTTTTCTTTCAAATATATTTCTCTCATTTCTCATTGACTACACCTGTTTCCAAGCAAGCTGTCATACCACTTTATCGCCTACATTAAAGGTGATCTAATTTTAGTGTTGTTTGCCTTTCCTTCTCTTTCTGGACTACAGAAGCTTTTTCCTTACCACTGTGTCTTTTTCATCTTTTTCTTCTCATATTGAGAAAAAAAGCCTTACTCCACAACCCACATTTTTTTCACTAGCAAGTTCATTTTCCTTCCAAGTGTATATCTAAAGAAAGACCCTATTATATTCTTTTAGAAACTGTCCACTGTTACATGTGTATGCTCTTCTCAGAACGGCACCGGAACATGATTCAGGTGTACCTTAAGTCTGAATCACTTCTGTCCCAAACCCTGCTGGGAAACAAAACAGTGCCACCTATTCTTTGTTGTTTTCCTGACACTTCTCACACATTCCAACATCTAGTTATTTAAGACATTCAAGTCTTTTCTACTGCTATGACAGTTTCATGTCCTTTGTTCTTGTATTAAGAAAAAATAACATGAAGAAATTCCACTCTGTAAATTCCTAGCCTCCTGCAGGAGGTTACTCATTGCTCTAGTTCTGAAGCCCTCTCGAACAGTTTGTTGTTTACGCCAGCTATGAACTAGCAGCAGCAATCGTATCCTCAGCCTCATTCCCTCTCACAACAAAATAAAGTCTCAGTAACACTTCCAGCATACCCACTTGCAGAACACACAAACTATAGCCAATTCCAAGCAACACACAAACTATAGCCAATTCCAAGCAACACACAAATTCCCCCATGTACAGTGTCCTCCTTCACCAGGACATACACTGTATAAACCTAACATTGCCACAGTCTTAGTTGCCATGTCCCCCATAAAGTCCTAATAACCTACTTGGCAGGTTTTTTTCAGAAGGCTCAATCCCCTTCCAATTATGAGCCTGTCATTTTAACAGTCAACATCGATACTGCAGTAGAACATAGAAGTCCCCATTAGTACCAGGAATAGTAAAGATGAAGGCTTAGGATGAATTAAGTGAACTACAACAGATTTAAAAAAAAAAAAAAACAAAAACCACCCAACAAACAAAGCGAACCACACCCATCAAAGCTGTCGTATACTGTCACTATTTGCTCATGGGTTTGCAAAGTTTAACAGTTTGTAAAACATGCTGCAATCCCTTTGTTCTCATTTTAAAACATCACAAAATGTAGGTAAGTACCTCGTCTCAAAATTATAAAGCATAAAGTATTTTTGAAAAATAAATAGGTTATCGTTTCTTACCTGCCACAGCTCCAAATGACAAAGATCCACTCATCTGAAGAGCCTGCTGTGCAGCTGGGGGAATCTGCAAACCAGTACCTAAAACAGAGTATTAACGTACCTTGTAGCAAGCACTTTTCACAGTAACAGAAGTATCAGAAACTGTACTGTTGTCGAAAGCTTAATACCACTCCATGCATTTAGCATAATATTCTGCAGGGTGTATTAATTCAAATTCTGTGAACTTCTGTATTTTCACACATTTCCTATTAATCATGACACATACCTTCTGCAAGTCTTGCCATCAACTGAAGGCGACCAGTTGTTCCCAAGTCAATTCCAGTCCGTTCCAACTCATCACTGTCCAAAAACGAACTAGCACTGGAAGCATCAGTGCGCTCGGTTACATGTCCCACTTTCATTGGCCTACCAGCCAGCTCAAATCCATTGAGTTGTTCCAAAGCCTTTTTGGCACACTCAGAGTCTGAGAACTGTAGATTGGGAAAATACAATTCAGTAATACTGCCTACAGGATTCAGCAACATTTTTACTATATGTAATATCCAGTTACATGAACATGAGAAACACTAAATTTAAGACAACAGTAGCTACAAGCTAACTTAAATGTGCTCTGTGTTTTCCATCTAAACTGAACACACACGAGTTTGTATATTTCTCATAGATAAATATATATTTAACTATATTATTGTTGAAACTAGAGCATCTAGATATTTCAAATCAACAGAAACCATGGCTTTGGTTCTCACGGAATTTTCACAGAATCATGGAATTTTTCAGAGTTGGAAGGGACCTCTAGAGATCACCTAGTCCAACTCCCCTGCTAAAGCAGGGTTGCCAGAGCACATTACTCAGGACTGCATCCAGGCGGGTCTTGAAAGTCTCCAGAGAAGGGGACTCCACAACCTCCCTGGGCAGCCTGTTCCAGTACTCTTTCAACACTTTCCGAGGATGACAGTCACTTCCTTTGTAACCCTGTAACTGCCTCGCATTTACTAATAGATGTTCTGCTTTATGTTGTGTAGCATCAAATTAAATATATAAATATTTCATCAGTGTTAGAACCATCAAATATTAGCAATATAGTTAGCTTGGTTTCCTTTGTTTCCAAGTGCCACAGGCCCCAGCCAAGACTTTTTTTTTCCCCCCATGACAGATTGCCAGGTCAGTCAAGAAACCCAAGTTCACACAATTATGTATCTGAGGGTAAAAAGGAAACATGTTTCCAAGTGAAGGTTTTAGCCTCTAAAATTTTATTTCCCCTAAAAAGCTCAAATTCAATCATTTTCACAGTATCATGAAAATTCCAGTCTTTACTAGTATCTTTGCCTGCAGAACACAGCATTGCTTTACCAGGTACTGACCACAAAGTACAGTATTCCATTCTAAACATGTGCATTGTTCAACCACAATACCCACAGAGAACTGGCAGAAACAAAGAAAAAGGCCATTGCGGCACATCCTGCAACTTGACATTTCTAGACTTAAGATTGCTGAGTTAGCTATACTACTACACGGGAAGGTTACAATCAGAAATTGTCTAAGTACTCTGGCAATTGTAGTCATACCGTAATAAATCCATATCCTTTTGAGCGTCCAGTTTCACTATCCATCATCAGCTGAATGCTTTCAATCTAAAAATAAGAATAAAGCTATTTATTAGACATGTTGGAATAAACCACAAGATATCGAAACCAAAGCAGAATACAGTCCTGCCAAATATAAATATATGAATGTGAAACCACTTTTTGTTTTTTAATTGGTTCCTCATTCCTCCCTCAAGTCAATAGTAGTGTACCTGCAGCTACATGCGTACTTTGATACTAAAACAGAAGTAAGTAAACATAATGGTGATATGCAATTTATCGTTTGAGTCCAGCTACAGGCAGAGGCTTGGTCCTGATGCACCATTCTAGCAGACATCAAGCATGCAGACAGCATAAAATCCAAACTGAAACACTACAGTCACAGCATCTCATGTGCTGAGAAACTCCATTTTACAGAGTAAGAAAAGTAGTTTGCATTACTTTGACCAGGGCCTTTAAAGAAGATGCTTATTTTAAATAATTAATGGCGTATGAGAACTCCTGGAAGTTTACAGTTACTGAATTTAAAACATTAGCAAGTCATCCATGAGCCATAAAATAGCATCAGCAACACAGAAGTGAGAGGACGAACTGAATTTGAGACTGCAGTATACGCAATCAGGAGAAGGAAAAACCTTCACAACTCTACATGTAAGCCTCCTGAACTACATCAATCCTACTGCTAGATCTTGACAGAAAACAAAACAAGAACAGCTGTGTGGATTAAAATTTAATAAATTGCTGCTATTTTCCAGGCTTTGGCACAACAGAATTAAAGGGATACAAATACTGAATCTGAATAAAGCATCTGAAAAGCACTGTTACCGTATGTATGAAGCAGGTTAATGTCCAAAGATAGTATAACAATTTTTTTATATTTTTTCTCCATTAAGCAGCATATTAAGTATATTACTTTTTCCCTGTGATACCTTAGTTCGCACAGTAGGGCTAACATATTACGACTCCACCAAAAACCAGATTTGATCTGGTCACTTCCAAAACACTCTCTACAAAAAAATACTACCATGCTGCAAATTGGGCCATAATGACCAGGAGTGAAAAGGGGCTTGTATCAGACCTGTACAGGACACACCGCTACTTCATGGTAGTGTAGTTCATGGTATTAATGAGCTAAAACTTAAGCAAAAATCCCCACAAACAGATGAAACTACTACATTCACAGTGAACAGAACTCAGAGCTGATTCTGTGCTTTGTACTTTAACACATTCACAATCATGTTGGGGGGGAGGGAGTATTTACAAGCTGCAAAAGCAGGATCTAAGGTAAGAATTTTTGGGGTTTTTTTCTTTTGTTTCACAATTTTAGGTACCCACATGAGACCTGCCATTCAAAAATCACTGTACAGTATAACAAATCAAGGTTCTCATTTGTTCTCAAATTCTAACTATGTATCTAAAGCCTTGCGGATGTACAGGCACAGAAGAGCGAGAAAAAGAAACAAAAGTTTTGCAGGTGTGAAGATGAATTATTTCCAGAAGCTGTGAGTGCTCTATAACTAATGTAAGTTTTTCAGCTAAACGACCGTAACACAACACGTCAAATTAAAACTTACCCTGCCAAATGGCTCAAAAATTCCCCGAAGCATATCTTCAGTTATGTTGAAGTGTAACGATCCCACATACAGCCTCATAGGACCAGCACTGCCCTTCTGCAGATTATTTGCCATTGCTGCTGCTCTGTTTTTCTCTGCCTAGGAAAAAAAGAAAACCCCCTCTTTCTGTAAGAATTTAATAGAAAACCCTAACATAAGCAGTATACATCTACCAGATTAAAACTGCTACCAGATTCACCAAAAAATACAAGCTGTTTCATAAACTGCACGCTATCCACTGGACTTCAACATAGTATCTATGAAATACGAGACCATGACCAAGTATAGAAACACAGCTTCCCAAAGCCTTCAAATTGAGTAACTTCATGCAGAATTATGTCTTGTATCTAGTAAATTAACATTTTACTTTTTACATATACCGGACAGCATACATAATATGTACTATAATTCTGTAACACTACTACAGTTTCATTACTACTACTTTCTTAACACCTGTATTTTCAAAATGCATTTATATCACTTTGAATTGCTTTAATTTGCCCATCAACTATGGCAAACAAAGGTCCATTTCTAATTAGTTTAAATAATCATTCTTGTTAAGGTTTTCCACATGTTAAATGGTAACCAGATTTTCAAACAGTAAGTTTTCCAGCAAGATAAAAGAGACACCACTCAACACGAATAAAAATGAGGTTTGCAACTTCTTACCTGTGATGCTTGTACTATGATTGGTACACCCAACACTCTCTGTCCAGTTAGTCCTATTGCCAGAGGCACTGAACTAACATCAACAAATTCTACATAAGCAATTCCCTTTGAACGCCTGGAATTTCTATCCGAAATCATTCGCACATCACGAACCTGAAAGGCAAGTATAGAAAAGCTGTTAGAGACAAAGGACAATAAGTAATGCAGTCCATTTCTCAGAAAGGTATTAATAACCAGACAATTACTCACCAAGCCAGTGGCTTTGTAATTATACTGCAAATCTAGAGTAGCATAAAGTTATGTTAACAAACATATCCCAGAGGCAAGCTAGCATTAAAAGCTGCCATTTAAAGTCCAATGTAGTATGCTACAGGAACAGCAGCAATAGAACATTTTCAGCATGGTGACACTTTAAGCCAGAACCTTAGAGCTGATGGAACAAATACTGTTTTTCAAAATTAAAAGTTAAACTAATTTTTAAATTTCACTATAACTGGTAGACCTATATGCAAAAGACTGAAACTTCTGAAAAATGAAGTTGTTTGAATCAGAACTGCGTTGCCATGTTACCTATGCATCACATCACAGGCTGAACAATGAGCTCCTGATAAGTAATGTTTTCACATTCAGAGCATTTAAGAAGTACTTGGTCGTCATTCATCCCCCCTTTCATCTGTATAGGAAGCTCCAGAAAGCCACTTGCTTACAATTCTGCAGAATATCAATCCTGTACTAGGGCAGCTTGAGGAAGTATTCAGATTCATTTTAACCTCCCCTTTAATTACCTTTCCTACTGTAGAAAAAAATTCTTCCAGGTCTCTCGGTCGAATTCTTGCAGCCAGCTGCATGCAGAATACTGTTCGAGCATCCCTTTCTTCAGGGGTAAGATTATCAATAGGTTCTCTGGAAAGACAAAAGTTCAGTTAAACAATAATCTGAATGAAGATAACTCATCTCTGGACAATGCATGAAACTTTAAATAATCAGTACTTCAAAGTCTGATGGGGAAAAAAATGCCTGCCATATTAAAAAAAACAGGGTCAAGAACTGAAGACAATAAATAATAATTATTATTAGTGCTACTACTCCTCCTTTAACATGACTAAACATTGTTTCAACTGTAAACATTAAATATCATTGGAAAATTGCATTTTAAGTACAGAAGCCCCAACTGAGAAGAGGTGCAATTTTGATACTATCCAGAACAGGTAACAGGACCACTAGGGAGTTCACAGTCAAGCTAAATTTTCTCAGTAAGAGTTTGCTAATAATTAAGAAAACAAAGCCAAGATTGGTTAAATTTAGCTGCATTAATTTAGAAAATAATCTCATTACCAGCTGTCTAAATCCAAATCCCTTAAATGAGAAGCCTAAGAATGCATAAACTCCTGGATTTTAAAGGTACCTGGCTTCCCTACAAACAACATCAATACATACTGAGTAAGAAAAAAAAGCATTTGTATAGTACTTTTCCATTCTATATTTAAGATTATTAAGTAAGATTCAGCAGAAAAGTTAGCTAATTTAAATCACAATTAACAGGAAGAAAGATGGAGAAACACAATCATTGAGAAACACAAAAAGCAAAGCAAGACTTGTTTTGCGCACTGACGTTATTTACAGTCGCACACTGTCATTGGGGGAGGGAGAGCAACGTATTTTCATTGCTCTCCTCTCATGGGCTTTCTGAATGAATACCAGCATTACTTGTCAGTATAAAGTGGAGAGCAAGTAGTCATGCATTATTTCACCATTGATTTTCCAACTTCAACTGGACAAAAAAACCCACACAAAACAACCCCAAATGTGTAAAAATTCTTACCTAACAGGGCTCTTGTCTTTTCTGAAGGGACTTTTGCTTCTGGAGCGTCGTCTGCTGTAAAGAGATATCAATAACATTATAAGAAAACCTTCAAATATACCAGTTTGATTTAAAAAAAAAAACCCAAACTATTAATGACGCAATTACAAGTAGAGAAAACTCAGAAACCTTAATTTGATGCTGTGAGGCAGACCGATCTTCCCTCTGATGGCACTGTTGAATTTTGGACCAGAACTACAACAAAAGCAAAGACAGACATTACTCACCAGATTACTGAATTCAAGATTTCCTGTCTGTACTCACATTATATTGCAAGTGCTCATGCACCCTTGCACCTGAACTTGTAAATGTTTTCCATTAGTAGCACCCATAGCACGCATAAGCTACATGAGGCACTCCAAATCGTAAGGCACAGAATATGCTCCCTACTCAGTTTCATCTGCGTCGCAAAATCCCAGAATATGCAGACTCCAAGGAAGAACTGAATCATGAGCCAGCCAGACATGGAACGTTTGTATGTGCAAAATTCTGAGCTATAGTTATTGCTGTAATCTTCTTTACATTTTTTTTTTTGTCCACATGCATATTTTACCTACTGGTCGCAGCAAAGCAGTAACAGCCTGTAACTCAGCCTCAGAGTTTTGACCAAAGTGGTGCTGGCAGGACTATTTGCTCAAGTGTAACATTTTAAAACTGAAAGTCTCATGAAATTTAAGGTGCAAGTGCAAACGAAAGTAGCTCCCTGCAGACATCCGCAAGGGACGCATTCAATAATGTGGTCTCAGCCCTAGCTTAAATGCAGCTTCTAGCGCTCTTAATGGACAATCAAAACACAGAACCATTTAAAGCCAGCAGTTAACCTTACACAGACACGTCACCACAGAAGGAATCTAATCTCTTGGCTGAATCTAATTTTAGTTCTCCAGGCTTTGCATAGGCTGTTAGAACAAATGGCAATTTGCCCATTGCTTCCATGGTAAGGACAGTCCTCTTGCTAGTTACTGTGGCACAGGGTAACAGATTGTGACATGAATAGTAAGATTCATCCTATCACGTTCTCCCTGAACTTGATCTCCTTGTACATAACAAGGCAAAGAACAACACTTGTTAACGTTCTTCCTGTATATCCACCGAACGGCAGAGACACTGCTGCACAGACTGAATGCTAGGGGGTTTGTCCTTCCATCTATACAGAATTGATTCTTTCTGATGTGGCTATAAATTGATGCAAAAACGCCCTGAAACACACTGCAGTCTGAAGACATTAAGTAGTTTTTCACTAAATCATTTAACCAACCAATTTGACTGATAAACATCATCTTGCTACTCAGTGGAACAGTAATGCTTATAGTTAAACACAGCATCCACAACAAGGAGGAGGATGCCCATTTTTAAATGTGTCATGATACAGGTGGAAATAGCGGGCCAAGATCGAAAACAGTGCTGGCCAGGTTAAAGTATGGGAAATATGGCCCTGTGAACGCTGAAAAAAAAAAAAGAAAAAAACATTTAGAAACTACTTATGAAGAGAAATAAGACATAAAAACCAGGCACACGTTGAGATGACATCACTACTGATCAACACAGACTTTTTTCTGCCTAGGATCAATTACTCCATTTCCTACTCAAGTTCAGACAAAAGACCACTGAGAGCGTCCATTCAGGTTCTCCAATGTCTATGACGCATACTGCAAAAAGCTGCATCTGGAAATGGTAGTAATTCCAGAGGCTGACTTCTTATCAGAGATGGGATTACCTTGCATCTTCACACCTCCTGATGTAGAACATGGTGTTCTCCATTTCAATTCCAATGCAGCAAAATAAACCAATTACAGCAACTCCAGAATATTAACATGCAGACCAACTGAATGATGGTCAATAATCAAAACCACAAATTTTTAAGGAAACAGTGAAAGAGATGTTGTAAGCGTTTGTCTAAATCTAATGAAAAAATACCTGAGAAGATACACAATAAGTTCTCAAATACATGCACAACTTCCGAGAGAAAAGAAAAACAACAAATACCCACACAACTTCGAAACTCTTTTTCATTTTCACTCTTGACAAATAAGCAGAATATTATTTACATGACTACATGGGAGAAACATTAAAAAAAACCGCAGCAAAGAGACGTAATAATATAACTGCAAAACACTTCAGGGGCAAGATATGCAAGAATAACACCACTAAAAAACCCTGTGAAATCTAAGCAATGCAACCCAGTCACCTATTTTAAAAAACTAAAACATTTAATCACTATCTCATGCTTAAAGATGACATGTTCAAAATTCTCAGGTTCTCCATGGCACCCTCTTCTCCTTTTCCCTCAGAATTACTGTACTAAACTTCCTCTTCTCACTATTGTAAAGAGACTTCCACATCACCCCCCATCAGCAAAACATCTCAAGTTTAGATACTCTAGCTGGAAAAGGGGCCTTTATAAAGCAAATGAGAAAGATCAGGAGCAGGAGGAAGAGTAAAAGGTAAAAATTTAAATAAAAAAAAAAGTCACAAAGCATTTTAATCTGGATGTTGCAGTCAGCTGCAACAATGCCCTCAGTAAAAGCAACACAGAACTGTCTGAACAGCCTCACAAAGTGATTCCAGATTCAAATTCTCCAGCCCATGAGACCACTCTGGTAGTTACTTTTCAAGTGCTGAGATGATGGCACTGCTACAGAGATGCCTTCTTTATTATGCAAGCACCATTTTTGGTAGATACAAAGGTATCTGATCCAAGGGAGGCTGGTAAAAGAGGTTTCATCATATCTCCAGAACTTGTGTCTCCCTGAAAATCAGCGCCTGTTATACAGCTTTTAAAGATGAGTCTCTGTACTGAATAGTCCTGAACAGGAAATGAAGAGTTCTTCTCCCTTCTATCTTCTGATGTCCTTCTCCTTCATGCTGTCTGACCCAAAACTAGAATTTTGGAATGGTGCTAGCATGTGTATTGCTTCAACAGCATCATCCACAACCTACAAGTGAAAAACATCCAACTGCTAGCTACACAACAATCAGTACCAATGCCTTGAGGACGCATATAGATGCCCTATACCAGTCTTCCACTAAACTAAACTTCTGCTTCATTAAATGAAAGCAACAACTCACCAACTGAAGCAGAGAACACAATAACGCCAAACCAATAAGCACAACCTCATATCCTCAGGGGATACTAGATTATCTTACCTTTTTGTTCACTGTCTCTCAATACCAGAGAAATTGCCCAGAATAGCTATGGAAGAGTATCAGAACAATGAAAAGGTCCCTTTGCAATCATTTACCCTCCTGGCATAACATATCTTGATGCATTAAAGCAGGCATGGGTTACTGTCCATACTATCAACCTTTACCTGAGGAAATTGTTTTGGAAGATTGGAAGACTGAAACTCCCAAATTTCTCCAGGTGAAGAACTTTCTCACCCAGCAACGACAGCAAAAACAACGAAATCCTCCACCACAGAATGCAGCAACTCCCAAGCAACTGATGAGTTGGACACCCTCTCCACACACCACCACATTGGAGGCAAGACGACTGGCAGGCTCCACATACAGAAGGCTGAAGATCTTGATCAAGGTCCTCCATTTGTGAGGAAGTTTGGAGCCACCATCAGCACAATCCAACTAGCTATTGTAATCTTACAGGTGCCAAAGAGCCATAAAAAACATCCCAGCTGTGCACAGCTGAAATCTTCAGAGCTGAAGTCCAGAGCAGCTTTACAGAGACTCTGACAGGCCTGACACTTGAGATAAAAGTAAAAGCAGGGCTGATATGCTCTGTGATCCTCAAGTGGTGAAGACTGATGGAAGCACAGGATGACACTGCATCTGAGCAGACACATGAGTTGCAGTATGGTTTCATTACGAAAGTGCCAACATCCAGGTGACTTAGTGCAAAATGAGACTCTGAGGCCCCAGGCTTTTTTTGTTTGCATTCCAAGAGTACCAAAAAGGAATGCATTCCCTGCATTGGGAACCCAGCCACCCAGAAAAACATTCACGTGCAGGAAACTGCCCAAGCCTGCAATTTATCAGAAGGTAAACACTGTATTCTCAAACACCTTGAGAGAGATTTCTCCATCACAGATGACGTTATATGCCATGATTAAAAAAAACACGTCCTTTTCAAATGCCTGCTTCTGACATAATCTTGCATTCTAAGATTTGACAACAGTTGAGATGTGGCCCAGACAAAAGCAGACACAAGCAGCAGCCTCAGGTAATCAATGAAAGCCAAGCATACAGCCCAGTTCTCATTCTTTTCCTGCTTCTTTGAAGGCAAAAAGAGGTGACGGGGAGCAAAAGGGAGAGCAGGAATATGGAACAGCAGAAACACAGAATAAACACCAATGAAAAAAATGGTTTTTTTGAGAAATTATTTACAACTGTCAGAACTACCTGTACCAGAAGTTCTATCAAACCAAAAATCTGAGAGGAACTGAAGAATTCTTCCACAGCCTCTAAAACAAGTTTCAGAAAAAGCAGGGCAAATATGCAACACATGGGCATTACTAAGACAAGACAGTTCTAGTCTGGATGCATAAACACTTCCTGTGTTTATGCATTAAGTTTTTAAGAGCAGCAACACAGTAAAAACATTTAGTAATACAAGCAAAAGGTTTTATGAGCATGTAACCTAAGTTACAGACTACTACTCATTTTTTGACAGTTAAATCATCAGGATCATATACTGAACATAGTTAGGATGTGTAAAAAACTTATTTTAATTTTATGATAAACTTTCTTTTCCAGTCAGTTGTACACATTCTTTTACTTGTTTTTGCATCTTTCTGAACTCAAATAAGAATGATAACTAGCAGGAGGAACTGGGTACGTCACTGTCCTCTTTTTCACTCCATATTTATTGACATTCTTCAACCTTAACCTCTCACCACCTTTTTTGAGATTAGTGACCAATTTAGAAAGCAGAAAGTGAAAATTTAAGCTTCCACATCACACACCAAAGCAGCACACATGCAACTCTACACAAATAACCTACTAGGGACTTCTATAGCGGCCTCTGAATCTGCGATCTCTACTTCTAGAACGGCTGCGTCTGCGTTCTTTGCTTCTGCTCCGTTTCCTTTCCCGGCTTCTGCTCTTTTTCCTTTCCCGATCTCGGCTCCGTTTGCGTTCCTTACTTCTGCTCCTCTTCCTGTCATGGCTCCGACTTCGGCTCTTGCTTTTTTTTCTCCTGAGAAAGAAAAATACAACTTTGGTTTACACATGGGGCTCAGTGTTACTATTTACCTCACATTCCACAGTTCCTCTAACCTCATGTAACAGACATTGATAGGAAAAAGTTTCTACCTGTTGGTATTTATACAAGTTTCTTTTGTTAAATGGGTGATTAAGCATGTCATCACTCTTAAAATTTATCAAGAGCAACAAAAAGTGCTCCAAAGCACTTTTTTGTTTTAAATTTTGTAATCACCAAAAAACGCTTCCAGGAAGAGTAAAAGGACTAAAAAAAATATTTCCTGCATTAGATCTAGTACACACTTCATATGCCTTTCAAATATACTTTAAATACACCATTAAGATGCTAAGAATAAATCATTTTTTTACAGCAAAGTAAAACAAACCAAAACAGAAAGGAAGAGGCAAGTCTGAGAGAAAAGAAGGTTGTTTTCTCTTGATGCTCCCTGCTATCAGTCTTAACATGCTGCCTAAGAGTTTTGCTTCCTACTTTCTACTCCCACTCATAAGCCACTTGCTTTTCTATATCTGTGGCTCTTTGGGGCAAACTGTAGATCTTCATAATTTAAACCATTTACTTAAAAATTTTAAGTTTTATAATTAATTATACCTCAATATTTGAAAACCTGTGAGGCACTGTTCCTCTTGGTAGACTACTTTTGGGTTATTTGCAATTTTTTCCCCCCTCTATCTTGGTCTTAGACCGTAAAAAACTTATAGTCTCCTGGGTTTTAAAAATATATATGTACGTACACTTAAAACACACACTAAATAGATGCTCAAGCTATTACTTAAGACAGTAATTTACATCAAACTACATTTTGGGAATAACCAACTTTGCTGCTAAACTTTTGAAATTCAAAATATCCTTTGCTATTGACTTTTTCCTCTTCTCCTTTTGGGCCTTCTGATTATATACACCATCTTTTGTGGAAGTGCTGTCTCACACACTGAAAAACTTTGTATGCTCCACCCCCTTTTTAAAAAAAGTTCATCCCCATTACTTTCTATGGACATGTATAAACAATGACTTCTAGTTAGTTTCAATTACTGAAGTAAAAATCTCTCAGCTACCACATCAGAGCTTAATCATCACTAGAGCAAAAGCTGCTATCTCCAATGGGTCTAGGAAGACCCATTAAACTATCTTAGTATTTACCTCTCAAGAGAAACATTGTGAGATTTGGCTTTAAAAACTGGAATATTCAATTTTTAATTGATTATTCCTCTACAATACTCCATCAGTTTCTCTAATATTTTCACACAGACGGGAGAAGAAGCTGCATCAAAACCCAGTATTCAGAAGCTTCAGTCTCCGGTAAGAAGACACCACCCAGAAATGTAGAACGATCTGCATTAACACCACTTAACCACACTGTCTGAATCTTCTTTAGTACTGTCCAACTGAAGTAGATAAAGAATATCCTCTATATACTGACACTCCAATTTAATTGACAAGTAAAGCAAGAAGTCTTGCAAAGCCTATACACATCTTAGTCTTCAGCAACAGAGTACACTGTCACAAGTCAAATACAAAATGGTGTAGTTTGTTCTTTAAAAATTCAGGGGAGTAACAGCTGTATCAAATCAAAATTCTGGGACAAAAAGCTTCATGCTATCAGAGAACTGCAGTACAAGAATAACTACCCTTCTAGCAATTGTTAACTCAAACTGAAACGGGGAGATACCACAGGAACAACATTTCTGAATAGACACAGGGTACAATTAGGAAAGAAGAGGTCAAACTCCACACAACAACATTGCAAGACTAACACTAGCAAAACACCTTGACTTTCTTCTATTTTACTGTAATATAGTTTTTTTTCTAAACTTAGTTTACTGTTTTTCTGAATTAGAAAGAAACCCCAGAGCATATAGGTCCAACCGGTAAATGGGACAATGGGCAGAAAGATAACACATCATTGCTTAGTCCTGGACAGGTTACAGCAACTAAGGAAATGAACTGAAATACGTTCCAGTATTCTCATCATTCTACCATGAACCAATGTCAGAACCAATTCCAAAGTTTAAAAAACACTGGTTTTCTCTCAGATCCCGGTTCATATTTTGAGACTAGCCTTTCAAACAAACACAGGGTTCTACACGCCATGTATATATATATTTTAAAGCAATAAAAATTCAGAACTTAAAAATATTGGGAGCAGCTGCTTTTGATGGGGTTTTAGGGGTCTCCATATTTAGCATGAGAATTACGTTCACAGTATCGTTTAGAATGCAGACTTAAGGTAGAATCAGTTTTAGATTATTAGATTCCAGCATAAGTCTGATGTTGTAGTTGGACTTCTCACTTCCCAAATATTTATAAACCTGGGAAGAAATGTTCTTTGGCTCCCTTCAGTATTTCATCTATATGATTTCAGAAGATGACAACAGCATACACGCCAACTACTTAACTGTATATTACAAAAAACACACTGGTAACTGTTTACTCAACTATCAAATCCATAATGATTCTTCCTACATCAACTATCTCATCATCAAATAATGCTTGTAAGGCAAGGAATTTATTTTACAGACTTAAAAACCTTCCATTTATTTGGGATATTTAAGAGACTCTTTTGTACAAGGCATTTTTCTTAGAATTTCTGATTTGACTCCAGACTGTTTGGGTCATCAGCAGGTGCTCAGACCCTGGAATTATGCCTCCCAAAGAAGGTGACCTTGTACTCTCGTTCTTTAAAAAATGTTATAGTATAGTTTTATAAAGTTTAGATGAGGAACAAAAAATTTGGAAATTTTTGAATGGGGGGGAAATAGAGGGAAGGGATCCAACACCCTAAACCTTTTCAAGAAAGTACTGGCGTCTTTAAATGCTTTGCACTGTTCCAAATCACATAAAATTCTATACCAAATATATTTTTTAAATCCAAAATCCACTGCATTGCTAAAGTAACAAAAAAGAAATTAAATATGCTGAACCTATCAAGTCTGTATTTTTATCTGAACCTAACATTAAATGTTTCCACAACTTTGATAACATCAGTGACAAGGCTGTAACTACATTTGTAAACAAAAGAAAATTTAGTTATTGCTGCAGTTGCAGCAACTGCAACTATCAAGCCTTTCCATTTTATTTCCCTAAACACTACTGACATGCATTTGCAAGTTTACAAAAATCAGCAGCCCTCCCCGTCAAAATACACAGAACGGAGAAAATACTTACTTCTTGCTGCGTTCTTCATGGCCATTGGCACTGCTCAATTTGTTCTCATCCTAAGCAGGGTTGATAGAAGAACATCGTGAGGGCGAAGCGGAAACATTTCAAGTGGTCAAAGGGTAATAGGAATAGGAATAAGAAAATACAAAACAAAAATTTTAATACTAAATTACTTGTTTACAGTTTTAACGTGGAAAGCTTTAGAAAATTTAGGTAGGCATGTTTAACCACTTTGCTGCTTAAATTTAAGTCATACAATAACAAAATACAAGACTTACATAATTTTAAAGTGTATATTAAATTGTAGATACTTCCTTACATGGCTTAGAGAGCAAGTTATCCTGTAGAATTCAGCACTCAAGTGGTTAAATGTTATCTCTATAAAGTGTAAGAGGAAGTTTCAGGTTTGTGTTTGTGTGCCCCTCTGATCAGTACCAAGGCTATATCTCTGCCTAAGCCCCAGTGGCTATGCTAGCAGCCAGCCACTATGGATTTCCTGTGACCGATGCCATTCCCGAGATCTTCACTCATTTTCGTTGAAGGGTTGTAAGAGCTTGATGTCACCTCTGTCACACATCTCGCCCTGAAGCAAACAGGGATTCACACTGCTTTAGTAACGTCGACTCCCAAGAAAGTCATCAATAATCCACCAGTCCAGCCTAAACATTCCCTATTTCCATACCTGTTTACATGGAAAATATCCATGTTAAACCAGGACACAAGAATTTTAACATAACAATTTACAAATTTCTCTTCAAGATTTTAACGTAAATGCTAAATATTACATAAACTAAATATACCACTTAAAACTTACAAATGCTCATCCAAAATTCATGACATGGTTGTAATAAACACTGTGGAATAGACTAACAATAGCTGCTATGTAATTTATATACTTGCTTTACAGTTTAATCACATCAGTTACATCAAAAGTACAATTCCTAAGCGACTTAAACTTCATATACATTTCTTGCAAAACCAGTGCTAAAGCATGCATAATGTTAACACTTCACCATCATTTGGTGAAAAATCAAAAAAAGACAGTATTCATTTGCTGCTGGTTTAGGTAAAAGACATCACTACAGTAATTGATAAAAATTTTGCATAGAAGTTTACATTTCCTAATTAAACAACTAGGACAGAAGAATACAAGAGCTTATTTTAGAATGACACCGCAGACTGTGATACTGTCTTTTACTTGCTAAGAACGTTCTATTCAGGGATCCAAGAATTTCTGTAAATTCTTTCACTCAGCAATTGATTTCCATCTGCTCTGTTAAAAGATTAACCGCCACCAGCCTTCTGCGTTAAAAGCAAGTCTCACTCTTCTTGCACTGAGCAGACCGTTCAAGTATTTACTTGCCATGGGACTGGTGAAGAGGTTATTCTTGGAACCCTGCTGTTTTCCCAAACCACTGCATTCACCTTGTTGCTATACCAAACTGGACCTGGCAATTTTAGGAGAGGTTTCTGGTTTCTTGTTTTTGGGGGATTGTTTTGTTTGTTTTGGTTTTTGGGTGGTTGTTTTTGGTTTTGTTTTTTTGTTAAACCTAGGGGACCACGGTACAGCGATACGTCACTCAATTACTACCTTATGATTGACAGTTCACACTGGAATCAAAGGTGAATTCATGGGAGTAGAGGTGAGATATCGTTAGGCAAGTCTACAAAGAGAGATAGATGGGCATTTATTCATCACGCTGAAGTGAAACTACTGCACAATATAATTACATTAACAGTATATATTTACTTGTAAGTTACATGTAATGCATCTCCAATAAGATAAATCATGAGGGCTCCAGGGATGTTAGTTTACAGTTCAGCAGTAGTTTCATGAATAATGCTAAATTAAGGTAAATAGGACCTCACTGGCACATTTTTCTCACCTTCTTATAAGGAGCTTCAAGCATTGCTTCAATATCAATATCATCAGCCATTTTTCAGGACACCTGGAAAGAGACGCAAAATCCACCTGAGACAGAAAACACCCTTGTGCTTTATATTCCGAAGGCTTTTGCTTAAGAGGCCATCACTGCACTGGCTCAAATTCACAGAGCAGTGTCTCAGAAGACATTTCCAACAAGAATTGGAATGAAGCTGTGCCCAGTGAGATAATAATGACAAAAAGCACTTATAGCTGCAAACAACAAAATGCTATTGAACACAATAAGCCAGTGGAAATCCCAGAGGTATTCCACTTGTTTCTTTCAAAACACAAATGACAGCTCATTTATGTTACCAAAACACAGGTCTGGCAGCCATCTTGACTACAGCTTAACCAAAGGACCCAAGAGAGACATGGAAAGAACACAGAACAAACATTTAGGCAAACCCGTTCACAGCTTCCTAGCATTTGCTACCATCACATTTACTAATCTGAAGACATAAAATGAACACTATGGTCCTTCAAGAAACACAGCCTCCTGCATAATGGGAGTCAGTGAAGAAACAAATATGATTCAAGCATTAAGAGCTACTAAGATCCATCCAGTCTGGAACTTCATGTTTCAGATAAAAAAGATCCACCATGCCACATAACACTAGTCACCACAAACTTTTTTTTTAAACTTGTTCCTCTTATTTTTCAACTTCAGCCCCTTATGTAATTTTGTGTTTATTACACTCTGAATCACTTTGACATTTGATTTCCTTTCCCTATACAGGTATGCTATTAAGAACCTCTGAAGTCTCTCTGCATTAAAGTATAGAGGCTCAACTTCCTCAAATCTCTTAATAAAACAGTTTTTCTCCTTTTTCTTTCTTAAGCTTAAAAATGGCCTGGCCTCTAGATCCCAGTCAGTCAGACAGCTCAGGAGTGAAGATTTTCCTGCACGTGTACCATAAAATGGATTGGTTTTGGCTATAGTGCTGTTACTTACAAATATGATCATCCTTAGTTTATGTGTAAAGCCTCAATTTTACTTTTTACTACAGTATTTACACTCAGCTTTTCAAGTCCATTACATACATGCATATAATTTAATTCATCACTGCTCTACCAGCATTTGGTATGAAAAAGTACATCAGTATGATTAAGGACCATGCAAAAGCACCAGGCCAAATGCAGGATTCTACAAGAAAATTCCCACCAGTGACAACTCCCACCCACAACGACATTTTCATATGTGTAATTTAGCTAACATGTCCAGCTACACCTAGGGTGGAATTCTTCATCCTGAAGAGGGATGGCCAAAGGGGAGGATGGGGGCCATAGTAGGGACCACCAAATCACGAGCAGCATGAAAAAGCAAATAGGGAATGACTATTATTGCATTCACCCAAATAATAACGAGTGAATGAACTATCATTCGGTGGGTTCAAAACAAAGGTCCTTTTTCACCCAGCATTAAGCCATAGAATTCACTGTTACAGAGCACTGCGGATGCTAACAAAGAAGAAAACACATGCAGTGTTCAAAAAACTGAAAACAAAAAAAGCACAAAAGTTTACAGAAAAAGCTTTTCACTAAACAAAGACATGCCTTGTGACCCTGAACCACAACTAGCTGACAACTAAGAGCACACAGAGAGAAGTATCACTGTACAACTGCCCCGTGTTTCTATTCTTTCTTAGGCATTTACTGTTGGCCACCATCACAGAGAAGATCCCGAGTTACACGGACCTTTGGTCTCACCCCATGCAATCTGTGCCCTTTGTACTCTATACAGAACACTTTCATTGGTAAACTACTATATTTTTATCAGAATACCATCTGTTCACATAACACAGACCTGCTATCGAGTTTGTAATTTATGTAATGCATATAGTGATGCTACATATAAAGCTGTCATTCTTAAAAAAAATAATCACAAGAGTCCTTATACATTTCAAGTAAGTAGAAAGTGACAGATTTTCAAGTATCTTTCGTTAAACACTGAAAAAGTTCAAAATAATCTTCATAAATGCCTTTCAGCTTGCTCAAGAAAAGCTGCATATGCCTGACATCTCTGCAGAGGAAAAAAATCTAAAACAAAACAACGAAAGACCCCAAAACATCAAAAAAAGCAAGGAATGAACTACACTTGAAGCTTTGTGGGTCTAGAGAAAACCTAAAGGGACATGAAATTTACTGCTGATCTGCTACTACTGATCTAGCCAGTATTTTGAAGGCAGATCCCATCCCTTTTTGCCGTGTTATATTGTATAAAAGGAGTTTAAGAGGATCCTCTCCTCGAAATTATTTACTTTAGAAATTCTACTCTTGCTTTGCAAAGAGCCTCCTGTAGAAGCATCAGGGAAGTTTAGGGAAAAGGCCGATCCCTAGGGCGGGAAGCTCAGCTCCCGGCAGCACACGCACCTCTGCTAAGCGGGCTCCCCCCGCAGCCCTCCGCATACTGTCTGGGCGATCGGCTTCTCAAACGCACGGCTGCGCCAGCGCCCACCCGCCCCGACCACGGCACCCTCCCGCGGCGGCCTGCAGCCCCGGCCCGCCTCGGCCGCCGAGCCCCGAGAGCCTCCCGCCGCTCCCCCCGCCTCCGGTCACTCCCCGCCCCGTCTCCCAACGCAAACAGCCCCGGAGCTGCTCACCGTCGCTCCGCCCGGGCCCCGCCAGCTTCGGCCGCAATAGCAGGGCCGCAGCCCCGCGCCGGCCAGGTCCCGTCCCTCCGCACAGCGCCATCGCGGGGGCAGACGGGGAGGAACAACGCCACGGCAGGGACGGCCGGACCCGCCCGCTACGTGGCCGCAAGAACAACCGAACCCCACACGACCAGGCCACGGCCTCAGGGCGGGGGCAACCCGCCGCGCGCCCGACCCCTGAGAAGGGGAGGCCAGCGGCGATGCCTGAGAACGAGGTACGGGGCCGCCCAGACGGAGAGCGGCAACCATGGCGGCGAGAGGAGCGCAGGCCTCTTGGGCCGCCGGAGGCCTAGGCCACAGTGCTCCGCGGGGCAGGCCGCGGCTCGCCGGGCGGCCGGTCCGCCCCCTCACCGGGCAATTACCTGCGCCGCTGGCGGGTGCTGTCCGCGTTCGGGCGCCCGAGGTCCGGCAGCGGCGGCGACTCCCGGTCCCGGCGCTGGCTGCGCTTGACAGAGGGGGATGGGCCCGAGAGCTCCGGAACCCTCTTCAGGCGTCTAAACCTCGGACGGACGGCGCCGCGCGGCCAGCCCCAGAGCGGCAGGCGGCGAGGGGCGGCGCGAACGTGGCGAGCGGTCCACGGACCCGGGCTGGGCCCCGGCTCTTGCGGCAGCAGCGGCGGCTCCCCGAAATGGCGCCCGCAGCGTCCGGCTGCTGGCAGGCTCGCGCACGGCACGGGGGCGCCCAGCGCCCGACGCAGGGGCTCTCGCGAGAGTCGGGGCCGGACAAGGCCTGCCGCACTCGCGCCCGCCGCCTCTCGCGAGACATCGTGCCCGGAAGCGGCTGCCGCTGAAACACTCGCGAGACTTAGGCAGACGGGTGGGGTCATCTGTCACGCGGCTCCGCGCTCTCGCGTGAGCTCGCGCCCCCGCCTGGGGAGTGGCGGAAAGGTCAAAGGTGACGGGTGGGGCTCCCCCAGGACCCCGCGGAGTCGCGTCGGGGAGCCCCGCGCCGCGCCGGCGGGACCGGGAACAGCCCGCACCCGTCGGGGCGATCCCGGGGTCTGGAGCCCTCGCCCCAGTAGAGGGCAGCCCTGTCACGGCCTCTGACCTTCTGGCAAACGTGTTGCAGCTCCTCCTCGGCCCAGGTTTCTTCCTGCCAGGTGCCCCAACCTCTGTCCTGGCTGTACACGGGTGTCGTGTTCAGGTTAGGTGTGTTTGGTATGGAAGGTGTTATTTTTTTCCCCTTCTTGAGCACTGTAATTTTTTAGTCTCTTAGCTCCCAAAGCTCTCTTAGCTGTAATACTTTTATCTTGTTTTTGGCCAAACGGATGATGGTCAGGGGTAGCGTTAAAGATTTGCTATTTCAAGCTTGTCATTTACTGTAGGTGAGAGGGGTATAGCAGATTAAGTCACAGGTTGGGCATGGGCTAAAATTGTTTGTGTTTCTTCACGACTGGTTCTTCCGATGTGACGATTTATCAGTGCCTGTCATCAGACCTTCCTCCTCTTGGCTGAGGGCTCGACAGGATCCATTAAGTTTGAGAGTTACAGCATCTGAAGGTGTTACAGCTGTACCCTTCTACCAGATGCTACGCTCCCTTAATGGGCCACTGCTGTCTAACAGTTTTTTTCACCACTATAGTCCCAAGTATAACTTAAATTGTCAGTGACCTGATGTTCTGGTGCATCTGTTGGGCCAAGCCCCTGCAGGTTGCTGGAGCATTGGAGCTGAATAGTTTAACTGAAAAAGTAAGTGAAACAAAACCCGCTGGTCTCATTAACACTGTTGTGTTTCCCCAGGGAGCCCACAAAATGGCTCATTTGTATTTAAATTAAATAATACACAGTAAGTTTTGGCCAATTGTTCAATGTAGTGCAGTGGGTTTCCTGCTGAAGTCAGCACAAGATAAGCAATAACGGCTGGGGTTTTAGGTTATTTCTTTTTTGTCCTATGAAAGTGAAACAATGTAAAGAGAAGTTCTAAAAAACTTTCTCCTGAAATGAGAATTTTGCATTTGTAGATAGAAATATTTAAACCAGTTAAGGTATAAGAACTTGGGCCCATAGATTTCCAAATGAAAACCTCTTTTCACAGAACTCCCAGGCTGCTGTGTCATTTAATGTAATTTCTAACAAAGTTCCTGAAATGTTAATTGCCAAAAAAGATCCTGAAGTTCTTGCACAGAGTTTCCAAATCTTTCTAAGCTGAAGTAGTCAACTTCATTGAGCTTAGGACATTTAGGATAAATAAGCTGTTTAAAAACTAAAAAAAGGAAAAAACATTACTATAGCAGGTCTGTTCCAACCTAATCATTTTTGTACAGGTTGATTGTAAACAAAATTAATCACTTTCTCACAGACAAAATGAGGTTTATTATGGTTGTTCTGGTAGCACCACACTGGCTGCGTGTCCCCCACCCCACTGCTTCCAGTCAGCTTCCCGAAGGTCAGGTCTAACCAGCTACACGTTCCTTGTTCTCTCATCACGTGATTGCAACTTCAGCATGTGCTTAGGCTCATGTTGATGGATTTCCCTAAGGGTTTTCTCTCCCTTTGTTTGCCTGTGGAGCCAGGCTCTGGAAGGAGGCCACAGACGTGTCTTTTTTTGTCTACACCACTAACACACCCCTTGCCCTTGGCTGGTGCCCAAGCAGCGTGGGACGAAGGATGAACCCATGTGCATGTAGGGCTGGGTACTTATAGACTGGGTGGGGGTGGTTAATGAGGGATCACGAGTGGCAAGCAGCTGTACAAGCTCTGTGTCCAGCCCTGGCCCTGGTGTGTCATGGTGCTGCCCTGGCCAATCAGTTGTGGATGTTCAGCTCTGCTGTTGTGGTTACTCCATGCTTAGCTGAATTCACCTCTGGAGCTGATGGGAAGGCTCTCAATAACACATTTCCTAAGAAAAGTTTTCCCGGTTCTGGAATGTCTGAATCCATAGGAGACTAGGGGTTGGAATGCCAGCCATCGCTGGTGTTTCTTCATCATCCCTGACTGTGCTAGGAGTGCCGGGGCATCCTGGGGAGAGGCAGAAGGTCTGGGGTGGGAGTCGTTCGTCGTATGTGTTACCCAGTGCTGCACGTAGTGAAATGTCGCAGACTTAAGACAGAAAAAAAAAAAAAGTAATATGGGCTTCCCACACCGGGAGTCGAACCCGGGCCGCCTGGGTGAAAACCAGGAATCCTAACCGCTAGACCATGTGGGACCACATGGTTAGATGTGTTGCCGCGCCGCCTGCTGCCTGCAAAGGCCCGATGCCCGCGCGGACGGAGGGCGTACCCGGGGACAACGCTTTCATTCTCGCAAAACCCCCACAAAAATTAGGGCCATCCTTCCCGAAAGTCATTAAAATTATCTTAGGTAAAAGGTGGGAATGGAGGTTGACAAAACTGAAGAGGAAATGACAAGTGGAAGGATGAACAAATGAAGTCCAGCCTAAAAAGCTACAGAAACAGGGTAACAGACACACATCTGCTTCTGTACAAATTCCAGCAATGAAAAAATAAGGTGGAAAAACTGGACTACCCCGTTTTGACTGAGAACACCCTTAACAGAAATCAGTGTGAGGCAGATAACCAGTGGGACGCTGCAACAGCGGGCCACAGATCATACAGGAACAACCACTGAACTGCGCTCGTGGAGGAGTGAGGCTGGATACCAAAGAAACCTCGGACTCAATGTGCCTAAACAATTTTAATCTTCCAACATGCAATACTGAACCCCTATAGAAAATTAGAAAATTCACACCTAAAAAGGCAAAAGGGAGTATTAGGACTACTGTAGCGAACAATCTTCAAAACCGGTGGTGGTGACAGTGATATATTTAGGAGATCAGAGAGGTTGCCAAGGCAGAAAACATCATCATAATGAAGAGTCTCCAATTACCCCCACATTGTGTGACTAAATGTCACATCAACATACGATGTAGTTGGTACATTTTAGATACCAGAAAAGCTTGATTTTTGGAGCAGCTGGTTGGAGAACATAAAAGAAGCAACTGGGTTTAGTACTGAGATGTGTGAAGGGCTTCATTCAGAACCGTGCTATTAAAAAAGCTATGTACCAGAGTGAGTATAATGTATTTGATCTGGTATCATTAAAAGAACATCAGCAAAGAAATTCCTCCCAAAAGAGCTTATTAAAAACGAATAAACCAAAAGGATAACACACTTGTAAGAAGCATGGAGATTGCTAAAATGGCTCAGAACAGTTTATATCACCAGGAGGAAAAAGACTAAAAATAGACTGGTATGGCTACAAAGCATGGAAACGCTAGCCATTGAAATATTAAAAATAAAATACCCTTCAAAATGTGAAGCTGGTGCAGACCATGTCCTGTGAGCCAGCAGAGAAGATCCTGAATAGGTTCAAGGTGTCAAATGGATCTGACAGGAACTGCATAAGGTAAACCTGACCAGACCTTGTTTCCTCATATGGATCCCAGCTGCAGCCCACTGGCCTGTGCAAAGTCCCTGTGGTCTGTGCTAAGGACATGGGGAGGGACTGGCTGCCAGCCAGAGGTCCCTGCTTTCTTGGCAGGAGGTGATCGTAGTCCATCTCCATGAGATGAGGGGCAATTTTCTCCCCAAGGACACGGCACCACTGGTGGCAAGCTTCTCCCATGCATCAATCTGCCTGCCCTCGGCTTCTCTTCCAGTCTCAGTGCTGGATGATGCTCCTTCTCCTTCCAGTAGCTCTGGGGAGGTACCAATAGGAGCAGCAGTGCCACCACCTACACCCCTCTACCTCTGCTTGCCCAGGAATTGTGTATGAGAGAAGGGGGAAGGTCTCCCTTTATTGACTACTCCTGGAGATCAGAACACTAGAGGAGGCAGATCTTTGGCTTCATTTAAACGCTGTTGTCAGTGAAGCTGTTCTCAGGGCCCCAAGGGTGCTAACAAGCCCTTAATAGCTTTGACCAGCCTCACCTGGGGCTTGCACCCCAGCCCTGCCCAGGAGCCCCAATTCAGATCAGCCCTGGGCCCTCTGTCCCCATGTGAGCTGTGCTGGAAGTGTGCTTGTCTCCAGTGCTCTCGCCGATGTGCCTGTGCCCATGGCCGTGCCCAGCCCTGGGTCTCTCTGACCCCGACGTGCAGACTGACTGCCTGGCCTGTCCTTGGCTCTGCCTGGTCACTACACACCTGCAGGGCCGTCACTGGGCTGTGTCTGACCCGGGTCACCATCACTGGCCCGATCCTGACCTCGACCTGCAGACTGACTTTCCAGGTTGACCTCAGACCTGCCTCATCCCCAGGAGCTGCCCAACAGTCTGGGCTCCAGGCTGCTGCACAGGACCGCTCTGGCACAGTGGGGCTGACCGTGGCCTCCTACAGACATGCTGTCATGCAGGATTACTCAGGGTTTGCATCAGGTGGTCCCCCGAGACGCCGCTCAGGTGTAAGCTCAAGCGTTTCCTCTCTCCTCTAACAACAACTGTTCACAAAGGGTGGCCATGGAGGGACCTGGACAGAGATACATGAGTTCAGGTTGTCAGCACCCAGCCTGTGTGCACAGTACTCAAATTAAAATACAAGAACCTGTTCATTGAGTTGGTCTGCTTAATAGATATCCAAGATGTTACAAAAAACAGCAAAAAGCTTTCAAAGTGGTTTGCCAAAAGCTGAATACCTGTATGCTGAGAGAAGCCCAGCTCGCCTGACAAAGTCAGCACAGCAAACAGAGACATTTGGCATCATGACGCTGGGAACCACAAGTTCAGAAACTTAACTTCCCCTGGCAGTTACATGGTAGAGCAAAGAACTTGCTGCCATTCCCAGTGACTTCAGCAGGAGCATGGCTGGTCCTCAAACCCTTGACTGTATGAGCAACAATAAAAGATAAAGAGTAATAAACCACTTCTTGCACTCATTAAAGGACTTTCTGTTATCAGTATGTCCTAGTAAGCAGGCGGTGTGCAAGCAGAACTCAAGACGCTATCTGAGGGCAAAAGGGATTAAGTTTAAGTTTTAAAAAAACCAAATCTATATTATTTCACTAAAAAGACATCGTGAGAAATAACAACCTGCAGATATTTCAGTTGGGGACATCTATAAACAACAAAATGGAGCAAATTTTTTGTGATAATTAAGAAGTACGGGAAAAATGGGATAAAGCTGAGAAAACTTAGGCAGATTATAATGCAAACCACCCTGACAGCATCTCAGATAGATGTCTGAATGATCACCACAGGAGACAACAAAGTCAGCATGAAATTCCCCCAGAAAAGCCTCTGCACTTGTGAGAAATGGAGTAGTTAACCTTGTGAATCCCTGTCTGTCTTTACCTCTGGAGTCCTGATTGTGGGACTTTCCTTCCAGATTTCTCACAGAAGTGGGGATTCAATTAATTTGTCAAGGCTTGGAAGAAAAAACATCAGACTGCAGGATTAGCTTGAGGAATTACAGGTTCTCAAGCTGTGTTTGTCTGTGGCTGTGGCTAAAAAATAAACTCAGTTCTTGGCAAGTACCTACAACAATATTACATTGTCTGGCCCAAATGTCAGCCACAGCAAAGCCAGACAGGTCAGGCAGTTCATGCAGCCTGCTGAGAGAGGGAGCAGGGAGTTACAGGGAGATGGGACAGCTGTGTCACCACCGCTCACGTTGCTGTTTAAGTGTATGTGGTGGTGCCAGCTCAGTCTTGTGTCATCGGCCTTGGCCACCTGCCTCTCGGCAAGTGTCTTCTGCTCTAGCCGACCCACACACGGTTTCCTGTTTTCCAGTGTATAACGTCTCCTGGTGGGGAGAAAGCACCCCTGCCCAGCTCACACGTTTGGACCAATCAGTAAATCCTTAGAGAACATAGATGGAAAGCAGCAGAGCTCTTACCAGACACAAAGAGGTGTGAGAGGTTGTGACAGAGTAGAAGTCCCTTGGGAATCTGTGACTGATGTGGTGGTAGGGACACGTGCACCTTTTTGGGGGGACTTTTTGTCCCACGGGAATTTTGAAACAAGGCAGGCAAACCTCTGCTGTGGACATTTTCCTGACCTTCATTGCCAGCAGCCTCAGAGTTTGGCTCACAGAAAGTGACCTGGGAGCACGGACTTCCCTTCCTGTGGCTGCCTAGCTTTGGGACAAGGACTACCCAGGACACTGGAGTTGATCTCCTGGTTCACAAGGGACATTCCCACCTCCACCTTCCTCCCTTGTTCTTCTCTCTTCCCAGCCCATTCTGGTGTGTGGCTCTGCTCCTCACCCTCATTCCAGTGCTTGCCTGATCATACATTGGGCCAGTTCAGGTTACTAGCCTGGCAAAACACCACTCAATTCTGTTTTGTGTAAGTTTAATGAGCTGACGTTGTTCACCCAGGCTCAGATGAACACCAGAATCAAGACTCGGAGCAGCAGGAGGAGCAGAACTCAATGTATGGGGAGCCCTCAGCTCAGTTCAGCCATCTCACCCACTGCACCCTTCTTTCCCCTCTAAGGGCTTGTAATCATTGTATCTGATGCCCTTCCCTTCTTTATAGCTCCTCTTTAAAAAGGCAGAGCTCTCTGCTGTGGGGAGCAGTAACTCCTGCTAGAGCTCATCCCATAGCTTTGTCAGCAGCCAGGGAGACACAGTAGCAGGGAAGACTGCAGAAACCCCTCCTGTATGTTTTTTGTCACAATCTGTTTTAGAAAGCAGGAGAGGAAACAAAGAGCATTTGCTGCTCCATCTGTTTCCGCATCCCGTGCTGCTAAGTTTGGGTTACAGCCAGCTGCTGCCATTGCCAACTGGTAATGCGATAGCATGACTGCTTACTTTGCAAGGGAGGTAAAGATGGTAAGATGGAAAAAATTGGGACAGGATGATTTTAAAAAAGCCCCATTGCAGAACATCTGGCTTGTTATATAAATTTACATCATGCCCACTATAAAAAAACCTGCTGATTGCTGCTTAAAACCACGTATTTTTACAAATGGCCAAATATCTCCAATTAGCTCTTTCCAAAGGACAGTCTTAGGCTATTTGACCTCTTCAGTCAGCTTCAAAACACAGACAGGATTAATTAAGAACAGGGCTGTTTTTTCTTTGCCTCATACATGCTAAGACCATTTGTCGAAGAGGACTCTCACAGTGCACAATCCAGAGAAGTTCAGCCACCAACTCCTGCATCCAGGTCAGCCTGGTCCTGTTCAATACGGTATTTGAGACACTTGATACAAGATGACTGTGCTCTGAAAGAATGGAGAATTCACCACATCTGCCTGCCCAGCTCGAACCTCAAGCCACTTGACATAGAATTATAGATGTGTTGATTGGAAGGGACCTTTGGAGGGTGTTAGCCCAAACTCTTGCTTGAAGTGAGATCATAGAACATAGAATGTGTTGGGTTGGAAGGGACCTTTAAAGGTCATCTAGTCCAACCCCCCTGCAGTGAGCAGGGACATCTTCAACTAGATCAGGTTGCTCAGAGCCTCATCAAGCCTGGCCTTGAATGTCTCCAGGGATGGGGCCTCCACCACCTCTCTGGGCAACTTGTTCCAGTCTCTCACCACCCTCATTGTAAAGAACTTCTTCCTAATGTCTAATCTAAACCTACCCTACTCTAGTCTAAAACCATTGCCCCTCGTCCTATCGCTACATGCCCTTGCAAACAGCCCCTCCCCACCTTTCTGTAGGCCCCCTTCAGGTACTGGAAGGCCACTACAAGGTCTCCCTGGAGCCTTCTCTTCTCCAGGCTGAACAGCCCCAACTCTCTCAGCCTGTCTTTGTAGGAGAGGTGCTCCAGCCCTTTGATCATCTTTGTGGCCCTCCTCTGGACCTGTTCCAACAGGTCCATGTCCTTCTTGTGCTGAGGGCTCCAGAGCTGGACACAGTACTCCAGGTGGGGTCTCACGAGAGCAGAGGAGAGGGGGAGAATCACCTCTCTGGATCTGCTGGCCACACTTCTTTTGATGCAGCCCAGGATCCGATTGGCCTTCTGGGCTGCGAGTGCACATTGTTGGCTCATGTCTGGCTTTTCATCCACCAGGACCCCCAAGTCCTTTTCCGCAGGGCTGCTCTCTATCACATCATCCCCCAGCCTGTATTGATAACGAGGATTGTCCCAACCCAAGTGTAGGATCTTGCACGTGGCCTTGTTGAACTTCATGAGGTTTGCACAGGCCCACCTCTCTAGCTTGTCCAGGTCCCTCTGGATGACATCGTGTCCCTCTGGCACATTGACCGCACCACTCAGCTTGGTGTCATCTGCAAACTTGCTGAGACTGTGCTTGATCCCACTGTCTATATCATTGATGAAGATATTAAACAGCACCAGTCCCAGTACGAATCCCTGAGGGACACCACTTGTCATCCCTCTCCATCTGGACATCGAGCCATTGACCACCATCCACTGGATGTGACCATACAGCTAGTTCCTTATCCACTGAACAGTCCACCCATCAAATCCGTATCTGTCCAACTCAGAGAGAAGGATGTTATGGGGAACCATGTCAAAGGCCTTGCAGAAGTCCAGATAGATGATATCCATTGCTCTTCCCTTGTCCACTGATGCAGTCACTCCACTAGGTTGGTCAGGCAGGACTTGCCCTTAGTAAAGCCATGCTGGCTTTACCATCACGAACACCAGATCAGGTCAGCCATGGCTTTGCATAGCCAAACCTTGAAAATCTCCAAGGACGGAGATCCCATCACCCATGTGGGCAAACTATATTCCCTTGTCAACCTAGCACTTTATCTTGTTTCCTTTGCAACAAAGAGCTGCCCATGGTGAGAAATCTTGCCCATATGTAGGCACTCATAGTAATAGCTTGGTAGTAGTTTAACCTATTTAACAAACAGCTTTCACAGTACAGAATGTTTTCTGGCTCCTTCAGCACAAGACTGCACAGAGCTGTTCCTGCTCCTGCTCTCCCTCCCAGTCATGAGGGCTGGTGGTGCTGGGGGCAGTAGGAGGTGGCAGGCAAGCTGGAGATGAGGTGACAGCATGGCAGTGCCATACTGACCATACAAGAGGAGCAGAGCAGGTTTGGTGATGGTAACCATGGTCAGCCACAGTTGAGTGATTGCTGTCCCAGTTGGTGGGCAGGGGTCAACAAGGTGCCAGGCCTGGCACAAGCTTCACTGGAATGTAACTCAGGTGGGGCCAAGGGTGAGGACTTGAGCTTAAATGCAGCTCCGTAGTGGAGCAGGGAGCCCCTGATGAAGCATCTCCCAGCTTATCCTCCCACCATCGCCGGTGCCCTGGAAGCCTGATCCAAGGTTGCAGCTACACCGGGTCAGCACTGGCCATAAGCCCAGACACCCAAACCTTGCCAAGCATTCTAGGTGTCTACTCCCAGTATCAACAGTCTCTCCTCAACACAGGGTTTGTTCACACCTGACTGGAGCTGTTATTCCCCGCTTGCTATATATGGAGCCCCTTATTGTGAGGGTGGTACTGGGCTGGGCTGGTTCCAGGCTGTACAGAACAGTCTGTTAACAGAGGCAGAGCAAGGGCAGTGCCCACTGGCCCAAACCTTCAGGGCAACATGATGTCTGCACTCACAGCTGTAGCACATCTGCCTGGGCATTGCCTCATCTCCCCAGTCCGGTATGTGCAGACAGGGCAGCAGCAGTGCAATATCGAGCTTCCTTTACTTTAGTATCACCAGTTCTTCCACACACCAAGATGAGGAAGACCCCTCATGCAAGGTCCTCCACCTGCCATTTCCTGATGTGGAGTGTGTGCACATGTACAAATGTCTACCAGATGAGCAGCTTCATGAAAGGTGAGTGAATGTACAACTCCAGATACAGTTTCTTCCACATGGGAGCAGCATCTGAAGAAATGATTCGAGCATGATCTCAGGGAGCTGGGTCCTTTTGCAGTTCTTCAGTGACAGTTTTAGGAAATATCCTTCAGCCAAGAACAGGCAGCAAGGGGATACTTCGGCCTGGAAACATTGGTCATACATCTCTTAATTCATCTTACAGTGATCTAGTGTTCACAGCCTCACAATTCATGAAGGCTGTTTCCTCTTGTGGGCAGTGTAGTTTTGTTACTAGCAAAAGAGTTAAAGTTTATAATCCTCTATTCTCAGAGACACTGCGATGTCTTTGCCATGCTCTCAAAGACTGTTCAGACACTTCATATTCACCTCTTGCTGCCATCTTTGGTGTATTGATGGCAGATATCATGACTGGTGGGCTTCATCTCCCATGTACACGTCACAGAGAGACCCACCTGTATCTCTGGAGGAGGACCTCCTTATGTTATTGTACCAGGTACCACTAGTAGAAGTTTCCCTCAGCCCATGACTGCCTGAGTGGTAAAAGCCTCTGAAAAATTCACTGCAGAGGTCCCACAAAAGAAGCTTTTCCCTTAGCTGCTTAATTTTTCCCCTCTGGGATTTCTCCCCCCCTTCCCTGAGTCAGTGGTGTCAACACAGCTTGTGTCCACCAGCACTCCCTGGCTCTCATGAAGAGGTGGACCCTGCTGTGGCAGCTTTGCACCTGTGTGCAAGTCACAGCCTCACAACCATCCATCGTGCCTGTTAATCGAACCCCCTTTCACCCAGCTTTCCTCTTCCAGCAGTGGGGATCTCTGCTCCCAAGAGTGTCCTTGGTGCCAGTGGCTATGTGACCATCCTCTGGTGGGGAGGTTCTGCCATCATGGTGGTTTCCTTGCTCTTCATTTTGATGCCCTCCTGCTGCATGACTTTGTGCAAGACAGCACAGGGCTGCTAGGTCATGAGTGTGAGATGTCATCTTAGTGTGTCCTCTGCGTCCTTGAGTACCTTCAAGCTCTCCCACTTTGTCCTCAAGAGACAAGGGATCTCTCAGTGCGCTATGTGCAGAATCACATCCCAAGAATTTTAGCTGCAGCAGCTAAGCAATGAATTTATAGGTTCCCCAACAAGCCTGCCAGAGGTGTAGGTTGAAAACAGCCTACACATCATCATCAAACCCTGAAATATGCAAAATAAAATGAGAACATTGCAGAAAAAATGAATGCTTGTCTGTTCCCTCCTGCAGCCAACTTCCCGTGTACCCCATTGAGTCACACATTTTGGGGGGCCCCTGAAGCCAGAGCTCTTGCAACCTCCCATCTCCCCAGCTTCTATTTTCATTCATTCTGTCCAAAGGCCCTTGCTAGCACAGCAATGGCAATCAGGCTGTTAAAGATTTTATACACCAAGATTTTATACACCAAGTATATCTACAAGAGCCATTGAACAGAGAATGCCAGGCTGCTATAAGCATTTTCCCAGTAATGCTGTTTCCCTCAGAGGACAGGTAAAGCCTTTATTGGCAAAGGCAAATATCTGCATCTCCACAAGGAAAGCTGCCAATTTAACCACATTAGAGGTGCACTAGCAAACTTTTGTTTCCAACGCAGACCTGGTTTAACTCTTCCTTTCCTTCTCTGCTACCCTATGCCTCAGTCCCCAAGCTTTGCAGCCCCACAAAATTCAGCCTCCCCCGCCCTGCCCTCCAGCACCACAGGCATCTCCAGCAGCTTTGCAGCCCCAGCGGGGGCCCCACTCTCCACTGGCCCCCACTGCACAGACCCCCCTGGTAAGCACAACGCAGCTGCACATCCAGCCAGCGAACGGAACGGCCATGATCTCACTGTCTCTCTATTTGTTACTTAAAAGTGCAGTGGGACTTTCACATGAATGTCTTCAGATTAAGTTACTCTGAAGTTCTTCAGTAGTGCCAAAATGCCGTCTGCAAGAGAGCACCATGAATGCGGTATCGTTCCGTGCAGGGACCCTGTCTGGTGGCTCACCCAGGGTGATTAATGAGCTGAACAGGCTCATTTCTGACTGTAGCAGAAATTTGCTGCATGGTGTGATACAGACCAAAAATTACTCCATTAGTGGCAAAATCAACTGAGTATCAGCCAAGTCTTCCACCCCCAGAGGGGTCTGAGCCATCTGGGCAGCTCAACCCCCAGGATTTCCCTCCGCATGGAGTTGTTCCCATTCTAGAATAACAGGACCCCGTACCAAATTTGTTGGGAGCAGTGCCACGTTGCAGTAGTCACTGAGATAACAGAGGCTCTGCTGTGCCACCGTGCCAAGGGACACACTCCAAACTGGTGGCTGACAGAAGGTGATCTACAGGGGCTGACCTTTAGTCCACAGCTTATTTATTCAGACTACTCATGCTGGTTGAGGAGCAGGGCTCTACCTTTTCCTGAGGCCTCTGAATTGCCATTTGTATGCTGATGGTTGATCCCTGCGTGCGTGGGGGACACACCTGCACAGCCTTGACCAGACTACTGTGTGCTCAGGACACCGATGAACACAGAAAGTCCGCAAAATCTGCCCAGAAAAAATTGCCGGGGGCAAAAAAGAGGGCACGGCTGGGCAAACCCAGAGGCGTGGCAGCTTTACACCACGGCTTATCATCCCAGTGCGTCACCTTGCAGGGACAGCCTGGCACCCAGCACAGGCGAAGATGTTTCCCTCCCTCGACGCTGCGGCTTGGTTCGAGTTCCACTTTCCTAAGTGCCGCTTCCCGTCCTCGCTCTTGGAGGATGTCAGGAGTTGGAGGGGGCAGAGCAGAGCCGCCGGAGCCCGGGGGCAGCTGCCCGTTTGGGCAGCCGCTGGGAGCGGCGGGCGACAGCGTCGGGGACACGCATCACGGGGACAGATGATTTACCGGGGCAGCTGTGATCCAGGAGCGGGCACAGGTTACAGCTGGGACCGGCACAGTCTCCGGGGGGGCCGGTGCCTCCGGAGCCGGGGGCAGGCTGCGACCCGCCTGCGCTCCCCAGAGCCCCGCGCCGCCCGTGACGCGGCTCCTGCCGCGATTCTCCTCACAAACCTGGTCACGGCAGCTGGCCGTCGCCATTGACCTGCCGCTCAAATAACGCTTCGGCTCCTCCAAAACTGAGGTCCCGGCTCCGCTTCTCCCCTCCTGGGGCTGAGGCTCGGGAGGGCCCCGGCGCCGGCGCAGCCGCCGGCAGGGCCTGCCCTCTGCCGTCCCACCCGCCCCGCCGTCCCGCGCCCGCGCCCGCGCCCGCGCCTCCCAGCAGAGGGACCCAGGGAGCGGCCGCGGGTCCCGCCGGCCGGGCCGGGCCGGGCCGCACCGCCCTCGGGCGGGGCCCGGGCTCGGGTTTCACATCCTGCCCCGCTCGCGGGTGAAGTGGGTGGTGCGGCAGAGCGGGCCATGGCGGAGAGGTGAGTGCAGCCGCCGCGCACCTGTTGAGGCAGGCGGGAGGCGCCGCCGCCCCCTCGGGGTCTGCGGGGCCGGGGCGGTGGGCGCGGGGCCGGGCGAGCCGCGGACCCCAGTGGGCAGGTGAGGGACTGCTGGCGCCGAGCCGGGCCGATCCGAGCCCTGTGGTGGCAGCGGCAGGGCCCGGGCTCGGTCGAGCCCGGCGGCCAACTTGTGCGAGGAGCCGCACAACAGCCGCTCCCCGCCCGTTCCCGCCCGCACCTGCTCGACCCCACCAGAGGGGCTCCTTGTGAGGCCCCGCTCCTGGCGCGACACGGCGGCCATTGCCAGGATCGGGATGTTTGCAGCCTCCGAGCGAGGCGGGTGGCCCCGGGTTCCAAGGGGGTGAGCTGGCCCGGCCCTGACCTGCAGCTCCCCATCATGCCTGGGCTTTGGGTGTCCAGCAGCGGCAGCATTGCCTTTCCCGGACGCTGTGTCCGGGCTCTGCTGGGTGCCCTTGCACCTCTGAAGACAACCAGTTGATCAGAAGCACCCTCTGATTTTCGACCAATTTTGGACCAGGCTTGCAGGCTCCAAGGTGGGTTGCATGCATAGGTTGTTCTCTGTCACTTATCAAACTAAACAGAATTACAAATTTACAATGTTTTCGTGGTCAAGGACAGGAATGGCTGTTGCAGTTGGTTTGCTGGAGAGAGGTGACCGTGAGAGTGTTCACTTCTCACCTGGAAGTGGGTAGGGAGCCAGGATCACCTGTTGGCAGTGAAAATGGAGGGCCCGGTAGCCAGGCCAGTTTCCCAGGCTGCATCCTGCTTCCAACAAACACGGGCGGATTTTATGGCTCCTCTGAATAACCCTATTCAGGGAGAATTCCTCCTGGTCGCTCTGCACCTCAGCTTGACAGCCAGAAGTGGTTGAATGAAGTTTGTCTCTGCTGGGAGGAAGGTACAGAGCCTGGCAGAAGCACTGTCCTCCCTGTGGCTGATGCCAGTTGCTGTTGCGCTGTTTTGCCATCATTTTTTTCTTTTCCTAGATGAAAAGCTCAGAACGATTTAACATTCCTTCGAGCAGCTCTCCCCAGGGGCACCAGATTTCAGCTGGCTTCTCGCATTCTCTTTGTCTGGGGGAGAGGAGGGAGGGCTGTGCTGGTGTTTTTCCCGGTACCTCAATGATGGTGCAAGGTGTTTGGAATAACTTTTTATTTCTGTTGTGTTTGAAGTTACTTTTCTCCTTTCTCTTCTGTATCTTCTCCAGCAGAACACAATTTGAGTTAGTCCATAAGAAGGAGTGTCTTGGGAAGGGATAGCAAATCCCCTTGAGAGTGGATGTAGAATACCAGAATTCGTCCAGAGCAAAATGATTAGCACAGCAACAGGTTCTTGGTCTGCCAGCAGCAGCAACTCATAGTGATTTTTTCTGCCTCCCTGCTTGTGACAGCCAAGGGCGCTTGGGGATCAAAGTTGCAGGTTGCTCGCTTCAGGGGGTGAACTGGAAAACCTGATGAAGCCACGTAGATTTGGGACTATCGTTCCGCTAGCCACTGTGGAGGAGTACAGGGCTTCTTGCACTGGATTTCAGCATAATTTTTCCAGCGTATCCCCACTGACTGTCTCTTTGATGCTTTTTGAGTTTGGTGTTTGCAGTGTTGATGAGGCAGCTATTTGGAATGATGCTGAGATCACAGTGGGTTATAGGAATGTGGATTTTGAAACCAGCTTTTTGGTGAGATAGTTCATATGCCTTCTGTATTCGCAACAGGTTTGCTTAGCTGAAGCAGATGTCTTTGCCTTAGCTGTGAGCACGTAAGCTACGGGGAGATCTAAGTATACTGGCCTGGTGCATTTTGTAACCAGAAGAATTTTATGGTCATCCTTGTGATGCAAAAGGCTGCTTTCAGCCTGACTGTTACTGGGTCCGCAGCTGGAAACCTCATGAGACTTGCGCATTTAATGTGCCAAGAAGACATGCAGAATCTGGTTCAGTGGACACCACACAAAAGGCAAATGCCTCCCATTCAAGTGATTTACTTGATCTTCAGAAAAATGTGATGTGCCATGGTGCAAACATGAAAGGAGGAGAGACTGTGACTCTTATAGTGAACTACCTAATGGGTAAGAAAATCTTGCAGATTTCAATATATTTGTGCTTGAGCTTTGAGGCGCTATTTTAATCATTCTTTTAGTGTTGGCTTCATAAGATTGGGGCAACTGCCTGCTGGCGACCAGGTAAAGTTTTGTAAACCAGGGAACAGGGTGGGGTTTTTTTCCCCCATACAAGCACGGAGGAAGAACTATTGGCATCATTGAAGGACTGTGGGAAGGACTGTAAGATCTGAATTGGCTTTAATGGAATTGCTTCTGTAATTAAAGGTAATGAAGCATAAACTGCCATAGGATTCTGACTTTTTGGCCCGTGAGGGTGTTTTGGTTTTTTTATTTTATTGTTTCCCCTGCCAGTGCAGATTATATATTCATATTCATTAACCCTTTCTTTGAAGTCAGACAAGAATGTGTCATTTCTATATTTCTTGATAGGTAAGTGTGTTGGCAACCAAGTAGTGTTTTTACTATTTTATCTATGGAGAAGAAAGCTTTTCAGTTTGGACTGTTTTAGCTGCTGTTTTAGCAGCATGTTTTTGGCTGTTTGAATTAAACAGTCTTGGACGTGAGCAGAGGGAAATCTTGTAGCCTGTGCCAGAAGCACTGGGGATTGTTGAAGTCCTGTTAGTTGGGTGGGAAGAACGACTGGGAATGGTACTGAGTGTACTTGTTCAGTGGGAAACCTGCTGATCTGGCTGGCCATTTTAATTTGATTAATACAAAATATAAAGGACTCGCATGCTTTATGTTCTGATTATGATGAAGACTCTTAATTTTGTTATTGAATCTCAGTATGTTTAGTATGAGTTTGTTGCGTATAGTTAATTCAGGCTTTAATTTGTCTTTGCCTGTATACTAGTTAGTGTTTTTTTCAAAAGCTTTAATTTAAGGAACAAGTGAAAACTTCATGCATCATCAGCCTGCCCTGGAGCTGCTGATGGACTCCTTGTGTCTGAACTCAGCTGTGGCCTTGTAGCAAAGGTGTCTTCTAGTTTTGGCAAGACATCTGAACCTCCTGCTGTTATTCAGCGCAGAGTCCCCCACATCCTCTGAACTTGGTCCGCATGCCCTGTTCTGGTTTACCCTCTTTGTCGTTGGCTTAAATAAGGCCATATATAAACATCCTCTCTGTAGATAGCTGTGACTGCAGGACAAGCTTCTGCTCCCAGTAGGTTGTCTAGATCTCGTCTGCTGGATGACCATTGCAGTAACTCACTTCACAGTAAATGAGCTGGGGTGGTGAAGGTCTCTGTTTCTTCTCTGACATCAGTGGAGATAAGTGCAGGTGGGGGAGGTTATCGGCAGCCCCGACCTCTGCCATGCACTCTTGGTGTCATCCCTGCTCCTCTGAATGTGTTGCTGGAGTTATTGCTGAGCTTGCCAGGGCAGTTTCCTTGGGATTAAATGATTTAGGGGTGAAAGACCAACTGACTTTAAGTGTAACCAGGAGTGTGTTTTTGCCTCTGCCAGCAGAATTACTGGAGCAGAAGAGGGGTGATAAGCTGTGGAGGACAAGGTAGTCATCTTGTCCACCATCACTGCTGTGTCCTTTTTAAGCTGGTACCATCAGCAGACCCAGCATGGCCTGGAGCTAGCTCCTCAGGTGGAGTCGTGCATTCAGTTACAGTGTTTGACTATGCAGAAAAAGCCTGGTCCTTGTGAAACGCCTTCAGACACACCAGAGTCTTCTGATGGAAACTAATCAGAAGTTCAAAGGAAAGGAGCAGTGTTTCCTCCTTCCCTATGGTCTCCTTTCCCAGTGTTTCCATTCCTGTCATACTACCCAGATGGCTTTCTCAGTGGATGATGCAATTATGAGGAGATGCTTGCAAGCTATCAGCAAATAAATACGGCAGAATTTGAAATGCTCCATTTAGGCTCTATCAGTCCTTCCCAGGTGGAGTGCAATTATTTGTGCCTTGTTGTGACATGTATACGCTTGTGTTTCTTTAAAAAGCCCTCTGGGCAGATTTGAATAGTTAGTGAAGTGTCTCTTGTTTGTAATAAAAATAAAATCTGGAGCAGACACTGGGATTTGGTTTTAGCTGAATTCATAGAGGGTTTCTGAGCTCTGCTGTCATTACTTACAGATTTGATGTTATTTCCTGCCTTTGTCAAGGTGTGCAGAAAGGCACTTGGAGGAAAGACGGTGGATCAAGCAATTTATCACGTTGTTTGGTATCTCAGTCATGAGTGTCCACTGAAGCAAGCTAGCTGTCTGATTGTTTCTATACTTTCCATGGGGAAGAGTAGTCTTCTACTTTGGGCGATTTTTTTAAAGCAGTCAGTTTTTGGAGTGGCGGGAAAATACTAATTAAAGCAGCAGATGTGAGGTCCGTCTGGCTCGTACATCTGGAACAAGACACTGTAGGCCAAGAGAAAATTTTTTTGCACTTGGTCTTTGTCTCATGGGAGAACGGAAAAAATACCATTATTTGGGATACATTCTCTCATCCTAATTTACTGTTCCAAGTGTTTGAGGTTACTGTTGTAAGAAGTAACAGTGTTTTCTATTTCCAGTTGAATATTGACCATCAAGTTCCAGTGTAGCTGGTGTCAATGATCCTCCAGCTACTCTCCCAAGCTTTTTTCTTTGTGTGTTGTCAGTTGCCATTTTTCGGTTATGCAATGCACCAAGCCAAAAGAGTTTGGGAAGCTTATAATGAGGATGCTGAAGATCCAGATTGCTTGTTTGCAGTGAAGTATGGGAGATGGAAAGGACTCCCTGATTCATTGGGGGAGCGTTGGTACGGCTGGTATAGCAGCTGGAGGAGTGTGTCTGGCCTCCTGCAGTTACATGCTTCAGGTGAAAAGAAGGGACTCTGGTTGGACAATACCAACTTTTGAAAATTCCCCCTGAAAAAAACCAAGCTAAAGAACCAAAGTACTGGAGATGCTGAGATTTTTTTTTTGCTTTTTTCAGGTTCTTTTATCTTTTTGGACTTAAGGTCTTACATGACATTCCACTGAGGGCTTTATGCTGCAGAATGCTGGGAATTTCTAGAGAGATCTGAATAAAATTATATATTAGCATCTCCATCAGCCACCAGAGGCAAATGGAAGGCTGGTTCTACAGAGAGGATGTATTTTCTTACTCCTCTCATTTTCTGCTTGTGCCCAGCTCCCCAAGCCAAGCTGTCACTGCACTTTGCCTTCCTTGATGGAAACTGCTCTGATGTGGGATGAAACGGAGGTGACAGTGAGCGCCCCGTGTTCCCTGGGCTTGCTATGCATTCCTGTTTCAGCCTGGAGCAGAGCAGTCCCGGGCCTCTGTAAACCGAACTTTTTCTTAGCCACAGGGTTTATGATCTACCAAAAACAAACAAGCCAAGCAGAGCGGGAGGGGGTGGGGGGAACCAAACCTGTGCTGGGCTCACTTGTGTAACTTGGCAGACATGGGACACTGCCATAAGGCACTTTGCTTTGGCAGATGGGGCTGTTTCCTACCTGGGCAAACAAGGTTACTGCTTTCTGTCTGAAGACCTGTTACAGAGGCAGAAAAGATTCAGTGTAGTGGGATTTTGTGTCATCTTGGACATTGTGAACTGGTGGCCCGGGGCCAGGTGCAGTGTAGCAGGGATAACTTCTTTTTTCTGTAGAGCTGGTTTTTCTGTTTGGTTTTGCTTGTGTTTATTTTTTTCCCAGAAGAATGACAAAGAGGCTTACTGTCTCCATCACCAGTGATACCAAGAAAAGCCCTGCACACTGCTGCCCAATGAGTTGGGACCGAGCTCAGCAAGTCCCCTTTAACCACATGGAGTTCAGCTGTCTTGGTGGGTTTTTTTTTTTGATTCTGAGGCAGTGCAGCGTCTTGTCCGTGGGTTTTCATGTGTAGCAGCAGCCAGGGCTCAGTTTAGGAGAAGGATGAATTGTCATTAAAATATTTTCAGTAACAAAGTGAAGTCAGAGAAAAAGTTATCATAGGAGACTTTATAGATGAATAATTAAATATAGACCCAGGGGTTGCAATGGGTGAGCAGTGCTGTGTAGTGTTGCCTGGAAAGATGCCCCTCCAGAGGCTGTGGCCAGACCAGACGGTGGATGTTGGCTGCAGTTCTTGGTGCCTCCGCGCTGTCTGCTGGGCCCGTGGAGCGGGTGGCTGGGTTTTATTGTTGGGATCCCAGCCTGCTCCAGCCGACTGATCCTGACCATGCCAGCTGCTCCCGTGCCTGGTCCTCACCCCCCTGCTAATCTGCTCATGCAGTTATGCACTCCCCCATGCAGCCTTATCTACTCTGGGCTTGTTCCCCATGTGCTTTTGGTGCTGCATGGGAAATAGCAAGTGCAGGGTTGTTTCTAGACATGGGGTAAGCAGCGGGTGGTCACACCCTGTAATCCAGGCTCTGAGTCTCCCTTATATATGTTAAACAGTAACTCAAGGTCCATCTGTCAGTTTCAACACGTTCAGTTTGTCATAAAACTGTAAATGCCATATTTGGTCCTCTTCTGGCCTGGCGACTGTTTTTTCCTCATGTGTATTGTAGTTCTTTGATAGTCCCCCAATAGCTGCAAGTATCCAGCTGTGTATCAGCCACACTGTCTAACTCTTCTCACTAGCTACAGGTTTGGGGCATTTTTTTTATTAGGCCTTCCAAGCATTGTCTAAGCTATGGTGAGAGGAGAAGCTCCAAGTGTTCTATGCATTCTTGGTGATGAATCAACATCAAGTGAAGCAAAGAGAGATGGGGAAAAAGGGCTGTGAGCTCAGGTGCAGAGCCTGGAGTGTGGCCGGCATGAGGAGCACTTAGTGTATGCCTAAGGATAAATGCTAAGCAAGTTGTAATAAGGAGGTATATTTTCTCAGCAATTAATACCATTGTAATACAATGGATAGTCTGGCTGGGATATGGCTGAGTTGCACTTGGTACAGTAAAATGAGTGTGAAGCAAGTAGTGTTAGGGCTTGGAGGGCAGCTTTGTACTTGGGTTGGTGCTGCTCCTGCTGGCCTGGAGTCCTGTGTTAGAGCACAAAGAGCAGAAGAGTTGCAGTTCTGGCTTGGAAACTCCTTAGAAAGCTTGCCCCTGAAATAAGCTACTTCAATTCTCGTGAAATTAGTTTTGAAATCAGTGAAAGTGAGGTTGAAAAGCAAGTGCTGTGGTCCTTTCTGTACTGTGGGTTTAGAAGCTGATGAGGAAATGCCTGGTGAGGAGATGGTGGTATGACAACTCAGCCTAAATTCACTTAAGCTGTAATTTGAGTTTAGTCTAAAATATGGGTTTGGGGTTCTGGAGACTGAAGGCTTTTCCAAAGCAGGAGTCTGTTTTGGGGTGGCAATAAGCATAAAAGATAAAGACAGCGATGATCTTCTAGGGGTGAAGCTGTGTACCCGTGGTGAAGCCACCCTGGTTTCTTCTGGCCCTGGATCCTGTCACCAGAATGGTTGAGGTGATTAAAGCAAGGGTAAACTGACTGCTTTTTAGTTAGCAAGCTGAATTAGCTCCGTGTGGGATTTGAGGAGCTCCAGTGCCCTTGTGATGAGCTCTGAGGATGCACCGTAGGGAAAAAGCTGGGGGGGGGGGAGGGGGGGGAAAGCAGAGGGGACCCCCTCCTTCCAGCAGCAGCAAGTCATTGGATCCGCTCTGCTTTCAGTGTACCATAACGTTATCATCCAGTTCCCTCTCCCATGGTCCATCGGGCCAGCTTTGGATGCTGTGCTGCAGGGGTGACTTTGGCCACATTGTTGAGACTTTGGCCTTGAATGCCAAAACCCAGCTGGGAGAGAGGGAGGCTGGCAGAGAGCCGCGGGGGGGGGGGGGGGGGGGGGGGGGGGGGAGGCAGCAGTTGTTCAGATTGCTCTTGTTGTTGAAATAAGGAGGGCTGAATGAGTCCGGCAAAAGGGGAGATAGCGGTGATTTCAGCCTCTCTGGCTCCCTGTAACTTCTCCCCAGCAAGGTGGCCTTTCTAGGTGCCATGGCAGAGTCCCCCATTGGCCACCCAGCGCTGCCTCTAATGGCTGAGCACGTGTAGTTAAACTTTATTTGGTCTTGAAGGGATGTCTCCATTTGGACAATGAAAGCTGCTGCTGAGCTGCAAGGGCTGTCTGTGTGTGTGGGAGGAGAAGTTTGTTGGTAACCCAGCATGTTTGGTGCAAGGCATACTTGCTGCTGGGCTATAGGGAACCTTCATCTTGGGGTACTTTTCTGTCTGCTGTGCTGTCTCTGGAGCATGAAGGTGGGAAATGGTGGGCAGCGTGGTAATCACCAAATAGTTCAATGAAATAGTCCAGAGTTGAGCTTGAAATGTAGAAACGGGTGACTTCCAGTGGTTGATGTGCTCGGTCCTGCCTGGCCTGGATGGTGAGCTGTGCGCGGGGCATGTTGATTTTTGGGCTGCATCCTGCACCAGAGGCTCTTTGGGGAAGAGAACAGTTTCCTATTTGAGAGCGTCTCCTGATACCACGTACATCTTGTACTCTGGGTGCTGAAATAAAATAGCCCCTGCAGCTGGCTGCAGTGGCCCCGTTACCACTGTCCTGGCAGCTCCTGTGGCACCTGCCCACAGCAGAGTTCAGCCCCCAGGAACGGTGCAGGCAGGGGAGGGCACACGTTTAATTCCTGTTACCTTGCTAAAACCTCTACTCTTTGCAGCAGTTGCCACTTCTTCAAGTGAATTTGTGGGGATGGTCAGACAACAGACAAATTTCTCATGGGGCTGCCTGCGGTGCTGCTTTCTTGACCTCCAGGTCCCAGTCAGACTGGGGTTAAACGCAGAGACTCTGTGGACTGCAAAGAGGATTTGAGGGGCTTTACATGAATTAACAGTATTGCCCTGAAATTACCATTTTGGGGCTGGTCCCTGTGGTAGGGGCTTGTGCTGCTTTGCTTATAGGGCTATAGCTGTTTCCCCTGGGAAAGGCAAATGACATCTGTGAGCATAAACAGCTTTAATGGTGAGATGTGTCTGTACTAGAGCTTGGAGTGCTCAGTTGGTCCTCATGGAAGTGCAGCGTTTCATTAGGACAGGCAGTATGTGGTCCCATGGACAGAGAGCAATGTCAGTGTGGCTGGCTGTGAAAATTGGGTGCTGTTGGGGGGATGTTCAGCCAGCCCGTTTCCGGGGTGCAGCCCTGTCATGTCAGAGCTTTCCCTGCTGCTGAAGAGGCAGAGGAGTATCAGGTTTCATTTCTTTCAACTTCACACCTGCTAAACTGTGACAGAAGATGTCAAGAAGAGTAATGAACAGCTGGGAGATGTAAACCTTTGTTTTTCTTGTGCTTCAGGCAAAAATTGATCAGTGAATTTCTTAGTTTTTAAATTGAAACCTGTTGCTGACTAAACCTGTCTTGCAATTTGTTAGCAATTGGGGCCTGCCTCTTGTCTCTGGCAGGAGCCGTATGGGCCTCGACCTTGACTCCAGCTCTGTGTGGTCAACAGTGCTGAAAACAAAGGAGAAGTTCCAGGCTGTGGCTGCTCCCTGGAAGGGAGGCACTGCCATAGGGCTCTACTCTCCTGGGATCTTGTGGTCCTGTATTCCCACAGGAAGGAGGAGCCTTGACCCCTCTGCCTCTCATCTGGTGGGCCCCTCAGGAGGTGCTTTCATCACAGAACGTGTTTCCAGCTGGAAACACATCTCAGTTTTGATATCTGGAAACTGAGAACACGCTGTTACCTGTGAAAACTCAGTACATATGGGCCCCAGGAACAGTCATGATAACTCTGAGCCTGTGGTATGATGGGCTCTTTATAACTGGCAGCGTTAATAAAATTAATGAGACTTATGGCTGCCCTGCCATAGAGCTGGTGTTTGCTCATGACTCGGCTAAAAAGGGGCTGTCTGTTGCAGTCGTGTAAGAGCCCTGATATTCGTCTGCCTTGTACGGCTGTCCCTCTGCTAAGAGTAGCTGATAGGACCAGAGGCGGTATGGTAGTTATTTGATGATGATGTTGACAGCTCAGAAGAAATGGATACCTTCACCAAGAAGAGATCAAAGGCTCCCCCCCCCCCCCCCCAGTTAAAGAGAGACAGAAAACAAAAGGAAATGTGCAGGGAAAAAAAGGCTGGTGCAGTGAGAAGGATGTTGCTCAAAAAGGGGAAACTGTATCCATACAAGAAGACCAAAAAAAGTATGTATTTCAGCAGATTACATGTAAAATCAAAATAAGGCAGTCCAGAGTAAGGCTTTTGAAGATTGAATTTGTCAAATATGATTAATTTTCAAAAGCATCAGAAACCTTTTGGAGGCAGGCAGCAGAAGAGATAAAGGTGTGAGAGGCATGGAAGATAAAGCCATCACAGAAAAATCTAAGCCATTTCTTGGCCATCTTGACTCCTGTGGAGGAGCTTTGTAGTTTGCAAAGGTACAAAGCTTGCTACAAAAGAGCTGTCTGAGAAGTTGTCTCACATTGAATGTCAGTAGAAATAGCTTTCCAGCAAATAGAGGAACTGATAAGAAACTGTAAGGAACAGATAGCATTTACTTGAGAGTGCTGTAGGATCTTAAATCTGAAATTACTGGGATACTTTTGTGTGTATCCTGTTGCTTAAGTGCCCTTGGTATCGCAGAAATTGATGGTGGCAAATGCAATGGCATTTTTTAAAAGAGGGGGATCTTGGGGAAATGAGGGAGATATGTATCAGGTGGCTCAATATCTGTGCTGGGCACACTGCTAGGGAAGGGCTGTAGACTGGATCCTGGTGACCACAGACCAGTTGGTCTGACCTCAGTGCCCAGCCCTCTGCAATGAAGAACAAGATCACTGAAGGCATGGCCAAGCAGGGCTTCTTGGAAAAGAGTTAACAGGGCTAATCTGAAGGCAAGCCCTGCCTCATGGGCCTGCTGGAGCTTGGTTAGCACGTGGGCAGCTTGGTTAGAACGTGGGTAGCAGGACAAGTAGATTTCATATATCTGGGTTTTCAAACAGCCTTTGACAAGGTTCTCCACAAAAGGCTTTCAAGGAACTAAGTCACCATGGGCATGGAGGAAAGGTCTTTTTATAGACCAAGAGCTGGTGAAAGCATAGAATGCAAAGGGTAGAGCTTATTAGTCATTTTCCAGTGACTAAGTCCCAGAGACTGGGACTGGTTTCCATCCTGTGGGTGCCCTCAGGCTTGGAGGGGTGCAGTGAAATCCCCAGGTTTGCAGAGGATCCTCAGTTCCTTCAGGTGGTTGGATTACCTCACTCAGGTTGAGGAAATTCAGAAGGACCCCACAGAACTGAGCAAGTGGACAAATATGTGGCAGACGAACTTCAGTGTAGGAAAATGTGGGGTACCCATAGGGGAAAATTATCTATAGCGGGCCTCTATGATGCTAAACTTGGAACTGGTGGTTACAGCTCAGGAAGGAGCTTGGAGTCATCATCGGCAGCTCTCTGAAATCATCAGCTCAGTGTGCAGTCACAGCTAAAAAATTCAGTGAATGTTGGCCACTGTCAGCAAGGGTGATAATAACAAAGCAGAGGGCATCGTTCTTGGTGCGTATCCTGGAGGCATGCAGTTACGGTTTCTGCATCTTGAGGACAGTGGTGTTGGAGAGGCTGCAGAGAAGACAAAATGACTGAGGGACACAGCAGCTGCCTTGTGAGGAGAGAGGAAAAAAAAAATGTGACTCCTTGGTTTGAAATAGAAATCTGGTGTAGTATATGATCAAGGTATACAAAATCGTGAAGGAACTGATTAAGTTGAATTTTATCCGCTAAGTCTTGCGGCACTAGAACCAGGGACACTTAATGAAACTTCTAGCAGATTGGCTTAAAGCATGTAGAAGGAAGTACTCTTATTTTATACCATGTATAATGAGCTTCTGAATTCATTGTCCTGGGTGGTTGTGGATGCAAAAGGCATCAGCAGGTTCCAGAAGCATTTGGGTAAACTTACAGGCAGCTAGTCTGAAACAGATACTAGAAGAACAGCCAGGGATGTGCCTTTAGCATCCATATACAAGTGCGGATTTTGAGGGAGTAAGGAAGAAGATGGAGAGAGGATATGACCAGGCTCACGTGCTCTGCCTAACAAACCTCTCCTGTTGTCCTGGCTGTAGGCAGGATGGAGGGGCAGTTCATTTCACCCAAGATGTGTATCTTACATTCTTGAAAGTTTCCAGAAACCAACATTAAGTAGAAACGTAGATAGATATGACATGTTGCGGAAGAGCCAGCATGGCTTTTGTAGACCAAAATTGAGCCACGTGACTCCATTGTACTTGGAAGGTGTTTACAAGCATATGGCAGGGGTGATCCATTGGAGTGGCCTGGTGGACCTCTCTGAAAGGTTTCATCACGGGATATCCAAGAAAAGTCCATCATGGGATGCATAGGTGAATAAATGGTTAAAGGACAGGCTACAAAGATGAGGAGTAGACTGTCAGACCTCACAGTGGAGGGAAGTCCCTTGGGGAGCCAGGCTGGGATCTCCTCTGCTCACAGCATTTGTATGTGACCTAGAAAAGGGGTGAAAGCAATGGACTGGAGAACGTGCTGTGGTTCGCATGCGCAGTGATGGGTTCTGAGCAAATGATGTAAGAAATCCTGAGTGCTGAAATTCAGGAATGAGGTTGGGGGTAACGGCTATTTCTGCGAAACTGTTGGCCAGAGTTTGGCAGCACTACAGGAAGGTAAGAGGAGGTTGTAAACGGGAAAGAGGGGAGCAGAGGACAGAATGAAAAAGTTGCAACACTGTGGTCTGCTGTCACGTTGAATATTAAGTGAGTGTCAGGTCATCCCATCTCATAAAAGTCCTTGCTTCTAACTGCTGAAAGTAGAATAAGTGCCTCTGCAGTTTTTTGCTCTTTTTTTTTTTTTATCAGTGGCAAATACTATGTACTGGAGGCAGGACTGTCTAGGTGGACATCAGATATGAAGGGAAGTTGAAATGTGGTCCAGATCTTTGCCCTAGTCCATTGGCTATGCTGTAAAAGGACAGAGAGAGCACTGCCCACTTTGATGTCTTTCTGAATTTGCCCCTTTTTTGCTGCCTTCCTTGCCACCGCTGAAAGCGAAAACCTCAGTTTTGGACTGAACACAAGCTAATAAATGCTTGGGGGTTTGGTGAGAGAAAACAAAAGGAACTTGTTTTGGGCACAAAATCAAAAAGTAAATTGTTCTCACACCACTGTTCACTGTTACCATGTATAGCAATTACTGCCATGGCAACAGATATTTTCATGATCCGGCCAAGATCTTCCAGGGCTGCAACATAACTTCTGATACTTGCTCATTGTGCTGCTATTAATAACTGTGTTTCCCCCCCTCACAGCCAGGAAGTTTCTTCTTCCTCGTGTACCAAGTGCAAGGGATAAGCTCATTTTAAATCAATTGTGGGGAGAAGTGACACTGGGGATTTCCTGGTTTTTTTTTGTTCTGGAGATCCTGTCTAGTGCTGCCAGCTCTGCAGCCACCTCCTGAGCTGAGCTGTCTCTCTTGTGCTATTTATAAGAAAGGCCGGTCTGAATATTTCATTCCCTCCCTGCCCCCCTCCTTAAACAAGGGCAAACAAATGACATATTTACTCTTCCAACTATGCACAGCAGCTTAAGGTTTTTTTTTCAGGCTGACTTGGTCAAGGGGAGAACCTGCTGACAACTAAACATGGTCTGGGACAGGCTCTGGTTGGCATGAGTTCTTTACTTATCTCATGGTCATTTAAACAAGATAAACTCTGTGTATTCAAATTTGCTGTTCAACTGTTTTTGCAGTAGTTGAATTAAGCTATGTTTAAAAACCCCAAGTGCACATGCAACTTTTCCCAGTTGCATAAGCATGCCTGTATGATTCTCCTTTAAGTTGGAAACGTGTCAGAAATACCATCACGAGGTCTTTTGGCACCTGCTGAGGAGCTGTGGAGAAGGTGGGACTTGGGCTTTTGTTCATGCTGGTGGTTCCTCTCGAGCCTGAGCATCTGTGATGAACTGTGATGGGTGAGGACCGGGGTCATGGGTCTGTCCCTAGCTCTGATTCTGGTTGGACACAAATCACAACCGTGCAGTTGTCCGGAGGAACAAGTTGTTTTGCCAGGCCAATCTCTTCTCCTTCAGGCAGTTTGCTTTTCTTCTGCAGAAGTGTAGCTGTTAACTGTAAAAGCCTCCCTGCCCCCTTTCCTCACCAACTTGAGAGTTAGAAGGAAGATACTCTATGAGCACTCTGGCTTTCCTTATTTTCCGGTGCTCTCAAGTCTTGCAGCTTCTTCTGATGTCACTGTCTCTGACATCATCCTTCCCTAGATCTCCCTGACCTGCTGGATTGACAACCTACCATCATAACCGAGAGAAAAAGATTTAGTGAAAGCATGGAATTTTTCATCCTACCAAGCTCCCTGGAGAAGCTGAAGAAATGAGCATGTGCCCTGCAAAAATTTGGTCCAAGTCAAGAAATAATTCAGTTGTGTCACAGGGAGCAACTGCATCCTTCTTTTATTGCTGCCCTCCCTGTTTCTTGGGAGGGTCCGTTGAATGTGGTACCGCCGGTGATGCCCATGGGCTGCAGCTTCCTGGGGAGGCAGCACACACCATCTGGGAGTTCAGCCAAGTGAGCCTTGCTGGGATGGTTCTGGCTCACCCAGCCCAGATGGTTTTCTCTCCTGGACATCTTCAAGAAACAACGGAGACCCTTTTCAAAAGCCTTTAGTGACTGACAGTTATTCACCAGTAACTGGCTTCTTGCTGACTCTCAAGAAGGCTAATCCCACCGTTCTTTCTATGACATGGTGGGTGCAAAGGCAGATTTTGGGCTTTAGCTAATTGTGCTTTGTTCCGACGTGTGAGATTGCAGAGATGTTCAGTTTTAAAAAGGTTGTGACTGTGTTTTAAGGCAAGGTTGGGCAACTCAGTCTTTGTTTCTCATTAAATCAAGTGAGATCTTGTTAATGATGAAGCACGAGAAATACAGATGACTAGTATCTTTGTTTATTTGGAGTTTGAAGGTGTTACTATAGTCACTGCTAATCTTATAGACTCAAGTGCGTAGCACACAAAGCAGAGGTTGAAATAGAGCTCGCAGGATGTGACTCCTGCCCACACTGTAACATTTTGGAGAAGATAATTAAAAGAATGTCAGTTCAGGGCAACACTTAAACATGCCTTTCCTTTCAGAGGAAGCTTTTTTTCCCATGGTTTATTATATCAGAATTAAAAACAACGGTAAAAAAATCAAACATGAGCTGTGTTTTTCATCCCAAACTGCTAATTCACTCATTGATAGATGAGCTTTTCAGAGATCAAGGTGTGCATGGAGCCAGGAACTTTGCGCTGCTCCAGGGCTGTGCGGCCCGGTTTATTGGCTTTGCAGCATCCTTACTCTGTCATGTCCAATGCGCTTTTTGTTCAGTGATTCCTGTAGGCAAAACAAATGTAAGAAATTAATTTCTCATGGAAGAGAGGATTTCTTGCTTATTCTTTTATGAAGGGTTTATGAACTCCGTGGCTGAGGTTTTTGGCTATTTATTTACTGCCTCTCTTCCCTTGCCAGAGGAAATTAGTGTGCTTTGGGCTGGGAAAAATCATGACTCTGAAGCAGCTCCTCTGCACGGAGTCCCATTGGGATGAGTTTCCTGATGGCAGCTGAGGGCGGAGGGGAGAGTTAATCGTTTGCAGACTCTGTGTTTCCTATTGCCTTTGACTTGCTGCCAAATTCCTCTGCCATCCCAGCATTGCAGCAGTTAACTTGAGTCATGTTTAACAAGCTTGGGCAGCTAATACTTTCAAGAGCTTCTCTGCATTCGTTCCTGCTTATTTTTTCAAGAGTCGGCAGAGACAGCTGCAGCTGGAGTGATTTGCTGAAGAATGAAATGGCCTAAAAAAGCTGTGATGAAACACTGTTATCTTTGTTTTATGCTTTTAGCCACCAGTGCCTTGTGGGCTCTGCTAGCTGAGAAATAACCTGGTCCCTTGCAAACTGCATCTGTGTTGCGGATGGGTTTTCAAGGGACTCTGTGTTTCAGCTAATAAATGACTGGCAGCCCTTTAAATGAACAGAGACAGAGGGCCATTATTTTGCTAATGCCACGCATTTGGGAGTGTTGCTGCTTCAAATATGTAGCTTTGCAGACTGGTGCTTGAATGCCTTATGCTCTGCGATCAGGCTGCGTGTAGGGAGTCCACAGCTGGCACTCTCGGTGACACCGGGCTGTTTGTGTATGGCCTTGCCTTGCAGGTGCTCCACCCTGTAATTACAACCTTGGTCTGCTCCTGCCCCCACCACTGCTGGCTCCTGCACCTCCTTCAGAAAACCTGAAGTTGTGGTGGTGTTTTTTTGGTCTGGTGGAGTTGTTTTAGGCCTGAGATGGGTGTCTCAAGAGGTCCCTGTCCCTGCACACTCTTGCTAAGGTGGCTGCTTGGTCCCAAGGTACCAGCTGATGGGTTTCCCTTTTCTGGTTTTGTAGCTTTCTTTTCTGACCTTGTCTCCCAGTCTTCACTCACCGACATCATTCAGGAACCTCTGTAAACGTTTTCTCCTTGTTGCTGAGTGTTCCCTTGTGTAGCAAAATGCACATATCTGTGCCTCGTGTAAACAAGCCACTGGCACTTGCCTGTTTGCTTTGCTCTGTCATGGCTACTATGGGATCTCTCTTCTCTTCGATGAAGATGGTTTTTTTTCCCCTCCTGTATGGGGAAACTATACACCCTGTAGCATGTTTGTGGCCATGCAACGCCTTGCATGGTTTCACTAAGCCCAGGATGATCTATTCACGCACAGAAATGATGAAAATCAGTTGGCTGCAGAGTTAATGCTGCGGTGTCGTGTTCCTTGCACAGCACGAGTGATGTGGGCTGCTGCCGGGATGGTGCAGCAGTTGCTGGGTTTATGTGGTGTGGTTGCTTTTCCAGAGCACCTCCTGGTTGTGGAGCCTGCCGTTCTTGGGCTGCTCTCCTTGGCATCTACTGGCAGAGGCAGGAGCTGCAGGATCCCTGGCTGCAAGGGCTTTGTGGCAATGCTGAGAGGAATCCCTAAAATTGGCAGCGGTGATATAGGAGGGTGTGAAGAGTAAATCACAGTCCTGAAGCAACTGGGCAGCAAGCTAGATAAATCAGGACCTTTGTCAGTAATTCCTAGAATGACAGAGAGGGCAGTGGAAATAGCAGGGATATCATCTGTATGACATTACTTGCTTTGGCACAGGGAGAGTACTTGGTGTGTCCTGCCTCTCCAGGGCTCTGGGCTTTTCATAGAATCATAGAACCATAGGGTTGGAAGGGACCTCTGGAGATCATCTAGTCCAACCCCCCTGCCAGAGCAGGGTCACCTAGAGCAGGTTACACAAGAACACGTCCAGGCGGGTTTTGAATGTCTCCAGAGATGGAAACTCCACCACCTCTCTGGGCAGCCTGTTCCAGTGCTCTGCCACCCTCAGGGTAAAGAAGTTCCTCCTCATGTTTAGGTGGAACTTCTTGTGCTCAAGTTTGTGCCCATTGCCTCTTGTCCTGTCCCCGGGCACTACTGAAAAGAGCCTGGTTCCATCCTCCTGACACCCACCCTTTAAGTATTTATAAGTGTTGATAAGATCCCCCCTCAGCCGTCTTTTTTCCAGACTGAAGAGACCCAAATCCCTCAGCCTTTCCTCATAAGAGAGGTGTTCCAGTCCCCTAATCATCTTGGTAGCCCTCTGCTGCACCCTTTCCAGCTGTTTTGCCCTTCATTGTTTTGGTAGGTGAATCTTCTTCACCTCGTTCCTGCAGCCATATCGGCATAACGCTCTTGGCCCCGGGTGCAGCCTTCTCAGTGTTGGGAAATGTCACCCTGTGTAGGTCTGATTTATTTCTGTTCGGTGGTTGGCGAGAGGTGTGGAGGACTTAGAGGACCACAGAAACAGGAACAATCCACATTCAGCTTTCTGGTCACTGACCAGGGTTTCAATCAGTGGGTAGCTCTGTGGTGCTCAGCAGGAGACTCATGCACGGGTTCCAGGTCTGTCTCTTCCTCTTGCCGTGTGTCCATCCCCCTGATAAATTAGGCCTGGGCTGTTCCCTTTTTTTAGGGTTACATTCACGCTGGGAGGCTCTTACGTGCCTTGAGTCCCATCTTGGGCAGAACCTGTATGACTCAGTGCCAGCACACGCTCCCAGCGGTGGATAAAGCCCAGCTCTTCTCCAGCTGGAAGCATCTGTCTTAGCTTGGTGTGTCCCAAGAAGACAAAAGGAGACAGCAGATGTGTGACCTTGGGTACCTTACTGTGGAGATTTGCATGCCTGAAAGCATCCATCTGGTGCAGCTGGCGATAGCCTCTCATGAGTACCCAATGCCCCTTTGCTGGAGCTGTGTACGGATGGGATGGCCGCAATGACGCTCACTGAGCTGTGCTGACAGTGTATGTGCCTGTACAAATCCTCCCTGAAGCTGGGGGCATTGCCTCTGGGGGTGATGTGAAGATGTCAGGCTGCTGCCCTGGGGCTGAGCTCCGAATGCCTTGGTGGGGCAGCACCAGGGGATGGAGGGAGGGCAGGATATGTCCCAGCCAGAGTGGTCAGTTGTTGCTGAACTCGCAGGTTGTCCCATAATGCCTTCGCCTAAGCACCTGTGAAGTATTTCCTCTCTAGGATATTGCTAAAATTGAGGTTTTCCTATGTAAATCATTTTTGTTGGGGACAAAGTCTGGTTATGAGCATGTTGAGGTGGGATACAGTCACCATCAGAGTGCGGCATTGCTGGTGTCGCTTGGAGTCCTGGCAGCAACAAACCTGACCACGTGTCCTGTGATTGATACAGCCCATCGCTGTGCAGACGGGAGGACAGCAGTGAGCTGTGCCAGGCCTCAGCTTTCCTCCAGGGCACACTGTTCCCCTGGGCAGGGACTGTCCGGCTGGCAGCAAGCCTCCCCGCAGCTGCCTCCCCTCCAAGCAGCTGGGTTTTGGATGGGACTGTGGATCCATGCAGCACGTTTTGGAAAGGGAGAGAGGGAATGAAAACTGCCAGTACATCTGTTTTTTTTAAATGTTTTTCTTTTTTTCTGAAACTCATTCTCAAATGCTCAGCCCTTAAAAGGAAAAATGACTCTGCTGAAGCCTTCACTGAGCTTACGAGGTGCCGCTGTGTCTGGGGCAAAGCAGAGCTTTAGGGAGGCTGTGTAAGGATTGAGGGTTTGGCCCATGCTCTGATGCAAAATGGAAACTCCAGCTGTGGTGGCAGGAGAGATGCAGGGGATGCCATGGCAGAGCTCAAGGGCTGAATGGGTTGTCCAGGCAGATCCTGTAGCCCAGGCAAGGAAACTGGATTGCTGCTCTGTTGTGACCTGCGCCTCAAGCTCTACAAGGGATTTTGTTCCCTCAGTCATGTAAAACCCCTGGGTTGGCTGGGACACATTCGCAGGAGAGGCTGTCCAGCTGGATCTGTGTCCCTGGACAGCTTGGGGAGCCTTACAAAGAGGGAAGCACCTGTAACCATTGTGACACTGAATGCTTGAATGTCTTTCACCTTCTGCCCAGGCTGCAGTGACCATAGTTGGTCTCTATCCATAATGCAGTCCCAGGTGCTCACCCTCACCAATGATTTGGGGAGAGAGAGAAGGGAGAGGCCCTTGGTCTTCAAAGGAGCAGCAGGTCCTTTTCCCGGGTGCAGCAGTCAGCCCCACTCTGTGTCTCTGACAGAGGAGCCGCAGCAAGAGCCTGTGCTTACCCTGGCTGCATAGGCACAGGCAGAGCTATGCCTAGTCTACATCACCAAGATTTTTTTAATGGGAGTGGATTTTATTTCTCCTCCTGCCCTCAGGTACAATTTCCTTTAGTGTTGGTCTGTGCAGTCCCCTGGTGACCGTGCCCACATCTCCAGTACCTGAATTCCTGCTCTGTTAGCACCCATCAGGTGCTTTATGCTCTGTCACGAAGCCATGAAAATGTTTCCTGCCCCTTGTTCTTCCCTCTGTCGCAGAACCCCCATCCTGTGGAGGAGGGATGGAGGATGGGGTGGGGGTGAGGAGCGCTTCAAGTCCCTCTGTCTTTCCCTCCCCATGGGGTGTGCTTTGCCTGGCTCCAGGGCTTGCCTGGGGGTGATTTCAGGGTCTGGATCAGTATGAGCCTGGTGCTGCCAGTGGAGCTGCACAAGTCCTGGTGGGCCATGCTAAGTGCAGAGTGGGTGATGGAGAGCATGAAGGTTGGTGTGGTGGCAGTTTCTGTGCTGCCCTCCCTTCTCCCTGCTGAGATACAGTGCTCTGATATGCCTGTGCACACATCCCGCCCAACATTCAAGGGCTGGTGTCAGGCTTTAGCCTTTGGGGCTGTTCTGGGCTTTATTTTAAGTTGATTATCTTTGTAGTGCAAATTGGCATGATGTCTGCCCTCCCTGAGGGAGCATTCCCCTCTGCCTCCCCCTACCTCTTGTGAAGACCCCAGGAACTCTCAGCTGTGTCTGGAAAGTCCTTGTTTCTTCTTTCTCTCTGAGACAGGATCTTGGAGGAATCTGCTGTTAATTTTGGTGCTGCCCTGACCTGCTCCAGTGGGATGAGCTGCCCATTGCCCTCAGTTCTGTTCTGGAGCCGAGGTGAATCAGGAGACTCATGGCAGCAAGATGAGAGCCAGCAGTGGTGGCACCAGGGTTGGGGGGAAGCTTGGGAATGGCCGGGGAAGAAGCAAGAACCAGCAGAGTCTGAGCAACCAAAAGGCCACCAAGTTTCTCATCTGATGTCTCAATCTTTGAAAATAGCACTTAACAGAAGGCTTGGGGCTTTGGTTTCTTGGTGGTTGTTTTTTTTGTTTGTTTTGTTTGGGGGTTGTTTGTTAATTAAAAACACCACAAAGTAATGAACGCTTTGCATGATAGGACCTTTTCCAGGCTCTCTCCTCCCTCTGACCCACCCAAGTCATGGTGCTGTGGTCTGTTCTCTGCTCTGTAATGTGTTGCTAGACTGGGCTCTGCTTTCAGAGAGCTGCCCCTGCTCTGCTCTTGCTGGAGCTCATCGTACATGCTCAGGCTTTGAGCAACTGCAGCCATTTGTTCTATATTTTCACAGTCTGGTCTGTCTCCTGCAAAGCAGAGGTTGGTTTGTTTGCATAATGCTTATTTTCAGAAGCAGGAGAGTTTTAGGAACAGGCTGACATTATGTTTATTTTAGTTCCTCTATAATTTTTGTTAGAAGGATGCATCATGTGTATTCAAAAGGAGTTCAGATACATATGTGTGTGTATAGGGAGAGGGTTGTTTTAGGTACGTGTTTTGTTGTTGTTGTTTTTTTTTTTTTTCCTAAAATCTAAACTGCAACTTTTCTGGATCTGCCTGAGAGAAGGCAGTGAATAAAGCCTAAATTGACTGTGTCAGATGGTGGAACATCACTGCAAGGAGCTGGTGCTAGAGACCTTCATGGAGGCCCTCTGCAGCTCCAGAATACAGATGAGTTTTACAGCCTTGTCCTAGCTTTGATGTGCAAATCTGAGTGACTTGAAGCCACCCTGGGGTTGCACTTTATTGCTCAGTGTCTGCAATGAGCGATGTTTTTCTAAGGGGGGTCTGTCTGACAATCCACCCAGTGTGCTGGGGTGGCTTTGCCTGTCATGCAGAAGGTGAAAAGGCAAGCACGATCCCTTTAAAAAGCTATGGTGATGTTGAGGTGCTTGAGCACAGCCAGGTGTGGGAGCCTGGACCTGCAGAGAAGCAGCGATGTCAGCAGCTTTGGTGCCTCTGGGGTGGTACCCACTCCCCATTTCTTCACCGGTTTGCCTTGGTCTGGTCCCTTTGGCCACTCGGGGTTGTAAACACAGCTGCGCTCTCCATAAGGCTACTCCTGTTCCCTCTCATGGGCCCCTTGTCATACACTCTGTTAGCAGCAAACAAATGGGGCTCTGAACTCCCTGTTTCTGTAGGACAGGTCACTTCAGATGCCTGTCCCCATCACCCCAGCCACTTGCTGCAGTGAGGAGTCCTGGACCGCGCGCATGTGTCCCTGCCTCCAGCCAGTGTCACAGCATGACCAGCCTCTGAGAGTCTTCAATCTCTGTGTGTGTCTGATGACTGAACTCTTCATTCATCATCCTCAAGGAGGACCACTTATTAGGCACTTAGTCTGGACATTGACACACCCTCTGTTAGATGACCTCTCATGCTGGGAACTGTGTGGTCTTGGGGCCCTACTGCCTCCTGGGTCTTCACAGAGGCTTCAGCAGCCCTGGCTTGGAGCCATAGGCAAAGAACTGCAGATCTTGATGCCAGGATGCAGCAAGGTTGTTGACCCTTGCAGGGCATGGTAGTGACACCTTGTCCATGCAAGGTGCGGAGATAATGTAAAGGTCAACACTCATATAGTAGTTCTTCAGTCTCCTGCTATCCAGGAGGATCCCCTGTCCTCTGCTAGGTCATCATCCTTCTATGATATTAAATACGAGACCATACATGGACTGCGTTCAAACTCCTGCTTCCTGGAGGAAGAGCTTAATTTCCCAGTTGCTTTCCTTTGTCTTGAGGCCACCTTTGAGCATGCGGTAGGCTCCCTTTGAAGACATTAGTCTTCAAAAATCCCACTTGGTATGGATTTATGTTTGGCCAAGAAGGACTTGGTACTGCCCCAGCTCTCTGCAGGGCTCATCCCAAAGAAGGGAAGTGGGGGAAGGAGGTGGGATCTTGGCTTGGAGCACAGAAGTCCAAAAATTACAGAAAATGGAAGTGAAACGTGGGATCAAGTCATAAGGGCTCTTGTGTAGCCACGCAGAGGGGTTTGCTTGCACCCTGGTGTGAAGCTCCCCAAGGCAGGGGTTTCCTGTGGCTTTCCTTGGCTCTCTTGCCCTTGGCATGTGAATGCCTCCTTGAGTGGGTGCTGAGCAGTGTGCACAGGTAATGAGCGGAGGGAAGGCTTCATGCAGAGGGCTGGATGGTCACGTCGTGCTGGTTTCAAGCTGACAGCTCTAGCTGAGAAAGCATCTCTCTACTAGTCTTATCTTTGGACGGCCTTGCGAAGAACTTGCAGTGTCCAAGGACTGTGCTTGTCTGCCTGAGCTGTGGTGTCACTTGGGTGATGGTGGCAAGAAAACCAGCTCTCCTGTGGAGTAGTGGCTGTTGAACTTCTTGGGGGTTTCTCAGTTTGTCCTGCAAGTGATTCTTCTCATGTATCTGGTCCCTTCATTTCTAGTCCTGCTCCCTTCTCTTTAGTTAAAACAATTTTTTTCTTTCCTGGACCTTGCACTAACATTTATAGTCTTTGTGAGAAGATATAATCAGGAGATACTAGCGGGGTGCTCTTTCAGGCTGAAATACCCTTTTAAAAAAATCATTATTTTTATTTTTTAATTCCCAGGCTTTGCCAAGCAGGAGTGGCAGCCAGGAGGGACCCAAGCTGTTTTTGAAGGAGCAAAGTTTGCAAGTGTCCATCACCTCTGTCCCAGAGGCTGACAGGACAGAGCGCAGCAGCTCAGCCTCTTGCCTGCTCTGTCTATACAACACTTGATAAAAAACAAGCTGCTGGCCTGCGAGGGCTAAGTCTTCAGGTGGGAACAAACCTGTCTGCCCACATGGGATGCAACAGCGCACAAAAAGCCCTATGCTTCCTCCTGCTTTTTGCGTGCCTGGTGCACCATTTCCAACCCCCACGGCACCTCACTGCTTGGGGACTGAGTTCCTCCCCCATGGCCCTGCCACCCCTCAAAAAATCAGGGTGCCCAAGGCAAGTGCCTTTGAAGTTACGTGGGGCTCAGGCCGTTTAGAGTGAGCAGCTGGAGCTGTGGCTACGAGGTGTGGAAAGTACTTGTGTATTTGCTCAGGGGACAGAGGGAACTCCTAAAATCTCTTTAAGAATACAGGAGGATGCACGCTGGGAACGTGGGTTTGTTTTTTTTGGAGGCAAGGGGGGATTTTGTTGAAATTCCCTCATGTTGCAGGCTCTGGTGCCCGGGTTAGTTCCCCGGTGCTGCCCCAATGCCAGTGGGCTCTGCAGGCTGCGTGTCCCCACGCTGAGGCTGCAGTGGGGGTTTGGTCACAGTTTGCAAACTGGGCTTGCAGAGAAGTCCTGCACCTGGGGATGTTGAGTCCCAAGAGGTAAGATGGACTGAAATGACCACAGTGATCTGCTGGTGTGACTGTGACCAGGTGCTGCCGTGCCAGCGGGAGCAGGTGCATGCTCCGTGGCTGCTGCTCGCCCAGCACTTGGAGCTGAGAGGACAGAGAATGGGGAAAAGTGTTATTCTGGCCATTCCCAGGAAACTTCTTCTTTAACCCTGTGAAGGGGAATTGGAATTACTTTTTTTTTTTTTTTTTTTATGTCCGAGTTATGGCCTTATCTCTCTGCAATCCTGGGTTTATCACATCTTTCCAGAGTTCCTGATGTTATGTTCAAGGCTTGTGTGGCAGCCTGGGGCTGGCCTTGCTCCAAGAATGTGCTCCTTACTTTTCCTTTTCTGTCTTAATGTATGAATGTGATTGTACCAAACTCTTTGGTCTTTCAATGTGTTCTGTGCAGATTTTTTTCCTCGGTTAACTCCACCTCAGTCATCCTCAGTCAGTCCCTCAATTTTAAGGGGAGCAAAGAGGTCACCAACCCAAGTCATCCACTTATGTGTCTTTGCGTGCAAAGATAAATGTAAGCTTGTTGAAGCGGAAGACTATAGTTAGCAACACATGCTCAGTTGTGGCCAGGTGCCATGAGAAGAATTCATTATTTTCAATAGCCTGTACTTAACAGAAAATAGCTGACCTCTCCTCGCTCCTGAGGAGCAACAGTGCTGGTAGAGCAGTCAGTGTTTCAGAGCTTTGCTAATCCAGTTACTGACAAAACAGATCTAAACCAGCATGCTCTTGAACATTAAAAAGATTGATCACTCAACTGTGTCTTCATCACTCAGCTGGATCTTGCAGGGTGATTGTTTTGGTTTTTTTTCCTTGCCAAGCAAATACTCCATAACGACCTTCTGTGTCTCTCTCCCAGGCTTCTCCATGTGTGCGTCTCTGTTGCTTTGGCGGGGGGGGGGCCTGCCATGCCTGCTTTCCTTTTCCAGACCTTCCAATGCGTGCTCTCCTCCTCCCCTGCCCTTCCCCTCCCCTCCCCAGGGCAGCATTGCACCATCCTCCCAGCACTGTGAGCTCTGCTGCTGCCCTTGTTTTCCCTTTTTATGCCCTGTTTATGGATGACACCTCTTTGCAGTTGAGGATGCCCTTGGTAATGGCCGTGACTTGCTGATTTGTTCCTGTGCCTATGGTTTGACATTGCAGCTGCATGGAAATAATCAGGCTGGTTCTGGGATTCCTACCCTGACACATGGTATGGGGTTCTGGTATGACTGTTCATGTTGCACTTTAAATCAAATAAAGGAACTGATGTAGTTTTGGACAAAAAATACCAAACAACACACCAGATGTTTTCTGGACACGGAGTTTTCCAAGTGGGATCCACTCGCAGGCACGCTCTTGGCAGTGCCTTGCCCTACTCTGGCAGTGTTGGAAGCCCAGCGGGAATTGGTACCGTGGGGAAAGGTGGTGTGTTCTGCTCCCAGCTGTTTTTTGGACCAGTGCAAACAACCATGGTGGTGATAGCATGGGCCAGGTCAGCTGATCTGGCTGAAAACAGACCCATGCCACAAAAAAAGTGTCTTTCACCCTGATCAGCTTCCCCAGCCACCCCAGGGTGCAGCTGGAGGTAGTACTGGTGTAAGCCCCCAAGGCACTAGGGCAGGAGCAGGTTTCAAGGGTGACCCTGGACCTGTCCTTTTCATATGACTTTTATTAATAATAAAAATAACTTGGGGTAAATAGTGCCTCCTTCCTGCAGCTTCCACTGACACAGGGTGGAAGAGGAGGGTGAAGGGCCAGGACTCAGGGGTGCGAGGAGGAACTGGGGCCACATGTAGGTTTTGTCTGTTTTCAGCTGCACACTTGAGCGTGCTGCCAGGGGTGGGATCGTTTTAGTCACAGCATCTTTCCTGTGTGGGAGGAGACCTTGCTGGGGTTTGCACCCCCTTCTGTTTATCTGGGCCAGCCAAAATGTTTCGGCTACAGCATCCTGGAGGTATTGGCTTTGCTGAGTTCCTCTGCTCTCACCTGGGCCAGCTTTTTGGGGTAAGTGGGTCAGCGTTAAAGGCTGACGTGGCATGTATGAGGACTGCAAAACCCAACACCTCTGTTGCTACAAACCGATTGCACTGATCTGCCTACAGCACTGGCCATGTTGCGCTCTCACTGAGCCCTAGAGTAGGCCAGCGTGGGTGCTGGCAAGGGACCCTGGGGCTGGAGGGGCTCCTCTGGGTAGCAGAGGGGTTATGGATCAATGGTAGGCCGTGCCTGTCCTTTGGGTCACCTTACACCAAAAGGGCCACCGAGGGGTTTGTCCCGTCAGCCAAGGGAGGAGGGGAAGAGGTTGCAATGGAGATGGACTCCACCAGTCGCCCCCCATTTCTGTCTTTTTGGCAAGCAAGTGTGTGTTTTGAGCAGGGGCCGGCTGACCCAGAGGTCCCCCCGCAGCCCCACAGCATGTGAGCCCTGCAGGCAGGCACTCACGTAGTCAGGCTGCTCACAGTGTCGGGAGCCAGGGGTTTGGTCTCCTGAGGTGGCATTAACAACAGGATGCAGCTTCCAAAAGGAGCAGATCCTGCTTTGCAGATCCTCCTCACTCTTGAGAGCAAGTTCCCCTGTGCATCTCACCAGGCGTCTGCACTCCTGCGATTCGCGCCAGCCGTTGATGTGAGTTATCAGAGCATCAGCAGACAATGCTCTTCCACCCTATGCTGCTTTGTCCCAGGCTGGTGAGTGGTGTGAGCTGACCAGGCTGGGGGAGGTGACCTCCCCTTCCCTATGCCAGGGAGCTGCTGATTTGGCACAGCCTCATCTCAAACTCTTCCCCTTGTCTTCCCCTGAGATTGTTAGATTGCTGAATGGCCCCAAGCAGTGCTTTGATCTGCAGCACAGCTGCCTGGCCTGGAGGCAGCAGCTCTGTAGGACTCCCAGACAACCCATTTTCCTCAAGCCTCTTGCCCAGACTAATGCAACTCTCCTGTCCTTGCAGCTCAGACTGGGTGGAGATCATCGAGCCCCGCTCCCAGGAGCGGATGTACGTCAACCTGACTACTGGCGAGTGTGGCTGGGAGCCCCCTCCCAACCTGAAGGTGCGCCAGTCGGACCAGAAGCAGTGGTGGGAGCTCTTTGACCAGAACAACAACCGCTTCTACTACTACAATGCCATCACACGGCAGACGGTGTGGCACCGGCCCCAAGGCTGTGACATCGTGCCCTTGGCACAGCTCCAGGCAATGAAACGCAGCTCCCAGCCCGACTCCCGGGGACAGCAGCACCGGGGCAGCACCAGCAGTGATGGCAGAAGCACCCCCATCCAAATGGCCCTCCTAGAGGAGATGGAGAAGGGCAAGGGGGACTATGCTGCAGAGAAGAGGAAAGACCCTGGCAGGTAGGGAGAGCTTTAGCCTACTCTTTTTAATGGGTGGCTTCAGTTGCTAGGCAGGCACTGGCTGCCTGGCAAATGGGCTGGGAAGCTGTGCTGCCTTGAGAGGGCCCAGCACTGGGGCAAAGTGCTACCAGGCAAGTGATCACCACCTCCTGCCCTCCTCTTCCCAGGGTACAGCTGTCCACTGTCACCACTGCGATACTACTTGAACATCCTCAGTCTGGGCCAGGCCTTGTTTGTGTGAGGCACCATAAAAATACAATTAAAAGACAATCATTGCTCCAGAGCCCTTTGTGCTAAACAGAAGCCTAAACAGGGGACACGCAGAAATATCAAGCACTGATGAGAGCTCTGTCGGATGCTTGTGGCAGGGTTTGCTGGGATGGGTGAGCTGCCGTGCAAGGGCTGCTGCAGGGTGCAAGTGAGCCCACCTGCTCTGACTCTTTCCATCCCCACTGGCTTGGCTGCTTGCATGTGCTTGCAGCTTCAGCCAGGGTGGGAGGTGGGGCAGCAGGGACAGAGCTCCTGGGCACAGTTATTTGCTCACATCAAGCCAGAAATGAAAGAACAATAATGGGATGCTATTTTGTTTGGCTAAGAGATTTTCTTACACTCAAACCAGTCTGACAACAATTGAGGGATTTTTTTTCTATTGAAACTTTGCCAGCTTCAGCTGCACAAAAGCATCCTCTCCCCAATCTCTGTGGGGATGACCGCTCTGCCTGGAGCACTGCCCCGGGCTGCCCTGTCTTCCTCCTGCCCTGTCTGGGCATCATCCTGCCCTGGAGAACGTGGTACCAACAACCAGGGAGGCCATGCAGTGAGTGGAGTTGGGTCACGCTGAGGAGAAGTGACTCACCCAAGGGCTAGAGCAGAGCTCGGGTAAGCCTGGCACTCTTGCCATCCATGCCAGTGCTCCTTGTCCACACTTCTGGGAAATGCAGCAAGCCAGGCTTCTTTGACAGCTTAGGTTTTGGATTGAGGTTGCCTCTCTGTGTGCCTGGTGCTGGTGAGGAGAGAAGAAAAAGCCAAGATGATGATAACCATGTAGGATGGTGATTCTGGAAAATATATGCTTTAGAGCACCCTAAACTGAGGTTTATCACTTGTTTCCTGTCCCCTGTGAGATGCTTCTGTATTCACTTCAGAGCTGCATGACTGGGAGATGCTGGTGATGCACATACAGTGCACCAGAAAGAGCCTGGAGCTTTACTGGTGCTTGCAATGGTTCCAGTGCCTCCTGCCCCATGAGCAGCCCCTCTGAGCTTGAGACCCATCCAGAGGATGATCCCTGCCCTGCCAGGAGAAACCTGAACAATGAGAAATGCCTTAAGCTGAACCCCAGTAGCTCCCAGTTCCCTCTAGTCCCTCCCTGGTGACCACAGGTGAGCCACAGGCATGTGAGATTTGCCTTGAGCCAACTGGGTTGCCTTCCTTGTCACTCTGCAGCCCAGCACTCTGGGGCAGCTGGGATAGGCATCGACAAACTATGCTCTCCAGAGGAGTGAGGGCAAGAGCCTTGCACAGGGCATAAAATATCCTGAGCTCCTCGTATAGGAGGAAGGGGAGCGATGTGATGTGGGCAGGGGTTTGCTTTACCTTTCCTTGCCAGCCAGGCAGCATGTCCACCTGGAGTACTGCGTCCAGCTCTGGAATCCTCAGCACAAGAAGGTCATGGACCTGTTGGAACAGGTCCAGTGAAGGGCCATGAAGTTGATCAGAGGGCTGGAGCACCTCTGCTATGAGGACAAGCTTGAGAGAGTTGGGGCTGTTCAGCCTGGAGAAGAGAAGGCTCCGGGGAGACCTTATAGCAGCCTTCCAGTACCTGAAGGGGGCCTACAGGAAGGATGGGGAGGGACTCTTGATCAGGGAGTGTAATGATAGGACGAGGGGTAAGGTTTCAAACCGAAGGAGGGTAGATTTAGGTTGGATATTAGAAAGAAATTCTTTGCTGTGAGGGTGGTGAGAGACTGGAACAGGTTGCCCAGGGAGGTTGTGGATGCCCCATCCCTGGAAGTGTCCAAGGCCAGGCTGGACGGGGCTTTGAGCAGCCTGGTCTAGTGGGAGGTGTCCCTGCCCATGGCAGGGGGGTGGAACTAGATGATATTTAAGGTCCCTTCCAACCCGAACTATTGTATAATTCTGTCAGGCGTCACTGCTGGTTCTCATGCAAGGAAAGGGAGTGGGAAGGGGTCATCCCTCACTCCATCCCAAGCGCAAGTTTTTGCAGCAACCTTGGGGCACTTTGAGCCTGCAGTGAACTCCACTGAAGGGCAAGCGCTGGGAAAGGTGTGAATGGCAGCTCACTTGGGAGCTAACAGGCTGCTTGGACGTGCAAGGCTCTTACAGATCCTCACACCAGTAAGCCAACAGCATTTGCCTGTGGAAGCTGCTTTCTTGGAAGCAGGAGACTGCACACTGTTTCCTTGCACATCCGTCATGTGTCGTCATTGCTGTTGGTGAGCGGGGGGTTGCATGTCCAGTTACGGCGCAGAGAACAATTTCCCTACCCAAGTCTGACACTAGAGGAGAGATTTCTTGCCTTTTCCTAGCTGATAAAATGATGAGCAAAGAGCTGAGCCCAAAGCCAGCATTCCCAGGTCGGGTCTAATGGGATGTCTGGTCTAGTAACAGCAAAAGCACACTTTGTCAGCTCTGTTGTCTGTGTTGTTCTCCAAAGATAAACATAAGCATGTCCTCTTCCTTCCCTCAGCAGTGATACAGCTGTATAAACAGAGGACAAATAGGTTGAGTGCTGTTGGTAGCATTTGACATCTTTACAGGTACCTGCGCCCAAGACTCTTTCGCTTTTGTCTCTAATGGCAGTGCAAAAGATTTGTTTTTCTTCCCTTCGTGTTTGTCATCCCGTGATAGATGGAGAGGCCAGAAGAGACCAGCGTGGTCCCCAAGAGGGGCCTCCTGCAAGCACATGCCACAGATTGCTGCGGGGGAGGGATTTCATCCTTTTTTTCAGTCATGCTTTGTGGTTGAGCTTTTTTCTTATAGCAGACTGGTTTTTCCCACCCTTCCTCTCTCGTGCCTTCTGTCAGCACTGCTAAATCTGCTGTGCCCGCTACCATATCTTGGTGCTGCCAAACTGCAGCTGCACTCTGCTCTCAAACGAAGCAGAGATGCTCCCCAGACAGGGACCGCCTGCTCCTTGCTGCCCATTCCCTCCATCTACATGCCTATCCCATCCTCTCCCTCGCTGCCCCACTGCTCACTGCTGCCCTTCCAGCTCTCTAAAGCATACCAGCTCAGAGCAGCCTTCTCTAGACACTGGCCCTTGGCTTTCCCAGGTGGCATGGTAGCTGCATGCTGAGAGGGAGACGCTGTTGTGATCCCCAGAGCCTCCTGGGGAAGCTCTTCTGCACATGCTCTTGGTCCTGTGTTGTTTTTTGCTGCCCTTCCCAGGGCTGCCCAGCCCAGCACCGGCTCTGCTCCTCCCTCGCTGGAGCAAGGACAGTGGACAGCACTTGCCTTACAGCTCCAGCACCGTCCTGAGCACTTGGAATACTAATTGGAAGGAAGATGGATTCTCTTCAGGGGAGATGGGGGCCAAATGATCTGGAAAGATCTGCAAAGGATGGATGTGTTCCCTTGGGGACTATGGGACCAGCCTGGGTCTGAAAGCAACCAGTAGCATTTTGGAAGCGTCTTGTGAGCTGCTGCAGCCATGCTGGGGTTTGCTGGAGCTCCTTAGGCCTCATGGGTGACAAGGGGCTGGGCATGGCAGAGGGCTGAGGCCTGAAGACGACAATCTTGCTGAGGAGCAGAGCTTGTATGCTGGTCTGCAGCATTTAGGCACACCACTTGTCAGGGCTGCGAGTGGGCTCTGCCATCCCCAGCCCTGCTGTCTGTGCAGACCAGCCCATGGTTCTCCCAGGGCCAGGGACTTGTTTCAGAGTGGAGTTTCCAAGGTTCCCCTTGTGATAGCAATGCATCTCAAAGTCCTCCAGGTAAAAATCTGCTGTCCCTAGCAACATCTCATCCCCCAGCCCAGGAGAGGTGTGGATCCCTTCTGTGTGGGCAGCAGGTCATGCTGCCTGTCCCCTCCTCGCCCACCTTCCCCATGTCTCAGCATCCTGGGCTGGGAGAGAGAAGGGGCTTGGTCTTACCACGCCAGGAAGCTGTGCTGGGAGGTGAGTTAGGGGGGACATGTGACATGAAGCCTGTGAAGGTGGCTGCGAGAGTACCTCTGCCTCTTCCAAGTCTGGTTTGCCTCATCACGGGCTTACATCTCTCAAGGCCCAGTGTAAGCAGTGACAATATTAAGTTCTTCATAATCAGGCAAGAAACACCATCAGGATTCCTAATACAGGCTTGTTTCCTTCTTATGCCACTGGCCTTAGGGCAGGGTGTGCAAACACAACATGCTTTGCATGTGTCCATAGAGCTTTTCTTGGGGCCTTGGAGACCTGGCTTCAGGGGGGTCACCTCTGCATGGTCTCCATCGCTGCCACAGGCGTAGGCACTGGTAGCAGTGCTGCTGAAATACAAACATCCCTGTTCAGTTGCCTCTGTCAAAGCACCAGGAAAACAACTGTTGGAAAGGGCTGGGCTGAGGTGTGGGGCTTTTTCTCTAGGCTTCTGGGAGGGAAGAGCAAACAATGGAGCTCTGGAGCCTGGGAAGAGCTCCCGGATACACTGGACCTGCTGGAGCTGGGTGCAGGCGGGAAAGCCAGTGCTGGGTTGTGGTGTTTATATTGGAGCTACTTGAAAGCATTCCTCGAAGGAACCGTCTCAGGGGACTGGGCAGGGTTTCTGCTGCTGGTGGCTGAAGAGCATGGCTGAGAGGTGTTCGGGTGTTTCTCTACCCCGGCTTTGCTTTATGTCAGAGCTTTCACTGCTCAGAAGGATAAGGCTGAACCTTTCTCCATGCTGGGAAGTCAGGAAGTCCCTGTGCTCCTCTGCTTGGTCTTTTCAGCAGCCTGGGGATGGGATTGAGGGAAGCTGTATCCAGTCGTGGCCCCAAGAGATCATTCATGGCTGTGGAAACGGTCCTTTCAAAAAAGCCTTGTCTTCTCTGTGGTAGTACCTCTTTCCTCTGATCTCCAGCAGCCGGGGAGGCTGGAGACAGCATGTTGTGTCCAAGATGAGACTGACAGGCAGAGTGGCATACCACACATATTTAGAGGTTTCACTTCTCCATCACGTTCACTTACAAACCTTCTGGTCAGGGGGAGCATGGTGGTCATGGTCAGGCTGGAGCTTGGCCTCAGTGACACTGGAGCAGCACAGCTCCCCTGTCTCCTCTTACCCTGTGACAACCTGCCATGGTCCCGGGGTGGCTGTAGTGGCTATGAGGAACATGCCTGAGTCCCATGTCAGCCCTGAATGCAAAGCTCCTGGGTGCGATACCCTCCTCTTCAAGTTAGAGTGCCTGTGGGCACACAGTGGGCATTGGGGTGCCCTGGGGAGGTACTAATACTCAGTGGGTACTAAGGAACCCCTGGCAAATGCATGGGTACCCGGACCAGTTCTTGCATCCTTAACTGCAGCTGGAGAGAAGTGGCACAGTGGCCTTGCTCATCTCCTGCCTCTGACTGCACCTTTGCAGCCCAACCCTGCTTGGCCAAGCTGCATGGCCATCATGCAAAAGGACCTAGTGCTATCGTTCCCTGAGAGCTGCCTGTGCACCACTGGGCTCTACCGGCTCCGGGGATTCGCAGCAGTTGTTCTGAAATGTTCTAGGGTGGGCTGAGTCCCGATGCAAGCTTTGCCCCTCAGCCTGAAGGAGGGAACGTGAGTCTGCAGAGGCAGCAGAGCCCATTTATCGGATCCTGTTGCCTGATGGGATGCAGACTGCAAGTGCCAAAAACCTGCTGTGGGGAGGCTTGCTGCTCGCAGCAGAACCTCTAGCTTGATTGCCTTGCCGTGGGCATCTGTCCAACCTGTCCTGATGCCCTGCCAGCTGGTCTCAGGGCATCTGCAGAGCAGGCGCAGGGAGAGCCCCATGCCGGCACCGAGCTCCTGTGCTGAGGCACCACCACATCCTCCCGGGCAGGGCCAAGGCATGGGACACCTTCTTCGCACCCCAGTGAAGTGACTCGGGGCAGCGAGGAGCCATTGTGCTTCAGGGAGCCCGTTGCCCTCCAGCTGGCATGGGGTAACAGGTAGGCAGCTTGTCCTCTGGGGGAGGCCGCAAGCACAGCTGCGGATCACATCCCTCATTATTCATCTGAGGGCCAAAATCTGAGCTTTGCTCTTTTTCATGGATGTAGTTGGGGGGAGGTCTTCACCAGCTGGGGTCTCACAGGACCCTAAAATCATAATGTCATGCTAAGGTGGGAGCCTGTCTCCAGAGGCCAAGCTGGTGGTGCTGCTCAGATGCCCAGCCCCACTCCCATGCAGGGACAGACCGGCACGTGCCCAGTGCCGCCTCGCGGGTGTGAATAGGGACAGGTGCTGATAGGACTGATAGGGCAGGAGGTGATGCGGTCCTCGCTGTGGCCCAGAGCTGAGTAAGGAGGCAGCAGGGCTTCAGGCTGAGTTCCTGCCACTCTAGATCGGTGGGGGTTTGGTGAACGTTGGAGCGGCGAGCACTGGTGGACTTGCTGATACTGGGAGATACCGGTGCACACTGAGCCTGCACCGTGGGTTGAATTTGGTCGTGCCGTGCCTGATAGGGGTGAGTCTGCCAAACCTTTGCTGAGTGGGTGGTTCAGCTGCATGTGGAGCTGGCTGGAGATGCAATGTTGTAGGTCAGGGAGAGGAATAACCTCGGGAGGTTGCTCATGGGACACGGGGTCCAGCACCTTCCCACAGAGCGCAAGGTTATTTTCCAACCCTGCTACAGTTGGAGGTCTCTCGAGGCAGGGGGACACACCTAGGGGCTGCAAGGCTGCGACTGTTCTCCCCGGGACCCAGCAGCTGGATAGTGCTGGTCCAGATGCGATGCTGCTCTAGCCATAGCATTCAGTTAAAATCACTCCCATGTGATCACCCCTGGCCTGCCCGCTGAGTCAGGAGCCTGTCAGTGCCTCTGTCCTTGACATGGCTCTTTGCCAGTCTCGCTTCCCTGCCACAAAACAAACTGCCGGTACAGCCAAGTGGAGGGCTAGGTGAAAGGGTGTCAGAAATGCTCATTTAAAAGCCTACCAGGTGTTGCTGCTCTGGTTCTTCCTGTTAGTCCAGGAGCTATTTGAGGAACAACTGGGTCTGCAGCATGCCTGTGCTTGGGACTGGGGCTTGGGCCACGTTGCAGGAGGGATACACTGGTGCGAGGAGCGGTCCCCAGGGAGGGATGTCTGTTAGGTTGCAGGGCCGTGTATCCTTACAAATGCTAGCCCTATCCTGCCATTACCACTGCCTGTTCCCTGCCCACTGGCATCCTCGCTTGGTGTCACTGGCAGTCACCCCCCTGCTCCAGGCATCATGCCTCCAGGAATAAGCATGCAGAGGACAAGCTGATGGCAAAACAGGAGTGGGAGAGCAGGGGTTGTGCTTGGTGGCAGCTTGGGCAGGTGGAGGGAGGCCAAACCCAAATCCCTTGGTGTTTCCCAATCAGCTGCTCTTGTGACAGGGCTCAGGTCAGTCCTGGGCAGCAATGCTGTGAGCAAGAGGCAGTGGCTGGGGGACAGTCCTTCCTCACGGCTGTGGCATCTGCATCTTGAAGTAGTGTCAGGAGCTCCCTTAAATTAAAACCCTTTGTGGGAGATGCTGGGGGAGCACCCTGGAGCAAGGGTGACCCCAAGATAGGAAGGAGAGGACAGTGCCCTTTCTCTTTTTGCCTGGTAAGTTGCACGAGGCAGACACGTGTGTCTTCATGGGGAAGGAGCCAGGCCCTGCAAAGGCAGTGGTGCAGCATGGTGTGGCCAGAGGGCAGTGGGGGGCCTTTGGACCCTGGCTGGCAGCCAGCCGCTGTGCCCGCAGCGGGGCAGCGCTGGCCTCACCCACGCCTCTTCCAGCACTGCTGTGCCGAGGTGGGGTTCACAGCAGTGCAGTGCCATCAGAGAGCATGTTTTGCCAAAAATGTGGTAAGTTGTGGATGGGGAAGGGGCACCCCACCCCCTTAAGAAGTGGAGTGATTGGGAGCAGAAGTGGGATATTGGGTGTGGGGCAGAGGATGTGGGGCAGGTAACTGGGTGGGGACCAGGTGAAATAGGGCACCTCCAGTAATGTGGGGCTGCTGCTGTGGGGCAGACGTCCTCTTGGGATGGGCTGTGGGGAGAGCAAGGTGTGTGCAGATGCAGCCTGCCGGTGGGAGAGCCACAGCTGGGAGAACAGGCAGAGCACCCCAAGGGAAGCTGTGCTGAAGGAGGGGGCTGGCACCCAGCAGCTGAAAGACCTCTGGAGAGCAGGAGCAGAGTGCAAGAGCGTTGGGATGTCGTGATATCTTGGGACTTGGTGGGGAAGGCACAAGCAGGGGGTAGCATCACCAAGAGGTAGCTCTGGGCATGTGGTGGAGCTGGGGCTACCTGCCAGCGCAGGGACCGTGCAGGACAGGTCAGCAGTGCAGGATGGGGAACTAGCGTTAAGGTCCAAAGAGAGCAAAATGGCTGTGAAGGTGTTACAGGAATATCTCCTGTCACAGACAGGGCATACGCAGTGCACGCTCAGGTTTTACCCAGTGATGGCTGGTAGGGGATACATGGAGGGAGGGCACAAAATGGGGACAGGTTCAAGGGGACCTTCCTGGGGACAGTGGTGTCTTTGAAGACCTGGAAGCTTAGGCTGGTTTAACAGCCTTTCCACTACCTTTTCTTCAGAGGTCACAAATATAAACTGGGTATAGCCGCAGCCTAACAGCAGGTTGTTATTACGCTGCAGAATCCACCTTTGGGACTGGGATGTTGCAGACAGCACACTGGGTTGTGGTGGATCCTGAGTACCACCACGCGTCAGAGGATACTCCCAGCAGAGGAGGATTTCACAGCCATGAGAACTGAGCAGGGCTGGTAGGTTTGGCCAAGGGATCCAGATCTGAGGGCATCTGGACTGGACTGTGAGGATGCTCTATACCGAGTCTTGGTGAGAGTGTAACACACATCCTGCGAGCCGAGTATGTCCACCCCTGTACACCTCCCATAGACCTCATAGGTTTTTTCTGCAAAATAAACATGCATTTGGAAACTTAGATCAAAAAAATAACGTCATGTGGAAGGGCTGTTTGACAATCTGAAGGTAGACGCTTGGATTATTTTCCAACTCACTGTTTGAGAGGTCCAGAATAGCTTTCTGGTCTTCAGCAGGTCCTTGTGGGTGCCATGCTAACTAGTGAGCCTTGGGAAGCGTAGGTTGTTTCCTATCTCACAGTGCTGGTGATACCAGACAGGTTATAATAGGATGAACTTGTTTCACCTCATTGTGCTGTTGTTCTTGAATCAGTAATTTATCATATGTGTAACAACGATGTGTTTCTGTTTCGGGAAGGGGGATCTCCAGGAAAAAACAATGAGGAGCTGATATAACTGGTTAGGGAATTTCCCAAGTGCTTTGAGACTAACAATCTGGTATTTGGGGAGAAGCAGAATATACTTCAGTTAATATAACTCTGAAATAATTAGCTGTATTTGTATCTTTCTTCCTTTAGGGAGACTCCTACCCACTGGCAGCCTCTGCCAGGCACAAAAGCAGCCATGTTGGTCAAAGTGAACAGTTTGAGGCAGATACAGAGCTCTTCAAACAGTTCGCTTCAGGGGCAGAGTGCTGCAGAGGCCAACAGCCAAAAATCTCTTCCAAAACCAGCCATATATGCTCAGCCTCAATCCACGTCGCAGAGCCCTGGAGCCACAAAACAAATGCCTACAGGAGAAACAAAGCAGTCTATGCAGATCAAAAAGACGGAGAATGGTGGATTTTGCCTAGTGCTGATGAATGGTCTGACTTCTCAAACACCTCCAAGGAATCAGACAGGAAACCTCCAGCCTGCTTCCCCCAAGTATGCCTCCCCTGCACCAATATATGATGAGCCATCTTTAGAGTCTCCAATTTATGATGAGCCACCAGTAGATATGGACACTGAAAGTGTCAATATGAGTGGGATGTCTCCACCAAGGTCGCCAAGCAATAGCTTAAAAAAGCAGCTGCAACCAACCAAATTATTACAGCATCCAGGTATGCAACAGCAGCAAGCTGCAAAAAAGCATGCAAGAAATCCCTCTTCCACTGAATACAGCCCAGCTGGCAGAGAATATATAAAACACATGGTCAACGTCGATCAGTCTTCCAAACTGTCCCATTTTTCTGCTTCAACAGCTGATGCCTCTACTAAACTGCCTGGTCAGCTTACTTCAAAGGACAGCTTCAAACAGTCTTGGAGGATCTTGGAAGCCAATGTCCTCAAGAACATGGAAGCCCACCACAGTCGGCAGAACAGCCTGCAAACTCAAGATTATCCAACTGGTATAAGCCATCAGGATTCTGGTTATTCGACTGGCCCTTCTCCAAGCTTGAGAAAAAGGAAAGGAAGGAGGCAAGGGACAGGTCAAGGAAGACCTGGCTCTGTGGGCAGCAGCAGCGAGCTCACAGCTTTGAATGATAAGCTGATTGCTGAGATGCGTGCTGTGGTGGGCAGGTCAGCAGCTTGCAGGGGAAGCAAAGCCAGCCTTGATGCTGAAAGTCTGGAGAGTGGCATCCCAGCAGAGAGCAGCAAAGTCAGATTTCAGTCTGACCACTTAAAAAAATGCATCAGCCGGAGCTCAAGGGATGACGTCTCAGCTAGTAACAGGTCTCTGTATAGACAGGGCCTGGAGAGCAGGGGCAGCTTTCCCAATGATGTGGCTACTCCACAGGACACAGTGAGGCAGAAGAGGACTTTTGAGAAAATAGATTCTTTAGAAAAGAATGTGACCAGCCAGACAAGTTTGGCTTCATCAGATGCTACCCGCCTCTGCTCCCAGGTACCTCTCCATCTACACAGGGTTAAATCGTACGCCTTTGCTGTGCTATCATGGTACAGAGCTGAATACCTGCTCTGCTCCTGGGTGGGTTTAATGGATGTGCTGCAGGCAGAATTCTGTGTTTGCAGAATAGCAAACAGGTCACAAAGCTTCACAGCTTTACAGGTGGAGACCCCATTTCAGGCCAGTGGCATGAGAGGAGGGGAAATTGTGAAGGGGCTCATGTCCAGCAAGCCCTCAGCACTGTGCATAGCTCTGCTGTGTTATTTGTGATCATTTTACTGGCGCTCGTGTGTTCTTTGGTTGCCCTTGCCCTCATGTGTCCTTTCTGCACTGGGATGCCAGAGTTGGTGGGGTACAGGACGCAGGCGTCAGGATTTGCATGGCCACATGGCAGTATTTTCTTTTTTTCTCCCTCTTCTTTTTCTAATAATTCCTCATATTCTGTTCTTCCTTCCAGTCATTCCTGAGCATTGCATGGAAATATTCAGAAAACCAGTGACAGTGACTCTAGCACCTTCTTGTTGGAAATAGTTATTTTAAAGCGCATTAGAATGCCTGCACACTTTTAGTATTATTTCTCTATAATACAGCTCTTCTGCAGAATTCTGCAGTTTGCCGTCTTTTCTCCTATTTGGATTTGAAGGAACTTCCTGCTTCATCGTTTTAGTTCAGATCTAGGTTCTCAATAGGTAATTTTATATCCTATGAAGGTTTTGTCCTTTTTCTCTTTGCTCACTCTTCCAATTATTTTGCTCCTGCTGAGCAGCCTGAGTCTCTGCAGCTCTTCTGCGAGGCACAGCTGATAACAGCCCTCCAGCATGAAAAGTGACTATTTTAACCCTGTATTCTCCTCTTTGCTAGTCCACGACCTTTCATGAAGAAACTTTACAAAGCTCCTTGACTGTTTCAGATTGCTCCAGTAGACCTGTGAGGTGTAACTTTTCTCTAAAAGCCAGGCTGCCACCTCCCTGCTGTATCAGATTTACGTGTGTGCATTCTCCTCTTTCTTTATTGTAATTTCTGATTAATAGTACCTCTCTTTCACCTGAAACCCTTTTTAAAACTGATATCATGTTCCCATGTTTTGCATTTTTTCAGGCACAGGGCCAGTTTGAATTTATACAACTCACATGATACAGTAATAGTTCAGCAATTTCATTTCACAGTCGCTTTAGGGTTGTTGGAAGACTGATGTCTGGTCTTCAGGATGTGTTATGCCTCATTGCACTGACGGGGAGAGCTGAGACTTGATGTCTCAATGATGTGCAGGAGATGGTGGGTTGGGGATAGGCTGTGAAAGGCTTTGAAAATGAAGAAAAATAATTCATGTGTGGTAGGATGGAGACGTAGAATACAGTGGAAGATGTAAGGAGATGGACGTTGTGGTAAAGGCAAAGAGCTGATAAATAAATACTCTATATACAGAAATACTCTGAGATGTAACAGGCCAAGTAAGGAGGGGAGGAGGTTGCAGAGAATACATCAGCAAAATCACTGCCTCACCTGAAAATGGCAGCGTGCGGCTTGAGTCACCAGCGATGTCCTGTGCTGGGCCTGTGTGATGGAGGGGAGAATTGGGAGGCGAGGAAATTCATTATCCGAGGAGGGTGGGCAGAAGTTCTAGGACAGGCTGAGCAGAGGTGGATGTGTACTGTCAGCACAAAGGTAATAGCTGTATAGTTGTTGTGAACAAGATTTGAGATATAAACTCTAGAGAGAGAAGAGGAGAGACCCAAGAGCCTGTTGAACCTCTAGAGAGTTTGAGGGGGTGGATCCTCAGAAGGAACATGCTGAAGGAGCAATTAGGGTGGTAGGAGGAAAACCAACCCTGGGCATGGAAGGTGGATTGAGGAAGACCAAGGATGGAGATGGCAGAGAACTGCAGGCAGAGATTTTTAGGCAGCATGTTGATTCAGAGAGGGTGAGGAGGTAGAGGGGTAACTCCAAGCAATAAAAAACCAAAACAAAGTAGAAAAGCAGGAGAAATGATTGTGCCCCAGGCTGGCAATAAGAGGGGAAGCATGATGTGTGCTAATCCTGTCATCCACATGTAGGTACGTTTGGTGTAAGAGAGGGAAGGGTTGTACTGCACAACTGTTGTGAGTTCCACAGTTCCTCCTTACTAAGAAGAAAACACTCACTAGCTCTAACTGTTTAAGAACTAATGTGCATTTTGGGGTTGACTGAGGCCAGAACTGGAATAGAGTGTGGCATGCATATTAAAGGTGATCTGCAAAGAAGGAAAATGCACGTTCTGTTTCACTTTTTCCACTGCAAAACCAAAATTTACAGGATTTCTGTTTCTTTATCTTCCTTTAAAAACCAAAAACCTCAGTATTATCTTCTTTATCTTTCTCCTACTTGCTGAAGATCTCCTTGGAGAATGCTGAGCGAAGTGTGGGCTGTTTAGCTCTTAGTTGCTGTGTGTGGGAATTTCAATCTAACAAAAAAGTCTGTTTCCTAAAACAACCTGTTGGGTGTTGGAGTTCAATATATGTCCCAGGCTGACACTTCAATCCAAACCAGAGAATTCTGGATGGGCAAAATAAGTGTCTTATTCTCACAAGTAGTTATTACACATAATTTTCTTGGGATTAGTACTACCAAGGCTCTAATTATGTAGTTATCCATAGCGATCACTGTGGAAGAAGGATTGACAAGGGCTGCATGTAAAAATTGCATACAAAGTCTGGGAGGATGGAAGGTCTGTCTCTGCTGCTTATCTCTGTAAACTTGTGATCAGTGGACTTGTCCCTGGAGCAAATTAGTTTGATCACTGCAGGCTGTGGGTGGGGAGCAGCTGTCCCTAGTTCTCTCAGAAGAAGAAAAAACCCAGTACTTGTGAACAATTCTGATTTAATTTGAGAAAAGTTATGCCTGTCTAGGATAGGAAAACATGGTATGGAGCCCATCACAGAGGTTTCCCTGAGTCCTGTGCAGTGGTACTTGCAGAAGCGCTGTTCTGCAGCTACAGCCTGTATCTTCCTTGCAGATGCTGAGGACCAGGGCCTGTTTGGCAGGAGGTCGTGGTGTGTCTGTAGGGTACGATGAGAGCCAGCTCTGTTGGTGGTGGAAGTTGACTGACACAGATACCTGGTCTCCTTCACTTCACCAACTCAAACTCATTATTCTACATGGGTGACAGCCTTGCCATCAAAATAGCTGTGCCCATGCTCTGCTGTGCCTCTCTCCGTTTCTCCTGTCCTGTTTGTTTGTCTGGCCAGCATTTCCATTAGGAAGGTTGTGATGGAATTGCAGAGTCTGTCCAGGCATGGGCTGCCTGAAGTTCAGCAGCTCTTGATGGTTGCTAGCCATGTTGATTTTGCCTTTTTTTTTTTTTTTTTTTTTTTTTTTTTTTTTTTTGCTAGAGCTTGGAAAAACGGTAAAGGCAGGAACCAGCTATGGGATTGTAGGGGCCACAAAGGGTAAAGATGAGAAGGAAACAATGCTGATAGTGCTGTGGCTGTCTAGTCTCCTCCTGGTGTTCCTCACTCACCTCCTGGACTCCCATGGCTCCGGAGAGGCAAAGAGCAGGGAGAAACTTGGCTCCTTGGTGTGTGCTTGGTGCCACAGAGCTGTAATGCTGCTCTGGGAGTCAACCCAGCTCCTCCTTGAGCTGTTTGTGGGTGCTCTGGGACAACTTGGGCAATCAGCCCTGTTACTCCATGTCCCAGTGCTTCCTTTAGGGACAGTATCAGTTTGCGGCTGTGGCAGCCAAGCTCTTGCAGAACTACATATGTCAGACACTGATTCTGCTCAAAATCATGTTTTGTACAGATTCACCATTTTGCAGTTGCTGGTAGCTCACTGCTGATAATTTTCTTAGCATGGCAAAGAGTCATCTAAGCTGCTTTTAACACATCTGTTCTCCATTGCAGCCCGGGACAATAGAGTTGGACCCCAAGCAGGACAGCAGCGGCCAGCCTGGCAGCTGCGTAGGATATAATTTCCCTTACAATACTCTACGGAAGCCCATCTCTCAGAGCAGCATGGCAGACTGGGCTTCTAAAAATCTGAACATGCACACGCAGGGCATCTTCCGCCGAAGGATCTCCATCTCCAACATGCTGTCCTGGAATGGCGGCTCTATCAAAAAGCCAATGCTTATCACTAGCAACCGCACCATCAAAAAAGAGGCGTGTGAGATGTTCAAATTGGTGCAGAGCTACATGGGAGATCGTCAGACTCGCATGGACCGGAACCACGTGGCATTGGTCACGGTCACCAAGTGCTGGAGCATGCAAGGTTTACGGGATGAGCTCTACATACAACTGATCCGGCAGACAACAGATAATACATGCTACCGAAGTCTGGCATGGGGCTGGGAACTGATGGCCATCAGTCTGGCCTTTTTCTCCCCATCACCCAAATTTCAGTCTTATCTGGAAGGTTACATTTATCGCCACCTTGACAGCGATGAAAGCAGTAAGTGCCTCAGGCATATCCTCTCTGTCACCAGCAGCATTCTGGTGTGTTGTTCCACTTGTTCACGGTTGTCTGATTTTTAAAAATACAGGTAGTCATCAGCCAGTGCTGTGGTTTCCGTCACTTGTCCACCATGTGCTGGGCAAGTTCATCCTTCCTTGGCGGGATGAAGCTGCCACCAGCTCATCTCCCTGCAATTCTCACTTGTCTCTGGCAAAGAAATGCCAGCCCTAGACTGTGCACATCTCACTGATCAGCATGGCAAGATCAGCACTGAAAAGAGCTGATTCAGACCCGCCAAGGACAGAGTTTCTATGGCTCTCGAAGACATGATTTACTTTAAAGTTCCTTAAAGCGGGCAAAAAAAAAAGATGAATGTTAATACAGAATTTTTTAAGAGAGCCATTGCAAACATTGTGAATAGGCCTTAGCTTGGCAAATACTCAGGGATCCTGAAGGATGATGGCTTTTGTTGTGAATAGATGCTATTTATCTGTCTTTCAGAAGCCTTGGGAACCAGAGTATTCATTGGCTGATTTGCCACTATTTCAGTAGAGCTCGCTGTGTCTTGTCTGGTCTCAGGCGAGAAACTAGAGCAGCTAGTTCCACTTGGGGCGTCAAACACAGGTTAAAGCCCCCATAGATCTTCAGGGCAGGTGCAAAAGTTCTGCCCCAGCACCTCTCTGACCCCGCTCTTGAGCGCAGCAGTGGAGGTGGGTCCTGGGGGCAGCAGTGGTGCAATGCTAACCTTTGCCTTCTGGTTTCACGCTTGTAGCCTTAACGTGGGGTTCCTTCACTGAACTGCTGAATGTGCAGCACTGCTTTGGGTTTTCATGAGGATCCTAAACCCTTGTCACTTCTCCCCAAAACCATTCCCTCCAACTATGCTTGGCCCAGGAGCAAAAAATCACCCTGCCAGCACCAGGGTCCAGGCAGCAAGGAGGAGTAATCTGAACTATTTGAGTGGGTTATTCCTTCTGCTGGTATTTAGGCAGTACATGTATTTAGGTATAAGCTTGTTGCCTGGAGCCCCTTCTCAACTATTTGGCCATTTGGAGAAGTTGAGTGATGTTCTGGGCCCCTCACTTGGGTGTGTTTGGAGCTGGCTGTGGTACAGGACCTGTCCCCAAGCAGACCTCCTCATACTGGAGTTAGGCTGGCTACCATGTCTAAGGGCCGTTCTTGGCTTTGGTGTTTTATCATTTCATATTATTAATCCAGAGCCTCTTCTGAATTTTCAGTTGCCCAGCGCATCAAGGAGCTTGTGGATCTGAAAAACAAGAAGAACTCAAAAACCAGGAAAAAGAGGAAACAAAACACCGAGGATGAAGGTAAAGGGAGGCACAGCGTGCAGGCAGCCGAGAGGGAGGACTCCACTGACCTCAGACAGGCAGGGCTGGTGATCTCCACTGAAAATCAGACCATTTCTTGAAGTGCATAGACTTAGATTCATGAAACTTTACTGCAGGTGGGCAGTGTGAGACGTTTGACTAGAGCATGGATCAGCAGTGTGAGTGGCAGCTGGGCAGCACATGGGATGCGTAGCAGTGTGGCAGCAGGGGGGGGCCCTTCACTCACAGTTGTGTGAGAAAAGGGATTTTAATTTGGATGCAGACCTGGGGCTGTAATTCAGCTGGTCTGTGTACACCATGGAGTTTCCTGTAGCACATTGCAGTGCTAAAAGTTGTACGAGTCAGCTTGTTGAAAAAAACCTGTCTCAATTGTAGTAATGGATTTTGTAAACCACCACCTGACCTGAGGACCTTCAGAGAGGGCACTGATACCTGGCAAAGAGTACTGCCTTTTCCTCTCCAGTAATGGCTTCCCCTTGTCTACGCTTCCTGGACTTTGCAGTCTAGAGCTTACAATAACATCTCTACTGAATGAACAAGGGCTCACGTGTTCCTCCAGCCTCAGGTTGTAACTGCTGTCTGCAGGATAATGCCTTGTCTGGCTGAAGTCTTGGTAGACAAAGTCCATTCAATTTTTTTTATATTGCTTTCAGGAAACTTGAGCAACCCTGTGAATTCATATCAGGCAGCAGTTTATATCATGTGGCCTCGGTGTTTTTAATTTGTGAGGGCTGGAGTCCAGCTTCCTGCATTGCTGAGCCCTACCTGACGCCAGCAGGCAGGCATGGGAAATATGGACACCACCGCTGCGCTCTCCTGTGGTGGCTTCCCTGTGTCACTGCTCCCCCAAGGCAGCTGCAAGCCTGGGAAGTGGCTGAGGAGGTCCCTTGGTTGCAGCCCCTGCAGTAAGAGTGTCTGTTGCTTCTCTGTCTCCGGTGGGATTTGGAGCAGACATGAAATTGCACAGAGGGATCATATTTGTGGTAGGGATATGTCTTTTTCCTTTCCTGTTGAGGCCCAGGAGAGATCAGCCCATTCTGAGCCTTTTAAAAGTCATTTTGTTTGTGCTCAGAGAGACTTTGATATCTTTATGGGACAACTCTCCGGAGATTGCTCTGAGAAGGGTGTGCTTTGTCTGTGGGCTGAGCAGGCTCTTCTATGCAATTGCCTGTCTATATTGCGTGTGCTGGAGTTCTACTTAGGAAGGTAGAGGTAGTTTTTAACCTAAAAATAAATTTTAAAAAATATATATATTTATATATATGAGAAATGTTATGAAAAAGGCAGGCCAGGACAGCTTTATAAAGTTTCCAGAATGAAGCTTTTGAAAGTCAGAAGTGCCTGTGTGTGGCCTTAGCTGGGACTCTAATGGTAGGTCACAGGCTGTTCCCTTTGCTGGACCCTGTCTGCTTTCTGGCACACAGGAGACCTGCTCTGACAGTGAACTGGGGCTTTAGAATAAACAAGCTGGTCTGCAGGCTCCTGCTGGCTTCTGCAAAGATGGTGAGGGGCGCAGCAGAGGAGGCAGGAGGGCTGGCAGGTCACTTGAACCAGCTTTTTCACAAGTGACCGATAACGCTGAGGATTTTTTCTGGGGCCTGACCTTGGAGCTGCACCTGAAATAACGGGGAGATCCTGCAGGAACACACCAGGTTCTATCTGCTGCTAGCTGGAAAGGTCAGACTTTTCCTTGGAATGCCTATGTCTGCACCACTGGCCCTGCTTGCTGGATATGTGAGGGGTGGGTAGGATGCAGCTCCCTGAAGTTACAAGGCTGTTGTGAGAAGTTGTTCATTAGTAGCTCTGAAATGCTTATGGATGCTGTAGCAGCAATTTAGCAGAGAAATACATAAGGAAATTAAATGTACTGTCTTCAAATAGAATTGAATAGTAGATATGTAGGCATGCATGTAAGTTTTTTCAGTGAAAAATTGAGTTAAAGCAGTGATTTCCACCCTCCCCTATACAAACACACTTCCTTCAGTGCAGAGGCTTGTAAGTAAACAGTTGGGTGAGTAAACATTTATCATCTGACATGCACCCAGAGAAATATTTTGAAGTTTCCGATGCTTAACTCTGCAATCTTCATCTTCTAGCATAATTCTCTGTGAATAAATGAAATATGAAGGTGGTGCGAGACCTTTTCATGGATCAATAACCCACTGAAAGGAAGAAGAATAACAGGTAGAAATAAATGATGCATTTTCAGAAAGAGGATTGTCTGCTGATCCTGCAGGAGTGTAAGCTGGGCTTTGTGTCTATACAAGGAGGCAAATAATGAGCTGGCAGCTCAGTGTTGGTACAAAATTACTCAGGATTTTAAAAACCTAAAGGTGCAGAGGGATCTCACAAGGGTGAGTAACTAAGCAATCAAGCAGCAGAGAAAATCGTGTCAACAAAAGTGAAGTATTGTACGTGGGGGAGACATCCCTAACTGCAGGTGCAGCAGCAGGCTCCTATGTAGCTGTTTCAAGGAGGGAAAGACATTTTGCAGCCCATATGTGAATTTCCAGAAAGGTATATATGGTGCTGGGAAGTGGTCAGAAACCAAACAGAGGATTGGGAGGTGGTAAAGAAGGGACAGAGAGTGAACCAACACTCAGCCATAGTCATGCTGTGCCTGTTCCGTGTGTCCTGCCCGTGGGCCCTCCAGGGCTGATGAGTGCAGCAGGGGAAGCCCCGCAGGAGCTGAATCTGGAGGAGAGAAGAGGGGAGAAGGTCAGTGGGCTGGAAGAAACTGCAGGTCACCTGGAGAAGGCGAGTGGAAGAAAATTTCTTGTCATCTGTTGTACCAGAAGAATTGGAAACCACCTGGTTTTGGTTTTGGTTTTGGGCAGCAGGCTTAAGAGCGCTCTGTTCTGAAGCACTAAATTAAATCATTAAGAGTCAGCAAAGCAGGATGTTGTGCAGGTTAGGAGCATAAACAGGTTTAGGAAGAAATGGGACAAATTCAGAGAAGGGAGGCCTGTCAGTTGATGGTCCAGGTGCAACACTGCCTCAGAGTATCTCCCACCTGCTGTTAGCCAGGAGATTTTCGCAGGGGAATACTCATTTTTCAGACATCCTGTATCTGTTTCTTATCCTCCTTGTGGCAGATGCAGGCTGCTGACTCATATGTCCCTTGGGGCTGATGAAGCACAGCATTTCCCACATAGGGAATGGTGATGGAGAAGCATTGCTGGGATGCAGAAGGATGCACTGGTGGTGTAAGAAAGAGGGACTAAAACAGTGTGGTAAATTGGGGGTGCCAGGAGAGCAGTACTAGTACAAAGCCCAGCTGAGGTGTTCAGGAGGCACCTACCCCTGTGCTAAAGAGCACTGCAAGATGGGGCCCCAGTCTGAGAGCCTGCTCTGACTGCCTCATCCAGGCAGATGAGGTCTATGAGAGGCCGTGGAGAAATACCAAGACAACAGCTTGTGCTGTGCTAAAATACGTGTCCCATGGCCGGGTCCTGAATCCACATTGTTTGCTGCACTTTTTAAGACGTTTTTTGGCAGGAGAGTGTTCAAGTCTGTTACAGAAGGTATGCTCCTGCATGTGCCCTGCCTGAATTTTAACTTGTTATAAAAGGAGAGGTTCTTTAAGAAGCTCTTCGCATGTGTTTTTAGGCCAGCACATGGAAACATATTTTCCTTTGCAAACGATTTCTCACTGAGTGGGTTACTAGTAGTCTTCTGTTCCTGAGCTCCTGGGGCTACTGTGCTACCACAGGAAATAACAGATCAGCTTGGATTTAACAGACTCATGATGTGCTCAAAGAAGTGGAATTGCCTTCAGTGTTAGCCCTTTCCACCCCATGCAGGGAAAGCTACATGTCCCTGCGCCGAGGGGTGTGAGCTGGGGAGGGAAGGGAGTACCTGGCCTGCTTGTTAGGAGAACTGACCGTGCGTGATGAGCTAAATGCCAGGAGCTGGTCTTCAGCTGAGCATTTTACAAGCAGACAGATGGTCAAGTCACTGGTTTGGAAAAGCAGAGGCTAAAGCTAAATTCTGCTCCTGTTCCTCACCTTTCCCTCTGTAGCTCATCACTTGCCTCCCAGCCTCTCCGCATCTCTTTTGCCCATCTCACTCTGCATGTGTCCAAGGAGCCGGGTGCGCTTGCGTTGGGGGGATGACTTCTGCTGTGTAGCAGGGAGGCTGCACGCTGCGTGCTTAAGGTGTGAGCTCCTGCAGGAGCCATTTGTGCTGTGCACACTGTGGCAGAGTGCCAGTCACCCCGTTCCTCAGGGCTTCCTCTGCTTTTTTGGTGATTCAGGTCCATGGGCAGTAACGGGTCCAGCTCCTTGTGCACAGGGCAAGTTTAGTTTTCATTTTATTTGCTTGAAATTCGGTCAGCTTCGCATGTGGCCTTGACAATCCCCTTTGGGTCAGAGGCTAGAGCGTGGCTGTCGTTGGGAGCAGGACACCTCACTGCAGGAAGCGCAGCATGTAGGTTTTTGGCTTTTCCCAGGATCAAGGAGCTTTCTGGGGAAAGTACAAAACAGGCTTCAAGCAAACATGTCCAGCTGCTGCCCATGCCTCAGTTGTGCAGGCTCTTCAAGGCAACCAGTTCCTTTGAAAACCTTGTTAAACTCTTAGGATGATTATGGGTTTCATAGTCTAATTACAGTGTGAAAAAACATTTCCTATTATTAGTTTTGAATGTGCTGCCTCCTGCCTAATTGTTGTGATACAGAGACACAGTCCAGTCTTTCCCCCATTCCTTCTTTCGTGAAGTGGATGACACTTGCATCAGGATGCGTCTGCACATTTTAACAACAGAAGGCATAACCTGAGGTAGTGAAGCATCACAAGCAACTCACTGGTTTTGTTTTCTTTAATCCTTAGACATTTCCAGTATAAATCATGCCTGGGATTAGCAGGATTTTTGCATACGGGGAATGTTTTGCTTTACATATTCCCAAGAGAGAGAAATTCTTAAAACTGACTTTCCTTCCTGTTGCCTGCGGCAAAGGGGGATGCTGTTGTGCCTCCTTTGGCATTGCTCCAGTGTTATGGAGAGGCTCTGCTCCAGCTGTGACAGTCAAGCAGATTGATTGAGGCAGGGGGCGCTCGTTTTGTCCTGTGGAGCCAAAGACTGTGGTTTGTCTGCTGGCTAAGGGAAGAACAGGGAAAAGCACATCTCTCACCTTTGTGAATTGTTGTTCTGCTTGGGAAGAGCTTGTTCTCCCTCTGCATTGAGAGGATTTGAGGAACCCGGGCTCCTGACCAGCTTACCTAAGCCGTAGGCTGTGTGAAAGGCTGATCTGAAATACACAGCATCTGACCAGAATGTAGATTTTAAAAGCCACAAGTATTTTGAACTCTGCTGCAAGCTTTGAGCCTGGCAGGGAATCAAGTAGGACAGCTCTATTCACTGCTTTCAGCAAGCAATTTGGATTTGACTGGAAAAAGAACAAAAGGTCAACGGTTTTGGAAAAACTCTCCCAGCAATCAGTGCTCTGTCAGTGCAAACATTTCTCTTGGTGTCAAGGGGGGATTAGCTATGTGAACCCTGGTTCCGCTTGCCCTCAGAGTTCGCTGAACCAAGGCAATTGGAGCAGCTGTTCTTGCGGAGGGCTGGAGCTTTTGCGGTGAAGTTCCCAGGCTCCGGTATGTCTAGTTTTCCTCGTATCGTGGAACATACCTGAGCCTCACAGTACAAGGTTGGGTTGGAGGAGGCTGCAGGCAGGAGCATGAGGGAGCCTTCTGCAGAGCTTTGGGACGATGAGAGACACCCTGCCACCTTCCCGTGCCTCTCCTTGCATCCTGAGCAAGGACCATCTGGGTGCTGGTGTTGCCCCTCCGGCCCCTCATGCCATTCTCTGCTGCTGCCTCTCTCACTTGCATAGGACTGCAGTTCTTGAAATCATAAACAATTTCTTTAAAACAATTTGCAGTCTTTCCTGGCAGGAGGCTGGCTCTGTGTGCTCTTTGACTAAGATCTGGCAATACGTAAATACCCAGCCGTGTGTCTGTGAGCCACATAATCCCAGCTGCACTGCCAGGAGCAAGAACTCATGCTTGCAAGTGTTCCTGGGCTGTGAACGCCAAATGGGCACCTTGTGCTGAATCAGGACAGGGTCAGGCTGCCTGTGCAAAAGGTGGAGATCTGCAGGAGTGGGGCTGGGAGGTGCAGAGCTATGAGCCTTGACTCAGAAGACAAATCCCTCCAAGCCCAAGCACCGACTTGCACAGATGCTGCCTGCCATGCGGCTGCAGGCTTCAGGTTGCTCGGTTTTGGCAGTCTTTCTGGCTGTGCAGAAGTGGGGTGGCTGTTTGTGCCAGTGTGAACTGCTGCGCTGGTACTCTCTGAAGGGCTCTGGTGTGGTGGGTGCACAGCACTGCAGGCTGACCGCTTGTTTCTCCTTCCCACCAGGTCTGCCCATCAGCATCTACGCCAAGTACTGCTACCGGAAACTCCAGAAAGTAGCTGTCACCGGAGGCAAAAAGGTGAGCACCTGCCCCAGCTCTGGGGCCCTAGCTGCCAGCTGCCTGCACGGCACTCTGCTTCCCAGGTCCCAGAGCAGTCAGTCCCATGACTGTCAGAAGCCACTCCTGATTCAGTGATGGGAAACGGGGATAGAATGAGCCGGGAAGGCTTGCTCAGGGCTCATTGGCCCATGAACGTGTGGGAGAAGGCTGCTGCCCAGGTCCTGCCATCCTGCCAGACAACAGTGCCTGTTGTGCTGGTAGCCACATGGCTGGGTGCTCCCTCGCCTTAGGGACATGGAGGACAAACCTGAAGTTAACCTGTCTCCAGGGTAAGAGGAGCTGTCAGTGCAGGGGATGCCCATCGTTTGGTTTCTTCAGGTGAGGGAAGAGTCTCCCTTTGCCACTGAGAGCCTGCATGGTCCGGGTCTTGCAGCTTGTTTACTGCAGAGTTGATACCCAGTTCAAAAGATCACACAGCAGAGATGGCTGGCACAGAGGGGAGCCTCTGTGCTCTGCGTTATCTCGAAATCCCCCTCCTCCCTTTCCTCCGCAAGGTTCTGTGCGGGGCTGTGAAAGCTGGCAGGCAGCCCCAGCCTGTCTGTCCTAGGTCTCCTAGCCAGATCCCGTTGTCTTTTATTTCTGCAAATGCCTCTGGGGCCTCCCTGCCATCTGGACTCCATGTACAGCGAGCAAATAGCTGAAATACCTCGGGAGGGCTGAAGGCTCCCAGCATCCCTGTGAAGGCAAGACAGGAAACATCCGGACACACATCACATGCAACTGTAACCCTGGCTGCTGCTGTCTGAGGGGTCAGTGGGAGGTTTTCCCCACATCGTACCTCCTGCTTGGCCATGGGGTTGCTGCTGAATGGCTGCTGCACTGGGCAGCCTGTCGCCCCTATGACAGCGCTCTGCGTTTCTCCAAATCTCTGACAAGGGAGATTCAAATCCCCTTCCAAGTGTTGCCATCTTTCAGAAGCAACAGGTCCCAGTGCCCGCTTTTCAGAGAGCTTTAGCACCTCTGAGAGCAAAGCTTTCCCTGGAGTTGGACATACCTGGAATTCCCTTCTCCAAAGGGAGGCCTGCCAAAAGGAAAGACAGTTTTTCAGCTGTCCTGTGGCCAAGCTCATCTGGCGCCAGGTCAGTGTACGTGTGCCCTCTGCTGACCTCACCACAGCTGGGGACGGGCTGGGGTCTATCCTTCCTCCCGCTGCATCAGCAGGTAGAGCTATAGCTGAAGCAGTCCCCCTGATGTACAAAACACAGCAACAGAATCCCTGCAAAACCAGCCCAAACTCTCCAAAGCGGTCTCCTGCCAACAAGCAGCAGCTTCTCTGCTCCTCTTGTGCCTGATCAGTTGACCCCGCCCTGATTTTAGGAGGTGGAGGCTGCAGAGCAAGAACCATGCTGCCAGGAGGCCAGTGAGGCATCCACGTGCATGGGCAGCCCTCTCCATCCTGACCACTCACCACCACCATCCCCAGATCACTGTTTCTCTGTGGGCTGGCTGTGCCATAGCTGCACTGAGCTGTTATGTGTCCTCAGGGCCTGCGTAAACCGACAGTGGAAGAGGTAACACATGCCAGGAATGCCATCGTGATGCCATCACTCTTCGGCAGCTCTCTGGAGGAAATCATGCTGCGGCAGCAGGACATGTACCCGGGTAACAAGCTGCCGTGGGTGCAGACACAGCTATCACAGCAGGTCCTGGCTCTGGGAGGAGAACAGACAGAGGGGATTTTCAGGTGAGCTTATGGGGCACTGTGTTACTTTTGAGCCACCCACGTGTCACTCCTCAAAGCTGAGAAGTCAAGATTGACCTCTGTGTGCTTCCTCTTCCCTGAGAATAGCACTTTGCCATGGGTCGGACAAAACCCGACCTTTCCCAGGTTCAGGAATCACTTCTTAAAGTAGTGTTAGTCCATTTGCATGCATTAGCACAGAGGGGACAGCATAGATGTGACTTGAACTACTTAGGACAGCGTGTACCCAGGCAAGGCATTGAACTTTCATCAGCTTCAATAGTAATAGTTGGCCAGTGCAGGGAAGGGACAAGCTCCTGGGGCCCTGGCAGAGCAGTTCATCAAATGCAGCACATCAGCCTTGATGATGCACAAGACACGAGGAGTCAAGAGAGACTGTCAAGAATCTGTATGGTGAACACAGGGCATTCTGGTTTGGGTTTGGTTTTTGGCTTGTTTTTTTTTTTTTTTTATTTAAGACTTGCATTAGTTTTTCAATAGCTAAACTTGATTTAAGGTAGCTAGCAAAAGATTCAACTTTGCCTTGTAAGGGTTTCTAATATCTTGGTATACTTAGCCAGAGGTGCTTCTTATCTTTGGACTGAACATGCTGCAGAGAGACCTAGTTACAGAAAATAATCACTGAGGACAGAATGATAGTTGATGTCTGAGCTAGTTGGAAAGAGATGAGTGTTTCTTCTACCCCCACTTTAAACAGGCAACCCATTCTCTCTGAGGAACTGCTTCTGTAGCTGGTGCGTGTTCCCTTCTCCCTGGAGACCCAGAAGCAGCTTCGGAGCCACGGTTTGCCAGCCAGCTGCCACACCAGGCACATTGCCCTGCTCACTCTCTAAAGCACCTTTGCTGTGTCTCTGTTTGCAGGATACCTGGTGACATAGATGAAGTCAATGCATTGAAGTTGCAGGTGGATCAGTGGAGAATCCCAAGCAGCCTTAGTGACCCCAACATCCCAGGTACAGGAACATGGCAGGCACATGTGCTGCAGTCTTGGTAGGCTGGGGTAGGAGGGGAAGGTACAGGAGCAGCCCAGGAGGTGTGCTGCTGCCTGGGGATCTGTACACAGGCTGCCTTCATCAACTGTGCCTTTCCACTGCCTTTCCAAATAATGCCCATATTAACAACACAAGGGGTGGTGGAGGAAGCTGTGGCGCAGTGAGACTATGGAGGCTCGGCAGCGTGCAGAGTGGCTGGGAGTCATTCAGGAGCAGCACTCTATCTCCAAGGTCTCATTGTCCTCTGGGCAGCCCCAAAGCTGCATCCTGGAGGAGCAGGTAGATAAGAGCGTTCCCCTCTAACTGGCCAACTGCCTGAGAATTTCAGAGGCAAGACTGAAATAAGGTGGAACAGCACAAGTGTAGAATCCCTTCTCTGCCCTCTGTTTCCTGAGGCATGGCATCTCACTGCTAGGTTTGCCTCTGAAGGTGGTGGGGAGGTAACCAGAGCTGTTCTCATGCACCCTGCTTTCTGTCTAGCCTCTCTTCTCAAGCTCTGGTATCGGGAGCTGGAGGAGCCTGTGATCCCCCAGCAGTTCTACAAAGAGTGTATCAGCAACTACGAGAACCCCGATGCTGCCGTGGCCGTAGTGCAGCTTTTGCCGGAGCTCAACAGACTGGTGCTGTGTTACCTCATACACTTCCTGCAGGTAGGCAGCCCCCGCTGCTGTCCAGGAGGCTGGACCACATGGGACACAATTGGTGGGGACAGCTGTGGTGGGTTTTGGCAGGCTTTCAGGACCTCTCACCTGTATTTAAAGTGGGCTTGATGGAGGGAGTTCTGCTGGCCTTGTCCCTTATGGAGCCATGTTCCTGATCTTGTAGAACACGAGGCCAGTCCCAAAGGTTGAGATCTGTAAGATGTTCCCTGTCTGCTGAGGCTCCCACACTGTCGGCTATGTCAGAGCATAGTGGTCTTCTCCTATGAATGTATGGCTGTTGGGGCATTGTCCTTCAGGGAGGTCACATTTCTGCTGTCCTTGCACCTCTTCTTAGGCCATGTGTTTGGAGTCTCTTGCCCTTTTCCTCTGCTTCAGCTGAATGTCTTCTTATTATCTGCAGATCTTTGCTCAGCCGTCAAATGTGGGCAGAACGAAGATGGATGTGAATAATCTGGCCATGGTGATGGCCCCCAACTGCCTGCGCTGCCAGTCTGATGACCCTCGCATTATCTTTGAGAACACGCGCAAAGAAATGTCCTTTCTTCGCATGCTGATAGTGCATTTGGACACAAGCTTCATCAAAGGGCTGGTTTGAGCTGCTGGCCTTGGGGTCCAGAACATTGTTCTGGGGGGAGTCACTGGGTGCCCGCAGTCTTCTCCCCTCCACATAGGTTTCTTCCATTGTCCTTGCTGTTGTCACACCCTGGGTTAGCCCCTGAGTGTCTCCCAGCAGATGACCTTGAGGACAAGGACAGGACACTCCTGGAAGGCTCAGGCTGTTCAGCACCAGGAAGTTCTTGGACACGCCAGGCCAGATTCAGTGATTCCTGGCCTTCCAGCGTGTGTCAGAGGGAGGCAGCCCTCCTCCTTGGAGCCGCAGGACTGGTTGCTCATTGAAAGGGCTGTGACATCCATGAGAAACTGCTACCTGGAGCAGTGAGACTCTCCATCTCCCTTCTGGAGGCAGAGTTGGCTTCAGGTAGGAGGACATCACTCCTGTATTGTGGCATGAGCTGGTCCTGGGGGAGATACTGCCTCATTGGGGATAATCCCACTCCTATGGAGCCAGCCTGGTTCACCTCTGCAGAATGTTGGTTGGAGGCATGAGGATTGTTCTGACACCCCACAATGCTGTTGGTAGAGGGATGTGAAGTTGCGGGGGGTTCGCTGAGGCAGAGGGGTTCCTTGGACTGCCCTGGTCAGTGGAAGCACATTGTAGCCCAGGGAGGGGAAGTGTTTGAGCCTCTGCTGCTGGTGGCTGGATAGGTAGACATGCCATAGCTGGGAGTCCTGGCAGGCTGGATCCGCACAGCATCCACCTCACTTTCTCCTTTAGGCAGCTTCAGAGCGGCACAGCAGTGTGTGGTCAGCATGTGGGACCTGCCCTGTGCTGAGCTAAACCAGCACCCACCCACGCCACGGGGGCTGGGGACAAGAGGAAGGCCACACACCTGACAACAAACAGGTAAACAATCTCTTTGGCATCCTCCTAATGAGGGCCGTATCCTGTGAAGGGCCAACCCCAGTGGCCTTGCAGCTCCTTTCTGCTCTGGGCAGTGTGAGCTGACACCAGCTTTCCTGAAGAGCATCTGAGACCATGATCAGAGCAGCTTCCATGGCTCCAGCATCCCCCCTTCCTGGTACCAGGTCCTATCCAGACTGCTCTGCCAGGGACTGAATACCAGTTCTGCCCACCCTCCTGGTTCAGCCCAGGTCTAAAGATAGCAGGGAGGGCCCCCAACAGTAAGAAGTGCTCCTGTGCTCAGATGTGCCCTTCCAGGCAGAGCAGCAGCATTGCTGTGTGCTCTTGAAATGCTGATACTGCCTGGAGTCAACTGTGGCATGTGTGCTCTTCCCACCAAATTCCCATGGGATTTGCAGAGGGGTTGGGATGGGAAGGGGAAGGAAGGGAAGAGAAAGGAAGAGGCAGGTCTGAGAGGCTGAGGTGTGGTGGAGCCTGTGTAGAGGTGGTGTCAGGCAGGGAGCTCAGCATTCTCACTGATGGTGTTAAACCCCTGCAGCTTCCTGTGTGCCACCATAAGTGAGGCACAGCAAGGACAGTGTCTTTCAGAGACAGTGCATGGATTTCCCTGCAGCCTCTGGATACTGTTGCGTGTTCCTTAGCAAGCAGCATTTTCTAATTTGGTGGCATCCTGGTGTTGCTGTTCTCTTCCTGTGAAGTGTTTTCCCTGCTGGAGGCATGTGTGCTGCAAAAAGCTGTGTGTTGGGATTACTCATGCAATGCTAAGTGCTGGTAGCATCCGAGGTTGCTTTTGCATTTCTGCATCCCCCTCCTTTTCGAGTGGGGACCTGGGATCATCCCCTCCTGATCGCAGTGGGGAGCCGAGCCCTGCCAGCAGTGAGGTTTAAAGCTGATGTCTGAATCTACAAAAAGTTTGGGCATAAGGTACCACATCCCCAAGCCTGTTGGCTACTTGGATCTCGTGATGTGCGTGAACGGGGTTTCCAGGGCACATGTTTGCTGGGATGAACTCCGCAGCCAGAGTTCACTTTGTGCCCAACTGAACAAGGGTTGTGGTTCCTCTCCTCGTACCAGATGCTTCCGTGGTGCAGTGGGCCAGGAAATCTTGCTCGCATGTCAGGATTATCTCTGTCAAACATGCCTCCAAAAATGTGCCAGGATCTGTTTCACGCTCCCATCCCAGTGCTTCGAAGCCATTCAGCTCCGTTTGGCCTCCTGAAGTGCTGAACAACTTCAGATATGAGGCTACTTTCCCAAAAATTTAGAAACAGGCAGAGGGTTAGTGGCTCTGGCATATTGTACTAAAATTTGAATCGTGGAACAGGCTCGGGGTGCCACATCCTGCCCCACTGTGGGCTGGAGCAGCCATGTAGTGCCTGCCCCCCTTGTTGGGCTGCAGATGCATGTGCCTGTGTCAGGGTTTTCTTGCAGCCAGCCCCCACCTAGGTGATCTGTGTTATTCCTTGCACTTAGCTGTAGCAGGCAATCAAACCATAGGCATTTGCTGCTATCACAAATGAATGCTTCTTGCCAGGGCTGTAAAATAGGCTAATAAATGACACTGGATATTATTTTCTTTGCCAACAGATTTGTAAATATGAATCGGTAAAGCAGCCTCTCCTCTGTTATAATAAATACGATCTCCATGGTTGTCTCTTGTCTTTTTTTGTGAAATTCTGAGGCATGATCATGTCTGCCTGGAGCTGCAGATTTCAGCCTGGATGTCAGTGTTCATGAATAATGTTTGGGAATCAGCATGAGGTAAGCACTTGGAAACCAAGCTGTGGGCTGCTTCTGTTGTCCGTAACTCTCAGGCAGCTGCTAAGAAATGAAACTTGGAAGAGAACGGGTTAAAACAGATAAAGGACAATACTTCTTTACACAGGCTCTTCTGGAGCCTTCCAGGGTCAAAAAGGGATTAGAGAAGTTTATGGGCAATAGCTCCACAAATGGGGAGTCCCAAGGGTGAGAGAGGGATGCTGCTTATGTCCTTCATCCAGCAGCTGTGGGTGCTGCAAGTGGGCTGCAGGGGCTGGCCATGCACGCATGCTTCCCCTGTGCAGTCTCTGCTGTTGGAGATGTGGTTAGGCTGTTGGGCTGACGCGCGTGGGACATTTTTATGTTCAGACTGGAGGATTCTCTGATCTTTCCTCCATCCCTGCTCCAAGGAGCAGCTGGGTCTGTGCTGGTGCTCCAGACTCGCCTTGGTTGCACACTGTGGTGGGACTGCAGCACAAGTGCCGGCTGTGCCGTTTCAGCCACACAGTGATGAGTTACTGCCCTGGCTCTGGCCAGTGCTGCTGATGTTCTAGGAGTGGTCACTGTCTTGGCAGCACTGGGAAAAGATGTTGCACTTCAGGCAAAGTGGATAAGGGCTCATTGGTCACTCCAGCAGTTTAAGATGACCTGTGCTGGCCCAATTACTGGGTCTTCACAGCAGCCTTGCTGGCAGGAGGGTGGTAGGTGGCCTATAGCCTTCAGGAGAGGGGCAATGACAAGCGGGAGTGGAAGGAAGACGTATAGCATCATAACCTCATGCAGCCCTTTCCTAGGTGGATGTCTGCAGCATGATATCTAAGCGTTCTCCAAGGTTTTGCTGTGAACTGAGATGATTTTGGCCAAATAAAAAAAGCCCACAAACCAAGTGTTCAGCTTAGGCTCAGAGACTGGGTGACTTGCTCCTGCAGGCACCTTGGCCTGGATTGCTTAAAAAATTAACAGCCAGAGTAGCAGCTGGGCTCATAACAAGCTTGTGGTTTGTTCTCAACTTCCACTGGCAGCTTGGGACACAACTCACTTGTCTTTGGCTCCTTGTAGAGAGAAGGCACCTGCAGCTTATCTGAGACTTTCCCCCAGTGGTGGAAGGGTAATGTGTCCAATGGGGCCAGCACCCTTGCAGTGCTCGGTGCTCTTGCTGGTGCTATTGAATTTCTGGATTGTTTTAGTCTCCTTTTCAGATAGCCTGGCGTGAGCCTTTTGCTGTTCTCTGTGATTGTCCTGGGAAACGGAAACGGTAAAAGCAATTCTCCCAGCTCCTCATTGCAGCCAATAGACACCATGCCCTCAGGTATGCTGTCCATACTCTGCCCCAGCTCCTGAAGAGGCTGGGCAGCTGTTGGGGGATCACGGGTGGATTTTGGACCTCTGTAGGCTCAGCTTTGGCAACTGCCTGGTGTTTTACAGGAGGTGCTAACCACAAGGCACCTATCCTGCTCACGCACCACCCCTCCCAGTAGAGAACCTTCTGCAGTCTCTCCTCCCCTTGCAAACGCGAGTGGTTTCCCTCCTCCTGGCCCACCAGAGATACTCCATTTCTCCCTTAAACCACAGATGCCCAGGGGTTGTACCACCTCCCCAAAAATCCGGGGCAGTGGGAGGCCAGTTTTTAGCCTAATCCTCATGGAGGTTTTTAGGCTAATCCTCACATCAAGCTTTGCACTAAACCAGCCCTGTGGGAAGACAGAGACCAGAGGAACAGGCAAGCCTGCTTCAGGAGCTCTGCAGCACGGAGGGAGGAGAGACGGGAGGGTCCCTGTCCTGATGCTGCCCCAGCATGGGTTTGATGTGGGTGCCGCAAAGGGCTGGTGGATTCAGCAGAACCGGCTAGTGGAGACGGCACTGAGCAGGGCTCAGGCTCCAGCACACCCCTGGACTGTCTGTGGGACAGCCATGAATGATAAGATGCAAAAAGCTGATTTAGCAGCCAAGCATTGCTGCTTTTAGAGCTCCTGTTGTCCTGTAGCATTTGTCAGCCATGGTAAATGGTGGAGACAACTGGGTGTGGGTGCAGGCAGCTGGGGAACCTTCTCAGGCATGAAGAGGGAACAGGGAAAAACCCAGGCATTCAGAGTGAGGTGGACCACATAAAGACCCCACTGGATTTGATTGCTTCCAGTTGGCTGTGCAGAAAAACTTTTGGGACACATGGAGTCACTCATCAGCTGGATTTTTCCTTTCAAAGCAGGGGGCACCAGCTGAAGACTCTGCGCAGCCCGTAAACCTGCATATCCCAGGGGCTCCTCCCGCCCTGGCCTCCACCTGGAGCTGCCCCAGTCTCACCATCAAAGCCATTCCACTTTGTCTGAAGTGCTTAGTGTTCAGTTACTGGTACCATAAAGGGAGCTTGTGTCTGAGGACTTGAGGACTGTGTGACCTCAGCTGTCAGGGTTGGGAGCTGGCAGGATTCAGGGCCTGAATACCATGAAGGCATTCAGAAGCCCAAGCCCAAGGCTGGCCCTACAAGCTGCTACTACTCCTAAAGGAGAACTAGTGGCTTATATCAGCTCATCTCCACTCACAGCCCCATTTCCTCCATCCCAGCTGTGCCAGGTGCTTCATTCAGATCGCAACCAACAGGGGAGAATGGGGGGGTCATGGGGCGGGAAGTGAAGGGCAGGGGATGGAGGAGGAGTGGAGCCCCCTCCTTTGAGGGCAGTGAGGTATTGGATTGTTTCAGCCATGAGGTATAGCTTCCCCTGAAATGACCCGGCCTTGGTGCCTGCTGGGGAAGGTGACAGTGCTGCAATTGTGAACACTACCCAAACACTGGGCTGGGGTGTCCCTGCAGTGTGTACTGCCTCCCCACTCTCAGGGCAGGATAACCACTCAGAAGAGCGCAGGACAGCCAGACCCTGTAGCCCCAGGGACCACAGAAGGGCCTATAGAGCAGGGTCTCTGTCACCTGCAGGCAGATCCCCCCAGGGAGGATGAGATGAAGGGGACTGCAGCCTCCCCCCAGTTCCCAGCTGAATCAGCAGGGTGGGGGGAGGGAGAGGGGTGTCCTAGGTGCATTGATGCAGAAGTGCCCGCTTGTCTGCATGTCTCTCCCACACCGCTCCACGAATGGGGCTGTGCCTGCCCTGACCAAGGGCAGTGGCTGAGAGTGGGCATTCTTCCCTGGAGATCTGCAGCCAGTTCCCTGATGCTCCAGATGCTTTGGCCAACAAAGAAGGGGTGAGAAACTGTCCTGAGGTAGAAGCTGCCCAGGCATGGAGTGCTTGTTGTGAGGAAAGCACACTGACTTGGTGAGTCCTTCACCTCCCACCCTTATGTGCAGCTTGGGACCAGGCCTGGAGGTCAGCCAGACCTGTGGGGACCTCCAGCAATGCTCTGACAAGAGCAAGTACGAATGGGGTGAGGCATGGTGGGGAGAGCTAGACACAGAAAACTCGCCCCTAGACCTCTGCAAGCACTGTGGTGTGGAAGACAGGGACCATGTCCAGATGAGTCTGTGCTGGCCCCCATCTGAGTCCCACCAGGGTGGAGGAGCCATGCAGCAGCCGCCTCTCCGGCGGCAGGGCAGGCGGCTCTTGCAGCTGCGCAGCCTGCAGTGACCCCACGTGGGCTGCGCGCAGGCAGCCGAGGCTCCCCGCCTCAACCTGGCAGAGGCCTTTGTGCCAGAGAAGAAAAACCCTGCAAGCACAGAGCCACCTTTCCCAGCTGCCATGCTGGCCCCTTGGGTGGCCAGTCAGGGAGGAGGGGTGACTCTATCCGAGCGCAGAGGCTGAACTCACAGGCAGCTGGCTGGAGCTGGTTTGGCCTCCTTTTATAGACAATGCAAGAGGCGATTTCTGAGCACAGTTCCTCCGGTGCCGAAGCAGAGGCAGAAGGCTGGCTGGGTGTGTTGCCCTTGCCACATGCCTGATTTTCTCTGCTGAGGTGCGGGGAGGCTGGGCAACAAGCTCAGCAATCTGACAGGCAGGGGAAGTGCCAGCAGTGTGGCTGCCCGCGCCCAGGGCCAGCTCTTGGATAGCACAGCCGTAGAGCTGGCCTTGAAGGGAAGGATCTGGAGGACACCTCGCTGGGACCTTCATCCCTCTTCCTTTGGAATGTCACCTCATCACAGACCCTCGCCTTTGGGTCTCTGCCTGAGCCAGCTCTGCCAGTCCCGTGCTGATCTGGACCCTCATCCCAACCCACGGACTCACCTCCCCCCTGGACCTCAAACCCGCCTCATCGCTGTAGGACTTGTGTGCTCATCTGGTCACTGTCACCAGACCTGCTCTGCTCCCATTACCACTGGCCTGCCCCATGCTGGGTATGGCAGTCCCTGCCTGTCCCACTGCTAGCTTGGCCCCAGCTCGCATGTCCCGGCACGGCATCCCCCACAGCGAGTCAGGTGGGGTTCATGATGCTGCTGATGCTGAGCATGAGGTGAGACCAGCATTACTTTCCAGAGAAGGCAGACAGACCCTTCCGAGGCTGCAAAGCCTAATTTATCCATGTTTATTGGTTTCCTTGATGTGTGGGGAAACACTGGATCCCAACTGATCCAGCTGAGCTGAGCAGAAACCCCTGGAGGGAGCCGGGATCTGTCTGAGACACAACTGGGAACAGGCAGAGGCAGCACTGGTGTTTACAGTGGCTGTCAGAGCAGGGAATGGGCTGGCATTCCATGATCAGCCAAAACAGGCAGGTATGTCTAACATCCGGGGCTTCCTGATAATGTGGACCATGGATGCTGCCATCAGATGCTGAAACTGGAGTCCTGGACAGTGCACAAGGAGAAACATCATAAACTGGCACAGACACATCGCCGGACTGCCAGCAGCCATGTGCTCTCGGTGGGAACAGCAAAACAGAGGACTATTTCCCACATCTCAAAACCAGTGGGATCTAGAAAGACCCATTTCTGTGGAGAAAGAAGTGGTTTCTAACATGTGTCTTCTCATGGCAGATATGCTAAGATTGTGTGGTTTTTTTCAAATGATGAAAACTCATGAATAAAATATAGTGCACTCAAAAAAAACCCAGTACACAAACACTGTGCTGACATTTTGGTAAAAAGAAAATATCTATTTTCCTCAAAACTTTGGAGTTATTTTTTTTAGCTGATTTCTATTTTAATGCTTTCTGCATTTTTTTCTCTTGCTTCTAGAAACCTGCAATGTTAAAACCCCATATGAGATTTCCAGGTTAAAAATAAATCCAAACCGATAACTACATTTTCTGCCACATTTTTATTTTTTCCTATTGTGGTATTTTTAGCAAGCTGCTCCGCTTCCACAAATTCCCAGCACACAGCCCAGGCTCTGTCAGAGAAGCGTTAACACACAAATTACTGTACAGCGATGGGGACCACCGTGCTTTAAACCATCCTTTGTGCTCTCCGCGTCCTGCGCTGCTCATGGCGCTGGGCTGAAGCTGATGTCATGGGAGCAGCCAGATTTGTGCAGTGGCAGCAGTTCCTGTGGTGACTCGGGAGGAGGAAGACAGGAGAGAAAAGCACTTGGCCTCAGGGCCGTGCTGTGCCCGGCAGCACTGCAGCCCTAGCCCTGCTTCTGCAGACACCTTGGCCACTGCAGTTACTCCTTCCATACCGAAACCTGCCAGGCAACAATCACCCACTTGTCTTTGGCCTCTGAGCAGAAAATGATGGATTATCCCAGGAAAACCACCCGAACCAGAAGAGTTTATCCACCCACAGTAATAAACAGTGTAATATTTAACATTAAGGACTTCAGATTGGAAAGACTTTTGCTCTATGTCAGTCTGGTTTTGGCTTTAACTTAGCATAAAACTAAAAAAAAATAAGTAATTGACTTGACCCTGTACAATTCTGTATCTACAGAAGATCATCCAGTTCTCAAAGGGTAGCAGCCGCGTGAGGGGCGTAGACTATCCCCTCGGGTCGGCACTGGTAATGCCTCACCCGCAGCGCTGTGTCCGGCACTGAGCTGCCGGGGAGAAGGGACACCGACGAAGGGGACCAGGCCCAGCAGACGGCTACTGAGCTGGTCGGAGGGCTGGCGTGCGGGAGGATAGCCCACAGCCCGCCCACCCAGGTTCACGGAAGCACCGGAACGGCCGGCGGGGCCGCGCTCCCTCAGCACCCGGCCCCGCCCCCCACCTCGCGCCCCCAGCGCGCCTCTCCGGCAGCGAGGGGGCGGGGCTTAAGGACCACGCTCCTCCCACCCGCCCCCACCCCGTCCCTGTCGGCGCCGCATCGGGGCGGCCATTTTGTGGCGCGGGGCGGTCGGTGGCATTGGGCTCGGCGCGGGGTGGGTCGGCTCCGGTCTCACTCTTTTCCTGTGCAGATCCTTCGGTAAGAGCGCGGCGGCGCCCGGGTCGGGTCGTGCCGGGCCGTTGCGCTGCGGGCCCGAGGGGAGGCGAGGGGAGGGAGGCCGGGCGCGGCGCGGCTGGCACGCGTCCCCCGTACAAAGGGCCGGCCGGGCCGGGCGGCGTCTCTTGCGCTGCGGGCTCGGGGCGCCGAGCAGGGCCCGCTGCCGCCTGGCCGCGGCCTGGCGTGCTGCGGCCGGGGGTCGCGGGCCGGCCCCCGGCCCCCGGCCCCCGCCCTCCGCTTTCTCCCTCCCGCCCCGCCTCCGCCCGCGCCCGGCGGCCCGCGGAGCTGCGCGGCCGGCGCGGGCAGATGAGTATGTGTGGGCTGAGCGCAGGCGCCGAGGGTCCGGCCGTTGGTGGCGGCCGAGTGACCTTGTGGCGGTGGTGGGGCCGTAGCCCGAGCCGTGGCCGGAGCGCGGGGGCTGCGGCGGCTGGGGCTGGGCGGGCGGCGGCGCGGGGGTGGCGCAGGCCGGGAGCCGCGGCCGGCGGGCCCCGAGCGGCGGGGGAGCGGCGGCGCGGGGTCGGCCCTGGCGGGGTCATCCCGGGGGCGCTCGGTGGGGCGCCAGCGGCTGCTTCGCGTCCGGCCCCAGGGGGCGAAGCCGAGTGGAGCCTGGCGTGGGGCACGTACCTGCCCCAAAGGTGTTGACCTCGGCCGGGGGCTGGTTTCCGTCGTCGGCTGGAGGTTTCTGGCCTTCCTGTGTCCCATGAAGTCTGGAGCACATTTCTGGCCTGCTGCATTTTGTCGCTTCAGAATATCTGTGAGGAAGAGAAATAACGGTGGATCATCACACTAGCCCAAAATTGTTCCATGTCATACCTGTTTAATGCATAGGGTTGGGAGGCATCATATTCCTGACAGGTCTAGATTCAGGTATGGCTTGTTGCCACTGAAATATGGATTATTGTACCAACTGACTTAGCAGGGATGTGCAAACTGTAGCCGTAGCAGTGCTTGGTTAATCGAAGCAGATGGTCAGTACAGTTTTGTGAAATAGTGATATCTCTTTTACTTATTGAAAATCTTCCTGGGATCACGGAGGTGTTTCTGTGATCCCAGCCTATTGTTCTAGCCTAAATAGATCAGGAGGGATATTTGAATGTTGACGAGTCCAAGCTGGATAAAATAAATGTCATCTTTCTGTGCACAGAATTTGATATTGTATGCAGTAGGAGAATAAACTCAAATGTTAAAAACAAGGCTAATGAAGTAACCTTTTGTAGGTATCTGGACAGAAGCTTGTAACTGAGCATCTCTCTAACAAAAATGCTTTTGACCTGGTTTCCTCTAATTTTCTATATTGAGCAAGGATCCTTTGAGGATCCTTGCTTTTCCAAAAAAAAAAAAAAAGCCAAGTGAGAAGACTTGCAATGAAGATCACTCGTAATTCTCTCCTTAATTTTTGTCTGACTTTTTTAGTAGTTCTGGTGTTGAAAGTGGATTAGATGAATAATCATTATTTGATCCAAGTCAGCTTGTGGAAGAGTTAAGTTTATTTTCTTGCTGATATCTGTGTTGATGTCTCCTGAATGGAAATAAAATTTTACTTGAGCGACCTGAGAGTAAAATCTGCTTGCCTGTAATCCAGAGTAATTAATTAAGGTCAAGTTGGGAATGAGGCTAGAATAGTAATTGCTCATAACAGTGCTGCCTTGACTGAAACATAAGAAGCATGTAACTAATTCTTACCTTTAATTGGATAAGTTCTCTGAGGCGCTTTCTTTTGCTCTTGTAGTTCCTGGATAACCTAGGCAATGATACTGACCTAAATTCTTCCCCTTGGTCAGGAAAGGAGAGTACAGCCTCTGATTTATAGGGGATGATAAATTCTCTGTAACTACATATTTCATTTCTAATTGCATCTCTAGAAACTAGGTATTGTCCGTAGCTGTAATTTGTCAGACCTTAACAGGAGCTCACACTGTTGCTGTAGGAAAGCTGTCCTGCCACTTGTCTTCTCATTTCTGCCCATCTGGCACTATCCTGCACAGATGTGAGCACTTGTGTGACAGTGCTGTGAGCTGAGCTAAAGAATGTACACGGGGCAGGGGAAGGATTTATTGTTCAGCCCTACAAGTGGTTGTCATCAGTATTTAAACTGCGTTCTTGATGGTTGCCTAATTGTGTGGGTGCAGTGTTTTTTTTAAATCAGAAAAGTTGCATATACTTTAGACTTAATGGTGCATCATATGGAGAAGTCTTGTGGAGTGCTTGTAATAGTTCATTCAACAGTTCAACAAGTCTACTCCTTTTTTTGTTTCAGCTTATTCCTTATCGTCTTCATACTTCTGTTCCTTGCTCCCCTACAGATTTATTTTGACTTCTTGTGCTTCCTATAGGAAAAGCCTTTTTTCAGGTAAGAAGTAGTGATGTGGAGCTCGTGGTTTGTGCTTGCTGTCAAAATGCCAGTAGCTACATGCCCTATATATTTCAAAAAACTTTTTGGAACTGGTGACTTTTCAGTTCTTTTGTGGATGCAAGCACCAGACTTCAGTGATCATGCGTGTGTGGGTGTATAATGTGTCCATGCTGACTGACTGCAGATGTGCGTGACAGAAAATAATGCATACTGGAATATAATTCCTTCTTTTTGAGCCTTGTTAGTTTGTTGACATGACTTTGTGTGGTTTTACTGGGCTTGAGACCTTTCAGACAGCCTTGTTTCAGTATAGGCAGCTGCAGTCTGCCTTATTTTTTTATTTTTTTATTTTTTTTTAAGAACTCCATTTCAGGTAGGCTTATGAAATTGTTTAAAAAGAGAAATAATTGTCTCCATCTGTGTCTTTATCTAGGTACCCTGTATTAAAAGAAAAAGGGGAAGTGCTAGTGCATAGTGTGGGGTGGGGTTTTTATTCATGTATAAAGTTAGCACCAAAGAACTTTGCTAATTTTGTTGCGGATGTTAAAATACTAGTTTCAAAATGGACTTCTTTTTCCGATACTTATACTCAGCACTTCTTTCCCAAGGAAATGGAGAATATCCCCTTGTTCCACTGGGTACTTGAGTCAGGAAACTATCTTGAACACCTCCAATGCTCCAGATGTAGAACTGACCATCCTTAGCCTAGACCTGTGCATCAATGCAACAAAGACAGTGCCACTGATAGGGTTTGAGGTAGGGTTTTTAGTTAGGCTTAAAGGCTTCTGTTAGTGGAGCACAGGTTGCAAGACTTTAATTGCTTCTTCACAATAATGCCAGTTTCTAGTGGCTTTTTAGTTGTGTGTTTTCCTGTGTTTATATTAGTCCTTTGCCTGGATTGCAGCTCTGTCTTCTCAGTATTGCTGTGATGAGTCTTCAAAGAGATGCACTGATTTTTTCTTTATTTTTTTTATTCTTGCTGTCCTTTCATTTCTGAGCTGGGGGACAAATCTACAGGCAGCCTTGAAGTGCACCCCTTTCTTTCCTTCCTGTTGTAAAACGGAGGAGTCGCATCCTCCTTGCAGTATGACACATACGCAGGTGACTTTTCTGCTTAGTGCATTATATTGATTGCAGACATAATTTTTCTTCAAAGCTCACGGCAATGTAATTTGCAAGATTTCCCTTTATTTGACTGTCATGAAAATATCCTCTTCTTATCAGCAACTAGGGCAGATTTGGTCCTGTCCGGTCAGGAAGCAATTGAATAATGAAACTGAGAATGCCACGTCTAAGTGTCAGAACACTATATACTGACTGGTTGGAAACAGTGTCCTATGGGATTTTCAGTGGCCAATATTGCAGGTGGTATAAATTATCTGTGAAAAATGTTTCTTAACATTTTTTTAATGGATATTTTTACAGGTAGGCTTCTTCTAAGAGTCAGAAGTTCAAGTCCAGTTATTGCTGCAGGTACTGTTACCAGATGATTTTTGAGCTTTCCTACTGAGTGCTTCTGGTTTTGGTCATAATCTTTTCCTCTGATAGCTAAAATATGTGTTGATGCTCACGGATAAGAAAAATCTTAGGTTCAACAGTCTGCTCTAAGTGTGTAGTGTGCTGCTGAAACACTCGGAGCAATCTCAAAGCTGGGGCAGGACATCTGGTCAAAACTGAGGAATTAATTGGTCAGTTTACTGACCAACACTTAAGGTTAAGTATTAAATTTCTATCTCAAGTGTGGACTTCTCTAGAATACCAAGGTATTGTTTTCAGAAGGGATGTAGGCGGTAATACTTCAGAGCCACTTAATAATTAAATGTTTGTACTGACTTTAAAACATGGGCATCAAGTGCAAAATGGTGTTAGACTCAGTAATCTAGGTGTTGTAGCCAAGCAGACAATACAGAGGCAAATGGAAGTCATGTTCTTGGCCCCTGCCCACTTCTTAAAGGTATATTCTTTTAAGGAGAAACCTGTTGTCTTTGCAAAATGTTGAAATTGGCATGTGAGTTTTTGAGCCCATGTGTGGTTCCTTTCCTTGTCTGTCATGCAAGGCCACTCTCCAACAGTTAGCACCTTGTCCAGGGTTATTCAGTAGGTTCAACCTTACGCTGCTGCAGCACTACCCTAAACCAAATGTTTAAATATAGTCCCACTGTAAGTGAGTTTGTCCAAGGACTTCTGTGGGTTTTTTGTTGTTTTTGCTTCTGAAGGAGTACAGAATGGCAATAGAATCAGTCTACTTTTTTCCTTTTCCTGATTTCATTTTTATTTGACAAAGGCACTGGTAGGAGCTCATAGGTACCCATTAGGCAGGGTGAAAGTGTCTTTTTGAGGACAGTTACACTCGGTGCGTTCAGCATTATGAAGTGGTTTTATACAGCTTTGGGTAGAAAAACAGGAGAAACTGCATTGGGGTGCCCAATTTGCAGGCTAAATTAGGCTTCTCCGAAAATTCAAATGACTGGAGCTTGTTCTGCCACTTCTCCTGCAGTCCTGAGAAGCCTTGCATGTATTGACATGAGTTGGATTTGTGGCTGAAGAAATTGTTCTGGAGAAACACTTTTAGTTTGTTTCTCATACGACCAAAATGCAGGTCCCTCTGCCATGTGACAATGTAGTTCATCCAACTGAGGATGTCTTTGTTGACAGGAGAGGACTGTGTTTGGTCACCTTGGCTCGTGTTTGTTCCCATGGTTAGATATGCATGGATTGATGTGGTGAACTCATGATTTGGAAATTGTGCTTCCATGAGAAACAACACAGCTTGCTTGAGCTGTCTGCAGGTCTTTTAGTTGTTAAACATTTGAACTCTTTAATATCCTTGAGAGAATTCTTGCTCTCCAATATATTAATTTGCACCTTAAAATAACCTTCACCCTGAATTTATTCTTTCCTAACTTAAAAGATCTGAAACCATAAAGATGTTTAGAATCTTAAGTTACTAGAAGCTTTTTCAATGGAAGAATTGTTTCATGTGAATTTTTTTCCCCGATTTGTTAAGCTGCTTTTTTCATGGCAGTGGGAATTATTTCTAAATGCAAGAAGGTGTTTGGTCTTTTTTCTGTCTCTCTGAATAGTTAAAAGATACTTTTAAATATTCAGAAAGCATCAGTCTTGCCATGATATATCTTGAAAAGCCATGCTTGTTAAATGAGAGAATATCTTGAATATAAGATACAGAAGAGTATAATTTGAGCTTGTTGAAGCCTTATGTCTGACATAGGGTTTTCGTTGTTTGGTTTTTTTTAAATAACCTGTACTAAAAGGTGACTTTTTTGTTTAACCACTATAGTATTTCAGCAGAAGTCCACCAGTATGAGTAAGAATTGTACGTTACATCAGAAGTGATGACTTCAGTTGTGTGATTCCCAGTCTGCTGTAATTGTTTTGCAAAAGAGTTTTGATGTACTTCCAAATCTAGAACACTCAGGCATTTTGACTATTTGACTCTGATTTGGCAGTTTTAGTTTTATTTATGGGCTGCCTCTCATACTTGGTATTTCAGAATTGAAGCTTTCTCTCCTTTTAGCTACTGTCCTCAGAGTTAAAGGCTGTTTGGGCGATAGGAGTATAATGGATGCAGTGATATTTGTGGGGGTTTCTCAGTAGTAGTTCTCATTAAAGTCTTGGAATGAAACGAGGTGTTAGATTTGGGGAAGTCTGGTGGCGTTGAACGTTTCAGATACATTTGCTTAAAAGTCTTATCTGCCAAATAGCGGTTACATAGAAAAGCGGGGAGAGCAGTTAAGCATTTCTGCAACTTGGAATAACAGAGAAACAGAAAGAAAGAAAAAAAAAAAAAAAAAAAAAGGCAAATGATATAAAGCGGGGCAGGGGCACCCAACAGTAGGAACTCTTGTTTTCATATTTTCATATATAACAGTCCATTGGAAGAGATGGTGAACTGATGATCACCTGTGCTGGATTTTTAGCCTGTCACTTCACCTAGAATCATACATTCTCAGTGTACAAGACATAACTGATTGTAGGGTGTAATTTCCTTAAAGCACAGCTTGGCCCATATGGTGGATTTAACACATCAGTGATCTATTCTTTGAATGTCTGCAGACGGTGCCTTGAATTTTGAGTTACTGGCAAATACAAGGTTTGGTAGTTACACTGTCCACTTGCTTAGTTAATGGGGTTATTCTGAAATCTCTGATGTACCAAAGTCAGAGTCATGATAAAGTTACTGGTGGCTTCTGTTTGTAAAAGGATAAATAAGTGGTGGAGAAACTTCATGTGGATACGCAGAGGGACTGTCTGCATGTCTGTAAGGATCTCTAAGTTTCTCTCTAATTTGGATCACAGCAGCCTGCTGACCCTCTGTATTGAAATATTTTCAGATTAAATCGATGTTCTAGAGGTGTTACTGGGGGACTGGGATATCATTGGCTGTAGAGAAAATATTTTTTTTTGACCTTTAAACTACTTCTAGTCTCAAGAGTTCTCATGACTTATGTTTTTCCTTCCTTACAGTTGTACAACAGTGTTGGGAATGTTTGCAGCCATATAAGCAACAGGTTTCTTCTTGGTGAGTATAAGCATGGATCCTTGGTTTTGATAATTGTAGATTTTTCTTTAAGTTTTTGAAGTTTTGCTTTAAAAGTGATGTTTTTCTTAATTCTTGCAGAGGCACGGTGGGTAATATTTCTCTAAATTAAATCCTTATATTCTTAAAACAAAGACTGAACATTTTCAGTTGGAGGAAAAAATGGCAGTTTTGTTAAAGTAGACTTTCTGGAATGTTATTTTATTTATGAAAAACCTGCTTAATTTCATGTGACTTACACCCTTTCTGAGATCTTGCTTGTTCAGTGTTTAAGAGTGTTTGTCTCTTACTTTCAGTGTTTCACAGGAAAAAAAGAGGGGAAACCAGAACAGCTAAATGAGGGATCATCAGGTGATTGAAAAGAATTCTTTTCAGTAATGAGTATTTATTTCTTTAATTGCACTTGGTAATTCAAATAGGTTTTATTATAGGAAAATATTTTTTCTGTTCTGTTGAATTGCCTGTGTTCATAATTTCTCCTTCCCTGTTGGTCTGTCCTAGTCTCACCACCAATTTGGAATGACAGCACAGTTAAATGGGATGTTATTGAGAGGATGAAAATGACGTTCTCGATGTCCTGTAATCTTAGGGAGAGTGTGAGGATCTTGATCTGGGGAGGGTAACTTATGTTTGCAGACACCTTTTCGCTTTTGTCACCAAATACTTTGAATAAGTGTTGGTTTCTGCCTGAAGAGGAGAGCAAACGTAAATTTTCACTGGTGTCAGTTTTGTTAGTCTACTTGTATAAACTAGAGGAAAAATAGGAGCATGAGATAAAATACTAAGTCTTATGCTTGTTACAGTGTTGAGGAATTAGTATACAGTATTCTTGTTACAGAAATTATAAGTATCAGTTCAGGATCCAATGTCAGCATTGTGTTGCTCAATCATTGAGTTTGCCTGTGTAGTTGTTGACTGTTGAGCGCTGGTTGAGATCTAGTTGAGGATCCTGCATGGTGCAAATAACAACTGCATGTAGTCCAATATCTTGTTTGAAATGTGTCTTTTGGATAGAAAAAGGGAGATTAAGCAGTATTCCTTGGAATTTGTCACAGTGTCCAACGGTCTTCGTGTCCCGGTCGAATCTTTCCTGTTTCTACTCCTGTTGCGTTAAAAAAAAAAAAAAAGACTGAAGATCTGAGACATTGTGTTTTGAAATACCAGTGCTAAGGACATCTTCTGGAACTTATGGTTGTGTCCTAAAACATACTCATCTTGCAGTGAAATGGTGTGCATAAACAAAACTTGAGGCAGGAGCACAGGAATCCTTAGATGAATAGCTAGTACAGAAACTGTTTCTGGGTTGATACTTTAACAGCTGTGGGGTTTTATTTCTGTTTTTATATGTAGGGTAAAATACAGTGAGGCATATTTCATGGTAGCAATGCTGCTGTAAGCAAAACCTGGTAGGCAGAATGTTTTTGTCTGCAGGCAATAATAGTCTGTTGTAATCATCTTCCCAAGTCAGCACCAAAACAATTTTTAAAAGTGCTGTTTAAATGTTTGTGAGACTTGTACTTAGTCTTCATAAGATGCCATTAGGATCGTATAATATAAATGGTGCCTGTAAATACTGTTTCGCAGTCTGATATAGCCATTACCTTTTCTCGTCTGCAGGTGTGTGGTTTCAGCACAGCATGGCTGTGGTCATCCACTTGCAAGGTCTTCTGATTGTGGTGGGGACCATGGACCTCTCTGGATTGACCATTCCTGATGGGGGCGTGCATATTGTAGGGGGTGAACTGGGTGAGGCTTTCATTGTTTTACCATTGACGAAGATGCAAGGCTTGGTATCATGTATGCAGATGGTATAAGTAAAAGGTCAAAACTAACTATTGTAGAACAATAAAAACCTTACGTGCAAAATGGGACTGGACTCAGTCCTTGCCAGTTTCAAAATGGACGCATAGATACGATAGCAGTTTTGGAACAGTGGTGCTGCAGTGAGTGTCAGAGTCAGCGTAGGCTTTGTGGTACTGACTGTAATCCTCTTGTCATAGAAAATGCTCATATTGCTATACATGAAGGAAACAAAATAAGCTTGTGTCTTGGCGCTTGTGTAGGAACTGCAGTTCAAATCTTGGGGCTGCCTTCAGTATCCCAGTTTAGTTACACCTGTGCTGCACCTCCAGTGAACAGAGGAACATCTCTTGCTAGTTGCTTTACTCCCTGTTTTTGCCAATGCTTTTTATTAAACCACTATGTGTCATAGAATCATAGAATTGTCTAGATGGAAGGGATCTTTCAGATCATCTAGTCCAACCATCAGGCTAACACTGACAAAACCCATCACTAAGCCATATCACTAAGCACTACTACCATGTAGTCCCACAGAATCACCAGTGAGGTAGAATGCCTTGTAGGAATTGGAGAGCAAGCTTTCCATCCAGAATAAAAGTTAATACTACTTTGCATTGAAAATTTACATTTATGCAAACTATCAAAGTTTACGGTGCTCCTTTATCAAGCCAGACAACTACGTTTTTTCATGGAGTTCCTCTTTTTTTTTCTCTATTGTGTTCTGACAGGGGGGAGGGAAATCCCTGGGTTTGGCACAGGTACTCTAAAGAATGAAGGAGACAAGAGCCTGAATTGTGGGAGTGAATTGCCTTTCTTCTGAGCTGCTTATTAAGTACTGAATTGAGACAGTACTAAGTTTGGCAGTGGGACTGATATAAAGACAGGGGTTTTGGTGTGACAGTACGTAGGGACTGGTTTAAATCACTGGTTTAAACCTGTGATTTGGAAAACAGTGTTAGCAAAGGTAGGTAAGGTTTTCAAAAAGGCTGCAGTGATTCTGCAGTTTCCAGAGAGAAAACAGTAGAGGCTGTGAAAGAGAAAGTTTGCCATTACTACTTGGTTTTGCTCTGTATGATAATCTGAAAGGTTTCTCCAATATCCAGAAGAGCCCTCTTCTGTTGGAACTTAGTGATGTGCCAGATTTGGGGCTCAGCACTGACAGAGCTTAAATAAAACTGAAGAAAGTAAGAAAATGGCTACAGGTATGGGTATACAGAGCCAGCACTGTTGGCAGAGCGGAAAACTTGTTTTAGGAGATGAAAATCATGGTCCCTGAAAGGATCAATGTAAGTGTAATCTCCTCTGTGTTGCCCTGATGTAAATGCGCGTTCCTGATTGGTACCTGTAAGTATCTGAATAGTTGAATAGTCTTTAAAGGCTAAATTACCTTATGGTGACTTTTATGGGGAAGAGAAGTCTCTCCCTTTGAAACAACATAAATGTGTAGTTTTAGTGTTGTAGATTTCGATATATTTTCTCTTGGCAGTAGTGATTTGTCTAAATCCTGGAGTATTTGTTCCTGGAACAGGTCTAATCCTCGTAGTGGAATAAGAACTTTTGGAGAAAAGCCGTACAGCTTTGGGGGTAGGCCTAGTAACTACCCTGTGTTTTAATCGTGGTCTTGAGCGCTTGATAAAAAATGGATTCACAGAGTTACTGAAGCGAAAAGCCTGCTCTTGTCTTGGTTTAGTCACCAAGTTAGTACAAATTCATTTTCTGCTGAAGAAAATTTTAGAAGAGATGTTCTGGTGAAGTGTTCTTATTTCCAAATAGTAGCCATGACTCTGATTAGTCTGGGGTTGTTTGTTGACAGTCTCTTTTGATGTAGTTCAAGATTTTTAAGTAGTTGTTGCAGGAGAGGGCAGAGGCTGAAATACAAAGTCTTGAAGCAGAGGCAAGCCCCTGGGTTCAGTGCTCTTTCTGGGAAACAAAGTTCTCCCTATGATCAAGGTCATGCCGGTGAAATGTGTATGGGCTTTTTAGTGCTGCCTGTTGGCCTTGTTTGTGAAGAGCTGTGTGATGGCTCCCAGTGGAGGTCATGTCATATATGGTTTCAGTCTTGCTGTAGGGCTATATGTTTCAGGGTAAAATTGTTGAGATCCTCCGAGTAATTTAACTCGTGCAATGTTCTACCAAGTATGTATCTGCTTGAAGCAACTGTTCCTGAAATCAGCTGCAAATGAAAAAGACAGCCTGCCTTGGGAGGCATGGTGAGTATGGGGGCTGCTGGATTGAGTTAAATCCAGTTGCAGGATGGGAGAGAGAACCCAAAGCAGCCCAAGTTTCATAATTTGGGAGGGGAGAGGAAGGAGGACTTTGGGGGAGGGGGCAGGGGTTTTTGGGGGAGGGGAGAGATTTTTTGCGCATACAATTTCTTCTCTTTCAACTTCCTGATCAGCTGCCTTGTAACAGGCTCGACTGAGTTAGTGATGTGCCATAGGTGTGCGCTCTCACAAATACTGGTGTAGAGCCGCCTCTAGCTGTAAAGTGAGCGGAGTTCAGACTTCTCACAGACTCTACAACCTCTGTAAATATGGTTTAAATGGCTTTCACTGTCTTTTCAGATTTCCTTTTAGTTGTGATACTTGTAGGTTTTTTTTAATATTTGACTGAAACTATAGTAAGGCCTTCTTCACCAAAAATGACGTTTACTTATAGAAGCACTATTGTATGAGATCCTTTACTGAAGTCAGGAGATGTGGATATTCTTCTTCAGCCTCTTGTAGGTGAGCTGAAATGACTCCCCTTCTTCAGGATTGCAGCTATTACTGAAGGGGGCCACTGCAGAGAGCTTCAATAATGTACTTCCAGTACTTTTAGGATTACGTTGTCTTTGCATGTCCCTACTTAGGGAAAAGGAAAAATAAGTTTACAGCTGCAAGATGACTTGTCCTAGTAAGTTCTCCTGCAAGTGTTAAGCAAAATGTGTGTCTGTTACACACATGGAGGCATGACATTCTATTGCTAGTGCAAGAAAGTGGTATTTTAATCATGTAAATCTGCAGACAACATAATGGATGTTTGAGATGTGGGTGGATAAACTGATTAAAAAAAAAATGTAGCTTTGCACTTGCTGTTTGGATTTCCAGATGTATTTTTTTTAATTCTTACTGTTTTATTTTTCATCAGAATGTAAAACCCCAACCATCCTAACTCTTTCTTAATTTACTTCCCCCTCTTCTTTCCCAATTACAAGTTACAGAGGTGGTAGGTAAATCGCCCACTACCCCAACCTCTAGCCACATTAGAAGACTAGTCATTCCTGTACTGATTCACTTCCATGCTGGGCAAACTCCCAGTTTTTTATAACATACTGTAGAAAAGTAACTTGCAGTCTTTCTCAGTTCCTAGGTGGCTAAAATATTTTTTCTTTTGTTGTGAATCACTGTGTTGTGAATTGAGCTTACAGGCAAGAGTTAGGGTTTTTTTCCCATACCATTGCAGGCTGCTTTAACAGTAGTGAAGATAAGCCTAAAAGCAGTGCCGTAGAGGAAGACAGCAGATCATCTTCTGCTACAGAAGTTTCTTTGCAATGTGGTTATGATACTCAAGATGGTGGGGGCACCCCCATGGCCAGCCCTTGGCAAACGGCCTGGTTTAAAAAGTGCGTCAATGGAGTAGTTTTTCCCTCTGATAGAAGCTTTATGACTTTCCTAAAGATCTCTGACTTCTGAACCACGCTTAAACTTAGAGTAGTTCTTCTTAAACTAGTGTTAATCCTTTTATATATGCAGCTATATTGTTGCTGTTTATGCATTATGTGAACCAAAATGCTGCTGCTTATTTCTGTTACAAGCACACGTCTCCTTATTCTTGTAGTGTAAGACTAGAATGTTTTTTAATTTGACTTGCGTCCATTTTATACATCTTTAATTGAATCCGCAGGATATAGCCTTACTGTAAGGAGGACAGTATTGAATAAAACTTATTTGTATTTTTGGATCTTGTGAGCTTGAAGGCTACAGGAATGGATCATAATTTTTATCTTGTAATTGTGGGAAATGACTGCCAAAAAACTGGGGAAAAATAGGTCTTGGTCAGGCTTACCACTAAAAATACCTTGAGAGAACCTACTTTGGCAAGATTTTTAAACCTTTATATTACCTGTTGGAAACATGTCTTAATGAAGACTTTTTTTTTATTTTCTGGTTAAAATGGTGGAGCAGTGGGAAGAAAGCAATGCAAATATGCATGCAGTATAGACAGTCTTCTAAAATTGGTTACAATTTTAGAAGACTGTCTATACTGCTTGCATATTTGCAAGAAACTGCATATTTCTAATGTCTGTGAACTCTGTTGCATTTGTAGTGATGAGGTGACAGTGTTGAGTGTTTCGCTAACATGGTAGCTGTTGAAAGATTGTTATTGTGTTTGTTTTTTCCCACTTCCTGTTTACTGGATTCCTTGTTTTCATCAAAACTGGGAGGGGGGAGAGAATATCATGAAACTTCTGTCTCAGTTGTGAATAAACATTGGGCTGCAGAGTTCTTAATTGACCTGGAACTTGGACTGGTGGACAAAAGTTGAGCTCCAATCTTTCATGGTCCAGTAGCTAACCATTTTGTACACTGTCACTTGGGAACCCTTGTTTAAGAGATAATTGCCCCCATTACTTTCTGCAAACCAAAAATACAGAGGTAGCTTTTGGGGATTATGGTGCATAAGCTTATTTTGTGTATGTCTTGATTAGTGATTGATATTTAATTGCATTTTTCAGGGGAATAAAATCAGCAGTGTTGATATTACAAAATGACAAAACATCCTCCGAATAGAAGAGGGATCAACTTTGAGGTGGGAGCCCAGTTGGAAGCCCGTGACAGATTAAAAAACTGGTATTTTTTTAAAACCATTCATATTATATTAACTCTAAGTTTTTAATATCTTAAACATTTTGTATTGGTACAATATTTAGAGTCCTGGTGATTGGTTTGTAGGAAAGTAGTTAATTTATAAAAGTTTATATACCAGTGGTTGAAATGGGCGATAGATGCTGAAATGTTGTGCTGGTCCTTAAAAAGAAGTGTACTGGTGCTATCTGTGTCTGGGAAATAGTACTACTCATAAATCTACTGGGACTTCAGACTCCAGTACTCCTGAATTCATACTTTAAGTTCTGTGCTACACACAGATTGCAAAGCAGACATTATGGAGAGAGAAATTCTTCGCAGTACAGAATACCCAAGGTGGTTCCTCACTACTTCTGTTCTCATTGCTGTTGTGAACTCACAGGCTTTAAAGTCTGATTGAAATTGTTACGGTCTGTGCACATTTGAGGGTGGTCAGCTTTAGAATGAAAGAAATAGTGTTGAATGTGTTTCCCCACCCAAGAAGTCTACCCTGGAACCTGTCTTGCAGACTTTAGTTGTGAACGCTTTTCTTGACTAACCAGTGCAGTAGGAAGGGAAAAAGGGCCTAAAAGTTAAGTGGGCTAACTTTGAGCCTTCTAACTCTGTTCATTTTAGGAATTCAGCTCAAAAAATTACCATTTAATAGAGCTCAGTGAACGATGCATATGATGAAAATTGCTGGAGTCAAGGACTTCTTAAATACAGGAATTAATTTGCTTTTGTTAGCTCCTTAAGATATCTCCTCTCTCCTGAAATCAGCTATGGTTGACCTTTATTTAAAATTCTATGTGGGTTAGACACGATTTTACTTTAAGCTCTGGAAGCTGCTGGCGGGGTAAGCGTGCAGAAGTCAGTGTTGAAAACCATCTGGACATCCCAGAAGGATTGAGCACTGCTTTAGACACATGGCACCTGTTCCAAAACATCTTGGTTGCATGCAGAGTATTTCTCTGCTTTCCAGGTACAAAGGGACTGGAATTGAGGAAATGAGTAAACATAGCTCTTTATGGAAAGAATGGGGAGTACAAACATTAAATCATACTTGCATGTTGTGTTGGCTTTCCTGCATAACCAAGAGTTGTGAAGGCAGGGCTTCAATCTGAATCTGCATTCATCTCTTGTATCCTTGAGCTTTGTTTATACAGCAAAAAATATAGTCACGTCACGCCTACAAAAATAAGATTTCTTAGCCTATCTGTAATGTAGGCTTATTAAAGATGCATTTTAGTATAGATGGTGTTTGAGTAAGGCTAATAACATGTGTCCATGTCCCTTCTGACATGTTTGAACAACAGTATCTCAAAGTATGGGCATACAAAGCTCTTACGTGGGAAAACCTGGGGGAGGGAATTCAACACCTGCTATACTTTTCACATAACCCTTGGCTTAAACTTGAATTTTGGATATGCTGCATGTCCAAAACCAAGCCATCGGGTTTGGTTTTTATAAACACTTGATCTTAAATGACCTGTCTTAAGCATGGTGTTTTGCAGCTCTTTGATTTCTGAACTTCAGTTGTTAACTCTTATTTCTAAAAGTTTTCTTTTTGCTTGCTAAGCTTTGAAACTTGGGTCAGAAAGTCTGTGTTTCCTTGGCCAGTGATTTGCATGTATTTCTGTCTTCAGGGTTTATGAACCAAGATTCGTAGAGGGCAGCAGACATCTTTTTTTTTTTCCTCAGCTGCTTTCACTTGCCCCTGTGTGAACAGGACCACTCTGTGGCCTCTTAAGTGGATACAAAACTTTCTGTTTGCTGATACTTTCTTTTCCCAGTGCTTGGACCTTCAGAGGTCCAAGCTTTTCTTCTGTGTACTTTAGTTGCTATGTTGATCCTTAAACATAGGCAGAAGTCTCTTGTTTGATCAGAGGGCTGGCTTTGGTTTCTGTGCTCAGTACCAACCACACCAGTCAATTCATGGGCCAGTATTGCTTCTCAGATGGCAGTAGTGCCTTGGAAAGCGTTTCATGTCAGAGCCCCGTTTACCTGCCTTTCATGGCAGTGGCTTGTGCCCTGAAATGCTAGTTCATCAGGTTGTTTGGATGTGATGCCAACCCTGTTGAATAGGAAAAAAAAAATGTGCGTACGCCAGCATAGTAGTCAATGCAGAGTCTGCTTCTTGCCAAAGTGCAAAGTGAATTTCACATCTTTAGAGCTTTTAATCAAAAGTTGCTTTGTTGCATCTAGAATGTTAATGTATTGGAAGTGCACTTCAGTTCCTGGTGCAGTTGTCTGTCACCTCCTAGACTCAAACTCCATGGAGTACAGTGTGTACTTTTGGTGCTTGGCTTAGTTCTTAGGGCTTGGTTGAGGCATCAAAGCTGTCATGAATGTCAGGGCATTAAAGGGAGAGAGCTCTGGCCATCAGGCAGTGCCTCCATGTGTGCTGAAAGGTCCCTTGCTACACACTGTTGGAGTTCAGAGGATGGCATAGTGGGACTGCTCCAGTAGTGCAGTCCTAAATGGAGAGATCCCAGAGAAACTAGCTGTTAATGATGTACGTGCACATACTGTCCCAGCTGAACTGAGTTCTGCAAACTCTGTGCATCAGATCATTTAAACTCTTCAGTGCTGGCTAGCTGCAGACATCCTCTGTTATCGTAAAGAGCGTGACTCTGCACTGGATGCCTGCAGTAGGCAAATGATGACACCTCTTGTGTTACCTTATTGTAATGACACCTCTTCAAGTTCTGTTGGTTGGTTGAGTAAAATGGATATGAAGAGACTTTTGAGTCTAGCTGAGGCTCTTGAGTATTGAAAACAAGATTAGTATTGTTAGAGTATTGCACTACCCTGTTAAGGTTTAGATTGTCAGTCCCATGAGTTTGATTGCTCATGCTGTCAGGACTTTGTCTCAGTACTGAAAAGATGAAACCCCATAGCTGTTGTCCTCCATAGTACTGGTTCTTGTAGATGCTTCCTTTCCTCTCAGTATTGCTTTGACTGCATTAAGCTTGTCCCTTCCTAGCTCCAAGAGAGGGGGTTTACAGCAATTCCATTTTGGTATGTAGGAAAGGAGACAAACTAGTCCAGAACTGAGGGGTAGGAATTCCTTCAGTTAGCACTCTGATTCTGAATTTCCAGATATTTAACATCTTCCCAGAGGACGGTTTTACACTTGTGTCTACAAGAAACCCATTTTCATATTGTTTGCTGTGCTTTGACAGCAGTTGCCAGTTGTTGCTTACCATTCTCTGTTGAGAGTTATGCTGTTTGAGCTTTTGAATGGCGTTTGGATTCTTATCAAAACTAATGGCAGCAGCTGGCATTAGTTGGTGACCTCTTGGAGGTTTTTCCTTACTGTTTAGCCAGTGCATAAGGTCTTGAAAAGTACAAGCTCATCATTCCTTTTGAATTGAGCTGGAAAACTACTTGTTTTGGCCTCCCAATATGTGTCTGATTTCAGCTTGTTTTTCACAGTGTGTTAGATAAATATTTAATTAGTACCTGTCGTGGTTTGGCCTCAGATGGCAACAAAGAACCACGTGTCGCTTGCTCAGCGCTTCCCGGTATGGGAAGGATCAAAAGAAAAAGGCAAAACTCTTGGGTTGAGACAAAGGCAGTTTAACAGAACAGCAAAGGGAACGACAAAACAACACCACCACCACCGACAGAGAAATATACAAACACGCTTCTGGAACCGCCGCTCCCCGCCAGTCCGGACCGGGGAGGCGCCAGCCCGCTCCAAACCTGACTGCTCGCCCCCTCCCTCCTTTTAATCTCAGGGTGGGCGTGGCTCACATGGCATGGAATACTTAACCCTGTCCCTGCCGGAACCAGGACAGTACCATTTGGGGATTTCTTACCCAGTATCGGTTAGCTGTCTTGAAAATCCATGGAGTCAGCTAAATGCTTCTGTTGTGTTTTGGGGGAGGATGTGTTGGACCATCCCCGAACATGTGGTGGTTGTACTCTTTTTTGAACCTTAGCCAGGCTTCAGCTATTGGCCTTGTTATTTTGTGTATCCTCCCGTAGTATGTTTTCTTGATTAAACAAGTCTGAATTTCCTTTAAGTTACCTCTACCCCTTGGTATGTTCACAGGCTTTTGGTGCATGTGTATGGATATGCTCTATTACTCCTCTTCTGAATGGATCTGTGAGAACTTCTGCCTCCTGATGTAGCATGCTTGCTCAGTGCTTTGAAGGCAAGGGTACAGATGTTGGAGGAAGGAAGCTTGCAGTGTCAATGTGTAGTGCTCAGAGCTGTTGAGAACCTATGAACCTTTCTTCTTTGAGTCAAAGTTGCCAGCACTGTTTTGCGTCTGAAAGGAAGGTGGTATCAGAGAGGGGGCTGTCCAAGTTTGTGGCTAGATCTAGCAGAGCTTCTAATAGGTTTGCTGTTCCAGCCAAGAGCACTAAACATATGTTTGCTGATGTTGGTTGCTTCAGAAAGAGAAGATTTGTTCAGACTTAGCAGCATGTTATCCAGGAGCTGGCTGAGAGCTCCAGTTCACCCACACTGCCTCTCAACCAGGCTGAGATTTGGTCTCATTGTCAGGTTTATTTTTGCTGTTCTTGATGGGAGTCTTTAGAAGGTAAGGTGGGATAGGTGCAGATGATGCTGGTGCATGGTTCTGGGATGATGGTTCTTATGGTGGAGAATGTTTCTCCTTTTACTGGGTATGAAGCAGGGAACAGTCCTACATCATAGACTCAGTTGGCTCTTGTCACTTGAGCTTGTCTCTCCCCAGTAGGAGAAAGTTAGTGGATTGAGTGTGTTTACCAGAGGTGTTTATCTGCTTAAAGTGACAGAGTACCAACTCAACACTTATCAGCTTCCCTCTTGATCTTTCAGAATCTGGACAAGCCCTAGATCCATGGGATCCCTGATGGCAAAAGCATCCTTCTGGCTAGTCTCTTGTTGAGAGGACCTGGGAATTCCTACCCCCATTTTTGCTGCACTTTGTAGGGAACTGGATACTGATTTTTGTTATTACTTGTACTTCATTACAGGCAGTTGCTGAGATACCTCAGAATAAACTATGTTTAATAGAACTATGTTGTTGTATGTGGAAAGACTATGAATATTGCCCCCTTATGAACCTGTGCAGGGCAGTGCTTGGGGTTACCTAAACATGAAATATGTTGACTGTCGCATGAAGGACATTACTTTCTTCCTAGGAAACTGGTAACCAGTCAGAGATGTCCATGCCATAAGTATCTCCCATCTATTTTCATCTCCTCCACGGCCTTTGCTGCATTTGTTTTGATAACATTTTGGGATGAACTAATGGCATAGCTTGAGGCATGTGGCATTGAGTGTTAGGCAGGGCCTTAGTCTGTGGTAGCAGTGTAAGGCTCTAGCGTGGCCTATTTGTAGCTCTTTTTGAAGAAGTCATGACTAGACACTAGACGTGTCTCAGGTCTGCTGAAGAATTTCAATTGTAGGGAGCTTTTCTTTTAATTTGTGTAGGATTGTAGAATGGTAGTCTGTGTTGCATTTAAGTCTTAATTGTGACATGTCTGGGTTTTATTTTTAGCATCAGGTTTGATCCATTCAAGATGCCATTTCTTTCTACCACTTGTTCTATCTTTTCAAGTGGCATTTATCAGGTAAAGAATACTTGTGGATTTGTGGTTGGGTTTTCTTTGGTTTTTTTTTGGTTTTTTTTTTTTTTTCCCGCTTTTGTTCAAGAGTTCAGTGGTGCCTTGCCTTTCTTCTACAAATAACTGAAAACAGTGATAAGTGAAGATTTTCTCCTGGCATCATTATTGTGAGGGGAAAGCATCAATACTTGGGATGTTATCTTCAGCTGGGATAGTGAAGTATGCTGATTCTGAAATACTTACTGTAGTTACAAATTACCAATGCAATTAAAGAAATGCATAGTTTGTAAGGTCTCCCTGGTTAGAAACAACTGAATTTGGCTCATGTCAAATTCCTTTACTTGCAATATACTGAGATTTTTATTTAAATGTCCCAGGACTCTACAGATTAAATTTAACTTTGAGAATCTAAAACTTAAATTAGGTTTAGCATGCCTCCTTGACTTCTACTGTTACACTGGGAAGATGATTCATTATGCCTGTTGACAGTTATCTCAGAGAAGTGAGTGTATTGACCTCCAAGTGTTCCTCTTGGTAAGAGGGAGCTGAAGCTATCAGTTTTGTGAATATGTGAAATTTCTAGGTGTAGGGAACGTTTTTCTGACTCCTTGATCTCCAGTTACAATTTTTTCCACCTCAGGCTAAGAACTCCTTAGTTTTCTCCTCTTCCTGCAGTCAATGTTTGCCTTTGCAAGTTTTGGGATTCTGTTCTGTGCTAAGCTCTTAGTCATGTTGCAACATCTTTATTGCTTATACGAGTGATACATGAAATAATATTAAGCTTGTAGGAACTAAAAGTTGTTAGCTGTAGTTACTCAGCTCCCCATCACACCTGATCAAGCAGATCTTCAGATATTTTGCTTGTGATCATGCAGAAGGCTCCATTTGTGTAATGTTTTGTACCGTAGTTAAGTGTCTGAGATGGCTAACCTTTTTCTTAATTGAAATATTTTAATCTACCTTTTGACCAGGTATCCAGCTCACATTGAAGAAATTGATTATGAAGAAGGAAAAGTACTTATCCATTTCAAACGCTGGAACCATAGATATGATGAATGGTTTTGTTGGGACAGTCCTTATTTGCGTCCCTTAGAGAAAATACAGTTAAGAAAAGAAGGATTACATGACGAAGAAGGTTGTGCAGTAAGTAGAAAATAGAGGACATTTGAGTATGTAACAGTTTAATGTGCAGTTGTATGAATTATGACCATTAAAATGTGTCCCTGTTGCTGTGTTGCCTGCTGTGTAAGTTTTATGATTTATTTTAAATATTGGAAAATTAACCATTTTGGTGTGTTAATGAAGTTGTATGGTTCAGTAATTCTCAGATGAAAACACTTTTTAACTACTCTCTTGTAGGGATTTCATATAAATGATCAGGTATTGGCATGCTGGTCTGATTGTCGCTTCTATCCAGCCAAAGTTACTTCTGTTAACAAAGATGGTAAGGAGTCACTTTTGGTTTTGTTGTTCTTGTTAGTAATGCATTTTTAATTGTATTCTAACCTTTTTGCTTAGGTGAAGAGATAGTACAGCAAACAGAAAACATCCGTGAAAAGCTTTATTTTGGATTATGTGTGTTAGTCTGCCATCAACTTTTTTTAACCTAACCATAAAAGAACTTCATGCTGAGATAACCAGTCAGTAATTGCTTGAAGTATATATTTGTGAAAAATTGTTGTTTCTTAAGTTTGTCATCAAGAGATGCATGTAACTGCAGTAAAATTAGTGTCAGAGCTGCAAAAATGTTTTACAAATAGGAAAAAAAAAAAGCACAGACATGCTTCTCCTTTTCGAGTATCAGTAAAGAATCGCAAAAGACTGTTTCTTGTGCTGTGCTTTCTTTAGACTGACTACATGTTTTAAGGCCAAGGAGAAAAAGTCTGTGGAGTATTTGTGAGGAAAGTATATCTAAGGAGCAGTTCTAAGCTTAGACATGCACCTTTATGCTTACCGTAATTATTTTTGATAACTTCACTGTTTCTCCCTTACCTGGCCTCTGCTGTTGAATTTTCTAACAATGCAGATAAGGCAGCTTTTATCTAGAGCTAAATATGCAGCTGGAGTCTTGCAGCTGTTATCAAATGCTCTGTTAAATAACTTCTGATCTTTAAACTCTTATGCTTTATTTTCAAATTTTAGGTACGTACACTGTGAAATTTTATGATGGTGTAGTTCAGACTGTCAAAAACATTCATGTCAAAGCTTTTTCCAAAGATCAGGTAAGTATTGTGTGCGTGCTACTAGTGTGTTCCAAAATTGACAGTTAAGGTGGCTAGATTTGATGAGTTATAAAATATGAAATGAATGAAATATCTCTATTGCTAACATACATCTGAAATAAAATCTGTTAAAACGAAAAGCTCATGCAAATATTTATGGTATGATTTGCAAAGCTGTCAGGTTGATATTTTCATGAATGTACCTCTTGAACTAAAGAAGTCATAGGCATATAAATGAAAGATGTTTCTAAAAATCATTGGAAGATTCAGAATGTACATTACATACTAAAGCTAGTGATAGGTTATTGAAACATACTTTGGTTGTTTCAGCTGTTTGACATTAGTTTAAATACACACATCTTAAAAATTAAGGGTTGGGGACCATGGAGTGGACAGAAACTATTCTTTCCCAAAGTAACTACTTGATTGTCTTGAGCCTATTAAGGAAGCTGGCTAGTAGTCTTTCACCTCATAACTTTGAGAAGATAAGCTTTTATACTAATCCATGTTTTGCTTCTATGGTTTGGCTGTTCTACCAACCCTTCACCTGCTCAGTGCTGTGGGTTCAGCTTGTGATGGAAAGCAGTAGTGAGCTATTTTAAAAAAAAAAAAAAAAATTTAATAATTTTGTCCTGCTCATGGTGAGAAGGAAGAAGTTATTAGACAACAAGAAGAGGGAAGTTAGTTCGACGAAAGGCAGTGTTGACACATGACCAAATATAATTGCTTAATCCAGGTGCAAAGTTAGAAGGTTTCTGTTCATCGGACCAGAGAAATTCTGGGACAGCCTGTAGCAGGATCATTGGAATGGGAAAAAATCAAAATTGGTATCTCCCCCCAGGTGGTGTTAATGTGAAACCTGATCACAAAACAGGACACTGAGTAGCAGTGACCTGTATATAGGGGTGTTCTTCCTGGTTTGGTGGTATTATATGAGAACTATGGGGAAATGAGATTATGGTTGAATATTTTATCAGTAGCTTGTTGGCCAGGGACAACTAAGGATTTTCATGGCTCTCATGCTGAACACAATTACAGACAGACAAACTTTAAAGCTTTTTATTAAATTTAAATATATACATTTTAATATCATGTGTTTCCTGATCAAGTTGGTCATTGCAATTGCTTTACGTGACTTAGCATGTTTCAGTAGCAGTGATAATTGCAAGCTAAATACTAGTCTATTTTGAATGAGACTCTTTTGTGAAAAGAAAAGTTTTTGCATCCATGTAACTGAGCTGTCTGCGCTTTTCTGTGCTTTTGACTCCCACTCTTTCTTCAGCGTCCCAAGTAGGCTTTAAGTAGTACTGTGCAAGCTAGAATTGACCTAACCTGCACATGAGAATGAAGAAACACAAATCTCTTATGCCATGGAGGTGTGAGAAGAGTGAATCTGTTGTACTGTCCTGTTGAAACTGCATAGGTCCTTGAACAGTTCAAGTGCCTCTAATTTTTAATCTGTGGGTTGCAAGAATATATGCTTTTTTAGCCTTGGAAAATCGGATAAGGATGCAAGTCTGCTTAAATACAAAGGTGGGGGAGGACTCTGAGATTGCAATAAGTTAATTTTCATTTGTCATTCTCTTTATTCTAGAATATTGTGGGTAATGCTAAGCCTAAGGAAAGAGGTAATGAAATTCTGTCATCTCCTGAAAAGCAGGAGAAATTTAAAGAACAGAGGAAAGCAACAGGTAATGCAAAGAAAGACAAGAATGAAAAGACATTAAAGACTGAGAAAAGAGTTAAGCAGCCTGATAAAGAAGGAAAACTGATAGTCATCTCAGAAAAAGGCAAGGTTTCAGAAAAGAATATATCTAAGAATGGAAAAGAAGATAAAGAGAATATATCAGAGAATGATATGGAATATTCAGTAGATACACAAATTGAGAAGAAGCCTGAGAATGACAATGTAAAGAGTCAACAGGAAAACACAAAAGAAACTAAACGAAAACGTGGGAGACCGCCAATAACACCTGCAACGGGTACGTAGCTAAACTTATGTGTTTAGGCCGTGTATCAGAACCCTTCTAAACTTACCCGAAGGACTGAAAAGAAGAGTCTTACTCTTTCACAGCCTAAGTCTCTAGAAACTTTGAAGAAATTTTAAACTCATCTTTGTTCAGGCTTGGTTAGGACAGCTGAGAGCATACTTGTTAGGTTTGGAGCTTCACTGGTTTGGTCAGAGGTTAGATTTAGGCAAGTAATCTTTATATATTATAAAACATGTCTGTAGTAGGATTAAATGCTGATGTGTACACTTGAGAAAGCCACGTGAAACTGTATTTATGCAAGTCCAATATTTTAAGTTGTGAAGCTTGGGAATTATGTTTTAAAGAGTTTTGCAGCTTCATATCCAGTCACTTTTTGCTCTCTATTGAAATATGTAGAGCCAAATTCTCAGACGCTGCAGCCCATAACTTTGGAATTAAGACGTCGGAAAATACCTAAAGGAGGTGAAGTTCCATCAAAGCGTCCCAGGATTGAAAAAAATTTGTGTGAGTATTTTTTGTTATTCAACTCTCACAGTATTTGTAAATTCTTGAAGCTTAAGTGGAGGTGGAAAAAAAAGTCTGTCATATTAACCTTGAACTGTGATACATGAAATGGCTGAAATGCAGCACCTGTTTTTCTTAAATCAGCCATTCATGTGTAGCATCATCATCCTGAAATCCCTCCTAAATCTTGGAAGCTGGATTTGGATAAAGGAGATATAAGTCTTGATGCAGAAATTCATACAGATAGGGGCAGCAGTGATTATATCGCTTCCAATACATAGAAGGTTATAAAAGCCTTTTTCTAGTTGTAGAAACTCCTTAGTTACTAGATGGAGGATCTACCACATTGCTTAGCGAAGAAACTTTAATACTAGGTAAATATTCATGTCGCTGTAGTCTAGCTTCTGCTTTATCTTGGTATACCGTGTAGTGATGTTGAAGAAGTTGAGTGTTGTGATGAGGAAAGAAAAATCATATTTTCTATAGTAGTATCATGAACAAGGAGATGAAGATCTGAAAAGGGCTGTCTTTCCCTTCCTTAGAACCACAAAGTCTTAAAGCTTCAGTGCACATACATTATCCAACTTAGGGTCCAAGTTGGTTGTGTGTATGAATTGTCTGATCTAGCTTCTGGTATTACTTACGTCTGTGGGACAGCTGCTGTCTAAAGCAGAGTTTCACCAGTGAGATACTGATCTGTATTCTTACTTCAAATCTATTACTAAAAGAAAAAGGTGAGACACCTATAAGATAAGCTTTTGCTCTATTTTTATGCTTATTTATAGCTGTTAATATGACTGTAGCTTTTACAGAGAGGTCTAATCATCAGCTTTTGTATTAACCTCAGTCCTTAAAAAAAAAAAAACACACTTTCAAACTGTCACTGGAAGAGGGGTCTTTAAAGTTTGCTTGTGAGCTATTTTAGTAATCCTGTAGCTGCACGGGGCCATTGAATTTGTCTGTTCCAGCTCAAGAAAAATTGAAGAACTCTTCAGATAACCCTGAAAGAGACCAGATCAGGAGACGATCTTCAAGACTCTCATCTAGTATTAGCCATGAGATTTTAAATACAGATCACATCACAGCTTCAACGGAAGTTCAGTCTTTGAAACATGCAGTATCTAACCAAAAGGAATCTGAGAAGGGTAAGCAGCTTCCTGGTATACTCTGGATTTGTGATGGCATGGCAGTCATCTAGTTGTTGAAAGCGCTGTATTTTCACTTCTGTAACCTGCAGGCTCAATATCTGCAATTAAAACCTGATTCCATCAGCAGTGCAGAGAAAAATCAAGGGAAGTTTGTATCTCTCTCTGCTGCCATGATTGGCTTTTGCTTTTGATTCCTTCTCCTTCCTGATCAGTAACCCTAGCATTTCCCTTGTGTGGTGGGTGCTTTTCCAGTAGAGGGATAACTGGCCTTGCAAAGGGAGAACTCCATAGGTTGTAAAATAACTTAAAAGAAACGTTGTGGTTGGTTTTCTTTTAACACTTTTAAATTGAAGAAGTAACCCAAATGCTAAGCTTACGGTTTAATCCTCTTGTTGAACATTGAAACCACCAAATGGGATGCTTTAATTCTTAGTCTGGGTGGAGGTCATGCTCCCTTTTTCTTCCCTGTTCATTGCGTTTCCCTTTAATGGGGAGCTCTGATAATAGGTTGAAAAGACCTGTCCCATTTTAGGCTATAAAGAGTTAGCAGCCTACGTGTTTCTAAGCAGCTCTAAATTTAGAGGGTTCATACAAGTAGCTGTGTTGTAAAAATTCAGTTTTGTGTTAATACAACAGCAAGCAATCTAAACATGGATGGATATTTCTCACCACCATAATGTGGTGAACGCACATATTGCTGTTCTGGAATATGCTTTTGTGTGCATTTTACTCAATGAAAATTTTTTCCTCCATTCTAGTCCAGTTAGAAATTCCTGTTGAATCTGACCAAAGTTTCAGTGAACAAGGATCTCCTGGAAACACGTCACATAGCACATCACTCAGTACGGATGCCAGTTTACAGGAAGAAAAATTTGAAGACACTGAGTCTTTCTCTGTTACTGTCAGAACTCAAGAACCGTCTGCTGCTACAGGTTCAAAATTTGATTTAATATTTAATACTTAATACTGATGCATTTCTTAAGGCAATTGATGCCAGGTGTTTCATGCTTGTACGAGTGTCACTAACAAAAATTGTGCATTCTTGTGGTGTTAAGCATGGGGGAAAATGCATATTTTTATTGCTCATAGACTCAGTTTTGATCTCGTGCTTTGGAGATTGACAGCAATCTTCCCAAAAGTTGAAATAATAACTCAAAATGACTGGATTTGTAATATTTTTAGCACATGAATGGTGAAATTAACAAATGCAGGTTATAATTTAATGTTTGTAATTCCGGATTAATTTGGACTAACATCTTAAAAGATCAGGTTCTTTTCTCATTTCTGTGCTGCAGGTATGTGTTGGCATTGATGTTTGAGAATCCTGATCATGCATTTGCTTATGTTTTGGCTTCTGTTAAGCTTAAGCCCTTGACTATTAGAGGTTTTAGTGGAAGCTTATGAAGTTTTGTGAAGTTTTCAGTGTCTATCTTAATGTATATATTCTATTTTCTCTTAGCTGGGGAGCGTATTTACCTTTTTCAAATTAAAATTTCCTGTACAGATAGTAGACTATGCCAAAACGTAGTGCTGTCCTGTAATTATTTCTTGTAACTTCAATACTCATATCTGCAGCTAACTGGAGAAGCTTGAACTACAAATTACTTAGTTTATGCTCTTATCAAATAAGCTTAATTTTAGGTGTAACAGAGCATTTAGAGGGACTTACAGTTGCTCAGCATTGCTAGAGTAATCTGTATGTGCTAGCTTTCATCCTGTTTATTGATTATTCCAAATTTACCCTCCTGCTTGCATGTGTCCTCTTTCACCCACTCTCATGTAACTGTACAAATGAAACGTCCTCTGCCTTTGGCACAGATGTGCACCTTCAGTGCAGGAAGGAATTTACCTCTCTTTGCTCAGGTTTGATGTGTAAATGGTCTTTCACTATTTAAAAACTGGAGCTCCTTTGGTCTTGCTTTCCTTCCTAACCAGGCTGATGATATATCCACCTGTACTCTAACTATGGTACATCCAGCGTCTTTTAAATTGACGTGTCTTGGGGTCATGTCTCCCCTTCCCTGCATTCTGGCAGTGAGTTCAGAACATACGGAGCGGCTGCAAATTTTTTGCTAGTCAGGTTGCTGTGTCCTTTTCAGTTTGTAAAGTACTTCTGGGTTTAACTTTTTTTTTTTTACCTCATGTGTTGTAGCTTGTTTTGGCTCATGAAGGCAGAACAGCTGTTCGGTTGTTGTACCTCAATAGAACATTAATCTCTGTGATACCAAGGAAATGTCACTACTCTCTGTATTAGCTCTGAGTACAGGGGCTGTTGACAGCCTGCCTGCAAATCTCTGAAGCAAGGAGGGGTGTAGAGAGTGTTGCTCTTTCCAGTGGCTACAAATTTGTTGCTCCCCGTCTTGTAGCAGGTAGAACCAATTTAATGTACAGTTTAAGTTCAATACTCCCTCTGAGTAATTGCAGAGTAGCATCACTGGTTTCCTTAAGTTCATGTGCTGACAACCGGTGAAGTTTCTCACGAGCGCCTGTCAGGTACTACTGTAATAGTTGTCCATCCGGGTTAGCTAAACTGGTAGCCTGTCTACCAGAAGTTTGCAGTGCCAGCAACATTAGCAGGTAGTGCTGTGCTTTGTAGCTCTTCCCTTTGGAATTTGAAGTTCCTCTCCTCAAGGGTGCCTTTGAAACTGAATAGGCATTCCTGAATGTAATTTTGTTAAGAGGAACAAGCATGTCCTGTTTGCAAATTTTAACCCCGGAGTAACTTTTGCGGATGGCAGGAGGGGCTGTCTGCTGTAGCAGCAAAGGGGCATTAATTTTCTTTTTCCTCCTTCATTGTATCTCTGGAAAATGTCCCTGAAGTTCTTAGTAGAAAGACTGCAGACACTTGAGTCATTGGGAGTGCAGAGAAATGTTAAAAAGTGGTGATGCTTCTTGATCCTGTTGGAATCATGCTTCAGCCCAGCAGAACGAGTGGTGGCTATTGCGATTCTGGTCTTAGGCAGGTGAGAAGGTGTGCAGGTACAGGCATGGCTCCAAGCAGGTACAGTGAATGAACTCAGTTACTCTGAGGTGAAGTGTGCAGGATTTGTACCTTAGAGACAGCTCTTGTGAGAGATAGAGCAGGTTGTAGCAGTTTTGAAAATTGAAAGAGTTTTTAGTGTGTCTGAAAATACTCACTTTTCAGCCTGAGACAAACTATTAATAGAAGAGAAGGTATGGCAGAGCTTTCCACTAGAGTGGATACAGCCACCTTGTTACATGCTTCATGTAGGAGAACAGTGCGATAAAATGCTTTTTAACTACAGTGGTCTTGCATGATAAACTTACTGCATTTCTTAAAGTATGTGGTTTAGCTGACAACCATTTAGCCTTTTATTTTGTAAATTCCTGCAAACTTTCAGTTTCAAGTGTAGCATTTTTAAGATTACACTTATTTTTTGTGTAATCTTTTGGAGGTACTCACTGAATTAGATTGACAAACCACAACTTTGTTTGCTGAGGTCTGAGAATTTGGAGAGTGGTAAATCTTGGCTTTTTGAAGGAACACACTGTACTAACAGTATGGGGGGGGGGCGGGGAAGGGAAGTTTGGGGATCTGAGTTCAGGGCTATAATGCAATGAGAGCTAGTACGTACTCAGCAGCATGCATTAGGGGTTACAGCAAACAAATCACTTCTAGTGACTATGAAAGAACAAATAGACAAAACAGGCTTGGTTGTATAAAAATGTTACTTCTCTATGTATTTGTTGCTCATGGGGAAATCTCTTCTCCTTCCATGAAAAAACTTTAGGGAAATGATTGACAGATTTAAGTTAAACTAAAATACCAGCAGATTTTTGTTCTTCTACTTGCATACTTAGGTTCTGCTTGAGATTGCACTTGTAGTTTACAATTGCCTTGCTTTATCCCCTTGAACTTGTATAATATATGTTGGAGTGAAATGCTGTGTTTTTAAAGGAAGCAGGGAGAGGAATTCACTTGTATGTTTGAAATTTATGAGGTAGTGTTTTTCAATTCTGCTTTCTCATCATTTAGGGAGCATAATTTTGGTGGCAGGTAGATGGGGCAGGACAACAATATGGTGCTGGTGTGCAACTGAACCATCAAGAGTTCAAAAAATTGTGTTCTCTATTGCCATTATTACCACTTCCCTCTGACTTCCTAATGAATATGTTGCTGAGCATTTGTAATTTGGACTTAAAGTGGGGAGAATTTCAGAGTGTTTTCACTGTTGGTGGCTGGTACGTGATTGAAGATTTACAGTAGTTGCAGACATTTGTAACAGCAAATACAATTTGAAGTGCTTACATGTTTGTTACGTTTTAAAATACGTATGTCTGTAATATGTTCTGAAAGGGCAATTTAACATTCCTTGTCAAAACTTAAGTTCCTTTTTAAAAGTTTTCAACAAAATTCTGATTAATTATGTGTACTAAAGGATAAAAATCCCATTCTGATGGTTTTCTTGGCTCCTCTAATGTTTAGGGACCAGAATTGGTGATTAGGATTTAGCTAAATCAAGTTGTCTTTCCAAAAAAAAAAAAAAGTCTGTTGGCAAATATTTGCAGCCAGTTGAAGTTCTGTTTCATATATCTGAAAACAGGCTTAGAAGCTGTTCGTGTAGCTTTATTCTTAAAAACTGATTTGACTTTTAAAAGTGAGCTACCTTTTTGCTTTGTACAGATCTTCTATCATGTTCATAGTTGTATTTCCCAGAACTCTTAAGATTATGTTTTTGTTTGCATAGACATGCATCAGGGATTCCATTTGCCTTATACTTACCACATGTTTTTCTAATTTTGTCACTTTTAGCTCTGGGTTTCAGTTAAGGAGAAGCATAATATCTTTGCATCCAGTTTGAGAGAGCAGCTGTGTATCCTGCAGCTTACCTAGGTAGGCTTTGATTCCTTCAAGGTAGTGTAACAGTTGTCATTTTAAGCCTAACAATATAGTATGTAAAGAAGTCCGTCCTGCTTTGCTCACTTACGAAAGTTTCTTACAGCTAGGCACCATGATCTGGACATGGTGTTTCTGTTACACCTCAAGGTGTGGGTAAAGCCTTTACTTTACACCCGCAGCTGCTAGCCCCCTCTCCAGGTATGCCACGGTTCGCACAGGAGTACACTGCATGCTTAAGAGCTTTTTGTGCAGTACAGACTTCCCTGGTTTATGTTACAAATTTAGTGCCAACACAGGGAGAAAATGGGGACTGGAGGATCATATCAAATACTGCCTTGAGTAGTTCTTGCACTGTCAATGTTTTGGGTCAAAAAAATCACAACTTTGTAAATATATAATGATCTGTGATTATTGATGTATTACACCAATTTATTATATCAGGCATTTGCTTGAGTGGATTCTGGATGCACTGGAAGTGCTTGGGTGCTGTCCTTCCTAAAGTAGTTTGAGAAGAGCAATTACACAACATGTTCTTTGCTGTGCAACTGAGATCTTGAAAGACAGAGGCTTTTGAAAATAAGCGAAGAAACATAGTTTGGGTGCTAAAATGATGAACTGGAACACTTTTGGTGAACTCAAGAAAAACTGCACAAGACTTCAGAAGAAATAAGACCAAAGAAATAGGTAACTAATGAGGAAGGTAGCCTAGCGTAAAAAGTGTCAGCTCTAGAAAGCTAATGGTAACAAATAATCTTGAAAACGATAGAGATGGAAGCACCAGAGAACATATGCTCTAGAGAGGCTCGATGTGTTTAGTTTAACAACAGGTGAAGGAATAATTTGGTCTTAATATTCCTGTGGAGAACAGGAAATTAAGACTAGAAGTCTCATCAGTATAACAGGCAATTGTGTGTGAAGATCTAATGGCTAGAAACTGCAGCAAGGCCAACTTTAACTGGGGGAAAATGCTAAGTGTTATATGCACTGTTGGCTTTCTGGGATAGCTTACTAGTGTGTTTCAGAAGATGCCTCAGGATGGCAGACCTTCAGTCAAGATACTGTGCTGCTGCCAAACATTCCTGTCCCAGCAGGAGTCAATTCAAACAAAGAATTGGTAGTGGTGGGAAAAATCTCTTGTGGACTCAGTAACTTCACATAGTGTCATTTTACTGTAAAATTGCTGCTGAACGTGGTCATCGCTTGAGCCTTGGATAATACAGCACAATGAGAAGTGAGAGAGGCTGCTGACCTGAATGCTGAAGGGATGGGTTTTTCTCTGTAGTGAAAGTTAAAGGAGACACTGTTGTTTGACCTTGAGTCTCTGTGCTTAATATTGTAATGGATAATTGAATGCCAGGTGAGGAGTTCTAATTTTGGTTATAAACATGGAAGAAATAGCAGGTGGTACGTCTGCCATTAACTTTCCTCTGTACTCGGAGAAAACACCCACCAAGCTCCTCTCAGAAGGCAAGTGCCTGAAAAAGTTTTGCTCTAACAGCTTCAGATTCACTCCATAGAAACCAGTGTTAGTACCACACATTGTAAGCAAAAATTGTATATCTGTGTAAGGGTGGAAGTTCTCCCCTCTAGCTGTTGGTGTAATGAGTGGGCTTCAGAGCACTCATCTGGGAGCACCGGCTCCTCAGAGGCTCTCCTGGGTGGTGGGGTTGGGCATCAGCTTCCTGCTCTGCCCTGGCGGCAGGGAGTTCTATTGTGTTACTTGTAAAGAAGGAAAATGCCCCCAAATGTGGTGGTGATGGTAATAATTTAAACTTTGTTTCAAACTATGTGAGATTGTCTGTGTTTTTAATACTCTGGATAGATTCCTTTAGCATGTTGCAGTAAGTTGTGGGTTTTTTTGTCTGCTTTCCTTCCTCTTACCTCTCTTTCTAAACTTCAGCTAGTGTGATCCTGTGCTCCTCTTCTAACTTGTAGTTGATCAGTTAGAAGCCATTCCCTCTATCTTCTCCAGAGTCTGTCTCTCTCAATGGAGAGGAAGTGCTCTGAGCTTGAATGCAGGGCCCTCATAGTGACAGTTGTGTGACAGTATAAGTTTCCCTTGTCACCTTTGTAATATTTTTTGGCTAAATCTTTGGACCCCATTACCTCCTTCTGCTGCAGTTAAGTTTTCCCATCTTCATGTTATTAAACAGAAACAAGTTCTCTTTCATTGTCCTGAATGCTGGTTTTTAGCTTTACAGTCAAGAGAACCTTTCTGTACTTGCTTTCACTACACTCACAGGCCACTTCACTGACTATTCATGAAATATTTTTTCTTTCTTTATGAATGTAGCTTTTGATGGTGTACAGCATGCTTTGATTTTGTTATTGGCAAACTTTGTCATTCTGCAAGTGTGATCCAATTGTTTGGCTTTGTTGCAATCTTACTACCATTAATCGCTTGAAGCAGCATCCCTGTCAGCATGTTCTTAATATGGCTATGCCAAAATGCCTTTCTCTTTCTCCTTGTCATTGTCTTTGTGAAAAACCCAAAAGCAGAGTCTTCATTTTTACTGTTTTCTTCCCAAAATTAACTGAATATTCTTTCTTTTAACTAGTCTGTGTACATGACTTCTTAGTCCTTCCCTGTATATCAACCTCTGGAGCACCATTACTTGTTTTTTCTCTATGAATGACTTCAAGTTTAGTTTCTTTGTCATAACGCAATACTTAGAAACTAAGTGTGGTTCAGATACAGCTATCTGGGATGCTTTTCCTCACTATGGTATAACCTTTACGTTTGCAGCTCAGTAACACCATTTTTGACGCTACACACTAAAAATTTCTGAACAAGCTGTCCTGTGTTCACACTGCCTTTCACACTACCTTTAACACTCCCATTCAGTGCATTCCTGTGTAAGTGCACTTGTGGAAAGTCTAATTATTTCTGCACTTATTCTTGTTTGTAGTGTTTCTGAGCCCTTCCGTGTTCCTTGTTTTCAACTACTATTACTAATATAATGTCTTAATTTTCATTCATGTGCTGCATATCTTCAATTTGGCCTCACTGTTGCTACACTGGGTCTTAGATTAAGCATTTCTTCTTTCTGAATCCTCCAAGTTTGAAAATACTTGTAAATATGGAAATAATATTTTAGTACTGGGGGGGGAAAAAAAGGGAAAAATGATATCTGGAAGCTGTTTCGTAAAAGTGACACTGCCTTTCCATTGTCCTCTAGTTGATGAGGGATTTTTTTTGATGCTGTGTGCGTATTGGTGATGGACAGTTGCCTGGATCTCTCTATATCTGTGTGTTTCCAAATTTCTGCCTCTCCTCTGTTGTATTGGATAAAGATACTAGTGACAGTAATCCAATTTACTTTTAGTTCAAAATATTTCTTTTCTGTATTTCTTAGCAAAAACATGAATTAAAAGTTTCTGAAATGCTGGAAGAAGAATTGGGAATTTACTAGGCCAAGTTTAGGTATAGCCCTGGGTTGCACAGCAGTGCAACAGATGCCTTAAAATGATTTTCCATTTCAGTCTGAAGACTTTCCTTGCTTTTTTTGAGAAACTAACTAACTGTAGATCATAAGGGAAATTTTGTAACAGATGCAAGCAATTTTCCTTTTGCTTCACTTCATTCCTTCACTGTTGCTTGAAAATCAAAATGAATTTCAATTTTACTTGAAAAAGGTAGTTCTGACATACTGCTTCCATTGTCCTTTGAAGTAATCAGGCTTGGGTGGTAGGACAAGGCATCCAGAAATCAGGTAGCGGAGTAATTGCAAGCAAAGAAGCAGAACTGTTTTCCTGGGAAAGTGCTTTCACCAAAGATGTGAACAGTCATAAACAATTAAATAAATACTTGATAGAACATAATCCAGTGTTCTGACTGAAGTACACACTCTTCTCTGTAATTCAGTCTTATGTCTATAGTAGGACTATATACGGTGATATTAGCGATTGGGCAAGGGACTCAAGGAAGCAAAATGTTGTTTTCTGATAACTCATTCATAAAAGCACTGGCGTCATGACACCAATTTTTGAGAGGGCAGAGTTTTCCCTTAAAATCTATTGATCTTAAAGGCAGATACAGCATTAAAATTTTATTTTTAGCATTTCATAGCTAACATGTCTGAATGCATGCCTGTTTCTTAACTTCTTTGTTGTTTTAAGTTTAGGAAACCATTTGATAAATATAGCAAATGCATGGGGGAATTTATCTGTTTTGTTCTTCCAGTAACAAAACCTTGTAGGAGAGCAAACTTTCTTGCATCAAAAAAAGCTGCAGCTGTTGATCAAGATCACAAGTTTAGATGCAAGTTCTTGGACTGTTCAAAATCCTTCCGCAAAGCCAAGTTATTGCATTATCACATGAAATACTTTCATGGAGTGGAGAAGGCTGCAGAATCACAGCAGAACCTTGTAAAAAGAAATATTCAAACCAGAGCTTCTTTGGCTTCTGAAAAAGCTAATCAAGAAAGGTCAAAAAGAGGACGGACCACAGCTGGTTTACTGCGTAAGTATGTTGCTGATCTCTTCCTTTTTTAAGCAGCAGCAAGCACGACAAGCAGGAAAGAGCAGAAATTGATTTTTCTTTTGGGCTGAAGGAATCTCTTTAGGGCTTGATCTTAGCAGATTTCATTGTGGAGAAGAAGCACAATATGTGTAAATGTTAGTCAGTGTTATCTTCTGTAAAACAAACTCCCTCATCTAGAAGTACAGATCATGTTCTATAATGAACTGACTGTGCAGCTTCTCTGATTGCTTTGTAACAATTCACTTGAGTATTAAACCTCTACTCTTCAAAACTACAGTTCCCTGAGTTTCTGCCATTTTTTTCCCCCCTGTCTTGATAAGTATCTAAATAGCATTGTTTGAAGATTTTTGTCCTTTTCTATATTAAGAAAACAGTCTGGCTAACTCCAGTTCTCTCCTGTTTCTTACTTGGTCTTTACATTTCATGGTCTGACTTCAAGAGTGTACTTGACTAGAAATCCCATACCAATTGCTGCAGTATTTACCATTCTCAGTGCTGGACCTGTGGGCAAAAAAGTCCTAGTATTTAATAAATGCAATTGCTACAGCTGTAACTGAAAAATATCCTCATGTGACTGATAGGTAGTGGAAAGGGATAAAAACTTAATGGTTAGGAAAAAAAATAATGGTTAACTTGTAACTGCTTTGCAGTCTTCAGAATCACATTAACATCTCATTCACTGTCTCATTCTCTGAAGCACTTTCTTCTTAGTCTCTTGCATAACATCAGGGTGGCAGTTTAGGTCTAGTTGCAAACTACGGTGTTGCTGATAACCTATCCAAACTCTGTTCTTGTGGACTGACTTCTTTGTACTGCAGGTCCATAAAAATTGCCATCTCTTTCGTCTTCTGATTGAGCCTGTTTTATAAAATTCAGCTTTCTCTTTGCTGAATTGCCTGGTGTTTTTTGTCTTTGTGTTTGATCTTTCATTAACACTTGTTTAAGAATTTCAAAGTCTTGCAAGTTGTTCAGCGAGCAACAGCTCACTACAGCAGAATATACCTAGCCTTACTTTGCTTCATGTCTGCTATTCCTAATGTGTCTGGCAAAGTTTCTACACTTGAGGTGCTACTTCCTGTTCCTAACAAGATAAGTGTAATTTAACATACTGCTACTTCATGCAAACTTCTATACCCCAAATACTTCTGTAACTTTGAGTAATGCAAAGGCATAAGATCTGATTAGGTAGAGGAAGATTTTTCTTTAAGTGCATTAGGATGTGCCTCAAACCAAGACAGCGTGTTATACTTTGCATGCAGCTTAAAAGAAACCGAAATACTGCCTCAACAAACACACCTGAGATGCGCGTTGTGAAGAATGGCTGCTAGCAACTGCACAGTGATCAAAATAGGCTGCTTGCTTGTCATGTGCTTTTCCTTAAAAAAACAACCTTATATTCTGCTGTTTGTAGCTGCATAGTTATTTCGGTTTGAGAAGTTTTCCTGTGATTGTCTTGAATGAACTGACTAGTGACTCAAGATCTTGACCCTTTCATTTATCCTTTCCCGCAAGTGCACACTATTGGTTTGATGTCATCATCTTGGCTGCGCTTGGCAGGTAATTCTTTAGTATTGAGTTGTAACCGTATTTGCTTATTTTAAGCCCTCACCCCTTTCATTCCCCATTTCTGGATGGATACTTTTAACCTGGATTGCTTCGGTGATGTGCTTCATAGCATGTCCCTGCAACTAGCCCCTGGGTTGTGCTGACAGCTGTTTAACAGTGCATCAAGGTGGAAGGCAGACCATAAAGTTTTCAAGTCACCTTCACTGTCAAAGCGTGCTATTGTGGAGCTACAGTAAGGTTTTTCTTCATGAGGAAAAGTAATGTTATTATATATTAGTTATATATCTGATACTAAGTGCCACTCGATTTTTAACTCCATGTGTTCTTCATTCTTCTAATTTTTCTTGTAGGGGTACAACACATTCTGAAGTAGAGTTAATGGGGTTTATGAGCTCATACTCTTGCATTTTGTGTTTTGTTCTCCTGTCTTTTTGCGTCTTCTGTTCTTAATGGCATGTATATGAAGACACCCTGCTAAGCAAGACTTTCTCTGTGTCTGCTGAACACTTTTACATCTTTTTAGAAGACTTTTCAGGACGTACTGCTTAGTGAGAGTGAAGGCTTTTGAATACTTAATTAAGTACGGTATATGGTGGATTTACTTTTCATCTTTACAATTCTGTTGTGAGCAAAAATTTTGCTGTTCAAAGTGAATATACTTAAATCACTTTACCTTTTGGTACAAATGTCCTTTTCTTATACTTCACTATATTAGATGGGGTTTAGTGCTTAAGAAAAGGTGGCGATTTCTAACAGATAAGAGTTTAGAAATGATGACTCTTCTTATTCCATAAGCTTGGAGATACTCTTGCTTTAGAAGTTTTATCACACTTAAGTTCGTATCTCACAAGTTGTATTTTGGAGTTCTGGGGCTCCACTGTTTCTGCTACACATTAACGTAAAATAAATAAATGGTGGGGGTCAACTGTTTGCTGGATTTAAAGTGAAAATACTTACTGTGTCCTAGAGCTCTAGAAAATTATGCAATATTCAGAACAGTAGCAAACCCTTTTCTTTGTAGTCCTTAGAATTAGAATTTCAACATATAAAAAAGAAGATGGATGTAAATGGTCTTCAATGACCGTGTTGTGGGACACAGGAAAAGAACAATTTAAGTATATTTACTTTACACTGAAGTGGAGACTCTATGAAATATCAACATCTGAAATGTAAAGTGTGCTGCTTGGCATTAGCTTCAAACTTGAGTGAGCTGGAAAGGTTGTGGAACTGATTTGTCCTGTCTCTCCCCTTTCCCTAAGAAGGATCTTACCTTTGCAGGGTCAGATTTGACAGATCTGTCTCTAAATTCTGTAGTGATTCTTCATTGAACAGAGGCGAAGGAACTACCATTGCCTAAGCTTGTATTTTAGATATGCCTTACTACTCTGGATAGAATGACACAGACTTAAATGGCTACTGGATGCATTCAGGCAATACTTCTCTTTAAATTATCAGGAAATATTACAAGATCATTATGATGAAACAGATCTTCCCCCAGCCCCATGTTATAATACTTACCTCCGTAAGTAGTGTTGCTATTTGGTCTTTACTGAAAGAATCGTCTTTATAGAGGGTAAGGCAGTTGATCTTGTGTCCCCCTGGAATATAGGAGATGCAGGCATTTCTGCCCTCAGTTCTTAGGTTGCATTGGATCCCTGCAGGTGCATTATAAAGCCCCCTGCAGCCCTTCTGTTAAAGAGGAGAATTGAGACTTGCACAAATGTATGTGGATGCATAAGCTTAAAACAAGCTTTTTGAGCGTAGGCTGCAGATGGCTTCTCAAAGTCTGTCTTGCAGGAAAGAGTTGTTTAAGTTTTTGACAGTTCAAATTGAGATGTTCTATCAAATTTGTCACTTGAAAATGAAATGTGGTGTAGTACCTGTTAAAAATTTTTGGCAGATAGTTACTTGTTGATTGCTGTAATAAAAAAGGAGTAGAGCCACATTCCACGTTCATATGCATTAACCTTAAGATAGGCTTTTTTTTTTTGTCGTCCCTTCTCTTTCTCTGCACAGTCGCTTAGTTTACTGTTGGAGTATGTCATCCCATACTGTGAGTTGTGCCCTGCAAACACTTACTGTAAACAATTTCCTCCGAAGGTGACAGTTTTCTCTTTCAGATATATCTGTCTGTCAATGTTATTCTATATGAAGTGCCTGCAAAAGGTTATTTTTAATCAAGTTTGGTGTTTCCTGACCTAGACCACTCCATGAGACATGGAATAGCTTCATTTCATTCTTGTACCTGCAACTCATAATTTGAACATCTGAACTGGCTCTTTCTTGACTTTGAGTCTTTCTGAATTAGTGCCTTTAATTTTTTAGTAACATCTTTTCATTTGGACAAATTTCGACAAAATTTAGTTCCTGCCTTTGTAGCGTGTGAAAAATTTTTCTGGAATCTTGAAAGCCAACTTGTGCCAGGCTTTAGCGCTTGCACAGATGATGCACCTCACCTCAGACCTTGAAGATGTGTGCGTTTTGTCAGTAGGTTTAAATTTTTGTACATGACCTCATGGTAAAAAAATTCTGCCTACTCAGAGTTAGTTACAGCATGTCATGTTAATGCATAAGTGTCTTGATGCCAGGAACACATGTAAAGAAAAAAGGGGTCTCGTCCTTGTGGTTTCTACATGGTTGAGGTGGTTCATCTCTCAGGTTTGTATTTGTTAGTTTCTAAGATCCTTCACTGCTTCTGGATCAGCTCTTTATATGGAAGAGGATACCTTTCCCAGGCTTAGAGAAGAGAGGTCTGAAGAACTCTATGGAAGAAGGATGTGGGCAGTTAGTCAACAATCCTCATCATCTCCAGTACTTTATGAACATATCTCCTGTTCTTCTTAGTGGTATTTAGCATCATCTGAACTAGAAATTAATCTGCTGGTGTTTAATTCCAACTGCTTGCTGCCCTGGATGTTAGGAGGGCTTTTGTGGTCTATTTGTAGAGAATCATGTAATTCTAATGATGATCAATGATATTCTGGATCATAAAGGTATTAAAGCGTACTAATATCTATTTTGATTTTTGTTTGAATTGGTCGTAATCAGGAATGTGTGGAAGTTATAGCTACAGCAAAACCCCTCTCTTTATAGTTATTCCTGCAAGAGGAGAAGTTAGTCCTGTTGAAAATGAAAGGCCATACACATACTGTAGTATCTTATCAAGGAGTATCGTCTGGTTTTGATAATTCTTCATGGACAAAACATGCTGCTTTCTACAGTCTTGCAGCTCTTGAGGTATATAAGCAGCCAGGGAAAGGCAACAGTGAGTTGCCTGACTGGACAAAAGGTGCCTTTGAGACAGTCTTGTGTGGAAATTTGGGGTTTGGTGTAATTTCTTTCTTCTCTTGTGGCTGTGAAGCACTGTGGCAGGTGACTAGAAGGTAACCATTTGGTTACAGAAATAGTTACGAATGGCTCCTATTCTTTTTTTTTTTTTTTCTTTAAGTTCTAATGCAACTTCAGAGTAAGAGGACCAGGGAAAAAGTCATCTCATCACCTTCAGATTTCTGCATCTTGGAGCTTCTTTTGCCTGAAGAAATACACTTGATTCTGAAACCTCCATAATGACATGTCTTAATGTGCCTTGTTATAGCTTCAACTTGAAATGTTGGTCAGGGCAGAGTACTTGATACCATTTCTTCTAAGCTCTCTTGGACTGTCTTCCTTCTGTTTTCAGTCATTTTAGGTACTGCTCACAGTACCTAACATTTAGTTAGAGGTTTCCAAGTGAAAATCTGGCTGGCATGTAAGTCTTCAGACAAGAAGGAAGTTGCCTTTCGTGTCCACTGAACTTTAGACATTTATGAGGATAGAATTGGATGAATGTCAGCAAGCTGTCGCCTTGACTATGGGGTCTCATTGACCAAGATACTTGATGTCATACTCCAAAATGGTGATGCACTTGTCTCATTTAATCTGGCTGTGTCCTACACGCCATGCAGTCTTAGCTTTTATCAGCTTCACCTCTCTTTTTCCATGTCCAGGAGCCTTTCAGTAGGATTTGCTAGCTGTAGTTAGGAAGATGAGAACTATTTGACTTGACTTAAATAGTAAAATGAATCTCAGATGAAGCCATGTCTGTATCTCATGACTCTTACGAATTTTAGGTAGTGATCCTGAATTCTTGCACCTCACTCTCAGTTGAAAACCTGGTGTTTCAGTGGTATCTATTTAAAAAGCACCCTTCCTTAGATGTGCAGCGCTTCTCTATGCCACTTCTGTATACCTCACTACAAAGCACACTTTTGAGAACAGGCTGTGTTTCTTCTAATTAAATCAACAGGGCCCCTTTTCTCTCAAAGGAAATAATAATAAAAATTACCTGACCTGTATCTCTGCCAAACTGAACTGTTTTTCTTTACATCTTTCTTCGAAGCCCCAGTATTTCTGGAAGAATAGAGCTTTGGGGAAGGCATTTACATCCACTGTTTCTTTTTCGAGGAGGAAAAAAAAAAAAAAGCCAACAAAAGCATTACAGGCTTTAGCCTTTAAATCGGGTTCTGTTTAGAAGCTTTTCCATGATCCACTTGTAAGTTGAGCAGTGTGTCTGATCAGAAATGCTCCACATGCACTACCAGAGCTGCTGCTGGTGAAGTAGACTTAGATTTTGAAAGAATTTAAAGTTTGGACTTCATCTTTATTCTCTTTGTAGATGGTCCTCTACACATAGCCCTAAGGAGTACCCCATGTAGAGATGAAAAAATAAAAAAGAGAAGAACTTCAGCTCCTGTAAGTGCATTAAATAGTCACCGACATTCTGTTAGAGAACAAACCAAGAACCACATAGTGAGATCACTGCGGAAGCCTCAAGAAAAAAAAAAACGTTGAAAATGGTACGCCTCTTTAGTTTAACATGAAAAAGTTAAAGTCTTGGAAAAGTTTTAAGCATTGTAAGGAACTGATAATATTGGTAGAAAGTATTCTGCATACCTTCTTTTAGAGAGTTTCATTGTTTATGAATGTACAGTGTAAAATGCAAGTGGTGTTTTTGTCACTGCTTCTTTGCAGTAGTTTCAAATGAAGATTCAATATAGGGAATTTTATAAGTTTTCTTGCTGTATGCATTGGGGTTTATTATTCCCAACCAACGTGTAATATTTTGGGGATGTAAAAAGTACTGAAGTATTTAATGGCATGAAAGGATTCTTGCTTATTTTTTGCTTGTTTGATACATGTGTCTTAATTCTATTAAACTCTTGGTTGTACAAAGCATTAAATATTTTAAGTAATCCTAAACTTGTTGAGATACCTAAACTTAATAAAGAAAAAAGGTGGGGGGGGGGCAGGGTGACCTAGTCTTTTCTTTTGTGTGGTTTTTATTTTTAGTAGCATTTGACTGCTTCTGGTAGTCAGTACTCCTTGCTGACATCTCTCAACAACTTTACTTCATGACTTTGACTGTTCAGTAGTATAGTATAAGCCCTGTTTATACTGGAATCCACTATAGTGTATGTGGATAACAGCCATACAAGTGGCAGGGTATGTGTATGTGTACATATACACACATATAAAAATAATAAATATATTTAAATATTTTTTTATATATAAATAATTTCCAGCATACTTCTCGATTTACTACATCACCACTCCCCTTCAGATATGTGGTCAGAATTTGAGGAAAACACAAAAAAATCTGTGCTTAAACTATTCTGTCTGTAACGGGTGTGATCTTTGTTCTGGGGCTAGTCTTGAGAAGGTCACCTTACTTGCCTGTCACTAGATTGTTCTGTTGGTCATAGTAGTCAGTCAGAACTTACCACCTCTGTTTATTCTTGGGCATCCTTTGCTGCCTTCCCTTGTTGGAAGGTCTCAATGAGATCCGTTAGTATCTCTTCATTGGGCTGAGTCAGTTGGACGTTTCTTACTTGCAAGTATGGCACATAAAGATTGGTATAAACTTCCACGGTGGTGGTGGAGGATGTGACTGAGTACTTGGTCCTCATCAGTCTCTCTGCTGTTCAAGGAAATTGAGAGGGCTTAGGTGGTCTTACTTTTTTGCCAAAAAATCCTTTTTAAAAAGGGGCTGTTTTGTGATGAATTTTCAGGATTACATAGGGCAGTTTACCGTTCTCTTTGATCGTGTGAACCTATGAGGATGCTCCTAATCTAGGTAGCCTCCTTATCTAGTCTTTTTTTCAGTGAGAATTCGTTAGACTTCAAGGCTTCAGAGTACTTACAAGAAACAACGTGAGACAAAATGATTCTTCAGACATGATTTTTGGAAGGTCCCTTTTATAATACTCACTCTTTACAGATTTTTTTTATTTTAAGAAAAAATACCCTGCATTAACTGAGGTGTGCATTTAAGAAGATAGCTGTATACAGCAATTCGCAAACGCTTGGATTTTTTTCAGATTTTTAAAAGACATACTGGCAAGCTCAAGGGGAAACTGTGGAACAAAGTGACTATTTTTTTATTGTATTTATCATGGATATGTTGATAGTGGCTGAAGTAACATTCTTTGTGCTCTCAGTATCTTAAAACAAATCAGACAATCTGACCATGCAAACTTCAACTCCCAAATGAAAAGATGTAAGGTTTTCCTGTGTTGGCCTCAGTTATTCTCTCTTTGACCTTATGGAAGAATAAAATGGCAGAACTTACTTGCATCCCTGCGTATGAGCAGGGAGAAGGAAATGGTACTGGAGGACTAGGAGATGAGGACAAAAGAAAGTAAGAAGGAATTGGAAGCTCTGTGCTGAGACTTTAATGTGAAACTTCTTTTTTTTTTTTTTTTTAAAAACCCCTCAATAAACGGTAATGGAGGGGAGGATGAAGTTTGTCCTTTGTGCTGCCAGTTGTATTGCCTTTGAAGGACATGTAATTGTTATGGCAGACTACCATCAGTGTCAGCAGTTAACGTGGCTGCTGACAATGCACAATTTTAGCAGCCATCGCTAATGACGTGCCAAAAGAGGAACATAAGTGGCAAAATAGCAGGAGATGCTCAAGGGCTAAGAGGATGGGGAGACAGAGAGTTGCAGACTCTCAGGAGGAGCTAGTGATCATGTCTCCTGCGTGCTCATCACAGCTGGTAAAATGTGACTGAGATTTCCAGTTTCTCAGTGAACTGTTTGTACCATAAATACAGTTCAGATTATGAACTGGGGAGTTTACTATTGCCGTGTATGAAAGAGGCTAACATAATACACTGATATTGCTAGTTTGCTTCATGAATGGTGTTGTGCGGGAGAAGGTTTCTTAAGGTATAGAGTATCTTTAGGTGCTTATTTTGATATTAATAATGAGAAATTGAAATAGGTTTCTAAATGGGATGGTAAGTGGCTTAATCAGCTATACACTCTGAGAGCAGAGCCCTTTTGAGATGCAAGGTACCCTTCCATAATAGATTTTGTGATTGCACCTATAGCCTTGGCTGAGTAAGGATAATTTACCTAAGGAACTGTATAAGTATCTAGAAATCCTGCTGCAGAGACCTAAATCTGAAAGGCAGGAGCTGTAAACAAATGTTAGGATATGGAAAACAAGGGTTTGTGCACATTACCTTGCCATGGGGTTGTACTTCATGGGACGTGCTCTGGAAGCATGCTTTGAGGATGGACTTGATATCACCCAATCATTCAAAAACTATGGTGGGTTTTTTATTCCCTTAAAGATAGGATGGAGAACAGGTGGTGAGAGAATAGCAGTTAAAGTCAACTGAAACAGTTGTTACTCCATTTTCAATGAAAGCAAAATATTTGACTGAGGAACTGTGCTAGAGCTTGGGGTGTTGCGTTCTTGCTCTTGTCAGACATCTGTCACAATACTACTGAAATGTTCAGACATAATAATTTAGAAAAGGGATATAACAAATCCTCCCAGTATTTTCTTTTTTAATAATCTCTGAAGCAGGTAAGTAGCAAATAGGCATTGGTGTACAGTTGGTTTCTCCCATGTGCTATTGTAATTTTGCTATGGGACAATAAAATTAGGACTTAAAATAAACCATTCCAATTATGAGAGCTGGGGATTCTTACAAATAAGTTTTTGTGTCGTTTTTTGCAGTGAACTGGCTCTTATCATCCAAAGAAAATGTTGTCTTTAAGAAAATGAATTAGTAGAATAAATGTGTATATATCTTAAAAATTAAGTTGGAATGTTGTCTAATTTCAGCTGCTAAAGAACATGAGAAGAGCAAAGAAAGAAAATTCAAAGACTATGGAAGGTCCAAGTCAAAGAAAAAGAAAAAAAAGAAAAAGAGAACTCAGTCTGGTAAAGCTCTTTTTTCTTCTGTAGAGGAGAATGACTTCATTATTACATTTTGACTGTTACCCAGTTCCATGCTCTTAAGAATGGGTGTTGCACATAAGACTGCTTTTTTCATTAATTTGTTAATTCTGATTTTATTAAGTGGTTAATATTAAATTGTGATTGGCAAGATAATTTATTTCCTGATTGAGGTGCATCATTAATGCTGGATGACAGCTTATCGTAGTGCTTGTAATGGCACAGAATAAATCTAACTACAGAATGGATATGTCAATCTTTAAGTCTAGCTTTTCATTAGGAAGTGTACTTGTATGCAAGTTTTACCCAGTTACAGAGGCTACAGATCCCCTTGATTTGTTACCAAGTTCCCTGTGTACCAGATGTTCATAGTTACATGAGTTAGTTTTGTGGCTCCTGTATGAATGATGGAGCTTGGAAATCTTGATGGGTCCTCTTTTTCTGCCATTAACTTTATTTCTTACATCTTCAGTTAGTATGGGATTTCAGAGGCTGTGACACTGAGCTCTATTCAACCTGTCGCATCCTAAATTTTTTTCCTAAGGGATAAATCTCTCTTCTCCTGAGGAGATAAAGTAAAAGCCTGATTTAAAGTCTATACCTCATGCTGTGTCCCTCTCTTATGTCTCATAACTGCTATACCACATACTTTAATGGGGTTGTAGGAGGAATATGTTGTCTTTATTGATTTCATCTACAGAGGCTTGACAATGCTTTCCTCGGGCCGCTTTCCGCTTTGAACTTCTACATAGGCCCAGGTGTTATGGGTGATTGGACTCTTCGCTTCTAAAAATTGCCATTGATTCTGAAAGATTTCTCTAGTGAAATGTTTACAGATCAAGCATGGCAACTTTCTCTACCATCGGTGGATGTCTAGGATCATTAATGCAGCACACTTCAATCTGGCATGCGTAATTTGTTAAACTAGAGGAGTTTCTGAGACGGGGGAAGAAATTACCTTCCCTTTTTGTTTGCTGCCATGAAGAGACAGGGCAAGCTGTCATGAGAGAGTAGAGGGGAAGAAAGTACCACAGGCAGACTGACTCAGAATTGCACTGAAATAAGTAATTTTAGTGAGTTTCTGATTATGTGATGCCCTCAAATGTAATGATAATATGTGAAGTATGATTTGTAAACTTATGTAATGGTTGCACAAATAGTACCTACAAACTGCTTGTCCACCTACTCTTGGGTTTTAAAATGTTGCTTGCCTTTTATTTTGATGTTACCCTTGTGGTTCTTCAAAGTCCAGGAACTTTGAAGGTTTTCTCCAGATAACTGTTTGGAGGGTACTGCTTACCACTGCAGAGCACCTCGATTTATATACGGTCCAGGATGTGATGAATGGGTACTTCACAGAGTTCTAGGCGTTTTCTCCACATGTTCCTAATTGGGGCTTTTCTTTTCCACCCAGGCGCCCTGTTCCATACGTACACTCTTCTCTAGACATGCTTTCTGTCCACTTTGTAGTCTGTGAGATGAGGGAATGTGTGTAGCCATGTGAATGATAGTGGAGTGTGAGGGAGAGGTCTCCAGCTAGCAGTGCTCGCGTAGAAGTGCCTGTAATGCAAAAGCCTTTGTAGACACACTCACCCTGAAGAATAGTTAGGTTTAAGTAACCAGTCGTTTCAGCCTTCCTCACTTACGTCAGCAGTGAAGGATGACTAAGCTGCGTAAGATTTTTCTGGTTCAGACAATAACTTTCTTGCCTCTAGAAAGCTTGCAAATCTTTCAGCAGTAGCAGCATAGTGGAGCCCTAGAGTCCCCGCATGTTGAAGTGGGAACTGTCGCAGTGAATTATGCCTGCCTGTTGTGGGCATTCATGGTGTTGGGTTTTATTTCTATCAACTTTTCTTAACCACAAATTTCTAATAATAACACTTCTTACAATTTTACAGAATACTCTGGCAGTGAAGAAAATACAGATATTTCACAGGAGCTTTCTCCTGAAAAATCAGTTGTCACAAAATGTCTTTCTTCAAATAAATCATCTGCCCACCCAAGCACCTTGCTACACTGCTCTAGTTCTGGACAGCACAGAGGAAAATCAAAAACAAATGGTAAGATGATTCTCCTTTATGGTTTGCTGATTCTGTCTTTCATTACCAGTAAATGTGTGAGCTGCACTAATACACTAGTGTGTACTCATGATGTAAATTTGGCTCTTCCTATGCATAACTGTGTTTCCTTTCCCCTGCCTGAAGAAGTTGAACAAGTTCACTTGCCAGAGCTCGATGTTGCTGCTTTTTGCTTTGACTTCACCTTCACAGAAGCTTTAAGACCGTTCCCCATATTTCAGAACTCAAACTGATTTTGCATCTTTTTGCGGCACTGTATTAACTCTATAATAACAATGCTCAGACTTCAGTAATTCAATTTTTCATATTTCCAAAGTTTTTTACAAAGTAATAACTCATTCAGAGTTAAAAATAGATGCTGTGCAAGTTTTACAGAAGTATGTGTGTTTTGTTTGAGACCACTGATGTGGGTTTTATGTAATTACAGAGATACAGTATGATACATGGTTGTAACAACTTTGAGCTTCATAATGATGAGAAGCTCTTGAGTGGATATTTATTAGTGAATCATAGTACTTCATAAACCGCTCATAATGTGGCTGCTGTGATCCAGCTCTCATAATTTTTAATATCTTGGTCCATCCTTGCTATTTACGGTCACAAGCTGGTACAATAAAAAAGGAGGACAAACATTTTGATCTTTCAGTTGTTATTAAAGCTCACAAATTTGAAGGAAATGGGAAATGTATGACAGCTTGATCACATACAGGAACCTCAAATTCCTTATTGTACAGATACACTGTTGGTGACCATTTGATTTTTTTTTTTCCCCCACACAACTTTTATTGTTTGGTATTAGGTAAAAGGTAAAAACTAACTTCATTTAATTCCATTATATATGGAAAAGAGGAAATATTAAAAACTACTGAGGCACAGATGGTGATAATGTTTTAAAACGTGTTCTGCAAGTCTCGTCAGCTGCGTTTTTGGAGCGTATTGACCATAGAACATAATGACAGTATAGTAACATGGCCACCAGTTGCTCAGACTTTTGATCAGTTCATAGACGTTGAAAGTGGTGAAAAGTATTGAAAAGCGGTTTATTTCATCCTTTATGCAATTGCTTTGCTGCTTTTTGCATCTGCAGAACTGGTACTAACAATAAAAGCCATGCCAGATAAATAGAATCTGGTGTAAGTAGTAGTAAAACTACTTTTTGTGTAGAATGAAAGTGCAGTGAGCATAACTTGTCGCTTCCAGAGTACTTCAGGAAAGAGTGTCCTATCTCAGAGGTGGAAAGAATTTTCAAACATGAAAAATAACTAATGCATCGGGCTGTCAGTCCCTTACACTTGAGAACAGACGTTCTTCCAAAAGATCCAGTTTATACCACAAACTGGTTCTTCTACAGTCTTGTTTTAGGCACTAAGTGATCAAACTGCTTCTTCCCAATATACTTGAGAGACCGCAGTCTACTTAAGAGTGACTAAAATATACATTCCACTCTCCTCCAGCTCATTAGAGTATTTCCCAAATAATTAAAATCTGTATCTTCTCCCTCTGACCTTAAAATTCTATCTCAAGGAAGCTGTAGGCATTGCATTAATATTATTGAGGTAAGTACGTCAATTTAGCATGCTGTGAAACAAAGACTTTCTTGGCAGTTTTATTCAATCCACAGAGATGCACTAATGCTTTAAGTAGCACGGGGAGCATTCTTAAAGAATACCTGGGGCAGCACACTGCCCCTGAACTAATAAGTGTGTCCTTGACAGGAGGCTAAATGAAAATAATCTTTTCTGAAGCAGGATTAAATTCTGTGGTAGACTCTTGCACGTTTCTGTAATGGAGATGTTACTTTGTGAGATGGACTGCTTTGTAAGACAGAACCCTCTTCTCTCTTGTAAGCTCTACACTTAAAATACCAAGTCACAATTATGCAAATCGCAAAAACTAGTATGTATCCTGCTTGAATTTATAAATCTGGTTTTGTTTATTATGCATACTTGTCTAAAGAGACTTTGTGCCTTTGGTTTGAGGCACTGTATGTTGACAGTACAATTTTAAAGACAGAACCTGTTAAGTTGGAATATTTTGAAGGAGCTATTAATGAGAGTATAAAACTTCATTATGTAGTAACCTTCAGTAAACTTACTGTTTATTGAAGGTCACTGCATAATGTAGTAACATTGGATGTTCCTTCAATTACACGGTGAACTCGTGCTTTTAGAAATATATGTCTGCATACTTGGGATGAAATCTTGAAAGCTATTTGACCTTTTTGTAATATCTTGTGATTTTATCTACTTTTTGTACAGAGGATGACACCCTGAGTGAGTCATCTATGGATAGCTTGCTTTGGAGTGATGATGACTGCAGTCAGGATGTTGATGTAACCACAAACCCTGATGAAGAAGTTGAAGACAGTGATTTTGAGATCGTTCGGTGTGTTTGCGAAGTAAAAGAAGAAAATGACTTCATGATTCAGGTATGAAGTGGAGGTTAAATGCACATTTTGGTATATACAATGGAAGGTTTCAGCTATTGTAGAAATATGTGCAGGTACGTTCTGTATATGAAATGATCTATTGTTGTCATAAAACTTTTTCAGGTAGCCTGTCAGGGTGAGCAGCTGCTATGATAGGTGGAAAACTGCCTTCTGATACAGTTTGGTTTTTTTGACCGAAGTAAAGTGGAAGAGGGACAGTTCTATACAAGCCATTAACAGTTTGTCTGTCACTTGCTGTTTTGCGTTTTTCTAAAAATTAGAGCACTTCCTAGTTTTAGAGAATATGTATTTAAAATCAGTGGCTTATCTGGCTTTTTTGTTTCCCCCTCATTCTGAGCATGTTCAGAACGTTGCCATGAGATGGTGGTACTCTTCCACTTCTCTGCACTGGGAAGAAACTTGGCTTAAACATACAATTCTTTAGATAGGATGAACAAAAAAATCACTACTTGAGTCTTTTGTTTTGAAGGAGAGCTGCATTCATCCATTCTGCAGCTTTTTCTGTAGTTTGTAAATTCAAAGTTTCTAATCTGCGTAAGGCCATCTGTTCGTTCTCCTTATGTACTCTTGTTAAACCAACCTTACAGAAAACTGTTTCCAGCTAGAGCAGTGTCTATTATCTGTCCTGCTTAAAACTGATGATAAAAGCCTCTTTGGAACTTCTACTTACTGAGATGTTTGTAAATTTTCAGGAAACCATTCCCCACATAGCTGCTCTGAGCCATTCCACCCAGTTCCTATTCATTTCAAATAGGTCAAACATATTAAATAAAAAAACTTCAGCATTTTTTGCTCTATTTCATTTTGCCACCACTTCTTACACAAGCTCCCTGGTCCCCTTTGGTAATTCCCCCTAAGTCTTAGAAGATGCATATGCAGGGTCTTAAGCGTGTGATGCTCTTGAACTGCGATCACGAGCTTTTCATAGTTGTCTTTTTGAAGAAATTAGGGTTTTTTAAATTTTGTTCTTGAGGAGGCCCCCACCCTTCCTATCTAGATAACTTTTTGCTTGTGGGAAAACAAATTCAAAGTACAGTAGAATAGCTTGGCATCTGTGCTCATTGCAAGTTTTAAGGTAATCGTTGCATTCTGTTGAGGAGGTTGTTTCACTTGTGAAAGGATATGGCATGACACTGACTGCAGAAATATTTTTCTGGTACATGAACCTCACCCCCATCTGCAGCTTTTGAATTCGCTTTCCCAGGCATTCTGTTGGTAATTTTGGGGAGGTTTGAATCCCATTTTATGGGACCCCTTACTGGGATAGTTTCTGGCATGTTCTGTGAACTGCATTTCTTTTTTGCTGTTTGGAACTAAAAGGAAGGACAGAAGCTGAGCTATAATACCTCACAGCCGCTGCTTGTTTTTTGGTGGACTTTATTGCTTGAATGGAGGCAGAAACCTGTTAAGGAGAAGAGGGGGTGCACTGTTTAAATTGTAGTGTGAAGAATTCTTGGCTTCTACAGCAGGACAGTTGAAACATCTTTTTTGCTCTGAACATCGACAACCTAATTTCAAAAATTGTTAATAGGACTAGCTAACGCAGCTAAGTTTTGATATTTTTTTTTTTTTGTCCTCCATGGTCGAGTTTAAGAGCTAACTTTGCCGGGGTAGTTTTCTTTGGCCTTCCATGTTACTTCATGGAGACTTGCTCTGGAAGGTAGGACATTTTTTCTCTTACTGCTGAGTTCATTTTGATGCACACCTTTGTATTAGTGTTGGATTCTGACAACCCAGGGCAAAAGATTCCATGTGCGTTAGTAGGAAAGGGTGTAGTGATGGGCAGTGGGCAAAATTAGATAAAGAGCATCTGAGTGTATAGGAGGAAAAGGAGTCTCATGGTTGGGAATAAAAGGGGCGGGCTGCCGTCTGAGGAGATAACTCAATGGAAAACACGGAGATATATTTCTGGCAAAAGTAGGCTCAACACTAGTCTGTGATTGCAGAATGCAGAGAACTGTCAGCTAGCTCAGGACATGGGCTATGGATAGCTTTCACGTAAGGTTTCGTGAGCTGCTTCTGAGATCGATTTTCTAGGTTGAACAAGTTTGTGGGGTTTTTGAGTGTATTGCAAAGTGTTTAAACACGCTAGCTGCGTTCTAAAAGAATTGTCTAGGAGAGCAGGTTATTCTCTCTGGAAAAGAGGTGCAGATCAACAGCATGGTGAGTACCTGCATTTGTTACGGGGATTGATGCAATCGGAATAGGGGAGCAAGGAGCTGGTAACAAGATTTTATAGAGTGATTTTATAGAACTTTATAGAGTGAGAATCCTGTATAGCTGCAAGAAGGAAAGATTTCTTCCTTATTTCCTACTTAAACTTTAATTAATACTTGGAAACTGAAATTTGGAAGTGTCTGCCCTAGAGAACTTGCATTTAGACTTGTCTGTCCTCTCTTCCTGAAGATACATATTTTTGTGCAGTGTGTGGGGTTTTATAAGAATATTACCATTCTTTGTACTTATCTCCATTGGGATGTTTATTCTGCCCCTGCTTATTACTCTGAGATCTGACTGAAATATGCTGGCGCTTGGGGTACTTGCTTGAGCGTGTGCCTGTGTGCCAATCTGCCTTGACCTGGTATCAAAATTAGGAGCTAGGGCAGTTTCTCCATGCACGTGACTGGAGGTTCATTCCTCCCAGGATGCATACATGGGGCCTTCTTACAAGAGGGAGAATGGTAAGTAATTTTCTTTTCAAACTGCACTCATTTTCACGAATGTGCCAAATCTAGAAATAATGAGGGGGAAAAAAGGTTAATTTTAAATGCAAGCAGCACCTTTTTTTTTTTCCTGAAAGATCAGGGACCGTTAAGGTTTAATGAAACTCTTACATAGTTAAACCAAGAGTTTTGTTCCATTTAGGTTTTTAATAATAAAACCCCCAAAACTTCAGTTTAGAGGTTTTGCAAAAAACTCTTCCTTAATCTTGAACTTGCCTTAAATTGTCTCAAGCAATTTGTGCATAAAGAATACCATTCATTACACCGGGATACAGAAATATGGTTTTGCATTTAAAGTAACTACCTGCTTCAGTTAGTAGAAGTTAAAATTGGAGAAAGCATAAAAAATAGTATATCGTTGGTCAATGCTGTTTCATTCCAGTCTCTATAACTTTGCAAAGAGGTTACTAGATTTCATTTATGGAGCCTGTGTAAAGTAGTAGCTTAGCATTGTGGTGTTCTGCTTCTGAAGGCACAGTACTCCCTTCTTAGGGTAAGGGTTGGGCCCAAATAAGTCCAGACAAAATGTCATTGTCCCTTTCTTTTGTGTTTGGGGTTTTTTTGTTTGTTTGTTTGTTTTTGTTTTTTTGTGTGGTTTTTTTGTTGTTGTTTGTTTGTTTTTAATACCTAAACATTGGTGAGTTTGTGTGTGACATTGAGAGTTTTGGGGCTGGATTTGGTGGCTTTGGAGGTGATGGATGTAAACGGACTTGGGATATTTTTGTTCTGGTAGCTGAAAAGCTGCTTTAAATACATGTCCATTGAGTTCAGTTATTTCCTTTGCACTTGAACTTCAATTTAAATATTATTGCACAATTGTGCATGTTTTTTCTCTTCAAAATCTCTTACTTGGCTTGCTTTGAATCACCTGGCTACTGCCTGGGCAGGGGTAGCTTCTATTAGCATGTGTCCAGAGCAATAGCCTGTAGCCTGGCCATCCAGGCTGTGAAGTAGAACACGCAGATAAAAGGAAGGACCTATGCCCTGTTGGGGTGGATATTTGAATATCAGTTGAGTAAAATAAAAAAAGCTGGGATGCTTCATTAGTGTTCTGGGCAAATTTGCCTGGAAAATCACTGAGTGTAGCTCTGTGCCATATGGCATTTTTTATAGGATGCAAGTGTAACTAGGTCCAGGAGCTCCCTTATTTTTAGCGTGCAGTCTGTTTTTCTTAATCTGTCCTCTTTTTTTTTAAGACACCTTTTTCTGGCTCTTACTAATCATCTTTGTGAAAGGAAGATGGTCTCTCGGCCTTCTTTGAAAACATCCCCTTATTGCTTTAGGGCTATTTACCTGTTTTGTAAGGCAAAACATTGTTAGTCCCATCTTTCAGAAACCTCTTTCTCTCTAACCTTATGTTCTGTGTTCCCAGTGCTGCTGTTTCCTCTACACCTAGACCACTAATTTAATACAATGATGTATTCAGAAATTGGTGGTCCCTTTCTGTCTCTCTTACCTTGAGGAAAGGCAGCAGATTAATAAGAGCACTAATAAAAGTGGTGCAAGTGTTCAACATGGATGAGATGTTTATTAAGTTGGCATCTTTGTAGGTCAGTGAAGAGCAGCATCTAAGATGGCTTGTGGTTGCTGTTTGTGTTTGGTTTAGCTCATTTTGAAAACCTTTGCCAATATTGAGGAGATCACTGCATAAAGCTTTTGCTTGTGCTCTGAGAAATAAGGGTTATGACCTCTTGTCTCACTGCTTGTGAAAATAGTAATGCTGAACTGACACCACAGTTTCAAATCAAAATTGTCTTAATATTCCTATGTGGGGTTTGTCCCATGTTTCAGTGGTCTTTAGGCTACAGTTGCAGTTTTGTCTGCTTGTTAAAGTGTGTGTGTGAGGAAAGTGACTGAAACAGAACAGGTGGATATACTTTCTCCTACTGTAAAACTGTATGCCTTTATGTACAGTGATTGCATTTGAAATAGCATAATTGCACTAAAAAATAGGACCAAAATTATATTCAGTCTTTGCCAGTATGATTGCTCATGCTTGGAAGGATGTCACAAGTTTTTAGAGCCTAGTACAACTGCATCTGCACTTTAGTTTTATATTAATAGAGCTACCTCTGAAATAGATAAAATGTTAGAGACACAAGTATCAGAAAAGCGTAATATTGGCTAGTCCTATGTGACGTAAATAGCCCTTGGATTTTATAATTGAATGTGATTAACTGTTTGAGGGGGAAACCTTTTCATTCAGAAAACTTCATACATTTTGCTAAAGAAAGCTTGACTGCATACTGTTTTCTGTTCTGATTATGTGTGCATGCGTCTCATTAAAGATTTTCATCTCCAGAGGGAACATTTTTGCAACTTTCAGGTGCTTCCACTTTGTCATTGTTGTCATTCTCCAGAAATCCATGCGAAAAATCTGTGGGAAGGCTTCAAATTTTATTGTAGTCTGATTCTTTAATGTATTTGCTTGTAGCTGGAAGAAGGGGGTGGACATTAATAATACGCCTTTTTGTCTTAAAATATGTAGATGATGTGTCTCTTAATTGAGATAATCTTATTGAGCTCCTGTAGGCTTCATTTCTGTTGATGTGCACTTCTTGACTTTAAACAGTGTGAAGAGTGTCTGTGCTGGCAGCATGGAGTCTGTATGGGTTTACTGGAAGATAATGTACCTGAGAAATATACCTGCTATATTTGCCAAGATCCTCCAGGTACAGAAATGATAAGGTTACAGAGCCTTCTTCTATATGTAGTAACTTTCTTAGTTTTTATATGTATATATTGCAAACATTAAACTTTTTTTTCCCCACCCTAGCTGTGTCTGTCATTGTAGGTGATTGAGTTCCATTTTAGATACAGAAAGATTAATTTATGTGAATGTACATGAGTCAATATTGTGGAATTACAGCTGGACAGGAATGGAAATTAATGTTTTCACTGTGATGACCATCTGTCATGTATTTGTCAGTAATAAAGATTGTACTGTCTGGGTATGGAAAATGAATTTAGAAGCACTCAGGAAACTTAAGCAGAGACTCCTGCAGATGGGCACATCTTGCGGGATGTGACTGCAGCTTTCCTCCAACGTGACCAGGCTTATGCATTCTTTAAAATGTCAGCAAGAGGCTTGCTGGTTCACAACAGCTGTGATATGCTAGTGCTTCTTACGGGAAGGCACTTGGAATCCGTGTATATGAATACAAATATAAATTATCATGGTTAATGCAGTCAGAGTTGATTAAGCAATATGTTCTCTACTCCTAACTATGTATTTTAAAATGTCTTAGTTCATCTTATGTAGCAGGTAAAATTACACTTATGTGGATCTTTTCTGACTTCCTACTCTGAATTATAAAGCCTTGCTGAATGTGGAAACAGGTGAGGTTTGGGCTTGGGGCCGTTTTCGTAAATGATGAGAAAATGGGATCTCTGCCCAATCACAAGACCTTTTTGGTTTATATACATATTTGGATTGTGATCTCTGCTTTTTTTTGGCTGTTTAAAACTACCAGCTCTTTCATAGCTTAACTCATTGATTTGTGTAGTTCGCACACCAATGTTGTTTGTACCCATAGCAAGGAAGACACGCTATGCCTGCCTTCAGTTATCTAAGTAGTAAAATAGCTTTAACATTTACGTTTTTTTACAGTATCTTGCATCCAGATTTAAACCCTCTGTTTTCAAAATATTTTGCTTTGATTTGTGTCAATTTGAATTAGTTTTAAATGTAACTAAAGAACACACTGAAACTGAAGTTTTGCCATCACAGTTGAACTATTTGTATTTAGTAACATCTTTATCAGAACGCTTTTTGGTGGAAAACTGATTACAACTAACACTTCATTTGTTTAATTAGTTTAATAACTTTTACAAACTATTGCTTTGAAGATCCTGAAACTTACTTTTTTTTTTTACTTGGGTTTAATTTTTACCTTTGTCTTGAAAAAGGAAAACATATCCAACTTTTTGACTGCAAAAGTGGCTAATCAATTTCAGTGAATCTGCTGTTGGCTTGAAATGAGGTAAATAGACTTCATGAATCTGCAAAGAAGTTGCTTTTAAAACTGGACATTGCCATTCAGCAAACTATTTAGGAGCTTTCCCGAATTTAGTGCTGGGACTTGTAACAGCACCATTCATACTATTGGGAATAAAAGCAAGTTTAGCGTAATTTTGCTTTAAAAACTATACCAACTGTCACTTTAGACCTTTTTTTTTGACTCAAGTGGGATTTTTAAGAGACTTGTTAACATTTAATCTTGCTTAAACATTATCAAGATACTTATGATGTGACAGACTCATTCAAGCCATAGAAAGCATACACTGTTGGATTGTCTTGTGTCTTCTCTTAAGCTTACGCACCTAGAAAGAGAGCACTTGTGCCTGAGTGCACCGCAAAGTAATGCCATGGGTGGGCTTCAGTTGGGTAATCTCAGTGTTGTTCAGATGCCAAATGGAGTTACAAAACTCAGGATTTTATTCCTGTGGACTGAACTTCATTTTCTGTCCGGATGGTTAGCTTCTCTAATGCAAAAATAAATGTACGGGGGTTAATACGGGTACGTCAGGAGTGTCTCCAAAAGTGGTTCTGGCCATGCCTAGAAGATCTCTTGCTTAATATACAGCATATCTGCCTGAAAAGTTGAGCTAGAACATCTTTTATTCCCTGTGTTGGTTTCTGTTTGAGAGTTTTTGGAGGTCTTACTTCAGAACATTGGTTAGTGTTCTATACAGCCTAGTGCCTGAGTGCACTTACAAGCATGCTCGTTTGCTTTTACTCCTTTACTGAGACAGAGTGTTAGTATTGAATTTAACTTTGAAAGTGTCATTTATGTCTACGGATGCTCATACAGGGTGTGATAGAGAAACCATTTTGCTGCCATTCTGTAACTACCATCCGAAAGCATATAAACATCTGTGACCAAGTTCTGCTCACTTCTCAGCACAGCTTCCTAAGAGTTGTTTTGCTTCATTGTGCCAAAGTCAATCGCATGGGCAGCATTGTGATGTAATGTGTATGTAGGGTGATCCTCTGTGCTTGCTCTGCTGCCTAGGAACTGTTGTGTTTTGGTTTTTTTTAAGCTTTTTCTTAACTGATGAAACTTCTAGTCAATATTAACCTGCTTATATTGGAGACTTTTTTTGTTAATATCGTTCTGAGTCTGTGCTCCAATATTATCTCTGATTTTGTAGGTTCGCTGCCTGGGCTGTATACAGGCCAGTGAATCGAGTGGTGTTGCTCAGGGTGCTGAGCATTCTTCTGACAACATCTGTTGTAACAATATGTTTTACAGGGTGTGTGGGGGCTTTTGTTGGGTTTTTGGCTTGGATTTTTTGCTTGTATTTTTGCAATTTAGCAAGCATCTGAAGTTACACTCTTTCCTGATGATACCATTTTGCTTGACTTCTTAAGTTACTTTTACTGATGCATTTATCACGTTTAATGTAATTTCATTTCAGCTGCAGTTAATATTCTGACCTCTTAAGCTAAAATTAGCATTATTAATAGCCTGACATAAGCAAGTTCTCCATCAGAACCTCATCATTGATTCCTTTAAAATTTACTTTTGAATGGCTGTACTAATACATGTATGATGCTTAAAAACAAGACCACTGGAGAAGGGAAGTTCACTGCCTTTTGCTGCATTTTTCTGTCTCCAGAAAGCTGTATTCAAACTGTAGCTTTAGTTATAACCATGGTTACTAGGCAGTGTGATAACCCTGCTAAAAATACACTTTTCTGTGTGCATCAGCTGCCATTACCTGTTGTGGATGTCCTTTGGAATTTGGGGTCTGAATGCTTTTTACAGTTGGGCTGAGTTTATCATCTCACTTCCCACTTCAGAAGTTCTTCATGTCTTCAGGGTTTTATCTGCTATTACAGGATCTTTATTGGTATTATTGATAAGAACAAATAAGCTGTTGCAAGACTTTGAGATAATCGGAATTACTACCAGTAATGTCAACATACCGTAGTTAATGCTGCATTTTAACACGCTCATTACTGTTGCTTTAGGTCAGAGGTCCAGCTTAAAATACTGGTATGAGAAGGAGTGGTTAAGTAATGGTCACATGCATGGCTTAGCATTTTTGGAAGAAAATTATTCCCACCAGAATGCCAAGAAGATAGTAGCCACTCACCAACTTCTTGGCGATGTACAGAGAGTGATAGAAGTACTGCATGGACTGCAGCTGAAGATGAGCATACTACAGTAAGCAGTATTTAAGTATCAGTCGGCATGTTCTCAATGTGAATTAGATTTCAAATAGTAGAAAAATAACCAGAAATTTAGACTTACTTTGTGCTTCTTTGTGGATATATAACAACATAATTGAATTGCTAATGTGATCTTGGGAAAGGACTTCGCTGTTTAAAAACTGTTTAAGTGTGTTGAGGAGTATAAATTGACCATGCGTGTGTAGAAGGGTTGGGAAAGTGTGAAGGAGAGAGGGAGAAAACTAATAACAACAGTTTCTCTTAAAGCACCTAAATAGATACAAGTAACAAGAAGAGGGTAGGTCTATAAGCTATTCTTAAAATGCTTGCCTTTTCCATTCCAGTAATCCTAAATTATAGCTTTCCCAGCAGAAATAAAATCTTTTTGTTTGTCATAGTGTGTTGCTCTGTTGTAGCAGGAGAGCAGTTGCAGCTTCAGCAACCTGTAGTAACTCATTTCTATGCAAAGATTATTACAGCTATATATGAAAAAATAACATGTTCTGTAATCACTGTAGAAATCAAATTTTCTGCATCTTCTCATGTTTGAAGTCATCCTTGTTTTCTGATGACTGAAAAAAGTCCTTCTCTAACTGGAATCCAGCAGTTTTAAATTGATTGAACTCCATATTTATAATTTATTAGTTGATAAATTGCACAGCAGCAGCTATTTGGAAAGCAAAGCTTTTAGTGTTTTCAGAATTTTTTAGAACTTTTTACCCTTAAATTTACTCTGTAGTGATGCAGTAGGGCCACTGGCAGTACTTGAAATGCTTTAACAGTGGAATGATGCTTAAAGCAAAAGAGTAGCAATTTTAACATAAGTTTTTGCGTTTCCATTATGGTATTCTTTAGTCAGATCTGTAAGTAACCCTTTTCTTCTTTGGAGAGGGCAGAATATAAATATTGTAAGACCATTCCTTAGGCCTTTTCTGAAATAGTTAAGGCTTTAAATTGTGCCTTTCCAGTTGTAGAGTAAATTGAAAATCACATAGTACTAAGACATGGAGCACTGGGCAGATATGTGATGCTTGTAACAGATTTTGTTCCTTTTCTGTCCCATCCTGAAAGTTGGTGTGATGACCAGGTTTAACTAAAGATGACTTGTGGTCCTGTTAGGACCATCTTGTTAAAAGCTGTAACCCCTCGTTTTCTTTATTACGTAAATCAGAAAGGATTTTAAAAACTGTTGAATTAGAATGACTGTATTGTTGATGCAGATCTACCATCTAGGGGAGAGGAGATGATTTCACAGCTGCCTGAAATTATTAGGAGAGTGTTGCTCAGTGTTTCCAGGAGGTGGCAAAGGCTCAGAAATGACATTGACAGCTTCGGTGCAATGAGAAGGAGAATCAGCCATCAGAACGCGACAGTTAAAAGGTTGCTCAAGTGTTTGAATTTTTATCTTCATGTAGATGGTGCATCATCTTTCAGTTTTCTGCCTTCTGTAAAGTTATCCCTTGCTCTTTGCTGAGCAAAACAATGCCTTTTAGGTGTAGAATATCAGTGGAGTTGGAGTAGAAAGCTTTGGTAAATGAACACTTGGCTTTCACTTTCTTAGGCATGCCTTCAAAATTGCTCACCAAAGATGCCATAGACACACGTCACTGGGGGTAGAGGTGCTTGTACACAGTGGTCTGAGCAAGTCCTTGGCAGGTGTACAAACTGTAGTTTCCTCTGATAGACACTGAAGAAACATTAGCTACTGTAGGACAGACTAGAAAGCAGTTACTTTGGAAGTAAAATGGTCATGTTTTTCTGAGTGGTTTGGCTAACAGCTGGAAAAGCTGATCAGGTTAAACCCGATCAGGTTAAAGGAGTAAGTCCATCTGCCTTTGTTTTCAGGGAAGCACAGAGTGGGGTTTTGGGGCAGACACACCCACCCACCCCCCCCACCCCACCCCACCCCCCTTTCTGTGCAGCTGAATGCAGGTGCTTTAGGGTCAGGATTTGCTTCTGCTGCATTCTTGCAGCCCGTAGCAGATAAGCTGCCTACCCTTTGAAGATAAGCAGAGTGATTCTGCTTTGCTCTCCTTTTTACTGCTGTTTTAATGCCTGACAGACATGTGGAAGGACAGTATCAGTTACAGCACTCACTCTAATTTTTTTTGTTTTTTATATCCATGTAAGAATCTGATACCTGTAGCTGTCTCTGCTGCTGGAATAAATAACCCATTAGTCAATTTGAAAAGATTAAAAATAAGAATTTTTGTAAGAAGCAGGTGGGGGGACTATAGTATACCAGGCAGTAGAGTTTCCTTAGCACCTTGGGATTTAAAGGAAAGTTAAAGTTTTAAAGGAAATAATAAAGAAGTTCTGCACTACCACCACCCCAAGTCCTCAGTTGTTGTTGTTACTAGAGGGCTAAAAAATATCAATGGATCGAATTTTGAAGTCTATTTTGGGGAACTACAGGCTAATGTTTGATACTGAGTGGTTTGAGGGGTCTTCTTGTTTTACTAGTGTTTGAAATTGTTAAAATCTGAGTTTAGCTTCGGTGTATTTGACTTACCTTACTAATACCCCAATGAAAATGAGTTTATGCTGTTAATAAATTGTAAATATTGAAGAAAAATGCTCCTTCAAGGGCAACATTGGTGAAAAGTTGTATGTATCTATTTGAAACATATTCTCAACTTTTTTCTTAATGCCAACGCTTGGCTTATATACCATGTTATAGAAATGAAAATAGGGAACATAACAGAACATTGTAGAAAGATACATAGTTGAGGTCAGTGAAATTATATTATTTCAGAATATTTGGGATTTTTTTACTGATTATGATGGCTAAAGCATGTAGTAGTTCAAATATTCTTACTTAATTACTTATGTAATAGGATAGTTTGGTCAGTCACTTTGATGTTTAAATTTCAGTGGTTTACTTTTTTTATGTTTAAACAGAAGTAAAGAACATCCTGACCTAAAGCTTTGGTGTCATCCATGGAAGCACATTACAGTGGATGAAAAAATTCATACAAAGCACATCATTCACATTGAGGAAGACTGTTGCAAAGAGGAGACGACAAGTTACAGAACTTGGAATGGGACAGTTGAGAAACCCTCAACTACTCCTTCCGTGGAGGAATCTTACATTACGAGTGAACACTGTTACCAGAAGCCTCGAGCCTACTACCCTGCAATAGAGCAGAGACTGGTTGTGGAAACAAGAGGTTCAGCCATGGATGATGGAGTAAATAGAATAAGGGAAAACAGGGATGATGCCCTATCAGAGAGATTTGGCTGGAATCTGGACCGAGAAATATGCAAGATGGAAAACGAATCCAAGCACAATTACTCTAAGGTATTTGTATTAATTTTTTCCTATACTGTTAAATTTAAGTTGACAGTTCAAATTAAAACAACAGACAGGATCAACCCCTTCACTTCAAATAATAAGTAAAGAAGTAGGTTGAAGAGGACTTCTGGACCTTTAATCATCTGCACAGTCTGTGGAACATGCATTATGGTCCACTGGCAGTTCATTGCTGCTTAGTTTTATGCGTGTTAAATGTAAAAATAAACACTAGCAGAAGGATAGAGAGAGAACAAGGCAAGCATGTATGATACTACCAAATACACTGGTATTCCACCTTTTAGTTATTTCCATCTCATTCCCGTGTTTCTTTTAATAGTTACATTAACTAAATTAATTCCATGTTCCTCAGGCAGCATTTCATGGTGGGGGAAAAAAAAAAGAGGAGCACCCTGAACTGAGTTTTTAAGAATGGTCACCATTGAACAGTCCTGTATCCTCTTCCTACTGGAGCACTCTAGTTTGATCTTTTCAACTGTTGATTCTCACTGTCAGGTCCATCAGAGACCTGCCTTTCTATACCCCAATGCAAAAATTTTCCTTTAATTAGTTAGTGCCACATCATATGAAATAGAGTTTGACAGATGTTGGAAAGCATCTGGGAAATACTGACTTGCCTTTTTTCAGGTTACAAGGTTATTTAGCTTTTATTTAATACATAAGCTGTAATTTATGTTCTTTTTAACGTCTCTCAATTGAGATTACTTTATCTCCCAGAAAGGCATATATTTCAGTTCTGCAGTCTTCTAGGAGCTGTTTTCTAAATCCTGTCATATTTCAGCAGAATTATGAAAAAAGTAGGGGAGTAGAATCAATACTGCTGACAGTGTAGTCAAGTTTTATAAGTGGTGGTAATGTTTGGGGTTTTTTTTTCCTAGATGCTTCAATGAAAGTTTTAGTAGAATTGAGATGAGATTCCTTCAGGAAAAATTCCTTCTCACTGCAAAATCCTTTGCTCTTTAGTTGATTACGATCATGTTAAAAATGACTTTAATGTTCCCTAGGATGCACAGATTAAGTGCAGTATCTTCCAGCTGGAAATTGGCAGGGAGCTAGATACACGTATATATGCTATTTTTTTGAAAATCAGATGCTTGTGAAGTGCAAAAAATAGGTCTTAGCAAAATACCTATAAAAGCACGTCTGTATTTAGATCCTCTTGCCCAAACTGCTTAATATTTGTGTATGATCTCTTCTCTGTGTCTCTATCCTCCGCTAACCTAAGATTAGTTGAGCAGTTAGCTTGGGTAACTGTAAGGACCCAGACAGTCTGGCTCACCAGTTCTGTTTCACTGTTACAAATATTAATGCGTGTATTTCTGCTAGGTAAGAGAGTCTGTCTCTAAGAAAGGCTCTCCAGAGGAAGCTATTGAATTGAAATTGCTGGAAAAAGACGAAGGAGTTGTGAACTCGCAGCTACAGTGGCAGCTTAATCTTTTAGCTCATGTGGAATCTCTGCAAGATGAAGTCATACACAGAATGGATTTCATTGAGAAGGAGCTAGATGGTAGGTAACATTATTCAATTTCAAAAACTAACTGTATTTAACTGAATTACCTGTTCAAAACATGTTAACTTGAATTTTACTTCTGCAGACCTACAAAGAGACAATCGTTGCTTTGTCAGAAATATTGCGTTTACAGACACACTGCTGATGTTGGGGGGAGTGGATTTTAAAACAAAGATAAAATTAAAACTGAACGGAATTTCATAGAAAAAGTTCTAGTCAGAACACACCTAAATACTTGCATCAGATGATGATGATGTAGTGGAGTATCTTTCATGTCTTTTTGCTTTCAGTTTTTTTGTCATTTTCCGTAGCTCTTCTGTGTATCTGAACTTCCCTGTTCTTCAGAGATTTGCTGTCTGTGTTAGCCTATACTAGGAGGCCTCTTTGGTGCACAAGGCTCTTGTCTTTTCCTGTCTCTTCCAAATTCTTTACTTAAGTGTCTCTTGAATTTTTTTTTTCCTAGTAATAGAAAATTTCTAAACTCTTTATGTGTTTCTTTAAACAATCCAGGATAGTTCTTTTTCTTAATATCTTTAAGTCTGATCATTTGGTTGTGTAGTGGTTACAACGCAAGGGTATTGGGAATCTAACCTTTGCCAGAGTAAAAGTCCTCTTTGTAGTTCAGTAGCGTACTGAAAGATTGAACAAATAAAGGCATAAATCAGGTAATGAAGATCAATCAGGCCTGTAATCAAAATGCCTCTTTCATAAATGAAGAAGCTCTGGTTCACAAAGGTCAGGCTTCTTGTATCTGCTGTTGAGCTGGAGGGCTGCTCAGAGCATTGCTGCTCTGATCAGGAGTTTTCATATTTCAAGGCTGGATGTGTCAGTACTTGGGTAATGCCCACCAGTTCCTCAGCAGATACGGCCCTTAGGTTGAACTAGCCTGTTGATCTAGTTAGTGGCAATGGCTGCTACTGCTTCTCTTGGCACGTGTATTCTTGTCTTCAGGGTTTCGGTCTCCTTCCGCAGCACTGTCCTGTCCCCTGAACTGATCACAGGTCAATCTGACCACCTTTCTCGTGGTCACATTACATTGTCGCCCGAGTTGTCTTTTGGTCAGTAGTATTTCTGTTTCTTGTTTCCCACTGAGAAACTTTAGAGCAGGAATTCATTTTGTTTGTGTGCTAGTCTGCTGCTTGTGCTTTTGGATTACATCCCCATTTTCTGTTACCTAGTTCTCCTATCAGGAATGTATCTTCTGTTCTTCTCTTCAGGATTCTACCCTGGTCTAGTGGGAGGTGTCCCGGCCCAGGGCAGGGGGGTTGGAACAAGATGATCTATAGGGTCCCTTCCAACCCAGGCCATTCTATGATTCTCTCTCTTGGCCAACTGTATTCTGTATTGATGGCAAACTTCTTTCATTAGCATAGTCCTACCCTTTTAGGATCTTCACAATATCTAGTCCTGAATTTTCCTTCCTTGCTTTCTGCTAGGAACACCTGCTTGCTTTTTTTCTCTTCTCCTTCCCCCCACCCCACCCCCCGAATAATTTTGTCATGTATTAAAAGCTATTTGCAAAGACTGGTGTGAGGAGCCTGGTTTTCTGATTTCTGAAATGCTGAGTGTTAAAAACATTGCCCACTGCGCTCTCAAGATTTGCAAAAGATTTAAAGAATTCCTGTTTTGTGACTTAAAGTTATCTATTTACTGAGAATTGGAATAGTGACAGATTTGTTTTTCTCTGCAGTTTTGGAGAGTTGGCTGGATTATACAGGAGAGCTGGAACCACCAGAACCACTAGCTCGACTCCCACAACTCAAACATTGTATAAAGCAGCTTATAACGGACCTAGGCAAAGTGCAACAGATAGCACTTTGCTGCTCAACATGAGACTAGAAAATGTTGGAGACTTACTGAGTGTGAAGTTGAAGCATCTGATGTGAACAGCTCTGTATATTTAAATGAAATTAGCATGCTGGTTGCATGTGGTGCAGATTGACTTCAGGGATTTGTGAAGAAGTGCTGTTCAAAGAACAGCAAAAAGGTTATTTTATCTCATCATAATTTTGAGTTTATTAGGCAATTAAAACAATACGGAAGAGGTCATACTGTTGTCTTCAGAGCTTGGGTGTTGGTTGATAAATTACACTTAAATTTTCACTCCTTACAAGTTGCTCACTGAAATAAGAGACTTTTTCATAATTAAATTGACTAAAAATTGTGCCACTGAAGAACAGAGTTCTAAGAGCCAAAAATGTTTAGTTGACAGAGGTTGTAAATAAGTTTGCATAGTTTAAGTGACTTGTCATGTTCTATTCCTTCTGGTTTATGCATAATAGCACACAGTATTTAATCATTAGGAAATGTTATAACAGTTTTCAGACTTAGTAAGTATGAATGTCCAGCTCTTAACTATAAAGTGTTAGGTGGAGGTTTGCAAGTAACAGTGGCCTAAACCCCACTTCTATTACATTAAATAATGTAGCAGAAGATCACAGGTGGATTGCACTTACCTTCAGAATAAATGATTGTTTTCCATATTTATCCTGTCACTGTCACATGACTTGGTACTGGGGAAACCCATTGGCGTTGTGTTTGTGTGTTGAGCTCTTAAATATGGCCATACTGTGCCTCCTGAAGCAGTGCTAGTGGGACACCCTTGTTGTGGCAGTATGAAATACTGCCATGAAGAGACTGCGCTCAGAGTTCCAGACTTCAACAAGGTCTGTAATGGACATTATGTAGTTTTCTACCCATTTGTTAATAATTGCCATTCCGGTTATATTTTGAAATGTAGACTTTTTTCAATACTCTGAACGTGTTTATTGTAAAGACTTACTCTGAATGTGTGGTTTTGGGAATCAGTTTATTTTATATTTGTGTAAATAAAACCTCAAGATCTATGCATGAGGTACTGTCCTCGCAGACAGTGAGTGGGTTGTTATCTTAAACGGTGTATGTTCACAAAGTCCCTTTTTATACCTTAAGATTTAATTTTTTGGTTTGTATTACTTTGTGAGAGCAAGGTGAAAATGCTGCTTATGTTAAAGTCACATTATACAGTACCTTTTGAAATGTTGGTGTATTGTAAGTATTTGAGATGTTAAAAAGTCTTTCAGCTGCAAATCATAGCTCCATAAATAATGGTTGTGACTAGTTTTCTTTCCCGAACGTTGCTGAGTTAAGCTCACAGTGGAAAATGGTAGACTGTTGTTGCAGTGAGAGGGTGTCCTTTAAAAGTTGAATTTGTTACCTTGGTTTTACTGTGTGTGATGGTACCACCAAAGGGTAAAATGTAAGCACAGTTGTAATTGAAAGGCCCATAGCTGTATAAATTACTAATTTTGGATATGAATCTCTCACACTTGTATACTGCAAAGAATAATGTAAACTTGAAATATCCAATGTTATTGTAGGAGTTAACAGTATCTACACAGTGAATATTGTATTTTCTTCAGAAAACAAAATAATTAAGCTACTCTGGGTAGTAACTAAGGCTTTTGTGCCAAGACTCACTTCAGGGAATATGTCTCAGTTTCATAGTACTAGTTGGTGTATAGTGAATACAACATATGTACAGCAGAAAAATAAACTTATTTTTCTGTAACATAATTGGAATAAAGCTTACATGATATTTAAGAATCACTTTGCTCTCTGAAGATGAGACCAATGCTTATACCTTGTCTCATTCCTGTTAATGACACCTGAATTTATGTATACTGTGTAGCTCTAGAGCAGGCAGCAGTAACCAGACAGCCAGTGCAGCATCAGAAGGAGCACCCCAGACAGCTCTGAAGGTTTTAGGTTTTTTTCAGTTGACATTGACCAGAAAGGTGTTCCTTGGTTGAAATCTGTAAAGCAAGCATTCCTACTGGGCATCTCTCGGAGAGTATAGCTGCGTTGTTAACCAGGCAGCTGTGCTTACAGTTTGAGGGTGTGAAAGCAGTTAAATCCCTGAGCAGACTCTTCACTCCAGAGTGGAACTTCCCCTTCCCAAACAGTTGCCTTTTGTGTGTGTGTTTGTACGTTTTTACTTTACCAGTTTATTTTTGCTCAGGGCGGTACTTAAGATTTGGAAGAAAAGGTGGTTCTGATGGGTGAATCAAATGACAAAATACTGGAGACTTGTTTTCCTTTAGTAGAGCTAGGGAAGCCCTTGCAGATAAAGACTGAAAATATTTATTTAAAATAGAGTAGCATTTCTCGTGTTCAGGAAAGATTCTTTATTGTGCTCTGCCTGGATTCATTTTTGTCCCTGTTTTTGCAAGTTTCCACATTATTTCTTAGTCTGGACCAACTGTTCGGTCTGGCAGGTCACTTTTTTATTTCTTTAAATCACTGGTAAGTAAATGCAACGTGGAGCCTTGATGAAATGAGCATACATTGCACTGTGGATACATATTTGTCTTTGTTTATGCACTATTAGAACTGAGGGCGCTGTATATAGAATTTTGCTTTGGAGCAATATTTGCAAAACTTGAAAACTTCTGTATCTTGGTGTTTGGAATAAATAAACAGGTTTTTGTTGGTTAAGTCTTAGTAAAGTCTTTGTTTCAATTAATGATTCTTCAATAAAATTTTGGAATTTTTTTTCTTCACATAGCATTGAAATGCAGGTACTATCGTTTGACAGGAATAAAGTATGGAAATGATTGTTTTCCAGATCTGTCTTATTTAAGTATTCTTAATAAGCAAACTGTTATGTATTGCTTTGTGTTGGATTTTGTTTTAGTGAGGAGCTTGTACATCTTATTCCCAAATCCTAATGTATTACATATATAGGACGTAGTACATGTAATCTGACCCTAATTATTGTTCCTGTTTCAATGAATAGCCTACCAGTGCTGCTGCTAAGCACTTAACAGTGGCAGTGAGAGAGGGGCAGCCGGCTCATCCCTCTCATCTTTCAGTTCACAAAGGACCGAGTGTTGCGGGTAGGAAGCTGCTCTTACGAGAACAGTGCTGCACTGTAGCATCTGGAAGTGTGCATATGAGAATTCTGCGCTGGGAGACAAGTGTGAAGCCAGGATGCTCATTCCAGGAATGCAGAGACACCTGAAGGTGTAGCTTCCCTGCACAGTTCCCAAGACCAGATGAATTAGGACAAGTGCTGTCAGCTGTACAGTGCAAACTGCATAAAGAAAAATATGTAACTTCTATACAATTTTCAGGTGGAAATGTGTTGTACCCGTGCAGCAGCAGGCTAGCAGTTGAGATTCAGGTAGGTTTGGGAGGGCTGAGCTGGAAGGGAGCAACACGCTGGAGCTGTGCGTGTGACATTTTCCTGTGTGTTTGCTGTGTGAGGGAGTGCTGCTTCAGCATTAATGCCAAGGAAGGAGCTTTAGATGTATTTAAACAATCCATACAGAAAATGTGTAGACATGGGAAGGGGAGAAGCTAGTAAGTGTTGGAGAGAAAGTGTACCTGGTACAGGGTGTGCCTGAAGGCAGGGGCAGGCATCGATGCATCTCCAGCTGCATTTCTGGTTCTGTCTCTTCCCCTCTAGTTTCCCCAGCAGGAGGAAGAACAGTTTATTCCCTTGTTGTTACAAATTGGCTTTCCTCATTTCGATTTCAAAACAAGATTCCTGTAAAACTCCTAGATTTTAAGGCTAGAGGGTGCATCGCTCTGCTAGAGCCCAGCTTGTGAAGCCTGGAGAAACTGATGGCAGATACAGGCATGTGTTTCATGGTTTGATCAAATCGTTAGGTCTTTACTGATCACTTAAATGTCAAAATCAGGTTTTGAAGATGTGATCTGTATTTGAAATAATTCAATGAAATGGGTGCTGTGGCTAGCCATGTTTCTGGGAATGTGTCTCCTTGGTTTGGTTTGGGGTTTGGTGGTTTGGTTTTTTGGGTTTTTTTTTAGGTATTTGTTGTGTTTTTTTGTTGTTTTTTTACCTGCTTGATCTTAAGACTTGTAGGGGCAGGCTGACATCAGGAAGGAGTTGCTAAGTCATCTGTGAGCCTTCATATGGATAGATTCACCTTGAAGTTCCTCAGCCTAAAAAATCTGACATAACCATTTGAATATTCTTGCTGGTATTTGACCAGAACATCATCTCTTCTAATTGCATGATCTGCTGTTGATCATTGTCCAGACCATGGATCTCATTCATGCTCATCGTGGTGCCAGAGTACCATCCCTGCTGCTGCAGCCCTGGCATTTCGTCACATTGCAGAAGCGTCCATGACTGATACTTGGGATGGCTTTTCCAGTGGTGGTGTTGAGCACCTCAAGCTATTATGGTTGTTTTGAAGAGTATTTAATACTTCGTACAAATCCTTCTGTGTTTGCATAGCAACTCTTGCGAAGGGAAAAAAACATGTATAGCTCTTGTCTGGTTAATACCTGCCACAGCTAACCAGAAACATCCGTGTTCAAATAGGCAGGTAGTTAAAAACAGAAAATACCATGGTTTTCTCCTGTTTGCAGACAGCAAAACAGAACAAAACAACAAAAAAGATGGAATTTGTCATGTTCTACGTGCAGGGTGTTTTTGCTGGTGGTGCTTGTGTGCCATCAAGGTGTTTGGTCAGTAAAGGTTAAATGATGCCACAGTATTGGTTTAACACTGCACACCAAGTTTTTAAGGGTGGCGTGGGCCCCATTTCCCATTGTTTAGGGATGTTGGGTGCATTGGGGTCAGGAGGAGGAGAGGAGTTGTTGTGTGCATCTCCTGAGCTTTCAGACTGGTGGGTTTATGCTATGCTATGACTACACACACTGTTGCAAGGGTCACCAAGGGAAGGAACTGCTCATGAAGTGGTGGGTTTCCATACCCTTGTGACAATTGGAGTAATGGATTGTTGAATGCCACACTGAATCTAGGCTCCAGAAATGGCTGCAGCCTCTGAACAGAGATCCAAAGCTGCTGGAGCTACTTTGGCTACTTTGCAGCTCCCCCAAAGAAGTCCCTTTGATCCCTGCAAATGCTTGGTGGCTGCTCTTGTGAAAGAGATGCTCACACACTTTGGTTTCAGGTAGCAGAGCATAGGCTTGCATGGCAAGGTTGCACATCTGGATGTCACTTGGTACTTGTCACTTCAGAGGAGGTCAGTGACAAAGCTCTCGGAGGAGGTCAGTGCTTTCCACCGTATGGCTGATCTGGCTGAAATGCCCACAGCTCTGCAAGCTTGGTGTGCCCCTGACACAGTGGAGAGCATCTGAGAAGCTTCTGTTCCCATGAATGTCCTGGGCACTCAGAGCAGCTCTGGTGAGGACAGCCCCTATCCTTGCTGAGTCTCCATGGCCGCCCACCCGTGGGGGCTGAGGCAGCTAGCAGGTCCTCTGCTGCTCTGGAACCAGGGGGTCTCCTCAGGGGTTGTTCTGTCCCTTCCCAGCTTTCAGCATCCCAGTCCTGTGCTGCCCTCCCCTGTCTGGGGCGAGAGCTGCTGCTGGGAGATGTTGGGACCTGCCTCTTCCACTGTAAAAAACCTGCTTCGACATCTGGCTTTTGCCCTCTGCTGCCCAGGGTGCCACCACCCCACTGGTCTGGGGGCCTCAGAAGATGTTCCCCAGCATGAGTGAAGTGTCCCAGCTGTGGGGCTGGGAAGGAGGAGGGCTTGGAGGCTGCCAGCATTGGGGAAGGATTCAAATAGACTTTCCAGACTGGTATTTCCCATCTTCCCAGTCACTAGGATACAAATATCAGAGAAGCAGTTTCTTGACTGTGGCTGCCTCCAATCTGAGGTAGAACCATCACTGTGGTGTAAAGGCATCCAACAACCTGGATCAGGGTTGGAGATGGAGAGGAAGGATGCCCAAGGGCTGGCCTTCCTTCACAGTGTGGGTTCATGGCACAACTAAAGGAAGCAAAACCCTCTGGGTTGCCCCGTGGGTGGCAGCAGTGGGCTTGGCTGGCTGCAGGACAAGGTCAGGGTCAAGGCTGAGGGACAAACCTGTGTCCTGTGCCCAGAAGACACTGGGGCTCAAGGCTGGTGGCTGAGCAGGTGTGTAAAGGTCTCGGCTGCTGTGTGGAAGGAAATGAGAATGTGACGGTGGGTTTGTAAGAGCAAGCTCATCAGACATGAAAACGAAGAGTAGATTTGAGCATGTCAGAGGCAGGAAGCCTGCAGGTGAGGGTGGTCCTGCCGCACTGGGCTCGGTGCAAGGAAAGGAAGGAAGGGATGGCACCAAGCAGTGAAACTGCTTCCACACTGGCTCTTGCTGCGGAGGAAGCTTTGGGTGCTTTCCCTAGGCTGTACTTTGCTGATAAGGGGCTGTTGAAAGTGAAGGCTCAGGTGTGTTGCTGTTCTGAGGTGTTTCTGCTGCTTTTAAGGTGCCCTTTAGCCCAGAGGTGTAACTTAGATAAGGGCTGGACATGACTATTTGCATCCTGCCTTTTTGGGCCATCTAGTCCTGGCATGGACCCTTTTCCTTCCCCATTGCTCCTACACCAGCAGTTGTGACGTTAAACATTTTTAAACCTCTAGGCCTCATTTATTTGCCCTAAGTGAGTTGACCGAAGACCAGACCTTGACCCGTGGCCCTTGGCTTGTCACAGGTTGGGGAAAGCTTATGCCAGGGCTGGGGTGATGGCTGTGGCAGAAGCAAAACCCCTCAGGCTGCGGCAGGTGGAAACCTGCCCTGTGGCTGTAGCTGGCAGTTCACAATTTATTCACAAACCCTCAACAGTGAACAAGATGCCCTTTAATTAAGATACTATAAACGGTTACTGCTCCATGTCCATCAGGATCCTGTTTTATGGACCTTAACTCCAGTACAATCTATGTGTTAAAAAGTTTAAAAATCAGCTATTCCAGATGCTGGTTTTCTCACAGCTGCTGCTCTGCTGGTCCCAGCAAGCAGAGGGGTGAGTTACGGGTGGGTGAGAGCACAAGGGTCTGCAGCTGCTGCTCACAGGCCCTGTCCTGCTGCATGGCCACCCCACCCCACAAAAGTTTGTGCATCAACTTGAGGGGTCTGACAGGGTTGGGCTGTTCCCCGACCTGGGCCAACCTTTGGCTTGTGGGGCGTTTGCGTCTCCTTCCCCTGCTGCTGTGGGAGCGCAGCGGGGCAGGCAGGGCACCTGCTGTGTACAGCCTCTGCCTTCTCCCCTGTGGGTGCCACTTGGGGTGCTCAAACATCACATCCCAAAGTGCCCGGCTTTGGGGAGGATGGGCCCTGTGGCAGCCCCCTCCTCCAGCATCGCTGCCTGACCATCCCCACCTTGGTCTCAGCTGTCCCATGTCCAGGTCGGTGGCCCTGGGCACCTGGCTCCCAGGCGAATGCCGTCACGAGGACCGGGTGTCTGCTGTGGGGCTGTGGACAAGTAGGGGCCTGACCTCAACTGCTCTTTGCCCCCTTCCCAGCAGGGCCCTGCTCAGGAGCGGCTGTCTCTGTCAGGAGGAGGTAGGAGCTGATGGCTTCTCGCAGGCCCAGGCTGATGGGAGAGTCCTCCTCTGGCGGGGACGTGGCCTCTGAGAACAGGAGGGAGCTGCAGGAAGGCGGACAGGGTGGTCAGCAGGCAGCCCCCAGACCCCCGAGGGTCTGGCAGGGGCAGTGGGGGGAGCCCCAGCCCTCCCTACCTGTCGATCTTGTCCCACTTGAGTGATGGCCTCTTCACAACAGCGGGCATGGTGGGGACTGGGGCCACCCTCGGCCCTTCCATGGAGCAGGGCTCCCTGAGGGGGCAGCACAGCCCCTCTCCAAACTCTGGGCAGAGAGCCAGTAGCGTCAGCAGGATCACCCCCAACCTGCACCCCAGCCCTGGCCACCACCTCTTCCCTCCTCCCTCCACAGATTTGGGGGGCTGGTGGGGCATTACCAGAGTAGTGGTCCACCAGGTCATGCAGGCTGGGGAAGGTGAGACGGGGTGAGATGTAGAGCCAACTGTTCTCCAGGCGGTGGATGCGGTAGTGTGTCACTGAGTCCCAGGAGCCGCGCTCGCTGCGGCGCACTGACAGCGAGTAGCAGCCTGCCAGGGTGAGGGGCAGGGCGCCGGGATGCCGTGGGCTCCCACGCACTCAGCCCCACTGCCCTGTGCTCTCCCACAGGGGTGGCCAGCAGCACTCACCTCCCCCTGGGGCTGCGTGGCTGCGAGCATCCCTGTGCCAGCCCCATGCCCTGAGCACCTCCAGACCTGGGACTGTGGCAGTGGTAAGTCATGGGATGGCTGCAGGTAGCTGCCTATCATCTCCTACCCACCCTCAGCGTCGGGTGCTGTGGCTCTGTGCCCAAGTGTCTGCTTTTGGGTGCTGTGCAGGGATGGGTGATCCCCAGCCCCACAGCCCCCTCAGTGCCTGGGAGGCCACAGGGCCGTGCACACTGTGCTGGTGCCTCAGCCATGGGCACTGGGGCACCCAGCATCCTCCTGGGGTCCCCTTGGCACCTCATCATGATGGGGGCTGTGTTTCACTTCAGAGGCTGAACCTTTTCACTTCTCTGCTTAACCAAAAGCTGTAGGAAGCCTGCCAGTGGTTTTTTTCATTTGGGGCCCCGTGGCAGAGGCTCAGCACAGAGCAGGGAGCAGCAGTGCCAGGAAACAGCCACACAGGGCAGGTGTGTGTGATGGAGGCTTGGCCCCACTCAACACCCCCAATGGGGATGGCTGGGAGGGGGTATAGCAGATGGCACCTGAGGGCTCTCACCTTGCCTGGTCTGGCTCTCCCGTATCAGGAAGGACCCACTGCGGTTGCCCGGCTGGAGCAGCAGCTCCTCCGCCTTCTGCCGGCTGACGCCCTCATACAGCCACCTGTGCAAGCAGTGGGTGTTGGCAGAGCCTCTCCAGGATGCGCAGGGACACCCAGGGCCTGTCTTGCCCCGGCTGTGATGGAGGGGACAGCTCGGGGTGCAGCAGCGCATGTCCTGGGGGCCACCCTAGCATGCCGTGCCACCTCCCAGCGCTGCTCCATGGCCCAGGGAGAGAAACAGGGCAGGATGTCCTGGCGTGGTGGCTGGGGATAGGCCTGGAGGTTGGCTAGGCTCTCTGCGGTGAGGCCATGTCCCTGGAGACGGACCCTTCCCAGCATTTACCTGTGTCTGACCTTGGCCACGCAGCTGCTGGGGATGTGGCACTCCTTGCCAGACACCTTGGATGCCACCAGCCACCACTCCCCATCCCTGCAGGGAAGAGGGACAAGCCATCCTGAGGGTCTGAGGCTGCTGGGTGCAGGGAGGGGACCCCCCCAGGACGGGTGTCATCATCATGGCCCTGTGGGCTGCACGCTGGTCAGGAGTGCCTGCTGCGTGCGAGGACTTACTCGGAGAGGATGTGGAGCTGCTCCCCCATCCTCAGGACAGCGGTTGCCCCTGCGCCGGAGGGGAATTCACAGAGGGCCAGGGCCAGGAAGCTGCTGGGGGCTGTGGGGAAGGTGAGAGGGCTCGGAGTTCCCAGCTGGGGTGGGAGGCCGGGCAAGCTGGCAGTTGCCAGGCACTTACCTGTCTGTGTAGGTAGCAGGGGCTGCATGGTGTCAGCAACCACTGGTGGGATACTGAGTGGCTTCTCCCGGCTGGGCAGGCTCCCCATCCCTCAGGTTCAGCACCTGGCCTTGGCCTTGGCTGCTGCTGACTGGAAGGAGAGACTCAGGCCTGACACCAGCAGCATCATGGGCCCAGGCGTCGGCCCCCTGCAGAGCCGTGAGCCCCGTGGCATGGCCGTGTCGGGGGTGCAGGCTCATGGGTTGCAGGGCAGGGCATTGCTGCAGGGTGATGCCACCACAGTGGCTCCCAAGAAAGGCAGGGCCAGGGCTGGGCTCTGGGCTGGGGCTGAGCCTGGCAGCAGCTCCCTGGGGAGCTCCTTTGAGGAAAGCACCTCACCCCTGTGTTCCTGAGGGCAGCTGGGGACTCGCAGCCCCAGCTGCGGACCCTCCCCAGGATGGGGCATCCACATCCCCAGGGTAGCTCTATACCCCTGGCCATGCTCAGTGCTGCTGTCCCACCCCAGCCCAGAGTCCCCCAGGGAGTGGGGCCCCCTATCCCAATGCTGCAAGCTGCCAGTCCCCATGGGGAGCACAGTGGCTATGGGGACACCCTTCTGCCTGTTTCAGTTCCTCGGCCATGGAGACATGCAACTGAAGCTGTGTGTGACCCACCACAGAATGAGCTCCCCACCCCAGACCTGCTGCTGCCCTCAGTGGGGGGGGCAAACCCCACTTACCTGCCCCTCGCTGCTGTCACCATTGTGCAAGAGCCATCAGGGCCAGGCAGACACCAGCTGGGCTCTGCCCTGTGTGGTGCTGCTCCAGCATGGTGGGTCCTCAGGGCAGCAGGTTGCAGAAGGTCTCCCTTGTGCTAGGTAAGACCCGCTTGGTTTGCCCTCGTCCCTCTGCTCTATGGCTGGGTGTTTTCGGGTGCTGGGGCTGCTCCCAGCAGTGGTGTCAGCAAGAGGCGTGAGGCCGGAGCTGGGGCTGTGGGCTGCCGCTGCTTCCTGTGACGTGTGCACACAGTGGAGCGGTGTTTTCTCTTTTTCACTCAGCCAACAGGTTGCTCGGCTCTGTCCCTCAGGGACCTCAGTATGGGGGACAAGGCCTATGAAAAAAAATCCCTGAGTGCACTCCAATGCTATGGTCATTGCAGGGGACTTGGGGATGGGCAAGAGGGAGGGATGGGCAGCATATGAGCAGAGCCGGCTCCAGGACCCAGTGATTGAGGCTGGACAAGCACCATCCCCAGCCAGGACAAACCCCGGGGTCCCAGGGTGCCTCCTCGGCGCAGCGGCTGCAGCAGCAGAGCCACACACTGCTTCAGGCCAGTGTGCAGTGCTGGGTGGGGACACGGCACAGCTGTGCACGGGCGTCCCCTGGCAAAGCACTGCACGTTAGGTGGCAGGGCAGCCCCAGTGCTCCCCCTGCCCCAGGCAGCTTTGATGCATCCTCCCCCGGCCTTGAGGGATTTGCTCTCGGCAGCTTCTGTGCTGCCATCCCAGGCTGGGACAGTCCGTGCTGCGCTAGTTCTGTGGCACTGCACCCCCCCCCCCCCCCCCCCCCCCGCCCCCCCCCCCCCGCCCCCCGCCCGCTGTGCCCCTCCCGCGGCCCTGGCTGGTTGCTTGGTGGCCTCCAGCCCCGGCCACGCTGCTGCGGCTCAACATCCTGCTGCTGTTTATGCTATGTCCTTGAAAGTTTCTGGTCACTTGTAAATCACCATGACGGTGTGAAATGCAGATGGAAAAGAGCTTACAAAAGCAGCCACCTGCTAGGGCCTTGGGCGGCTTTTGGGGCTCAGGGCTCCCGTGAGTCTGCTCTAAGCTCGGACACCACTGGCTTGCAAGGGTTGATTATATTTGAGAGAAGATTCATTTGCTGGTGGCTAAGGCACACTGTGTTCCCTGGGGCCACCACTGGTGTGCCATGACCTGTCCTAAATGCAGCTCAGCTCCCCTGGGCCCAGCCTTGTGCTGCCCAGCACCTTCTGGGGTGAGTGCTGGTGAACAAAGAGGGACCCCGGTCATGCCGCCACCCCCCCAACCTGGACAGTGGGGCTGGGCAAAGGGGCTTTATCTTAATGCGTGGGTGGGAGTGCAGCACACAGGGCTGGCAAAAGTGTAACCATGGGTTTCCCTGGCCACAGGAGGCTCCCAGGAGCTACAGCAGTCACATACCGCAGATGGGCAGGGGTGGCAGTAACATGCCAGCTTATGCACCTTGGATCCAATGGAGAGGGACAAGATCCCAAACAAAGCGAGCCACAGCAGCCATCCCAGCAGGGTGTTTTGGGAGTTTTAAGATCAAATAATGGACATTTTGGGGGTGGGTGGGTTGGGGGAGGTCCCCTGTGCTCCTTCCTGTTCAATGCATGACTGACACAAGCTACACCAGCTTGGCTGTGGCTCCAGCTTGAAAACCTCCAAGGAGGGACATCCTTCCCCATCTTTCCCTCCTGGCTTAAAAACAAGGGAAAAAAAAAAAAAAAAAATCCCAGTATCACTTCTGAACCTCCCAAACCAAAATTTTGGGCTGTTACTCCCCACAGCATCATCTGGCACAGCCAAGAACAGTTTGACTCAGGCACCTTTCACCAAGGCGCACGTTCCAGTTGTGAGTGCGGCAGCCACAGCTGGGGCCACAGAGTGGAAGTCAGCAGAGTGAAGCTGCCTTGTTGCAAGGATAGTGGTTTTCTGGGTAACGGCCAGCACAAGTGGCACCTGCAGCCCAGCAGAAACCTCAGCTCATGGCTGTGAGAGTGTTTTTCTCCATCAGTGAGCCCAGAGAAACGTTCAGCAGAGCTGAGCTCGAGACTCACCGTGTGCTGCTAAGAAAAGCATGCATGCTTTTACTGATACAAAGATTTGGGATCTTAGGCTAGGAGTGCCGTTGAATAAGCTTGTCCCAAGGTTTTGCGCAACCGGGAATTCAGTCCTAAGGGTGTGGAAGAGCTGGAAAGCGCCGGCTCCATCTGCCTGCCCACCCTTGGCCAAGCCCCCTCCCTGGGCATCCCAACTCCAGCCAGAAGAAAGAGGTCTAGGGAACACTCTGGTGTTTTACAGGGATGGAGTCTAACCTCAATGCTGCTCCTCAAGGTGTGGAAATGCACAACCATGTCCCTCCCTGCCAGCAGATGTCCAGCTCCCACCCCAGCAGCCAGTGGGGCCAGCACTGGTGTGGTTTGGGATCCCAGCCTAGGGAAGCCCAAGCTCAAGCTCTGCTCCTGGCTTTGGTTGGCATGTCTCATGCCACCCAAAGAAACATTTCGTCCTTTATTAAACTCATTCCTCAATTTAGCTTTGATTTTTGCATTGTTACCAGGAAAAGCACTTGCTTATGTGAAAACAAGTTTACTTTTTCCAGTTATCCTTGGGGTAATAAAATATATGACAACCCTCACTACAAATCTTGCCTTACTTATGCCTATGAACCACCATAGCAACAAAACTCTCTTCTTAATCACCCTGTCTTCCAAATTGCCAAAAAAAAAAAAATCTCATCTATTTACTCTCCTGGATTCCTTGTCCATGGGCAGCCTGTAGCTCTGAACTCTCCTGCTCCACATCATCATAAACAGTACTTGGCGAGCTCGCACCGACCCCTGCTGTGGTATTATTTCCTCTTAACTCATTTTATTGTCATTTTAATATTGTGTTTGCCTTTCTTTTGGTCTGTTGCTTTACTTTCATAAGGGAACCCGAGGAAGAATCATTTCTCAGTGTGGTTAGATGGCATTAAGTCTCAATGCTGCACATACATCAGCTCTTCTCTTGTGGATGTTCCTTTGCATCCAGCACATGCATTTAGCAGCAATGGACTTCACGTCCTATCTGGTGGCCTGGGCTCTTTGAAAGTCTCCTGCCTTCTATAGCCTCAAACTTATATTTGTGTTCATTTAATCACTTTGTCACTTCACTACTTGCTCATTAATACAACTGGCCAATTTCTCCTGTTTCTGACCTTCCGTTCACTTTGCAAGTCATGAAACCACTGTCTCACCTCCAGTACTGACCTCCCCAAAGGTCTTCAGAAAGTCAAAGCCCAAGGCTGCAGGAGTCCACCCCATGGGCACAACAGCAAGACCAGGACTAATTTGCAGTTTAACCCCTCTTCAGTCCCTGTGAGCTTTCTGTGAAAGTTAAGACGACAGACACCTGAAACTTGAGAGCAAAAGCTGGATCTGAAAAGCAGAAGGTGAAGAAATGGTTGTGTTAAACGACCAGCTGCTGCGCGATGCTTCACCTGCACCTGGCTGTGGTGCAGGGGGCAGATGTGCAAACCAACCTGCCCTCAGCCTTTCCGCATCACAACAACTGCCATGGCACAGGGTTTACAGGTTAACTTTGTGTTAGACCCATAAAACACACTGGTGCACAGCACTGTTCACCAGGGAAGGCAGCTCCTAGCGCTCGCCTTTATTTGGAGGCTGCCTGTTTTGCAGGAAACCTGTCATTTAGGCTCCCCTCTGTCCAAGCTGGAAGTTTCTTTTTGCATTTTGGCGGAAGCCAGCTCTGCAGTGCCTTTAGGCAGCCTCTTCCAGGGGCCAGGGGCACCTGACCACGCTGCTCCTGCACGGCTGCAAGGAGGTGGCCAGGCCTGCCGCTTCCACAGGGAAGTTTGCCTCTCATGGCAGGAGACACCAGAACCGACAAAATCAGCAGGGCAGTCGGGTCGAGCCAAGAGAAACAACACGAGCACACAGGGTAACAATGAAACTCAGTTATAGCTTTATTAAATAACTGGTACAAAGTCCCCCTCAGGCAGAGCCTCCCGGTCCCATTCCCTACCTGAAATGGAGCAGAACATGAGCGTGACCCTTGGCGGAGCTGGCTCCCAGTGAGTCAGGACTGCTCAACAGTTAAGAAAGAATGTTTTGCTCAGCTATTGAGACCTGTAGTAGCCTGACCACTCATCCCTTTTCTCCCATTAACAGCTAGACCCTGGCACACAGCAGGCATTTGCCTCCCGCCCTCTGTGACCCGGCCAGATGTAAAAAAGCAGCAGAATTGTGAATTCCATGAAGGCAGTAAATAGTACCTGCATAGAGGCATTCACTGCTCATGCTTCTGACCTGACTCACACGAACGTCCGTCTGCTGGATGTCATTTACATTCACTGATATTTCCTGAGCCCCAGTTAATCCCCTGTGCAGACACCCTGCCCGGGGCGGGCAGCAGCGGAAAGCAGAGCTGGCAGTACAGGAGATTTCTGGATCCCCCCCTGGCAAAGGGGCACTGCTGCCCATTTCACAACCTGCTTGATTTTAAAGATTCGTCTGTGCCAGGGTAGAATAGCGACTTGGTGTTAACTGCATCTGGCCCTTTCGCAGGAGAGGTGGAGGGTCAGCAAAGGTGGTCTGGAAGCCAGGGCTGCTGTAGTTAATCCCTTGTACTCGGTTAATAGTGCACCTCGGTTAGTGTAAGTTTATTTGTTAATTGCTTTGCCCTTTCAGGAGGCTCAGGTAAGAAATCACTCTGCTCCTTCTTAACACATACAGAGATGAGACCAAGACAGTATTTCTGACCATTTGTTTTCCCCAGGCTGCCTGGCGTTGCCAAGAGTCCTGGGACATAAAGACCTTCTGGTGGGTTCTGTGCTCCCAGCACAGCTCTGCCAAAGAGCATTGCCTGCTCCAGCACCTGGTGTTTCACATCATTATGGTCTTGCTTTCCCACGTCCTACAGATGCCATACCAACTGCACCACAAGGGTCCTTTAGCAGAAGCACAACTAGAAAGCAATTCTAAACCTCACAAAGCCACAGGAATTATATTTAAATGAACAGGGGAGACAACGGCTGTCATCTGGATTGATTTACAGCACAGAAAGGAGATGGTATCAGCATGTACAGTAACATGATTTACTAAGACTGTGGAATGTTAACAAGTTTTGAAGAGGCTCTGATGCCAAGGGCATACAGAAAGGACCAAAGTAATGCCAAGTACAGACTACCAAGGAGGTGGCAGCTCAGATGGGCATGCACAAGTTAGAGAGAACAGTTAATGCCATGTTGGATGAAATGCTAGATTCTGAGTGGGTTCAGTGGGGGTGAGTGGAGTTGTCTGAATCCAGAAGAGGGGCTCCTGCCTAACAGGATACTTCCATGGTTTGAGGTGCATCCTGGAGGTCAATTCCATCTGGGGTTCCAGCACTTCCTTCACCATGGTTGCTAGTATGAGACCGGCTGCGGATGCTCTCACCAGAGCCCACGCTAGAGGAGGAGTGAGTACGGGAGCGCATCAGCCGGGTCATACTAGCTGCTGGCACTGCAAGAAAGAACAAGTGGAGGACTTAGAAAAGGAGGAAGTTCCTAGAGCAAGTATCACAGTCACTCAGAACGTGTCCCTGGGTAAGCACAAAAAGAGCTACACCCTCAGGAAGAAAACTCACTCTTCACTGCCAAAATTAAGTCTTTGCACATCTAAAGCAAGACGTTTAAGGCCCAATTTCAAAAGGTCCACGGTGAGCAAATGCCAGAAGTGTAACCGATCATTTGCAAGTGCAGTCATCGTGAGTGTCTATCCAAACCAAGGCAGCTGTGTACAGATGACCTTTTGAAAGTCAGTCTTGTCAACTCTAGAAAACCACAGAGCTTAAGTCATGCAACAATCAACAAAATACAAATGAAAGGTGAAAAACCATAGCATACACGTTGTACAATGGATCAGCCTAGCCCACAGCAGGCCAGCAGGACATGCCAAGACAGAGCAATGCACCCGAAAAATCATTCAACTCAGTACACAGACTTGGGCTGAGGCAGATGCACAGTTGCAGGTACCTGACTCAGTGCTTAGGTGGCTGAGCTGCACATAAGGGACTGGAAACAACATGAGACAAGGAAAGGGATGAATACAGGAAAGAGCCAATTAGTTGTGGTGTGTGTCTAGCAGCTGCACTGCTCCTGGGATCCCCAGCTAGTTTCCCTTCCACTCCCAGCTCACATGCTGCACTGAAAGCTCCCAATATTTGTGAAAACAGCTCCTAATGAGCATTTCGGTGAGATGCCAAGCTGACTTAAAAAATCTGTCAGGACCAGATCTCTTCAATGCCTTTAGCCGGAAATTGCAATGTACCTGGTGACCCTACCTCCCCACCGTACAAACCACAACTGCTCAACAGAGATGTCATTTTCCTACATTGGGGAAACTGGGGTATACTCTGTAACTCCAGACACAGAACGGAAATTCATGTCTTTCCTTGACTTGACAGCATCAGATTTCTGTTATAAGCCTCCTGCAAGGCATTACCTTCCACCTGCAGTCTCAGCACAGGCAGGTCCAACTGTTTCAGCCAATATGCAGAAGGCACAAGAACAGCTGTTGAGGCTTGTGCATTTCTAGAAATGGTAAACTGCTGATTTGCTTCTCTCTTGTTCTCCCCAAGAGAGGAGGCCTTGCTGGCCAAACTCAGCAATGCCAACACAGTCTTGTCCACCAAAGTTGGGAAAACCATTCTGGGACTAGCTGCTAATTCTGGAAGCAGAAAATTACCCCCTGTCATTCCTCAGTGCTGCGCATCCTATTTGCAAGATATCTGACCCCCAAAGTGCTGCTGAAGTCCTTGCTCTGATGACAGCACTTGCTGGATTTACTAACACCAGGAACACAAGAGATGTGGACATTGAAATGCTCTCAGGCTGTGAGGCTAAGGGAGCCTTCTCACATGGCACCCTCCTCTGCAGGACCAGACTCTTCTGGCCAGCCTTAGAGAACATGATTGTCCTACTATGTTCATGTCAACTACACATAGCTCTAAAGAAAAGGACAGCTTCTTCTGAGTCCTGATGCCCATGAGTTGGCAAAGAACTTCTGGCTGTGTGGAGACCATTGGGAGTGTCACAGCGGCCATGCTTAGTGGTTAACCAGCCACATGAACCAACCCCTCCTATAATTCCAGCTTTTGAAGGTTCCTCATCCACAGAAGGGATCTCCTAGCCCTGGCCCCTGGCAGGCAACACAGAGCTGCGCTAAGGTGCCTGCAATGAAGACAGAGTTGCTTTAGTGCACTGAGAAGTTCCCCTGAAGTCCCCCACTCTCTGGAGTACCAGGGACAAGGGAGCTGAACAGCTGTCAACCTGACACACTCTGACAATGTCTTCTGCCTCCAAGCACAAGGAAAAAGCCATAGGGCAGGGCATGCACCGGATCAAAGCACAGCTCTCTCTGGGCTCCCCGGGTGTCTCAGAAGTCACTCAGAGCTCTGTTCTGCCATGAGAGAGTTTCACTCTGAGATATTGCTTACCCCTGCCGAGAGTCTGAAAGAAACAGGTATGTCCGAGGAGAAAGGAAAGAGCTCTCATGTAGCCATCACAACCGTGAGGCTGAACTGCTAACTCCTTCCCCTCTGGAGAAGGTATGCACAGAAGATTTTAGAATATCTACTGTTCTTGGAAGCACACTTTTCTGGACTGGCAAAAAGATGGACTTACAAGGTTTTACCAACACCAGCAACCAAAAAGGGGTCACCGCTTCAGCTGCAGTGTGGATTAAACACATGTCAGGTAACAACATTGGTTTGCTAAGGCTTGTTAACACACTAGTTGATTTTTCAGCGTAGATGGATCTCCCAGCAACCACACTAACTCATGGGTGGGGGACACAGATGCCAATGGGCTCAGATGGACCAGAAAGGCTGAGTTACCTTCACAACAACCCTGCTCCAAACCAGAAAATTGTGTTTGCCACTTACTGTAGCCCATTCCCTGCACAAAGTACTTGAAGGCTTCAGTCAGCTTGCCAGGCTGTGGAAACAGAAAGTGTGGCTTTAGTGCGAGCAGAGCAAGGGTCTCTGTACAACCCAAACACCATGGGAGAGCTGAGAGGCATTTCTCACCTGAACCACCTGGGGCAGGCCCCCGCAGTCGGCCATCTGCAACAGGAAACAAAAAGGAGGTTGAACTGTCCTTCCCACCCCAGAAACACAACGCCAGAATCATGCCAGCACTGCCCGCCCCACAGGGGCTGATGGCACCAGACTGCACTGCTACCTGAGGCACACTTCTACCATCTTGTCTCTAAAGCCGAAGCAAAGCCTGGCGATACGTCTTCCAGGAGCCTGCTGCTGAAGGAACCCAGCACCTTGGAGGCTGCATTACTAAGTGATCTCAGACCATGCTCTAGAGGCCCAGGAGAACCGGGCTCCTCCTGCCCCTCTTCCCAAACCTGTCACTTTACACTTCTACAGAGCAGCTGTCTGGCACACTGCAGAGCCGCAGGTGATGATGGGAAGGACTGGTATAAAGCTAGAAAAAGTGATGTTGTTGCTGGCTGAGAGCAGGGTGGAAGCAGGACACCTCTGCTAACTCTCAGCAGGTCTTCCCAGCTGGTTGAAGATAACAGAGAAATGGCCATAAAGCAGGGATTCAGGAACCCCCTGACAAACTCTACTCTCCCAAGTCTGGCTCCATGCAGGAGAGAACACCGCCCTGATTGACTCTCCACAAACTTCTTAAAGCTAAACATATGGAAGGCAAAAACCTAACTGAAGCTGGCCTCAGGCAAAATAATGTCTTTGTGCAGGCTGGAATAATTCTGGAGTGGCACTCACCTTCAAAAGGGTAGTTTTGGTTGGGTCAAGACGTGAATTGCATTCGACCTAAAATAAAAGGAGGAAAAAAGGACATGATATCACACAGAAAACTTGAAGAGTCAGATGTAAAATGTGGGGCATCCACACCAGAGGCAGTGGCTCTTTTCAGCAATGGGAGCTTCTCTGGGGCCAAGGACTGAGCAAGAAAGCAGAGAACAATGAATGAAAGATGCAGAGAGGAAAGGCAGGTGTTCCCACCCCAGGGGACCTTGTGGTGACAGAATGTCACTGTTCTGAGAGATGGGGGCATGACTTCAAGGGAAATCATCCCCTAGTTTTGGGGACGCACCACGAAACCCTGGAGCACATTCTGAGCTCTGACAGCAAGACTAGGAGGGAAGGGGACTTCTGTGCAGTGCAGCACGGAGGGAGATCACTCAATCCTCTAGCCAGACAAGGAGACCACGGCCACCTTGTCTCAGCAAGGTTGCTGCAAAAAAGGGAATAGGTGGGGGCCCTATAGGAAAAGCAATCCCAGCAGGGAAGATTATTGTGACCTGGGAACCTGGGCAGCCAGATAGGCAAGCCAAGATCCAGAAGACGCTATCCTGTCCCCCAGCCATGGGTGGGAAGCAACGAGAATAGCAAAGTCAAAACTTGGGAGAATGTCTCAGACTTCCAGGCCAGGCTTGTGAAAAGGCAACAGGCCATAACCAGAAAACACCCTGCAGCAATTCTCCATGCATAGTTCCTAGGTCCAAGCTACTGCTTTAGGAGACTCCTACACTCTTCCACGGTTCCTTAAGACAACTTCTTTTCTTCACAAACCCCTGGTCTCCCCACAATCACTGGCTGAAGGGGAGGAGCAACATCCACCACAACCACACTGCAACTGCCATGCCCCATTTATAACTGTGCTGGGAGGGAAGTGGGTTTTAGGTGTCTGCAGAGAACAACAGGAAGGAGATGCTTCTAAGTGTTGCCTTCCCTATGATGCAGTGCTTTTGCAGAGCTGTATGTGACTCCCCACCACAGGAATTGCAGTCACACTGCTTATTTTTAAATCCCTCAGTACAACAGCAAGAGAACAGTAATTCGTGACTTGAACTGAACTCCAGGCAGCAGCCTGGCAGAGCTCAGGGGAAGATGCAAGTTCCTGAAAGGGGTCCTCTGCATCACTTGTTGAGCAAGATGCTTGGGCACAAGGACTCCCATTCAGATCCTGCCATCCTCACCTTAGAGCTGCCCTGCAGGGTCATTAAGTCTCCCAGGACTCGGCTCTCCTGCTAGTAGCTGACAGGTCACAATAGCTGGCGGACTAGAAAAGAGCTTGGGACAAAGAGCCACTTTCTCTGACTAGTTCTGTGCAAGGTGAAAGCACTGCTGGGTGAGGCAGGCTTGCTAAGTGATTTGTGGGGCTAATGTCATGAGAGGAAAGAGTACGTACCACTGCTTCCACAGCAGGTGAGTTGTCACCAACCACTAGCAAGGCAGGGCACCTGGTCAAAACCCAAAACAGAGATGTTACAGTGCATCTAGGGGATTTCTGAGAAGGTCGAGCTCTGTGAACCAACAGCTTCATGAAAGGTTAACAACGCTCATCAAAATCCCTGCCCACCACCACACCATGGCATTTTGCTGCACCAAAACATCCTCCAGGGCTTGCACACACCCTCATACTATCCCCTCTGTGCACACCAACTGCCACTACTGCTGCACACATGTTAAAAGATGTGCCTAGGGCTGGGAGAAACACCATCCCAGGCTGCAAAAGGGAGTGTGGTGTCTGAAGTGGACGTCTGCTAGGAATGTAAGGATAACCACATCCAACAGAGTTTAATGCTTCTGAGGCCGGCTACTGCTCAGCCCTGTATTTTGGTTTGGATTTTAGAAAAAAAAAAACCACAAAAGGTGTTGGGGAATATATTGAAAAATGTCGCAATATCAAAGCCTCTGTTGGCAAATCTGTGTCTTCCCAGTGAGTCACCTGAATGGACAGACAGTGCTCTGTGGCTTACAGCTGTCTGCAAGACAGAGTGCAGCACGATTGGCTTTGCCTGGAGACCAAGCAGGGAAATCCACCTCTTTTAGGTTAGCCAAGATCTAGAGAGTTTGGCTGTGAATGCCTATAACATTCCTGGGGACTGGCAGGAGTGTAAGTCCATACAACTTCCAAGGAGTGAAGAGCAGAGCCTGCGCAGCAGTCTCTAGCCCAGCCCAGGCATCCTGCCTCAGCATTGCAATTCTCAGTCTTCATGTGCTCTACATGTTGGAGATAGTTTGCTTTCTTGCTTGGAATCTGAAAATTTACTTATATTTCCCCTGCGCTGATTATCGCTAGTTCTCCAGTGTCTGTCCCTTCTCAGCTCTACCCTGCACAGACTATCCCCTCCCAAATGAAAGAGTCACTGCCATCACTGCCAAGATGGGAAATCACCACTGCATTCTCTGCGTTCAGAACCTGCTGCCATCTCTGGGAGAATTGTGCAGGTAACTTTTTTCAGCAAGGTGAGGGAAGGCAGTCACTGTCAACAAACAAAAACCTGCCTCCCTAATTTTTCACGCGAAACAACCAAACTAACAGCTCAGCAAGTACAGTGACTGCTAGGTGGATACACTTACTCCTTTGCCTTCTGCAGAACCTCAATGTGTTCTTAATGAAAGGGCTTCCAGACACCTCTCTGCCCCATTCTAGCTGACAGCACTGCACCTCAGTCTGGGGCTGTCTGAACAGTCTTCCCAGAGCCTGGGTGTAGGGGGTTCTTGCTGAGAAGCAACAGCTTTTCTGCTGAAGGGTAAGTAAGTAACAGTAAGCAACTGAGACCGGCTGATGCAGAGCAACTTACTTGAGTGTTTTTACAGCATTTTCATTGATGCCAAGAACTGGTCTCTCAATTTCCAGATCTCTGCGACTGAAAGACAAAACAGAACAATTCTCCATGAAATCAGCAGAGGAAACAGGTTATCATGGGAGCATAAAAAATCCAACCAGGAGTGCTGGCTCCAGCACCCAGGCAACAGGTTATCGCTCCCTGTGTCATGCCATGAGCAGAAGCCCCAGCGGTCACCACCAGAAAACAGGATCCATGCTCTCATGGCAAGCTTGCTGCGTGCCCAGGGAGATGATCTACTGAGGTGTGAAAGGGTCATCCACGCACGAGGGCTGGGCTTGGCCCAGGATAATGGCTGAAGACTAGACAGAGGACAAAGGTTCATATGACATAATGTCCAACAGAATAATACATATAGCAGCAAATCTACTGAGCAGGGAAGCTATGGAAGCAATCTAGCAGGCAAAAAGGTATCCTGTACCTGTTGTATGAGGTGAGGAACAGCTGAAGGTTATCTTGGTTAATGTCCTGTGCGATATGAAGCCTGTATGTTTGGATCAAATCTAGATTTGCCTGCAGTTCCTCCTGTAAAAAAGCAGAAGAATTGAAAGACAGGGAACATCATCTTTTTCACAAGTAAAGAAATGATTCTCATAAAAATACTGAAGCATTAAACTGCCTCCATACACGTCATTCCCCTGTGAACAGTAACACAGAGAGCAGTGACTCCAGACTGCATTAGTAGTGAGGCTACATGAAGTGTTTCTGTAACATGACTGTTAGGTGCCATACTTTGGCAACGCGACTACACTTTTACAAATAGCAGCACGCATGCTGTTGAAGGAGTAATAAGGTATCTTGAGATGGGATAAGTTAGCTCCCGAGCCTTAGTAATGCTTATATAGATACAAATCACGCTGTTTTAGGAAGGTCTTCTGCTTATGCTTAATGTTAAAGAAGCAAAGCTTCATAGGTAAGCCCCAAGACTAGGACCAAAGGAAAATTTAATCCCACACCCAGTTCTAAGAAGAATCTGCATTCCAATGAGAGCTAGAGAGAGACAGAGAGAAAAGGGAATGCAAGGAAGCACTACGTATAATGAAGGGGCCTGAAAGCGGGGACAGAACAGCATGTGCTCTAAGCAGGAGGAAGGTACACAACTCCTTTCAGTGCTGATTTGTGTTGTTGCAGGAGGGTTTCAGGTCAGGGATTGCATGCAATATATAGTGCGCATGAGGCACAGACCCTTTCAGTTGCCCAGCTTGCTGGTTGGGAGCCAGCAAATCCCAAACAGAAGGCATTGCTGTAACCAAAGTTTTCAGGAGGGCTAGTTTGCCTCTGCTGAATCTGAAGGGGAAGATGCAGAGCAGAATGCAGCAGTTCAACATCTGGACACATACCACATCCTACTGTCAGCTCCCAGCTGATCTGTGCTCTACCCAGAGCCCAAATGCTTCCATGCTGGCTACAGAGAACCGGTGACCACTTGTTTCTGCAGACAGTTGCCTGGGCACCACAAAGACAAGAGTTCTAGCACCAGTGTGTGGAACACTACTTCTTTAACATGTCTGGAGACAGTCAGGGCAAGCATGAGGATGTGCACGCTCCTGGCAGTGTGCAAAGCCCTGATGCGAGCTTGACACGCAGAGAAGACAGTACTATCTGTGGCAACCCTTATTCGATGTATCAGAACTATTTCAGAGCAGGTACGTACAGAAGTTACAGCTGCAAGTACAGTTGCAGGAGCAACATTAACACCTGCTGGGTACTTACGTGGCCAAAATGGTGTGCCAAGACAATATCCACTATGTTGTTTGTCCAGCCTGAAAACTGAAGAGTGACCGTGAATGAGGAGGAGGGAGAGTAACTGGAAAATGCAGTTTCATTACAAATTTCAAAGCAGCTCCTCAGAGTAAAGAAAACAACAAAGAAACTGTTCAAGTGATATAAGAAACAAATGCCTGAAGCTTAGGATGGGTGTGCAAGGCTCCAAAGAAGCCTGTGCACACACAACATGCAGCTCCCCAGAAACTGCAAGTGGCCAGAAAAACAGAATAATTAAAAGATACATTCAACCTCAGGCTGCAGGCAGAGTTCTAAACCAGAGGAAAGCTGAGTGCTGAAGAGCCACTCATCTCCAAGCAGTTCATCAGGATTTCTCATTCACATATGATCACACCCATCCCTGCTCCTACGGTGGAAGCCGTACTACGCCCAGACTGAGAATGCAGCAGGGACAGAAATGAGACTGTACAGTTTTTGCCATAAACTGACAAATTCCTGTACTCTGTCCTTTTTCTTCTAACTCAACACACTGTTCCTCTCCACTGTGGAGAGGAGATGTACGGGGGAAGGAGAATCTCACCTTGGATGCTGCCCAGTCAATCCAGCCCTTTGCACATGGATCAACATTAATAAGGACGAGTCCCTCCACCAGGTCGGGGTGGCTGAGCTGCAGGGAGATAGCACAGGCACACTCAGAAGGATGACTCTGCCCACACGCTGGTCAACGGCAGGGGCAACAGTTGGAAAGCTTCTTGCAAAAGGAAGACAGAGTAAAATGAAGACTAAGTGGGGAGCTCCTTCCGTGCTGGGCAGCCAGTGGCCTTTTCGGAGCCTGACCCAAAGCTGGCCCCCAGCCAGACCTTACTGGATTCAGTTGCTGGCACTGAGGGATTGACTACTCACACAGCGCCTGCAGCCTGAGCAGGTCTCAGCAGTGTCTTCTGGTGACCCATGCGCGTGGTGCAGCCACGGGTCCTGCTCAGGCTCTCTTGTATTACAGGGCTGTGAGCAGTGACTGTCTCTGCTCCAATCTGGCAGCTCCAGGAAGGACCTGGACAAACTCCTGTGCTCCTTCCACTCCTCGTGGAAGAGGCAGTCTCCCAGTGGAGATGTGGCAAAATGGCAAGATTTGGCAAATGGCACAGGCGTTGCTTGTGGCTGAGGCCCTGCAAGCACCTGCGGCCTGAGCAGAGACCTGGGAAGCTCCAGCTGCGAGGCACCTGCCTCACCAGAGGCATCCCTGCGGCACCCCCTTTCCCTGCTCTGGCATGGCACCCCCAGCACCCTGCAGTTCACCTTGGGGAGTGCATGGGGAGCAGGGATACAAAATATTTTGAGAACTGCTTGCAAATGCAAACCTAGCAATCTAACACAACCAGAGAACTTTGAGGTCTACGCTTCCTCCAGGGCTGAAATTTTATGGCAGTTCTTCTGCTCCATTGTATAGACTATCACCAGTTATGCAGAAGGAAACAACTCTGTCAGCGGGAAACTGTCTGCAATCCAGGTAGCATGGCAAGGGCTGTCTGGCACTTCACTGAGCTGAGGACAAAAGCTTATTTGCGTGACCTTCTCTTTAGCAAGACTGAAAACTACACAAGACACAAAAGGCAAGCAACAGAGCAAACACCAGTGCCTCACACTGCCCCAGGCTCAACCCTGACTGGAGGAAATGGGAAGCTGAAAACTTTTTGTAGGAGGGGCAGCTGCGTGGTGAAGTGGCTTTAAGAAGCAATAATGGCCTAAATCATCGGCAACTCTCTACACTCAACAACTTGAAGCAAACTTTACTGAGAATGTCAGACTTCTGTATTTTTTTAAACACTATTTCTGAAAGACTCAGGCAAATTCCTGGGCTGCTAAACTATGTCCACTGATTTCACATGCTTCGAAACACTCCACTAGAGAGAAACGTAAAAGTACCAAAATAAAGCCAGCACTCTCTTGTCAAAGGGTGGAGCGCAAACTCTACCTCCTTCCAGTGAAAAAGCACCTTCCTCATCAGCGTTGCGATGTGCTGTTCACAGCACATCACCAAATCAATTGGTGTCACAAACACTGGAAACAGCATACAGTAATGCAGCCAGTCTTTGTGAAGACATGAGGCTGGATATTCCTAGCAGCCCGAATGGCTCTGCTGACTCAAAGACGTCACATCACAATCTTTCCATGTCTGGCATAGCTTCAGAGTAACCTTGGCTGCTCCAATTTAACCATCTGGATGCGAAGTAGCTCTCACACAGCTCCCCTGCAGGCCTACTGTAATTACAGCTACTTTGCCCGTGTCCCACAAATGATTTGTTTGATCAGTGGAAGACCACAGCCTATATAAGTCACAAGGAAATGAAGATATACTTACTGCACACCTGCTGAGGACATAAGCTCCAGCTCCCAGTCCAATCCCAATGAAACTTTTCAGGCTGAAATACAGGCATTTCACAATCAGCAAGGCTAACTTAAGCTCACACCTGAAGCATCCCTAGAGGCAAAGCCTTTCCCCTCTCTGCATCCAGCTGTTCACTTATGGTTCATTTTCAAAATGATCCAGCAATGATGCAGCAGCCATAAACTGTCTCATGTGGCAGACAATATTCTCAGCATAAGAACGAGACAGGGTTACATGGGTTAGGAGATGCTCAGGCCTCTTGGGATAAATCAGTGAGCATATCAGATGTTGCCAGCAGAGACAGAGGTAGGTGCTGGAATGGCTGTATCCAGCTGGCTCACCCCGTTTCCTTTCAGGGACTTACTTCAGGTGTGTTAGAACAGCAGGCAGCATTTCAGCCAGTTCATCCATACTGGGATATTGGTACCTGAAAACCAAGAGAGACTGAAATCAAAGCACCTCCAAATACCGTTCGACAGTGGTTACCTTCCAGTTCTACCCAAGGTAGGAGAGACAAGGAACATCTGACAGGCATGTACATAGGCGATTATTTTGCAATGATGCTGTATATTTCAGCTGACTGCATGGATCCCACTGTCAGAGCAAGACTAACACAGAGCTGTGGCTTTTGGGCAATCAGACTTCCGTAGGAGGACGGACAGACAGAGCAAGGAATGCCAGCTAGACTGCAGTGTGCTGGGCTCATGCTTAAGTCAGAAAGCTGGTACCAGCACTTACCACTAGTGAGGGCTTTTTTACCCATGCCTCAGTAACAGAAGAGTTCCCTGAATGCCCCTTGGAAAGCCTCCTCATCTTCCCATTTCCTCTGCTCCTGTAAGCTGCCTTCGACTACACTCAGCCTGGCAGTCCCAGTTAGCTTAAACTGGATGCTACCTCAGTCCAGACCACATCTGGAACAATAAGGGTCTCTACAGAGCTCTTACCCAGATGGGAATGGGGGGGCTCCTTCCTGCTGGCCTGGTGCATCCACGTGGCACACAGCAAAATGCTGAGTGATCTCTTGCATGTCTTCAAAGTTAAAGAAGGCATTAAAGCAGGATTTGTCTACAGCAACAACAAAAAAAAGAAATGAGAGGTTTCCTGAAGTTTTATTGCAATCCACCCTCCAAACACCATGACACAGACCTGCATGAGCCCAACCCCCCCTGCTGAGTCTGCGGGGCAGCGGATGCTGGGTAACGCACGCTGCTGTGCCCCCCTGACCGCAACACAGCAGTGAGTGCTAGCAAAGTAACTGCCACGACTGGAGGGCAGGCAGACAAATGACACCCCAGCATGCATGCCCAGGAAAACAGGGCCTTGCAGCACTTGGGTACCCGCAGCACATACTTGAGGAGCACCTGTGTGAACATAACAGGACATGTTGGGTGGGAAGACAGGTGGAAAGAGCAACTGAGCCTGCTAGAAACATTACACTACTTCTGCAGCCTTATAGAAGGGACTTGCTCAGCTGCCCAGCATCCAGGGAATGGATGCCTTGTGGCAGCTCTATCACACAGCACAAGAAGTCAGCTAGAGCACTATACTGTGGTGGGTGGACCTATTCCACCTTGGCCCTACCTTTCAAGGGCTATTGGAACAGACAGGGGCATGCCACATGTTCTCTCTCCTGCAAACCTTTATCTTTTTACCCTGGAATGACCTGTCTCATCTCAGCTCCAGGCCAGTCCTGCTGGTCCCCACACTCAAAAGCAAATAGCACAAACAACCACTTTTTCAGGGTCCTGGGAATGCAAGGGCTTACGGTTGAGGCCAATGTCATGGTATGTGAGGATGACAGGTCTGTTCCCCTTGGGTGTGCCCCGCATGGTGACATGGACCACTCCAAAAGCTGTCTCAATGTCATGTTCCTGCAGAGAGAGAAGAAGGAGCCTCAGTGTTACGTGTGTTGCCTGTGCTACAGGGAACCCTAACTGAAGGCCAGCAGCAAGGGCCTCATTCACACTTTAACATTGCTCTCCTGTCCACAGCTGGTGGCTCAGTACAGCTCTTGCCATCTGTAACCCTGTCAAATCTCTCTCTCCAACCACTGCCAAAAGCAGGTTGCTTTTGTACAGACACAAGGTTGGGGCTGTGTCTTCCTGTGACCAAGACCTCATTTCAATGGCTTTTAGTGACATTGCTGCACCGTAGCAGAAGCCGGATGTCATGTGTGCATCTGTCACTAGGGGTTCGTGGCATCACGTATACAGGTCCCCTCCCACAGCTAAGCCCTCACTCCCCAGCTGGCATCCCTCTCCCTCCGACCCACAAGTCTCCAATGTGTCTCCAACCCACACCCCTGGGAACATCCTGTCCATGGGCAAGCTGATGTGAGAGGATGCTGCAATATCCAAGAGGCTAGCAGCAGCCCCAGCCCCTGGGGACCATGTACCAGAACGTTTTGGAGACAGCACGACAACACAGAGCAGACAGATGGCTGGGAGAGCAAAGACCCAAGCTCCACAGATCCAGTCACTGGCTGCCTGGGAGGCTGTACCCATGCACAGGGGAGTGGGTGGCAGCATTAAAAATGAAAGACACAGATCCACATGTACCTGTTCTCCCAGGCTGCCTGTCTACTGCAGCCCCACCTTGGCCAAGTGTCCATCAGATCTTGACCACACTGCTGCATGAATGTTCGCTGAGCCACCACCCCAGGGAAGGCTGAGCACTGGGCCTTAACGGAACACTTTTTTTCCCTGCTGCCAGGTTTATTAACGTGATAGAAGAACACTCCTAGGCTCCTCCACCAGCTGCACAGATACAGGACCTTATGCTGGTTTCCAGCTGGGTATCAGTGGAGCAGTTTCATGACCTGTTTCATGATTATTTGCCAGCAAAACCATGTGCCTTTTCCCAAGCAAAATATTGAGGGCTTTTTTGCACTGTACCTTGCATAAGAGAGCAAGAGGACCATGAGGCCCCTGGGTAGCTCTCCAATACTTGACCAGTGCAGAAACAGAAGCCACAACCTCACCATGATGAACACAGACATACTCATGAAGTTGTCTGAGTTTAACTAAAATAGCTGCAAACACATTTAGACAAACACTGGTCTGAGATAACCACGGACTTTGGAAAAGCTGTGGAGATGGCAGTAAGGTTGGGTACACAACATCATCTGTAAGTCCTTTCTCTCGTCTACTGAAATCAAAGGAGAGATATGCTCTGACTTAGAGACACTGTAAAAAGCACCAGTTATTTTCTTGACATTAAAAAACCATCTGCTTAGGGAATAGTCTCATGGTTGAGTATGAAGACAGGACATCACAACCTCAAAAATATTTTTTCCTAGTTTACACAAAGTATGGGATTTATTTATTATTTTTTTTAAACAGCAATTTCCAATAACCTGAAAATGATGAGAGCAAACACATGACAGGTGACAGTACCTGGCTTGCGGCCCATCAGAAATTCACCTCACCCCTCCTTTCTGGGCACTCTCAAGGGCTGGCTGTGGGCCAGACTGGTTTAGTTCTGGCAGTGAAAGATCCTCCTCCTTCCCCCAGATGCACTTTTCATGGGTCCCAAAGCCTCTCCCCTTCCCCGAGAAGCATGGCCAACAGGACCAAGATGCCTGAAGCCTTCTCCAGCTTGGCTTTGAAGGACAAAAAGACACCTCTGACTGCCCTCATCCTCAGAGAGGGTTTATGTTTTACTTGCATGAAGCTGCTGCATTGTGCATGTGGAGAAGCTGGAGGACCTACAAAGTAGCAGTTACCTGCCTGCACTAGAGGCAGGCAAGAGAAGGCGGCAGGTGAGGTTAGCCAGCCCGATGCTTGCCTGGCTCCCTTTCCCTTAGGAGGGGGTTGTGGGCCAAGGCATCCTGCGCGGGTAGGAAACGACTAGTCCATGTATGCAAAGCAGCCTGGGTCCATGCAGCAGGACCGCTGCCCTTGCAGCAAGGGCGCACAAGGAAGCCCAGGGTGCAGCCTCCGTCTCCTGAGCCTCTGCGAAACGACCAGGCTCTGCCCCTCGCCAGGCTCAGCTCTCTGCGCTGCTCTGCTAAGCTGGTGAAGTCCTGTGTGGTACTCCAGCAGGACACATTATGCAGCCATAGCAGTGGCCCTCAACTCAGTGTTCTCCAAGTTCGCAGGTGTTAACGAGTCCTTTAACAAAAGTGGCAACTTTTGGAGGAGGCTAAGGGTGGCGATTGGCAGTGCACGTGGCTGAAATGGTGAAATGCAGGAAACTCATGTGGCTCAGCGAGTGCCACAGCAGACGGAGCGTGCAACCCCCGGCTGCAGTTCCCCACGCATCGGAGCTAACCAAATGGTTGACTGCTATTAAAAGCAGGTGTCTCTGCCAGTTCTGGCAATTGTTGGTCTCTTCCATAAGCAGCTTTAACTCACTGACCTGTCAGGAAACTATCCAGCTGCTTTTAATTTTTTTTTTAAATCTTACTTTGTTAGATTTCTGCCAGGTCAGTGAGTTAAGAAGCTCACAGAGGAGTCTGGCAAATGCTGGTTCTGGCTCAGAGCCCAAGCAGAATGCATGGGGTGGCAGAAGATATAACCCTGCCCTGGGCACGAGGCTGGTTAAACTGACTCACATCTCATGAAACTGCACCTCCAGAGGATTAGGGAAGGTTTTGTAAAGCAGCAGCAAAAGATCGACTATCAAACAGAAGCACAAAACCCAAACTGAGCCAAGAGTGGGAAAAGCACAGAAATCATTAAAAGAGCTGATGATGTTTTAAAAAGTCAGCAACACGGTGTCTTTTCTGGAATTACAAACTTACTGCTAAGGTCACACATGCTTCCATGAGGTAGAATACTGGACAAGGTACTAGAAACAGAAACACCTACCCACACACTTGTTCAAGCACCTCAATGTGCTTCGTATTGCAACACCCTGCATTTTTGTTTTCCGAAGTTGAGCTTGGGTCTGAGCTCTCTAGTAGGGAAGGAAAAGAGTTTCCTTGAGCTAAAAATCAATCCCTGTTTTCCCACTTACTTTGACTTTGCAAATTATGTACACTGTGATTTGGGGAAATGAGACAGTTTGCCAAGAAGAGGTTTTCATATCACCAGTGAGCACTAGCCCAATCTGAAGGGTACTCGCCTCGGTACTCCTTCAATCACATTAGTGATCCATCTTCAGTGGATGTTCCCTGTATTTGAAAGCAACTTAAGAAACTCCATCTTTGACAAATCTCAGCAAGCAGCACTTTAAAAATTTAAGATGCTAAGTCTGCAAACTTCTTACTTTGCCCTGTACTAAGCCTTAGACTGGGAGCGTTTAAGGTTATTTCTTTTTTCTCCTGCTAGTTCCCAGGCAAGGTGGAAATCCTCCACCTGAGCAGCAGTTTCCCTCCTCTGCTTCCTCTGGTTAAAGCCTTTTACTTTTTTAAGGCTTTTTCCAAGGTCTACAAAGCAAGTAGCAGACACTACACTACATTTGAGATAAGGGTTTCTGTATTCACTTTTTCAGCTACACATTCCAATGTCGTGCTGATCTCCTTTTCAAGATCCCCTGGAGAGACAAAACTGAGTTTTACTCCTAGCTTCCCTATAGGTAATTCTATGTCTATTTTTCCAGTGAACTTTATTTTCTCTGAAACTTTGCCCTGTAGCTTTAGGACTTTTATCTTGACCTATGATTGCAGAGGACAAAAACATTTTCAGACGTCACACAATTACAGCACGCATGACTTCCCTGTCACCTGCTTTTCTCCAGAAGAGCTCTTACCAAAGCCAAAGGGCAGCACAAGGCAGATGCGTAATACACAGAGCTTAGGTATCATGCTTAAGATGGCAGCAACAATCTCTGTGCTTCTAAGATACAACTGCTACCTTGAATCAGCCAAAAAAGGTTATTATCTCATTACACCATTATTGGTTTATTACCCTTCCAAACATGGAGCAGAATAACCCAGTTACAACAGGTACCAGAGCACTCAGTGACAGCAGCAGCTTCGCAGGCTGCATCCTCTGCCCTTGCCAAATGTGCTTTCTTCACGTCCTTCTTGTAGATAAGCCTTCCCTGCCCAGTGAGATGTCCTGCCTGTGTCACACTGCCTCCATAAGCGCTGCTCACCCGCAATTCTGCATGTTCTCTCCTGGGATTTGCCCACTGCTCACATAGAAATGTGGTGCTGGAAAGTATCAGATACTTGTCATCTTTACTTCCCAGACACTGTCACACTTTGTTTCTAGTCTTTGTTCAGGCCAGCTTTGACACACTGCAGCAGTACAGCTTGAACGGAGATTCAAGGATTGTTACCTTGCAGCTGTCTAACTCCAGCTATGGTCTGAACATAGGGCAGGGAAGCAGTGATAGGAAAAGGCAGGTGGAAAAGATGTGGCCAGGAGACAGATTTTAATAAATGTGCAGTCTGTAAAATAAGGGAGAGGAATGTGAGCAAAGATGATGATCCACAGTTGTGTTTTGAAAAGCTTGACAAAATTTAATTTTTACTTAGGGACTGGAAACTTCATCAGAGGTTTCTCTGAAGAGATTTTATCTTCTGCCCTTATTCGTACAGTAGGTAAAAAATAAACAGCAGCTGCAGCCAACCTGCTGTAAATGGGAGCTCAACAGCAGAGGCACCCTCGCTCTCAGCAGCCTGCTCTCGCTGGCCGCCCACACAAAGCTGGTGATGCACACATACCGAACAGCAGTGCGCTGCTAGGGACAGAGCAGGGACACAAGTCCTGTGCAGGCAGCTATTATTGATCAACTCAAATAATCTGGGAAACATCGCTTCAAAAACCAGCAGTTCCCTCCAGGCATGGATGAGAAGAGCAATGATGGAGGAGGATCAGGAGGTACAGAGACCAGTTTGTAGCTGGTCAGACCAAAGGATCAGCTAGCCTCCTAGTCTGACTTCAAGAGCACGTGCTTGTGGAAAAATAGAGCAAGCATGTAGTAATACTTCCTCAGACACTTGCATCTTGCAACAGTTTCCCTTAATTTTCCCAACATCCAACTATCTGTAGGTTAAAAGAGACTTCCTGAACTAGAGGTGTGGTCTTCACTTTGACTTTCTCTTCTGAGAACTGGGGACTCACCCTCTGCTACCTATGCCTTTGGCATCTGCCTCACCCTGTGACCAGAAAAGCCAAAGCTTAACAATGTGCAGGGTGAAGAACCACTTTGTTTCCCACCATGTATCTGTTGGTTTTGCATGAGATCCCCCAGTCCTTGGTTTGAAAGATGGAGAACAACTGATCTCATTCCATAGCCCACAGCGGTGACGACCTAACAGGTCATTGCAATGCCCCTTTTTGGGATGACGTACACTGGACTACCTGGCCAGTCCTGGTACAGCAGCTTTTTTCTGACCATACTGTTGTTCTCCAAAACTGCCCCGTTGCGCTCTGTCCTTTCTGAGACGAGGGGGCTGGCAGTACATCAAACACATGTGGGCATGCTGTGGATTTACACGGTAGCACAATGAGGTTGCTTTGTTCTCTGTTCCTGATAAACAAGGAGTGATTTGCTTTGCTGAAAGCCATGAGCGCCAAGCTGACATTTTCACTCATCTCTCGCCGTGTTAACATCTTATGCCTCTGAGTTGTCACCAGCCCTGAGCCTGTCCTTTCATACTCCACTGTAGGATGGTTTTACTCAATGTGGATCACACTTTATATTTACCCAAAGGCAAATAAAGTTTGCCACTGCACCTTCCATCACTTTTTCCAGATCATTTAAGGGTGGATTTAAGCAGTACAGGTCCCAACACAGATCTCTAAGGTGCTCCTCTAGTGATCTCAAGCAACTGTGAAAATAATTGCTGGTCTTTTTTTCTTTTTTAGCCAATATTTCATCCATGAAAGGACCTCTCCTCTGACCACATGGCCAACTAAGTCCCTTAAGACATATGTCTTAGGACCCTTTTTGGTAAGGGATTTTGTCTTTTGGAAATCTAAGTAGGCTGCATCAACTGAATTGCCTTTATTTATATGGCTACTGACTCCTTCAAAGAATTCTAACAGTTCTGCAGAGCAGGACTTCTTCACTTCACAAAAAACACACTGGCCCTTTCCCAACGTTTATCTGTGTAATTCATTCGCTATACTTGGTGTGTTTTATTTGTCTGTCTGGTACAGCTGGTCAGTGAATTCCCAGAACTCCTGTGGGACCAGTTTTAAAAATTGTGTTACAGGTGAAGCGCTGCAGTCCTTGCACACCACAGCAGCTTCAGCAGAGGAGCATAACCTCTCACTTAAAAACTCAACTATTTCATCCTTAAACCCATTTAAAACTGCTGGGTTGAGATACATCCAGTCCTGGCAACTTGCTATAAAAGCATGTATTTTAGCTTTTTTACAGCCTCTGCAATAGGCACTGCAGTTTAAGGCAGGGTCTCCACAAAGAGCACTCCAACAGAGTAACCTCTGTGAGCTGCTCTGTGGCAAGTTTGTGTGCAGAAAAAATTAAATTTAGTTTTTCTGCTATGGCTAGATCTTCCCTGGGTCCTCCTTTCAGAGCCTGAGCAGCCTTAGTGCTCTCCAAACTCTCTCATAGTGAATAGTGACATTTCTGATAGATTGAAACAGGACTATTCTCCCCGCCCCGGCCCCCGGCTTTGCAAGTCATCTCTCAAAATCCCCTTTTGCCTGCTTTGTTCTGTTCATATATTTAATCTGCTAGAGTCTATAACCTTTTCCATTTTCTCCAGCTTTTTGAAAAAATGCTTTTTTTTGTTTTCAATAGCCTCTATGCCCTTCTGGTTTAGTCATGCTGGCTTCCCTGCGCCATTTCTCATGTCTGCTGTGATAGATGGTGGGCATTTGCTCTCTGCTTAGCTTATTTTCAATAAGCTTCTCCATTTCTGTGAGGTTCTTGTTTTGAACTTGGAGTGCAAAACCAATGAAGTTTTCTATGGTTTGGAGTTTTTTTTCCTTTTTCCCAAGGGTGTTGACCTGGAGCACATTATGGTTCCCATCACAGAGCAGGTCTTTGAAGACACTGTTTTGAACGCATTTCTCTGCCCTTCTCAGAATCACATCAATGACGGGTCCTGATCCCCAGGGCTCCCTAACTTGTTGCTCATAGAAGTTTGTGGCTAAAATGGAGTATTGGTGTCATGCCAGCCAACCAGCCCCATCTGTCTAATTGACACAGGGCAGCTGAAGCTTCCTACCCTTGTGCTGTCTCCTAGCCTTGTAGCTTCTCTGATCCCCATCTTGGGCACTCACACAATTACAGACAAAACATCAATTTCTTATTTAGGCCTGAGATTTCAGTCTAAGGGGAATCTAAGTTACTCACTGACATTAGTTAGAGCCAAACCAGATCAACAAACTTCCTTTAACATCCACCTGCATCCTCTACCACCACTTGCATCTACCCTCTCCTTCCTGTACACTGTATCCAGGTATTAGTGTTCCACCGTCAGTGTCCACCAAGAGGGAACTCAACTCTCTTCTGTGATCCCAGACAAGAATACAATAACCGTTGGCAGAAACAAAACAAAATGGAGATTTTGGGGTGCAACTTCTTGTTACATACTGGCTGACTCAATGATGAAGTGCTATCGAAAAGAGTGCTTCTCTCATGCCTCTGCCCTAATCCATGTCCAGTGAGCTGATGGTCTCATGGAAACCTGTAAGTGGGAGCACAGGGCTGGGTTCGCTGTCCCATGACATTGGGAAACCAAAGCAACTGGCCCTGCAGCCATAGGATCTCTCATTTGGATGGAAGGTAAGCACTGCGAATGCACATGCAGTGGCAGAAACACTGACTTGCCTTAGTTATACTGTTAAGATATACTCTCAGGTAGGGGTTGGGCAGAAGAACATACAGTAGCCAGGAAAAGGTCACCAATGCTACTGACCATCTGAAAGCCCTGTCATTTTTGCTCTGTGCCTTATGGTCCCAGCTCCTGAGAATCACTGCTTTTAGTCAGAACCCTACACTTTAGAACATGAGATGTGTGTGAACCATAAAGGTTCAGACACCGAAAGGTGATAAGACACAACCCAACAACAGCTTTAAAACATTTGAGATTAAACACAAGCAGGAACTGCTGGGAGGTATTCCTTGCTGGGGTCAGACTAGACTGGGACATTATCCTACTTGGCCATAACATCTTTGACTGATTCTTAAACTGAGAGGAAAAACACACAACCAACTATGACTGCCAGAGTCTAAATTTACTGTGGGACTGATTATGGGAAGAAGTGGGTGCATGCCCAGGTGGCAAAAGGTTCAAATTGGATAACCATCTCTGACTGCCACCCTCTGTCTCTGGCCAGAAAGGGAAGCAATGACAGTGCCACTGACAAGTGCCACAGAAATTTCCCATATTAAGAAAAAAATATTTCTGAGTGAGGGAATGAGGCACCCACCAGCAGCTCCAGAGGTGCTAATGTCTTGAGCTCCAGAGGCTCCCAGGCAGCAAATAGAAGTACTTGGGTGCCAGACTGCAGCAGTCCAAATTCCAGCCATGCTCCCTCAGCTCCAGGTCAGAGTATGATCCAGAGCTTAAGTTTTAAAAGTTATTAAAGTCTGAAGTAAATAATTTGTTTCACAGTGGGAATGATTAATAAGGAGAATTCATATTACCCGTGCTTTTCACAACTAATTTATTAAGCTTCTTTTTTGGCATTACCAAAATGATAAGTTTTACTTCCAGTGTGAAGCTGCTCAAAGTTTAAAATTAATTCCCTGGAAAAAACTGAGAATTGATCTAATTTGGATACCAACAATAAAGAACTCATCCGTGAAACCCCTTCACATTATTTTTTTAAAAAATTCAAATCTGGCAGAACACAGAGCAGCAAGGTGCCTGTTGCTCACATTCTGCTCAAGGTTGTCAAATGTCTTTACTAGTAGAGGGCTAGAAACATCTCAAAAAAACCCCATTCAGCTTAAGGACATTCAGGTCCAGGTTCACTTAAGGCAAAGAAAATGGCCTTAACTTTGCTGTGAGGTGGAAGAGATGCAGATTACTCACGTCAGGTTCTCCCTTTTTCAGTGATACCATAGCTACAGCTGTTATTTACCTTATGTCATCTTTGCCAGTTTTGGCGAAGGTGGAAGACAATTGCAGCATGCTCCTCTGGCAAACCTGTTACAGCTATTAACCTTGGAGAGATTAAAGTAGAGATTACATTGTCTTGCTCTTTGCAACAGCTGCCCTCAAATTTCTGCACGTGACTAAACCAACAACACTCTGCCTATAAGCTAAGAAAAAAATATTGTAAGACTGTAAACCATCACCATCTGGTAACTCTTACCATTACAGTACCACAGACCGTAATGCAGTTGGTAGGTAAGTGCCTACCACATCCTCTCTGTGCAAAATTATTTTGGAAATAGTAGAGCTGAAGGAGACAGCTGTGTGGGAAGCAAGTCTAAATCAGATTTAAAGCAACATCTGGAACTAAATTATTCATTTCCATACAGAGCAGAAATTTATTAATAGAAAACACAATGTGATCTATGCAAGCAAGCAATGGCTTCTAGTACTTTGTGTAATTGGATTAAGTCTTAAATTAGAGAAATGCTTGGGGAAGAATCAAGAGCAGCAGAAGAACGAGGTGTGCAAGCTGGTTACACAAATGCAAAAGCATCAGGAGCAAAGGTGCTGCTGGGGTATTCCCAACCTACTTGTTTATATACAAACAAGCCTTTGTGTGCTCCTATTCCAAAGGCCCATGATGCTGAAGGACAGATCTAGTGCGTATCTGTAACCCTTCCTAATATAGGGAGAAATGGCAATCCACCTCCAAAACTCAGATTCTGCTAGAGAACAGATACTGGCTCTGCAGCAAAATGAGCTGAAGTCAAGTGACCCACAACAAGCGTACAGATGACAGGTTGGGTTTGCGCTCCCAAATCAGAGATTACAAACTCTCACCACCATACAACATTGAGACCGATAAGCAATTAATGACAACACCTACATGTTGGAGATGGAGCAAGATGTGCTTCTCCATCTCCTTCCTTGCCCATGTGTTACAAGAAGCAGTTAAAGCCACAATTTTCTCGACGGCAGTCAAGTATCCAATGCCATGAGCAAGGGACCCAGCACAGACTTCGGAATATGTGGTGCTTCTTACTCCTGCTCTGAGGGTAAATTCCCCCTTCCCCAGCTATTGCACGGAACTGGACCTGTCTAGATCTATAATAGTTCAGGGCAAATTAAACCACTTGCAGATCAGCTCTCATCTGCACAAGTCTGGCAGCGGGTTGTTTTTCCCAGCACTTTACACCACGATTTTGAGTCAGTAGAGAACCAGGCTGCAGAGTTCCCCATGGGCTGCAAATAGAACAGGCTGATGCCTCTTAGCGCTCTTCCATCCCCTGAACAGCAGGCTCAAGGTGCCACAACCTGCAGGCACATGGCCTTTGTAAGCCTGAATCCTACACAAGGAAGATCTGAATGTGCTAATGCACAGGCAAGTCTAAGAATATTTTGTGTGACTGCTAGACCTCAGATCATCTTAACCTCTAGAGGCAACCTGGAAGATAGGCTGGGGCCATGTTTCCAGCCAAGGACAGGCCACCTGCTGACATGATGTGCCAAACTACATTTCTGAAGGCCATGAACATCACAAAATCTCCTGGAGAAGAGAAAGCAGGGCCATGTTCTGTGTCTCCGAAACTTCCGTGTCCTTGGGAACCAGAACTGAGTCTAATTGCGTTAAGTTATAACTAGTATTGCAATTACTCATTAGCTGCTCTGAAATACCATTCATGGGTGTTGCATAGCGGATGGAAATAAATCAGTCACTGTTAGTGGAAAGGCATAATTCATTTTTCTGAAGGCAGGAAGGAGGCAAATCCCTTTCTCAACCTAAAGTGCATACATTTGCTTTGCTGTAAGAACTCACTGACAAGAACAGAAAAAGCACAGGAACTTCAAATACCACATCTACATAATCAGGCTCTTTACCACACTGTTGTCACAAGCATACAGAAAGCAAAAGTAACATTTAAGTAAACCCCATGGAAGGACTGTGCTCATACATTAGAAATAAAAATCATGTTTCAGTCCAAGTCCAGCTAGCAAAAGCTTTCCAGAACTCAACATTGCAGTTGTATAGAAAACAGAGTTTTTAGATGGAAAGTCAGTGATGGGAGGAATCAGAGGAAAAGCTTCCCAAGAACCATGAAAAAAAAAATCCAAAATAAAATTCCATTTTAATCATTTTTAGCTTTACAGTATTTGTTGCTATGATGTTAGCAGAAGTGAAAACCAGTACTTTAGTGGTGACACTAGTTTTAATAAGATTAGGGGCAGCTCCTAATTTAGTAGGCATTAAAAAAACTTGCTTTCTAAATGAAAACATCTTCTGTGTTGTAATTAATTTCACTGTAGCACTTCGAACAAGAGAACAAAAGAACTCATTGTACAGATCAGAAGAAGAATGGTCCTCAATATCCTTGACAAAACATTTCAATGCTGGTGAGAACAGCTCCCCTGTTATTCATAGAGAAAGCAAACCCTTCCTCAAAGTGCTAACGTTTCATGTTTTTTCATTACAATAAACAGAAGATGCTTTAAAACATCTTGTATTCAATGCCACTCTGTAGCAATCACAAGCTGGCTTTAATGATTTCATTAGAAAATGAACACAGTTTCCATTCAACATCTATGACATCAGCAAATGCACATGATAATAATCAATAATCTCTTAATAGCAGAATACCATCTCCTACTGCACAGCAAGCAAAAATAAAGCAAAGAAATTGGGCAAGGATAAGCAAACTTTTAAAAATGCAGATAAAAAGCTTCAAACAAATGCACTTGTGGAAGAACTTCTCCAAAACTGAATTAGTAAAAACATGGGCTTATTGAAAAGCTACACTTTCAGTAGAAAACAGTGGCAAAAAATTTTCAATTCATTCTACATTTTCAATTCATTCCAGCAATGCGTAGCAAGCTGTTGTACAGGGAAACCTCAATTTCTTTCCTCCATGGGTTTATGCATGTCTTGTCTTTTCTGTTTCAGCTGAAATCTGTTTACTTATTCCCACCTCTTCTGTACCTTGTGAACCTTCTACAAATATTCTGCCAAATCCCAGACCCATGTCCACCTTCCAGGGCCTCTTCTGCATGGTGTGTGCTGGAGAGCAAAACGCTTCTCTCCTGTCATGGGGGTGGGAGGCAGCAGAGCGGAAGTACAGCTACAGATCAGATCAGATGCTAGCTTATATCAGACTGAAACATAATGCAGGTTTATTTGGACAGTTTTACAACTATATCAGCATACTCCTTCATTGGTATTTAAAGCAAATCACCTGGAAAAAGGGGAGAGATTTAGGCTAACACTGAACACCTACTTCTCAAAGCAGCTGAAGAGGGTCTGCAGATAATAATAAAAGCACAAGCACAGCTCTATTAACTGTGTAGGTCACCACACCATCTGTCCATCAGCAACCCAGACCATTTAATCCACCATCTGCCCACAAACATTAAAAGCCAAGCCTAGATATCATTAGGGTTCATATAGCTTTCAAGTAAAATGTAGGTCTCAGATTTAGGTTAATACATTTTATTTCTGAGAATAACCTAGATTCATATTGATAAGACCCCTAAGCCACCATGCTTGCTCTCCTTTATCTCCATCACAAATGGTTATCAGATTATGTGGGGGTTGTTTCAACTGATGCCCAAGCAATCTGTTATTTGTCAGGGTTAATTGTAATTGCTTGTAGATGAACAGTTTAAGAAAACCAGGGCACCTGTGTCTGAAAGTCAGCTGTATCAGAAAAGCTAAAAGCTTCTTCATACCACATTACACCAGAGTAACACATTTCAGACTCAAGAGGCTGCTTGCTCTATTGACTTTGCCCAGATCTGATCCTGGCAAGTTATTCAAAACTAAAAACAAACCTACGAGGAAATTAACAGAAATTCACAATGGCATCACCCATTTTCCCACAAAGGAAGGAAAGATCTTACAAACCTTAAATATCCACATCACCTTGAAAAGTAACACATGCCAAAGCTTTATAGAAAATAGCATGCCCAACATGAGTGCCTGGCACTATGCAACTCAGAGTCAGTGACAGTGCTAACAACATGTTCCTGAGCTGGGATTAAACTAAACACTTCTCCCAGTCATAAGCATGGCTCAAGTACAGAAAATAGTCTGAAATTCCAGCTTCCAGACAGAAAGAGGTCTACAGGCACCACAGGATGAACAAATGCAGAGGCGGGCCGTGTTACTGCTCCGGCTGGAAGGAGCTGCGATGGACTTACAGCAAATCACCTCATGGCTGAGGGCACAGAACAACACAGGCTGAAATAATACAGGACTCACTCCAGTATGTCAATGCCTCATACCGGGGAGCTCAAACTGGACATCCACTGTCAACAGGGTTGCCACTAGTGCTGAGACAGGGCACCCCCTTCCCTCGCCATGCTGACTGATGCCTTGCAAGCACAGCCCAGGATGTGGTCGGCTCCATGCAAAGCCACAGCTTTATCTCCATTTAAAACATCTTTTTTTGACTATGATGAAAATAACAAGGTCTAAAATACAGGTCTTGCATCACTGATGCCATGCTCTCATACTGCAAACACTACACTGTATAAGATAACATAATCCATCCCATAAATTTTCTCTTAAAACCCGACAGATCACTTGCAGATGTTACTGCTGATCAAGAACTTCACTGCACTGTAACTGGAAACCATCTTCCAGTTACCAGCCTTCATGAATTTATGCCCAGTGTACGCCTATTCTTGTAAAATTGAGATCCCCCTGAAGGTTATTCCTCCCTGTAAAATTCCGGACAAATTAAACCCCCGACTCAGACTAAGTGCTTTTAAGTCTCCCTGTACACAACAGGATCTCCCTTCCTCTAAAGGCCCCAGCAAACCTGTTCACTTTGAATTCCCCGTTCTCAAACACTGGTAAGTAAAGAAACACCAATTTAACAGAGGCCTGAATATGGCAGCTGGATGTGCTTTGGCAGATTAAAAAGCAGCAGTAATTTTTCACAGAACAACAGAAGAGCTCAGCCTCCATGTTTAAGTACTGTTCCTGCTATTAGCAACGGAGGCAGAAAATCCGAGGACCCAACGCACCACCTATCCTCTCTGACAGATTTCAAACAGAGACTTAATCCAGCCCCTGGAGGTATTTTCCAGGTAGGATGGGAGACCAAGCCAGGTGTGCCCTGAAACCACACCTTGTAGGCAGAGATGCCAGAGGAAGGTAAGGCTGGGACAGCATTTACAGTCACAAGAGACACTATGTTAACTTCTTGCTAAAAAAAAATAAACATTCTAAATGAATTACCAAGAGGGCTCCCGGAAGGAACATCTTGTCTCCTGCCCAACTGTTGCCATGGCTACCAGCTCACTGCTGATCTAAATCAAAGCACAGAGCAGCAACACGGATGTCTTTCCCCGGCCCAGCACTCCCAAAAGCCTCTCTCCCTGGCTGTGGAGCGGCTCGGCAGTTCTTCCTGCAGCTCAGCCCCAGGGCGGACAGGGAGTTGAGACACTAGCACTGGGACATGCTGAGCACACAGGAGTCAGTGGTTGCAGCACCGTGTTTCTCTGTGCCTCACACAGCTTCAGGTTTAAGGTATTCTTTAAAGAAGGGTGCAAAGAGGCTCTACTTGTAGAGGGAAAGTGTAGAGTGAAAAGGCAGCAGAGACGCACATCTCCGTTGCACGGACTCCTTCCTACCTTCCCACTCCGTTCTGGCTCTGAAGACCATATCTGATCACAGATAGGCAGGGCACAGGCAAACGTAGATCTTTGTTGGGTCGTTAGAGAATTCGCAGTGAAGGTTAATGCACTCAGACACTCAGGCACTGTATTTGTATTCTCTCCAATTGTGGCAGACAGGCCTCAATAGGCAGTGCCTGTACTCCCTAATGCTCTTACTCAAAGGCATTGCACCTATTTTTACCCATTCCCCATCCAACATGGGAGCACACTGGACCTCTGGCAGAGATGGAGAAGATGCAGAAAGACGGACGGAGACAAGGCAGTACAGGAAAGCATTTAAACACATTAACTATCTTTATTAAAACAGAAAGGTCATTGCATAACATGTTGTTACTTCTAAGACTAGACACTAAAGTTTCAACATGCTAAGATTAGTAATTTTTACACTTATAAGCTTTAAGAAACATTCAAACTCACAATGAATCAAGATAAAGCACAGTGACGTGTGCCTGCCCAGATGGGGGGTACTTTCAGTGTCTGTTGGAAAAAATATAAACTATCTTCTTCAGACTGTATTTATTATATTCCTGTTCTGCACAGCCTTGCAGAAGGTTTTCTGGAATCATCTACATCAACAGACTTTTAATAAAAGCTATCACATGATGTTGACAGCTCTAACCCCTCGCCGCACCACTGGTGTAATACAGCGGCGAGAACCTGTCCTGTGCTACACAGAACTCTACAGACACAGCAGCCTCCTGCAGCTGAACAGAAAGAAAAGCCGCTGGCTGCACATCAGCATGCTGAGTGGGAAGTCAGCAAGGTAATCTGGCATGGTAAATGAGCCTGTGCTCTACAAAACACACCATCTAATCTCAGTGCTGTGCTCCACCTAACAAAGAATGCATCTTCTGTCTTGGATGCTTGTGGTGCAACCACTCCTCTAAAAGGATTATTCCTATAGCAACCAGAGCAATCAGGCTCATCTCCGCACTACTCTGTCAGGTGAATTAACCTCCCAGAAAATGACCACGGCTTTGTCATGACCAAGGCCCAGCAAAGCAGGGGTGCTCTATCTGGGGCATCCCAGTGACTTTCATCTCCTCTCAACACAAATAGACAGAGCATGCAGGCTCCTCCTTTCCTAGTGAACCAGATGGGATGTGACAGAGCTGCAGCTCTTCAGCATATTGCACGTCTCAAAGAAACTGCTTTTCAGGAGACCAGCCATCCTGGGAGCCTCAGCAGAGCAGTTCAGGTTTGCACCTCAAAGCTCAGAACAATGTACTCTGCATGAAAACGTGAAGGGTAATTTCTGCCAACTGGACATATTCAATTCTTATTGATTAAACCTTAACAGCAGTTAAAGCTAAGATACAGAGCTTTTTCATCTCTCTCTTTCAGCGTTACTGATGGGTCATGGGGAGTCTGCACACAGATCTTTGTCTCCTGCACATTTCTTACCTGACAGTCGAAGTCCTGGAAGTTGCGAGCTGCATTCTGTTAACAAAAACCAGGGGGGAAAAAAAAAAAAGAATTCAGCACAGTACCCCAGAACATCCCCAACAACATCATGAAAATTCCCCTCAGAGACCTCTGCTCCAACACAGTCTAGCCTGACCGCAGTCAGGACAGCAGCGAAATGTGAGACCCGTACAAGGAAACTCCATGCAAGTCCTGCCTGTTACTATACAGCAAGTTTGGTGGGGGCTGTCCCAAGGCTGCCAACTAAGGAGAGTACCTGCGGTCCTAGCGGAGAGTTGAGAACATTCAAGCAGGGACATAGGCACATAGGAAGGACCTTGACCAAAGTCAGGCTGTTATGAGGCTGGGTTTTGTCTCATCCTGGTCCCCATTATCTATCTGAATGCACAACTCTTGAAAGGACTACTACTAAAATCTCACAGTAATGAGCACAAGGATCCAAGCTATGCAGGTGGGTGCTCTGCACTAACTGCTGTGTGTGTGGTATTGTTCCACAGCAATCACAGTGACCTGTAAGCTACTGAAACCAGAGCACACGGGAACTGGGCTCAGCAATTCACAACTGACTTTTCCCAGGGGGTGAGACCACTCACACAGGCGAGCACAGTAAGTACAGCACACATCTGGCATACTGCAGATTTGAAGGTCTGCAGTAACTTGTCCGTATGCCTGTGTGCTTGGTGAGACTCTGGCTCCGGCCACAGAGTAGGTTACTCTACTGAGTGCTGTTAAACGCTGCAAAAGGCTGAGCAAATCAGCATTCTAGCTTATGTGTTTTAGGCTTAGCACCTTAGTGCTAAAATTACAACTAGGACCATATATGCACAACAGAAACACCTCAAATATTTCTTCTGATTGAGCACCCTAGCTCCTCTCCGTGTGTAAACAAATGGCCATTTTCTTCCCCCCAAAGCATTGCCACATTAGCAAGAACACAGGTTGCTACCTATGTTCTTCAGTCTGGCATGTTAAAGTTGAGACATCTGCAAATTTGTTTTAAGAATCCCCCTGGTGTTAACTATTGAATGTGATATGGCACAAAGCACCAAATCCTCAGGATGGGGGCTGGGGGGGGAAGCAGACCCCTCTTATTTCAGTTTGAGATCCTGAAGTTAGTTGAGACTTCTGACAACTCTGTCTATGCCTCTTTCCCTGCTCTGTTAAATACAGGCAGCAGAGCCTTCTCATCTACCAGGCTGTAAAGAAGGTAAATTCAGTCATCCAATGCCACAGTGATTAAGGACTGTTAAAAAAAAAAAAGAAGAAGAAATGAGAAACTTCTGTACCCAGCACTGGACTTGGATGGTGCATGCTAAGTAAAGAAAAGGCTGATCTGAATTTGCGCCAAGAAAAGCAAGACTCCCCGGTAGGGAGCCATGAGGAAATCACACAAAGCAAAGAATGAAGGTTTGCGACTGCGTTGCTTGTTGTCAGGGTGTACCACCATGGACAAGCAGCATTAGTGCTACAGGTCCTGACTCCTGGATACTTGATTTTAACACATCAAAATCTTTAAACCATTAATCTATTAATTATCTTACCTTGAGAAAGTCTAAGATTAAGGCATGTTTTTCAGTCCTCTGAAGGTGTGATGGCTGCACCTCAAAGGCAAAGAGCTCGCTGGAATGACCCAATCCAGCCTAAGGGCCATCCATTCAATCTCCTGAATTAAGCTGTTGCATTTCAGTAATTTTTCGCTGAGGATATATTACTAGGAGTCAAAAGTGCCAGAATATGGACTAGCCAGAATAATAAAGTGTCATCGGGATCAGTTTTCTGATCAGGTTACAGGCACTATTCTTGTTTTCTCTCTCTTTCAACTAAATGGGAACATTTGAAGTTGATTTTCTTTCCCAAAGAAAAGTCACTGGAAAAAGTATAAAGTCACTGCATTTTAGTGAGCCTGAATGAGTTGAACATATATAATCTAATGTATTTTACTTCCTTGTACTTGCTATTAGGCTTAAGTTACACACAAACATAAGAATGTTTGTATTCTTTAAAAGTCAGGCTTGTAACTTTCTGCTGACTCATATTTGAGGCCAAACAAAGTCTGGACTCAGTGGTGCCCAGTGTTCAGATAAGTAAACGAGATATGACCCATTTCCATTTCCCAGGCAATTCCACTGGTTTTAGAGTTTGAGTACTAAGAGACTAGAGCTCCTCTTCTCTGGACAGCAGCCTGTGAATCTGAAGAGTTCATGAGCACTCACTCATCACCTTAAGAGATTTACTGTGTCATTTCTGGCCATTAATCCATGCTGGCTCAAACTCCTACCTCTAAAGTGGGTTGGTCAGTAAAAATCTTAGTGAACTGCCAGGTCAACACTTTTTGGACTCTGATACCCTGCACAGAACAGCATGTTATGGCACCACACCCATATGCTCCATAAACTATGTCTAAAAAGCACATGTGTATTATTTCAAGCTTGAAAGCATTAATAAGGGCCGGATCTCAAAGATAGTAGCTCCCTGAGGCATTTCCTTTGTTAAAACAAAGTGTAAAAAGGAGAGTGACAGCACACTTCTCTTCCCATGCAGTGCTGAGCATGGTTCTGGAACCACTCTACATGTTTATTATTTTTCTACTGAGACAGTATATACTTCCTGTAACTTCCAAACTGAGTCAAGGAAGCCAAATGTGACTTTGTATGTGCCCTTCTGTATGCTAGTTAACACCACTGGGCTGTTTAGGTAAGCGCCCTGCATTTAAAACAGAACTGTCCCAACTATTAGCTATCTCTAGTGGCTGTGCAGATGACACGATGGCGGGGACCTGATGGGATTGATCAGGCAATACTTGACAGAGAGACTAAAAACTTATAAAGTGAAAACCACTTTGTTTTGGCAGGCTTCAATACCTCCTACTTAGGTCAGCTCACTGAAGCATGGGAAATCTACCCTCTTGTCCTGGTTTCAGCTGAGATAGAGTTAATTTTCTTTCTAGTGGTTGCTGTGTTTTCAGAATTGTTGTGAAAGGAATGTCAATAAGGCATATTGTTTTCATTGTTGCTAAGTGATGTTCATACTAGTCCAGGATATTTTCAGCCTCCCATAGAAGCTGGGAAGGAGCATAGACAGAACAACAGAATGGCCAATGGAATATTCTGTACCACAGATGTCGTGATTGGTATAGAAATGGGGGTTGGCTGGGGGGGGCGGGGAGGAATCCTCGATCTCTGCACAACCAATTTACCAGGCAGTGAGAGTGACTCGTGTCTTATATATTCTTTTACCTTTATTATTATTATTATTGTTATTTTCCTTTACTGTTCTATTAAACTGCCTTTATGTCAACCCACAAGTTTTTTTCCCCCCTTTCTCCTCCTTTTCTCCCACTTCTCCTTACCATTCTTGGGAGAGGAAGGGGGAGTGAGAGAGAGTCTGCGTGGTCCTAGTTGCTGGCTAGGGTTAAACCACGACACCTCTTCAACTCAAACATGGAAAATCCTAGGAGAACCATGAGCAAGAGCTGGGGCACTGCATTAGGAAGCTTGTCTTCTGTGAATGTTGATCTCTCATTTTGAAGTCATAAACTGTTTTCAAGGCCTTTCTGTATTTTTATCTGCAGGTCTACACTGATTTTGTTCTTTCAAGGCTCACACTCCCTGGAAACACTTGAAAAAGTTATGTTTAAGCTATGGTGGAAGCCTAGTAGTCATCATTAGGCTGTAAGAATAGGCACACAGACTGCAGATTTCAGCTGAATTTTTAGATTTTACAGATACTAAACAGATATGCTAGCACACTGCAAAAATAAGAAAAAACTAAGCAGCACAGAATGCTTAGCGTAGCAAAATTTCCAAGATTTTACCCATTTTGGGTGGGAGTCTGCACTAGACAGTGCAGTCTTCTGCAAGCATACAGTGAGCGATCAAGGCACCATACCCCTTTGGCAGCACAAGCTAATGTTTGACGTCAGCCATTAAACAGCAAAGCACTGGGAACTGCTTCACATACCACTAACCTTGGTTGTTAGGTATGGAAAGTAACCAAAACACATTGTTCATAATCACAATTTGCAGATGCAAGACTCTAGATCTTGTCGGCATGGCCCATAATGACTTACGCACTTGCAGCAATAGTACGTGGCAGAATCCAGTGAGGCTAAGGGCTTTCCTAAAGCCCATATGGCTTTCTTCTGAAGCCCAAAGACGACAGTGAAAGCCTTAAAAAGCTGCTGCTATAAAACCATTTTCCAAAGTTTTGGTATTGCACGAATCTGGACTGCTCTAGCTAGACTCTACAGATATTAAAAAGAAATGTCTCTCCATTACTAAATCCAGGGAGACAGGGTTGTTTTGGGGGTCAAAACACGAAAGAATAATTTAAGACAAAAGATTTTAAACAAAAAAGTAAAAAATAAAAAAAGAAAATGGTATACAATCCAAGGTTTCTCTAACAAGCATGAACTTATTAGAGGTTCTACAGCTCCCTCCAGGTCAGGAACGGTATCACCTTTTTCTGCCCTGCCTTTGTAAATTCTCAGTACAGGCATGACATACTGTTTGGCTGGGACTCTAAACTTACCTGAACTGTGGTGGGCTGTCTTTCCCTGAGACTTTGGAAGAGCATAGGGTGGTGGATTATCAGAGTGGGGAAGCATTTACTGTTTTTCAATACTTAAGGTACCTCAAGCTGTGACAAGATCCTGGCAATCAGGGCTCCTTGCCAAAGTCAGCCAGAGTACACCTGTGAGAGCAAAGGAGCAGCTAGCATTACCTTATCATTCAGGAGAGGCTTGATCTCTGTCAACTGAACATCCTGCAGTTCATCCATGGTGCTCTAAGTGGAGCCAATTAACCCTCAAAGCAGCAAACGGGCGATTCTGAAACAAAGGCATATTGTTAGAAACAGTATTACAAGAGATGCTAGCCAAAGAAAGCTTTACGATCTTTCATTAGACTTGTATATGCTCAAACAGAAGCTTGAAAGTCTAAAAGAAGCTGGTTCTCGGTGCAACACAAAGCATCTGTAACTGTAGAAGGCAAACAGCCATACTCACACTGAGTGTCTCAGTTGTGTAACTCCTTACCCTGCACATTGCCTTGCCCACTGAAAGCTGTCCCTGAAAGCTCATGCCTTTCTACTCAGAGCCTGGATCCACTTCCATGCATTGCTGGTATTTCAGCCACAGTCTGCAGGGAAACGTACTGGAAATGACAGGATCAGCAGAGTGAAAAACTGTGTTCAATATGTGGGAATACTGACACCTCACTGCCATGCCTGACACACCTTAACCACAGCATCCAGCCACTAACAACAGAGCTGTGCCTGTAATTCACAAGACATGCAGCCAACACTGCATTTGCATGTGGGAGATAGAGGTGCGGAGATCCAAGTACCGTGTTGGCACAACATAAGACAGCCCAGAACCCAAGGCAGCCCTTGTTTTATGAGGTGGGATATGAAAATGGCCCCCAGATAGTACTGGTCCAGTTGAACACGTGCAGAGTAACACTGTTAATTGTGCAGCCCAATCATTCTCTATCAGTTGGTGCAGAATCATCAAAGGAAAGAAAAAAATGTAAACAACAGTATGCGAGGTTGCCGTATGTCTATGGGAAATCACCGCTGCCGCACAGCCAGGGAAGAAATCTTCTAGTATAAATACAACAATGAGGATGGAGGAAAAATATTGCAGAGTTTAACAGGGATTTAAATTTTATTCTAGAGGCTCTTCACCTGTGTTTCTAGACAGGAGAATTTCTAGAGCAGGCAGTTGCAGCAATATGAAGAGGGCTCTGGCAATAGGAGATGATCATGCCTGATAATGCAGATTATTTGGTTGTTGACCACTATAGGAACACTATACATATTACTGTAGATGAAATAAAAGAAGTTGTGGACATAAGTAGGGACAGGAATAGGCATGTGGTGGGCTTTCTGGGCGTTAGTTGAGCATGCTAGAAAAAGATTCTTAAATACTGTCACAAATCAAATTGTCCGAGATAATATTCTGCTGCTAACCATGGAAGAAAAAAAAAGTGGAAAGAGAGTACTGCAACTGTGCTTCTCCAGCCACCTTAATTCCACACATACATGCACTGCCCCTGGAAGGAGGGCTTCCCCTCGCGCCAAACACTGTGCAAAGCTGCACATTCTTGTCACCTTGCTTTGTGCCAGGACTAACACCGGTGTGGCTGATGCCAGTGTGGCACAAAATAAATCATAATGCCTTTTCCCTCTGAAAATCAACCATAGCAGCTCCCCTCTCTTTTAGCTCCTTTACTTTGGGAAACTTGAAATTATTCTTCCTTTTCTGATTTTTTTTTTTTCTGTAAAACACATCAATTGTGAGAGTTCCAAGAAACCAGTTAATTTAGAGGTAACATCCCCCTTACCCCACGATGAATTTTTATTCAGAAGAGCAGTAAGAGTCACTATACAACACACTGTAAGCCCCAGAGGAAGAGCTACTTACTGTAATTCTGATAAGGCATTATGGACACCAAAAAGTATTTTCTACTAAGGAATTACAACTTCTGTATACACTGGGACTGATTAAGAGCTCAACATCTACCAGGTTCTCTCCACAAGATTACAGGCACCAAAGGAGTTTTGAACAAGTCTCACAAAGCTTATCTACAGCAGGTGACACAATACTAAAACAACCACCTTATTACCTGGAGAGCTTATCCCTCTCTTACGCTTCTTTGAAAAGACACTGACTGGACCTGATAGCAGGCAGGAATGTGATGCTTATTCTTAGGGTCACCCAAGAGACCAAGAAGTTGTCTACTCTACCCAAAGGGATTAAAAAACCATGCACACCCTAGCCTCCTTTCTCTGTGGGTTTTATGTGCAAGGGAGTGGTAAGTTACACTTGCTTTGTGGTTCATAGGTCTTAGGCTCACACCTAGCATTTTTGCCTAAACCAGAGTCTACAGTGATGCAGGGCATCTAATAATCGCTCTCTACCAAGCTTTGACTGACCAAAGAACAACTCAGAGCACCAACTGCTCTGCGTTAGATTGCTCAAAGATACTTTTGCTAAAGCTCTGCAGATATTTCTCCTAGTTTCCCCCGCGCTATACAAAGAGCAACAACTCCCAGAGAGCCCCAGGATGCATCCTGCATAAACCTGCCAGGGTACATCATTTGCTGCAGATACAAGCATGCCAGTCCATGAAGCGTGTAAAGTCTAGAGAGCGGGAGACAGACGCAATTTGTAAATCCCATGCACTACTTTATTAATCATTTGTTATATGAGAATAATAAAAAACTAAGTAGGTGTTCAAAGAAAGGATTATCAAATGCTTTTATCTCATCAACCTTGATTACATACTTGGTCTCCAGGTGCAACTACAGTGCACACAATAAACAACGTCACTCTGAAATTAATCTGATGCTTATCTTCCAAGGTCTAGTGTTGCTCCAAACACCATTTGAGGGGAAGGGGTTCTTGGGGGCTAAGGCAACAAACTGCTGTGTTACACCTGCACTGCGTGTTGCTCCTTTGTTAAAGCAAGCTGGGCAGCAAGAAGAAAGGCTGCTGGTTTGGATGCTGAGCTCAGAATTAGGTGAAACTTCTTTGAGAGAGAAGAGACCACCTTTCTTAACACTAACTGAGCTCACATAGCTGGGAAAACTTCTATAGGGAAGAATAAGGGACACGCTCTGCAATGAGTCTGCAGCAGAGTCAGCCTGGGAGACTCTTGGGCTTGGAGCAGATCCATTCCAGGCTGCAGGAGCGAGAGCAGGACCTCCAAAGTGGCCAGGGGCAACCGAATGCTGAGGTGAGCCAGGAAGCCACTAAACATTGCTGAACTGAGAGCAAAATCAGACAGAATGATTAAACCTGCACAGCCACAAATGGCCAGATGGTGGATTTCTTTTCTAAACCTTTTGATTCCACTCTGCTCATCCATCAAATCCGAGCTCATTCTGCTTTCCTAGAAACTCAAAGCTTTTTGAAGGTTTTTTGAAGGAAAAGGTACAGGGGGTCCCCATCACTGCTTGCAAGCAGCTTTTTTAGATTGCTGAACTAGCTCTTCCCAATCTTGTGAACTCTCTGGAAAATGGCTGTGACAGCCTCAGGGCTTCATTTCAATCTGTTCAGAGTGTATTCTGAAGGCAGGTGCACACATTCTCCTCCCGAGGTTTTAGCAATCTGAGTGTGATTGCCCTAAACCAAATCTGGGGTAACGTGTTATTACAGCATGAGCTCTGACTCGCTCTGCATGATCATTCACCACAACCTCACCTGAGCACCGTGCTATGCTAACAGCTACTGGCTTTTGGTTTAAAACATGGCAAAGGGGCACATTTGTCCAAAAAAGGCCACAAAAATTTCGCAAAAGAGAATGCTTTGTAGCAGAGACCTAGTAAAGCACATCTCCAAATGCAGAGGCAAAGGGAAGGGTAAGGTATTGGTGACCTGGGCTATCCCTCTGCTCCAACCATGTGAAAGACCCCCTGTAAAAGATCTGCAGACATGTCTGCCCAGGAAACAATCAATTCTCTCCCTCCACTCCTCCTGTTATTTAAAGAAACAAACATGTCATTTCACAAGCTGAAAGCAAGTTTAAAATACCACAACAAAGCAGCATAAATATTCATAGCCCACAAAAGAGCTCTGTAGAAAACAGGCTACAGGCAAAGCAAAAGGTTTGCCTGGAATGATCCATGTATAAATCACACGTTTTTCTATAAATGTCCCAGTACCACCTGCTTTGCAAGTATTCCTCTTGCCTCCATTTATATATGACTATAAATACACTCAAATACCCCAATTTAAACCATCCATCCCTTTCCAAAGGCTTCCCGAAGGCTGGAATAGACTCTATGCGTTTTGAAAACCAGTAAAACAAGAATCAATGAAAGACACTTGGTAGATCATTAGCACAGAGACTAGAAATCAGGGTAGGACATGGAAGGCTGCAAAAAACCAAGGCAGGTGAGCCTAAGAAAGAAACCATCTACCTATAAATAAGATCCAAAATATGCGCTCGCACGTTTACTCCAAGGGAAGAGTGCTCTCAATTTACATCCTTTCCACAAACAAAAAAAAGAAGTTGTGTTAAAGTAAGTTCAGTAAGTCAAAAGCATGAGTATAACAGACCTGCACCCACAGAGCCAGCAGTGTAAACTGCATTGCCTGTGGGTACTTCAGCTCCAGTTTCTAGTCACCGAAATTCTAGCAGTACCACTGGGCTACAAGCTGCAAGAGCTGGATCTGGAATACAACTCTCTGGGCACCTCCTTGAATATTCTGTTTTATTATGGAGGTGCAATCTCTCCATGCTGTTTAGGAACTCAGTGCAACAAAATCTTGTGTTCAGAGGCTGAAAATTCTTGTTCATTCATCTTGACTCATACATCAACTTGACTACAGCTTCTAATTTGTTAACTCTATAGCCTGTTATACCCCTGCTTTGTATGTTAACCCCATTGAGGCAAAATTCGACAACACAGTTATCAAGCTATGCTACAAACCATGGCATTAAATGTACCTAAATGCATGTTCCCTTGTTTGGCAGCCCAGCAGAGGCCGGCTGAAGAAGCCTCCTCTCTAGGGACTGACTACACTTACAGTCGTGACAATCTGGGTTACGTTTCCAAGATCTGCTCTCTGACACAGCTACCTGTTTCTTATGAGATGGAAAGAAGAAATGCTGCTCCAGGGTATGCAGAGGAAGATGGGAACAAACCCAGAATTTGCAGCCAGTGCAAGAACCAAAGTAAACTACCCACGGTCCTCAGGTTTGCAGCTCAGGCATTTATTTGGCCTTGTGTTGTATGGCTCTTTGCTGCAGCTTTTTCCTTTCTGCATAAGGGGATTCCTGCTTCCTGTGCCTCCTTCGCTCCTCTCTCTCATATACACTGAAAGGTAAGCTGCCTGACGAGGTTCCTCAATCTGGTCATACAGACATAAGTAAAATAAGATTCACCTATGGCCTTTGAGACCCTTGGGCATTCCTGTTATGTTGCTTCTCAGTCCTTTGTAAGCCTCTCAACAGCAGTGTGCTTCCCAACTACCTGCATAGGCTACTCTGTCTTCTATCCTGAAATGCTGGCTGACAGCAAAACAGGCAAAGGGTCCAAAATCACTTTCAAAATATTTTCCTAGGTTACTCACTTTGTGTTCCAGCTCATACATTTTTGGGAATGCACCACATGGTGCTCCACCTCCAAGACAAACTGCGAGCCTACAGAGAAATTACGTTCTGCTTAACCAGCACAGTGCCAGCTCCTGCACACGAGTGACAGCAGCTTCGTAACACAGCATGCTTTTACCTCCTTCAAATCTGGGCTACACCCTGGACACAAATGCCAGCTGCTAAATATACTTTCTCAGGAGTTTAAACGAGACCTACATTTAACAATGGTTTTAAGGAAAAAGGTCTGTGCCCAGCTTTCCATTGATTTGGGAGAAAGAGTCCAATTCTAATTACAAGAAGTGTCACACTGCCATGTGTGTAACTGAGCTCAGCTAGCAGGGTGTTATCCTTAGTCACCATTTGAATTAACAGGCATCAACTATAGGTCTGATTAAGCAAGAATGCAAAAAAAATGTAAAGTCTTCAAATTGTTTTAGGTTACCTGGACCAGTGCCCACGAAAACACTGAACCATGCTGAGGTCCCATGTATAGTACTGTCCAAGAAGTTTTAGAGTGAGGATATCCAGCTTATAAACTGGAATGAGAAATTTCTCCTATGAAAATGATGCAAATTATTGTCTCCAAAAGAGCCTTTTCTGGTCATGGTATCTCTTTCAAATAGCTTTGCAGCATTTCCCTTAATAAGCTGTTCTCCCCACTGCAAATGACATAAGCAATGGCTATTATTATCAATTATGTTATTCACATGGTTTTTCCATGTCCCTTTCTTGCCCAGTGGCACCACTCTAAAACAATACCTGCATTATCCAGCGTAAGTAGCTCACACAGCTCAAACTAAACCACAGAGCCACTTTTATCAGTTTTATGATGAAGCACATGTTCAAATGGATCTCTTCAAAGATGCTCTCCCCTCTACTGAGCCACCTACTTCCACAACCCCCATAGTTCAGGAGGTCCCACCCAGGTGTGGGTGAGGGCTCTTGAAGGCTTCAGCTGGACATTTGCCCCACCTGAAACATTCGTAGCGCTTCATCAGCACTGACTACCATCCCTGCATTCACTGCAGCTTCTCCCCATGCCATCTCCTCTATCCATCCTGTGACAACACCTTCAAGCTTTTGCCCCCACCGAGGCAGTACATGTAGCTGAACTCAATTGCTCCGCACACACACATCCTCTGATATGACACAAGGCAAGCGGGGACATTGGTCTCTTCGGCAGCAGCTTACTCTTAAGCAGCTTATGATTAAACCTGGCTGCTTTCCACCAGATTCTTCAGTTCCTTTTGCAGTTTTATTTTCAAGCTTGTTTCTGCTTTGTGTCAACTATGCTTCCTACTAATTGACTCTGTGTTTTTACATTTTAAGTGAAAAAAAAAAAAATCAAATGTCCCATTGAGCAAAATAAAGCATTCAAAACCAAGATGGACTGGAAATCTGTTTAAATGAGATTTTAACAATGATTTTTATCATCAAACAGCACATTTTAATTTGCCGAAATTTAACTGATTTTGCATTTTACTTATCTTATTGAAAAAGTTGTGTTTTCACTGGCTACCAAACATTAAATATAGCCTTTACACCCAACTGAGCCTTCTTGCTGTGTGGGAGGAACCACCATTTAAGTTATGGTATAGCTAAACAAACATTTAGTCAGACTTCACTTTTCATATTTCGCAATGCAATTATGATGATCTTTTTTAACTCATTTGCGTGAAGCACTATTAGGATAGAAGAAAAATAGCCAGATAAATGCACAGGAAAAGTTGGTAGTCTCACATTCATTTTAAAAACAAAACTACCTGAAAATTTTTGTGTTCACTCATATATATAAATTGTACAATCTAAAACTGATGCAATAACACATGCAACAGTGAAGCGATTGCACCAAGTAGTTCTGGTCACATCTCTTGGCGTATGCAGTGGGTAAACCTAGCTTAATGTGGGTACAGAAAATCATCACAGAGTGGGCAAAGCTCAGGAAGAATGAATATATTTTGCTCCACAGCACCTAAGACAACACAGCTGCTTCTGGTACCAGCTCATTCAGGTAACTAACACCCTTTCGTTGTGCTGCATATGTATATACATCTAAATCACTTCTGCTAATGTCTTCACACAGTAAAACCAAACTTTTCTTCTTACTTCATTCAAACTTGAATAAAAGGATTTTGGTCATCAGAAAATAGTATACTTGCAGTCAAAAGCTGATTACACATTTCTACATCTCCAATTCCAAATTATTCAGCAGACACGAGAGAGACCTTTTATGTTTTATCACAGCAAATACATACTGTTTAGCATAAAGTAATTACGGGTATTGAATATAAAAATACAGGTGTACACAAGACAGATTTAACTCTCAGGATACAGTTTACTATTTTAATCTGCTCTAACTGCAAACCACTTGCAAAAGGGGCACTCACAGGATTGACATAAATTTTAAGGATGCATATACATTGTATGAAAAATAAATTGCTAAAATTATATTTTCATTATATGTCTTTTCCCCTTCTTCCTCGCTAATGAAATGCATTTTTCCCTTACCCATGTAGCACTGCTCCTTGGAGCTTCCCAGAACAAGCTCTTTCAGTTTGGCTTATTGCCCATCCTGCATCATCTGAAGGACAATCTCTTCTCCAATATCAGTGTCATTACTTCAGAACCATCACAACGGCTGTACTGCTGTCACCTCCATCATCTCCAGTCCGTGAATTAACTTCCAAGCAGCAAACACCCTTGTGTGTGTCAGCTGAATTTTATGCCCCTTCTCAGGCAGGTGGCCAACACAGGAGAGGCAACTCAAATTAACACAGTTAAAACCAGTAACAGATATAGGGCAACTCAGAATCAACTCAGGATGTAATTCATTATTCAATATAATCATGGGTTGCTGCCAAAAGGGATGCTCCTGTCCTCTCTCCCTACGCCAGCCAGAAATTCCTTCCTCTCCTTCCCTTGCACCAGGTCGATGATTACACAGTAATGTGGCAAGTCAGATCTGTTCCCTGTCTCCTCAGATGTTTTTTCCAGGACTAGTTTTCACTTGGATCAATGAACTGACTGAGGAAAAGGCTCCTTCAGCCCCTTGTGTACCACCTTTTTTTATAAAAATGCCAAGTATAAAGACCTTGCTTTGAGATTTGATTGTAAGAAACCAGGGTTTTTTTGGCAGTGTTAGCTCTTCGGTTGAATCACAGAGCGGATGAAGTATGTGCTCACGACACTGCCGGTTGATACGCAGAGGCTTCAAGATATGGTAAATCTAAGCAATTTACATAACATGTATACAGAATATAAGACAGAACTCAGTTTGCTAATCAGAGTTGCGCTGTTGTAGGATATTATTTCAGGATACAGAGGAACTAAAGTTTCACCTCACAGCCTCTGAAAAGGAACACCAGATCCTCCAGCTCTCTTCTCTCCCTTGCTCCTCTATCCCCTTGCAGCCATGACCCAAGCCCTGCCTGAAGCAGTGTCTGGCATGCCTGACTGCGACGTGAGCAGATTTAATGCTGACTTTTTGCCAGGCCAGCCTTCTACTATTTTAGTGAACTGAATGAGCCCATCAGACAATCATATGAACATCAGGACCGGCTCATGTAATGAGGACCAGACATGTAATGAGTTCTGGGAGTCAGCTCCAAATCCCACAGTCTAAGTTGGGTATCATGTACAACATACAGAGTAGGCAAATATACAAATAAAGTAGTTAACTCACTACAGTCTTTGGGGTCCTCCCTGGATACAAGGGGGCTATAAATTAACATCTAGTACACATCAGCACCAGTATTCACATCACAAGTTTCTGAAACGAATAGAAGCCCTCTGATAAAACAGGTAATAATGTCTTATTTCAGAGAGGGTGGAAACAGATATGGGATGCAGTAACTGACCATGTCTTCTTCCAGCCATTGTGAGCATCCTCCCTTATGAGTAACAGGAGCAGTTTGTAAACACCTGCATGACTACAACTGAGACAGGATGGAAAATGCCAACTGCTTCAGCAGTAAATCAAGACTGCTCAGCGTGCCCGAGGCTATCAGCTCCCTGCCCAGGTACTGAGACCTTAACTCCACAGAGTTCACTGGGATGTACATGTGTCAGACCCTGGCCCTTCCCTCAAGTGACAGTGAACACACAAGGGCTCCAAGTGACCTGTTTCTCAGAAGCAAACTGAAGCAGGGCCCATTACAGTTGCTCTTTTAGGAAGCATTATCCTATAGAATAGGTTACACTGGAATGATCCTTTGAAGGATACTAATGCAAGATCTGGTTTTCAATAGAAAACACAATACAATTTCAAGACCAGGTTGGATGGGGCTTTGAGCTACCTGGTCTAGTGGGAGGTGTCCCTGCCCATGGCAGGGGGGTTGGAACTAGATGATATTTAAGGTCCCTTCCAACCCAAACCATTCTATGATTCTATATGCTGTACTGTGACAAAGCCAGCAAATCTGGCTCATAGACATTCAATTTCAAAAAAAGAAACTATAAAAATGAGGCAACTTGTCAAAACAAAATAAAAAAAATACTAAAAGCAACAAAATGAAGGAATCCTACAAGGAGACTCTTAAAAATGCTGTATGGGAAGCCCAGGTAACCTGCGTGACACTATGCAAGCATAAAGACAGAGCCACCTTATACACAAATCCTGCATGACTCAATAGGAAGTTTAAGGAGGCTATCCTGGAAATGGCTGGAACTGAAAAGAAGTGAGAACTTTGTCCAGATGAGGAAAACAGGAAATCTTATAAAGCATGGCAAACCAAATGCAAATAGGAAGCTAAGAGGACTAAAAGAAAGAATTAGAATGGTCCCTTGGCAAAGCATGCTCAAACTGATGGTTTGCGTTAATTGTTTACTTGCTAACTATGTTACTCAAACATGTCACAACCAGGAAGCCAGCGTGGATGAGATCCCCCGACCACCACGATGTACAAGGGGCACTGCAGAGTGGCAGAGCCATTGCAGGCACCCAACAAATACTTGGCATCAGCCATCACTTCCAAAGCTGACAGGGAAATCCCACACCAGCATGTTCCATGGTGCAGAGAGAGCACCCACAGAAACATCAGGCAGTTCAGTACTTGTGAAAGCGTTTGAAAGTTAAAACTCAATTAAGAGCTTAATTTGAAACCACATTTTTATTCTTGCTGTTTTTGTAAAACTTGGGGGTGATGGATGTTTTTCCTAAGGCACAGGTTTGCTTTCTGCTATTTTAGTGAGCTGAAGCAGCTCACCCCATGATCACAGGAACAATGGAGCCAGGGCAACGATCAGAGTGAGGAGAAAGGAGGGATATGACCCACCATTAAGGAGAACTATTAATAGAGCTCAAATATGCAAGGTTTTGGAGGTAAATAATTTCAGGAAACTCAAAAAAAAAATGGTTTGATACATTCAGGAGAACAGGTCCATAAACAGACACTAGATAGGGAAAAAAATAATAAAACGGATATCGCTGGGCAGGTCAAACAGCATCCTCCTTATGCCTGTCATTATCTAACACGCTTCACATGAAGCCCTTATCACGCATTTCTCTACATACTGAAACAAGCAAGTAGCAGAGAAGCTCCTTAGCATGGCCCAGGGCACTCAGCCTGCAAGGAAACCACAGAATTACCTGCCCACCAGCACCAGATTGGTTTTGACTAGGCCTGGAGTTGGCCCATTACTCTTCAATTGTGAAATTCATCACCTGAGCAGGGAGCCACCGCCCTGTAACCCCCCGACCATATACAGTAAGATGGCAGTTTTTAATCACCAGATTAAGTCACCGCATGGTGAAATGCGGAGGTGAGAGAGATGTATTCCACCATCAGCTGTATCAAAAGGAGGCCAAGAGCCCCAGATCAGATGCCCACCCACCCTCCCTCCCTTCCCAGTAAACCCCATCCATCAGTGACACAAATTATTTAAATCCTCTGTCCAGGAGCAGAATCATGCTACACCAGGCCTGGAATATCATCAAGTATGACAATCTTTGGTTACAATCTACAAGTTTGAGGATAAACAGAATGCTTGAATCTGGGTGGCAACTGCCTAGAAATAATGCGTTCGTGGGGGTTTCCTCGGTGTTGGTCAGAGAAGAAAGAAAAAAGTAAGAAAAATTATTTTCTTGCAAAATGCATTAATTATTTCAGGAATGACATCAGTTGCTCCTGAGGCTTCAGCAGCAGAATGGGCTCAGGGTGTCTCTCAGATGCCGCTGCATGACATGGCTGCACAGCTCTGAGCAGTCCCCATCCCAGAGAAGCCAACTGCTGCTGTTTCATAAGCTCTTATGACCAACAGGCATTTTAACCAAAATCAAAAAAGGAGCTCCTTCTGATGATGGGCCTGAGGTCTGTTGATTGTTGCCACTCATGGCTGCTTGAGTAATTTGTCACCCTTGACAGGCCCATGGAGCAGCATTTAACAATCTCAGCACAGCTCATGGAAATCTCTTGGGTCTGACTCCTGGCTATCAGTAACTGATTTCAAATCACTGTTCACAGGAATGACTTTTGTTTGAAGTCAATTATAAAACTACATATAAAGTAGATACCTAAAATATCCTCAGAAGGAAAGTGACATTTCCCATCAAATTAGGAATGTCTTTTGGAAAGTAGCTGGAGGCCAAAGGAAGATGGCACTTTGTACCAAATATGCCTTCCCAAATTTTAAACTCGTCAGATAAGGCCTAAGGAGGAATCTCCAGCCTAATTACCGGGTGCTATGTGCACCCAAACCCAGTTTGCTCTCCACAGATTCAAGTGGCTGTTCTTGGCTCTGGATGCTTGCAAGTTTAGATCTTCCTTCAACAGCCGTGGCCATTAATGCCCAAGATCTGCCACAGTTTGACAGACACATCCTCTTGAAGGTGCTTCCTGCCCTGGTGAGATCTTGTCCCCCAAACCCCGTCGGCCTTTTAGGTAGGCAAGAACTCCTACTCCCCTTTTTCTCCATTCTTCTTCACCTCTCTTTCCTCATTCATCCCCTCACTGATTCACATTAAAATTTGTGTGGTCAAAGTTAGAAGCCAAAGCTATCTAGTGAGTGAACTGGACTGGGTAAACAACTTATACCAAGAATAGAACAGTTTTTACAAAGATAGGTTGAATCTGCATAGTTTTTGCTGCAATGTCTCTCATGTTAAAAAAAAAAGAACAAACCTCTAAGGATGTAGACTCCAGCACTACACACCACTCATCACAAAAATTGTTTCCTTTTTTCCAGTGTGAATTTCCCTTGATGCAAGTGGAAGGTATATAAGCAATACATAAACAATGAGATATTTAACCTGAAAATATCATAGACTAGAATAAAAATGAAAATCCAAAAGTAGTGACTGTTACAGCCACCCATCAGCACTATTTCAAAATTCCCTTTCTAAAACTGTTTAATAATGAATAAGGAATCAAGTCAAATACTTCACATTAAAGGCATAGATGGAGCAGAAATTCATCTCCTGGTAGATTTTTCAGGGCAGATGTTAATATTTAAAAATAACAGGTTTAATATTAAATTGATCGCTGCCCCTGAAAAATATTCAATACTTTCCAGAATAAGAACACATGAAGAACTGCATGGATCTGTGTAGTACAAGATCCAGTCTGATACAGTTCAAGAGCAAATGCCTAGGAAACAGCAAAAGAATAGCACCTAGTGATACTCCCTCTTTGCTCGTACATCCACACAAACTTGAGATGCACGTCAGTCTCTCTCAGGTTCTGTAGAAGCCCTGATTAGTTCACTCAAATATTACTTTTTTCTCCTCCCTCTCCAATCTTCATTGCCTTATCCTTTTGGAAAATGGCAAATGTATTTACCTACCCCATGTCCAGTATTGCAATGTTACAGTCATGAATTCTACAGTCATGAATTCTAAAGAAACCCTCAAAAGAAATTTAAAACTTTCTGAAGAAGGGTAGTCATACCATAAGACAGTATTAAGACAGTATTAGTCAGGTGAATTGTGGTACTAACAGGTTCCAAACCCAATTGTAAAGAATATCATCTTAGTTTAAGCTGCCATCGTGGAATCAAAGTGTAGATACTCTTTTGAGTCTCCTCCACAGCAATTTAAGCTAATGAGTTTTAGCTGACTGCTGCAGAGGTCTAAGAGCACCTACCCACAGAGCATAACACAATTAGTTATCTGTTAAGCTCCAGTAATCCAATTAATCTGGATCACACGTAATACTTTAAAAGTAAAATGATAATGACCCACCTTACCACAAAATATTCCCTCACCATCTCAAGAGCCCAATTCAGTCTCGGGCACAGCCATACCTTGCTCAGAAGCGAGGTGGCCCCAGGCAGACACCAGCCTGTCCCGGGGAGCGGGGTCCCGAGGCCGCATGCTGCGCTGCAGCTCAGCACAGCTGACAGAGGTTACAGCGGAGGGCACCAACAGACCCCATCACTCCTCTCCCCAGTCTTTCAACTTTTGAATATCTCAAAGATTTGCAGATTGATGTAATATCTTTGATTTAACTAGCTGGAAATAATGACAAGCTTTTGTGAGCAGAAGGCCTTCTCCAGGTCAGAAGCAGTTAAACTGAAATACAACTCAAAGCACAATTCACCTGAGTATTCAATGAGTTTAAGTAAGCGATATCTCTCCTTCCAATTAAGAGATGTTTAGCAAGATGCTCTGAGTCAGCCTAAAATGGCAAGAAATTAATTTTGTCAATGAATACGTGAACACAGTAAACCACAGGTAATAAGCCACAAATAAATAGCACTTGCACATTGGAACCATGTCCAGTTCCCATGAATCCAAAACCTTCTCCTTTCAGCCTGCCCTTTTCTAAATCCTATGGAGCAATCCCAAAATAACACTACTGGTACTGGTTCGTATTTTATTCTTGTGTTTTTTCTGTAGTAGCTGGAGCTGGAACTACTTACCACAACTGTAAAAATATGCCACCATCCCAATTCACTGTCAGACCAAGAGGATACGCTAGCTCTTGCTGTCACAGAAGTTTTAGTACTCCAATAACAACCCCAAAATACCAGGCACAAGGCTAGGCTGTATGTTGTGATCTGTACAAACTGTATTTGACTTCAGTGGGTATTTCCACCAAAACACTTTGTTGGGAAGTGGCCCTGATTTTGCCCAGTGAAGAATGATCAGGGGGCCTGTTTCAGCCTGCCAGGCTTCACATCCCTACTCCAACATTTGAAAGGATTTCTCTTACGAGCAGAGCTCTAGAGCTAAGCTTTCAAAGCCCTGTGAACAGCAGTCTGATGAAATGTTAACTGCAGAGTAAATCAGCCTAAATCCAAGGAATTGTTCCAACAGATTAAAACCTCAACACCAAAGAGAAAGGAGGAGGTCCTGCTTCCACTTTATAAATATCTCACTTTGTTCTGAGCCTGCCACCTGCTACTGTCATTTGGTGGTCTTAGTCCTTTTATCAGAAGAGACGGTGAATAATGGGTTCATATATGCTCCATGCTGCTAAGACTTTATATGCATCCATCATATCCTCTTCAAACATATCTTTCTGAGCCTGAAGAGTGTTGATCTAGTTATCATTCTTCACAAGGAACTCATTTCACGCCTTTGATCATTCTTGTCAACCTTTTCAAGATCTCTCCCAGTTTCACTGGGTCTTTAAGAGCGATGAGACTGGTACTTATGCAGCATTCACAACACAGGTGCACTATGGGTTTACACAGCAGTACACTTCCTAGTTTGATCACTATTATTTTTCCACAAGCATCTAACCTTCAATTTGTTTTTCCAAACACTGAGATAATATTTTGTGAGAACTGCCAACTATAACCTCCAAGTTTCATCTATGACTGGAAAGAATTCAGAGCTCATCACTGTATACATTCAGTGGGGGCTGTTCTCCATTGCATTACTTCACTACACTGAATTTAAAATGCTATTTTATCACTCAGCGACATAGGATTTTTCCATATTTCATCAGTTAACTCTTCTATTTATTGTCATAAATAATTTATTTTTTAATCAACAAACATACATTGTCACCTCTCTTCCATTTATTTTTCTAACTTTGACCTCTTTGTGCTTTTGGCCTCCACATCATTCTATGACAATGGCTAACATTGTAAAAACACCGTATAAAATAAATCTTCCTTCTGTCTGATTTACAGGTAAATTTTTACTGGATGCCCCACCAGTCCTCATGCTCTCAGGAATGCCGGTTATTCTTTACTCACATTCTGTGCCAGTCATGCTTTCATAAAGCTTTATTACTGTCTTTTGTCCTCCAAGTGGCTCCTTTCCAAGGTGCAAAGTCCTAAACCGTTTAATGCCTCGTCCTCTTTCTTCTCATTCCACGTCTTTGCTCTCTGTTGTCACCTTTCTCTCTCTTTTCTAGTTCTCCTATACTCAAAGAACTTGCCAGAATGATTATGCTGATAATGAGCTCCAGTGTAGATTATGTCAAAGATTTTACTGCTCTATAGGACCATTTTTCATGCTTCCCTCAGGGAGATATATCAGAGTTTCTCTTTAAAAATTTGCCTTAATACTGCCACATACCTTCACAGATGTGCAGGGAACCTTCTGCATAATGCCCTGCTTCCTGCACCACTCCCAGAACTGGGAATTTTGTTAAAAACAATTTTTATTACATCATTTTAAATCTAAGCTGCTGATATTCTTCTGCCTTGACCTCAAGTTAACCTCATTTTTTTTTTTGTAATTAGTCCTTACGTACATTTTCTGCATTTGTGTGTGACCTACACTACGTTAGTGCCTTGTAGCTGCAAAGACAAAAGCGTCCATCTTCTCCAGCATTGGAGAAGTCCTATAGCCCTCTACTTGTTCCAGAGCTTCAATCAAAAGAAGGACGCGGTGGGAATCATTACAGTCTCAGCTGTTCATTTCTTTTCAAAACAACATGTTGATCTGACTTAGTTTCAGTAGTTCATGCTATATCTATTTTTAGGCTGTACTCTTGGCTTTCTCGGAGATCTGACTTAGTTTCAGTAGTTCATCCTATATCTATTTTTAGGCTGTAGTCTTGTTTTTCTTGGACCCTTCAGGTAATGCTTCTTATGTCAATATTATTCAATGCAGTAAAGTCAGAAGAGATCAGCTTCATTCATCTGTCTGGCCTTCCTGCCTAGCACAGGATAACAAATTTCTCTACATAATTCCTTCACCAAGCTACAAATGCTGGGATTGAGTGGTGCCATTTCTCTAAAAATCTTTTAAGTCAGCACTGAATAACTTTCCATTTAATGAAGGGACCAACACTTTCCGTTGCAGCCCGATACGCTGGCACCTGATATGCTCCTGTTAAATATTTACCTCAGGTACAGTTTAAATGTTCTGGTTTTCCTTCAAATTAAGCTGTAATCAGAGGAGAAACAGGGAGAGAGGCCAACTCCCCTGCAATGACTCTGCAGCCAGTCTGGAGTAAAACAGGGACTCTCCCCTCACCACTGCTGCCCTGCAGACAGATTGAAAGCTGTTTTCTACTTTTTATTACCCAATCACCCGTAATAAAATTCAATGCTTTCATCTAGCCACTGCATGAGAGAGAAAGACAGCACAGCATTGCTCAACCAAACTCCTTACTAGGCCAGTGGTGATGGCCATCACTAGACTGTGTCAATGCAAGTGCTCAGATGAAGAGGCAGCAGCTGTCATTTTTGAGATGTGACTGCTCATCCCTTAAAAATGATGAGTATACAGGTATGCCAGTAAAAAAAGGGTGGAAGTTTCAAATAGCTGCACAGAAATCACTGCAGTCCTTGTCTGTTTGGCCAGATAAGAGAAAGAGATCCCCCCTCCTGCTGCAACTGCGCTCAGCAGCTTGGAGGCAGCAGAGCTCCCAACCAGCCCCCCGGAGCGCAGCATCTTCGCTCCTTGGCTTTCCCTTTTATTCACACGGATGCTGGAACCGTGCTGGAGGGATGCAGCAGCCAAGAATGCAGAACAGGTCCCTTGATTTACAGAAAGGTGATTGCCAGCCTTGAAAGCTAGAGCCCCAGACTACAAAAAGCAATTTGGAGTCATTGCTGCTGGGAAGACCTGGAGTTCTCTTAAAAGTGCAAAGAAAATTTGAGTCTAGTGATTTACGATAAGATAAAAATACTTCAGACTTCACTAAAGGAAATGTTTCAAGATCAGAATTTAAGCTCTGGGAGCCTTGCTTTATTGAACGCTTTGACAATACTAACACTGTATTTGCTTAAATAATTTTTAGGCCAACAAGGTGACTGATAATGGCTTCTACATAAGCAGTTCATTTTAACATGGAGACATGACAGAAATAGCAGCCTAGGTGCCATGTTTACAATCAATCCACAGCCCAGAATGACATTTGAAGGGTAGAGATCTGAGAAAACATTAATACAGCACATCAAAGAAATCAAACTACAGAAAAGCAAGATACCCGCATTACAGCACTTCTCAGTTCAGGCAATTAATGCTTAGCTCATGAATTAAGCTTTCTGGTCCATGTGTTTCAAGCCATTTCAATCTTTTTCCCCAACAACTACTACTTACCAATCAGAGAAAGTACAGAGCTTAATATTTTGGAGAGCTTCTTAAAAGGCTGAATAACATTTCTGCCTGAAAAGATCTTATTTTATGACAATGAAGTACTGACAGTATTTCTCCTTCCTTTACGTAAAGTCTTAAATTCATATTCAAATTCTACTATGAATTTATTCAAAGGTTACTATAGCACACAACGAACTATATTCTATTTCTTAATTTTTCCTCTTTTTTTTTTTTTTTAAAGAGAGCACAAGCTTCTCTGGCTGTTCTATTGCTTTCATTGTTAAGAAATTGCTGTCTTTATTAAAGAAGAATGAAAGAATTGAAGTCAAGGAGGGGAAAAAGCAGTTATCTTGTGAAAGGGCCAAAGGAAAAACCTCCACTTTCCCTGTATTACTGACAAAAAAAAAAAATATCTAATACTCAGCAAATGCCTCCATCTGCCTGAGAAATCCTGTGCAAGACAATTTTTAAAGCTGACACTTGAAGGCTGTCATGTGTTTGCTTTGCAACCTCAATACCACGTTTTAAACACAGCAAAAGATGAAGGGTTTTTTTCCAGACCAAAACAGCTTCTCAGGAGAGATGAGAAGAGCAGCTTGGCCTCCGTGCCGCAGCATCACTGCGCACACCATTTCTGCTGGAAGTGCGGCAGAACAGCACTGCCCAGCAGCTGAGCTGAGGATGCTGTTTGCAGCTCGGCCGTGAGCCTCTCAAGCACACAGCTCACTGTCCCTTCCAAAGGCGTCTTCAGCTGCACCTCACAGCATTACAGATACTCACCCATTCTTCACTGTCATGGTTTAAGTGTCCTGCAGGAACTCTGCTCCCTTTGGGATGTCACGGTTAATAAAAAAAAAAAAGCAGGATGACAGATTTCTAAGTCTTTAGGTATCACTGCACTGCCAAGAACTGTGATCAGTGAGGAAATACCACTTTCTAACACCTAAAAACATTGCTAAAAATGGAATGCGTTCATGTGGAACAGGCACAGGACCCCCCTCCTGAGTAACCAACTGGTGAGCTCTGCAGATTGTTTTAAAGACATTTTTGTACTGGTGAGAGTGGCAGCATACATATAGTTATAGTGGCCTAGAATTACCCTTGAAAATAACTTCATTTAGGCAATTACTACCAGGCATAACACTAAAAGCCATTTCTCACAGCGTAAGCTGAATCACTATCAGAAGGGCTTGATGGTCTCATTATACTAGTGAAGCTTCTGTAGTAAACACGTGACAGCCCTGGCACTGAAGCTGTTGCTTCCCAGATTTCAAAGGGCTGCTGAAATATATGCACACAGGATCTATTATGTAGTTAATAATCCTCTGTAACAGCAACTGTCAGGCTATCCAAAATTTGGGAATCATTGCCAACATTCCCACGCATCTGCAAAGAATTCAGGAAGACAACATGGGAGTACACCTCACACAAAATGTATCAATTCATATTCAATATGCATAAACAGGAAAAAAAAAAAAAACAGCAAAAAGCATTTGGTAAGAAGACTGGAAGTCATCTCCATCACTGTCTTGGTATGACTGTCTCAGGCCAGAGAGTGTCCAGAAATGCTATGTGCACCCATGCCCAGTCAGGTCATCTTTATTTAAAAAAAATAATTAAAAAAATAATATCTTCCATTCACCACCCAAAGTATAGTTATTTCAGAAAGGAAGAATTTGGGGGGGGGGGAGGTAGTACGGTGTTTCTTATCCCCGCACTTCCACCACCTGTGCTTTTCAGCATGCCACTACAGAAGTTCAGAACCACCAGGACACTCCCCAAGAAAATCTCATCAGCAAAGGTCTCTGACTTCCTTGCAGCTTTGGGGTGGAAATCGGGAACACAGACTGGATGAGCGACAGGTAGTGCTGCAGTCAAGTCAATCACTCTTAAGGCAAGTAACACCTTTGAGCAAGAATCACACATCTGAGACTACTGTGAGAGCAGGTCTACAGAAAAATTAGTCAGCAATTACTCACACAAAGCAGTCCGGACACATATTCTCTTACCACGTGCAATACATCCAGGCAAGCACATATTCAAATACAATGAATAACCTGAGCTAAAGGACAACAAAATCAACCTGTCTCTAAGCCCCATTAGCTCATTTTTTAAGGAGCATTCTACAGCTGCAAGCATCACACTCAGCAATTTCACATAAATAACCCAGGAGAAATGCCGATGCTTTATACTTTCTAAGGTTTGGAATGCTGCTGATGAGATCATAGAGATAGCTTTTGTGAGCAAGTGAGATCACACAAGCACTGGGTGTTTTCTGGAGCTTGACTGGCAGCAGGACTAAAGCTGTATGTTGTTTGTGCCATTTTAGTAGAACTTCAGAAAAACTTTGTGATCCCCTGGAATCACAGTCAACTTGCATCAGTTCCTGCTTCACGTGGTCGGCCCCGTGACTGAGTCCACGGCCATAACAGCCATGAGCTCCAAGACCATTTAAAACCAGTTACAGATGCACGAATTAAGTGTCCAAAAGGTAAGCAACATCTGGGTACCGCCCAGCTGGTGCAGTGGTTCTGCTAAGCGTAGTCAAAAGAATTTTTTAAACCTTCACTCTCTTATGGCAAGACCCCATGTACTGCAAAGTTCCCAGGCTGGGGTACAACTGAGTCACTACAGCATGCAGGTCATATCTCCATTCCTCCCAGTGAAGAAAAAATAAATAAAAATGACACTTACCTCTCCAAAAAACCAGGTGGCTTTAACTTTTTCTTGGAGACAGAGACTACCTGACCTTCTTCATTAACTCTTTTGCACAAACAAAGCTACAACCTCCTCTTTGTATTCACTCTGCCGGGAAATTCCAGCCCTTTTTGCAATTTAGACATTTGTGTGGAAATCTTCATGATGATGGGCCAGTAACTGAAAAATTGCAGTTGACAGTCCCAGATTACTTTACGCTGACTCCTCAGTCATAATCATGCAATTATATGACATAGCAGTATGAATGAGTGTGATACCAAACACTACAAAATGACAGCCAGGGAGACAATGTTACAACCTGACATTCACAGACTGACACAGGTGAACAGGTGAATGCAAGGTGTCACGAAGGGACATCTTGACGGACAATCTTCTAAACAAACCCTCCTTTCTTTTGTTTCTTCCAACACCATAACAGCAGCTATAGTATTTGCTTTATATAGGTATTATACTGTGTAAAATGCTGAAGGATAATTTCATGGAATCATAGTTTGGGTTTGGGTTGGAAGGGACCTTAAAGACCATCCAGTCCCATCCCCCCTGCCCTGGGCAGGGACACCTCCCACTAGACCAGGCTGCTCAAAGCCCTGTCCAACCTGGCCTTGAACACCTCCAGGGATGGGGCAGCCACAGCTTCTCTGGGCAACCTGGGCCAGGGGCTCACCACCCTCACAGCAAAGAATTTCTTCCTGAGATCTCATCTAAATCTCCCCTCTTTCAGTTTAAAACTGTTCCCCCTCATCCTATCCCTCCACTTCCTGATCAAGAGTCCCTCCCCATCTCTCCTGGAGCCCCTTTAGATACTGGAAGGGGCTCTAAGGTCTCACAGGAGCCTTCTCTTCTCCAGGCTGAACACCCTCAAGTCTCTCAGCCTGTCCTCACAGCAGAGGGGCTCCAGCCCTCGCAGCATCTCTGTGGACTCCTCTGGATCCGCTCCAACAGCTGCATGTCCTTCTGCTGTTGGTGGCCCCAGAGCTGGAGGCAGCACTGCAGGGGGGTCTCCCCAGAGCGGAGCAGAGGGGCAGAATCCCCTCCCTCGCCCTACTGCCCACACTGCTGGGGATGCAGCCCAGGGTGCAGGGGGCTTTCTGGGCTGCCAGCGCACATTGCTGGCTTATGATGAGTTTCTCATCAACCAACACTCCCAAATCCTTTTCCCCTGCGCTACTCTCAATCCATTCTCCACCCAGCCTGGATTCATGCTTGGGATTGCCCCAATCCATGTGCAGGACCTTGCATTTGGCCTGGTTGAGCATCCTTGCTGCAAATCAGAAGACGTCAGCAGACCTGTAGTCCCACAGTTCAGCTCTCAACTCCAAGGTATTCCCTGACTTGCCCCACACCAAGTTCTCACAGCACTACCACTCTCAACTTTGTGAGAACAGAACTGAGAGGCCACTCACTGCCAGGTGATCTGGCAAATGATTTGATTCATTAGCCAAACATGAACTGGATGGAATACCTGCTGGGTGTTCCATCCATTTACTGCTACAAGTAACCAAAGGCATTTAGGGCATATGAGCTGTCTTACTGACTTTTTTTTTTTAATAATGAATGTTTCCAATGTCTCTTAAAAATGTCAGGAAAGTATAATTTTGTTCTGTGGCTGAGCTAATCCACATCCAGATTTTCACCAACCCCTGAGCCTTTCTCTCTGTCAGCCACTGGATAACCCTCAATTGCATTGTAAAACAAGAAAAAAAAACTTCCCTGGCTTTCCTGAGGATGAAAAGTAACAAATTTGGTAAGCTTTCCATCCAAGCTGAAGGAAAAAAAAGGAAGTTGAATTTGTAACGAGGATCATTTCTTTGATGAAAACCACGTCAGAATGAACTACATGAGCAAAACAGCAAAAGTAGAACACTATACAATGGTTAAAAACACCTCTTTATGAACTGATAAGTGTGTGCTTGCTTGACACTCCCAACACTGTTATATCAGTTCTCCAGCTATAGCAGAGACAAACCATGCAGCACCTGAACTGGCAGCACAGAAAAGCAAACTTAAACCACTCCCCAAGCACCCATCTCCTACCATCTGGAAAATAAAGCACAAAACCACATACAAGCCCTCCTTTTCTGGAAGGAAATATACTAATCCAACCATGTATTTACACAAATCAAGTTTTTCTTTTTGTCTATGCAAAGGTAGAAACACCTACACAAACTGGAAAAACCAGACCTTATTGGCTAAGCAATACATTTCAGATGTACCCCAGCCAAAAGAAACTGTTAAGAACAGAATCATCTAACTTCAGTTCTCCACACAAAGACAACCCAAAAAAGCTCCCAGCAGAAAACTGTTATATATGACAACAGAACTGGTGAATCTGGATATCAGTTTTCAAGGACATACTTGAAAAGGCTATTTAGTTAACAAAAATTTCATTAAAGACCTGTATCATTTGTACTTAGGCAACTTAAACGTACACAAATCCCAAATAATTCTAGCATTTACAAAACACTACGAGGGCATCAGCAGCAAAATTTGTGAATTTCCAGTTACATGTTTTTGAAATATTTATGATGCAATTGTTCCTAATAAATTAGAATAAAGTCCATCTATAGAATAAAAAGTAATAGTAGATCCCTATTAATTTACAGAAATGCACTAGAAATCCCTCCTTGTTCATTGTCTGTCTTTAAGAAATTCCAGATATCAACCTATGGTCAGATTGGTTTTCTGCCTGAGCACAGTGAAAACGTTCAAGAAGCAGTCACAAAATCAATCGAATTAGTACCTAGGTGCAATTCATACACCAAGTCATGCTAATCTAACTACAGCATCGAATTCATGCCAATTTGAAATAAAAAGTGCAAGTCTGTGCACTTACGCTGCCTTCAGTCTAGACTACAGTTGAGCCTGTAAGGTTACAACTTCAATCAGCAGCAAGCATAGAAATATACACTTATCCAACTGAATTGGTTCTGATTAAATCCACACATTTGTATACTATCAGTACAGCAACACTAAATTAACATTAATTTATAATTTTTTGGGTTCATTTCCAGCCAGATCTGTTTCCAGACTGGATTCATGGCACAGCAGCAGGAGTGCTGGAGGGGGAACATCAGACAGGGCTGTGAGGACGGGCAGAGCCTCTGCTTTAGCAGGGCCGTTCACAGGCGTGCTTTTATAGCAGTGATCAACCTGCAACACAACATACAGATTGCCACTGAACTTCGGCAGCTCTGCAGCTAAAGGAAAGCCCTCGCCTGGACTAATGACTAGCTGAAAACAGATGACAGAGGGTAGGCATAAAAGGTCAATTTTCCCAGGAAGGGAGACTGCCAGGAGCATTTTGAAGTGCTCTGCTATACACTGTATTCATAAAAAGCCTGGAAAAGGGGGCAGGGAGTGAAGTGAAAGGCTCCTGAGGATGTAAGCTATTCTGATAGTAAAGGGCTGACTGCAGACCTGCAGAAAAACCATATGAGACTGAATAATCAAGAAATAAAATACCAGATGAAATTCAGAGCAAATAAAGTGTCAGTCCAAAGATGATCCTAGAGTGATGTGCTCCAAACTGATCATTAACATTCAGAAAGTCTTGCTGGAGTCCTGACAGACTGATAAAAGCATCAGCTCACAGCCATTCAACATATAAAAAAATTAAACCTAACGTTAGGAAATTATTAGTAATTAGACCACCATATAAAGCTATAGAGTGTCTGCAGCTTAAATCCTGGATGTAACGCCTGTTCCTTCATTTCAAGAGGACATAATGGAAAGGGAAAATATTTTTTAAAAGGAAGGAAGGTTTGAAAAGCTGAATAATGAGAAATAATCAATTAGGCTAGGGTTCTTCTGCCTGGAAACAGATTACTGCAGTGACATATGACAGAGGCCTATAAAATCATCAGTTGCATGGAGAAGGTAAATAGAAATCAGTTGTTCACTGTTTCCAAACAGTACAAAACCTAAGAGATATGAAATGAAGCTAGCAGCTGTCAAGTTCAAAAGAAAACAAGCAGAGGTAGTTAGCACCTACAACATTATTTTGTGCTCTGGGAGGTCTCCCCTGGGATGTGTCAGTGCTATACATTTCAGTGAACTGGGGACACAAGCAAGTTCACAGAAGAAAAATACATTAACCATTAACCAAACAAATGCAAACAACATCTACCTCTTGACATCCTACAGCTGACAAGAGACAAGAGGGCTATCAGACAAAGGTTTATATAATTTGTCCTGACCTTATGCTTGCCTCTTTTTGGTCACTGGCAGGAAAGAACAGCAGACTAAATGGTTCCACCTGATGCCATGACTGTTCTTACACCGCAAAAATCAAATGCAACTCTCGTACTCCTCAGCCCTTCTTTGAACTCACTCAACTTGCTTACCTGGCAAAAGGTGATCTTCTGGGGAGATGGGGACGCAGAGGGGCTGGATTAGTGCCTTGCTTATTTAGCGAACTGAACTGGTTCAGGGAAGCATCCAGTAAATGCTGGAGGTAGTAGAACACTGAACAAGGATAAGACCAGGCCTTTTGCATGCTAATGAGTCATTAGATCAGTTTAAGATGTAACACCCAGCTTCATTACCAAAATACAGATGAAAAGGAAGCAGAAGATTGCTACATCCTCTATTCAAACACACTGAGAAAAGCCACAATTCCAGGTCTTGTGAGGAAAAAAAAAAAAAAGGGCAGTTTCACATTTTTAATCCATCTGGTAATTATGAAGAAAGTCTGGTTTATACATGACTGAATAGTAAAGGTTACTTTAAAATTAAACATTGTATTTATAACCCCTACTGAATTTATACTATGTAAAGTAAGGAACACCCCTTTGGCAAACTGAAACCTGTTTTAAATACAGAAATGCATCCATGTCTGGTAAGGACGATAGCCAAACAAAAACAAAGCTATTCCTTCCTGTGCTTCCCACAGCATCAATTTGATTACTACATTAAATGGCGTTACATCAGTCACAGAAGCCAAGGGGATGTGACCAGATAGAAAAAGGTGAATAATCAATGATAATATATTATTAACAGTCCAGTGAGTCTCATCTACAATTCAGAATTTACGAGAACAGAACTGAAGACCAAGTGAGATTATTAAAATCTCTCATCAACTCTGATTTGCACAGTAGAAGGCACAGTCACCCAGCCTTTGCCACGTCAGGACCAAATTAAATCGCCTTGCTTAATAGCTGACATGATTTGGCCAGAATGCTGAGAATTCCCTAGGAAAAGCAATACAGAATTTCATTATTCCTCCCAAACCACATTCATCTGAAAATGAGACCATTACACAGAGAAACAGTGGCAAAACAGTCCTCTATTCGCCTTTAACTACCAACAATTAAACTAGGCTGTAATAGTTATGGACACAAATAGTCTTAACCAATACTGTGCAATTGTCCCACATGAGGCTTAAGAGCCGTAAGCAGCAGGGGCATATTTACTTATATCCAAGATACAGCGGACAGATGATGAGCACAAGATAAACCCTGATAATGGAGGGTTGTGGTGTCAGCACTGCCTACAGAAATAGAACTTACCGAGTGTTTGGCTTTACCTTTTTCCAGGAAGCAACAGTGGCAGCAATCCAGCTGAGCTATTATTCGTGAGAATGGCAATTAAATAACTAAAAATTAAAATCCCTACTCTGTTTCCACATGAAAAACGAATCAACACAAATTTTTAAAGATGATTTGCTTTCTCCTAATTATTTTTTTTTATTTTTGTGCTTAAGACTATATTATGACCATAATTTTTTAGAGCTTCTTACTTAAAACACCATACCTATATATTATTTCTTTGCTATAACATTTACCTTGAGCATTCAGCAAATGAATGTTTAAGAAAAGTGTCCTTAAAGCATCTTTAAGAAAATTTCCTAGTATATCTTTAAGGAACCAAACTATATATTGGTATGTAATAAAGCCTCTGAAATCTAAATGTACCACTACAAACATCCTTTACAATGAATAAAACTAAAGATCCTGTCATGTATGACCAATGTGAAATATGAGCTGCAAGCAGAAGTACTGGAAGATTTCTGAAGGTGATCTGAAATCAGGAAAATGCAAATTAAACAGGTTTGTTCATTTCAATTAAATTTTAACCTTAGATATAAAATAAGTAGCTAGGAATATAATTACAGCCTCCAATAATGCTGCTTCAAGGAGCTGTTTAATTTTAATTTTTTAACATTTCCGGGTTCTACATTTGCAAATATCTCAATACATGCCAAGTATGGCCCACATTAAGTTTCTGCCCTCAAGACAGCCAGTTTCAGTGCTTCGTGTGCCCCACACAAGCTAATTTTCAAAATCCCAAACAAATAAATTAAATTGGAACAGTCACTGACAGTCTTGAGCCCTCTCCACAATCCCAGTGCAATGGCCACTAATCCAAATGAACTCTAGTGATTGCCTTGATTCTTCAGGAGTCTACCCCCAACTCAGTGAGACATGCATATTTGGTAAACTCTGCTCCCATAGTTTAAGTAAATTATTGTGCTAGAAAAGTTCCACACTGGTTTTAAACTCAGCTCTTAGATTTACCTTTTTACTTTTCACCATAGACTGATACAGTGGTGCTAAAACACGGTTTGACAGGCTCCAGGATTTGAAAGACTGTTATCCTCTTGTTTCTAAAGGAAAGGCAGAAGCTAAAGTAACAAGCCCCCAAGTCCTCCTATATGAACACAGGAGACTCACGAGCATGCCTGACACAGCAAGCAGAAGTGGATTCTTCCCCGCTTGTAGCCCCCCCATCTTCTCATCGCCTCAGTATTCAAGCACAAAAACTCTTCTGGTTTCCCAGATACAACCCCCTGACACTTACCAGACCTTTCCTATTCTCCGGAGCAAACACGCACGTGACCGAGTCGCCCCAGTTCTGCTACAAACTTTGACCGTGATTCATGTGCTGTGACCACACTGTATCATGATGCACTGGTTCCAGACTCCTTGGACTTGAGAAGAAGCAAAAAACGGACAAGACACCAAGCTCTCAACCAGCAACGCAACATGCCATGGCGCTGACACCGAGCCAGCCAACAGCACTCCCAGCACCACGGGGAAGCCACTGACAGTGCTACACAGCCTCATTTGTTTTGTAACACTGCATCTTCTGCACCAGACTTTGTAATGATGGTTTACAAGATAGCAGAAGCACTGGCTTTGCTACAATGTTTTGAATTATTCCCCATGACTTACATTAAATATAAAAAAAAGAAACGGACACTGACCAAAAGTGATGATGCAAGTCAACCAAGAATGCTTGTAAACTATTCCTTTCCCTTTCACATGCTGACCAAGACTGCACCAAATTAAAGAAAAACACCCTGCTTTCGTTGTCCAAAGTAAATACAACTGAGAATTTTGAGATCTGAATACCAGAAACAAGAGCTACAAAGGAGAGCAAGCACAAAGTCCAGAGCACTCCAGTCCGTTATTTAGACGAAAAAAGTCACCTCCACAATAAAACCGTCATACGAAGCCCGGTATGACGAGGGATTATTTCCTCAGCCCGGCTCCGGGAGGGAGCGGTTCTACCCTCCGCTGTCTCATAACGGCAGAGGCGACGCGCGGAGTCCCCGCTCAGCGACGGCCTCCCGGCGGCAGCGACCACCCGGGCCCAGAGGGCTGCGGCTGCCTCCGCGGGACCGGGACGCATGGGGAGCCCCTCGCCCCCGCTCAGGTCACCGCCGCGGCGCGGCCGCTCGCCGCCGGCGCCCCAGAGCCGGGGAGCAGCAGCAGCGGCCGCGGGGCGCGGGCCCCGGCGGAACAGGCGGTGCCCGCGGGCGCGCCAGCCGCAAGCCGCTGACCCCGGTCCGCCCGCCGCGACTCCCGAGGAACCGCCGTACGGCACCTACTGCCAAGCGGCAGACAAGCGCCTCAGCACCGGCAAACGGGAGCGGCGGGGGACGCGCGGGGACGACCCCGGGGTGTCCAGAGGCGCCGCCGGGCCCACGGGCAGCGCAGGGCTCACCTGTACAGCAGGTACCTCAGCAGCTCCGGCCGCCGCGGCATGCGGGGCACTCCGCGCCTGCGCGCTGCGCCGCGGCAGCCGCACATGCGCGGGGACCCTGCGCGGGGACAGAACTACAGAGGAGATGGCGGCCGGGCAGCGAGCCGGCGGCGGGCGCCATCTTGGGGATAGTTCCTCTGGCACCGCCGCCCGCCTGAGGGCCGGGTCCTTGCCGGGCTGCAGCCGCTCCCCGCTACGGCCGTGTCTCCTTACGGCCGGCCTCCATCCGCCCGCCTACCCGTCTGTCCGCGTCGGTCCCCCTCGCCCTCACAGCGGTCCCTTGGAAGCGCAGAGCGGGAGAAGCCTCCCCAGCCGGCTCGGCGCGCTGCCAGGCCACCAGAGCCCCAACACCCACTTGCCCGCACGCCCCAGTGGCGAGCGAGGCCGGGGCAGCAGCCGCCTGAGGCAGCCGGGGCTCGGGGTGAGCAGGGCCAGAGAGGGGCGAATTGTGAGTGGAGGGATTGTGCCCGGAGCAGGCCTTGGAGCCGCTACAAAGCCTGGAACATCTCCTGTGCTGGGTTTGGGTTGGGTTTGGTTTTTTGGTTTTTTTTCCAGAGGTAAGACTAAATTCTTGGTAGGGCAAACAAATTTGCTTGTTCCTTCCCCCACTGGATGTTGTGGCAATGTGCAAGTGTGAATGCTGGGGGAGCCCTCCCTGAGGTTGCGGTTGTCCCTCTGTCCCTGTACCCGCTGCACAACTGCAGGGCCATACCCTTCCATGAGGGTCGCCATCCCAAAGGCACAGCAAGCTCTGTGCCATGCCTGGCATTCCCAGCTGCACCCCTAAGGAGTGTGTGTGCTATCCTCTACCTCCTGATGCCTTTTTCCCCTCTTCAGGACCATCTCCGGGTGGAAATTCCTGGTTCCCACGATAGTGTGGCATCCCCAGTGCCTTTCACCTTACCCTTGGTAGGGGCCTACCCCAAACATTTAGAAACGAGCTATTGCCCATACTTAACATATTCTGGTTTCTGGTGCCACCCAGTGGTCCTACGTATCGTTCTAACTCAGTTCTTAAATAATTAAAAGCTGTTACTGAACAGCAATGAAGGAGGGGAGGCAAAGAGACGGTATGTAGGTTAACCACTCCCAAGTGTGTTCCCAGTAGAAAAGAAAGAAGAGCACTGGACCATACTGCCACTGGGGTCGTCCCAGCCTTACACAGACAGCATCGCTGAGTGCCCAGTGCTTCTCTCTCTCCTTATCTCTGAGCCTCAGCCCTTCCTCACATCACTCCCCTGACCTGCCTGTGAAACCCTGCCACCTCCCTCAGCACCTTTATCAACTTTTCCTACTTAACCTGTTATCCTAGCAATTTGACAGTAGTTTCTCCCACCCAGTCCAGCTAGCTTAACATCAGGCCCTGGCCTTCTCATTTGCCAGCAGTCCCCCGCTTTGAGGGGATATCAGAAGCAGCTGCCTTATGGGGAAACCTCTACTCATGCAGTTGCAAGTAGCTGCAGTCTGACCTCCTGCCACCAAGACCCGGTGAGGGCAATCCAGGGAACACAGGTAAATAACCCCTGGAAGCAGGGAGGCAAGTCCAGCTCTTTGGCCTTGTTAGCCACATGATCCTTCCCAGGTGTTGGTAGTGAGGTGGAATATGTTGGTTGTCTCTCTGGCTCCTAGTGCTGGAGTGAACCCAGTTCTTGCCTGGTCAGAGAAGTCTCAGGTCAGAGAAGACACTAAAAGAAAGAACTGCTGGAAATGACTTACAGAACCATATGCTGTTTTGTTGAGGATCCAATGTAGTAATAACCGTGTTGTGGGCATAACTGAGGGCTGGGAAGAAGAGGGCTGTTTGGCTGCAAAGACAGTCAGGGCTGGGGTTCCTCGATGCTTTTGCAGTTATTCAGTCACATGTCAGCATGGGTGCCCTGTGCCCTGGCACAGTGTGGCCCTGGGATAAGGCACCAAGGGGGGTGGGGATGCAGAGGCAGCTCTCAAGTGGGACCTGGATGGGCCAGCTGACTTCGCACCAGGAGAACGTGGGTATAACTGCAGACTTTCCCATGTCAGCCTAAATCCTTCACAAAGCTTTGGCTGAATGTTCTTTCTTGCCAAAATCCACAGTTTACACAAGTCGATCTAGGAGATCAGTAACAATGAAACAGCTACTCTACCTATCCAGGTCTGTAGCTCAAAATACTAAGATAGTCTGGAAATGGTACTGTATTTTAATTCAATTAGTTGTTTTTCAAGCTTTATAGAAAAAGTAATTGTTCACTACAAAGTGATAAAACTGTCTTAAGCCCTCATCCATCGCTTGTGCAATGTGCACATTTACTGCAGCTAAATGCTTGGAATGCTTGCATTCAGAGGAAAGTTGTACTTAGAAAATAACAGCTAGAATTCAGTCTGTCAACCTCTCTTCTGCCTAATCCAGGTCAGATTTTCCCAAATACTGGGGTTTTTTTTGTTGCAGTCAGATATGTTAGAGCATCTTCTCTTCATATTTGCATTCAGTTCTCTCCAAGGAGAGGATGTCTGCCAGAGATACCAGCTTTGACAAAACAGACTCCCCATCAAAGAATCTAATTGAGCTAGAAGGCTGCTGTGAGCGGTCTGATTCTGCAAGTAGTTAAAAATCTAACATTTCTCCCTCTGACAGCTTTTGTGACAGCACAGAAATAAGCACACACCATATGCAGCTGCAGTGAAAGTTAAAGGGAGCCTATTCCATTATTTTTCCCATAGGAGACTCATTTGAATGGTTGAGGGCTGTCCTGGGTGGTGGATGGCTTGTTTCCACCAAACACGAGGAAGGGACAGCAGAGATCAGGTAACAGACGGTGGAGAGCCCTTAGCAGTCACCTCTGTCTTCTGTTACAGTAGTCAGGGCAGCAGTGGGCTACAAACATAACTATGCCATCTATACATGCACATGCCTCATTGGGTTCATTCAAATCTGCTGGGCCAGTGTGATTTCCCAGGCCTTTCCAGTTGTATGCGGAGAGCAAAGCTGTCTGGACCCCGCAGCTGGTGCCTGCTCTCCTGCAGGAACAGCTCTGCCTCGCCGGGACAGAACTCTCCTCTGGCTGCACTTCTCAAGCATCTGCCCAGGCTACAGAAGCCATGATTTTCACAGACAGGGAACGAAGAAGGGTGCTACACTGTGAGGCCGGAGATAACATGGGGAACGGCAAGCCTGTAAAGTAAGTTGTGCAAGAGGACCTGATGTAAGGATATGTGTTTCCAAAGCAGTAGAGTGCTCAAGTCCAGGAGGCTCACTGCATGGTGTGCCGGCATCTAAAACAACACTTGGCTCAAACCAGCCACTCAAAGAACTCCGACAAAGGCTGCTCCTTCCCTGTTACCGAGCGCTGTAACGCAGTGCCCTGAGGGCAGGGTTGCAAACCTGCTCTCCACAAACAAGTGAATCACAGGCAGTGATTCACTTGTGTCTTTCTGGGGCTTCCACGAAAGTTGCACTGTTGTTGAAAATGTTGAGTTGAAAGCAGCACTCTTATTTCATTGGCACATTGAAAAACACTTTCCACATCATCACTGCACATCCATTGTATTGACCATTTACTAAGAAGTCTAAGTGGGGCAGTGCTGCTTACTGTGCAAAAAAGGGCAACCCTGAGGTTGGCTGCTCTGTTTCCTCAAGGCAGAATGCTGCCTTGTGTAGGCTAGATGGTTTAGGGTTGAGGGGCACAGACCAGGTGTGAAATGACTTCAGACCTGTCCAGCAGCTCCGCTGCATGTGGAAGACTCTTCTGCTCATTTTCAGCACAACCCCTTGTTCCTGCCCAAGCTGTGCCCCGCAGTGGGCACAGCAGCTGGGAGTGCTGGTTCTTTGCGTGCAAATAGGGGTGGCTCTGTATCTTCCAGCCTCAAAAATAGATCTCATCAAATTCCTTTTTCTTTTATAAAACCATGCATTTTCTTCAGTAAATGTTTGCTTGTTTAGTATTTACTTTCTCTGTGTTAACTTCCTGGTAAGTATTAATGGAAACTAAAGCAATGAACACTAAGCATGCCTGGAAGGATAGCTATGTATTAGAGGTGTGCAGTGGAAGTAATGCAAAATGTGAGAATGTAACTGATGGACAGCATTTTTTCACATTTTTTTTCTGAGAAAGCTCTTAAGTGGGACAAAACCGCTAGGGTTACAATGAAGGATGGAAGAAAATCTTCACAAGACACCTGGGGTATCATCTCAATGCAGAAGAGCAGGCTGAGGAAATAGCCAAAATATCCAGATTAAAGATATACATATATATGTATATGTACATAAATTGTTGGTTATAATTATAGGTATGTTATATATGATATATATTGATGATATATTACTTATAATATATGTATGATATATAGTGAACTGATGTAATATGAATATAGAATTAACTGGGTGCATGGTCTTGGAGACTGAGTAGTTTGGGCTGGACCTTTGGACTGGAAATATGCTCACTGTGCGTAAAATAATTAGTGAATTAAAACACAAATGGTAGAAGACAGCTTATAAGAAAACGCATGGTGCAACATCGTAAGGAACTGATGAAATGCTTATAAAATAGAGCTCTAGCTTATATTTGATCTCTTGCAGCTGTCACAGCACAACACTTGCTTGTCTACAGGACACCTGCATGGCAAATCTAGTGTCTAATCAAGCTGGGCAGAAGCAGTCCTGTTCCTCACAGGGTTTGGAGCTGATTCTGAAGCAGGTAGTTGTGGCAGTAGTTGCTTTCTGGGCACGCAGGTTGGGATGGTGCTCCCAGGCCTTCTGCCTAGATGGGTGCTAGCAGTGGGCAGGGGGAGAGGCAGACCCTGGGAGGAGCAGCTGGACACTGGTGTGATGATAAACTTCTCCGTGAGGCCCTGTCTATTCACTATCCAAATGCATGGAGGTTCACACCGAGAACAAATTCGAAAGGTTTTCAAGAAGCCAGCTAAAGGCTTTGCATTGCTGTTTACTACAGAACAGCTTCAGGCTATTCCCTGGCTGAGATTTTTCTTTATGGGGAATGAGTCAGCCAGAAAATCTGTTTCAAACTGAAGTAGAAGAAATCTTAAGACAAATTGCTCATAAGAAGAAATTGCTTGCAATAGATCATACTCACTCCTGTGTTGTAGACTAAACAAGAAATTAGTCATCTACCTGTTTATGTAACCATGAAACGAAATGCCCTTGATATGAGAGGAATGGGACATAGTAAATGTGATTCCACTTTTTAAAAGGGATTTGGGGAACTACAGTCCATTGAATTTAATGTCTCTATCAGGCAAATGTATGGAAGCTATACCAAAGAATGTAATTGATAGAAATATGGAAAACATATGGTAAAATAATGGTGAGTCATGATGATTTTACAGAGGGGAAAGTGCTTCACTGGCAAAGCAGAGAGGCTGGAGGTCCCCAAGAAGTGAGGCCAGCGGTCCATCTGGGTCCCAGGAGACTGAGCAGAGCCCCTGCTGGGGGGCGGCGAAGCCAGGGCTGAGCCCCATCCCCTCCTGCTGGCTGAGTAGCTGAGCAGCTGAGCTGCTCCCTGGCAGCTGAGCTCACTGCCTGCTTTGCAAGGGCAATGGGTGGTAGCACCCTGGGGTGCCCCAGTTGCGCTGCTGGGAGAAGCATGAGGGGGCTGAGATGGGGTACCTGCAGCTCTCAGTACCAAGTCGCTGGGCAGGGAGAAACCAGTGACTCCAGACCAAACCGACTCAGATGAGATTTGAAAATGAGCCATGAATTTTGAAAGGAGCTTTTCAGAAGAAGAGTTGAAAACTGCATTTTTACTTCCCCATTCTCAGCTGAGTTTAAGTAAGCTTGTCCCAGTTACTGCTGCATGCGATGTAAACCACAACAGGCCTTCTCAGAGAACGTGACTAGTAGACCAGAGTTAATAGCCCAATTAGAGGATGGATGACATTCTCTAGCCTGCAAAAAGACCTTAAATTTAAAACAAGCCTTTTATTTTTGTTCTTTAAATGCCATTGGCCTTTTCTCTGATGTTGTCCTTCCTTTGAGAGCTGTGGTTCCAAACCTGGATGACGACTGTTTGCTGGGTGTTCTGCTACCTGGTGAGCCAGGCTTGTGTTTTGAAAGCACACCATAAAATCCTCATTGGCCAAAGGATAAGAAAACACAGCTAGCACAAGCTGGTAATGCCAAATGGTGATTAGAAGTGGTTCTAAGCTCAACTGACAGCTGTGGGCAGAGGGAACCCCACCTGACACCGACCCCAGTTTTCTGTTTCTAATCCCCTGGCCCAGCCCTCCTTTTCTTCCAGCACATAGTCTTTTCCCAGAATCTCACACACATGCTCCTGGGAATTTGTCATTTAGTTCTGGCTTTCCATTTCTGTGGGCGGCATGCCTGTGTTTTGCAGAGCACACACACCAAAGGCTGCCCCAGTGACAGCAGCTGGTGACCCAGCTGGCTTGGAGCCACGCGTGGGAGAGCCTCCTGGCCAGCCACAGGGTTGGTCTCTCCTTTGCACGGGTGGGGTTGGTTGGGTGCCTCTCACTGAGCCCACAGGCCTGGCCCCAAGCCCCGGCTGTGTGTGGGGTCTCTGTACCCCAGGGGGTCAGGACTGCCCAGCAAACCTGCAAACTGAGGTCCCTGAGCTTGCCTTTTCTTCTTGTTTCATTTTATTTCTGTTTGCATTGAAACTTTAATTATTAAGTTCACCTCTTATTAAACAATCTTTTCATGGATACACTTTTGTATATAATTATGTTCTTCAAATGAAAAAATATATAAAAGTGCATCTATATCTGTATAATATATTTGTACAGCTTTGCATATGCAGAGATAGGTATGTATATATATATGTCTCTCTCTATATATATATAGCAGGTCACGTAACTGCCACGATGGAGTCCACCACCCTGTAGCCTGAATGGCTGTCACCCTCTGCCCCCCGTCCTGGGCTTGTGCTCACTGCCCCACTGTAGGTGCTTGGTACGGCCCTGTAAGAAAGGTACTCTGTATCTGTGAGGAATTGATTAAAAACCCTCTACTGGAGGGACCACGAGAAGGAAAAAGAGGATATCAGAGGCAGCCTTATGCCCTTGCCACTGTGGTCTGTAGGGTTTTTATAGGGTTTTCTTTGAACTAAACAACTCCATCATTTCTGCAGTTGAACAAAAGGCTGTTTAATGAAAATATGCTGCTTCACTTCAAGATAAAAACAAGGACAGGCCAGTGGCATCATGGCCAGGTGCCAAGTGGGAGCTGCCTACAGGCTTCTCCGGTGCAATTAGCTGGCGAAGACCGTCCTACGGCCAGGGGGTGTGTGCAGCCTGAAGACCAAGCTCCCTCCGTGGCATCCACAGCCCTGCCAGGCCTGTGTGCCTTGGGTCAGCACTTGCTTGGGTCACCAGCCCCTCGATGCCCAGCCGTCTCCCATCAGGATCAATGCAGGTCCTGGGGGTGGGGATCTTCCAGCCTGCTCCAGGACCAGTCCTGCTGTGTCTTGGCTTTGGAGAGGGAACCCTGCGTGGATAGGGAAGGAAAATACAGTGATCTTAACTTTTTTTACACATAGACACAACTAACACGACAATGGTAAGGTGCATGAACCCTGTGATAAGACACCGAGAATCCAAGCAGCGCAAACCGCAGGGAACTGGGGAGGCACAGGCAGCCCTGAGTACATTCTCAGTGGTTTCGAAAACCACAGGCAGTGAGCACAGAGGAACAGAGCAGAAAGGCAGCTCACCACTGGCTGCTGCAGGTAAACTCCAAGTTCCCTTCCTCTGCTGTGGTCAAGCTTAACGTGGGAGACTGTAGGAGTGTTTGCATCTCTGGTCTAGCATGCCAGGGGCTGAGAGGAAGGTGGGCTCAGCAAGCAGACTGTGGCTTGAGGGGTTCTGTGAGGCAGCTCTGCACGGTTTCAGTTGCATCATGTCTCTACAAGTGCAGTTGTTTGCTCTCTGAGCCTCTGCTTCTGCACCCAGCTCCCCTTCCACTTAGCCTTCTCAGTCCCTGCTGCACCTACCGCCCCAGCAGCCTCACTAACACCTCTCCACCGCCCTTCTTTTTTTTATTAGGCACCAGAGATTCATGGTAGGATGAAAGCTTGTGTCCTGCAAGGGTCTCCCTCTCCCCTCAAGGGGCGTAACCAACAGGTGGAACAGATTTACAATAAAAACACTGAGCAAATCTTTACTGTAAAACTCTCATCCCTTGCTGTCAGCAGCCTCCCATGTGTAGGACAGAGGTCTTGCTGCAGGACAGGGGTACAGTTTGCCCTGTGATACATGGTGTTCCTTCAATAGATGGCCATAGAAGGGGTTAAAAATCTCTGCAGGCTGCTGCTTGTTTGGGCTGACATTTTCCCGCTGTACTGAAGAAGGAGCAGTGAAGGTGAATGCTACAGAAGGGGCCTGGAGGCCTGGCCCCTGCGAAGCAGCAGGTACGGGATCTGTGAGACAGGGCTGACGATCCCAGCAATGCACCGGTGCCGCCTGAGCAGTTTGCAGAGATCCAAGAACGTTGCAGATGAGGTGACCACGATGTACCCCCGTGCCAGATATGCAGCTGCTGCATGGGGACAACAGACCCAGAACGGCCAGGGGCTAGCAGGACCTTGTGCCCTCCCACAACTTCTCGGTTGCCACCTCTTGCGAAGCCGTGTCTGTCCGTGGGGCACGGGTGGTGCTCCAGACAGTGTGCCCCGCGCTGCCTTCTCTGAGCACAGGGAACTCCTAGCGCGGTGCATCAGTACTGCCAGAACCCGCAGAGAACTCTAATGGACACCACGGGACAGGGCAGGAAGAAACAGCGCTGGGGAGGGAGGGAGCGCCATGGCCCTGGCCCGCAGAAAGGGGAGACGGAGTCGGTGCCCGAGGAGAGGCTGAGGGCCAGCCCGGGCACCAGCGCGGCGAGATGCGCGGCCCCCGGCAGCCATGGCGGGGGACCCGCTACCCGCTCCCTGTCCCCTGCGCTCGGGCTGGATGAGGCCCATCCCGTCCGGCAGCAGCTCCGACCGCCCTGGGGGGGCCGGACAACCTCACGAGGGGTGACAGTATGGCCTCCCGGGCCCTGCCCCAAACCCAGGCCAGGCCCCCCCAGGGCCGAGGGCCCTACTACCTGCAGCCGCACGACCCAAACTGTAGTCGAATTTGGACGTGGGAGACGAGCCGTGACCCGCCCCTTTAAGGGTAAACGCGCGGCGGTGGGCGGCCCGGCGCAGGCGCACAGCCTTCCCCCGCGACTTATTCGACGCGGCCGGTAGTGAGGGCCGTGCCGCTGGCTTGGGGAGCCGAGCTGCGGCGCGGCCGCGCACATGCGCAGGGCGCCGCGGGGCCCGGCCGCCCGCCGTGCGCTTTGTGGCGCTGCCGGAAGCGGCGGTGGGGCGTGGGGCCGAGCGGAGCGGGGTAGCGCGGAGTGGCGTCTCCCCTGTATCGCCTCGGCCGCCACGGGCACCATGGAGCCGGCGGCCTGAGGGCAGAGCGGCCGGCCCTGCCCCGACATGCCCGCTGGGCCCTTCGGCGCAGGTAAGGTGGCTCGGGCCCTCCCGCGGCTTCGCTCCTGCCGCCGGCGCGGCCTGTGGCGGCGGGGCGCCGCCCGGCAGCCTCTGCTGCGCTGACCTCTGCGCTGCCCGCCGTGGGGCCGGACTGTGCGGGCGCGGCGGGGTCGGGCTGGAGCGGGCGGGTGGCCCGCCAGCTCCCGGGGGTTCCCGCCGTCGCCTCGGGCGGCTGCCGGGGGCCTGGCCGGTCCCGCGGAGCCGCCGCAGGGCAGGCGGGAGTGGGCCTCGGGGGAGCCCCTCGCCCCGGCCCTGGGCTCCTCCTCGGCCTGTGCCCTTTCCCCGGCCCCGGGGGCCGGTTTGGAGCCGCGTTTCGGGTCCCCAAAACGAGTGTGCGGTGTCACCGGCGGTGGGTGAACTCACTCCTGCTTGCCGCCTCCCGGGGCTCCTGAGGGGAGGAAAGTTTTTGTGGCTGTTTCCCTTTCTTACAGATAATCTGGTGGTGCCTGTGTTCCTGTCTGCAGGCCTCCTGGGCTTTGCCATGAACCTGCTTTCCTTTGCCTATTTTTCGTCACATTTCGTCTTCAGGGTCTGCGGGCAGTCAATCAGATTTCTTTGGGAAAGTGGTGAGCAGCAACAAAAGCGCAGCAAGGCTGGCTTCCCGGGTGGAGGAGACCATCGGCTTCAGGAGATTCCTTCCTGGTTGTGTGCTCAATCCAGTTGCACAAGGAACTGGATTGAGGAAGAAGTGCGAATATCGAATAAACTGTTGAGTAAAAATGATTCTCGGCCTGGGTCAGGGAAATGCACTGTTTTGCGGTGGGGTTCATTATGTGGTTTTTGGCACAAGTGAGGGATGTGAAAACTCCTGAAATTCTCAGATGACCTACCTGGAAGATAATTTTCTCTGCTTTTAAAGATGAGAGTGATAGTGAGAAGCAAAGTAGTACTGATGTCTGAATAATGAAGCTTGAAAGCAGAATAATAGCCCAAATATACAAAATTGACTGATGTTTTTGCTTTCTTATGGCTCTGTTAATATTCAGGTATTACAGTGTGCGTTGCTTAGGCAGCCGCCTTCTCTGTGGCAGGTGTCCTGCTTCCCTTTTTGGGAAGGCTGGTGTCCATGGAGGATCTTGAGAGTCAGAATGGCGATGGGGTCTCTGAAGCCAGTGAGTAGGGAATGCTGGGGAGAGTGAGACCTGAGTCCTGTCACTTAAATGCCATCTTATGTTTGAGACCCAGCCTTCCCTGTGTTAAATTCATCTATTAACTTCTACAGTTAGCTGATAAAATCGGACAAATTCTTCTTCCCTGGGTAAAGGGAGCTGTGATTCTCCTCTCTTCTGCTCAGCAGCACTATAGCTGAACGGCCTGGGAAAGGATGACATGAGTTCCTGTTTTTTCTGTGCCTGATCTCTTCGTGCCTTGAATCGAGACTTTTTTTTTTAATAGTGATCCTGACATGCACCTCTGTTTATTCTTTAACAAAATACTGACTCAACAGAATACCAAATTCCTGCTAGTGTTTCTCTCAGATGGGTCTTCTGCTTGGCTCTTTCATTTTTTAGTTTTTGCCTGCAATCTGCCCTGCCTGTTGTCCTTTAGAAATGATGTGTGCCTGGGGCAGGGCCTAGCCATTGGATGGGCCCCAAATGTGAGCTGCCTGGAGGGGTCTGTGCTTCTTCCATCCTGGTGGGCTTAATATGAGAGGTGCTGCGTTAGTCTTGGCAAGATCTAAGTTGCTCTCTCCAGCATAAACTCGGAGGGCAGCGTCAAGGTGGGGCAAGTGGGCATGTGGCAGTTGTCCATGTTCAGGAGGTCATAGGCCTCAGCTGGCTTGAAAAATTGTTCATAAACCTCTTTGGTACGTGATCCAGGGAAGATGGGTTTTGGCAAGATGTCTTTCTGTCAGTAATTGTCACCTCTAGAGTGCAGATGTCAGTACTGTTGGTGTCGTAGAGAGAGGGATTACTTGTTTTCTGTGAAATACTTGTAAAGTGTATCGAATATCCCAGAACTTTACGGTGTAGACCCTTTATGTTGATACTTCTCTGTTTTAGACTATATCAGGTCTTCAGCCTTCCTTGGGCATCTCTCTGATAATGGTGTTTGCATCTACTCTATTAATATAACAATTGTCTCACCTCTGCTTTTTTGGTTCTGATAAAACCCAAGAAGCATCCATTTTTGGGACAGCTTGTCTTTGTGCTTGAAATCCTTTTGCATTGTAGGCAAACATTTCATTTTACATATGAAGCTGATGAGCACGAAGGGCTAAATGTTCACGTTTGCCCGCAACACTCCCCTCATTCAGCGCACACTTTCTGAGGATCCACTTCATACACCAGTATTGGTTCCCTGACCTCTTCCCTGCACATGCTCCAAAAACCCCACCTCTGCTTTAGGCTCCATATTCCTTCAGGCATATTCCTTCAAAGTAATTGCAGAATGTGGATCTGTTATTTAGTTAGGTAATTCTCACTGTCAGACTTTACTGATACAGGAGTTTAAACGTTTTGGCTGCAGCTGTTCATATGAAGTCTTTGAGGACAGGAAATAGAAGTTAAATATCTTTATTTTTCGAGTTTTATGGGCTCATTAGTAAGTTTTTTTCATGCTCACCAATTTCTACAGTGTTTATGAACTGAGGATCTTTGGTCTTAAATGCTGAAACAACCATTTTCGGTGGTTTATATGGTGATAGCTACTCAAGTCCTAAGCTGAAATGGATCTGGAGGGAATATATTGAAACCCAAATTATTTACCACACTAAGGAGTACTGGAATTATGCTCAGTTTCGTAGTAGATGGTAAATACTTTAACTTCACATCTCTCAGTTGTTCTGCCAGTGTTAATGCTGACCATTTCTTTCCAGATCTGTCTGTGAGCATCTGGGGGTGTTCTATTTAGTGCAGCCTCCAGGAACAAAAATACGACCCCTTTCCAAACTTGAGAGCATGTAAAACTGCTTGGTAAACTTCAAGTTTTTATTTATTCTTCTTCCTACCCCTTCTCTTAATTAAGTTGCCTGTCATTCTGAGAGTCCTTGGTGATTTGAACCTCAATGAGAAATACATTTGTGAAATATGAATATTCAGCTGCATGAAACTTAGGAGATGTTATTTGGGCCAGGGAGAGTGCTTTTTTGAAGCTGAAATGCAGAAGCATTGCAAAAACAGAAGTAAAAATCAGGGTATGCTGTTTGCATGGTGTGAAAGTTGCATCTTTTTTTCTAATTTGTTGTTGCTGTTTAAGTAATTTGTGATAAATACAGCGTCTTCTGAGGGAGTGAGTCCTGCTTCCATGAAGCATTAGGTGCCTATTGTCTAAAGCAAGTTATAGAACTCTTAGTATGTTGAATCTGTGGAAATAGAACATTGTAACATACAATTATGTGGGGAGATTTACCAGCCTTTTTTAACTTATGTCCAGTTATAAGAAGCTGCATAGTAGGTGGGTTTAGCTATACCCCAGCCCTAACAGATGTCAGCAATTTCCAACTCAAATGACAGTTAAAGTGGAATCTTAAATGAAAAGTAATTTATAGTCCTTGCAAATAAAAACTTACTGCTACATGTACGGGGTGACTAAATCAATATCCTAGGAAATCCCACCTCAAAAGGATTTTACATCTGAACCAATTACTTGTTTCAGTATTCCTTGTATATTGATAAGACTAACAGAAAATTTCTTTTATGGCAAGACCAAAGGAATTCTTGAATATTAATAAGGTGCAGATTTGATCATTAAATTTATGTATGAAAGTCAGGCAGCAGACTGGGGGTGTGTGGGACCAGAGGTTTTGGTTATCCTGTCCTGCTGCTAAACCTGTCTTAAACTTGGCATATGTCTGTTACAAATGCTGCTCCTCTCAGAAGTGTGGAAGCTTTGCAACTTCAGCGTGGCAGGGAGCTGCATGAAGGCGAGTGGTTGCCTCCTCCCATCGCCTTGCCCTAGTGCAATGAGGGTTTTCCAAAATGCACAGGATTTGGGAATCCTTGTCTTCTCTGATGACTTCTGTCTTCTAGATGAGAAAACCCCTACATAGGTGCTGTATACAATTTGCTTGTGCTGTTCAACACTTCCATGCTTCTGGGAACCTCCATCTGGTATAAGGGCAGCCACAGTAAGCGTGCTTGTGGTTATCAGAATGCTGATAAGGTCCTGCTACGAGCTGTTAGCTGCCAGTCCTTCAGTTGGAGTGCGGCAGTGGAAAGTACATGCTGCTTATCAGTTGAAATCAGTTTATTTAAACTAGCACTCTTCAAATGATGTTACATGCTTCTGTACTGAACTTGAGTGTCAAATGGGAGGGATGGAGGGTGCCTTTGCCCTTCCCCTGTGGTGAGCAGCACAGCCCGGGGGCAGGGGCATGCTGCTCTGGGGCAGAGGCAGTCATGTGGGCCTGAGAGAGGATGGGGAAATCTTGCAAAGTGGATGATATTTCACTTCTGTCCCTCCATCTTCCACTCCAAACACAAGCTGGAGACTATGGCAGTGTTCAGGTGGGACAGAAAGGGGATGATGAGAAGGCCCTGTGGGTATAGGATATGAAAGGAAAAGACAGCAGTAGGGAAACCTATATAATGATGTTAAGCAGTGACTGAAACCGTCACTAAGGATCGGGGGTCATATTTGTTTTGGGGTTTCTTTTGGTGTTTTTTGTTTGTTTTTCTATTGTGACCTCTCAGTGTCTCAAGAGCTAGTGTCTTGGAATTGTTGTTTTCCTCTAAGGCTAAGGGTTTTGACCACAGTGGCATGCACATTCCCCCTGCCATGGCCCCCAGAGGAGAGAAAATGCCTGAAGGATGGAGACGATATGCTTCCTGCAGGCTGTGGCTGCTCTGATTAATTTGCTCTCAGATGAGCACACGTGATAGCTGCCTCAAACCAGGAAGGACGTAGTTTGGAAAACCAAGAGCTTGCTGCCTTGCCTTCCCCCCTCACTTGAAGGGAATCATCAGGCTTTTTAGGTCGGTTTTGGGTATAAATAAACACTCGGGGAGCCTGCTAAATAGGCAGACCTGTTTAAATGGTGGCTTGTCCCTAGGAAGGTGTATTTCCAGGCCTGGTTTCTTTTTTGATTTTTGGGCCAAGGAATGTCTAAGGGAGGCATTTGAAACATTCCCTGTATAACTAACTGGCTTCCAAAATGTGCTAGCTAAGTGTAGCTGGCAAACAGTCCACGGGGTGCCATTTGTGACAACTTGAGCTGATCTAAGCTGTGGCTGTTGAACACTCCTTCATTTCTCCCATGCCAACCCTGTTTTCCTTGTTTTATTGTTCATGTGGTCAGCTGGCTCGGATAACTGATAAAAGACTGCCAGTGTTGGTGGGAGAGGAGGAAAGTAGGAGATAGCGCAGTCCTGATTCTGATGGCTTAGGCCGCCATGGTACCACCTGCTTAAGCAGCAGTTTTGGTGTTGCTGTGAGTGGGTACAAAAGCCTGTTGCCCCCAGAAGGGATGCTCTTGCCACTGCTTGTGGCCATGTGTCCTCACTGCTCCTTTGTGCTGGCACAGATGCTCACCTTACCTGAGTTAAATAAGATCTTGATCCAGCTAAAAACTGCCTCAGCAGACAGCCCTTTGTGCTGCCTTAGCTTTCGAAAGGTTTTGGTGTGTAGGTCAAAACTGGCAGCACATGGCAGATCTCCTTTAGCTGCCCAGTGCTGCCTGGTGAGAGTGGACGGCAGTCCTGTGACTCACTGCTGGCTTTGTCACATGCCGTGCCTCCCTGCTGCTTGGGGCAGCTTGCTCTGGCCAGGCTCCCACACTTGTGTCTGTGTGCAGGTAGGTGCTGTGTGTGTGCTGATGGTGCAGCATGATCCCTGCTGTTGGGACAGAAGGGCATACCCCATGTGCTTCTGGGCAAACACTGATGAGAGTGACTGTGGAAGCACAGCTTAACTTTTGCTGCTTTTAATCCGCCTCTCTTGGTTGTGGTTTCACAACAATGCCAAAAAACCCCACCAAACCCGAAACCCACCACTGCAAAAACCCAGTTAGTTCACTGTCAGCTTGGCTTCCTGAGCTGGCTCAGTCTGCAATAAGGGAAAATGCACAACTGCAGTTCTGCTGGGAGTGTTGTTGAAAAGGAGAACTCTTTCTCCTGTCTAGTTTTGAGAGCGCTACCTTGGAAATTTTCTAGTGGCTTTTCTATCCTGAATCTTTGGGACAAATCTGGATTAGGGAGCCTCTCTGTGTGTATTGACTTTGAAATGCATATGGGCATACCCTAATGCTCTAGATTTGGTACCAGTATGTGATAATGAAATTATACAGTGATATTGGGCTTAAGTTAGTGATCCACCAAGGCTCAGTCAGTTCTGAAATCACTTCAGATAAAGTGGGATTTGTCACAAGTCAATCAAATTTTTCAGCTACCAGTTTTGAATAGTGCATGCTGCAGGAGAAATACTTTATGAATGTAAAAAGAGGCTGAATTTTTGTCTTCTGAGATGACCAGGATTTTCCTGATAGTTTTCATGGTATTTATTTTTAACTACTATTGAGCTGAAAAAGGGAATAAGGTATGAATTGGAGCACTGCTTATATGAACAAAATACTTGTAGAACTAATCTCTATTTAGCCAAAGATGTCATGTAAGTAGGAGCATCTTTCCTGCAAGGATGGCGCAAGCAGAAGTTGTGTGAGGTAAAGTTGCTTCTCAAGTTTAAGTGTCTCAAATGGGCTGCTAGTCCCTAACTGAAACTTACTGTAATCTTTTTCTTAAATAAACCCAAGCTCACGCTATATTAAAAAAAAAAAAAAAAAAGCCCAAACAGTAATGTTGTAAAACAGCTGTTGGAATCTCTTCCAGATCTTCAAATGTATGACATGGACAAATGCGTCTTGAATTTACAAGTTTTGGTAACTCATGTCATAGATATTTCTACTAATTATGTCTTTTTATTTATTCCTTACCTCCCAGGTGTTATTTGCATTGTAGCGTAGAGGCACTATGTACTCAGAGTGGAGATCCTTGCATCTTGTCATTCAAAATGATCAGGGTAATACCAGTGTACTTCACAGCTATCCAGAAAATGTGGGGAGAGAAGTGGCAAATGCAGTGGTGCGTCCTCTTGGACAAGCTTTAATTACATCATCTGTTGGAAGTGAGAGTTTACTAAAAACAGACAAAGAAGTAAGTGCATTTCCTTGGAGATAGTTTCCTTTATGCTTGAGTGACTACTTAATGATTTTCTGTAACCTCTTTTATTTTTCTGTCTTTCATAGTCCAGGTTCTATGAAGTGTGTTATATTTTTTAGGTTAGTAATCTACATAAGGCTTCTATTAACAGCTAGTTTATAGCAACAGTTCCCTTCATGACCTAGTAGTAAGTGTTCATCTGAGGGACTGTGCCAGGAATTTCAGGCTAAAGCAAAAAAAATCCACCAAAAACCACAAAACCAAAAAAAAAACCAACCAAGGAATTTAGTGGTTAATACACAAAGCCTTTCTAATTACCTTCACTTTGAAGCAACAGCATGTGACTTTTAAAAGAAGTCTTTGTATAGTACAAGTATTTGCTAGAATTTGAAAATCTTCCATTACATCAGCTCTTATGTGTTCTGAAGAGTTCTCACTACAGCTTATACTAAAGAGATTCAAGGTTTTGTGTGATTTGCTGTTTATTCATAATCTTCATAATGTCATGATATACGAATGAATGACTTCTGGAGTTGTTCAGCCTGGAGAAGAGAAGGCTCCAGGGAGACCTTAGAGCCCCTTCCAGTCCCTAAAGGGGCTACAGGAAGGATGGGGAGGGACAGTTCATCAGGGAGTGGAGCGATAGGACAAGGGGGAACCGTTTTAAACTGGAAGAGGGTAGATTTAGATGAGATCTCAGGAAGAAATTCTTTACTGTGAGGGTGGTGAGACCCTGGCTTAGGTTGCCCAGAGCAGCTGTGGCTGCCCCATCCCTGGAGGTGTTCAAGGCCAGGTTGGTCGGGGCTTTGAGCAGCCTGGTCTAGTGGGAGGTGTCCCTGCCCAGGGCAGGGGGGTGGAACAAGATGATCTTTAAGGTTCCTTCCAACCTGAACCATTCTGTGATTCTATGACTTGGTGTTTTCTTGCAGTATATGTAAACAGAATTGGCTGTACCACGTAACTGCTGGTATTTTTTTAAGTTAGAACCAATGTTTCCTTGCTAATACTTTTTTTTAATAATTTTTGCTCTGTGTTTTGTTAGGTAAAATGGACTATGGAGGTGGTTTGTTATGGACTGACCCTCCCTCTGGATGGCGATACTGTGAAATACTGTGTCGACGTATATACAGATTGGATTATGGCTCTTGTATTACCTAAGGACTCCATTCCTTTACCAGTTATTAAGGAACCAAACCTTTATGTTCAAAGCATTCTCAAACATCTCCAAAATCTCTTTGTACCGAGGTGAGTGTTAGGGCTGGGACACTCAGGAGGCTCAGGAATTTGAAGCTCTAGTCAGCAGGTAACCTGTCAAAGAGGCCTGATGAGCTATGGAGCCTCTCGATTAAAATAAAACTGCTGTCGTTGCAAAGTTAGGAGGAATGTGTCTCTCCAAACCTGTTTTGTAGTTTTCAGTAGCAAATTGAGTTGTTGCTGCTATGTTTAGGTAATTAGAATTACAGATCGCTTGTAGACTTGAATGTTTATTGTTCTAAGAACTTCAAGAACCATCTCTATTAGATGACTGGATGGCAGAGGGAAAGGTTAAATAGCATCACTGTGTGACATCACATGTGCTTGGTGTTGTGTAAAATTGAGATAACTAAGAGCACATCGTGGCAATCCCATGCTTTATTTACTCAAGAGCTGACCACATTTCTGATGTGCTGGAGCATCTTGCAGTAAATGCCTGCTTTGTGCCTGTATCTTTCTGCCTGTTAAATGGGCATAATTATGCTGATGGTCTTTTGCTGGTAGTTTCAGAAGAATCCTGCGGAGGAGTGCTTGCTATCTGACAACCTGGTGTTACGCAACGCATCCTTGGATGATAGTGTTGAGATACGCGTGCTTCTAGATCTTGGACAAAGTTATATTGTCAGAGTGCTCAAACATCATATTTTGTTTATGACAAGTTTACTTGCTGATGTTGAACATGTGTTGGATAAGAAAGGAATGGTTAGGGCAACAGCATAAATCTGAGGAAAGCATACTTCTGGATTAGACTTCTGCAGAAGGTTGTCTCTAAGCTTTAGTACATTTAGAACAGTATCTACTGTCAGGGAACCTTTATTCCCTTGACACAATAGAGAATGAATTCTTCACTAGTCCATTAAATAGTTCTTGCTATGATCCCTTGACTGCTTTCAAACCAGGGGCTTTGGTAGCAGGCACTTCAGTGCTCTTGTTTCTTGCACACTGTTGTCACAAGCTGACATCCCACCCTTCTCTCCCACCTTCATTGATGGAGCTTGATGCAGGGTGGTAGACTGCATGTGATGGCTGTTGAACAAAATAATTAACATCCAGAGACAGGGGGCCTGTAAAATCATTATTTTAAACAGTTCCCATACTCCCCCCTCAGTATAACTGTTCTATTGTTTTTCTTTCAAAAGCCTCTGAGATGTATCTGAAACACTTTTTTTTTTCATGGCTGCTGCTGCCAACACTTGACGTTCAAGTCCCTGCTCTGCTTTCAAGAAAAAGAACTTAAAGTTCAAGTTTTGTCCTCCAGGGAGCCGTGTTCAGAATTCATTCCAGCAATAGGAAGGCGTTATATAATAGAAATTAAATGCAGAACTGAGTTGTGTACACCTTGCTTGAATGAAAGCAAAGGCTCATATTGTTATGTGCCTGTGGAGGGGAAGAGGAAAAGAATTTCTGGTTTTCAACAATTGATGCAGGTTGCTGGTACTGATGGTCTCCTGCAGAATATTTACTCAGGAGCTCTTGTAGGAGCCTGCATTGAAATATCTCCTGGAAAAATCTCCTGTTCTTCTACTGAAAATACTAAGTCTTTATTATAAGCCTATGCCCTATGGAGAGTTGTGATTAAAATAGCTTCCTTCCTCATCCTGGTTTCCTGGAGACGATATAGCTGTTGGTTTGGCTGCATTAAAAGTGGTGGCCCAGAGTTGTGGTGAGGGTTTCAGACCCTGAGGAGGCTGTATAGTTGAGGTGTGAAATGCAGTAGCCTTAAGTGAGCAGTTCAACTTAAATAGCATCTCAGGAACATGTACACACCAAATACAAAGCAGGTGTGTATAAATCGTTCTAGTTTGAGTGCTCAGCTGAATCAAATGTTTACATGCACAGTGCTGAAAAATAAGAACAGTAAAAGATGGCTGAGTCGAGTTGCCCTTCCTCTGTCTGCTGAACTGACTAGAGAGAGGGTGCTTGCAGCCTTCCCTCCAGCACTGACCTTCTGTCCACCCCGATGAAATGAACACTTCTTCTCTTAATGTATTTGAGCAGTCCCCAGGCAACCCCTGGTCTTTCCATCTCTAGCAACCCCACAATATTCAGGAAGCCGTACAGGTTACTTAAACAGTAGTGGTAGTTAGTCAGAAGTTTCAGTGCTGCAAGCTCTTGTTGGAAGCACGGAAAAAAAATATGAGAACTCTCTCCCCCTGCCTTCCCTCCCCAGGAGGTTGAGGTGTAGGTACCAGGGTCTTCTGTGCAACTAAAAGGTCTGGAATTGCTTGAGAGACTATGGAATATGTGATTGTCCAAGTGTAATAGACACTCTTTTGTAATAACTTCTGCTTCTCATGTGAAATCATGAGAACAGTTCTTGTTGCAAAGGAGTGTGGGAACCAAAAGGCCAAGTTCTATAGAAATTTAGACATGAGTCTGCAAAATGCTGCAACCAAAGTTTGCCATTCAGTTGACTTTGTGGACCAGAGGAACTGATAGATGAATGGGGACTTTAGAGTTGCCTTTACTAGATTAGCTCAGAAGTATCCCATTAGCCATCTTGCATATGGAGCTCCTACATGTAAACCCCCTTTTTGTAGATTCCCTAAATTATTATGGAAACAACTCTTGAAACGTGCTTTGAAACTTCAAGCCTATCAAGATTAAGGATATCTTTCGATTAAAATATCTCCTCTGTTGTTGCTCAGGGAAAAAGTAGTGCTATAACCAAGGCGAGGCTTAATGTGTCCCAAGCTTTGTTGTTCTACAGAGACTATCTGTTAGGATCTAGCACTAGCATCAAGCAACCCACTGAAGTCTTGAACTGTGACTAGTAGTCTGCAATTTTGAATTAGATATTATCTTGTCTCTTTGTAATCTTGTTTCCAGTAATGTAATACAACATTTATTCTATCAAGATAAGAGTTGATAGTATTTTTAAAGCATGTCTGTCAATAAGTGATCTCAATGTGAGCTACTGTTCGCTAAGAAAAGCAGATATCTGTCTAGTGGATCAGCTTGTTCTTGAGATGGTTACCATGCAACATGACTTGTGGGTTATACCACATTGAAAGGGTTTGGTAGGAAATTGGTAATGCTACTTAGTCCAGTGGAAGGTAATATTTTTATGATTTGTTTTGTGGTGTGTCATCCCTTCAGTAAGTGGTAGGAGGGGTGCAGAAATGGCATACAAGTTTAAGTATGGCTTGCATATATTGCACGCCCTAATTTATAATCTCCTCTTTCACCCTTTAAAGTTTTAGGCTTCCTCAGCTTTGTTTAACGGTGTCCTCAGATACTGCCCAGAATGTTTCACGTTATCGTTTTGTACACATTCTGCCTTGTCCAAACTAACTGAAGGGAAAAGAGCATGCTGCTTTGGGCTGCTTCTGCAACACTCCATGTTGAGTGACTCAGCAGTGACAGTGTGGAACTGGTTTTTACCATAGAGAAAACCTTGATAATATCAACTTGTTGCCTTTCTTCCTTTCTTATCCCCTCTTCCTTTAGTCTGATTTTCCTATTTAATGACCCTCTTCTAGATTTTTTTTTTTTTTTTCTAAATCCAAGGAATTGGGGGTAAGAGTTGGATCAACATTTGGAATCAAGATGAGAACTAGGAAGAATTTAAATTAGTTTGCTAACAATATTTTCTCATAATTTTGCCAGTTTCCTTCTGAATTATGTATGTAACAATTAGTGATGTCTCAACTACATTCTCATTGTTTGGCCCAGGATAAATTCCTTTGGGATAATGGGTTGTACTTGCTGTAGTTAGTTTTCACTCTATGGCAATGAGTTCTGTGTCGTGTAGAGGAGAATGTTATGGTACATCTTGTGCTCATTAAGGCAGAGTTAGGATGCTTAGAGACAGAGTTAGGGTGCATAGAAGCGTATTAGCTCATGTTCTTGGCTCTCATTCAATAATATTGATGTTTCCTTTTGTAACTTTATAGTTCTTGTTTAGAGACTCAAGTATTGTCTTCTTCTTTTTCAGGCCAGACCCAGGATCTAGTCAGATTAGATTGTGCTTACAGGTTTTGAAAGCTGTCCAGAAACTGGCTCGCGAATCGACCATTATGGCAAGAGAAACCTGGGAGGTTTTGTTGTTATTTCTTCTTCAGATCAATGACACTCTTCTAGCGGCTCCAACTGTGCAAGGTTCATGTTCAACTTCCATTTGGTTCAATTACTGGAAAAACCTTTGGCTCTGCCTGATGTTGAGCTGCCAGGGGGATGGGGGGAAACCTGCTAAAAGCTCTTAGTAGGCACCAAAGCACAATAGCTCACTCCTAATTCTGCTACACTAACTCTGAAATAAAGCATTGTCAGAAAAGACTGAATAATTTGGAGATGAGTTTTCCTAAATGTTTTTTTGCAGAACAGTGACTTTGTACAGGAGCAGTTCATGGTAAACGTTTTCAGACAGTGCTGTTTCGTATTTGTTTCACTGAAACCCCTATGTGTCTTGCTGCTTGGCCTGCCTACTGGAAAATAATATTGTCAGTTTATACCTTTTTTTTTTTTTAAAAAAAGACATCAGTATAGACAGAGTGCAATAGAAGAGCCTAAGATCAGTGAATTCCCAGTGTCCCTTAGTGACACATTTATGTGGCTGGGCTTTATTATGTTTGGTCTTATAAAAAGGCTAATTGGCTGTAGGAAGCAATCAGGAATCACTCTTAAATGAAAATGATGAAAAAAATGAACTTGAGAATCTTTATGCACTTAAACTGAAATCTCCTTTGGGAGATACTGCAGTTATTTAGATTGAATACTCACCAAAGGCATGCTTTGTTTCTGTTATAAGGTGGCATTGCTGAGAATCTGGCTGAAAAATTAATTGGCGTGCTGTTTGAGGTGTGGTTACTAGCTTGTACGCGGTGCTTTCCAACACCACCTTACTGGAAAACTGCCAAAGAGATGGTGGCCAACTGGCGACATCACCCTGCAGTAGTTGAGCAGTGGAGCAAGGTCATCTGTGCCCTTACTTCCAGGTAGGAGAAATCCTGTGGAAATAAACATATGTGTGTGTGGATCATCACTGTTAAACACGTTGCTTAATTGTGGAATGCACGGCAATCCAAAAGTGAATGAACAAAACAAAAGTGAGAGATCTTGCTAGCATCCTTGGCTTTTACTGTTTGTGTGTGTGCCTTCCTTCTGCAACTGAAGATCTGAATTGGATTGTCTCTGTTATTGTGTAATCTCAGCCTCTCCATGATATTTAGCACTTTACAGTGTGTGTTTGTTAGTCTCTATCACTGTGACTCTTCATCATGTCCCAAGAAGAACGAGTCATGAATATTAGTGTAGCATTATAGTCTGTATGTTTAATGGCAGTCACCACCAAAAGTATTAGGTTTTCATTATTACTGCATGTTACTGTGTTTGAGGTGACTCTTGGACTCTGCCTCTCGTGCCCTGTGGAGCTGAAGCTGTGCTATGGCTGCCTGGCACTTGTGCCCTGGCAGTAGGGATGCAATGGGCCAGCTGCAGGCTCTCCTCTGAGCAGAGAGTGTCAGAGGAGAGCTGTGCCAAGCCTTGCTGGGCATGGGAACCATGAGGATCTGGGATGCAGGAGAGGCTAGGCTGTAGTAGAAGGCCCTGAACAGTGAGGAGAGTTTCAGTACCCTTAATACTGGGGTCTCGGTGGTATGAAGTCTTGTGGGACAAATCTCAGTTTCTTGGAGGAAAGAACTAAATTAACTGATGAGGAGCAGGGCTCTGGGTCTCCTCCTCCTAGCTCTCCTGAGATGTCAATAACCATTTCTATGAAAGTTTAAAGATGTATTAAAATTGCTGCACTGTGAAAAATTCCACACTATGCTTTTCTGCAATGGTTTATTTTAACTCTAAAAACTTCTACTTTTCAATTACTTGTCAAAATTCCAAGTATGGATAGATTTTTCCAGGTTTTGCAGCCACTTGTGAAACCTGTGGGAAATAAAGCTGCAATGCAAGTTCTGCGCATTTCCCATGCTATTTCTTTTGCTATTTTTAGCTCATTAGGTGTAGCGTTGCATAACAGAAAATATTTTATGATCCACTGATCTGAAAAGAACAGCTCTGTCTCTAAACATGTGTTGGTGTTCTGCTCCATGCACTATGCTCACACTTTATCTTCCACTGTTGACTAACAGTCTTAGTTCTGTTGATGCATCGTAATCTGCAGATTTTCTCTAATGTTGTAGTCTGCTGTTCAGTAATGTTGGTTTACGCCTAGTACACAGAAAGCTGAACTCCTCTGAGGCTAACTTTAAGTTCAGTGGTATTTTAAGCTGTACTTTTAATACTTCAATGAAGCTCTGGCTTCAAACAGTTAAAGTGTTGTTTTAGTAAACAGTTTTCTGAATTGGGTTATTAGCAATAAGCTGAGAGTAAACATCTCAACTTAAAACCATATGGAAAATTATATTTGGAAGTCTGTACACGTATGCAGTGTTAATCTGTATCCATGGCTATGATTTCATAGCAGGATGAAACTGGAGTCTTACTTGTGTTTCCATACCAATAGATATTACTTCTATGCATCATTTAAGTCTATTTTAACTGTCTTGGATGTGTGGACTGCAATTTATTTATGTTTTCAGTTGTTCTTGAAAATGTCCCAAATTTCAGATAAGATTCACTCATGTTCCTTGAAAAAACTGATTTCTTGCAGCTCATAAGGGAGAATTGTGAAGGCCTGTGGCACAGAGATGTGGGGCGTGACTCTGCATGGGATGTGCCCAGACTCTCTGTATTTGTCAGAATTTAATTCCTCAGCAAAAACCTACTGGGGGGTGATGTCTCTGGGGCACTAAACATAGGTGGGTGCTGGGGCATCAGTGTGGCATACTGGAAGGCATTTACTGCATGGTACAGGTGTATGTATTTCTGGTTTGGACCTGAAGAAGGCCTTGTGTCCTAAAGCTCATTTGGTTTTCTATCCAAGCTAGTTACTATCATAGGCTATGATTCCAAACACACTTTGAGTGTATTTTGCATTAGTTGTCTGCAGGTTACTGTAGTGCCCGGCCCTGGGCGAAGTGGAAGATTGTAATTCTTATTTAACTCTTTAGCCTATTTAACTCTTGGTTTAGGAGTCAGCTGTAGACTTCTGCTCTCCTCCCCTTTCTCCTATTTTTAATGACTTTATAAAACTATATGGCTTTATAAATGGGCAATGATGAATGGGACATTTCTTGTCCTTTACAAGCAACTCTAAGCTTAGAAATCAGGGTGTGATAACTGAAGCAAGAAATGGTGCTAAAAGTCATCTTAGGAAAGACAAAAGCTGATTTCTGGGAATGCTATAAGTTTGCAAAGCTGAGGATGAAGCAGGTGTCAAATCAGACAGCAGTGACTCAGTGAAACTTATTGGTGACTGGTCAGGTAGTTATAGCACTTCTAGGAAAAGATCTCCATTTATCTAAGCTGCTGTCCTCATGATACGGCATTGCTGTGGAGCTCTCTGTGGCTTTGCTCTTTGTTGGTCTGCAACTCCCAGCTTCTGGAAAACGTAGTGCATTGTTTTTGAAGAGCTTGCTACTCTATGGATTGCAAATCCTGTGCTGCTTGTGGGATGGCATCGAGTGTTGCTTGGTGCCGTTCTAAGCTGTAAGTCATCGGTAACTTGGAATATAGACCTGTAACCTAATGTGACTTGCTGGTGTCATTGGACGCTTTTTAGCTAAAGAGCCTTGAGGACAAAGGCTTAAATTCCTCCCCCCCTCCCTTCCTATGTAACATCTTGTCACTTCTGTATGTGCCCATGTTAACTGGTAATCCCCCTGGCTAAACAGCTGGGAGAGCTGCTATGGGGTGTTATGCCTTCACAGCTCTGATTTGGTTGGACCTTTGGGCAGGCTCCAAGCCATGTATCCTTCAAAGCTTTAAGAGGGTTAAATGATTGTATAAAATGGGTGTCTCCAGGAAAACTTGATGTTGTGTTGTTGCTTGTGGGCTCACCTGTGGACTGCTGATCCTTAGAGGCTCAAATGCAATGTTAAATTTTTGAGGAGTATTAACTGAATGACAGATCTGTCTGACTTGCTTTCTAGATTGCTGCGTTTTACCTATGGACCTTCATTTCCTCCATTTAAAATTCCTGATGAAGATGCTGGTCTGATTCCTCCTGAAATGGATAATGAGTGCATTGCACAAACTTGGTTTCGCTTTTTACATATGCTGAGGTATTGTAATTACAGCCATCTATTGTTTGTATTCTTGCATCATTTCTATAAATTTACATGACAAATGAGAAATTTCTCTGGAAATTGCTAAGATTAAGCACCTAAATAGAAGAAAGTTGTTGTCTCCTTGCTGCCTGCAGCAGTTCAGGGAAAGGTTGTGACTGATTTCTTCAACTTTGAACTCTTTGACTCTTTCAGAATGTAAGCTGGTTCATTTAATTCAAAATGTTTTTAGCTATTTGGCATTTTGGAGGGTCTGAAAAACAAGACTTCAATACAATTTTGTTTCTCTGAGATAGCAAACAGGAAAAGCAGAACAATAGCTCCAAGAGATGTATGTTGCTTCCATTTATTCTCCAGGGCATTAGATTTCATCTACAAAAGATTATTTTTAAAATGAGTGTTATCTCTTTGTTTTCATGAAGAAAGTTATACAGTTAATTTTAACATCCATGTTACTCTTCCTTAAACACACAATAGAACCAAGTAACATGCTTGTTTTTTAAGATTGTTGGGAATAGCATTGCATTAATGTTCTGAATGGCCAAAATAGTAAACTTTTCATAAAAACATAATTTACTAATAAAAGCTAGATAAATGTTAGACTGTTTAAAATCTATTTCTTAAATAACTAAAAAAAATAATCTATTCTTTTTCTTCATTTGTGATAGTAATGTCACAAGTACTGTACTCTTCAAATCTGGAATTGCTGTTACAGGATTTGTATCAGTCAGGAAAAGTTGCTGAAACTTTTGCAACCCATGCCCTTGCTTGTCACTGTTTGCTGGCAATATTTAATTCATTGCTTACCTTTTGAGAATAATTTAACAATGTAAGGACTTTTAAACTGAGTTCGAAAAACCTCATGAGTAATTAATATTACTGCAATGGTGGGATTATTCTGTCAAGTGTATGCTCTGGTTTGTTGGATCTTAATAAAATTATTCAGTGTATCTGGGTAATGTTTGAAATGAAGACAATTAAGTACTGCCAACCGAGGAAGTGAAAATTGACTTCTGTGATGGAGTAACAGCTAAAAATATGTTTATATTGGATGATGTTTTATGGTGGTGTTATTTAAATGCCTTAAACTATTGCATCTTTAAGTATTTTTGAAATCCTAACAGCTGTTTTTAAACTGACTAAAATATATCTTGCTCTTTTTGTGTGCAGTAATCCTGTGGATTTGAGTAACCCAGCCATTATTAGCTCTACCCCCAAATTTCAGGAGCAGTTTCTGAATGTGAGTGGGATGACTCAAGAACTGAATCAGTACCCCTGCCTTAAACATCTGCCTCAAATTTTCTTTCGTGCCATGCGTGGGATCAGCTGTTTGGTGGATGCATTCCTAGGTAATGCTTTTGTCTTACCTGTGGATAGCTAGGAATGGTAACTTCATTATTTTATTCTCTTTAAAACTGTCTTCTCCATAAATACAGCCATAACAATTTATCATTTGCAAGTATATCCTGGAATTGATAGGGAAGGGACCTCAGGTCACTTTTAAATGACCATCTGTACACACAATAATAATATTTGAATGCAGGAAGTTGTAGATGGCCTTGGTTTCAAATGCAAAACAAATAAATAAATCTGAATTCTAAAATAAAATCAGCCATCTCTTCCCCAAACAATGCTTCTTTCTCTTTTTGTCTAATCAACAATGCAAGTGTTGATCTTAGCATGTTGTGAGCACTGACCACTTTGTTTATAAACTTTGTGCAACAGCTGTGTGCAGTGCCTGTTTTTATATGGTACTGAATTTTGACTGTCATCTTCAGATCTATACTAAAAGTGACAATTTCACTTAATTTACGATTAGTGGGTAGCTAGTACTGCTGAGAAGAAAAACTGTGTTTCCTTGTGTCTGATGGTAACTGAGTAGCTCAACTTTGACTGAAAGGTAAAATAGATGCAAGTAAAATCTTTTAAGTAACGCTACATAGCATCTGAAATCTGAAGCATTATTCCTGGTATGCTTCAGGTTTATCAAAAATTCTTCAGAGAAAAGTGTTCTATTGTAAACTCTGAAGAGCTGCCTGTCTCCTACTGCTTTTTTATTTAAAAGTATCCAAACAAATGTTGTCATCTGCCAGAAGTGTGAGCTGATGTGAGACTGCAGAAGACATGAGCAGATACATAAACTGTGTTCAGAAAAAAAAAAAGGCTGTGGAATTAGACTGTCAGCTGTTATATGTTGTTTGTCTTTGGAGAAACATGAACAGTTTAGTCTTTTTAAGCAAAGCGCCTTCAGATGATCCTGTCTCACTGAATTGTAAGAACCTTTTTACCAGAAATACATCTTGTGTTTCTGTAAAAATATTGCAAGGAAAAGGTTTATTGGTACTGTATTCCCCACTGCAAACAAGTTTTTGTCACTATAGATTTCACTTTTGTAGAAATAGCTTTGTTTAAAAACTTAAATGATGTAGAAGAGTAAATGATCATTTTTCTTAAGCTGTGATACTGAATCTTGAAACCTTTTGTGTTCTTCCAGATGTCTTGCCACCAATTTTAAGAAATTTTAATGACTGCTTTTTAACTAATACCAGATATGAGATTTAAAATATTCAGTAGTCTGTCAAATAATATCATAATTTGTTAAAGGAAGACTGTATACAGGCAATATATGGCCTAACCTTACGAAAACAACCTCCTTGTGTTACTCTGTCAAACTCTTATCTTCCTACCTATGATAATATGATTTGGCAGTCAGCACTGAAACAATTTTTTTTTAAAAAAAGTCCAACTGAGCATTGGTAGAAGGTGTTCCTCTGAAGTGTCTTTTACTGGCTGTGTAAGCTGAATTAATTTTTTTTTTAAGCTGTTAAATATATTTATGTTTTTCCTCAGTACATACTATAGCCAAGGTTTTTGTGAAAGGGTGGTTGTTAATTGATATTCAGCGCAGTAAATAGTTTGTAATGTAAGACTCGTGAGGAGGGTATCTTGCAGTCGAGGCCGAGGGAGAAGCAGAGCAGCCGTTAGCTTTGCCCAGTGCATGCAGCTCTGCTGGGACAGCTGTTGTGGTATATTCCTCTTGGACCTTAAAAACAGTCCGGGGTTCTTATCTAAGACTTTTAACCCATGGTTAGTGGTGTGGTAGTCCCTTTGTGTTCTGCATCTGGCCGCCTGAGACTCCATTCCCACTGGGGCGACAGTGATCACATGCACACTCCTTGTCTGGATGCAGTGCTGGGGGTGTGATGGTACCTGAGGTTGAGGTCTCCCATGCTGGCCAGCTGCTGAGCGCTTTGGTGACCCCTGGCAGCCCAGGTTCTCCTGTAAGCATGCCAGCAGCTTTGCTGCCTACATGAGCTTTTGATAGGATGTTGAATCCTGAAGACCTCATGTAGCGAGATGAAACCCCTAGGGTGACAATAGCCCCACTGGAGTTCAAAGACAAAGACTGCAGCCTGATGCGTTGGGGCACAGGAGACCTCTTGGTGAAATGAAATACAAGCTGTAGATGTGAATGTGAGAGGGTGCTCAGGCAAACTCTAGAGCTGCAGTGTGGACCCCTCAGCTAAGGTTAATGGGAGATATCATTGCCTTCTACCCCAAGTGCCAAAGGACATGGTTTTTATCTTGCCCTCCGATATATACCCACATGATGTGTGCATTTAGCAAAATACTTCATCCACTTTTCCAAAAAAGTGTACCAAAACAATACATTTCATAGCGCATGCTCTGCCCTCTGCATGGGGAGTAACACTAATGCCTTAGCAGGACTCAGTTGTTGTCTAATATGTTACGAATTATAATTACGTTAATAAACACGTTGATGATGTTAATAAACATCATCAAAAGAAATCTGCCAAATCTTCAAGCACACTGCAATTCCACACTTAATTTTTCAAATGGGGTGTGAGGGTGGTGGTATTCATTAAATTGGGAAGAAGTGGTGTTGTCACTTCAAGTTTTGCAGAGGGCTAGTTGCTTCTGATTCTGACTGGGAAGAGTAGCTTTATACACCAAGAGTATTTCACTGAAGCTGCGTAAAGACTGATCTAATGTCTTGTTGCTGCCAGAAAAATTACAGCTTGCTCTTCTTTCTTACCCCATATCTTGTAGTGACTTAATATTTGACTGTTCAGCAAGCTGATTCAGCTCACAAAAACAGCAGAAAACTGTGTGTGGGATGAATTTCATCTTAATTTAGTGAGCTAAGTTAGCTTCGAAGGGTCAGACGTCTTAGAAGTGTCTCATAACAGGATGGGGGGAGGTAGAGTTGGGAAAGGCAAAAGTGAGAAGCATCGGAATTTTGGCAGGAATGTGCTGTTAAATTGGCTTTGGCAAATGGACTTTGCCCCATTCCCTCTACCTGCTTCTAGACTTGGTCCTCCCCTGTGCTTTCCCACGTTCCTAAGGTGTGGGATTCTTTGGTGTTTTTTGATGATTCACTTGTCTAATGTAAGCAGGGTTTTCTTTTGCTCGTACATTTATTTCTGATAATAGTAAAACAGGAAAGATGTTTTTCTTACTACTGCTGTTTTGGGGGGCAGGGGGGAAAGCTCGTCTATTTTCAGAAAGCCCAGATGCTTACTAACTGGGCTGCTGAGTATGAGCCTCTGGAATTGTTGCTGAAAGCTTGCTTTATTTCTTGATCTGCAGGCATTTCACGACCCCGGTCAGATAGTGCACCACCCACGCCAGTAAATAGGCTGAGCATGCCCCAGAACACAGCTATCAACACCACTCCACCCCACAACCGAAGGCATCGGGCAGTGACTGTGAATAAAGCAACGATGAAAACCAGCACTGTAAGATTTCATATTCTGTATTTACGTAGCTGACCCTTTTGATAGTTTCCTCCGTTAGAGGAAGTAATTTCCTTGCTTCTAGGAGCTGATCTGTTCTTCTGTTCATATAGGTAACTACTGCACATTCTTCAAAAGTGCAGCACCAACCCTCCTCTACTTCTCCACTCTCTAGCCCAAACCAGACAAGTTCTGAGCCACGGCCATTACCAGCTCCTCGCAGGCCAAAGGTTAACAGCATCTTGAACCTCTTTGGATCATGGTTATTTGATGCAGCATTTGTTCACTGTAAACTTCATAATGGAATAAACAGAGACAGCAGCATGACTGGTAAATATTACTGAAAAATATATGTACACTTTTTTCCTTGTTCTATTGACATTTCCTACCTGCAAGATTAACATATGCATAATAAAAAAAAAAAAAAAAAATCTGAAGTGCTGTCTTGTGGTTAACCCCTCCCAGCTAAGCCAGCACCTGTTAATAGCTGAGCAGATGTTTGGGGGTTTTAAGATTTAAAAAAAATCACTTTTTACTATTAAACACTCCCTTGTTCTAACAAGCATGGCAGTCCTAATTATGCTAGTGGGGAAAATTTTATTAAGTGAAGGAAATAATGTGATAAAAGTCCACTTCCTAATTTGAAATGTGCTTGAGTATCTCTGAGTAACAGCAACTTTTTATAGTGACTCTTTAATGTTTGAAAAATTGTCAAACATCACTCCAGATACTGCAAAAAGTGCTACTTCTCCTTGTTTTTGGAGAATGTTATGAAAACAGAAGTCCTTAAAATAGCAAGTGAAGTTGCTGCCTTTCATTACAGTTGCTGTGTGTTTCCATATATGGCTTGATACCTTGGTTGTCCTCAGTCCTTAACTGCCAGATGTGTTTTGTCTCCTATGCTTTGCTCAGCTTTAGAGGTCAGATGTTTTGAGTCATGACAGCAGAGTTAGTGCTCTGCACAGAGGGGCTTTTTAGCACTCTTCCTTTTGGTGATAATATTCAGAAAAGAATGAACTTTCTCACTCCTTGCATTTTTCCTGTTCTTCATGTAGTATTTTGAATGTATGCTAAACTCTTCCAAGAGATCTGTCTATCAGGAGCTCACTGGCCTAAGTATGAAAAATAGGAGGAAGAGGTTTGTTGTAGCAAGTTGGGTTTATAGTGGGACTTGACAGCAGCAGTTAAACTGATTATCTTCCTTGTTTGTTGTGTCACAAATCCTCATGTGGAGGTGATGGATTTAGGATTTGGGATCTGCTAAAGATTTTTTAGGCATGCAGCACACGGTTTCTGAAAGTGCTCAGTCATGGATTTCTGTGGTAGGAAGTTCAAGTCCCTCTGTAAAAGGCCCATGACACATTACTAGAGAAATAGCTGAGCTTAGGAAGGAGTAAAGGCATAATTTGAGGGTGTGTTCAGTTGCGTATGCAGCTAATGTATTTCTGTGTTTAATGCTTTTCATATTGATGGGATCATTTTAATTTTCACATAACCTGTATCTGGAGCAATTTTAATGAAGTGCTTAACCTGAAAAAGATGTCAGCTGAGATGCTGCTTATGCAACAGTGTCAGCTGTAAACAGAGGTGTTGTGATTCTAGCAGAAGTACACAGTCATCCAAAATCAAAATGATTGACTTCCTCAAAGGGGTTCCAGGACCTTCTATTCATATATGCAGTGTCTTAAGTTGCCTAACAGCAGTCAGAAAATTGTCATATTGCTGGCCTTACAGAGGGACTTACTAGCTTCCTGAAAACTAGAAACAACTATTTGAAATAGCTTGTTGCTGTTCCTGCTCCATGCTCTTCAGAGCTGTCCATAGTGAGACCGGTCTTTGCATGTCACGCGTTCTGATGTTTATTAGCAGCAGTGGATCTGAGAGAATTATGTTGCTGGAGACCCAGAGAACCGGCTGTGTTATATCCGGCTTTTCTAGCGATTTGAAAGACAGAATTAACTTACCGAATTTAGTCAAGTGTTTGCTGCCCTTCCAGGCTGCCGTAAATGTTGTTACTGCTGTGTGAAGTACTGGTCACACCAAAGGCATGGCAGGCTGATGGAAGGAGAGCAAACTGAAGATGGACCCATACTGCTGAAACTCTGTATAGAGGCACCAAAGACTGATTGCCTGATTTATCCTTTTTGGATAAATCCTTTTGCTCAGCCTCTGCTTTAGGTGGGAATATGTAGCAAGACTTGCTTGTAAAGGGCTGGTCTGCTGCCCTTTCTGTTGATTTGAAGCATCAGTGTCTTTTAATCAGGTTTAAGTCCAAATTGAAGAGCTTCTGTTCTGGGACTCTAATCTGTGAAGCTGGATGCCTCCAGGTGAAGCCTTTTCCTTCTCGAACAGTGTAAGGCAGGAGGTGCTGTGCTGGACCAATAACGTGGGCCAAGAGGGTTGTGTGCGGTGGTCCCCCTCCATCACACTAGTGGGGCCCATCAGTAATAATCGGATCTGCGCCCTGTGTCCATCCACTGCTTCTGCTTTTGCTACCCAGTATAGATGCGGCTTGAAGAAAGAAGGCAGCAGAAAAGGGAAAGTTAACTGCCACGGTCCCTATCCTTAGGAAAGAGAACAAAAATAAATCTGCTTCTTTTTGGCAACAGATTGGCTATACCTATATATCATGGTCCATCTGCTGTCTTCTGTACCATGTTACAGTAATGCCTTTGCCACTAACTTGAATATTCTTGCCATGTTTGACACTGATAATCTTCCGCATTAGCTTCAGGAAGCACTATTATTTTTATGGATGCTTTAAATATTTTATGATTCGTAAGTGTCTGCACTTAAAATCAGCTTTGCTATGTAGTATTGTGTTCCACTGGCCCACACACACTATTTTTCTTTTAGGTCTGAGATTGCAGCTGTATAAAATCTCAACAGCTTTAAACCCTTTTAATATTCAGTTTGTTTCAATGCCATGCAGTTAAGAATTTCTTCTTTCATAGCTCTCTGATATGTTTTCTCTGTTTCGTTGCTGGCTGGAGGACTGAGGAGTACTTTGAAAAAGAAAGAGGTCTTGATTCAGGTTGCTCCTTGGTCCTGCAGAGAGATCCTCTGCCCTGGGACACTTCTCTGGAATGCCGCATTTTCTAGCGTGTGTTTTATTCCTCTTCTGCCATGTGAAGCATTCTCAATGAGAACCCAGATGACATGATTTCTAAAGAGGCATTCATGAGCTAAATGTGAGTGCCTAACAAGTAACCCTGTGGATGAGCTGCAGTCTCAAGTTCTAGTCCGGAATTTAGTACAGTTCTTTTAAACAAACCCTGCTGATTCACATGGATTAGCGCGTTGTCCTCCCATCTTACAACCCAAGTCTTTTTGATGAACTCTAGGAAGTAGGGAGCAGTTGATCAAGACTGATGTGAATGAGTACCTGTCTACCCTTGTTTTTCTTCTTGTCCTGGAGCCTCTCGTATCTTGCTTCTTGAACTGTTTAACCTCCAGAAGGGACGTCATTTCATTGGCAGGATGTATTTTGGTTAGACAAGTTTGGCCGTATAGTGCATGCTGCTTGTAGTTGCGGTCCTCAACAACTTTTGAGAACTGGGAGAAACTCATGAATACCGTGTGCCAGCATTTCAGCAACTGAATCTTCCAATCTGATGGACTCGTTCTTAATCCTTGTAGTTTAAGTCATCAGTCACAACCTGCCAGCTGTGTGTTTTATAGCAGCCAAAGAAGTCTTACCTTGGTGGGTTGCTGGTGTTACCCAGGTGCTGTTGGCAGTGGGGGTGTCACAGAATCATAGAGTGTTTTGGGTTGGAAGGGACCTTAAAGATCACCTAGTTACAATGCCCCTGCCATGGGCAGAGACATCTCCCAGTAGACCAGGTTGCTCAAAGGCCCATCCAATCTGGCCTGGCCCTGGTCTTGGGTTATAGGTTTGCTCTCATATTTTCTGGCCCTACTGTCATTAATATTAATGTCCCAAAGAATGTTTCTTGGGGTCTAGGAGCAAACTAAAGAAGCTCTGACTGGGGACGTCTTGAGTGTTGCTGAGGGGCTTTGTCACAGGTCTTGATCTGACCATGCACACTCAAAGAAGCAGCTCTTACGAGGTGGTGGCATTCTCTCCTGGTACCTGGTTACTGGAGTCTTTCTTCTCCGCTTTCTCTGGAGATTGTTTTTGAGATGTTGATATTTCTGGTAGTGTTCTGCCTTTTATTTCTGCTTTGGAAGACTGTTGATGGAGGTGGTGGGGGAGGCATGCCCTGGTATACTGGTTGTTAGTAACTTGGCTTAGGGAAGACAGAGCTGTAATAATGTCAGGAACTCATGGTTGGAAGCAGGAGTATTGCTCTGAGGAGACTCTGCAGGTAAGTAACCTTCCCCCTACAAGCCGTATCCCAAGTCACGGAAGCCGTGGGATGGCCTAGTTTGTACTCCATGTACAGTGCAACATAGGGAAGTGTACTTGAGCTGGGAAGGGTTAATACATCCATTTAAAGAACTGATGTACACTGATATGAACAGCTCTAAATCTTATTAGTATTTTGTAACTTTTTGTTCATTGTTTTGCATGGTACTTTCAAAACCATAATTTTGGACCTGAATGCCAGTTTCCTGTGTGTTTAACGAGCTTGCTGTATCATAAAGCTTTTAATCTATTTTTTTAAAAAAGCTAAAAGCTTCTTAACTTATATTACGATTTCACCATCTTAAAAGTATTTTATAACTACTGCTGTCCTTTGATTTGTTTCCATTTTATTTCTATTATCTTGCAGCATCTTTTATCCAAATTCTTCTTTCTTATAAATCTTGTAAGTAGGAACCAGTAGCTTTTCCTTAATTGCGGTCATGCTTTTCTTTTTCCATAATCCCATATTTTATTTGTAAATTCATTCTCATTGTCTCTTGTAGCTTTTGCACTTTTACTTGAAAAAGACAATTTTTTTGTGTGTGTTTTTGAATGGGGAGGATTGTTGGCAAAAGCAAATTAATCTGCCTGAATCAGTCCCATCTTTTCTGTACTTTAGTCTGTGATCATGTCATGAGTTTCAGGACTTTGCACTAACCATGTTTTTTTTACTTAAAGCTTATTTTACAGACCTAGTGTTTGATTTGTATGCATTGTGCATGTAGTGTTTTTTTCTTACTACAATATATTGCTGGATAGCTTATTTAGGGCAAAAAATGGCTCATGGGAAGATGCATAAAGATTTGTGCTTATTTGCTACTTATGTCATGAAAATTTGTAAGGTAACAGTAGGTTAAATGATGAATTTAAAGACAAAAAATTAAGAGTAGACGCTTGATATTAGGATGTTTCCTTTAAAAAATAATAAAAAAAAAATCCATAAATTAACAAGTATTCCAACTGTTGAAGTGTTAACAGGCCTTTGTTTGCAAGACTGATTGTGAACCTGATGTTCCCCAGTGTCCCAGGCTTGAGGTAGAGGAGGTTCTCTGGTACAGGTAGAACTATGTTGGTGTGATTCTGTTAGGAGCACACATTATCTGTTGTTTGGTTTTGTAGATACAAAAGTTCTGAGAATCAATTAAAAATAAGAAGGAATGTGTTCTTTCTGCCATTAGTAGTCCAAGAGTAAAGTTGTCCAAGGACAAAAACAAACAAAAGAAAAACATTGAGAGCAAGATATTTTTTTTTTTCTTGCTTGCTATCCTGGAAGAAAGGATGAAGCCAGCAAAGCAAGTAGCCTCCTGCGTTGTGCGCAGGTGATACTGACAGGTGAAAGGGGGACTGGAAATCTCTCTAGAAAGACATGAATTGAACTGGCTTGGACTGGCAGAACCCTCCTGCATGGGACCATGAAGCTCAGCAGAACCACTTTCCATTTAGGTAACAGCAGGGTCCCGAGAGATTTTTGCGGAGCATATTGTGGTATAGGGAGTAGGAGAGGGCCAGCCTCCCTGGTAGCTGCTGCCTGGAGGCTGCCTAATCTCAAATTTATTTGGTAATTTCAGTAGTCACGTGAGGAGAGAGGGGCCAAATCAGGACAGCGGGTTTCAGCAAACTTCTCTTTCTGATATGTGTTCTTAGAATTTTTTGATTATTTTTTGTATAGGTATGTTTGTACAACAAAATAGGATCAAAGCAGCTTGGTGTTCAGAGCAGCCTAAGAGATTAGTTGGACAGCTGAAAATTAAGCGCTTTCTTGGAGGTCACAGGAATGGCACCATTTAAATGGGTTTTGGTATTTTGAGGCAAGGCAAGGTGGTACTTCATTTTTCTGGAGATGAGAACTAGGTGAGGGAAGATCCTTGTCCTCCAGAGAGGGTAGGAAGCTAATATTGGATACAAGTGTACGCTTCCCAGCAGAAGGTTGGGACAGGCTCTAGAATATGAAGGTCAGTCGTTGTCATCATTATAAAGAAAAAAGCTAGTTACACCCACAAATGCTTTCTAAACAGAGGCACTGACTCAAATATAGTGAACTAACAGCTTCATGATAACTACTAAATTTGACTTGATCTTTGTGTCCAGGATCCCATGAGCCTATTCCATACGTTAGCAAACACAGTGAAACGCTGTTTTTTCTCTTCCCAGCTATAGCAACTCAAGCTAGTGTGGAGTTTCGCCGGAAAGGATCACAAATGTCCACAGACACAATGGCTTCCAACCCCATGTTTGATGCGAGTGAATTCCCAGACAACTATGAAGCGGGAAGGGCGGAGGCATGCGGGACACTGTGTAGGATATTTTGTAGCAAGAAGACTGGGGAGGAAATATTACCAGCTTACCTATCCCGGTACTAACCTCTCTTCCAGTTGCTTTATTACTATAACTTTATGGTGCAAATTAATTCACAGTGCATAGCATTCAGTGACTGGCTGAATCCTGTGTTGACAATTCAAAAAAGCCTGGTTAGCCTTCAGGTGCTGTAGGTGATTTCCTTTTGTCTTCTCATGATGCTGGTTTCATTGGGTTTTCATCAAGTTCCAACTGAAGTCCCTTAAAGTACCTCCCAGCTGGAAGGAATGTTATCTTTTTGATACTTTCTTGCCTCTTGTATTCTTGTTTTTTTGGGGGTTTTTTTTGGTTTTTTTTTTTTTTTTTTAATTTGTCACTGAATATTGTTCAGATGGGAAGAAAAAATAAGTGTGCAGACATAAGACTTTGCATGCTTTATTAGACCATGAAGGGCCTTACGTTGTCAAACATCACAACACTGGGACTGAATGCATTTGTAGTGGTGGTTCTTTTTTTTCTTTTACATATAGAAATGCAATAATATTCCATTATTTAAAACAGTTGTGTTTGAACTGCCTCTGTTTTGAGTTTTGTTTCTGATAAAATAAGGCAATCTTGCCTTATCATAGTGTACCTTTTTTCCGATTTTTTGTTAAAAAGTGCAATAGCAAAGGTTAGAGGCAGAGAATCAACTTTAAATCATGACTCTCCCAAACTGTTTGTCCCAAATGGCATCAAAACTTCCTGGAAGACTGAACTATTTTATTTCTTGCATGTTGTAGTGTTTTGTGTATAGATAGTTCGTGTGTCTCTTACCCAGTCAGTGAGATTCCTCTGTGTTCACAAGCCTCTTAAAAAATAAAATAAAAGGGATATAAGTAGCCTCTAAGAAAAAAACTGCAAAAGAAACTGCTTTAGGATGATAGCCAGCTAGATTCCTGCCCCGCTGCTTTTTCATTTGAACTGGTTATAATTGCTATGTTTGGTCTTACTCTCCAAATCTTTGATCAGTGTGTCCTGTCCTCTCCACCCCCACACCCCCCGAAAGATTTCACTGTGTTTTTCTTGTGTTGGGGAGTTAAAGCCAAGGGTCTCGCTGCCATCCTTATGTGGGGGTGGCAGTAGCGGGAGGGCACCTGGTCCAAGCACTGTTAGTAACCCCCTGGGCTGTATCTGCACAGCTCCCCATCCCCAGGGTGCAACAAGTCAGAGGTTTCAATAAAATCGTGCTGCATGAAATATGTGTGATTTGTGAGGGGGTTTTGTTAAGGTGTGTTTCCCTGTGCTAAAATAACTTGGGGGGATGCTCATATAAACATTTCCTAGCTCTGATTTTGAAGCTTACTCTATTTTATGGAGAAAAGATCAAATAGTGGCTGTACGTTCTTGTTATGTGGGATGCTGATACGTTTTATGTGGAAATAATGTAATCTCGTCTTTCTTTGTCAGATTTTACATGCTTTTAATTCAGGGTTTGCAGATAGCAGATTTCGTTTGCCATCCCGTTCTTGCCAGTGTTATTCTAAACTCCCCTCCTTTGTTCTGCTGTGACCTGAAAGGGATTGATGTCGTGGTTCCTTATTTCATTTCAGCTCTTGAAACTATTTTACCTGACAGGTAAATTGCTATTTCCATATAAAATCATCAGAAATGTGGGGAGGTGCTTATCTTCTGGGGTTTCTGTCATTCATGAGTAGTTTTCACTGAAGGAATTCTGTAATGTGAGCCCCATACTGTGTATGTATTCGCTGGTGATGATGGCAGCACTTCATCAGCTCTTAATTTTCAGTTTTATTTAATGCCATTTTCTTTAAAGCAATAGTAGTGCTTATTTTAAATGAAATATGTGAGTTGTGTAATCTACATATTCATTGATGGAAAGCAGTATCTGTAAGAAAATGGAAGTGATTTACCTCAAATATATTTAAAATCTACTGATTTTTAAGTGAAATTTCACAGGATATTCATTAGTGGCTGCTGCTGCGGTGAATTCAGTAAGAGAGTCATCTTACACATCATTAAATAGAAAAATTGATAATTTAGGCAGGCTGGTGAAATTCGAGTAGGTTCTTAAACCAGAAGATATAGCCTCACTTGTCAGAGCTTTATAGATCTCTGGACGTTTTGTTAAGTAATTTAAGGCACTTAATACCACTCTGCAGGCCTTCTTTAGCATACATGTAATGTCTTGGTACAGCGTTTCATTTTGAAGTTATGCATAAAATATTATTTATCTTCTGGGCTTAAATCTGAGCCACTCCTTCTTTTGGATAGGTCTTAAAAGTAGAAGAATTTGCTGGTGGCTCCCAAAAAATTGTTGATCTATTCGCAAAGCAGCTCATGTTTTATGCAATATGGGCTTGAGCATCTTCTGCGGATCCTTGATAGTCCTGGATGGTTTTGAGTTGTAATAAGACAGTAGAGGCTCACGACCAAAACTTCCTGCTTTGAAAATGCAGTGTATGAGTAATACTTTCATCAGCTCATTGCTTTTATATACGGGGTACAGAATCCTTGGAAAGTGATTCCTGCATGAATTCATTGTGTTATTGCTGCTGTTTTAAAAAAAAAAAAAATATCTGGAGCATAGAAAAAAAACAGCTACATTGTATACTGCAAATTATTTAAGACCACTGGGTGGCTGTATATTTAATTTTAACTTAATTAAATTTGGCTCCAAATTCCCCTGAAAAGTTAATTAACTGTATGATGCTTTGATTTGCAGAGAACTCTCAAAGTTTAAAATCTATGTAAACCCCACAGAGCTAAGAAGAGCTTCAATTAACATCTTGCTGTCTCTGCTGCCTCTCCCTCATCATTTTGGAACCATAAAGTCTGAGGTAGTAAACTTACTGCTTTGTTTTGCATTTCTGTTTTTGTTTTCCTGGGTGTTTTGGAGTGGGATGTGGATGACTCCTGGGTTGTATTTGGTGTCTCTTTAGCACTGAAACTCTTAGAGCAAGTCTGTAAGAGTAAGACTGTGTTACGCGTTGTCAGTAACAATGTGAGCTGTGGATATTGCCTTTTGAAATCAGTACCATGCTGGTGTGATCTCTAATTGGTAGTGAAATAAATGTATTTTTCCTTCAGGTTGTCCTGGAAGGGAAATTCAGCAATGATGACAGCTCAACGTATGATAAGCCAGTAACCTTCCTTTCCTTGAAGCTGAGGCTTGTGAATATACTTATAGGAGCTTTGCAAACGGAAACAGATCCCAACAACACTCAAATGATACTAGGTTATTTCAACTTTTTTATTTATTAATTGTGTTACAAAAGTGTCTGTCTTAATCTGTCCTGGAATAACATGTGTTGTTAGTAATGTGTTGCTTTGCAGGAAAAAAGATTAAGTTCCTGGCAGGTATGTCTGTCTGTATAATCTCTCTCATACTACGAAAACATCTTGAAAAGCCTCACATTTTTGTTAAAGTAATCTCTATCTTTTTACAAATGTGGAATAACACTTGAAAAGTAGAGGCGGAAGTAGAGCACATTCTAGCAGGAAATGGAAATAGAAAAAAATGTTGTTTTAATATTGGGAAGGATTCTTGACTAATGGGCTACAGGGGACATTTTAGTCTTTGGCATGATTAAGCCTAGAAACAAATTGAAATAGTGAGTGACTGGTGGTCCAGCACTGCAAAATACAGATGACATTTGTTTAGCACTGTAAATCCTCAGACAGAAGCTTTGGAATAGAGTCTGGAGATTCATCATAGTTTGGCAACAAACTGTTCTTTGAGGTAACGTGTATTAACATTATTTTGAATACTCAGAAAGTAACTAGAAGCTGAAAACTTAAATAGTGCATAATCTGTCAAGTTAAATATATTTTCAGACAAGTAAAAATGTACCTGCCTTTTATTCTTCTCCCTTCCTTATTTTTCTCTCTTCAGAAGTGCCTTTTTCCACATTATAGTGTTCTTGTCCTTCACTAATTACGGTACCACTTTCCTTTTGTCTGTTTAGAAAGGAGACAGACTTGCACTGTGGTGGGAGGTCTGCCTTGTTCTGGGAGACAAAACCTACCTGATTAACAGGGGAGGGCAAGAAAATGGCCTGAGCAATGAAGTGAAGGGAAACAAATCCAGTCTGCAACGACCTTTGGGAAGTTTCGGTGCAGTGGTTGAAGTAGTTCCTTTACTAGCGGAAGACTAGAGCAGAATAGTTCGAAAGAATGATTTGCAACCGATCCTGGTGAAGTGATGAGGATATTCATGGTTTCAAAGTGATCTTCCAAGAGAGACCCACAGAGCGTCGGTGTGCAGAAGGTTGCACCACCTCCAGAACTGCAGGGTGATCTGTTCAATCCTGCCCCTGAGTTCCATACCCCTCCACTGCAAGCTGATGTTTGCATCTGGCTGGGTAGATGCTCTGCCTTGAATGGTTTTTACCATTACTATTTCTGTGATAGTCCATTGCCATTACTATTTCCATGATAGTCCATACCAATCCATCTCCTCCTAAAACTGATGCCACTGGTGTCCGTGTCAGCCTGTTGCAGGCCCCTGTCCTTACGATTTCTTACATCGCCTGGGGGTGATGCTGCTGCCAAGCAGGAGCAGGCTGTTCACACTAAGGCACCCAGAATGCATCCGCAATTTTAATTTAACAGTGTCTTACACTTGTGTGTAGTTATCTCTCCAGAGACAGAAGAGATAACTACCTGCTGCCTAGTTTGGATGCAGTAGGGGTGGCTACCCCTGTGCTTAGAGCTTTGGCTTTTTCAATACAGTATTTTGGGCACTGATGGAAAACAAAGCATAGAAAGCGAGAGGCTGAGGATGACTTCCAGGTAGAGAGAATTTCAGTGTATTGCACCTTAGATTGTGCACTGCCCTCCTGATTTAGGAAATTGGTTTTATGTTTTAGCCAAATTGAAATGAAAGCAATTTTTAATTTGCTCTGCAAACCCACAGATTATCAATGATGCAAATATTAGCCTTGATTTTATTTGGGTGTGTTTTGGGTTTTTTTTTTTTGGTGTTGTTTTTGGTTTGTTTTTTTTTTTTTGATGAGGCAAGGGCAAAAATCTCCTTATAAAAATAAAACTTCTTGTGTTACAATGGTTTGGGGGTTCATTTCACTGATCAGTGTGAGAACAAGTGTCGTCCCTTGAGCTGATATCTTAAGGGTTGCTGAATGGACCAGACGCTATTCACTTTATCTTCCAGCAGGTTGCTGTATGTACTGGTAGTTAGTGCCTCCTAATTGTCAAACTGGGGAAGGGAGCCTCTTTGTGCCAGGCAAGAACATAGCGAAGGCCAGCACTGTGTAACCCTTGAGGTGGCTTTGGGCTACACAACTTGTTTTAGCTCTCTGTTTTTAACAAATACAGCTGTTTTATTCACAGAATTGGTAGATATCCTTAAATATAACCCGAGTTTTTAAACAAGCACAATCTAATGGGAGACAAGGAACGATTCTGTGAAACCAAAATCCTTCTCAACTGAGGAATTTGAAAAACTTATGTTCGAAGCATTTTTAAAATAGCTGAAAGCAGTCTCTCTCTCAGCTGTCATCTGCTTCAAATGGCTAAGCCTGAAGCAAATCCTGTGTTTTGTAAAACTCTTATAAAAAGAGATTTAAAAAACAGGATGGTGGTCCTGTATGTTAGACTTTCAGTGCTGCTTTGTAAATTTTAGCAGTGAATATTTTACTGCGGTCTTTAGTTACTTTCTTATATCTGATTCTTCAGGTGCAATGTTAAATATTGTTCAAGATTCAGCACTGTTAGAAGCCATTGGCTGTCAGATGGAAACGGTAAGTAGTTTTTGTTTATGAAGTTACCACTTCAGAAAGAATGTATTACTCATTTTGTCTGGTGTTGTAAAGTGCTCAGCATCTTGAGATTTGATCATCTTTTTTTCTCCATTGTATCTGAGAGCATCCTCTGGTATAGGGAACTCTCCTCAGAAAAATCTTCTTATCGCTCACAACTGACTTTCAATTTGCAGAACGGTGGGGAAAATAACCTCTTCAAAAGCCACAGTCGTACTAACAGTGGCATTAGCACTGCAAGCGGAGGCAGTATGGAGCCCACAACACCAGATAGTGAGAGACCAGCACAAGCCCTTCTGAGGGATTATGGTAAGGATAGCTCTTTCGAAAAAAATGTCATTATATGCCAGGGTGATGTGTTTTGTTTTTTTCTGTTCCTAGCTCTGGCTAATACTTTAATGCGCATGGGTGTTTTGAGCCCCGGTGGATAGCCCCTTTGTTTATTGCCAGTTTGTGCTCATATGTGCCCTTTAGGTGGTTGGTTTCTAATCCTACTAAAGGACTCTGTTAACATTTTAAAAATAAGAATGTAAGAGCTCATGAAAAAGATGTTGCAAACTGCTTTACTTTAGCTTATGTTTTCAAGGCACTTAGTTTTCATGAACAATAACTGGATAAATGTACACCAAGTGTAAATTTAATTGCTTCATTCATTTTTGTAGCTTTCTAAATGCTTACTTGACTTTTGCAGCACCTTTTCTTAAATTATATTTAAAGAGCATTTGAGGGACTCATGTTTTTCTAGAGCAAGTAAGCAGAATGCTTTCGATGTGTCATTTGTTATAACAAGAGAATTTAGTAATTAACTTTCATTTGCCATGTCTTGTACTATGCATTTTTTAATCTTGCTAATAAAAATCTATGTTCTTCTAAATCTGCGTGTGATAATCTGGCTGAATGTCAGGATCCTGGAATTTCATTTGTTCTGTTGGTCTTCATCAGTTTAACTGATGTTGATCAAGTCGATGTGAGAACAGATCACCTTCATTGTATTGTAACCTAGGTTGACAACTCTGTTCTTGCCAACCAAAAATGTTTTTTTCTAGTTCTATAAATAAGGAGAGGAGGGAGATTAGCAGGAAAGACTTTACTGTATTCTAGGGATTCATATAAACATCTTGGTGCTTTCCCTACAGGATTTGTTTCTTTGAAATTATTGAAGTGCTAATTTTCAGCACACTATTTGAATTGTTTGTTTAATTCATATGGGTTTTCATTGGCAAGTGCTTGTAAAAATATCCATTTGTGAGGTTGAAAAAAAAAATCTTCTAAATATTTGACTTACTGAGTCTTTAAAACATGACATAGATTGAAAGACATTTTTTGCACTATATTCATTTTATTGGATTTCTTAAATTTTCTATGCACACAAGGTAAGATGGTAAGAAATTTATGAAAAGAATTTCTGTGTTTCAGCTGGATGCTTCAAACGAGAAAATTGAAAACACGATGGTCTATTTTTACTGTTTAACTTAGCAAACACTTGAACCCTGGTACTAGTGTAGCAGTGTACTTAGCTCTTGAGTGTTAAATATGATGATTTTAAGTTTTGGGAGGGATATACCTTAGCTGTCATAGTTCTCGTATCTCTTCGTAACTAGTCATTTAGCAGTTTTTGTGTGTGCATTTAATTTGCCTACTTCAGTTTTAAGAAGTATGTATAGTATTTATGTTCCTAATATTTAGAATGAGAACAACTGATACTAAAAACATTTTCTATTTTTAATTTTGAGCTAGAGGTTCAGGGAACTTAAAGGTCTAGAAACAATTGCATATTTTTTTCTCCAGGACTGATTTTTTCTTTATCTACATTTATCTAACTAGTACAACTTTTGATAAACACTAGGTATAGCAAGAATGGGTAACTTCTGGCATAGATTCTGAAGCTACACATGCTCTATTTGTTCATTACTGATGCCTAAACATACAAGTGCTGATGTCTAATACACATTACCAATGCCTAATTTTTTTCTGACTCTACAGGACATCACAGCGATTTAAATACAACAGCAAACAATAGCAAAACCTGAAGCTAGCTGTTCTGCTGATGAAATGCAGCAGAGTGCTGGGATTATCCAAAATGTATTTTTTAAAAAGTAATAAAAAAATTGAGAGAAGCTAGTCTGATGTATTTGTTTAATGTTTGATAGTGTATATACAAGGAAGTAAGCCTGTGCAAAAGTGATCTAACCAAATTTCTAGATTTTGGGTTGTGTATAATTTTATTTTACGTGTGTATTGTGGCTGCTTTGGTTTGTGCCTGTGCTTTGCTTATTGTCACTAATGCTTAGTTATTTTCCCTCCCTGTGGTATGTGGTATTGGGGTTATATCCTAGCTCTTAATACAGATACAGCAGCTGGACTACTGATACGCAGCATTCATCTGGTAACCCAAAGACTCAACTCACAGTGGAGGCAGGACATGAGTATCTCTCTGGCTGCATTGGAGCTTCTGTCTGGACTGGCAAAGGTGAGAGGTGAAGTTTCGTGTGCTCTGGCCTCAAAGGGTGATTATAGTCCTGTTTAGTTGAAAGTCATGCCACCAAACAGATGTCTCTGAGTTTGTCAGCAAATGTTCTGTTTGGACACGAGAAGGAACCGTGCTCCTTTTGTATTTCATCTTCTTCTCATATAAATGATCTGTGGCTCAAATGACGTTGTGGCCTGTGAACACCGGTTGGGTGAAAGCGAAGCTAAGGGTGGCTTGTTCAGATGCACGTGGCTCTACTGGATGATTCTGCCTCATTTTGTTGAGCTACGTGGATGGCTCCTAACCTTTCTCATGGATTCCCATGTGTGTTCTGGTTTTTGGTTTTGTTTTGTTTTTTACACTAGAGGGGATGCATCTGCCATAGTAGGTTGCAGAGCTGAGGAAAAACTTGCCACTAAGCTTCCAGTGGCAGTGTATGGGCTTGGGCCTAGTTTTCAATCCCACTGTGAACCATTTATCATAGCTTTGCTTGGCTGGGTGGCCTGTTCACAGTCTGTTCCCTGTGTACCCAGACTTAGAAACAAGAGGTTTTGTTGCTGTTCCTTGGCAGATTGCAAATATGCCAGGGTATTAAACAACTTAATTGCCCTTTTTTGTAAGTGCTGTATCTGCTTTTCCCCTTCCATCTCATCTTGGAAGTAGTTTTCTGAGATGAGAAAATGATAACGATTTTGTAATACAAAGGTGTCACCTTCTTCAGAGCTTTATCTGCACACAGGTCTTGATCCAACAGCAAATAACTGAACTAAAGCTACTAGGTGTGGGGGGGCTTTTTTTGTTGAGAAGTAAAATGCCTTTTTCTGGTTGAGAGCTCTTGTCCCAAGCTGGACTTCATGACATCTTTTAAGCAAAAGTACCGTGTATTTACAGCAGCCACGATGACCTGGCATTGACAATTCAGCATTTCCTCTCAGTATTCTCCTGGGAACCAGGCAGATCTCTTTGAAATATGTGTGTCTAAGGCAATTTTTAGAGCATGGAGTCAGCACTGAGCCATGTTGGGCTGGGTGCTGCTTTTATTACTATAGGAGCATAAGCTGAAGGATGCATTTGAAAGTGTTCTGCAATTAATATGGTTATTGGGTCTTACAGATTGTCATACAGAACCAGGGGTTCCTGCAGCTTGTGTGGTTAAGCCAGGGTGGTTTGGTTTTTTTTCTTGACTTGCAATGAGATGGGAATGTGAAAATATATTATCTTTGCAAATGCCTACCCAGGTTAATATTAAATATTGTAATCTTTGTATAATTTTCATGCAATTGAAGTAATTCTTCCTCTGGGGTATCTTGGATATCTTTCCCCTTTGTAACAAAGACAGTAGAAAGAGATCAGGTCTTACTACACAACTGCAGACCAGAGAACCAGTTCTTCTTGTGCCTTCGGAGGTGACAATTCACAAAGGCCTTCACAGGATAGGGACTGCCCTCTCTTGTGTCTGTTCAGCATCAGGTTAATAGTGGGACTTGGTAAATTCAAAAATCCTGTTTCATGCAAGAGTGCTGATTCACCAACCTGCTTTTCATAAGCTCCTCTTGAACAACCGCAACTCTCTCAGCCTGTCTTCATAGGAGAGGTGCTACAGCCCTCTGATCATCTTTGTGGCCTCCTCTGGACCCACTGACTGGCCTGTAGTTTTCCGAGTCTTCTTTTTTTTTTTATCCCTTTTTGAAAATGGGGGTTATGTTTCCCCTTTTCCAGGCAGCAGGAACTTCACCAGACTCCCATGACTTCTCAAATATGATGGCTAGTAGCTTAGCAACTTCATCCACCAGTTCCTTCAGGACCTATGGATAAATCTCATCAGGTCCCATGGACTTCTGTACCTTCAGGTTCCTCAGATGGTCTTGAACCTGGTCTTCTCCTACAGTGGGCAGTTCCTCATTCTCCCAGTCCCTACCTTTGCCTTCTGTAACTGGGGCAGTGTGGCTAGAGCCCTCGCCAGTGAATACTGAGGCAAAAAAGTCATTGAGTACCTCAGCTTTCTCCATATTCCAGGTGACCAGGTTTCCCATTTCATTCCAGAGAGGGCCCACCTTTTCCCTAGTCTTTCTTTTATCATCAGCAAACCTATAGAAGCTTTTCTTGTTGCCCTTGACATCCCTGGCCAGATTTAACTCTATCTGGGCTTTAGCTTTCCTAACCTGACCCTTGGCTGCTTGGACAATTTCTCTGTATTCCTCCCAGGCTACCTGTCCTTGCTTCTACCCTCTGTAGGCTTCCTTTTTGAGTTTGAGTTTCACTAGGAGCAACTTGTTCATCCATGCAGGCCTCCTGGCCTTTTTGCTTGACTTCCCCTTTATTGAGATATATCACTCCTGAGCTTGGAAGGAACCTCCAAGAACCTCCTGGATTGCTTATGCCCTGCTCTATTGTCCCTCCAACAGATATCGGGGTGGTTGAAGTCCCCCATGAGGACCAGGGCTTGTTGAATGTAAAGCTGCTCCTGTCTGTCTACAGAGGGCCTTATCCACTCGGTCTTCCCGGTTGGGTGGCCTGTAGCAAACCCTCACTGTAACATCACCTGTCCCTGCCCTCCCTTTAATCCTGAACCATAAGCTCTTGGTTGGCTCCTCATCCATCCCTGGGCGGAGCTCCATGCACTCCAGCTGGTCATTGACACCCCCTCCTCCTTCCTGAAGAGCCTGTATCCTTCCATTCCAACACTAAATCCAGCTTTAACTGATTGTACCTATGCCAAGTCACAGGTTGGGAAGAAAAGAGAAGAGAAATTCAGTTCTTTAGTTAGTTTTATAATGTAGATCCTTGTGCTTCAATGTACAAGGCTCTTCACTAACCCTCCAGTCTGGAGCCTTGCTCCCTGATGCCCTGAGTTGGGAGAGAAGTTGGGGGTTTTGGAGTGAGTTTTGGAGGGAGGGGTTATGAGGTTTTTGCCAATCTGCTAGTCTGAGGATGAGTTTTGTGTCCCTTTTTCACTGGTGAAAGTTACTGTGCTGACAAAATATGTCTGGTGGAAAGTTATGTGAGCAGAATGAAGCCCTGCGGAAGGGAGACTTGTCAGTGAGTGGGTTCTCAGAGATACAGAATGGGTTGATATGGCTGAAGGAGAGACACATTAGTTGAAAATAAGTTCCAAATACTAATTTATTCAGTTTGCAATTAGTTTCTTATCAAACCATATTGGTACCACTCTTTTCTTGGAAACCAAGCTGTGTAATGTGGTGGCACCTCAATGCAGCATTTCTTTCCTCTAAGTTTCAATATCCATCACCGTTAAATATTTTTACCCACAGCTTTTAAGCTGTAATCATAAAAGAGCTCAACTATTTATTCCTGTTTTTTAAAACTGAACTTAAAAATGCTTTTAAAAGCTATTTCTTCTCCAAAAGATTTTTGTGGAGGAATTCTCATCCTCTCCTGCTTGCTTTACACAGGTGAAAGTGGTGGTTGATTCTTCTGATCGGAAGAGAGCTATCAGTTCAGTGTGCAGCTACATAGTGTACCAGTGCAGCCGCCCAGCCCCGCTCCACTCCCGCGATCTGCACTCCATGATAGTTGCAGCTTTCCAGTGCCTCTGCGTCTGGCTCACGGAGCACCCTGACATGCTGGATGAGAAGGTAGGAGCCTCTGGTGTATGTATTTTGAGCGCTCCAGATTGTAATGCTTTTTGTGCCTGTCCTGTCTGTTCCTGATACTTTAAAATAACGTGGTTTTCTTAGTTTTCAAAAGTATACTGGGATTTTCAAAGATAGTTTCCACGTGAAATAGTTTTGAATTTTGATTCCTGCTCTTTATTCAGCAAGAATGTTTTTGGGTTTAAAATTACCTTTCACATTTCTAAGAATGTTTTGATCTTTCTTGTTGCTTTGTGAAACTGGAAAAAGAGAGAAGAAAAGAAAACCTGAAAAATTAGAAAGTGAAAAGAGAAATACGGGAATTCATGCTGTGTATATAGCATAGGCACCTGCTGCAGATAAACTTCACTAAAAGCCATGTCTCTTCTAATACCTCATAATGACTAAAGCATCTTCTAGACTTAACAGAATTCTCTTGATGCTGGCATTTTGATAATCATAGTTTCTTTCACCAAGAAACCAGTTTACTGGAAACTGAGCAAGGCATAGCTCAATACAAGATGGAATATGCTTGGGAAGCTTGAAATGAAAGATGCACGTTTCCAACAGCCTTCTGGCCTGCTGGTTTTTAAAAAAAAAAAAAGTTAAAAAAAAATAGAGTGCATATTTTCATTGTTGATCTCCTTGCAGAGACAGCTCGGTGATCTTTCTATATTTTTATATATAATGTGTATTAATATGTATTCTATAATATTTTATTGTAGTTCTATATAGAACATATATTTTATGTATCTTTATATTTGTTTATATATTCTATAGCATATAGAAAAAAATGTATATTTTTAAAAATGAAAATTGAAAATCCACCAACAGGACTTTAAATAAAGATGTTTTCTGCATGCACTTTGGGGTCCTGGCATGGCAGTAGGTGACTAAGACAGGATGGTTTCCCTGGATGTGGCACAGCATGGGTTTATTTGGTTGCATAATGCTTTATTTCCTTTCATTAGGTTCTTTCTTTATTGTAATTATCACTGCATATTGAGATAGCGTTGCATACTGTGTGTAGTATATACTGGACACTTAGTAGCGCATTCCTGAGTCATGATAGTCAGATAGTCACAATCTTTCATTGCAAGTATTAGAATTGCAATTTTCCAGGTGCCTCATCTTATATTTACTTTGAATGTCGTCTGCTATTTTGCTAGCCAACACTGTAAACTCCTTCTGTAATTCTTTGTGGCCAGTCCTTGCATCCCAATGCTGGTTAATTGCGCTCTGTCACAAAACTTTAATCTTCTTCATAACCTCTTTTTCTACATCAGTTGTGAATCTAAGGAAGGACACAGGGCAAGGCATAGAACCCTGCCTGGTCTATGGTGGTAGAAACTTACTTGTGTTCAGATTTTAACCAGTTATTTATCCATGAGAGTGCTTACCTTGCTATTCTATAGCTCAAGCCGTGAGATTTGAACTTTTGTTGTAGCAATCCAAATATTTTCAGCAAATGATTTTGTAATGAGCAACACTTGTGAGTCATACCTGTGGTTCTCTCTATTGGCCTCTCCTGTAATAGATTGGCAATTGCAGTAGTTGGCAATTGAAAGATTTGGAAAAGGATTTCTTGCAAGTTTCCAGATGAATTAATTCTTAATGTGCTTAGAACTTAATTAAAAGTTCTGCAGAGAATCTCAGAAATGCATTTATTATCTCTTTAAATATATTCACATTTTTCAATTGAACTCTTAGTAGTCCTCTTGACAATTTTGTACATATGTAATGGAATATATTGTGTATGTATATATTCATTCAGAGCACTTTCTACCATTAGAATACAAACATAAGTAAACATCTATAGATGGAGAAAATATCATTCCTATAGTGAAGGTGATCTTATTCCAACACTGTTAGAATAATCTTCATGTTACCAGCAGTACTTTATTTTAATTGATGGTATATCACTGTTTCATTGAGGTCTTGGAGACATTTATCAGAGTGCTTCGGCTTTTAAGGTGGCTCCTCTTGCGTTTTAGGATTGTTTAAAAGAGGTACTGGAGATTGTGGAGCTCGGCATTTCGGGTAGTAAATCCAAAAACAGTGAACAAGAAGTCAAGTACAAAGGAGATAAGGAGCCTAACCCTGCATCCATGAGAGTGAAGGATGCTGCTGAAGCTACGCTAACGTGGTACGTAATTTGTCAGAGCGTGTTTACTGTCTAGCATTGCCTTGTCTGAGAGTGTTTTAATTAGGAGCTCCCAGCTGGTGAGATCTCTGTGATGTAGCAAGAGCATTTGAAAAGTCATCCAGAATCTCCCTCTGTTTTGCCCTTTGAGCAGGGTTGTCCTGTGCTGTGCCTTAGCTGTCTCTCCCCTCCCATTACAGGTGTTCAACAGGAAAAAATGATTGCTGTCTTTCCCTCCTGCCTGTCCTCTTCCATGGAGAGCAAAACCCAAGCCCTCCTGTAGCCCGTGGTGTTCTATTCTCAGCCAGTCCTTTTCTGCAGACAGCAGTTCCCTCTATCTCCCACATGACCTACTGATCCTGTCTTTCCATTCCACCTTCTTCTTATCCTCAACCTTACAAGATATGCCATCCCCGCACTCATTGGGAAACTGATACTCTGTCTGATGTGTAATGCAGCGGGGAATGGCATGTGCAGCAGACAAGCTGGTGCATGATGGGATGTCATTCTGCCCACAGCATTGGGCTTGCTTAATATGTTTGAGAGGTCCTGCTGGAAATGCAATAACAGATAATGTGTGAGTTGGGGAGGAGAAGCACAGAGAGGAAAACTGGTATTTGCTCCAGAGAAGTTGAAAAGCAGTGTGTTACTGGATGAACAGCGTGATGGTAGACAGGACAGATTGAGGATGGGTGGGAGAAATATGTTTTGCTGCTTTTTTTGCTCTGCTTTGCAATAAAATTGTTATAAAATTTACTGTTAGTAAAACTAACTCTAATTTCCAAGGTAAAAACAGCTACTCATTAGAACTTATGGATAAACCTTTATTGTTGCCTAAAAGTGCCTCTTCATTTAGAGAGATGAAACTATCTGCTCTCAGACTAAAGTGGAAAAGTGTGTTGGGAGGATGTCAGTAAACTTACTTTTGGTCTGGGTGGTGATGTTAAGAATAAAGTCCTGAGTTAGATCATATGGTCTTCAGTCTGACACTGGACAACTCTCATTGTTGGTTCCTGCCATAGAAATTGACAATTTCTAGTAGTATTAGTAGATCCTGTACAACTTCAGGTGATTTAAGCCAGTACTTCTAGGAGCCTCCGAAGCCCTTGTCTCCAAAGCAGTAGGCACTGTTGGACCATACCTGGAGGCATTCTCCCAGGGAAGGCTACCATCTATGATAGTCATGCTTGTGTGATCCTGGGCCTTTCTTAAAGTGTTTTAACTTAAATATAATCTGTACTTGAAGAAAGCAAAGACAATCATACTAGTGTGTCTACCATGTCTGTTGATATAAGAGTGGCCTTAAAGTACGGATGATTATCTCCGGTCATCCATAATCTTCTTGTACGAATGAACGTTAAAAAAAACATTAAAAAAGCTGTGGAAGGGTATAGATTTTTGTGCTTTAAAGCATATCTTAATATCTTTATAACTTAGGTTATAAAGAAACTCATTCTGTTGGCAGAGTACCCTTCTTTGTGGGTTTTCAGGTGTGTTTTTCTGAAGTTACTGGTTCTGTTTTAAAGCAAGCTGATGGGAGAGTGCAGGCTTGCCCTGGCAGGGTAACTGCTGTGTCAAGATACAAATGAAGAATATGAGTGAAGGTCTGTGCTTAGGTGAAACAGTTCGTCGTCTTAATCTGTCATAACTCTTAACTTTTTTCTCACTTGCAGTATTATGCAGTTACTTGGAGCATTTCCTTCTCCCAGTGGCCCTGCTTCTCCTTGCAGCTTGGTGAATGAAACCACATTAATTAAGTATTCTCGTCTACCTACCATAAACAAGCATAGCTTCCGTTACTTCGTTTTGGATAATAGTGTCATCCTGGCGATGTTGGAGCAACCTCTAGGGAATGAACAGAGTAAGTTCATACTTCCCATTTCCTTCTTCCCCTGGTTATAACTCTCTGTATGGAGCTGCAAAACACAGGTGCTTCATCAAGTGTCTCTCGTTTTTCAGGGGCTTACCTGTTCTGTGGGGGTGTGATTGAGCAGGGTGTTCTGGGATGAACTGGTGGGAATAACTTTAATACCACTGATAGCCTAACACGTACAAGCCCATCCAAATTGTTCACGCAGTTGTCTGTGTCTTTCACTCAGTTAGATCAGATACTTGCAGCTGACTGCCATCTAAATTATTGTCGATGGACAAAAGCAATAGCATTACGCTTTGAAAACATCCTTGTTCATAAAAAAAATTAAAATATCTGGAAGGGATAAGCGCTCAGCAGATGCTTGATGTGACACTTTTATGCTTGCACAGTTGCTTTTGCTTGCTTTAGGTCTTGTGTTACTAAAGATTTCTGTGGGTGCTTTCAGCTCAAATGTATTTGGCTGCTTAGGAGCTCTTACAACTTCCCATGTACCATCCTGTTCTATCAATGTAAAGGAGATCTGTCACAGGGTACTGACTTTGACAGCTGAATCTAACTCGTTTCAGCCTCATATGCTTTGACCAACAAGAATCTGTATTAAAAAAATCTGGTATTAAATTACATGATGCTTTGAACTGAATAACTGATCCCCATGTAAGTCTGCATGAATCATGGTGTTACTAACAGGATAGATGAAAATTCTCTTATGTGCTACCTCAGTTTAAGACTAATGTATGGTAGATCTGCTGCTCTGCCACAGGTATGTTTTCCTCATCTATGGACAGGATGGAGTCTAGATACTAGACTTGAAAACAGAAATTGCATAGAACTTCATGAACTGGCTAAGAGGAGTTTCTGTTTTGAGTTGCAGTCCAGATTACTCCAACCTCGTTGAGAATCACTAAATAGATGTTGCAGAAAGTGCTGATGCTGGGAGCCATTGCTGCACATCCAGCCACAGTCCGTGTTTGAGCAAGTGTGTTCCTGACTAGAATGGCTTATTAGCACACTAGAATGGCTTGGCTGAGCAATTCTTATCCTTACACTGCCTCTGCTAAATGTATTACTGAGGAATCCTGTACAGCCATTAGAATCTCAAATTAGATTTTCTTTTCTCACTGTGCATAACTTGCTTACAAATCCCCCTTGAATTACAAGATTAATTGCAGTAATGCACAAGTATGTCAGATCACTTTTGAGGCAGATCACTGCCTCCCCACCGATTGTGGGGAGCTGGCTTGCTTTGTCTATATGTGTGCTTGTGTCACTATGCTGCACCCTCTACTTCCCAGGAAATATTGGGGGTGGAATAGATATCTGCTGGTTACCTGATGGTATCAATTTGTGCTTTACATGCGAGAAAGATAAATATAAATAATTTTTAAAAGAAAACTGTAGAGGTATGATGATCCCTCTTCTAAGGTGGCTAATGTCAGTGGCCTTTTAAGTCTTGAAGGAAGACTGAAATCCCTGCAATGTTAAAACCATCATCGTGCAAGTTGAAAGGCACCTCAGGAACCTGCAGTCTAACCTCCTGCTCAAAACAAGGTCAAGACTGAATTCAGACCAGGACAATGCAACCTGACATTGTCCAAGTAGGTCTTGAAAACCTATGAGGACAACTTCTCTGTGTCCCTATTCCTTGTGGTGCATGAAAAATTTTCCACGGTGTGAAGTCAGCATCTTCCCCTGTCTTAGTTTGACCATTATCTCTTGTCCTTCCGCTGTTCTTATTGCTGCTATTTGTGTGGGACCTTTACAGAAGGTCATGGAATATCATGGAAACTGTGTCTCCATATGGTCATTTGCCTTAACTAAACAGGCAGTGGCTGGACAATCTTTTTTCATTTCCTGGAGACAACTTGGAGAGAAACAGTGGTCTGCATGAATTTGGATGAAGGCTACTCTTAATGATGAAACTGAGCTGGCAGCTACAAAGTAGACTAGTACTTGCCAGCTGCAGAGAGGAGGATTGCTTGCTTCTCACCGGGAATTGTCTTCAGGGTCAGGGAGGAGTTAACCTTGAAAACAAAACCTCTGTCATCATGCCTGTGTTTCTCTTTGCTTAAATTACTGCACAGTGAGCTGTTTTTAATTTATGATGATATATTATTCTCTTAACCTGTGTGCTTTGCAGATGACTCTTTCCCCTCTGTCACGGTTTTGATCCGTGGGACATCTGGAAGATTTGCATGGGCCCAGCAACTCTGTCTTTTACCAAGAGGAGCTAAAGCAAATCAAAAGGTCTCTATCAAAGCCCATAAAGAAATCTTTAACTTAGAGATGTTCAGCAGAAATTCCACTAATGTGAGACAGCCCCACAGAGCCAGTGATTATACATTAAGGCTGAGCCACGGGGCCTTTAGCTGTAGGTAATGTGACACATCTCTGGTGACTCTTTATGACTTGTGATTAATATTAAATACAGGCTGTGAAAGTGCTGTTGCCTTCTAGACTTGTTTAGGGGGAGGGAATATTCTTTTCTTTTTTTTTTTTTAATTTGTTGTATTCTGAAAGCATCTTCTGAGCTGATGGGCAATGGACAGTGTATTTAGTGTGTAGGCATGAGTGTTAGGATGTCAGGCAAAGCCCTTGCAGCAGAGGTAGCGAAGTCTGGAGGTGTAGAAAGAGATGCTGCAGAGAGAGCAGCTATTCAAGCTACAAAACCCAATGTTGCAAAGATAGCAGTAAACCTGATGTGGAAAAAAAAATAATTATCTAGATGAACTCTGGAATGGCTCTGGAAGAGGCATAGTGGAGGAGAAATACCCCAATCTCATTTTACAAGAAAATCTCTTACTGCAGTTGTCTAGTGGAACACGTTCTGCTATTATCAGAATTTCTGTCTGTGAACTTCTCCAAATCTTTGAACTCTTCGCATGCCCCTCAGTAAAGGAAATAATAATGTAGCTGAAATGAGGGCCTGTCAGTCTCAGCTGTCATGTTCACATGTAGATGAACCTGGTCTCTGCAAAGCAGCCTTTGGGAGGACCCTCCGCACAATGCCGTGGGAGCTGTGCTGTCACCGAAGCCGAGCCATTTTGCTGAATAGCATCACTCCAAGTGTGCTACCTCCCACATCAAAGAAGAAGTCATGTCCTGGCTGCTGACCTCCTTCCCAGTTTTAAGGGAGCTTTTCCAACTTAAAGGCATTCTATAATTTTAATGTTAACAGTTTTTCCCTTTTGAAGCATAATTGTTAGTAAATAAATTTATAAAGCGGCACTCGAGATGTAATTAAAGGTCTTGCTTGCTCGGACCTTATGCGCCTGCAAACTTGCATCTAGATCTTCTGTTTCTTTCATCAGTATCTTCAAATTTTGAATTACGTACAGTTTAGAACATAGAGTAGTAATAATGTCAAAATTGCACTATGATACACTATGCAAGCCCTTTTGATAGGCTGGCAGTGCAGCTCACTCCTGCCCCACAGCATTGCTGCTCTTCTCGTCAGGGCTTCTCAGCTTGACTTGGGATCATCATAGTCAGCAGGGTTAAAATGGAGGCTTCTCAAACAGTTTAGCTTTTGCTCAGTACACTGAGAATGGGCTGAAAGTAAGATGTTGCCAATGGAAGCTTGCCATTTTTGTGTGATTTGCAACTGCTTAGAGGTTAGGTGGTAAGCAGGCTTCATAGGTTCCAGGAGTGCAGCCACCAAAATGGGCAGAACTGTGTCTCTCTTAAAATTTACAGCTGCATTTTTAATACAATTCTATTATTTTAAAGTACTTGCTGAATGTTTTTTAATAATACCTCTCACTAATGGATGAGTGTACATCTGGTAGTGAGGGGGGAGGAGGGAATGTTTTCCAACTATTATAATAAAGTATTGTCTAGTGGTACAATGCTATGAATGTAAAACCTATCCCCCTTTTTTGTCAGACTTTTGTACCAGAACCTCGACCAGCTCCTAAAAATGACGTTGGATTGAAATACAGTGTGAAGCACCGCCCTTTTCCTGAAGAAGTGGACAAGATCCCATTTGTGAAAGCTGACTTGAGCATTCCTGATTTGCATGAAATTGTCAATGAGGAAGTAAGTAGCTCTTAGTCTCTGACTTAATTTTTTTCTTGTGTTTTTTGTCTGTTCGTGAATCGGACACTGATGTCTTACTGTAAACAGTTACACTCTTTAGCTTGACTAATTTCATATTAATGGAATAATAACCTCTGCAAACTAATGAAATCTGTGCACTTTCTCAGGAAGATGACAGTGCCTTGGATGTGCTTTTTGGGAGGCACTGCACAACATGTTTTATTACAGCTCCTAATGTCCTGGTATTGCTAGAAAGCAATGACTTGAATTTTGTTGCTTTTGAGCAAATGCAAGGGACTTTTTGAGGCCTCCTGGGGGAGGAGGGGGCAATGTGTCTCAAAAATACTTTAAAGTTTCACAGTGCCAAATGTGTTTTAGTTTCTACTCACTTAAAAGGGAGAAGCTGTAGCTGATACTGGATACATAAATCTGCAGCAGCTCTCCCATGCAAACAGGGTGTTTAGACGTTCTCTGTGTAACATTGCAAGGTCTTATTGATAGTGCTTTAGTAAACATCCTAGTGGTGGAGTTGCGGCTGCTGCTGTACCTGTGACTTAGAGCTTTCCTAAATGATGAAGCTGTTTTCTTAGTGGATCTTGGTGATCTTGGTGTAATCAGTATTTCACTTAATGTTTTTCAGCTTGAAGAGCGACATGAGAAGCTGAGGAATGGCATGGCCCAGCAGATAATTTTTGAGACTTCCATAGATCAGAAAAGTGAAGAGGAGTGGCGGAAGAAGAGCTTTCCTGATCCCATCACGGAGTGTAAGCCTCCACCACCAGCACAGGAGTTCCAGACAGCACGCCTGTTCCTCTCCCACTTCGGGTTTCTCTCACTAGAGGCGTTGAAGGTGACCTGATACTTCTTAGTGTTGTGCAAATGTACCCGTATGGCCTGGCTTGGCAAAAGAAGAAAACTGAATTTTATTAGTGGAAGATCTTCTGTGTAATTCCAACTACTGTTAAGTTGTAGTCTAATCAAATAAAGTGATGGATTCCAGTCTTCCAGGATTGAGAGCAGGGGGTTGTGAAAGGCTATGCCTCAGGTTGGCCATGCTCTGAATAGGTGGCTGTATCTTTATTTTTGCAGTGGGTACGTAAGCTCTCACATTCATGTGTTCATGCTTAAAAATCATCCCCTCAGCTTGAACTAGGTTTTGGGGTGATACTTTAAGAGTTTCTGAAATATGACTGCCTGGAAAGTTCTGCTCCAGAGATGGTTGTGCTGAAATAGTTTAACCATATATAAAGACTTGGGAGTACATACAGGTTGTAGAGCTTTCTTTTTGAAGTTAAAATAACAATGGTTTATAGAGATGGTCCATATTCTTAATTTGAAGTTTTGCCTCTTACCTGTGGATCCTCCCTTTTATTTTTTGCATTTCCTTCCAGAAAACCATCAACAAAAGTAGACAACGGAGCTTTTGCAAAAATTATGTCTAGAAGTGCTTAGTACTTTGCATATCATTGGTATATAAGTTAAATATGAAACTACACATATGTATATAGTTGTGATATTTTGACAGCATCTACTGCTTTTGTTGTGGTAGCTAGCACTCCTTTTGAGCAAAATGTTGTCTGTTTCGCTGGCAAAATACCATTTTTATTTAATGAGGACAGTAGAATGCAACAAATTGTCAAACTGTTACGCTTGCAGTTACTCATTTACAGTAACAGGATTATGTTACATCAGAAATTGCTGTATGATTTTGCTCTTAGGAGAAAAGGGAAATTGTCTTTTTATATTTTAATGGATTATTATTGAAGCCATAAAGACCTTATAATTTAGGAAAGGTGTTTTTTTAAGCTGTCAAACTCTGTCTGTTGGATAGGAACCTGCTAACAGTCGTCTACCTCCTCACCTGATTGCACTTGACTCTGCTCTTCCTGGGTTTTTTGATGACCTTGGCTACTTGGATTTGCTACCATCTCGTCCTTTTGATACTGTTTTCATTTTCTACATGAAGGCAGGCCAGAAAACAAGCCAGGAGGTAAGTGAAAGTGTAGAGTGCCAACTAGCCTATACTGTCTTGTTTCTAGTGACTCTCATGTGAAGAAACTGTCGCTGCTAATGACTAGAGTGGAGTGTCAGAAACAGGCATTCTGGGCTCTCTGTTTATTTACAGTGTGAACTATAACAAGTTGCTGCGTACTCTCTTCATCTGTAGGTTGAAGTACATTACCCACACTTAGGATTGTTGTAACATCTTTTTTATGTATATTTTATATATATTTAATTTTATTAGCTGTTCTGTCCTTATTGTCCTTACATGTAGAGTTCAAAGATTCATATCAGAAATGCATTTCACATTTCTTGGCTCAGCTTGCAGGGAAGGTTGCAGTTTGTTCCAGCAATGTGCAATGTCCAGGTAGTTTGGTTTGATTCCAATGTTAACACATTAGAGTGAAAACATTAAAGGAGTGAAAAAACTTTCTGCAAGTAAAAAGGTATTATTGCTTTGTAAGTCATTACGTTATACTACTTAAATTCAAATGCGATTAGGTTAATCAGGTTAATTTGAGCAAATCTAAATCGTGACTTCTTTAGACTGTGACCTAGAAACTCGCTAAGACGGCTTATGGGCTCATCAGAAAAGGTTGCTTCTGTAGTACCTTCTCCTCATTCCATTCATAATTCTCATAGTAAAGAGTAGAAGCTTAGCTTTCTAATACATTGTTGTGCCATCTCCTCATGTTACTGTGAATGCACCGTTGCCAGAACACTGTAGCACTTTCTGCTTCTGTGTGGAATGCACTAAATCCTTGAAACCAGGATTGTGCCGTATGTGAGTTTTCAAGTTGAAGTTCAGAGTTGCCAGCGTACGGGCTTTCTATCTCCAAAGTCAGCTACGAAACAAGATACACGAGGTTTGTCTTCCACCTGAAATGTGCTCATGCTGAGCTAGCAGAATGGTTTTTTCCCATCTGATGCTTATATGCTCATATGGATTTAGACAGATGAGATTCCTTAGTCCTGCAGAACTTGCCAGCCTTTCCCAATTAGCATTGTATTTGGGAGATTCTGGACATATCTAGACACAATATAAAGATGCCACTTCTGCTTCAAGATTCCCAGACATCTGGCTGTGATTCCTAAGCTTTTCAGGATGTACAAAGTTGCAGAGGCAGTCAAATTAATAACATACTCATCTCTGTGGACCTGAGCTGAGTGACATACTGCTCCTGTCTTTGAAAAGACCTGTGACTTTTTTCTGTCCTGTTTCGTTTTCAATGTTAACAATCGAGGAGACCAAAGCCAAGTTGTGACACTTTCTGCTTTGAGCAGGGCTGGCTGCCTGGTCCTACTGAGCTCTCTGTGTGTGTGAGTTCATGCCACTTCAGGTCAGGATAACATTCTGTTCTGAGAGGTGACCTGCTGTCCTTTCACAAGGAGGGGTCTCAGCTGTGTGTTGTCTGATGCTGCACAGCATCTACCCTGCTGGTTGTTGCATTAGGCCCAAATATTCTTCTGTGGTGGTAGGCTTTTTACAGTTGAGAAAACTCTCATGGCATTTATTTATACGGGGTTGTGAAGCTGCCCACACACTTTTTACATCATTATACTTCACATCATTAAATGTCCTTTGAAAATACTCCCTTGTCCTTGCTTTACTGTAAATTCTGTTTTTGAATGGGCTCAGATATAAAACCATATAGTTGTATAAAGCCTGAGCTTGCCTGTTTTCTGAAATTATCTTCTAAATTGTGCTTTTCTCAGTTTGTTCTGAAGCATAGCTATGACTTCAGTGTGCTCAGTAATGAGAATGATAGTAATATTTCAATGCAGTGTGTCTAGTCACTGCTGAATATTGTGTGAGGCATTAGGATGGGGTGCCAGGACTGTGTGAATATGAGGAGCCTCTTGTCTGGAAGCTTTCCTTCCAGCTCTTGTCCCTGTCCCTGCAGTTTCTGCTCCACTGGTGCCCGTGTCCCAGTGTATTGCCCCAACACAAACCAAAATCAAAGATGCTCCTGCCACAAAACAAATTCTCATGTGACCCAGAGAGGATGGATGCATTGCACAGCATTGTCTGGTCCACAAATCCCAGTGGTTCTGGTAGACCAAATCGCAAATCATCCGTGTCTCCCTGTGTGCTGTTTGGTGGAGGTCTCAACTTTCACTTGGTCACAGTGGGATAAAAATTGCCTTTGGATGTGGAAACATCCCAGATATTTATAAAATGAGGATTAAGGTTTAAAGTGAGTAGTACAGTATGACATTTGATTAAAGAGCATGCTCAATCCTGCTGAAAACTGTTTTGCAAAATCTGTTTCATAATTTAATGGTGAGGCCTGCCTTCCAAATCGCTGTTTTGTCACGTACAGGTGAGTAGTGATAAAATACCTTTCTCCTAAAATTTCACCTGAGTTCAGTAGTGAAAATTGTCCAGAAAATTCTTATGTTACATTTGGTGCTAATGCAGATTCTGTGCTGAACAGTTCTGGGTCTTATCTCTGGTAAATGGATAAATCTCGACGTTGCCATTTCTAGCAGCTTGATTAACTATTTTACAGGTTTTTGGCAATGATAGCAGAAAGACAAGTTGATGGGCTAGGACCTTGCTAAGCAGGATGGGAGGATGCTGGGCAGCAGGGAGTAGTGTCTATGTAGAAAGTCTGGAGTTCCAGGCTTGCTGAATAGCTATATATTTGGTCAAAACCATGTTGGTGACATATAATTTTAGTTAAAAAAAGTGGAAAGGAAGAGAGCTGCTTCCTGGAGTCTCCTGTACCTACCATGGTGCTGCTGGTTGTTTCAGATCCTGAAGAACATGGAGTCTTCCAGAATTGTTCAGCCACACTTCCTGGAGTTCTTGTTGTCTCTTGGCTGGTCTGTTGATGTGGGGAAGCACCCTGGGTGGACTGGCCATGTCTCAACGAGCTGGTCAATCAATAGCTGCAGTGATGAAGAGGGATCTGAACAAGGTAAGACACAGTAAGTGGTGTAGTGTTAAATTAGGCTCCTTTAGAAGACAATTATTTTAAAATTTCTTACTCCTGGGGACCCATCTGAGCACTTTCATATTTTCTTGCATAAATGCTGATGTTTACTAGAAAGGAATGTGTAAATAATTAGATTAAGCTTCAAGTCAAAGTGAGCAAAACTGTCTGTATGTTGTTGGGAGGAAGTAACCTCAGCAAGAATTACCTCTGTGCTATATTTTTAGCAGACTTGACAAGTCTTTAATATATTATCCAAAACCAGTATTCAGGTGAAATCAGATACAGATTGTGCTGCATATTGGCAAATAGACTTGAAATACTGTGCAATTTTTAGTGTTCTGTAAGTAGATTAAAATGATATGTTCACTAATAAGTTAGCCTTGTAATCATGCTTGGTAGGAAGTAATGAAAACAAGCTGCTGTTTGTAGGTCACGGTGGTTGGAGCCCACACACAGCTCTTCTGTCCTGCTTAATTTACTCCGCTTTTTTCCAGTCAAGCAACTCCTCCTTTGGGCTTGTCATATACCACCCTCTCCCCATTCTGTCAACCAAAATGATCCTCAGGATAGTGAATTGCTATCCCAGGGTGGCAAACTGAAGGTCGGGTTAGTTCCTACCTTGAGCAATTTAATCGGATTACTTGGGATTATGATAGTGTCTGGGTTGTTTTCAGTGTGGTTCATGATCACTGCTCCAAGGGCCAGACCTTTTCTTGGTGATTTTCAGAGCCTCAGCCTTCTGCTGTGGGCAACACAAAGGCATTGAACATGTTGGTCCAGCTTGTTCAACACCTTTGATCTGGCATTTGCATCAGGTGCAACACCATTACTGCTGTAGTTGCTTAAGCAGTGCTCTTGCTCTACTTCCCTTTCACTGCCTTAGAAATGCTCTTCACCTGTAACTGCAGCCAACTGGAGGCTTCTCTATTAATTGGTAGAATAAAACTACAAATGATAGAAGGCTTGAAATATTTGGGAGAGGTTGAGAGAACAGAGGCATGGCTTTCTCTGAACAAGTCAGGAGAGGGTACAAAACGGCCAGGTCTTGGTTTGGTTTTCCTTTGAGGACAGAGTCAGACTGTGCTTTACTCAGAGGCAGAGCCCTCTCCCTTCCCTTTGCGGTTGCCTTTGTCAGTACGGCTGTGCGGAATGCAGTGCCCTGAATTAGTGAGATAACCTGTTTTGATGTAGGCTTTTTAGCAAGGATTTTTTTCAGCCATTTGCATTAGATCACAGACCACCAAATAATTGGATGAATTCGACAAACTGGGGAAAGAAGGAACAGAGAAAGCATTTCAGGATGGGATGCAGGGAGAGCGGGCTACTTCTAATCTGGTTCTGCTGTTGGAAAAACTTCATAAGTTGAGTTGTACCTTTAGCAAGCAGTGGCTAAAAACCTGAAACGGTAGATTTAAAGTAGACTTGGATCAAGTCAGGAAGATCGATTACTTTGTTTTCTCCTCCAATCTTTGCTGTGACTAAAGCTATTTATTTTGTTAAGTGTATTTTCTCTTTGTGAATAGCTCTGATAACAAAAAACCCATTAGGAGTCTAGCATCCTTGCCTATATCAGGAATAGTGTGGCCATCAGGAATGGGGTGGTGATTGTCCTGCTGTACTTGGCACTGGTGAGGCCCCACCTTAAATACTGTGTGCAGTTTTGGGCCCCTCACCACAAGAAAGACCTTGAGGTCCTGGAGTGTGTCCAGAGAAGGGCAACGGAGCTGGTGAGGGGTCTGGAGCACAAGTCTTCTGAGGGGTGGCTGAGGGAGCTGGGGGTGCTCAGCCTGGAGAAAAGGAGGCTGAGGGGGAGACCTTCTCACTCTCTACAGCTCCCTGAAAGGAGGGTGTAGAGAAGTGGGGGTCAGTCGGTCTCTTCTCCCAAGTAACAGGCAACAGGACAAGAGGAAACGGCCTCAAATTGTGCCAGGGGAGGTTTAGATTGGATATTAGGAAAAATTTCTTCATGGAAAGGGTTGTCAAGCATTGGAACAGGCTGCCCAGGGAAGTGGTTGAGTTGCCATCCCTGGAGGTATTTAAGAGACGTGTAGACATGGTGCTGAAGGATATGGTTTAGTGGTGGACGTGGCGATATTAGGTTAATGGTTGGACTTAAAGGTCTTTTTCAGCCAATCTAAAGTGGTTCTAGAATAGCTTCCAGTGAGATGTGATTAAAATAAATTCACAGGCAGATGCACATTTTGTTTCCCTGCACACCTTTAAAATCAAAGAAGTTCTTAAACAATTGGGTTTGGGTTGTGGTGCTGCTCCCTGAGAGCTATGGACTGGAGATGCAGGAACACTTCCCTGATGGTGAAGCATGGCTCAGAGGCTCCTGCGTGCCTCTGGCCACCTCTCTGTCAGCATGCTGAATTTCACTGCTCTGTTGGTTTTGCTGAGGCAGCTATCCCAGGAACCCTTCTGTAAACTGGATCCGAGAAACAAGTCAGCTTAAAGTCCTTGCTAGTCTTTCTGGAGGTGGTATGGGGAAGGGAAAAGGGGGAGTTGGTTGTAACTTACTCACAGCGTGTCTCCACCAAAGAATTGTTTTCTCTGTACTGTGAAGGCCTGATGTACTGGCCAGCTGTGATGAGGGAATAAATGGGGGTTGAGAACGAGGAGCTTTCTTGCATTGGGTTGATTCAAGAGAGCCTTTCTCTGACTCTCCTTGGCAGAAAAAAAGACAGAGGAGAGTCTGTAGAAACTGACTTGAATTGTAGAATAGTATTGGGCGGAAGTTATAAATGTTAGAATCCTTTGGAAATTTAATGACTAACTGAATGCTATCCGTGAGAGGGAACGGCTAGGAATAGCTGCTGGCTGAATTCTTGTGTCTGATGCGTTTGCTAGACAGCTCAGTCTGAGGGAAGTACGGTATGCAGCACAATGGAAATATGTTCAAAATAAACCTTCTCCCAACCCAAAATGCCATTTCCTTCAAGATAACAAAAAAGTTTATTTGAGAATGGTTGTTGGCCTTGAGATTTGACTGTGAAATCTTCACATTTTAAAGTGAGAGTTGCATTGTTTCTTCTCATTGTATTTGAAAGCCTTCTCCTGAGGCAGTGTATAAAGAGGTGGAGCTTCCTTTTGACTAAAGTTTCCTTTTATGTCCATTTCAGATGATCTAATTATTTCAGAAGATGTTGGGGCAAGTATCTTCAATGGGCAGAAGAAGGCGCTGTATTATGCGGATGCCCTGACAGAAATAGCTTTTGTTGTCCCATCACCAGTGGAGTCCCTAAGTAAGATCACTTTGTACATTCTGTTTACAAAAACAAGTTTTTAAGAGAGCTTTTTCAGAAGCAGAACCTAAATAAGCTAACTAGTAGTGTGTCTAACAAGATCCTTGTCAGAAAGCTACTGACGTTTAAATTGCAACATCCTAATCCTTAAACTCCTTCCTAAGGTGGTGTTTGTTCTGTGCCCCTTTTTCTCAGTGTAAGCCTCAATATATGTGAAGGTTTGCACAGCAGTATTGCTGTTACCTTGTGGGTGTTGGGTTCAGGATATGGTTCACCATCAACCGGTGATGCTTTTTTTTTTTTCCTCTCCCATCTTGATGACATGCTCCTGCAGCATGTGGAGGAGCATGTGCACAACTCCTATGGAGGTGAGCAACAGCTTTCATGACATCCTTTGCACACTAAAACCAGTGTGCAAAAGTTCCTGGAGTAAATGGGCTGTGGGGAAATGATAGCCATCGGAAGGAGGAGACTGTATTCCATAGGAAATGGATGGGACACTTCTAAATCCATAGGGAGTGCTTTAATTGCAGTCTGTTTCTGGAGTAACTAGCAATTGTCCACTGCTGAATCCTCTTCCTGCTTTTGAACGCTCTGTGGACTTGACTGTAAATCTATGTACGTTTAGTTTCAAAAACCTTACAACTTTTTTTAGTTTCGAAACCTTACTTATGGTCACAGCTTACGTTTTTTGGCAGAAGAAAAGACAAACCCCACCTTTCTTCTTCTGGCTTACAGCTGATTCACTGGAAAGCAATGTCTCTGACCAAGAAAACGACTCCAACATGGATCTGCTGCCAGGAATATTGAAGCAGCAGTCTCTGACACTTGAACTTTTCCCCAATCATACAGACAATCTTAATCCCTCCCAGCGGGTAAGGCAAAACTTGCATTTAAAAATGGCATTCTTGTCTCTTTTTTTTCTTTTCTTTCCCAAGAAGCACACTGGCAATACTACAGCATTTTTTAATGGTATATAATTTGGTTTCATAGCATTTGGAGCTACTCGTTCACAGGCGTTAATCTTTAACATCTGCTTTGGTCCTGCCAGAATTTGCCCCCGCAGGAGGAGATTGCAGGATTGCATTAAATATCAAACCTAAACATGCTAACTAGTAATACTCTGCATACTGAAGTCTTGAAATGCATGCAGGAAAAAGTATATGCAGTATTCACAATGTAATTCAGACTTAAATCCATGCTTGGAAATTTAGGATGGATAGACATGAACACTTTTCGTACGTACCTGGTTTAAAATAGTATGTATCAGTTGTGTCTGAAGTATCAGATGTGAAGTTGCTTTTGTGTGGTAGCAAAGCAGAAAACCATGGACTGCTGTAAGTTAGCAAAGGATTTACAACTGTAAAGTGAATTCTTTTATAGAATTCACTCCCAAATGTATATTTATTGACTGATTTAAGATCTTAGAGAACATTAAGAAAAACTTGAACCAGCTTTTTAAGATTGAGTATATTAATTTGTGTTGAATATAAATATTGTGAAGACCCAGATTACTGTTTCTCAGTGGGTAGTTCCACCGCAGTTGCCCCATCTCAGTGGTTGGCAGTTGGCAGAAGTTGTACCTGTCTGAGATCTGAAAGACTAAGGAGCAACTGTGGAAATGCTTGTTGGATGCATTACTGGACTCAAGGTGTTTACAAATGCTACTCTTCCCTTGTGTTCGAAACAGCTCAGTCCTACTTCCAGATCCAAGAGAGTGCCTCAGGGCCGGACCATTCCACCGATGGGACCTGAAACCAAAGTGTATGTGGTCTGGGTGGAACGTTATGATGATATAGGTGCGTAGAATTTTTTCTTGTTCGCTAAAGTAATAACAGGGCAGGAACCGAGGAAAAACTCTGTTCCATTCCTCTACAAAATGCTAAATCCTTGTTAATGTCTGTAATAGACACTTCTAAGATTCTAAAACAGTTCTTTGATATTTGAGAGGCGGTCCATGGGGTGTAGATGAATCGGTGGCATGTAGGTCTGGAGATCATTTTAGCTATGACAGTACATGTGAAAAAATTACTTCTGACACCTGCTGCTTCTGTGCTTAAGGGATCATCATCCTTCTTGTCTTGATGGTACCTTTGAAACTTTCTATTGTGTTCTGTCTTGCATGAGGGCTCATTTATTCTGTGCTCAGGGTGCCTGTTTCATGCTATGCAGTCCAGCTTCCTTTCTGTACTTTAGCTCAGGCAGGGTCGTGTCCCTCATGCAACTTCAAGCTTCTCAGTTTCACATTTCCTCTCTGACTCTGCATACTGTCTGACCTGGGAGAGACACAGCTTTGCCCATCCTGTTACAGCTATGGCGTAGACAATGGTGGGCAGCTGGCTACGAGGCTTGAGGAGTCCTTTGTCCCCAAGAGCTGCTTCTGTGCTGGTTCTAAGCCGTGACCTGGCTTTAGCACTATGCGAGAGCCTCTCCGTACCAGCCTAGCCCAGCAGAGTCCGTAACACTGGCCAGTAATTGATACTTTATTCTGTCTTTAATTTCTAATCCCAGTTCCCTATCTGGCAGTAAGGGTGGACCTTAAGGAAGCCCTTAGCTCCTCCCAGAGGAAAGCAACCAAAAGAATGGGAGCCATCAAGAGGAAACTTCCAGTAAACTGTAGGTGTAAAGTCTCAAGAAGACCACCTTGTCCACAGCATATTCCTCAGAGCTTTACTTGGGATCAGGAGGCAGACATTGAGTTCTGTAGCATCATTTCCTAATTCAGACACTGGCCCAGAGGGTGTTCCCTTAGCTTCAGGAGTTGCTCAGCTGCTTTGGTTCCCAAACTGGTGTTCCTGACCCACTTCTTGGGTGGCAGCTAAAGCCAGCTCACTGCAGATACAGTAATTGTGCTACACATGCATGTTTCTGCTTGGCTGCTTTTCATCAGATGTAGGAATCTCCTAAGGCTCTGGGCCTGAAGATGAAGAAATGAGTTTGTGAGCCTCAATAAGTGTGGCAGCTGAATTCGGTGGGGGGGAGCTCTTAAAAGTGGCTCCTAGCCCACAGACTTTGCCTTATGCTCCTTATGTCCTTACATAAGGCTTTTGCCTTATCCTTCTGGTACATCTTTGAATCTAGACAGTGGTAAAACTGTCACTTTGTAGTCTAGGCTGTCACCCCTGTGCCACCTGCCTGCCCTCCTTCTTGCTCCATCTCAAAGTACTTCCACAGCCCTCCATGCTCTCCGTCTGCTAGCTCCAGGTTTTGCGTACATCCCAGCTCATCAGATGGCAAGAGGTGTTTTCAGGCACTGTCCTGCTGTCTGAACTGTACTTTTTTGAATCACTCCTAGCATCTCTCTCAGTTCCTACCCCTGAACGAGGTAATGGGAAGTGCCACATCCCCTTCCCTTTTGCATAAGGCAAAGGCAGGGGCTATGAAAATAAAGAACTGCCCACTGTAGGAGACGACCAGGGTCGAGATCATCTGAGGAACCTGAAGGTACAGAAGTCCATGGGACCTGATGAAATCCATCCATGGGTCCTGAGGGAGCTGGCAGATGAAGTCGCTAAGCCGCTTTCCATTACATTTGAAAAGTTGTGGCAGTCCAGTGGAAGTGTCTGGAAAAGGGGAAACATAACCCCCATTTTCAAAAAGGGAAAAAAGGAAGACCCGGGAAACTACAGACTGGTCAGTCTCACCTCTGTGACTGGCAAGATCACAGAGCAGGTCCTCCTGGAATCTCTACTGAGGCACATGGAAAATAAGGAAGTGATTGGTGACAGCCAACATGGCTTCCCCAAAGGCAGATCGTGCCTGACAAATCTGGCCTTCTACGATGTTGCCACAGCATTGGTAGATAAGGGGGGAGCAACCGACATCATCTACCTGGACTTACCCAAAGTGTTTGACACTGTCCCGCACGCCATTCTGGTCTCTAAATTGGAGGATCATGGATTTGATTGATGGACCACTTGGTGGATAAGGAACTGGCTAGATGACTAGAGGGAAGGGATGCCAGCCAGAGGCATCTGAACAGGCTCAAGAGGTGGGCCTGTGTGAACCTCATGAAGTTCAACCAGGCCAAGTGCAAGGTCCTGCACCTGGGTCATGGCAGTCCCAGTCACAGATACAGTTTGGGCAGAGAATGGAGATCAATCCCTGAGGAGAAGGACTTGGGGCTGCTGGTGGATGAGAAGCTCAACATGAGCTGGCAATGCGCGCTTGCAGCCCAGAAAGCCAACCGCATCCTGGGCTGCATCAAAAGAAGCGTGGCCAGCAGACTGAGGGAGGTGATTCTGCTCCACTCTGGTGAGACCCCACCTGCAGTACTGTATGCAGCTCTGGAGTCCTCAGCACAAGAAGGACATGGACCTGTTGGAATGGGTCCAGCAGAGGGCCATGAAGATGCTGCGAGGGCTGGAGCCCCTCTGCTGTGAGGACAGGCTGAGAAAGTTGGGGGTGTTCAGCCTGGAGAAGAGAACGCTCTGGGGAGACCTTAGAGCTCCTTCCAGTATCTAAAGGGGCTCCAGGAGAGATGGGGAGGAACTCTTGATCAAGGAGGGGAGCCATAGGGTGAGGGGGAACAGTTTCAAACTGAAAGAGAGGAGATTTAGATGAGATTTCAGGAAGAAATTCTTTGCTGTGAGGGTGGTGAGCTCCTGGCCCAGGTTGCCCAGAGAAGCTGTGGCTGCCCCACCCCTGGAGGTGTTCAAGGCCAGGTTGGTCGGGGCTTTGAGCAGCCTGGTCTAGTGGGAGGTGTCCCTGCTCATGGCAGGCGGGGGTGGAACTAGATGATCTTTAAGGCCCCTTCTAACTGGAACCATTCTGTGATTCTCAGGGATCCGAATTCTTACTTCCTCCTGCAACTTCATTATCCAGTCACTTGTTGACAAGTGCATGGCAGCAGAGTTGTAGGTTATGGTGAGGACCTGTGTAGCTTGGATTTGAGGAATGATACCATATTTGTTGGAGCAGGGCTCAAGGGAACTGTAGATGTGAGCGATGGTACTGTTTGAAATTCCCAGCACTGTTCTTGAGGCAGATTACTTGCGGATAGGTGATGATGCTGTTGGATAATACTTTGAAAGCTCTTTTTGTGGTTGGAGTACTTCACCTCCTTCCTGCTTTCGCTGTTCCTCTAGAGATTTTGACCTTTGATATTGAGAGAATTGAGGGTCTGGGACATGTGTTACCTAATCTGTTGAGTGCAGGGTGGGTGAGGTGTGTCTATATGCTCTGTGAATGCTTAAGCTTAAAAACAAAGACTTTGCATCACTAGCAGTGCAAGAACATCCATGGTATAAATGCTTGAGGACTGCATGGTTTTGACTGATGATAAATAATCTTTCTTTGTACAAAACCAAAACAAACCCCAAAACCTGAGGCAGATGATAAACTTTATTCAGTGCATCCTCTTCTTACAGAAAACTTCCCCCTCCCTGATCTGGTGTCTGAGACTAGCACTGGTGTGGAAACTACAGCCAATAGTAGTGCTTCCCTAAGGTAAGACTGCTCTTATTTTCATTATTTGTTTTGATTCTTGTGGACAACAGTTTAGGCCACACTTCAGAAGAAGTCACGATGAGATTTACATTCTTAACTTTCACAGGCAACCCTGGAAACTCTAGGCAGTCATGTTAAAAAAGATAGATGAGTTTCCTCAGTGGATTTTTTTTGTTGCAAAAATGAAAGCGCTTTTCATATTGCTGCAGTTTAAACATAAATTAAGGAACAGAAAATGTGTAATTTTTATCTTGAGTCTGTGTTTTAGCCTCCCTCCTGATTTACTCCCTTGTGAGGTGGTTAATGCTGCATGTGTGTTGCGAGGCTTAAAGCCCTGTCAGCAGGACTCATATTCTGTAGTGGCAGATCATAGAAACAGTAGGTTGATATAACCCTTCTAAAGTCCAGAGGATGCACACAGGAGTCCTGCTGGTTTAGCCACAAGGCATTTTTTTAACATTCTTTTAATGCTTAAAGTGGTCAGTTTTCATCTATGGATTAATTGAAACAGTGCTATAAAACTGATTTAACAGTTGTGGTTTTTCCCTTAAGATCTACCATTCCTGAGAAGGAAGTTCCTGTGATCTTCATCCATCCTTTGAACACTGGCTTATTCAGGATAAAACTACAAGGAGCAACTGGGAAATTCAATATGGTTATCCCATTGGTGGATGGAATGATAGTCAGTAGGAGAGCTCTTGGTAAGCTAAAGATTTTTTAGGAACGCTCATGTTTTGATATTATTTTTTATTTAATACTAATAATATATCTGCAGAATACATGGTCCAGAATCTTTAATTGGAAAAAGTATTGGGCATGACAGAACAAAATGCCTTTTGCAGCAACAGTGGCAGCAGGAACAGCAGAGGGAGCAGGTGGTCAGCACGTAGCTGACAGCAGAGCGGGGCTCCACTGCAATTGTAGTAGGAGAGAAGTGAAGGGTTGGAACGAGTAATGGTGGAAGGAAAAGGTAAATGCCTGTTATTTAGATAAGAGAGATTAGAAATGTGACCCTAATGTTTAGCACTGAGAGCCAAGGTGCTGGTGCTAGTTGACTGCCAGAGGGTACTGCTGAATTTTTGGGCTTTGCTGGTATGCTGTGTTTGTTCCTTCTGTTTTAGAAGCCAGATAGGAATTAAAATCCACAGCAATTAGGATTTTACTAATATGTTCAATAAAAATACTTAACCTACTATGCAGGCATGTGTTAACAGGGGTCCGTGTGTGCTGTCTGCTGCCTTCTGTGTTCCTAGCTGCATCGCTACAGGCTTGGAGAAGTGTGGCTGGAGAGCTGCCTGGCAGAAAAGGACCTGGGGGTTCTAATTGACAAGCGGCTGAATATGAGCCAGCAGTGTGCCCAGGTGGCCAAGAAAGCCAATGGCATCCTGGCTTGTATTAGAAATAGTGTGACCAGCAGAAGGAGGGAGGTGATTGTCCCCCTGTACTCAGCACTGGTGAGGCCACACCTTGAGTATTGTGTCCAGTTTTGGGCACCTCAATATAAGAGAGATATCGAGGTGCTGGAGCGAGGGCAGAGGAGGGCAACGAAGCTGGTGAAGGGCCTGGAGAATAAATCTTATGAGGAGCGATTGAAGGAGCTGGGACTGTTTAGTTTGAGGAAGAGGAGGCTGCAGGGAGACCTCATCACTCTCTACAACTACTTGAAAGGACATTGTAGAGAGGTTGGTGCTGGTCTCTTCTCACAAGTAATTAGCGATAGAACAAGAGGGAATGGCTTCAAGCTGCAACAGGGTAGGTTTAGACTGGACATTAGGAAAAAATTCTTCACAGAAAGAGTGGTCAGACACTGGAATAGGCTGCCCAGGGAGGTGGTGGAGTCACCATCCCTGAATGTGTTTGAGAGTTGTTTAGATGTGGTGTTGGGGGATATGGTGTAGGAGAGAACTTTGTAGAGTGGGGTTGATGGTTGGAGTCGATGATCCCAAGGGTCTTTTCCAGCCTAAATGATTCTATGATTCTATTAGTGGATCTGTCTTGGTGTCTGTGCTACTATTGCTTTAGTAACTGGCAGTCTTGCTCCAATGAGAGCAATTCACAAGACAGAGCGAAATGAATAAACAAACATTAGGATACTTGTACAGAACCATAAAACCAATGTTGTGAGGTCTGCTGGGGGTGACTTTCAGGTTCTGGTTTTTGCATGCCTAATTCAGTGATGTGGAAATAGAAGCCAGACTGGACCTTTAACTAACATTTGTGAATTCAGCTGATGACAATGGCTTGTACTGAGAAAGAATCAGGTGTGTTTTCCTGGAGTTGGGCTGGTTTTTCAGCTGCATTGAGACTATTAATATAATGAAATTTGTCTCGTCTCTTAAGTTCAGCAGATGCGGTTTGTGTGCAGTCAGGAATCAAGTCCTTTAAATAAGGAAGACACTGTTTCAGCCTGTAAGAAAGTGCTTGTGAAACAGCAAAGGGGTTGATGGACACTTCATTAGAAGCACATGAATTTCATTTCAGAATAAAATAGGATAAAGTCCGCTGCCAGCTTTCTCCTCCCTGCCATATACAGTAGTATGAGTGAGAGAGGTAACAAATATGGCAAAGTAGCGAGGGGAAGAGAAACCTATTCCCAGCCACAACCCATCAAGTCTTTCCTCCTCTTCTGTTCCAAGCAGAAGGCTCTGCAATTCCTACTGGAAAAAAGTACTGATGGGTACTTTTTTTCATCCTGAAGGCTCCCCTGGCATTACCCGGTGCGACCTCAGGAACCCACCTGAGCTCTGTGTGTCCTCGTGCACCATGGCCAGGGGCTGTAGCACTGTGACTCTTGTATTGGCTGACCTGGATTCTTTCCCCTTTTGGTCCTGAAGGTGCCTTTGCAGGCAGTTGCTTGGCTCTGGCAAAGCAGAGGAATCTTCCTCCTCCTCCAGCCAGTTTAGAGTACCGCTGACTTAGTCACTTTCTTATTCATTTTTCACAGTAAAATGTCCTTACAGGCCTGGGGACCATAGTTATTTGTGATCTGTTACATGGTTCTGTTACTGAATGAGAAAAGTTCTTGCTTGGTGGTGCTGAGCATCTCCCCTGGATTTCTAGATGGGACAGAACCCAAAATTGTCGTTAGCTGTGAAGCTGGCAAAGGGCTGCAGACCTGAATTTGTTTAAACTTGATTCAAATGTTGTTTCTTTTTCAGGTTTCTTAGTGAGGCAGACGGTAATAAATATTTGTCGGAGAAAGAGGCTGGAAAGTGATTCATACAACCCCCCACATGTCCGCCGAAAACAGAAAATTGCAGACATTGTCAATAAATACCGGAACAGGCAGCTGGAGCCAGAATTTTATACCTCGCTTTTCCAGGAGGTTGGGCTCAAGAACTGCAACCCCTAGGTCATTATCCTTCCAGGACAATTAGATCAGAGCTTGGTGGCTACAGTAATGAAAACAGTTAAATAACAACAACAAATTTCCTCAGCCCTCTGGAATTCAGGAAATCATATTCTAGCACAAGTCAGCAGATACCATGTGGGAGGAATGAGAAATGAATCCAAAACGCTGCAGTTGGGATATTGACTTAATTCACCTACCCTCAAAAGGTTACTTAATTCCAGTCTTCCTGGATGCTAGCAACATAATCTCTTCACCCAATCATCTATTCCAGACTAATTAGGAGCTGTGTCTCGTTCTGTGAGAGGAAAACAATCAAAACAAATTCATCTCTGCATACAAGGATGGGGGAAAAAAAGTACAAACAAACCTGCCTTCAGACATCTCACTACGCCCACGTGTTAAAGGAGAAGGGAGCAGGAGAGTCTGTTTCAGAGCATTAACTATCCCTGCAAGAACTTAAAAGATGCTTTCAGCCCCCCTTCAGAGCTCAACAGAAGATCCTTCACTGCTTGTAACCAATTTGTGTACCAAAGGCAAGAGGAAGAAAATTGCTTGGAATCATCAGGTCATGAAATTCATATCCAAGATGCTCTATTTTACACCTCCCTCTGCGCCTGGGGGTGGGTCCATCTACGTATGAGATTTCTGTCATGCTGACAACAAACTACACCTGCAATTACCTGACTTTCCAACATAAGTTGTTACTAGATAAGAGCTCTTGGTTATATAAGAACAAGGTTATGACTCTCAGGCCTGTTGCAAAATGTCACATTTAATTTTAGTAGCCTGATTATTTTTTTAATATATTTTTTTATGCAGTTACTTAATTTATTTTGAAGTGTCTGTATCACCTACTCACTGTTTCCATAAAAAGCATAAACATCACTTGCTTTCCTTCCATTGGATTGAAATCTGAGATTCTGGGGCTGCCTCCTGCCCGATATTTATAGCATAAGCAGTTTTTGCAGCTTCTACAACGCTTTGCAAAAGCTCCTGTTAAACAGACTAAAACAACTCAAAAAGAAAATTCAAGAATTCTTCTTTTTCCCCATTAACTTGCCATTCCATGAAAGCCCCTTTGGAGTTACAACTTAAGATTGTTTTGAATCTACTGTGCTTTCTCATGCCCAGCAGCGGTGGCTCCCTTTCACCTAGGTCAGAAGTTTTCATTTTCAGACTGGATTTCACATGTTCAGGCCTTGAAGGATATGCTGGGAGAAGATGTTTACAACTACAAATTTAATATTTGGAATATAAAAGCTGCAGTGGGCACTGGCAGCCTCGGGAGCACTTTCAGGCTCCCAGCGCAATCTTAACTTGTGTTGCAGTAATGAAACATCGCTGGCGCTCCCGCGTAGATGCAGTTTGTGATCACTGGCAGCAGCATGGGTCCTTTTCCTTCCAATAAGCAGGTAATGTGAGAGTGTGAGGTGAGCAGGAATTTGGGGAGCTCCTCACGTTATTCCAAAAGTGGTTTTATTAGCTTTTTAATATGCATTGCAGTAATACGTTGCAGTCATTTAATTTTGGTATTTCAGAGTTACCTTTTGCAACAGCTCTGACCTGGAAGTCTTAACTGTTTCATTTCAGCTTGCCAAGGACATACCCTGCTCCTGTCTTTTCATGTGATTTTTCACAAAGAGTTAAACAGGCTCCTAAAATACATGTGAAAGGACTTTCAGGAATGTCAACCAAAGGGGCTTTAGGGGACACGTGTTTGTTGCAGGGGGCAAGCACATTAGCCTTTCAACTCAGGAGCTCTGGGTTTTGATCCAGGTGAATCACAAATGGAAAAATGAAACCACATAAAGAAAACGACTGTAGACGTAGGCATGACGGCTGGCTTACGCTTGTGTGATCCCCGGGTTGCAAATGGCAGGAGGAGCTACAAGGCAGCATTTGGGTGTGTTGGCAAAGCTGGGAAGGGAAACTCAGACAGCTTCATTCCTCTGCCAAACTCTTGCCAGAATCAATTTAATGCACGGACACTAAATTTACCCCCATTTTGTATGTACCTATTGGAGCTAATTAATGGCCAAACACACTTTAGTCCACCGATTTAAAAGGCATGACCAATGCATGTGTAACAAATAAACATACTGAGCAATCAAATGTCTGCACATCTTCAATAACGTAACAATACAACCCGTGTACCATAGCTATGTATGTTATATGCAAAGCTCATATAGTAATGAGCTGCAAAAGATACTTCTTTCAAGCATTTGGGTACGGTCAGTAATGTCAAGACGTGTACACTTGGGGAAACCCTGGATATTTTCCACATAGTCCAAGATAACCAAACGGACTGCCTGGAAATTTACTTTTTAAAAAGGCCTGTGCTTGGCTGAAGAATAGTCTTGGGTCTGTTCCCTTGTTCATCTAAAACATGGGTACGGCACCCCCTTGGGCAGTAACAACCGTGAGAGCAATGCAACTTTTCATAAGTCTTGAAAGAAGATAACTTTTGTGCACATTGGTGCTGCCGGGGCAGTGGGCATTTGTAACCTGCTTAATTAGATTTGTGAAACCAGCTGGTTAACGTTACGCACTAGCGGTATGACTTGGCTGTAAGCATAGGGGTTTGCTGTCTGGAAAGGTGAATCTTCAAGAACGTTGCAATTTAGTATAAAAAAAGTTGTGATTACAGAAACGTGTTGCCATCCCACTTGGTTTGGATGTGGGTCGCAGCAGCGAGTGCCCCTGGCAGACCTGTGCCAGTGGAAGGTGTCTGCAAGGAGTGTCCCTCCTTCTCCTGTGCATGGAGAGGTCTCTGACTTCATAATAAAATGTAAAACGCCCATTTGGGAATGAAATCCTTGTCCTGTCGAAGGCAGTGGCCAAGCTCTAATGGCTTCAGCTAGTCCAGGGTACAGCCTTGAGCTTGTTTCCCCAAAAGGGTTAGAGCAAATGATACTTATTTCAGTTGTGATTGCAGAACATGTTAGTCAAGAATCCAAATTATTTTTTTCATCACAAACTGCTGTATTGAGTTTTCAACTTGACAACACGCGTGGCTTGGGTTTGTGTTCCTGTTCAGGGGAGGCAACGAGCGTTGACCACTTGCTTTGTGCGCAGCGAGCCCTTGGCCTGGACGCCGCGGGCGACATAGTGCTGCAAAGGCTGAGTTGCAAATGTGGCATGATAACTAAACTGAGACTTTCTCTTTTCATAAGACCTTTCTGTTTGGGTTCATTATTCCGCTTTAAATGATGGCATCCTTTTAACAGTGCAGAAAGAGGTGGGACCATTGTCACCTTGTTAAACACAGTGTTGAAATTTCAGAAATTTTAGTACCTTAATAAAGACTCTTTTAAAGAAAAGCATTTTTCTTAAAGGTACTTTTAAAAAAAGGCATTATGACCTCACAGCAAACAGGAGATGGGAAGGAGGGTGCCTGTGGACATGGAGGTGGCTCTGTGGATAGCAGTGTGTGCAGGAGACCACGGGGAAGAGCAGCCCCTCGCTGCTCAGCCGGCTCTGCCCGCTGCCTGCTCCAGAGGTGACCGCGTTTCTTTCCTGCGAGGTTCTGCGTGCCCAGAAAGACGAGAGAACTAAATTTCAATCTAACACAAATTTGATGTGATTTAATGATTGTGTAATTGAGTGATGTCTTTGAAGGCAAACACAGACCTTTTCCACAGGGATTTTAGCAGGAGCAATTAGAAATGAGAATGCCAGGTACCATGTGCTTCAAATCATATACAATTTGTATGAATTTCTGTATGTTGCCAAGACATGATCTTTTTGTTCTTACTGTATTTTTCTGTAAATATTCCTGGCGCTAAGTTGTAAAGTAAAGGCAAAATGTAAATATGAAGATGTGAACTATGTTCCCTTGTCTCTAGTACTTTATCTCTTATTTGTTTAGGGAAGGCACACAAAGGCTTGTTTGTATTTATGCCAATTCTTTGTCCAGGAGAAACACATCAAATATTGAATGTAACACAATTAGTCCAATAAATTTTAAAGATTCTTATCTAGTAACTTTGCAGTTGTCCATTTTTAATATTTTTTCCAATACCTTTGGTTGAATCTGTCAGCCAATAGAGATGTCAGTCAATAGATCTGAGATAGCAGACAGATGTAGTAAAATTGCGCACCCTCTGCTACGCAGCAGCTATCGTAATTTCATCAGCTTACGTTTAAGGAAATCATGTTGCATCTCAACAGTGTGGGGAATGAAAATTTGGAAACGCAGCTGTTAAAGGGAGACCTGATGCTCCTGCAATGCAGATGTTCTCCGGAGGCTCAGGTGTGGGCGCGCGGCTCTGCTGACACCCTGGGGCAGCCGCTGCCGTGGAGCCTGTGGCTAAAATGCAGCGTGGAGTCCTGCCAGTGTTGGAGACAGCTCTTACCACTGTGTGGATCGAGGATAAAGAATTTAACTTCTCTGTTGTTTGGATTAGGCGCAGAGCTGGGCAGCAGCACAGGAGGGTCTTGTCTCCCAAAAGGCAGTGCACGCAGCCAGCGCCTGGGGAGTGAGGAGAGCTCCAGGAGACCTGAGGCGGAGGTGGGGTTCACCAGTGCCCCTCCAGCCTCTGACCAATGAACCAAACTACCCTCTGACCATCTCCAAACTCCCAGGGAGGTGACACACTCTTGCTATGGGTTCCCTGGGTATCAGCTGCAGTGTTTGGTCTGGCAGGGCTGTCTGTGTGTCCCGGTGCTCTACTGTGCAGGCACCACGGCAGGTACCCGCTCGTTCCCCCGTGCTGTCCCTGGCACCTCACCTTCACAGCAGCTCTTAACATGAGATGAGACTCTGCCTTCTGGACGTCTGCCTTTTGTGAGACATCCACACGTCGACTTACCTGAGGACTGGGACAGAAACACTGAACTGACCATTCCAGAAGCCTCAAACAGGCCAACGTGAATGCTGGTTTTCCTGCCAGCCCACTTTTCCATAACTTCAGCAGGGGCCACCTGCCTGAGCTCCTCGCCACCTTGCTTCCAGGGAAGGTCAGGGCAGGTCCCACACTGATCTCTGAAGAATCACAGAAATGAGTGATAATCTTTCTCTGCAGCCCCAAAGCATAGAGCCAGTAGCAGCAGAGGGGGCTTTCCGGGGTTGAGTTTGGAGGCCTGATGCTTTCTCCTTCCCTACAAAGGAGGCAAAAGGCACAGGGCAGAGTGGTCCATCCCTCTCCCAGGGGCTGGGAAACCTGGGCTGTCCTTGCCATGTGTCCTGCCCGCGGCTGTGGGCTTCTCACCCACTACAGCCTTCTTCCTCTCACTTTCTCAGTGGCTTTTCCCCAGTTTTCATTTTGCAGAGTGCAGTTTCTGGCCATGCTTCAGCCATGCAGGGAGCTGCTCTTCAGCTCACGTCTGCTTCTCCCCCAAAATCCTTTCCTTTGCTGTGATTCTCATAACACAGGTTTTCAGCCCAAAGTGGACAAGCTCTTTGTCCCTGCATAGATGAACTAGCGCTTGGCTGTGCTGAGGTGCAGGTAGTCTGGTGGCAGGTCACAAGAACTGGCCAAAATCCTTCCTGCCATGTGCTGCCCCTGGGGTGCCTTGGACTTCACCAGCACTTCTCACCCCAAGCTACTGCCAGCCCCCCTCTTTTTTTTTCCCCAGTTTATTGATAAATTTGCTGGTAGCCTTGGGCTGGGCATGAGCTGTGTCTCCCCACCCTGAGCTGTGCTGGTGAGCGTGGGGATGCCCACAGCTTCGGAGCCTGACCCTGAGCTACAGCAGCCTCTGGACACTCCTGTGGGGAGCTGCAGGTCTGCCAGCATGCCGGCCCCGGCGCTGCTGGTGGGAGCAGGATGGCACTCCCGGTTCCTCAGCCCCATTCTGCACAGCAGCCCAAGGGATGGCTCGGGGTGCCCGGGAGGGAGCTGATGGCAGGAACAGGGGCTGGTCGGGGGGCTGAGGGCACCCTCCCAGCCCAGGGCCCTTGGGAGGAGGGGTGTTGTGGAGGGACTGGCCACTGCTGAGCTTTTTGGGAGGCTGGAAAGCTCATTTAAGGGCCTCGAGTTGAAAGTGCCTTTTCATCAGCAGAGCCCGTGGAAACGGGAGGCGTTTGGTGTGCAGAGGGCTGTGTGTGTGCAGTGGTGACCAGACTTCAGCTTCAAGCAAGCCCAGGAGCTCAAGGGCAACTCGAGTGTCTCCACTGCTGCCTGGCTTCCTCGGGGCACGAGACCCCGTCCAGGAGCAGCACCATGCAGCTCTTTGGGTAGCCGTTAAAGCTCCTCCCATGCAGTGATGGTGTTTGATGCCAAGGCAGCGAACAGAGTCGTGGAATGGCTGCCATGTGCCAGGGCAGCATTTTGGAGGCACCAGCAGGCTATTGCTGTAAAAACAGGAGTAACAAATCCAGGGATGCAGGCAGGAGTGGCCACAGTGTGGAACAGCCCAGGGACAGTCAGCCTCCACCACGGCCAGGAATCAGAATCAATTTCTTATTTGCTGTTAATTGTGGGGAGCTGCTCTGTGGGCCACACAGCTGCCAGCAGCCGTCCCGTGCCCCGTATCCTGCCCTGCTCAGCCAAGTGGAGGGGCCAGGAGCTTTGCCATGGAGGATGCAGAAGAGATGTCTCATCCCCAGCACCCTTCGCCATCTTCTTCGTCAGCTCAATTCCTATAAAATTCCCGGAGGAAGCAGGAGAAACATTGCACATTGATGCCCAATATGCCTGTTTTTCTCACTGCAGCATGGCTAATTCTGACCACAAATGGAGCCAAATTGCATTACAAATAATTTTCCAGGGTGAAATGTAATTTAGTTACTGCTTCAAGCTGAGAAAATATTATTTGGCTGCTGGCAGTGAACACATGTCCGTCAGGAGGGGGAGTAAGAGGCTGAAGGTGGAGCTGGACTGAGCCGTGGCTGTGGGTGTCTGCCAGCACTCACACTCGGGTGGTGGGTGCCAATGGGTTGTCCCCTTGGCAGTGCAGGTGCTGTGGGTGCCGATGGGCTGTCCCCAGGCCAGGCAGATGCTGATGGGGTGTCCCTGGGCTCTGCTGGTGCTGCCAGATCACCCCTGGACCATGTAGGTGCCACTGGAGTGTCCCTGGGCCACATCAGTGCTGCTGAGATGACTCTGGCCTGTGCCAGTGACACTGGGGTGTCCACAGGACACATTGGCTGGGAGCCACTGGGGCACCGCCATGACAAGGAGCCCCATCACAGCATCATGGAGGAGGGCAGCGCATTGCCGCGGCAACCAGGAGCATCCCGGAGGGGTCTCAGCCCTGGCTGTCGGCGTTGGGGACAGCATGGCTTTGTGTGCTGTTTTGTGGGAAATGCCTCATTCCCAGCGCTGCTCCAGAAGCTGTGGGCAGCACCCAGGGCATGGCAGCAGCTGAGGGCAGACTCATCTGGGTACATGCAAGGTTTAAACCTGTTGTCTTCTTCCTGCGAGACCAAGGATGTTTTCTGCTTTATGATACGTTCTGTGTCAAAAACACCTGCCCCGCACACAGGGCCCAGCTCTGCCTTCAACCCAAACCAGGGGTGATGGGAAGAGGCGATGCACCATGGCTCTGGGGCTCACGCCAGCTTTTCTCACCAAGGATTTACTGGGAAAGGCAGAGATGGGTCAGTTCATCCCAGCAGCGGGGGAAAGGCTCGCTGGGCTGCCCCGGAGCTGGTGCTGGTGGGACGAGAGGAGCCGTGGTGCATCGGCACCACCACCTTCGCCGGCTCTGGGGGAACAGGCTGCTGCTCCCCACAGCAGGGCAGAGCCCAGCAGCAGCGGGGGTGTCCCCGAGGGGCTGTGGCCACCTCCCTACCCAGGCCCAAGAGGGCTGCAGCAGGGGCTGGGAGTGGAGGCAGGGGGGTCCCGGAGCAGCCCTCCCCAGCGCTCCAGCCCTGCATCCCGACAGAGGCTTCCCCGAGTCAGTGCTGGGACACGTGTCCTTTCAGGCAGGGACAAAGGCCGAGGGCCCTCACGCTCCTCCCAACACCCTGTGATGGAAGCGCTTTTGATGACATTATTAAATGATTCAGTGCATTTTCTGCCTCTTAAAGTACTTAATATATGTGCCTGTGTGATTCATTATTATTATTATTATCTAATAAAAGATTATCTGACTCACTTTCATGTTTCTTCCAATTACAAATTGAAATTGTTCCCACTATGACCTTGCAGCTGCTAGATTTTCTAAAATTAGCCATAATGATGCATTTTACTAAGATAATTAATTAGCTAAACTGAGAAAATTGAGTAGTAGAACTGCTTCACATGCTGCTAATTATCTTTTATTATGTCATCTTTACATGCAAATAAAGAAATATTGTGATTATTTTAAATACTGTTTTCATTAGCTAATATACTTGTTAGCATAGCGATGGCTCGGTTCTCCCTCGGCAGTAAGAGCCCTTGGGGACTCTGCTGCTTATTGACTGCAGGACTCTTCCTTTCAGATTAAGAAAATATAGTTATGGTCCAAATTAGGTTTATTTTGTCGATTTATTTTAACAGTGGCAATGGACAGCAGGCAGGAGGGTGTCGGAGAGTTGAGAGCACCGAGGTCTCCTGCTGAAGGTCGGGGGGCTCCCAGGCAGGGGGAGAGGGCAGGCAGGGGTGCTGCCCCCCCAGACTTCTCTTCCCCAGGGGCTCTCTTTGCTCAGGATGTGCCCCATGACCCCGAGCTCTGGTCTGGCCATCCCAGAGCAGCTCCTAGCACCTTGTAGGAGTCTGGCAGCAGTTGGGTGGGCGCAGGGTGGGTGCTGCGCACAGTGCTGTGCGGAAACCCTTCTGATCGGACACCGTCCCTGCCGCCACAGGCACTTTGGGGCATCAGGACCAGTATGGCAGGGAGCCTTGCGTGCCCCTGCTTGCATTGGAGGTTTCACACACACAGAATCACACAGAATGGTTCGGGTTGGAAGGAACCTTAAAGATCGTCTAGTTCCAACCCTCCCTGCCCTGGGCAGGGACACCTCCCACTAGACCAGGCTGCTCAAAGCCCTGTCCAGCCTGGCCTTGAACACCTCCAGGGATGGGGCATTGACAACTGCTCCAAGAGCCAGCTTGTCAGCAGGAGCCAGCATGGATGCTGAGACCTCCCACTGCTCCCCAGGTTTGATTTTGCCTCACCCCCTCTGTCACTGGTATCTGACTGTGTCCCTTCCCCATGGGCCCGGGGCTGGGTCATCACCAACAGCTGAGAAAATGCCATCTTCCCTTGAGAAGTGGCTTTCAGCAGAGCCACAGCTCACCCTGGGGCTGGCAGGGTCCCACCCACCCTACTGGTGCCTGCTGCTGCCTGCTGCCTTGCCCGGGAGCAGGTCGTGCCGATGATAGCTCCTGGAGCCCGTTTCCATCTCAGCAGTGGCCACAGGTGGCAGCTGTTAGGGGGGTTTGATGCTCCTGGCCTCTGCTTTGGCCCGGGTCCCCTTCCCAGCATGGACAGGGGATGCATTTTTCTCCCCCCAGCCTTTTGCCCTTAAAGAACAGCTATAATTTATACCAGTGGGGAATCTGAAGGGCGGGGTGGAAACAGCTCTGTCGGTAAGGTGGCTTTTCATGGCCATATAACAACCCAGAGGGATGAAGAAGCATTGAAGACTGGTCATAGGGATAATGGAATCATAGAATGGTTAGAGTTCGAAGGGACCTTAAAGACCACCCAGTCCCATCCCCCCTGCCCTGGGCAGGGACACCTCCCACTAGACCAGGTTGCTCAAAGCCCCATCCAACCTGGCCTTGAACACCTCCAGGGATGGGGCAGCCACAGCTTCTCTGGGCAACCTGGGCCAGGGGCTCACCACCCTCACAGCAAAGAATTTCTTCCTGAGATCTAATCTGAATCTCCCCTCTTTCAGTTTAAAACCATTCCCCCTCATCCTATCCCTCCACTTCCTGATCAAGAGTCCCTCCCCATCTCTCCTGGAGCCCCTTTAGGCACTGGAAGGGGCTCTAAGGTCTCACAGGAGCCTTCTCTTCTCCAGGCTGAACACCCCCAAGTCTCTCAGCCTGTGCTCACAGCAGAGGGGCTCCAGCCCTCGCAGCATCTCTGTGGCTTCCTCTGGACCCGCTCCAACAGCTCCATGTCCTTCTGCTGTTGGTGGCCCCAGAGCTGGAGGCAGCACTGCAGGGGGTCTCCCCAGAGCGGAGCAGAGGGGCAGAATCCCCTCCCTCGCCCTACTGCCCACACTGCTGGGGGTGCAGCCCAGGCTGCGGGGGGGTTTCTGGGCTGTGAGTGCACATTGCCCACCAGCAGCCTTTTTGCCTTGGGAATACTAGAGCTTTTCTGCTTTACATTTCACAGCAACAGCTGGTGCTGCTGTTTCTGAAACACCTACGATATGGCCCTGGGGATGGGATTTGTTATTTGGTCCAGAGCCATCATGCATATCCATCCATCCATCCCCTGCATGTTCCTGGTGAGGCCGAGGACACCGGGGACACCCAGCATGGCCGTTTGCAACCCACAGCCCCGTCTTTATTCTGCAGAAACCTGTTGCAGCAAAACTGTGCTGAACTGTGTCCTGGTGCCGGCACAAACCCCGGTACGGCAGCAGCTCCCTTTTCCAGGGAGAGTAATGTCACGTTGTTAGGAATTCATGTCAGACCAGAGCTGCTATCACTCTGGAAATAAATTTCTTTGTAATTTTGTGTAATTAAGTAGTAATTAACTTCCTAAGCAGTTGCTTAGCTGTTCAGATGCTAAGCAATATTTATGGCCATTGACTGCTGTGAGAGGGGAGGCCGGAGTGGAGCTCTGCCACGATTGGGGCTCTCCTGTGGAGGGGATGGTGGCAGGGAGCCAGAGGGGACAGGGGACACCAAGGGGGTGGCTGGTGACATGCTGGCCCAGGACGCCGGGGACGATAACTGGTGGGTGCTGGGTGTCCTGGGAGCTGCTCCATGCCGACACCCGCTTCGCCGCGTGGCAGGCAGAGTCACCCCGATGGCCTCTGCAGGCAGGGTTTGAAGAAGCTGCATGTCCCCGTCTCTGTGATGGGCAGTCAGTGCCGAGGCCATGGGCAGTGTCAGGAAGGGGAGTCCCAGCCCCGCTGGCAGGCAGGCAGGGGAAGGGCTCGCCTGGTTTTTATTTCACTTTACCTGGGACCTTTCAGCTGGAGCAAAACCTCCCCTGGACACACTGGGGGTCAGGCACGGGTGAGCAGCGCAGGCAACTTGGCACCAGCAGCTGTGCCACGGCTGGGCACTGCCAGCAGCATCACCATCCCTTCCCCCTCCTGCACCAGCGGAATGGCCTGGGGATTCAGGAGGGAACAGGGAGGCACCACGAGAGGCCATGAACCCCAGCTCTGGTCTCCCACAGCATGGGGCTGAGACGAGCACACTAATTACTGCCTGTAAGTAAGAGGGTGAGCAACCCTGTGCAGCCACCTGGGTACCGCATGGCGGGGATGCCCTGGCATGGCCTTGATGCAGGGTGAAGCCCTGCACCGCGGGACACGCTGCTGCACCCCTGGACACAGATTCACTTTTGCTGCAGCACTTTTAGGATGTTCAGCTTCAAGATTTCCAGCTATGAACCCCATACTGCGGTTTTATGAATGCAGGGAGGCAGCATTGACCCCAGCAGTGTTTTGTGGCAGCAGGAATGGGGCACTGCACCAGTGTTGGAGCAGAGGACATCTCGGAGGGGTTGGTCCAGGCTGAACCTTGGGCAGCCTGAAGGTCTCCCTGGGGAGCAGGGTGCAACGAGAGGTGCAGAAAAGTCACCCCAGGCTTAGCAAAGATCGACTCGCCACCTGATGCAGACATCTCTACTCCCAACTCGGGGCTTTCTCTATGAACATCTTGCCTCCAGGGAGACAGAGATCATGGGTGGTGAGGAAACCATCATGCTGATGGCCCAATCCAGCCCTTTGTGTTACAAACCAAGGGTTTCCTGGAGTCCTGGAGTGGGAGAACAGAGGAGCTGCCAGTCCAGCTGTGCACCTCCTCCTGCACAGGCTCCTCATGGCAGCTCAGATGGCACTAAAACTGCCACAGCATGTGGCCACCTCTGAGCTGCCATCAACCATGACCACACAAGGATGGTGCACACAGGGACAGTGGTCACAGGGATGGTGCCGGGTGAGCAGTGGCTACAAGCTGCTGAGATGCACCAGCACGATGCTCTCACCAAAGCGTGAGTCCCAGCCTGCAGCCAGGCGCTGGCTATAAATGCCCTCAGTGTTTGGAGGGGGGAGCAGCTGAGGAGCTAATTTTGTCTCACTGGGTGCCACACGCCAGCCCCCTCCTGCACAGCCGCAGGAGCCAGGGTCACCCAGGACGTGGGCAACAGGGAACATGGGGTCACCTTTGGCGAGTGGTTGGGCAGGGTGATGGCTGGGGACACTGTGGAGACGCAGGGGAGCGCAGCCACTTCTGTGCGTGGTGTCGCATTGTGAGCTCTTGTGTGTGCTGTGACCTTGGGCTGAGGTTGGGGGCCTCCTTCACGGTCCCTCTGCCTGAAAGGGCACCAGGGGCTCCCCTGGGGAGCACACTCACACCCCAGTCCCCCCCCTCCCGCTCCCCTGGAGTTTGCCCTTGCTGGAAACTTGATGGAGGTGTCTCCTCCTCGTGCCCCTATTCTTTCCCACCTGTCTGACCGGTCCTGCCAGAAACCTGCACTTTTATCCCAGAAACATGCATCTGAAGTTTTTCTTGTTTGCTTTTGCCTTGCCCTGTCCCTGGTTCCCTCCTCCCCCACAACTTACCTGCTTTGGGCCAGAATAAATCCTGTCCTTCGGCCTTCCCTCCTCAGGGCTGGTGCTGCCAGTGACAGCACTGTGTCACTGTCCCCCGTGAGAAGTCCCCGTGACAGTGACAAAATGGGGTGAGTGAGGCCCTTCCTTTGTGCCAGCATTGGGCTTGGTAATGAACCGGTGCTAATTGACACCCTTGTGGCTCTGAGTTTTGTTCTCTTCAGTGGCTGGTGCTTAGTGAGCAGTCAGTCTGGCTGTGCCCTGAGTGAGGCCATGCCCATGTGCTCCCAGCACAGAGCATGGGCCTGGGGGGCGGCTCATTTTTCCAACACCCCCCCACCCCGCGGAACCCCGTCTGGCAGGGGGAGGGAGATGCTGCCACAGCCTTTTCCCCTCGACAGGGCGTGTTGGGCGGGAGCTGATGGCCCACCTGCTCCCTGACTCGCTTTCCCAATCAGTAACAGAGAGCTGATGCCCCAGGGCCATGCCACACACCCGCCGGGGCTGCACGGGGGTGTCCAAGGCGTCCTGGGGAGCCATTCCAGGGCGCTGCCTGCCCCAGACTGGGCATTAGTGACCGCAGGCACCAAACCATTCCCTCGCTTGGTGGCAGAGACAGGCAGCTGCTTGAAAGGCAGCATTTAAACAGGTGAGGGGCGTATGGCGGGGATTTACAACTCATCCCTCCGCCCACGTGGAGAACTGGAAATATTCAATGCCATTAATTTCCTCTAAGTAATTGCGCTGGTTCGCCAGGGATTGTAACAAAAACGATGAGGAATCAAATTGCCTTAATTCCCTAAGAATTGCTATGACATCTCCAAAAGGAGTAAATTGTTTCATTGCACCAGGGAAAGGGAAAATGAGTTTTGCCTTCAGAGAGGAAGCTTCCCCATCACACGGCATTTGGTTCCAGCATAGCATTGCTGCCCTAAAATATGAGACCTTGAAAAATTCCCTTATTATTTTCTTCCTTGTTTGTCTTCAGCAGAGATCCTGGCTCAGAGGATTGCAGAGTGGTTCACGAGACCTCTGGAAGTCTCCACCACCAACCCGAGCCTCTCTTATCCCAGTGTCCGCCCATTGTCCCTTGTCCCCCCACTGCACAGTGAAGAGCCTGGTTCTGGCTTTGCCTCTGAAGCCCTGGATGCTGTCAGTCCCCTGTGGCCAGGCCACCCCGCTGGCTCACACCCAGCTCATGTGCCCCGGGATCATGGCGGGGGAAAAAAACCTCCCTGGAAAGCTATGGAAACAGCCTGGCCTTGGGTGGTGCGCGGGGACCAGGCTCTTCTCGCCAAGGGCCAGTGTCTCCCAGCAGCTCTTTTCTTTCCTGCAAGGTGCTGCAACAAAAGGGAGGTGTTGGCAGCAGAGGGGTGTCCCTGTGGTGGGAAGGCGCTACCCATGCCACAGGGCTAGCAGGGCCAGTTGGCACATCCTGCTCCAGCTGAGTGGCTCCCAAAAGCCGCTCTGCTGACCCACCACTGGCCCGGGGATGTCCAGCGCCCACAGGCATGCCGGGCACACCACGGAGCCCAGCAAACATGTCCCCTGCTGCTGCCTGCCTGGCATTTAGGTTTGTCTCTGCCTGGATCCACAAATAATTGTATGGATGCAGCAGGAGGATATCAGTGCTCCTTGCATTTGCATTGATGGCTGTTTAATGAGCTAATTTTCCTTCACACTATTGATTTCCCTGGGCTCTGCTGTGAGACGGATTGCCTCTGGGTGATGAAGACTTGGTCCTACCTCAAATCCGCAGGCCGCGCTGGGGCAGAGAGGCAGGGAGCATTGGGACCATCCCACCACTCGGGGCTGCTCTGGGCAGAGCTGGAGGGCTTGTGTTTCCAAGCCAGTGTTGATAAGCAAGCATGAAGCTCTGGGAGAGGGCCCATCCCCCAGGTAAGCGTGTCCAGATCTTGGATTTACACCAGATTCTTAAAATGCCCAAGTATTGCCTTGCAGCTGGAATAGCCCAAACCTGGGATATTTTCCCAGCTCCGATGCTGTGCTGGGAGTCTGCTGCAGACCAAGATGGATGCTCCTGTCACGCACACGCACGCATGCACACACACAGCCTTTTCTTGCACCATTACTGACTCTGCAGCCAGCACTCTGCAGGCCGGGGGGTCCCGTCCCTCCTGCTGGCCCTTTGCCGTGATGCCTGCACCGGGACAGGCAGCCCCTGGCAGTGTCCCCCCTGCCTGACAGCTGCCTCCAGCAGCACTGGGGGCTGCTCCACAGAGCCAGATGATGTTCAGAGTGCAGCTTGGGCACTCACTGCTCGCCCTCCCTCTACCTTCCTCCCCAGCCACCCTCACTCCACCTCCTGGCACTGGTGATGGAAGGAGAAGGGGTGCCGGCCTCGCCAGCCCCAGCACTGCCTGGCTCCCCCGGCACCAGCCCAGCTCCGGCTCTGGCACTCAGATGGCTTTGCAGTCCTACGTCCGCAGCTTGAAGGAGCCACAGGTGACCTGGGAGGTGGCATTTCCAGCACAGCCCTTGGGCATGGAGGAGGACAGGGCATCAGCCCACCGCACGCCTGCCCCGGTTGGGTGTGCGGGAGGGATAAACAAAAGGAGCTGGAAGTCTTAATGCGTGATCAAGATTATGATTTAATTGGCATAACAAAGGCTTGGTGGGCTCAGCCACATGACTGGAATATTAATATGGAAGGATGCAGCTTGTTCTGGAAAGGCAGGCAGGGGATTAAGGAGGAATGTGTTGCTTTGTATATTAAGGCTGGATACATTTGGTTTGCAATCCAGGGAGAACCTGTCTGCCATCCTGCCACCGCAGCTGCACTGCACACCGAGAGGGCTTTTGGCGAGCAATTGTCAGACTTCCCAAAGCCCAGGACATCATGGTCATGGAGAATATCCCTACCCGAGCAGCCGGTGTGGAATCAGGACAGCAGGAACAGACTGTCCCGCAAACACTCTCAAGGCATTGAAAGTGATTTTTTTCAGGAAGAGGTGAGTAGAAGTGAAAGGCTCTGGCTTTGATTCTGACCTCCAGCACGTGGATGCAGAGGGCAGGGGGAAATAAGTGGGATGAATGCATCCAAGACGCGAAGGAGCTCCTTGTCTTGCGGAGGGAAAGAGCCAGAGCGTGGGACGGAGAAAAGGGGCCTGCAGGGAGGCCTGGTCCAACACGCTGCTCCAAGCAGGGACAGTTAGACCCGGGTGCTCAGGGCTTTGTTCAGGTAGGGTTCAAATATCTTCAAAAGCAGAGAGCCCAAACCTCTGTGAGCCCTGTGCCGGGGGCTGGCCACCTTCATGGGGAAAGGCTTGTCTTTATATCAAGCTCCCCAAGCCCACTGGGTCTGGCCCTGCCCCTGTGCACCCCAAGCATCCCCTGCTCCAGTCCCCCGTTATCGGCCATTTCTGCAGTCTGCATCTCACCAGCCTGGCTGCAAGGAGGGAGACCGTGCTGAAGGCCATGGCAGGATGGAGAGCATCCCGTGCTCTCTTCAAACAACGAGCCTTTGGGGCAGCAGCAGGGAAGCGGGCAAGCAGGTTTGAATGTAAATGCATCAGCTTGGAATGCAAAATCAAGAAGGCCAAAGGGAAAAGGAAAGGATTCAGTGAGCAAGGCAATGAGGGCGCATGGGGAGGAAGGGCGACAGGCAAAGCCGGGACTGATGCTGTGGGGCGGGAAGGGGAAGCGCTAGATGGGGATACTGCAATGCCAGGGGCATTCACTGCCTCAGCCTGGATCAGCTGGGGTGTGCAATTAGCACCAGTGAAAGGGCAATGGCTCTGCCAGGAACAGGGCTGGGGAGCTTGGAGAGACCCAGCGGTGCAGGCAGGCCAGGCCTGGCAGCCCTCTCTGCAGATGCAGGCAGAGCTGGCAGCAGGAGAGCCCAGAGCAGGAGGGTTATAGCCAAAATCGGGGGGCTGGGGCAGCAGAAGGGCAATGCTGTGCTACTCTAAAAAGAAGAGAAAACCACAGAGTGCTCAGTGCAGCTTCAGTCCCCTGGGAAACACCAGGACAAGCGGCGAAGCAGCCCCAGGACCCCACAGGACACCACGTGGAGGAGAAGCCACCGATCATGGGCAAACTGTAGCAAACCCAATCTGATTTTCTCCTTTGACAGAAGGACGGGAAATGCAGTGTGTATATCTTGATGTTTGTAAGGCTTTTGACACAGATTCATAAAAGAAGCTCAGAAGCAAGTTGCAGATCATATTCAGCCTAATCCTGCTATAAAATGAGCACCAGCCGCAGCTCGGATAACCGCCTCTGGGCTGCAGCTGCCAGCAGATGAGATAACGGGATACCGGACTTGCAGACAAAATAGGAAGATAAGAAGAGTGGGAATTATGTTGGGAAGCAGATTCCTAACCCCAAACTCCCCGTCCACACCACCCTCACTGACAAATTAGATAAACAGGCTTGAGGAGCAGGACACCATGCAGTGCAGCACAGCGCCGGCAGCGTCCCAGCACAACCAGTCCATTATATAAACAAGAAATGCGGAGCAAGAAGCTAGTGAGTAATTTTTGGGGGAAGGACATGACATTCTAATATAGCACAGCAGAGCACAGGGCTAACAGCTAAAAAGGGGCAAACATGATGCTGGGATGTGTAACCAGGAGGGCTTCGGAGATGCTGGAGATGGCTCTGCCTTTCACTGGGAAGCAGCGACTGAAGAAGGCAGCTATGTCTGGACATTGCCCTTTGGGCTGGTTGGAGACAATCCAGAGAAGGATGTCAGAGACCTGGAAAACATGACCGGCAAGAAAAACCAGCAAGACGTGGGACTGCTTAATTGGTAGGAGAGAGCAGAGGGGGCTGTGGCAGGAGTTTGCAGGAATGTAAATGATTCCTGCAATGAGGAAAGGATTAATCTGCCCATGCTGGATAACGCAAGGAGAAGCAGTCTAAAATGATCACAGGGAAATTCAAGGTAGACACTAGGAAAAATCTTCCCAGTCATGAACGGAGAGGGGCTGAAGTCTCCGTTGTCGAGGTTTCTGGGAGAGACAGATCCCAGGCAGCAGGGCATTAACTGGCATTAGGTTGTCCCAAAGGTTCCCTCATCTCTAGGATTTTACCTTTCCTTGGTACAAGCATATGGAAAAACCATTAAAGCATGCGCCTGGCTGGCTTCATGGCCTGTGAAGAAGGAAAGGTAGAATAATTGGGCAAGCCCTGAGAATAACCCCTAGAGACCCAAAGGAATGAAAGGGTCTGTTAGGGACTATGGGGGCAACACAAGCATGATCTCACAGAGCCACACAGGGAGGTGCTGGGGGCCAGCTATCAAACCAGCTTCTCTCGGGAACTGACAGTGAAGCCAGGGCTGGAGGAGTCACAGGAATGAACTTCTAGGGTAAAGCAAAGCAGGTGAAGTTCACATGGGCAGCAGATCCTGCTGAGGAAACCTGCCTGAAAACAAAATCAATTGGAGTCAGCGAGAGAAAAATGCGCCAGGAGAGAAACACTGCTTAAAGAGTTGAGGGTTGTGTAATTTGAGTTCGTGAAATTGTCTGTTGTCTCTGTCCAGGGGTGGTCATGGCTGATGGCTCTGCTTTAGTTCCACACACAGGATGAGCAGAGCTCACGCGGGAGGCAGGTGATGGATGTTCAGGGACGTGGCTAATGATGAGCATCATGTTAAGCACCTCTTGCTCTTGTTAATTGGAGGGGTGATTAGAAGCACCTGTGTGCTGGCAGCTCTGAAGCAACAGGAGCCACAAAACTTGATCAGAAAGTCAGTCCCAGGGATTTCATTGAGAGCCCTGAGAAACTGCTGTTGGCAATCTTTCCTCTCCCAGCTAAAGCTGCTGCCCACAGGGTGGCCCTTGGGCTAGGTTTGACCAGATGAAGAGGATAGCTCCTGCCACCATCATGTGCTGCAGCAGTGACGTGTGGGGTCTGCACAGCGAGGGTTGCGGGTGCCGATGCAGGCATGGGGCAGGATGTGGCACAGCAGGGCTGCCTGCTCAGGCCTTTTCTTCTCAGCCCAGAACTGCACCCGCAAAAAAGCAGCAGAAGGTTAAGGCAAAGTTCTCCATAGACATGAAGTTCGATGTGTAATTCATGCCCCGTGTGTCTCTGTGGGATAAGGTGGGCTGTGATACTGCATCCCAGAGACAGCCTCCCTTGGGGCATGTGGGGGCCTGTGAGGAAGGAGGCTCTCTGGTCCTCTCTGAGTGATCCATCGTAAACTTACACCTGCTCCATGAACAGGGCACGGTGTTGGACAGTCCCCCATCCTTGAATGGGGAGTTTCCAGATGAAGCCTGCCTCACAGACTCCCTAGACCAAGGCTAAGGAAACACTGGCCCATGGGATCCCTGGGGTCCCCTGCATAGGCTGGAGGTCAACTGCTCCTGCCACAGCCTGGCAGCGGGGAGCATAGGCAGCATAACCCTGCAGGTGACAAGCAAAGCCAGGGCTGAGGGGTGTCTGTGCTGGGAGGGTCTCTGATCCCACACACAGTTTGGCCACTGCTTCAGCTGCCCACGGAGGAGCCCACCACCTCCTTGCTGTTGGCTTCAGCAAAGGATGCTTGACATATGGGAGTTTCAACAAGGGTCAGCCCCAGGTGACTCCTAGAGTCGGGGGGGTCTTGCGGTGCCCACAGGCCTGAGCAGAGGCGTCCGAGCATCTCACCTGGGTTCAGAGCTGCTCTTCAGACCGTGCACTGGAAAGTCAGCCTGCTTTAACCTGACCTGCCACACCGGTCTTTAAGATTATGAATTCTGCCTCAGTGCTAACACTGGTTAATTACTCATGCATGCTTACAGGCTGCACAGGGTCTTTAAAAGTCTGTTCCTTCCCCCTCCGGCTGCCTGCAGGCTCTGTATTTCACAGGGGCAGAGGTGTGCTTCAACAGCCAGGAAGGGAAGGACGCATGCTGCGGCACTGAGTAACTCCCTGGGACCCGACCATGGCTGCAGCCGGCAGAAAGGGGGTTCCTGGCCTGCTGGCCCTGCACGCAGCCAGCAGACCATGGGGGCAGCTCCAGCCCTTCTGTGGTTTGCTGCCTTGCCAGAGGCACCCAGCTGTTGACCTCTGCTTCTCGTCTGCTTTGCAGCATGGCAGGAGCTGGGCTGACACCCCCGTCCCCAGTGGGACCTGGTGGCTGGACCTGCATGTCCCTCTCGCCCAGGTCGCTTGGGTATCACTGCCCACCATCAAGTGCTCCCAAGCAAAATCTTCCCAAAAGACCTTTGTAAACATAACAAATGCTCTCACTGCCAGTGGGATTCTACAGCCTCCATCTCCGCTTCCTGGCTCCTGTCTCTGACATGGGACCTGCTCCCCTGCTGCTCAAGAGGGGCCATGGCTGCAGCCGATGACTTGTGAACAGGGAGGGCCACCAGCACAAGGAGCAAGTGTGCATCTGCTCTGGGGATGTAACAGCATCTCCTCTGGGCTGGCAAATCTTCCTGCGGCCTGTCTGCACAGCCCTGGCCAAGCCTCGCTGGGCGGTGGGCCCCAGGCAGTTTTCCCTGCGCCTTGCACTGGGCTGTGGTCCATGGATGTCACCCCGTCTCTGTTGCCAGAGCACAACTTTGGAGCACCCTTCCCACAGCTCCAGCCTTTGGATGCTCAGCATTAGAGAATATCCCCTTCTAGGGCATGAGATGGTTGATGCAGGCAGAAATGGGTTTAGCCAAAGCATTTCCCAAAGCAATTGATCTTTGCTTCAGGCAGCACAAATCTTTGCAAAACCAAAATCACTTTTATAGAATCACAGAATGGTTCAGGTTAGAAGGGACCTTAAAGATCATTTAGTTCCAACCCCCCCTGCCCTGGGCAGGGACACCTCCTACTACACCAGGTTGCTCAAAGCCCCATCCAGAGCTGGACACAGCACGGCAGGTGGGGTCTCACCAGAGCGGAGCAGAGGGGCAGAATCACCTCCCTCAATCTGCTGGCCACGCTTCTTTTGATGCAGCCCAGGATGCGGTTGGCTTTCTCAGCTGCAAGTGCGCATTGCCTGCTCATGTTGAGCTTCTCATCCATCAGCACCCCCGAGTCCTTCTCCTCAGGGCTGCTCTCAAGCCAGTCACTGCCCAGCCTGTATTTGAGCCTGGGATTGCCGTGACCCAGGTGCAGAACCTTGCACTTGGCCTGGTTGAACTTCATGAGGTTCACACAGGCCCACCTCTTGAGCCTGTTCAGATGCCTCTGGCTGGCATCCCTTCCCTCCAGCGTGTCAACTGCGCCACACAGCTTGGTGTCGTCAGCAAACTTGCTGAGGGTGCACTCAATCCCACTGTCCCTGTCGCCGACAAAGATGTTAAACAGCACTGGTCCCAGTACTGACCCCTGAGGAATGCCACTCATCACTGGTTTCCACTTGGACATTGAGCTGTTGACCACAACCCTTTGAGTGCAGCCATCTACTTATCCTTATCCACCGAGTGGTCCATCCATCAAATCCATGCCTTTCCAATTTAGAGACCAGGATGTCATGCGGGACAGCGTCAAACACTTTGGGTAAGTCCAGGTAGATGATGTCGGTTGCTCCCCCCTTATCTACCAATGCTGTGGCAACATCGTAGAAGGCCACCAGATTTGTCAGGCACGATCTGCCTTTGGGGAAGCCATGTTGGCTGTCACCAATCACCTCCTTATTTTTCATGTGCCTTAGCAGAGATTCTAGGAGGATCTGCTCCATGATCTTCCCGGGCACAGAGGTGAGACTGACCGGTCTGTAGTTCCCTGGGTCTTCCTTTTTTCCCTTTTTGAAAATGGGGGTTATGTTTCTCCTTTTCCAGTCAGCAGGAACTTCACCAGACCCCCAGGACTTTTCAAATATAATGGAAAGCAGCTTAGCAACTTCATCCACCAGTTCCCTCAGGACCCGGGGATGGATTTCATCAGGTCCCATGGACGGATTTCATCAGGTCCCATGGACTTATGCATCTTCAGGTTCCTCAGATGGTCTTGAACCTGGTCTTCTCCTACAGTGGGCAGTTCTTCATTCTCATAGACCCTGACTTTGCATTCTGCAACTTGGGCGGTGTGGTTGGAGCCCTTGCCGGTGAAGACCGAGGCAAAAAAGTCATTCACCACCTCAGCCTTCTCCATATCATGGATGACCTCCTGTTTCCTTCTGAAGGGGGCCCACATCTTCCCTAGTCTTGCCTTTACCCCTGACGTACTTATAGAAGTTTTTCTTGTTATCCTTGATGTCCCTATCTGGATTTAATTCTATCATCTGAGCTTTAGCTTGCCTAATCTGGTTCCTGGCTACTCGGGCAGTTTCTCTTTATTCCACCCAGCCAACCCGTCCTTGCTTCCACCCTCTCTAGGCCTCCTTTTTGCTTTTGAGCTTGTCCAGGAGCTCCTTCTTATCCATGCAGGCCTCCTGGCATTTTTGCCTGACTTCTTCTTTCTTGGGATGCACCGCTCCTGAGCTTGGAGGAGGTGATCTTTGAATACTAACCAGCTTTCTTGTGCCCCTCTTCCCTCCAGTACTTTTTCCCATGTTTCCCTGCCAAGCACATCCTTCAAGAGGCCAAAGTCTGCACTCCTGAAGTCCAGGGTAGTGAGCTTGCTGTGTGCCCTCCTTACTGCCCTAAGGATCTTGAATTCTACCATTTCATGATCACTGCAGCCGAGGCTACCCTTGAGCTTGACATTCCCCACCAGTCCCTCCTTGTTGGTAAGGACAAGGTCCAGCATAATTCCTCTCCTCATTGGCTCCTCTATCATTTGAAGAAGAAAGTTGTCATCGACACATTCCAAGAACTTTCTGTGTTTCTTGTGCCCCGCTGTGTTCTCCTTCCAACAGATATCCGGGTGGTTGAAGTGCCCCATGATGACCAGGGTCTGTGAACGCAATGCTGCTCCTATCTGTCTATGGAGAGACTCATTCGCTCTGTCATCCTGCTCAGGTGGCCTGTAGCAGACCTCTACTGTAATGTCACCTGCCCCTGTGTACCCTTTAATCTTGACCCATAAGCTCTCTGTTGGCTCTTCATCCATCTGCAGGTGGAGCTCCATGCACTCCAGCTGTTCATTGATATAGAGGGCAACACCCCCTCCTCATCTCCCCAGCCTGTGCTTCCTGAAGAGTCTGTATCCCTCCATTCCAACACTCCAATCACAAGACCCATCCCACCATGTCTCTGTGATGCCAATAAGGTCATAGCCCTGGAGGCGTGTGCACATCTCTAACTCCTCTTGCTAGTTTCCCATGCTACGTGCATTTGCATAAAGGCACTTCAGCTGGGCGCTCAATGAGGCTGACTCACTGGCTGGAGCAGCTGCATTTCCTTCATGCTGCTCTTCAGGTGGTCTTCCTTTGGGGTGTTTTATCTGTGACTAGATGGTTTCTATTGCCTCAGGAGCCCCTGGCTTGTCCCCATAAGACTTCGAGTGTGCTGCAGCATACCCAGCACATCTCAGAGCAACAGGCTGATGGCCTTCCTAGTGACACACCACTCAGACCTTGGAGCATCATCCCTTGGCTTGTCATGAGCAAGCTGGGTAATATCCCCCTCTCCCAACAAGCCTAGTTTAAAGCTTGGTCAAGAGCCCCGCTAGCTCCTTTGTGACATTCCTAAATCAACTTAAGGGCGTTTGTTCTGGGGAGAGACAGACACATTAAGTTTTGCTCCAAAGGATGTGATTTTTATATGACCCCTGGCAGTTGCTCCTCAAACCCCACTCCGAACCTCAGGCCAGAGACCAAGTGGGTCTCCAGCCCCCCGAGATAATTCTGCATGGTATCTGGTTCACGGATGCAGGGCCTATATACCGGAGCACATGTACAAACCCCACAGCTCTCACTAAGCCTTCTGTCAACATCTGAACCCTTGGAGGCAGACAAAGACTAAGGTGACAAAGGTGACTAATCTACTGAGGTGGATGAAGCCCTGCATCTCTGTACACAAAAACCCCCGTGGCTAAGAGAAATTAATTGCCCTTTAATGACCTCTTCAGACTGCTTCCAAAACCTGTGGAGTGTCTGCCCTGTTCCTGGGTGAGGGATGCCACCCCAGAGAAAAGAAGTCTTCATCTCCCTGGGCTTGTGTCATGGGTTGGCCCATCACCTGGCGGGACATCACACTCACTCTGCTTGCCCCTGGCCGGGAGACAGACAGAAACCCCAGCACCCCAAGCTCAGCAGCGCCCAGGCAGGCACATCTCCTGCAGGCAGCACCGAAGCACCCCTCTCTGCAAGAGAACAAGTTTAGCCTGGAAACACTTGGCATTTTTTCAGCCTCAAGGGACTCCTTCCTTCCTGCTGCCGAAGCTGTCCCCACAGCAGCCAGTGCCTGTCCTGGTGGCAGCAGGCCCAGCGCGGTGTGCGTGGCTGCCTGAGGGCTGCGCAGACCTGCCGTGTGCCAGCCTGGGTGCTCATACCCGCCCAGCCGAACACGCTGCGGCACTGAGGTTGCCTGCGTAATCTGTACTGCCGCTGAATATTAAGCAGTTATCAGAAATCTCCGGGGCTCCTGTCCAGGATAAGCAGCGCGGTCGGCATTAGCCTGCAAGCACGGCACAGCACTGGGCTGCCACTCAGCCTGGGTGCTCCTGGCTGGGGAGGCTGCACCTTCTGCTGCAAAATATGTCTTTTGGATAAATCAGTGGCATTTGCAAGCGTGGCATACGATGTTGGAGGTCTCTGTCCCTGGTGGCAAGCTCAGACTCGCTGCTCTTCATGCACCTAGGCACAGAGCTGCACATGGTGGCCTGCAAGTGATCGTGTGGTGGGTGCTGGTGCGCAGCAGCTGCTAGAGCAAAGTCACTGCCCCAGTTGCACAGGGGACATGATCCAGGTCACAACCACCACCCTTGGGGGACAGCCCAGGAGCCTGTGCCCAACTCCCTGCAGATCCTGCGAGTCCTCAGGACCTCTCTGTAGGCAGGAGCACACCCTGGGTACCACCAGGCCCAAAATGATGCTGCTTCTCCCGCTTCAGGGACACCAGCTAGGAGAAAGGCACAGGTACCCAAAGAGCCGATGTCCCAGCAGGAGAGTCGGTTGCAGATCAGCCTGTGCCTTTCCCACTGACGTTCTGTGAAAGGCAACAAAACATATAATTTTTGCACTTTTGCATTTTTGCACTTCTTGCTGTTGCCTAGCTGAGATGCCGTGAGTAACCAACTTTCCTTTGCGTTTTGCTTTTCCTAAGTCCAGTTAACATCAGTTTCAAGGGAAGTACGTTACAGTAACACGTTTCTCCTTCGGGGTGGGGCACATCTGTAAATGAGGGCCATGGCAGATGTTCACGCATGTGGTGGACAGCACAGCAGCCTCCACCCGGCACCTCGCAGCTAATGATAACCCCCTAAGCATCCTGGTGCAGAGCTGGCTGTGCTCCCTAGAAGCAGGCAGGTCTCCTGTGGGCAGTGAGGTATGGGGGTGTCCTGGGCCCGGAGGCGTTTGCCCAGGGAGACTGTCACAATCCCTCTTTATAGAGGTCAAAACTTAATAATAACAATAATAGTAGTAGTAGTAGTAATAATTCAGATCAGAAGGTGGTGATCACAAAGACTGTGCCCAACAATGGCTGCTGGCAGCAAGGTTGTGCTCCAGGTGATGCTTGACACCAGCTCTGTGAGCATCCTGCACTCACAGGGGTTACATCCTGCACCCAGGAAGACTTGGGAATCACTGAGCTTGGGACTTAATCCTGCTTTCCAGAGAGGCTGAGGCAGGTTCCAGTACTGGCGTCAAAGGGCGCTGGGGCCACCCAACAATAGAGCTCACGCTGGCCTTGTAAGGGGTCCCAGTTTGGGTGCACCACTCAGTCCTGTTTGAGTGTCACCAGCACAGTGAAATACCAACTCTGACACAGTTCTCTAAATCACCGTGTCCAAAACACAGAAATCCTAGTCTGTAAATAATAAAACAGATGTGGCCTAGATTAAGACTGGATTGGTAGATGTGTTTCCACTATAAAATCATACATTCTGTCTGTACTGTGTCCAATTTTGTGTCTCACACAATTGAGAAGCCAGAGAAGTATCAGTGACAGATGACCGAGATTGGCACAGGGCCCTTGAATACAGGCAGAGAGGCTGGGCTGGTTTCTTCTGGAGGGTACCTAGGAGCTGACCTAACAGCAGTCTACAAGTACTGGAAGGGCAGTTACAAGGATGATGGAGTCAAATCCTTCTTGGCAGTGCCTAGTGATACATTAAGGAGCAATAACCACAAAGTAAGTCCTGAAAGGTTCAGGTGGGATGATAGGAAACATCCCTTTCCTTGGGAGGACAGTGCAGCCTTGGCACAGGTCACCAGAAAAGTGGGGGAATCTCTGGTTGTGGAGAGCGGTCAAGGGTCAGGTAGGCAGAGCCATGGCTGATCTTGTCTTGTCTTGGTGTGGTGCTGGGAAGGGACCTCTGGAAATCTCCAACACAATCTCCTGTGGTCCCTTCCCACCAGCATTTCTGCAATTCTATAACAAAGGTGTTAAAATGTCTTCCCAAATGATATTTGCCAGACGAATTGTCATCCAGGAAGAGATTTGTTTGTGTCTTGTTTTACCATTTCCTAACGACTGGCCTGCCTATTTTGCATGTACAGCAATGAGTCACTTAAACACCCTTTGGCATTGAGACCAACTGACCAAAAAGTGGTTAATCTGAAAATAAGATGCTTTGGGTTTCTGGTCATAAACTACCAAATAATTCCACCTTTACAGGCATTCTTCATACAGAGGCCAAGGTGCTGCTCTGGAGACAGAGGGAGGATATAACCAAGGATGGTGTTGGTTGGCCAAAGGTTGACCAGTGCAGGATGAAAACAAAAAGATCAGGTACAGGCATGCCTGGTGGCTAGAGGAGTAGGCAGGACTAGGCAAAGGGGAAGGCACTGGAGAGGAATACTTCACATGCATTGACCTTCAAGAAGCAGAAAAAGAATCTCAACCTGGGGGACAGGACAGACAAACCATACATGTGACATTTCAGCAGTTTCCACCAGTGCCATCCATGGGCTGAGGGAGGAAAACAGGTGGGAGGCTGAAGATGTGGGTTGGAGCAAGTGAGAAAGGATAAAGGTGAATGCTGCAGAGAAGGAAGTCCTGCCTCACTGGAAGAGCACAGTGGTAATGGTGTACTGTGTGGGGGACCTGGAGGAAGTGTGGAACAGCGTGTATGTAGCTCCATGATAGACCTGTGTCCCTTGGCTGTGTCCTCTGTGTTTGATCTACATGTGTGTGGTGACAGGTAACTCCAGAGCACACCAGCGCTGTCTGCTGTCTGCCCAGGAGCCATGACCAGTAGAAGAGCTGTATAGCCAAGAGGACAGCATCTGGGGAAAGCCAGGAGGAGTAAAATGAACGTGCCAACCAGACAGCACAGGACATCAGCGCCAGCGGGTGCTGAGCAACCCAGGACTCCAGCGGCTGCAGTGCAGGGCTGTGCCAGCATCGCCCTGGGGCCCGGCAAGCAGGATGGCTGCACGAGGACTGCACTGCACTCGGTTAATAAGCCCTGAGTCTCAGCAGAGCTAATTAGCCCTAGCAGAGTTTTCTTTTGCTGTCGGAGCTAACTTGCTGAGAGCACCTCTGTACCAGCTGGGAGGATGGAGTGACTCCACACTGCCGGCCTTGGTCCTCTTCCCAAGCAGCTCATGCCTCCTCAGGTAGAAAAGGCTGGCACCACCACTGTGGCAAAGGTGCTGCTGGTCTGGCTGCAGGGTGCCACGCTGGAGTGGGACCGGGGTGCTGCGCAAGGCCCCCTGCGCTGTGTGCCCAGGCGAAGGTCCCCGAAGAGCTCTGGCTGTGAGGGATTCCAGCAGGAAACCCACCCCCGAGGCCTGTCACACCCTCCCCGGCGCTGCACCCGGGCCTGGACGAGGTTCTCCCCAAGCTGGTGGCGTACACAGCCCGTGCACCGTGCCCCCCGCAGCACCACTCCCTCCCCTCAGGCCGGCGCCTCCCGAAGCCGCCCCCGCGCTCCCCCGTCCCTGCCTAAGCGAGACCGCCCACGGGCGCCTTCGCACCTCCCGAGGCTCCGGGCGCCCTCCGTCGCCGGCGCCGGAAGGGGGCGAGACGCGGGGCCGAGGCCCACACCACCACAGTGGGCCCCTCTCGGCCCGGCGCGGTCCCTGCTCACATCCGGGGAACGGGCCGCGGACGTGGAGGGCGCGGGCGGGGCGGTGCGCGGGGGCGGCGGCGCGGCCAATCGGCGCCACGCTCTCATCGGTGCAAACAGGAGCACAATGGAGCGAGCGGCGGGCGCGCTACAGCCAAGCTTGCCGCGAGCGCCGCGCGGCTGACGGGCCGGCCTGCCAATGGACGCCGGAGCGCAGCGGCGGGCAGCCAATGGGCGCAAGGCGGGGGTGTGCCCGGGCGAGGTTAGGGTGTCCTTGCAGGGTGCTGGGCTAAACTTCACCAAATAATAGCTGTTTGTATTTGGGCGGCCGAGGAGCCATTTTAGGTAAGTTCTGCCCCGAACTTTTGGGTTCGCCCGCCCGGCGCGGCCGGGGGCGGCGGCGGGGCGGGGGGCGGCGGCGGGGCCGCGGCGGGGCGGCGCTATGAATGAACTCGGCGGCGGCGGCGTGGGCCGCGGGGCCGGGGCGGCCGCTGGTCCTGTTATGGCTCCGGCTGCTGCGGGGGGGGGGGGCGCGGCGGCGGCGGCCCCGCGGGTTCCTCCCCGCGGCCCTCCCCCGCCCCCCCCCCCGCCCCCTCGGGCGCGGGGCCGGCGGCAGCGCAGGGGGCAGCGGCCCCTCTCGCCGGCCCTGCCGGTCGCTCGCCCCCGGGCGCCGGGGAGGCCGGGCCTAGTCGGCGCCGGGCCGGCCGCTCGGGGCCCGGCTCCCCCCGCAGCCGGGGCGGGCGGGCGGGCGGGGGGCCGGGGGCGGAGGTGGGGCGGGCTCCCCTAGGCGCTGCGCGGAGGCTCCTCCCGGCCGGGAAGAGGGGAGAGAGGCCGCCGGCCCCGCACCTAGCTGCGCGGCCGCCGCGGCGAGGGGGGATGCGGGGCGCCGGCAATCTGCCCGCGGGGCGCAGCTTCCCGCCCTCGTTCCGGCCGCAGTGCTCAAGAAAATCGATAATTAAGTCTTTAAACTTGGCGGGCGGGGGAGAAGCGGGTCCCTTTGCAGGCGGGAGGCCCCGGGGCACGGCTTTCCTGCCGCCCGGCCCCTGCCGAGTAAGGGCACCCGGGGGCGGGGGGGAGAAGGGGGAGTCGGTTAAAGGGCTGCGGTCGGCGGGCTCGTCCCTGTCTGCGGCGGGTCCGTCCCGCTTCGCCCGCTGTGCGCCCAGCGGAGGTGGATCTGTTGTGACATTGCAGCCATGTCACAACAGAGGCATCACTGTCACGTTGGAGTCGCTGCAGTCATCTCGCTGTAGTCTCCCGCGCAGCCTTGCGTCCCTTGTGTTTTGGTGGCTGCGCTGGGGGATTCTCCCCGTTCTTACCAGTGACTTTTACTGGCGACTGAGGTGGATTTTGGTTGTCATCAATGAGGTCTGTAGGGTAAATGCTGTGAGAGAAACACACGCAAACAGAATACAGAAAGATGAAGAGAAATCATCTGCTGGTGTTGGTGCCTAGTGTGCGCACCCGTCTTGGAGCAGCTAACGTTTTCTCTGTTTATCAATTTGCCTTCCTGACAAGTACACTAAACTTGCAGTGAAGTCGGGGAGCGTGGAGGCCAAGCAGGTTGCTTCGGCACCCGGAGAGCTGGTTCTGATGGGTCAGCTGCCAGCCTTTGATATGGGAGAGCTTTTCAGTAATTTTGCTATGAAAAGTGCTTGGTTTATTTCTTCAATGTGTTGGGATGCTTTTAGCCAAAAGCTCAGGTTTTTTTGTTGTTTACCTCCTGCTTAGGAAATGCAGTAAATGCTTTTTGGGTTGGAGAATGAGGGGAGAGGGGTGGAGATGGTTTGCTGTGGTTGAGCAAAGTGTGCTATAGGTCTGTGCAGGAGTCTCAAGCACCCGTCTGCAGTCACTGGCCTCCCTGGCGGAGGGCTCCTCATGGGCAGACAGATGTGGTTGTAGCTGTTAGATGTTTATCCCTGTCTTCTTCACTTGCAGGGCTGCAGGTATTTGTCAGCTGGTGCTGCCCATATCTTTTTAACTGGTGTGGGGTTGGTTGGATTAGGGTGTTCCCAGAGGAGAGGGAACACTGAGCTCTATGAGTATTTTCCCCTGTGAAGTGTTGCTGTTGGTTTTGGGCCCTGTCTGGGTGATGGCACAGGAATAGGTGCCACCTTACCTCTCCTCACCCTTTGTTTACCTCATTCACAGCTCTGCTGTGCTGCTTGCAGAGAAATTGATGGTTTGGTCCAGCTGTTGAAGTATGAAGTAATAACAGCATATTTTTGTTCTGGGAGTAAATTCTTCCTGGAGTAAATAGGTTGTTTCTCTTAAGGCTTCTGTCTTCCAGCTGGGTTGGTTTTGTTCTGGGCTGCCACCGGGTTCTTTTCCCACTTGTTTAGGGGAAAATTGATTCCTCTTCTACTACAAAGCTTAACGTTGTTGTTTGTTTGCTTTTGGAAAGCTATTTCTGCCCATTGTCTCCAAATTTGTACAGCTGCCTAAACTTGCAGGTTCTCCAGGAGCACTGGACGTACTGCTGAGTTTCCTTCGCTGCAAAGATGGGAAGCGTGCAGCAGCTCTTGTGCTGTTTCTCAATGCTTGCAGCATGTGAATAATGTGCATCTCTTGCAGAAGGTGCTGTCAGGATCCCTCATTACCTTGTTCTGAGTGCTGTTGTCGGTTTGGTAGCATATGCCTTTTTAAGGACTTGTGTTTACCTCTCCCTCCATTGTCCTGTGTGTTGGCATTAGGGGAGAGTGGCTCTGTCTGAGCTGCTGGTCTTCGAGCAGCTGGCCCTTGATATGCCCCGATGGTCAGTGCAGTGGGTATTTTTGGGGTCTGTTGCTTTCTAGTGGCTTGGTGGAGGAGGCTCTCAGAGGAATGTCTCATTTTCCTGACTGCTTTTTATGGCACTTCTTTAACAGGAAGCAGATCTCTGCCTCTCCCCCTCTGCCATAATCTCAATAATTTTTAAGATTTAGTCTTCCGTGAGAGATCTTTAATATTTTCTCAAGAGCTTCTCCAAAGACAAAAACTTTTACAGGTGGATAATACAAAGTGTTTCACTTACATGCTTTATGTTGTTTAAAGAGGGATTTGCACAAGCAAGTGAACTTGTTTTCGCGAGATGGCAAGGCTGAGAGCTCAGGTGCTGGAGCAGGCCTTTGTTTTTTGCATGAAGCTGAAGTGTCCTGGCCTGTCTTGGGTTTGCAGAGATAAGAGCTAGTATCGTGCACATCAGCGTGCAGGAGAAGCTTGCCCTTGCGAAGGAGGGGAGAGGGTTGATCAGCCTTGTACTTCGAGCGAGCCCTTGGTGCAGGAATGTGAACTTGGTATGTTGGGTCTGGAAAGCAAGCATGCGTAGGGAGGCTTCTGTGAAATTGTCTTAAAGAGACACTGCCAAGCATGGTGGTTGGATGTCTTACTGGGTTTCAGGGGAGCCAAGAGGGCTTGTTTTCATTGCTCCTGTAAGTAGCAATGACAGCAGTTCTCCTCTCTCATCCCCGGTTTCCTGCTTGGGACAGTGGAGTCAATGTGTGGTGCTGGTGACTTCGCCCTGCTCTGTGAAAGCAGAGGTAGAGCCGTTGTTGGGGGCCAGCAAGCTGTGTAAAGGGGAGAGAAATGGTCTCTAGGTAGTTGAGTAGCAATGTTTGCCGCAGGCAGAGTGTTGGTGACAGTGCATGGGGTGTGTATGGTGGGTTCTCTGCACCCTAAAAACTCCATGAAAACAGTTCTACTTCACCCTGGGAATGGTGGCAATGTCAGTGCCAATGTGGTGGTGGTGGGGGGACCAAAATCCTCTCAGAAAGCGCGGGGCCCCTGTACTGCAAACACTGCGCTGGGCAGTGCCTGTCCCAGATGGCCTCCAGTGATCCTCAAGCACAAGCCCCTGGTGGAAATAACCGAGCTGGGGAAAGCTGATCAAACCATCAGCACAACAGGGGAAACATGGTGCTGTGGGTGTCAGCTTGTGACATGAGGAGACTCTGATTTTGCTTTCTAATATCTCAGACTGGTGCAATATGTTTTCCGTGTGATAGGACAATGCCTTCAACTTTCCCTTATTTGGGAAAATCTGGTATGCAGCCTAGCAATCTGCCAATATGTGGCTATTAATTTCTAGCATTGTTATGTTGGATGTGTCCAGTCCGCCTAAAAGGTAGGAAATACCTGGGATGCTCTGTCCGGGCTTTAATGTCTGAGGCAGGTCCCTGACAGATATCTGGGGAGAGGCTGTGGCTGTGCTCTGGGGAATGCCTGAGCATGTTTGTCTCCTTGGGGAGTCAGTGAAAAGCTGGGAGGGTTTGATGCCTGGCTGTAGGCTTCTGCACTACACTGCCCTTGGGCCCAGTGCTCAGAGAGGAGCTGGGGGCCTCGGTCATATTGGCACCGAGGAGGTCAGTGGAGCACTTGAACCATCCATTGTGCCAGGGTCTTCCCCCTGCAGATGAAACGCTGCCTTGAGGTTAAGGGGTGCGCGCTGTTTCCGTACTGCAGGCTGTTGTCTCGAGGGGATTCCCAGCCTCTAGTGAGTATAAATCCTGCTCTAACAGGAGCAAAACACTTTTCAGTCCAGAAAAGACTGTGAGAAGTGTGGTAACCAAGTCCCAGTCCCTCTTTGGTTTTCATGTGGGCGCTGGAAATGTGCTTGCAGAGGTGCGTTGAGTCCGTGTTGAGGACTGTGGGTGTTATCATGACGATGAGATGTTGGCTTGACCGTGGGGTGCACATCATATTTTCCAGCCCTGGGTTCCCTGTGAGGGATGCCGCTCAGTAGCGGTCTGATGGTGATTTTATTAACATCTATCCTAGGAGGTACGGCATGTCCTCTGCGGTCCTGCCTTTGCCCTAACTTTATGTTGCCCTAGTGTTGCACTAGTATAGGTAGTGCTGGTTGGTTGTTTTGGGGTTTTTTGTTTGTTTGTTTTTTAATTGTGTTTTATCTGGTGAGATTAAGTTTAGATCTCTTCTGGTGAAGCCTTCTGACACTTGTCTGGCTCTTTCTACTGTTTGGCTCAGTTGTTATGGGAAGTCTGGGTTGAAATGCAGGTAACTCATTGCTTCCTTTTGGGGTTACTCTGCCAAAAGCAGGGGAAAGTTAACGCTTGCCAGTGGCAATTTGCAGAGTATTTGTGTTTCCTGAATGTTTCCATAAAAGTGTGGGATCTGTGGAGCCCTGCTTTGCATTGGAGTAAAAGGAGGCAATATCTGGGGCCAGGCTGGTGTTAGCCCAGCCCCATGAACTGGCTGCATGTCCCTACTAAGGTGCACGTTGTTGCAAAGGAGGGACAGTCAGGCAGTGGAGGGGCAGGTTGTTTTGTTCAGTATCTTAGTGGTCCTAAAGCATGTGTTTAAATTGCAGCCTGGGAGCTCTCACACGGGAAGGTAGGTGGGAAGGGCAGGAGCATGCTGTGAGGGAGCCCAGACCAAAGGCCTGTGCCGAGGGCTGGTGGGGGACGTGGAGGTGGCTGCGCTGCCCAGTGTCCCTGCAGCTGGCCCAGGGACAGGAACTGCAGCACCTACTGCCCTGAGGGCTGCTGGAACTCCCCAGGTTGAAAGACCCCCAACTTTTTCCTCAGGAGGTATCTCATTTGCATTTCTTTGAGGGCAGAAGCAGGACTGGAGCTAATTGAAGGACTTCAGCTACCAGGCCCTACACCTTAGCAGCCACTGCTGAGAATTTTGGTCCCTCTGTATTACACTAGAAATAGACATTTGTTTTGTGAGCATAGTTGAGTTTCCTTCAAAAAACTTCCAGAAGTCAGGAAGGTAGTTATCCGATTAAGTTGTTTTATGTGCTTTCTGGTTTTCATTTTGCTAGTGCACTATGCACAGGAACAAGGGTGGTGCAAAGTTATGGGGGACTTTCACTTTTTTGATGTATAGGTAGGTGAAGTATTGGTTCTTTAAGAAATATTAATGCCTTGTTATACATGTGCATTGAGGCAGAATTAAAGTTAGTCCTAGATACAAGAATAAACATTAGTGCTTTGTTATAGACGTGCTGTGAAAGCTGCTATTTTTGTGTGAGCTGCTGCCTTGAGTTCTCTAGGTGTTGTGCACACAGCACCTTTAACCCTAAATGTTTCATTTGCTTTGGCTGAACTTAAAACATACATAAGATAAAATGAAACTTAGGTGTTAGGTGTCTCTTAATTGAGTCTCAGAGAAGAGAGCACCATTCTCTCTCGATGACTTCTATATATGTGCATGGTGCATCCTTGCTGTGCCCTGTGCTTGCTTAGCTTGGGAAGGCGAGCAGTGGGGTGTGGGAATGCACAGCGTATTGCTCTTATTTGTATGCTTCTCTGCTTGTTGCTTTAGGGCAGGCAAAGCCCTGTTTCTCCGTGATCTTTCTCAGTCCCCGTAGGGTGCCCCTCACCAGGGTATCTGAGCTTTTCCCGGCATGCACTTTTGTGCATACATAAAGGCAGGTTTCTCTCCTCCGCTGCAGACAGCAGAGACTCTGCTCTGTTTGTTCGCTGTGTGGTGATGTTGTGGGGAGGCTGACTGAAGCAAGGCTTGCGTTTACTGTGAAGGTGCTGAGGTTTGTGGTTACCTTGATTTCTTCAGAGAAGTGGTTACAGATTTGTGGGCCAGTCACAGTGACTGCTCCACCTCCTTGCTCCAGAGGGTGAGAATTTGTGTCTGAGAATAACATTGCTGTTTTGGAGTTGGGCCAGTGCTACATTGTGCTTTGAGAGTGAGGACCAGGGTCCTGAATTCAGAAGGCAGAGGAAGGAGTGGGTCACTATGGGCACAGACTCTTTGAAGCTTTAGTAGTTGTAATTTCAACAAGAGTGGCGTCTCTGGGAGCTCTGTAGTGAGGTGTGATTCCACAGACTTGTAGACTGTGTGTGTTTGAATAGGTACAGCTGTGCCCAAATCTGACACTGTGTGTACAGATGTGGTTATCTGCAGATGCTGCTCTCTGGTTTCTAGACAGACTCTCCACTCTCTGCTCTGCTGAGAGGAGCATGACATTAGAGCTGAGGAGTTCTGGACAGTGCTCCTAAACTGTTTCCTGGATCTGGCCTTACCTCCTGCTCTTTCTGCCACCCTGAGCTGGGAGATGGAGATGTCTGACACAGAGCAGAAGTGTATTTCTGGACCTTCTTGTATGCTAATTCCTCCAGAGACATCTGCTGAAGGAAGGGGTCAGAAAATGAGTGGCTTATCCAGGTACAGAAGGAGAGGAGATGTTGAAACCATATTGGCATGGAATTCTGACAGGTATGTGCAGTAAAGAGTGGGCTAGGACATGGGTCTGTGGGACCTGTGCTGTGGTGTTGTGTCCAGTGTTTGCTTGCCTGGCCTTCGTGTTGCTACATGACAAAGGATACTGACGTCTGTAGGCCTGCCAGGCAAGCAGGGACAAGTGTCTCTTGGTAGTTTGATGCAGCTGATGCCATGTGCTTGCCTGCCGGCTAGCTGACCCCATGAAGATGATGCTGGTTGGCCAGGAGGATCCTGGACATGGTGGGTGTCTTCTATGTCTGTGCCCTGAATGGGTGCAACTTGACTCCAGGAGAGACCTGTAGCAGCAGTGCCTGTGCACTGTTTGAAGGGGCTTGGTGTGCCCTGAGGTCCCGGCTCTGCATAGAAAAAGAGAGAGTGCAAAGATGGTGCTCTGCAGTCAGCGTTAGTGATTGCAGCTTGGACGTGCTCTGACAGGAGGGGTGTGCTCCCTCCCAGGGCAAGTGTGGACCTCCAGCCTGGCGAGGCTGATGCTCTCCACACTGCACCCTGAGCTGGCCTCTGACTGAAGGGCTTTATGAGCTGGGACAAGAAGGGGCTACTTCTCCATGTGTGCTTTTGATAGCATTTTACTTGCAGCATGTCTGTGCAGGACTTTGGGTGATCACTGTTAAAAAAGGCTACCCAAGTATACTAAAGAATTGCCTGTAGCTGAGGAGGGAACCAAACCTGGTGTTGCTGAACTCCAAGCATTTGTGCATGAGGAGTCAATGAATTTTTTTGTGGCACTTCTATGTCCCTCACATGCTGGAGTGTTTCTTGGGATGATGCAGAAGACACAAATGCAAGGAAGCATTGAGATGGTTGAGAGGAATGTCTTCTTACAGATGGCACCTGAACTCTGGAGACTGTTCTGCAAAGTAGCTTCAGCTGAGATTGTGGAGAACGTGTATCCCAGAGAGTTAAATTGAAAATAAACTGGAAGTCCTGGGAGGTAAATGTCAGGGAGTTACAGTCCTTGCAGGACAGAGCAGTTGCAGTGGAGGTGTGTGTAAGGATGTGGACCTGAGGACTGTGGGGTAGTGGCACTGCTTGTGAAGTATGTTCTTGCTTCGTGTTGCATCAGGAGAGTTTGCTATGTTTTGCTTTCTCTCCCCCTTTATATGCTTGGGAAACAGGTCTGATGCTTCAATATGCAAGTTCTCAGGCCTGGAGAACAGCAGATTTCTGTCTGTTGCTATTTTGGGTGAGGGTTTGCTGGTTTCTCTTAGAATGTACAGGCAGAACAGATGCCATGAGCCGTGGGACCTCACCCCAGCATACAGTAAACTCTCAGGCTGTGGTTGTTTGGGATGTTACCTTCCTGGGTGCTGAGGAACAGCTTGAGGCTCTGACACAGGCAGGACTCCTGCCAGCCAACCTTTCTGCCCCCTCCTGGGGTGCGGTGGCCTGGGTTTGCAGTGCTGGCAGGGCAGGTGCAGCCTCTGCATGTGCAGGAGCTCCTCTCCAACAGGGCAGCATCCAGCAAGTGACGTCTGTAACCTGGTGGTGCAGATGTCCTGTACTTGGGGAGTGATCAGTGTAGCAAAAATGTCCTTTTTGGAGGTCCCTTCTGCTCCCTCTCCAACCTTCACTGTGTGTGAGAGAGCACAGACCAAGCTGAGCTTCCTTTGTTACCTGGGTTTTGAGACCCCCTAGGACCAGGATGGGGGTGCTGCCTAGCCCAAAGGAGAACTGCTCACTTATCACACACTAAGATGTAGCTTGAGGTCAGCCTTCGGTGCCTGCGCACAAGAACTGAGGTGTGAGATGTGGCCATGGCAAAACAAGGCTGGCCTGGAGTTTGCTTCCTGCACTGTCCCGGGCTCCACTGCCTGTACACAGACAAGACATTTGCCAAAGCAGTGGCGTCCATCCTGCTTTCAAGGCCCTGAAAATGCTTAAAATGTTGACTGTGCTCTTGTGGCCCAGCTGCTGGTGGCTTGGCCATGTTTCATTCAGCTTCTGGCTTGGATGTGTTTCTTAGAGCACATTCCCATGGGCTGTTCACTAGATGAAGCAGGGCCAGGTTGGCAGGAGGACATAAAGCCTAGTTCACCTTTTACTTTACTGTGGTTCTAGCAAGAGGGCAATAACTTAAAGCTGGCACATAACAACAGCAAACGGGGAGGGTGAGGTGGAGATGCTGGATGCTGACAGGGGTAAAGGCAATCCACTGTGGAGGTCTACGGCAGGGAATTTCCACTGGAGAAGACTGACAGAAATGCCTGAAGGAATGATTTTCAGCTAGAGTGGTCTGTGCAGTGGGGTCTTCATCACCATTTGGAGCTGTGACCTGTGTTGCTGTGCCATTCCAGCAGGAAATCTGCTCTGGGTCTCAGATGTGCTCCTCATATGTGTCTACAGCCAAGTCCTGAGGTGCCTTGCAAGTACTTGTTCATCCTCTCAGTAGCCCTGCTGTGAAGGCTGATTTTTATCCCCATTCTCTAGTTGGAAAATAGAGGCAGAAAGGGCTCTGATTGCCTTTGAGGCTCTGTCTGCAGTGTGGCAAAGCTGTTTTCTGACAGCTTGAGTTTGCTGTGCAGGGTATTAACAACAGTAAGAGGGGAAGATCTGTGCTTTCAGGAATACCATCTCATTTTTTGGCTGTCTGCCTTGGGATAGCTTGAGTTCGGTGCTCTTCGGTGTGTAACTCTCAAGCAGTAACCTTATAAAAGGTTCTTCGAATTGGCCAGCTGTCAAGGTCTACCGGTTGAGCTGGCTTTTGTACACCTTTCATACTAATAAAGGTGCTGTGGGCTAAATTATGTGCCTGGTGGCATCTTTACAGGGCTGGTGACCTTGAGGATGGACTTGGGCAGCTAAGTGAAGTTCTGAGTGCTTGTGCGTGAGAAATAAAAGGCAACAGGAAAATGTGCAGAGTGTGCAGGGTGCTGATTTCTGCTGAATCCTCCATATCCCTCTTGATAGCTGGAAAGCAGCTGGGTGGTTTGCCCTGTTGCAAGAAGCATCTGAAGCAGCTGGCGATAACCCCTATGCTCCCACAGGCCCAGTAATTCAGAAGAGGTTTTTCTTATGCTACTGGGAAGTCTGGCTCCTCATGACCACTGGTCCAGGAAGCCAGTAGCAGCTGAGCCCATGATCCCATTTCTGCCCAGGGGTAACATCCAGGCACTTCAGAGAAGAGAGCCTGCTTCTAGCACCCAGAGTGTGTCCTCAGAGCTACTTTGCCCATTTCCTTCTAAAATGTAGCTAGGGTTGTGTTGTCACTCTGACCCAAGGCTTTGCATAGTCTCCTTGGCAGCCTTATCTCGTACTCCCCTTGGTAAGTGAGGCTCCCCACCTTATGGAGGAGCAGATCGGGTGTACAGTCGCAGGCTAAGGAAGAGGAGTTGCCCACCAGGCATCTTTTTTGTTGCAGGCAAGCTGGTCCTGCAGCTGTGTTGAACTGCCATTCTGAGGAGTGTGCTTCTGGCTCCCGGCAGGCAAGGAGGGAGGCTGTGAGCTGGCTACCTCCTGCCCGCAGCGGGGTACTGGAGGAGTCGCAGAGCTGTGCGGGAAGCTGTGGAAGTGGCAGTCTGCCATAGGCCTGTGCAACTCGTGACTCTCCTGCAGCACATGGATACAGATACTGCATTTTCCCGTATTTTAAAGTAGGAAATTAAGTGCTGGGAGTGTGGTGAGGGAAATTGGAGGCTTTATGGCCTTCAGACTGGCACAGTCTGTTCCCTGGACACCCCATTCATGTCCTTCCTTTTTGGCTTGCTGGTCAACATGCTGGGGCTGGTGAATAAGTGGAAGGAAAACTTGGCACTGGTGATGGAGAAATGGCTTGTTAAGATTTGGCAGACAGGGCAGTTAATTTAGCCTCTGTGGTGGCCTGGGTCGAATGCCACACTGGAGCATGTTTGTGTTTAATGGGGAGCAGAGTCTGAAAAATGCCAGGTCAGTTCAATGGGCTTTGCTGATGTGGCAGGAGCTTGAGCTGGCGATGCTCTTTGCAGGGCATGCGAATTGTGCTGGTGGGGTACTGCCCTGCAGGGAGCTGCTGCGGGTGCCCTGCATGCATGGGAGTCTGCAGGTGTTCACACACACATGCACCAGCACACCCTCACCTGTGAAATCCTGGCCTTCAGCACTGCTGAGGGTGGTCACAGGCTTGCAGCCCCCAGGAGCCCAGCCTGTTGGGTGCCAGCTGAGAGGCTGGGCAGGCTTGGCTTACCTCCCTTCTCTCTTCCTTGTCTGCATAGGTACTGAGCTGTAGAGATTTGTTTTATTTTTCCTCTGGTTTTTGCCTTGCTAATGTTGAGGATTAAAATCCACTGCCTTGGACTTATGAGCAACTGTTTCAAGTGAGACTCTTGCCCTGCTGATCAGAAGGCAACAGATGTAGGCCTGAGAAACCTGTCTTGCTCCTGGCAGCTCCTGCACGCGAGGATAGCAGGGTGATAGTGTGGAGAAGGGGGTGCAGCCAACGCTGGGTGCATCCCCACTCTGCAGATGGCCACCTCTCAACCCCCAGTGCTGCTTGAGAGTGGTGTGTCCCCTCATTTTGAGCTGTCCATGAAGGTAATGAGAGAAATACATTTTAGGGTGAACTCGGACCTGGTTTCCCTCTCTTTAGCAACAAGCTGGAGTGCCGTGTCTTTGTGCATGCACTGGATGGCCAGGCATGGCTTTACGTTTCATGATGTGCCTTCGCTGAACAAAATGGAAGGTGTTTCCAGCCGTTCTGCAGCATTCTCTCCCCTTCTGCTCTTGGTCCTTGCTTGCTGCTCTGCTCACTGGACTCTAAGCGAGCCCTTGGTTCTCAGCCCTTTGTCACTGGGCAGCTTTGAAATAAGTGCTGAAGATCATTGTGGTTATGGTCTGGGGTTAGGAGCTGCATTTGAAAACTCTCCAAAAAGGAGCTATTGCTGTTTTTTTGCCATGTGAGCTTGTCATGAGAGTCATGAAGCACAGCTGACTGAAGCTGCGTTACTGGGGGCTGTATACAGCGTGTATGCGCTCTCTTCCTTGTTGGGTGCCAACAGAGCATCCTCTGTGCGCAGGCAGTGGCACTGTCTCAGGCGTCTTCCTGGGATCTCTGACATGGCTGTTGCTTTAGGGCTGAGAGCCTGCCTGGGAGCAGAAGTGTTGGTGCTGAGCAGGCTTTTTGGAGGGGGAACACTGTGCAGCATTGCCATATTCTTTGTCCCATGGAGCAAGTGGCAAGGAGGTTGTGGCTATTTCTTGCCTGCCCGTCAAAGTCTTGTTGCCTGTTCCCCTGTGGGGTGGTGGAGTTGGGTGTCCTGGGAAGGCGCTGCATGGCTTGGCCGGCAGGTTTGCCACGTGCACTGGGTGTCCTTATTAGCAGATCTCTCAGCTCCCCTGGCCCAACAGAGAACACAGTTAATTCCTGCCCCCCACCCTCCCTTCTTTTTTTAAAGATTAAAATATTCTAAGAACAGAAAATTGCTTGGAGCACAGCTGTGACTCCCCTGGGGCTGGCCGTTGGGTGATGCTCTGCCCAGTCTGCCCTGGACGCACATACCTGCCTGAGGGGTGTTTGCTCCCTGACTTTGGATTATCTGGACCTCTTCCTATGCTTCCTGCATCCTGCTCAGGGGAGTGAGGCCTGTGCCCCCTTCCCACCGGGGAGCAGGAAAGGGGTATTAGGGCAGCTCTGAAATGGAGAGCATTTGGGCACTCAGTGAAGCCACTGCAGTTGGGATGCTGAAGAGGTCTTGTTTTCCGTAGCTGTGTGCGCAGAGCTGGGAGACTGCCTCTCCACAGCCTCTGCTTGGGAAGGAAAAATGTATGCCATAGCTGCCTCGCAGCAAGCTCACAGGCTCCCCAGCCCCCTGCCTCGCTGCTGCTGCTTCTCTCTTACTAAACTACTGGGTTATTTTTAACTTGGAAAAATTACAACCCAAGATTTGCATTCTCTACCCCCAGTGGAGGGCTGGAGGCAGGATGTGGGGGAGGCACTGCGGAGGGCTGGGAATGCAGCTCACCGTTTCGACAGGCCTGTTTCCAGGGGCTCGTGCCCCCTGCAGCACTCTGCCTGCCGGGCTCCGCATGCTTGCCAAGCTGCGAGGCTGCGCAGAGGGGAGGCTGCTTCTCTGCTTAACGCGGCTGGAGTTTCAGCCTAGATTCCCATGGCGAATGCAGGGAGCAGCTGCAGACACATAAACAAATCCTGCTGCAGCAGGATGTGGGGAGACAGCCGGGCTCTGGGCTGCCAGGCTGCTTGCGTGACAGCCTGCAGACAGGTGGCTTCTGATGGGGGCTGGATACCTCCTTCAAAGAGTATCCCACAGAGAAGCTCTTGGGTGATTGAGCATGTTGTGAGGAGCAGCCGTCTGGGTTGCCCAGTGGAGGAGTCTTTGCTGGGCCATGCAGCCATCCCTATTTCAGTTTACTGAGAGCTGGTTGGGAGGAGCCAGGGAGAGAAGTGTCACTCTCGCGCTGTATTGCTCTTTCTCCCTCCCCTAGCTCAGCCCCTTCAGTGTTTTGGAGGCAGTTGTCTTGTCAGTGCTGGTCTCCCATGCCTGGATCTCCCCGAGTGAGCAGGAGCATCTCTCTAAACCCGGTGGTAGGGCCATGTCTCTGCAGAGCCCCTTCTCTGTGCAGCCCACAGGAATGTAGTTGCCTGAGTCCCTCTGGATTGCACCACAGATACTCAGGCTTCAAGGTCCGGTAGCTCTGCTGGCTGAGACGTGTCTGCACAGCCCTGCCTGGAAACAGGAATTGATAAGGTAGCAAGAACCAAACAGCACCAGGGGACTGCAGATGCTTGTTTCTCTGCTGTTTGGTGCCTTGGAGAAGCATGTTGGTCAAGCCAAGCAAATGAAGGACAGTGTCAGGCTCTGAGTTCTGCTCTCGCTCTGCCCCAGCTGGACCCCTGGGTCCTCTCTTGCTGCTCACCTGCGCTGTGAATGCATCAGGTAGGGAGGGTGGCTGACGCCTGGTTGTCCTCGGGCTTGCTGTCTGCCTTTCCAACAGCAAAACTGCTGAGGGTGGAGAGTGTTCTGGAGGCCCCTCTGATGGACAGGTGCTACCAGGCCCTGGGGATCTCTGCTCCAGCTTGCCTCGGAGAGCCTGCCAGAGCCCACCAGTCCTGGCCTGCCATCTGCTGTTCTATGATGATGCTCCTAGTGATTAGGGCAGGAGTAGCAGGGCAATGCCTGGCCAGTACTTATTTCCCCTGTCTGTCTTCAGGCAGACGCAGGCACCCTTGCTCCTTTGGGAATGATCTGCATTTGCTTGCCAAGGCTGGTCGCTTCCTCCCCAGCACACTGATCCAGCTTGGCCTGACATGCTCCTGGTTGGTGCACTGATGTAAGGGGCTCTCCAGGCCACAGGATGGGACGTGCCATGAGATGCTGGTGTTATTCCTGTGCCTCTGACCAGTGCGAAGTACCAGGACTCTGGGAGTTCCTGCTGGAGCAGCAGTATTAATGCCTTAGCTCTGCAAAGGCCTGAAGGGTTTCATGTGATGCCTGATCCTGATACAAAAATGACATGGGTCCGTGTCATCCATGCATGGTAGGGAATGGCTACTGACTACTCTCTCCTTTCCTCAAGGCCATAAGGTTTGTTGTCAGGCATGAGACACTGCTCCTCTATGTTTGAGCCCAGGGCTGCCACCACAAGGACAGCAGGCGGTGGGGAGCAGAGCAGCTCTCAGGCTGCCAGGACTGTAGCAGCACCGCTTGCCCCCTAAAGAGCTGCTTCTGCAGCTTGTGTGAGGCAAGGGGGAATGTCCCTGCCACCCCAATATGGTGTGTACACACAAGTACAGCTGCTGAGACTGGCATAGGGGTTGGTGGTGTGTGGCAAAAGAGAGATCAGGACCGTGTGAGATGTGTGAGACAGTCATCTGAAAGCTCTTGGTTGCCCATTGCTTGGTGCGCTTTGTTGCTGCCTTGTGTTTGGAAGGGCTGAGCAGGGTCCACGTGCTGCTGCTGTGGGAGCTGCCTTGCAGCTCTCTGCTGCCGAGAGTGCTGGCTCCCGCTTTAGAGAGATCTGAATCTTCTCATCAGTCTGTACTTTGACCTCTGGCAGCCTTTCTCAGGGCAGGTTAGCACATCTTCTGGTACCAGAGCAGCAAGGGTGTGCTGAGTCTCCCCGGCTCCACCTGGACTAGCTGCAGTCCGTGAGCCTGGCTTGCTGCTGGCCTGCAGGCCTGGGCAGCAGGTTTGGACCCAGCACCCCTGACTAATCTCTTTTCCTTCAAGCTGTGACCAGACAATGAGGAGATGCAGCACTTCCTGAGGTGCTTCAGCAGAGCAGATCTGCTTGTCCGAAAATCAGTAATTTCATGGCATGGCTGTGCAGTTCTCCTCTCTTTATCTCCCTGCCTTCCTGCTTTTCCTTTGGGGCTGCATGCAAAGTGCTGTGCCTGTTTGGGATCTGTATTTTCAAGGGATCCTTTCTGTAATCAGAACTGTAGGAGGGAGGAGAGAAAGGACACATGATGTTGAGGAGGTGGGCGTGGCTTGCGCCCCTCCTCTGGAAGGAAGCATCACCATAAGTCTGCTGACAGATGGAGGTTGGACGCTTCTTGATGCCCCTATTGCAAAGGAACTGCTTGCAGTGAGACCTTGTCCTTGGCACCTCCCCAGAGCCTGAGCCCGCTGTGCTGTGCCTGGTGCTGCCCCTGCGCCTGGGAAGGGGACCCTCGGGCTGCGGGGAGCATGGCTGGCAGACGGGGTCACCCCAGAGAGGGTGCATCTCCAGCAGAGCCAGTGCCAGCTAGTTTAGGGGATAAGTGAGAATGTGTGGAACCAGGTATACTGTTGTAGAGTATTTCTCTGGTTTGTAATAAGCAGGGGGGCCTCAAGCCCGAAGTGTGGGGCTCTCATTCCCCTTGAATGTCTTTGATGAACCACAGAATGAGTTCATCTTCCGGTCTGCCATGTAGGAAACGCAGCTAGGAGAGCTGCTGATCTCTAAATGCTGGCTTTTATCTCCTGCTGAGGGCAGGCACCTGAGGCATGGACCACAACTCGTGTCTTCAGAGTGTTTTAAGAGTTTTGTGAACCTGTGGTGTCACTGTGTGCTCCCAGTTGGCAGTGCGCTGTCACCTTGGACTGAAAGTATTTGCTGGATGGGTTCCTCACCTCGTCCATGGTGCAAAGCAGATTCTTCTCCCACTGGACCCAGTTTGCTTTGCTTCAGGAGCAGGTGTCAGGGCTCTTACTTCTGGCCTGGGACCCGAGTATCCCAGAGACCTGCTGAGAAGCAAATGCAGTCACTTCGCTGGATTTTTATCACGCCATTGAGATGTGGTGTGCATGTGCAGGGTGCTGAGTGGCTTGGTTGTGTCAGTGAATGTTTGCCACGCCTGTGGTCTGAGAATCAGAATTGAAATGTATGGTGTACTAGCACACATCAACTTACAAGTGACTGCTCATGGCCTGTGGCTGCAGCCCAAGGCTGCTGCCTGTTTCTGCTCTTCGCTGCAGCAGTCTTGGAGGGGCTTCAGTGCAGAATTCCTACTTAAAAAGTGAAAAGAAAGAGTGCAGGTTTTCTGAGTGTATTATCACCAGTGTTTCTGGCATATAGGTGGACGTGCCCACATGCACCTGTGGGCGCCCCTTGTCCTTCAAGAGGTGGCTTGTGAGCACTGCTTGCTCTTTGAATCCCAGCTCCTGTTGTGCTTCGTTCTTCCCTTGGAGAAAGCCACATGCTTCTTTTGTTTATCCTTTGAAGAGGATCGACAGTCTCTAAGGACCTGACGGTTGGGTGTTGATTTTTGTTTTAACTGCACACATTGTTTCCTGGCTGCAGCTTATTTCTACAGATAAAATCTGTTCTTTTTCCCCTTCGAAGAAGGAAACCACCTGCTTCTTGCAGGCAGCTGAACATGGCACTGTATTGCAGGGATGTGCTCTAATAAAGTAAAAGAATTCTCATCTGTGCTACTGTGCTCAATAAGGAGCTTTCTTGGGCAAATGCCATCAGTTTCTGCAGATGCTGAGGCCTCTGCTTTATCTGAGTCTGTAGCCCTTTTGACCGGTGGTGCCAAGCCTGGAGGCCTGCAGACATGACCTCTGGGGAGCAGGCAGGGCTGTGCTCACGCCTGGCCCCAGGCAGATCCGGTGCCTCACTGCTGCTTGCAGGCTGGGGCTGAGCTGGCCTCCGGGGACCCTCTGCAGCTGGTACAGCTGTGCAATGGGGCGAGGGGCTGGGGTGCACCGGGGTGGTCAGAGAGGGGAGGGCAGGGCAGGGCATGAAGATGGTAGCCAGGGGAACGGAGCTGGGAAGTGAAGGCAAAGCAAAAGCAGGACTGTGTTCAGAGCTGCCGGCTTCTACCTTCCTTGCCACACTGCAGATGTGATTTTCCTGCAGGAAATGAAAGTTGCTCTTTGGATAAAGGCTATGAATAAAACTAACTTTTTGGAGTGCCTTGTTGTGTCCGTGACTGAGGGGCTGTTGGAGCATCTGTTCCTGTTGGGAAGCAGAATGCTTGAGAGGATATCAGTGAAAGTCTGTAACAGGGGAATGCCAGCCTGCACTTGGAGATTGTGCTTTGTATGTTTAAAGTCATCTGTGGGGCCTGTCCTTGTTGTATGGGTATCTTGGGAGCAGGAGTTGGGGAGAGGGAAGGGCTGAGGCAAGACCAGATCCCTGTCCCCAAGGGAAAGACAGGGGCAGCCCCTGACCGTGCCATGTGCCTTGCTGATTTTGAGGACTGTTCCCGGTTTCTGTGAACCATAGAATCATTTAGGTTGGAAGAGACCCTTAAGATCATTGACTTCAACTGCAAACCCAACACTATCAAGTCCACCACTAAGCTATGTCCCTAAGCATCACATTTACACTTTTAAACACCTCCAGGGATGGTGACTCAACCACTTCCCTGGGCAGCCTGTTCCAATGCTTGACAACCCTTTCTGTGAAGAAATTTTTCCTAATATCCAATCTAAAACTCCCCTGGCACAATTTGAGGCTCTTTGTTCTTGTCCTATTACTTATTACATGGGAAAAGAAAATGACCCCCACCTCTCTACACCCTCCTTTCAGGTAGTTGTAGAGAGCAGCAAGGTCTCCCCTCAGCCTCCTTTTCTCCAGTCTGAACAACCCCAGCTCCCTCAGCTGCTCCTCATAAGACTTGTGCTCTAGAGCCCTTGCCAGCTTCGTTGCTCTTCTTTGGGTACGCTCCAGCACCTCAATATCTTTTTTGTAGTGGGGGCCCCAAAACTGAACTAAAGCTTCATCCCCTGCACCATTCCACGACAGTGCTTGTCCTCTTGGGACCCAGAGGACTGGCCCTGTTTGGCTGATCCTCAGCTGTGTATGTGTTATATTACATGGAGGACGCCTTTTTGCCCGGTATCTTGGTGATCAATGGACTTACAGTAGCCCAGCCTTTTTTTGGGGGATGCACTGCAAAATCAACTGGAGTTTCAGATGCGAGGGCTCACCAGCAGAGTCTCCTAAAAGGCAAGTAGGATGTCAGCTGAGGGCAACTTGGATGGTGCAGACTCATCCTGTTGCCTGCTCTTGGAATATGTAACCTGTGGGCATAGTCCTCTACTGCTTGTTAACACATGCTACGTTTTCAGCTTGTTGGCTGTGGAGACGGTCAGTCTTGTGGGCCAGTCGAATTACAGCTCGTTCCCACAAGATGCATTTTAATGTAATTCAGTCTTAGGTGGTGTTGGTGCTCTCTGTGATGAAGCTCCTCTGCGCTGTTGGAATAATCCTTGTCTAGCTCTCACTGTTTTGCAGTGAAAATCTTTGCAGTGCCTCAGGCTGTCTTTTTTGTAAGGTTTCAACAGGAATGGATGTTGTTTTTGAGGAAGAGGTTACAGAAAAAGGCAAAATTTAATCTTTTACCTGTCCTTGTAAAAATTCAGCCAGCCTCAGCAAAGCACCAGCCTCTGAAAACAAACATTTGATTTTCAAAAAAGCTGTTTGTCACTGTGCTCTATTCCCTTTGCACCTGAATGAAGGAGGGCAGAAGCCTGTTACCGCAACTGTCTTTGTGTTACCTTAAATGGAGAAGTTGTCTTGCTCTCAAACCTAGTCCTCATTCTCCTGCTGAGCCTTAGACAAGGACCCACAGGAATTGCACGGGTAAAGATTTCTCCCATCCCAAGTGTCTTGTCAGCCGTGTTCCAGCCGTGCTCCAACAGCAGCTCTCATCCTTCAGTCCTATCCCTAGCCTTCATTTTCTTGGGAATGGGTAGACGTGGCCCTGAAGGCATGTTGCAGGCCAGAGACTTCTAGCACAGATCTTCTGCCTTTTTCCTTTTGGCAGCCCCTTTCCAGCCCCACTCTGTCTGCAGTTCCAGGCTTTCTCTCAACCCTAACTCTCCCTTTTTGGGGGAAACTGTAGAGAAGGCTGCTGAGCCATGTTCCAGACCAAGGGTTTCTCTAAGCCCCAGTCTCTTTGTAGGCCCCCGCTTTGCTTTGGTAGCCCGTTTCCATCCCTGCTTCAATTGCATGTCCAGACTTTCTCTTTCCATCAGTGTTACCCTAACCCTAATTTTATAGCTGAACCTTTTGACAATACCTGCTGTCCAAAAGATGATTCCCAGCCAAGGCCTCTGGGCAACCTAAAATAATCTTTGGCAGCCCGTTTCTAACCCTGTTCCAACTGAACCCCATGGCTTTTTCTTTCTGTCAGCCTTAACCTTAGTTCTTACTTTCCATCTGAGCCTTAAACGTGGAAACCAAGATGAAAGAGTTCTCCCAGACCAGGTCTCTTGGCAGCCCCCACTTGGCTTTGGCAGCCCCTTTCCAGCCACAGTCCAGCTGCAGCTCTAGGCTTTCTCTCAGCCCTAAGCCTAACCCTCGCTCTAGGTCTCATTTTCCCACAGAAAAACAAAGGTGGCCCCACAGCCATTGCCCAGATGAAATCTTTGACCTAGCCCAGCTCTCTTGGTAGCCCCAGCCCAGGCTCAGCTGTAAGCTCTCCCTTTCACTCAACCCTAACTCTTATTTTTTTGTGAAGAACTGCAGGGAAGATCCCTAGCCCATTGCTCACACCAAGGCTTTCTCTCAGCCCAGGATTCTTACAAGCCCTTGCTTTCCTTTGACAGCCCCTTTCCAGCTTCGCTCCAGCAAAAAAACCTGGCTTTCTGCTTCTCAGCCCAAAGCCTTGGTGATTTTCCAGCGAAGCCATAGAGAAGTCTCCTACTGATTACCTGGACCAGTGATTTCTCCCATCCCAGGTCTTTTGGCAGCTGCCAGCTACTTTTGCAGCCCCTTTCCAGCCCCACTCCAGCTGCAGCTCTGAATTTGTCTCAGCATTATCCCAACCCTAATCTTATATAGGTGAACATTGGACAAGGTCATCCTTGTGGAAGGTTTCTGCAAGCCCAGGTCTTCTGCCAGCCCCCACTTTCTTCTAGTGAGCCCTTTCCATCCCCTCTCAAAGTGCAGCTTTTGTCTTTCTCTCAACTCTAGCCTTAATTTTACATCTGAACCCCAGACAAGGACTGCCAGATGAGTCTTCTCCCAGGCCAGGTGTTCTGGCAGCTCCTATTTTGCTTTGGGGGTGCTTTTCCAGCCCCACTCCCCCTGGCTGGCCTGTGCACCCAGAGATCCCGTTCCCCAGGCTTGCCGGTGACACAGAGCAGAATTGAGGTTCAGTGGGGTTCCTTTCCTGGTACCTAAAAATTTTATGTGCAAATGTCTGGATTATTATTTTTTTTTTAAAGTTAGAAAACTGCTATTTCAAAGTCGAGCGGTTGGTCAGGGATTGTGCAACATTAACTCGCTTCCCTTTTCCCCTTCTCCTCGTTTGCTCTCAGGGGGTGGCACAACAGCTGAGCCTTCTCCTGTCTGGAGGGCTGATGAAGGATGCGGATGCTAGCACAGACAGGCTGCTCCTTCCCAGTTTTGGATTCAGGCTTAGAATTTGGATTCTGGCACTGCTGTTAGCATGCAGCATTGGTGGGCAAGGCTTTTCCCGTGGAACAGCCATCTACAGAAGTTAAATTAATAGTGCTTGTGCAACCTTCACTGTAGCATTTTCAAGCATTTCAGTGCTTCCATCGGTGTTCTTTAAATATCCTCTTGAGATGTGAGGTTGTGTGGTTGAAATGCAGCTGAGGCCCCTCAGCACCACAGAGCACAGGCTCCTGGAGCGGGGGGAGAGGTGCTGGTCTATGGGGTGGGGAGCAGATGCTCCTGCTGCTGCCCAGGCCTGGAAGCAGTAGTGCTCTGGAGCTGGCATCACACACTGTCATAAAGAACTTCTTTATGGGCACAACTAATTTTGCAGCCTGTAAAGTAGTTTTAGGGTTCTCATGTGGCTTTTTAAAGGTGACCTGCAAAGATTTCACAGAAAAGGAGCCAAGTGCAGGTTGTGGAGTGCCTGTGGTGAGGGGTACGAGCGCTGCCCAGCTCTGACCCCAGCTGCCCCTCGGAGCATGGCCAGCACTGCTGTGTCCCTTGTGCCGGGGCCAGCAGGCAGCAGCCTGCAGAGGAGCCGCTCTCTGCTGCTCTGGGGGAGCGGGTGAGAGATGTCAGGATTGTGCCTCTGGTGGAAAATCTGCATATTTTATATTTTCCTGGTGTGAAACTGCAGCCTCTGAGTCTGGGAAATTCTTTCAAAAAAGCAACTCTGAGGTTTAAAACCTCTTTGAAACCCTTTCCTTTTCTTGGGAAAAACAAGACCTTGGAAGAACGTAGCAAGCTGCAAGCTCTTCCTCCTGCCAGACTGGGTGGCTAGCACTCTGCCTCCCCTGGGATTGCTCTCCCCCAGCCCATCAATGCTCCCGGAAAGCTGAAAATGGTTGTTGCTCCCCATCCCTGGGGCAATTATTTGATCCTCTGCAGCTGATGTGAGCTATTCTCGGAGCTAACAGCTGGCCCGGGCAGGGTCCTGGGTTGGGGGCTGTGCACCCCCAAAACCTGGCCTGGGTTAAGGAAGGAGCACACAGTATCCTGGACTGTGAGCTGTTGCCCAGCGAGTTGCCTGCTCCAGTGGTGCCCCATTAGCAGCCCTCAGTGCTGGGCTTCCCATGGTGGGGCCTGCTCCTGCAGAGCACATGCCCACGTGCAGAGGCTCCTCCGTGCTGTCTGAGGACCTGCGGTTCCCAACATGAGCTTGATGTATGAGCAAACTTCACACAGAGCTCACTGTTGCCGTCACACAAGGTGATGAGATGAGTATTAGAAATTATTTATTCTTCTGCAATATTCTTCTGCAGTAAGCACCATCAGTTCTGGAAGCAAGGTTATGGGTGCTGACACATGGTTAGTATCTGTCGGGGAGCTTTGTGCACCCCTGCTGCATCAGGATTTCCCTCCTGGTTGCCCTTAGCCTAGCAGGGTAGGAAGTGTGTGTTGCAGCAGGCGTCTTCCCGGACAGACTGAAGCAGCAGAACAATGCTGCTTGCTGTGGTTACAAACCACTAGCTATGCAGTATGTGAATGAAATTAATATTAGAGAACATCATTTGAGACTTTGTTGTCTTTAAAGTTTCAAAACCTGGCCAAAAATATGCTTCTCCGGTTATATTGGGGGACTTCTCTGGGTCATGACTTTGAGACTGCTATGAGATAAGTCTGTGGTTATCTGAGATCCATTTGGTGGGTAAAGGGGGACCCTGAAGAGCTGCTCCTTTTAGCCCTGTGTACCAATTGCAAGCAAGCTAGCATTGTAACTATTTTTGCAAACAACGTACTAGGAATTCTTTGGTGTCCTGTGGCAATTTGTCTTCTAGATTTCCTGCTTCCAGCACTGAGACTTGCAACATTTCTTATAGCCTTGCGGTTGCAGCAGTGTTTCAGGGTTTCTCTATGGACCTCACATGCCATCACAATGGCTGTGCAGGAGATGACGTGGGCGGGTGCCCGTGGGCACACTGGGACACACTCAGAGGGTTCTGCCACACATGCCTGTCACCCAGCCCTGCTGTTGGCCCGAGGACTTCTCGGATTGGATGGCAACAGTGATACTTACGACACATTCAGCTCTTTGGGTGGATGTGAGCCTGAGAACAAAGTCTGCTGGGTCAGCCTGACCTTGCAGTAGCTCCTCCAGGTGGGTCCAACTCACAGAGGGGCTGTGATATGTTCTCCTGGGCTGGCCCCTGCTCTGCACAGGCAGCGTGTCTGGGGATGCGCTTCTGGAGGCTCAGTAAAAGAGCTGGGGGTACTTTCTTGCTGGGGGATGGCTCAGCATGGTTGGAAAAAAAAGGCTGGAAGCTATTCTTGGTGGGGCTGGATGCTAAGGACTGGCTGGTGACCTCCTCTGGGCAATGTGCTCTGAAGTGGTGTGCCGGTGGCACAGCAGGCAGGGTCCCAGCGTCCCCTGTGCTGGACAGACAGATCTGGAGAGGGGCTCTTCCTTGCCAAAACTGTCTGGCACAGAATTCTCCCAGACTTCCCCAGCCTCCTGAATTTTCCCCATTTGGTCTCAGTCATGCCAGCTCCTGCAATCATTGGATATGCTGTGAAATTGCTGGTCACCCCAAGCAGAGTTTTGTCTTGGATTTTCCTGGGAGTTGAGTGCAGAAAGGATGACTGCCTTGTTATTTTCAGCTTCAGTCCTCTCTGACTCCAGGCTGGCCTTCCTCAAAGCACAGCCCCAGGCATGCAGAGCAGCAGGAGAGAGCTGGGGTCCAGCCGCGTGTGGCATTCCTCCTAGTTTTCCAGTGTGGGGGCTGCCTGCCTGCTCTTTTTAGCCCTCTATACAGGATATAAATATAATATAAAATAATAGGAAGAGAGAAGCAAGATAGGTGGTGAAAGCCAAGCACTGGCCCTCACAGGAGCTGGGAGAGGAGGCTCTCCATAGTACGGAAGAGCAGGGACATGCTGTGTGATATATGGACGGCCCAGACAGGAGCTTTGATGTTGAATGGTGCCATAGCTTGGCTGTTGGAAGATGTCTGGGGAGAGGGAATGTGAACCCAGGCTGGAGCATCAGCTGGGCAGCGAATTTCAAGGGAAGGTGGTGGTTTAAAACAGTGGAGGAAGGTGCGGGGAGAACTGCAGCCCATGTGAATTTGCCTCTCCGAGGTGGTTTGATCCTGTCAAGGTATTGTCTGAGCACCTACCGCTTCATTTCCATGCTTCAGAGGTTTTTACGAGCCAGGAAGGATGTGTTGCCTGCGGAGCTGTAAAATCCTTGCCTTGGCATGTGGGAGACTGTGCAGAGGGTGCCCTCCACACCCTCAGCTCACCATGGTGTTTGCAGAAGTGCACTCTACCATGGGGTGATGAAAGGGACCTGTGGGGTGCCCAGAACAGTCACAGGAAGGTACTGCAGGCAGCTGGGAAGAGTGGGACCCTGAGGAGCTGGTGTGGCTGGCTCTCTTGAGCAAGCTAGTCCTACCAGCTGAGTCCCGCTTGCCAGGATCCTGTGCTTGGGGTTTGCATTAGTACCTTTTCTGCTGTGCTCAGGGATGAATCTAGCTACTGTAGACTTGGTACCTGCTCCCACCACGTACAGAAGGGTGTACTAGCTGCTCCAGAACATTTCCTGGCTCTTCTTCGTCCAGGTGCTTCTCATTCTCCTTGGCGGCTCTCTGCAGGCTGGGTGCAGGAGTGTGTGTTTCCTAGACTAATGGTGGTGTAGCAGCTGTATGTACAAATAGAGTCCTTGGTGCTCTCATTATGTTGCCCAGCTTATGCATCAATCAGAGATTGCACTTGAGGGTGAGTGCACAAGTGTGCATTTTGTTTGCTTGGGGCTAGATTTTCAGCAGATGGTGTTGAGCAAGCAAGAAACTGGATGCTTTAGTGTGGAGACATGTTGTATGGTGGAAAGTTTGGAAAGGTGCTCTGGCTTTTGTGCCAGAACCCTCCTCTCCTTCTGACGTGCAACAGGACGTAAGACAACGACAGTCTGTCTTTCCATCAGGTATGATCTTGAAAAGCATCCTCAACAGTGGCCCATCTGTGATGGCTTTGTCCTAGGCGGCCTGTGGGGCTCCTCGTGGCTGTCTGTGATAGTGCTTTAAGGCAGTGCTAGCACACAGCTTCTCCTGACTGCTGTGGTCTCAAGATGTTGTTTTCCTTTGTCTCTGCTAACGTGAATGAGTTAATGTGCTACATGGGTACTGGGCAGCACACCACGGCCAAGGCTCTGCACTTCATAGGCTTCAGCTTTGATGCTCTGCAAGCTGTGGCTAATCCAGGCCAAGATGGACTAGCTCACACGTGCCTTTGGGTATATCCCTGTTACCACTGTAGAGCTTTATTCCTTTTCCTTCATACTCTCCCAAACTTGGCTGGCGTGTTTCCGAAACACATGTTAAAAGTTCTCCTCTAGCCCTGTAGAAGATCTGTTTCTTTACAGGTTGACTAGTCTGGGTCACTGTGGCTTCTCCTTGCTTTGCTCTCAGCTCATTTTCAATGCCCCTTTTTCTCCTCCACCTGAAGTTCGTCTTGAGAAGATCTCCCATTTCTGAGGGAAAGCAGATATGAACCAACTCTGCGTGGACGTGCGCTGATGGAGCTGTGTGTACAAATGAGATAGACGATCGTTCCCCGCAGTGAGCTGTGGTTGCTTTCACAGAGCGCTTGTATGTGGTTTTGCTTGCAGGACTGGTGTGAGGCTGCATGGTGGGAGTGCTGTGCATGTCCGCGGGATTCTGGGAGCATGTGAGCTGCATGTAAGCCAGCCTCAGCCTCTGAACTGGGAAAATCAGTCCAGCTGCAGAGGAGAGCTTGGCCGCTCTTGTCGGAAGGCTGGTGGAAGGGGAAGAGCACATTGTCACTGCTTTGTCTTGGGTTGGTGTTGGCACAGATGTGGAATTTCTGATAAAGCTTTTGACTTGTGCACAGATGCTGCAACTCCTGGAGGAGCCCAGGCAGAAGTGACAGGAAATACTGGCATGGTGTGGACTCAATCTGGTGTAGGGATGTCTTGTGCTTTCAGAACAATAAAAATAAATCCAAGAGAGGAGGATAGTAGCCAGATGTGCCCCAAATTGTGTAACTGAAAACGTCATTGCTAGCAGCAGATGCGTTGCAGAGGCCGTGCCACAGTGAGTTGGTCTGCTCACGTAGAGGGACAAAACACAGCTTTCAGCACTGCTTTGCTTGTCTCTTGAAATGCAAGAAGACAGCTCCCGAGTGCATGGTCAGCCTGCCAGCACGCTGTGGCATGTTGGTGTGCTCGCCGCTTGTGTGCAGTGCCTGGCGCCGGGGGCTTTTGGAGGAGGTAGTACCACGATCTCGTGAAGGAGGACTTGCCTTTGGCTGTGGCAGCTGAAAGCACTGGTGACTGCACTGGTGTGGGACGTGCATCAATTATCTTGGATTAAAAAGGCATAAAAACTTGAGCATGGAGAATAAAAACTCCCCACTTGTGACAGTGGCAATAAAGCTGAATCTGGCGGCCTGGAGCGCTTGCATGATGTGCTAGTGGGAACATGTTGATCTCCATATGAAAACCATAAGCTCATTTAGAAAATTGGGCTGTTTCATTTGAGATTAGAGTTTCTCTTTAATCTGCAAATACTTAATTAGCATGGAAATGGCTAGTTAAATGGGATTCTCAATGTATATATCCGCATGCCAGTGTGGTGGTGCTCCCTAGCAGGTGGCGTGTTTCCCTTCAGGTTGCTGGACTAGTTCCTGCCTCTGAGGCCAGGCAAGATGCTCTGGATGCAGCAGGCAAAAGCAGACCACAGCACTGTGCAGACATGAATGTGTCCCTTTCCTCCTCTCTGGCTTGTCCCCTAAGAGGTGATGGCAGGACATGCTTGCTCCACAGGATTATGAACAAGCAATGTGTTAAATGCTCTGGGTTCCCTGGTGTCTGGATTCACAACTGGCTGTAGTGACTCTGGTCCCTGGCCAGCACAGAGTTCAACGCAGCCTTCCTCACGGGGCAGACTCTGTGTGGACAGGAGACCAAGCGCTCTCTCCTGACACCTGCAAGGACTTTGCTGGGCCTCTCCTTGCACTTGAATGACTGCACATGGTCGGAGTAGGTATCTCTGTTAAGCTGTCTCCTGGGTCTAACTGGTATCCCAGTCTTGTTTTATCAAGACAGATGCACATACTGACTTCAGTGCAACGGAAGTACATGGGTGTACTGTTGTGTGAGGATGGAGCGTAGAGGAGACCTGTCTACTGGTGGTTTGGGACCACTGCTGAGCATGGGACTGCCCTGCCTTGGGGCTGTCCTGGCCTTGGCACGTCTCGCTGTGCCAAGCAGCTGGGCTTTGCCAGCGATGGGACATGAACAGAGTGGGTGATGCCCGTGTTGAGCTTGGCACGTTCAAACTGCTGTGTCTGGGGACAGACAGAAGGAAGGCCTGTAGATCTTTCCTCCTGACTCTTTGGGAGGGAGCTGGGTGAGAAAAGGGTCTGCCTGCTCCGTTCCTGCCTGTCCCTTGCTGGCTGCAGCCAGCAGGTGAGGTGAGGACTCGCAGGCACTTTCCCTGCTAAGGATGAGAGTGGCTCCGTTTGTGGCTGTGAGCAGCCCTTGCTGCCTAGAGGAGGGGAGACATGGCACATTAGCTTCCTCCTGCCAGGAACAGAGTGGGTGCTGTGGAAGACCCCTCCCTGGCTTGTCTAAAGCAGCTTGCTGGTAGCGCTGGCTGCCCTTCCCTGCCTGCAGGCATTGTCCCGCTGGACTGTGCTCTGAATACCCTAGCCCGAGTATTCGGTGCTTGTGAAGTAACAGTGGGGTGGTGCTAAAACAGCAGTGGGTGGGAGCAGAGACCAGGGCTGTGGGACTGAGTCACCAAGACTGATGGCAGCGGGGTCCAGCAGCCCTTGCCTGGGCTCTGGAGAGGGGGGAGGGTTGGGCCATTTGCTTGCTGTGGCACCAAGCTTCCTGGCATCCTTCGGCCCTCTTGTTCAGCTGCTGGCAACTGCCCGTGTTACCACCGAATAGAACGCGGTGAGCATGATGGGACCTAGGCCACTAAATGTGTGTGATCCACAATGTGTAATGTTTTATTTTAACAAAAAACAGCCCTGAAAACCCAGATCTGAGTGACAGCAGCATGCTTTTGTAGGCCATGCGATAAGAGACTCCCAGCCTGGGCTAACCCTGTGCTGAGGAGCTTGTAGCAAGGTATTTATCTTGGCTTTTACTTGCCAGAAGCGGTCGTGAACTGCTACCTTGCAGATGTCTGAGCCTTTCTCCTTCCCTGACATCTCTTGGGTCTCAGTGAAACCACCTGCATGCTCCCTGTGGGGCCCTGGCTCTGCTGTGGTGGGGGCAGAGGGCTCCAGATGCTCTAGTAGTCTCTCTCTGGGCTGGCTTTGGGCTCTGGAGGTGGCCAGGGCCATGGTGGTGACATGCGGTGGCTCCTGGAGGAATGCGGATGAAAGCTGCCAACATCCTGCTCTCCTGCTGTGGGAGAAGACGGTGCTGCTGCACCCTGTCCTGGTGCTGTCCCCATGGCTGTGTCAGCAAGAGGCTGCTGGAGGCGCACACAGGCACCGTGGTGCCATAACGCTGGGTACCAGGGCTTGGCCTGCAGGCCTGGAAGTTGTTTGTGTTGTGTGAGCTCTGTTCTGGGGCTAGCCTGCAAAAACCCTCAGTATCTGCCAAGTGACAAGCGGAGCACTTAGTTAAGTGTCAGGAGTGAGTCCTTGGGGCGAGAAGGTGACGGAGAGATCTCCCTGAGCACAGAGGGGACCTCATGGATTGCCAGGGCTCTGGGGAAGGGGCAGCTTGTGGGAGCTCACAACCTTTTGATGACGGAAAGAAAACCGAGAGCGGGAAGAGAATGCTAGTGCCCGCAAGGGCTGGAGGGCCCAGAATCCATCTTCTGGGTTACTCCAGAAGAAAATCTGTGAGTGAAAGGCTGGAAGCAGAGCCAGGGCAAGGGCATCTCCTGCCCTGGGAGCTGAGAGGGACTGGATGGGCCCTGGCAGGACGTGCTGGGCGCAGGCTGGGTCTGGCGGGTGAAGGCTGGTGTGGTTGTGTGCTGCTGGCGAGGAGGGGTAAGCTGTGCACCTTGGAGTCTCCTGCAGCCCAGAGGCCTCTGTGATAGCTGAACCAAACACAGATCTCCATCTCCAAGAAAACCATTGGGATGGGGCTGCTCTCTGCTGGAGCCCAGCAGGATTGTTCTGAGCTGCAGGGGCCACTCTGTGAAATTTCTGTCTGGTCCTTCCTGGAGAGCACCATTACTGCAGCTGTACACACCTTCCAGCCTGGCTTAGCCCCTTGTCCTCTGGGCCCTTCTTGGGCATGTTTGGAGGAGTGCAGGAGAGGCTGGCATGCTTAATCATGAGAAATCCAGAGATGGCATCAAACTTGTCCCCACTCAGCTGGTGGCACTGGGTGCCTTGCCTTACTGCCACAAAGCTTGACTTGTATGTGGAAGGTGCTAGTCTGGCCCGCACTAGTCTGGCCCACACCATGTATCTGGGATCAGAGTTAGAAGCCTTTGCCTCTTCTTGGTGTGGTGGGTGTGAGCCATGGAGCAGCATCAACCTGCAGAATTGGTCCCCTCTTGCACCAGCCTGAGCGCTGCCCACCTGTAGGACCCATTGGGCTCTCCCCTTTGGGAGGAGAGGTGCTGGGTCAGGGGAGGAACGGCTCTGGGTTTCAGTAAGGTCTGGGCCTAGCAGGATGCTCCTGCCAGGGAGGGGAGACATGATGGGGGTGTTGGGGGTCACTGGGCTTCCCCTGCAGACCAGTGATGATGCAAGCTGTGACCTTGGGCCAGGCGAGTCTGACATCTGCAGCAGCGAGGGAGGCTGCGGAGTGGAGTTTGCATGGTATGGGAGAGAAACAAGAGGCAGGTGTTTGTGGGATTTGTGTCTAAAACACTTGTCAAATACTTCTGGTCTCTTTGGTGCCCGTTGCTGGCACTGTGGGAGCAGACAACTGTGGAGGGTTGCCTCCCCAAAAAGCATCCACTGCCTGGAGCAGGGGTCTCTGGGCAAACCCCAATAGCTCTGTTGTGTGTACCGTGGCTGGGGCTTCTATGGGGAGGGCACGGGGCTGTAACCTCACCATGTCCCCTTGACTGTCACAGCTGGTGACCGTGTTCGTCCTGGGGAGCTGCAGCAATGCCCCATCCACACAGGATCAACGCTGTTTCTGATGCTGACCCCATGGCGGGGCTGCTTCTGGCCTTTCTACCGACACAGCAGCGGCAGGAGGGAAGCGGTGAGCCCGGCTTTCTCCTGTGTCTGGCAGTGTCCAGCCTATGCCCCATCCCTAGAGAAATGGGGCCTGGGCAGGTCCATGTCAGCTTGCTAGCCAGCCCCATCCTGAGGGTGCATGGCAGCCATGTGTGTGCTGGGTGTTGGGTCTCTGTGTTTGGGCACAGCTGCTCAGGTGGTGCCTGCCACAGGGAGCTGTGGCCATCGGGGAGAGACCAGCTAAAAGGTGCCGCTGGCCAAGCCGGACCACAGCCACTGGGCACAGGGTGCAGGGAGCCTGGGGGAACGGTTTTTGCCCCAGAGAGCTGTCAGGGTGCTGCATCGCCAGTTGGTCCCCTCCTCCGGTGGGGGACAGTGTGGGGACCTGGTCACAGGCAGTTCTGCCTTTGGTGCTAATGTGCTGATAAGAGCTGGACTTGCAACTGCAGCCCCTCCGGCCAGGCGTGGTGTGGGGGAGTTGCTTGGGAATCGCCTCTGCCTGCAGCCCCCCCTCCTCCTGTGGGCTGCAAGGTGGATGCTTCTCACGCAGCATCATCCTGTGCTGCAGGGGCACAGACCTGAGGAGGCAACCTGCCCCAGCGCTGCTCCGAGGGCTGCTGCAGCTCACGGGGGAGATGGTGTCTGCCAGCATGGCTCTTCCCCCTCCTTGCCTGCCCCATCTTGGTCCCCTGAGCAGCTCTTCCTTGATAGTATGGCTTGCAGCCTGCCTCAAGTTCCTGCATCCTCTCCATGTCTCTTCATGCTGTCGTCGTTGCTTGGTAGAGGCTGGTTTGTTTACTGCTTCCTTCTGCTACTGCAGGGTTGGCAGAATCTGACACGTCTCTCAGGTGCCTCGGATGGGTTTAGGGCTCTGGGGAGGTGGAGAGCGTCTCCGCTAGTCCCGGGTGTGCCATGCTGCTTCATGCTGGGACTGCGACTGCAAGGTTGGTCTTGCCCGGTGGCGTTCAAGTAGCACCGAGCTGCAGGGAGGTGTGTGGTCGGGCTTCTGCAAGGAGGCACTGCAAGTGGCTCAGCAGAGCAGATGTTCCCAGGCTTGTCCCTGAGAGGATTTCATTCTTGCAGCTTTGTTGCTCTGAGCGACACTGGGGTTGGCTCAGCCCCTTGGAGGGGTGATGTGGAAGGATGAAGTACCTCAGGATAACAAGGGGTTAAGACTGGTGAACAGTCACTGTATTGTGATTTTTTTTTTTGTGTTGTGTCTTGCAGAAATAACATTCATCCCAGATTTGATGATAATGAAAATACAGAAAAAAGAAAAGCAGGTTTGTGACCCTTTCTCCTTCTCCCAACTAAGCTGGCAAGGTCTGGGGACCATGTCCTGTGTGTGAATTGTTGCAGTTGATATGTGGTGGTGGGGCATTTCCAGACAGGGCTGCAGCTCAGCATGTCAAAATTTGACCTGAGCTGCAGCCTAGAGCAGATAAGTCTGATGTGGGCAATTGAACAAGGTGGGATTTATCTTCATGAATGGAAATGCTTTTGATTTGGTTCTGTTCCCTGTGGAGGAGAAACGCTTATTTTCCCTCAGAGTCCCGAGTATTGGTTCCTGTTTGAATCTCATCACATATGTATTACAAAACTGCATGTTTGCTGTGATTACTGGTAATAACATGATGCTCCAGGACTAACACCAGCAGGGAGGTCGGGGAAGATGATGTCTGTGGGGCTGTGAGAGCTTGGCCGGGGAATCTTCCCTTGCTCAGAAGTAATCCCATCCCACGAAGCTGCCATTTCTGAATTGCCGCATTGGATCATAACTACCTGCTGCTCCTGGAGGAGATTTATGAGCCAGTGGTCTTTGTATTAAACCATGTGCAGAGGAAGAACCTGACCATCGGCACTCTGATAAGGGGAAAGGACCTGTTACATGCATGGAGACTCGTTCTGCCTGCCGGGGTGAAATATGGATGAAGGTATAAAACAAACTGGTCCACCCTGAGCTGATTTATGTCTGTGCTGCTTTTAATGGGAAACCATTAAATTGAACACTGAGCTAAGGGATAAATCTGTTGGAGAGCACAAGCTGGTGCCGTTTCTAGCCAGCTCTGAAGCAGCGTCTTGATGCTGCTCAGGGCAGCTGCAGATTGTGCCGTCGTGGCAGGTTAATGGGGAGGAGGAAGGGAGGGAAGGGTTTGGAAAAAGACAAGTGTGCTGTTATGAGTTTGCAGCAAGCCAAGCACTGCGGATATAAGCAGGTGTGTGTACAGAGCACTGATATTGTAGAAAGCAGTGAGTTTATCAGTGTGTCCTAAAGATGCTGTGAAGAAGCAGAGCCAGCCTCAAGATGAGGAGGAGAGCACAGAAGGTCTTGTGTACCAGTACTGCTGGATCACGCCTGCCAGGACAGAGGGAAGGCCTGGAGGAGAGCAGGGTGCTTTGGGGCACGGGTGAGTGATCTTTCTCCTCTGGTAGCGGGGCCCAGGTAAGAAATTCCCACCACTCCATTGGACTAATATAGCAGGTTTGGCTTCTCTGGAAATGGGATTGCTGAAATGACGTGGGTTTTAAGCACAGCAAAACCATCCTCCCCCAGCACTCAGAGATTTTAAAGGGCTCAGCTGCCGAAGTGTTTTGCGTAACTGCCCCTGCAGATAAAGTCTGGGAGGGAGGTAAAGGCATGCCAGTGTGAGCAAGGAGGGGTAGGGGTCGAGCTGCTCATCTCCTGAACTCTCTGTACCAGCAGCAGTGTAGGATGATCCTTGCAGCATGTCACAAAGTGGGCTGCAGCATTCCTAGAGTTGCCAGCTCTGCAAGGGCTGTACTGGGGTGTCCCCAGAAGGGTCTGGGCAGCAGTCAGAAATGCTGCTGTGAGTTCATTGTTTGGAAGAAAACCTGGCCAAGCAGGGCTCCTGGGGGTACTCCTGATTGATGTGGTGGAGGGAGCAGCTGCTCCCCAAGGGGGGTGGCTCCTTGCCGTGCTCTGCAGTGCCTGCTGAGCAGTGTTGGAGGCAAAACTAGGAAGGGGTGCCATTCCATGTCTCCCCGGACACCTGAGCACAGGAGCTCCCACACCTTGTAAACAGACTCCTCATGGCACCAACGAGGGCTATTGCCTTCAAAAGTCAATTGAGCAGTCTCTCTGGAGAAGGCGAGATGCTTGTGTCGTTCCCAGGGCTCTCAAGGGCCATGTGTTTCCCTGTGTCAGTCCCTGCCAGCCTCTCGCCTGCAGAAGCTCCATCTTGGTCCTCATGTAGGTTCAGGCCCATGGGTACAAAAGCTGGCAAAATGCTGGCACCTTTCATATTGGTGAAGGATGGCAGGAGAGCTCTCAGCTTCTTTTGGGAATGGGTTATGGATGTGCTCTCTCCTTTCCCAAGTCCGTGGCTGCCCTGAGCAAATGCCCTGTCCTGCCCATGTCCACTGCCAGTGGATTATGAAGTTTAGGCTGGAGAGCTGGGGTCTCGCAGCAGGCTGGCCTAGGAGGACCTCTTCCCTCTGCCCCCTTGGTGCCCCCTGCAGCAGTGCCACCCATCCTGCACGGACTGGGATGGCTTCGTGTGCAGGGTGCTGCCAACTGGTACACCAGATGAGGGGCTGTTGTTAGTGCAGGCAGAGTCTGTGTTTGCACGACTCTTCTTCCTTAGTAATGCATGAAAATCTGGTGTATTTGTCACCAAGCTGTGACTAACTCACGAAACCTGTCACTTCCCTTGTGACTTACAAGGCTTTGTGCCAGGGTGCCTTGACTGCTGGGGGAGGTGGGACAGGGTGCCTAGCTGCCCCAGGGAGCAATGACAAGTGATGAGTTTTCTTTGAGGACTTCACCAGCACCATCATTCCCTGGGCTTCCTTTCCCGTCTGTGTCCTGCTCCTCCCCAGGCCCCGAAGGGTCTTCTGCTCATTTCTGCTAAGCTCTGACTTGTTGAATAACCTGAGAAGTATTGAACTAAAATAAATGCAGTTATTCCACGGTGCCTGTAAATCTCCTTATTCTACAGCCATGGAAATCCTCCCATCCCACACAGACTGTAAGAGCAGAGCAGCATTGCTTGTCTCTTGGAGAGGGAGAGGGTGGGAAGTCCTGTGACCCCTTAGCTCCTGCCTTCTCCTAGAGGACTCTTCTGACTTTTCAGCCTGGGCTTGGAGGCAGCGGAAGTGGCCCGATCCCCAGCAGTGCACAGCTGGCGGCATGGGGTGGCAGCGGGGAGCAGCCCGGGACTGCGGGCACCACATGGCTACTGTGCAGCCTTCACAGTGGGGACACGTCAGGGTATGCAGAACCCCAGGACTATCTGTGGGAGCTCTGCTTGCCTTTGCTTCAGGCATTCACTGCATAAAATTAAGATTTTTCCTGAATTTTATGGGTCTGTTTAAGTGAAACGTGAGCTTTGATGTCTAACATACTGTAAGCGCTGCCAAGGGCTGTTACTAGAGCTCCCCAGGGCTAGAGCAGAGTCCTGACAGCAGTGGGAGCCAGTGCAGGGGAACGGGGGCTCGCCAGCCTGAGAGCACTTGTGGCTCTGTCCCAGGCTGTGTCTGTGGGCTCCTGGCCCACCTTGGGCTTTTTTTGTCGTGATGAGACCGTCAGGTGCGATGACCCTTGCTGCAGGGTGCATGCAGGAGTTTTGCTCTGCTGAGCAGTGTGTGGGCACCCACTCTGGTAAGGATGAAAGGCAGGGGGAGCAGTGAGCTGTCAAGGTGCCCCGCTCCTCCATCCACAGCCAGGTGCGCTGGTCCTGGTCCTCCCCCGTGGTCCTGAGGGCTCCTCGCCCTGCTGCTGCTCAGGCCCTCCTCTTTCCCTGCTCTTTCCCTGCCTTCCTTCCCACTCTGCCAGAGAGGACTAAGCGGGGTGGACAGCCTGGCCAGCCCAGGGCAGCAGCGTTGCCCTCTGCCCCCACCATGCCTTCTGCCAGGGTGATGGGGACTTGTGTGCCTGCTGCCAAGCTCAGTCACGGGATGGAGCTTCCCGGCTGTGGCTGTTGAGGGCTGCGTCTCGTCCCAGGAGCGGAGCCAGGCCCCACCTCCGTCACGCACCTCCCATGGCGACTGCAGAGCCTGCTCAGAGACATGACGGAGGGTGGCACTTGTGTATTTTTAGCTTCTGCTGCATTGCATTAAGAGCTGGAAACGAGGGGTGTGAACACCCAGCGACTAGAATACAAGAGCCCGTGCTGTGCACGCCGCTGGTGGCGATTGCAGCTGCTGGAGAGGGTGGCTCAACAGCCTGCTAAAACGCTGTGTATGGAAGAAGCTGCCTTTTCCACTGCTGTCATGGCGTTCTGCAGCTGGCCACGCAGACTGGGCCAGTGGCTGCCAGTGTGACCAGAGGCAGAGCTGTGTAATGGTGTCCATCTCAGGCTGCTGGCACGATGGCAACCTGGCTGGTGGCTTCGATCAGCACTGTGGGGGCAAGCCAAGCAGCTGGGGTGCTGGGCAGCCCCTGGACACCAGCCTCTGTCTAAAGAGCATGGAAACCTTTGATGACCCCTGCAGTCAGCATCCCTGTGGACACTCCACATACAGGACAGATTTCTGCAGGGTTTCAGCCGTGCCCTAGACCCAAATGCAGGGCTTCTGTGGAGGCGTCCTGCTTCTCCTGGAAGACATGGTTCAGCATCCAGTGAACGGAGGTTGAATGGTACTGGCACTTCTGTGCAAGATGGCATGTGGCATGGCCACTGCTGCTGGCTCTGGTCACACTGCCTGGCAAGAATGTGTTGTGTGGATGTCGTCTGAGCCTGGTAGCCAGGGGAGCTGGCTTTGTGCTTCGCAATAACCATGAGAAGGGCTCAGCCGTGGCCTCCTCGCAGGATGGGGCTGCCATTCAGACCCTGAAACTGTTTGATGGCCCTTCCCCCGTTGGTGGGGGGAAGCCTGCAGGGCTCAAGGCAGGGCCATGAGGCGCGGGATGGGCAGCGGGGTGGACATCATCCCACCCCCAAACTCGTGTGGTGCTGCAGGGTTTGGATGAGGAGTGATGCTGGCAGGTGAGGAGGCTCCGACACCTAGCAGTGCCGATGCAATGTCTGCTTCATCCCCATCACACCTCCCAGAAGTTATGACCTGTGATATCTACCATCTAGGTCCAGGGGAGCCTCTCTCTACTCCCGCCTTTACGGCTGTCGCACAGCAAGTGCTTTATGGGGCAGAAAATGATGCTGGGCTGCCCAGCCATGGGGTGGGAGCCCAGGAGCACCGGAGGCAAGGAAGGTGATGTGGTCTCACAGGCTGTGGAGGGAACGCGGCTCTGGGTTTGGGCTGGTTCCCTCCTGGCTGGGCACAAGGTGCAGGATCTTCTGCCCCATCCAGCCAAGCTTGACTCCTTCTGCTGTGCCTCTCCCAGGTGCTTGGGCCCAGTTTTCTCTCGTCTTCACCCAAAGCTGCCTGCTGTTCTCCATTCTCACTTGCCCCTTAGGACTCTCATCCCATAACATCATCCTGGCCCCCTGTCCTAGCTGCCCCTTTCCCTGTCCCCAGTCCCCTCCCTCTTTCCCTCCCCACTTTCTCTTTGCAGTTGCTGTTCCCTCTCCTTCCTCTTCTCTGCTGTTGCCTTTGCAGGTGCCTGGCGAGGCAGAGCAAGGGCGAGGGGTTTGGACCCAGCTCAGTCCTGCTGGCCCCCAGGCTGGTGTGTGCCCCGGGCAGGAAAATGCTGCTGAACTTCACTCTTCCTAAGCTCCCTGCATACATGCCAAGTGGACTTTTTAAACTGTTCCTTCAGGTCCTTGTAAATGCAGCTCCGCTCTTTGCCAGAGGGCTTGGAGAGGCCCAGGGGTGTTGCGTAACCCTCGTGGGCTGGGGTGGCTGGTGCATCTTGTAGGCTCAGCAGTTTGGGAGAGGGGAGGGAGCCCTTCAAGGACCAAGGCAGAATCCACTTTACCTCCCATCTCCTGGTGGTGTTTTCCCCTAAGTCCTGAATAAAAAATGGGAAGTTGAGTCAAATTTGGACTATAAATGAAATTAAACAATTTTAAGTTAAGGAAACACACCATTAAGACCCACCCTAATCTTGGCTTTGCCCTCTAATGGGGTCATGCAATGATTAGTGCTCTCGGTTAGCCTTCACAGCTCTCTGGGGGAGACTTAAACATTTTTTTCGCCCTGACCTTCTCTTTGGCAGTGGTTAGACGCGTGGGACAGGACTTCGTGCTCCAGCTGCTGCTGAGGGACTTGCTTTCCTGTATGAAATGTAATTTATAGAAGATTCCTCTGGGAATAAAAAAATGTACAAATGTTACATAAAAGTGTATTCTGAAAATGTAAAATCATTACAATTGTCACCAAAGAAATGCCAGTTGAGAGACAGTGCAAAGGCACAGCTCTAAGGATAAAAAGTGTACTGAGCCTATGGAGGCTGCTTGGGTGCGGTACCAGAGTGTCCTGGTTCCGGCAGGGACAGGGCTAAGTATTCCATGCCATGTGAGCCACGCCCACCCTGAGATTAAAAGGAGGGAGGGGGCAGGCAGTCGGGTTCGGAGCAGGCTGGCCTCCGGGGGCCGGACCGGTGGGGAGCGGTGGTTCCCTAATCGCGTTTGTATATTCCTCTGTCCATGTTATTGTTGTTGTTTTCTTGTTCCCTTTGCTGTTCTGTTAAACTGCCTTTGTCTCAACCCAAGAGTTTTGCCTTTTTCTTTTGATCCTTCCCGTACCGGGAAGTGCTGAGCGAGCGACATGTGGTTCTTTGTTGCTATCTGAGGCCAAACCACGACAGTCCTTTTTGGCGCCCAACGTGGGGCTCGAAGGGTTGAGACAAGAACAGAATCCAACTAGAGCTTGAAAAAATGAATTTGTTAGGTAAATAGTCACCAGTCACTATGTTGCTTAGTTTGTTCTCATGGCTGTGTTATGTAAATTCATATGTGTCTTATGCACTCCCTGTGATGATATTTGTTACTTCTGGGAGGGGGATGAGGATTATCATTTTACTGTCCTGTGCAATATCGGCTTATGATATGATAACATCACTTGTTAGATGGTTATTTTGGGGTGTTTATGTGGTATTGCTGTCCTGTCCGTACATTGGGCACCACCTCTCAGAATTCATTAATAATTACACCCAGTCTATGGGGGAAACAGGGGGAGACACTTTCCCCAGCTCTTTTGCCTCCCTTTTCTCCTTTGAGTCAGGTATGACAGCTTTTGAGAATTTTGAATATCCTTGGGATGCTCAAACCAGCATGTTCCTAGTGTTATGTTTGCTGAATATGTTCCAGGTCTCGTTTAGGGTTAAACAACTATTTAAGACTGCCACCCAGAGATCTGCTCCAAGGCTGGACAGTCAGGGGTGGCATGGCAGGTGGGAGAACATGGGCAGGTACTTAGAGAACTTCTCACCTCCAATGGTCTGGGACTTCACCCCTGAACAATTACAGGACCCTGATAGAATAGTAGAATGTCTGAAGGGAAAATGCTGTGGCTATTCTAGAGGGGCACAACTCACCGCATTGTGCTGGGCCCTGGCTAGTGTCTACCAGGCACTGCTCAGTGCTATGCAGCACCCTCAGAAGAAAGAGACAGAGACCAGACCAGCAGGCGCTGCGGCCCCTGCGGCAGGCGCTGCGGCCCTGCGGCAGGCTGCGGCTGCTGCGGCCCCTGTGGCAGGTGCTGCTGCGGCGGGCACTGCGGCTACTGTGACCCCTGCGGCGGGCACTGCGGCTACCGCGACCCCTGCGATGGGCACTGCGGCTACCGCGACCCCTGTGGTAGCCACTGCAGCTACTCCAGCCCCGGTGACAGCCACTGCTGCTGAACCAGGGAACCAACCCGTGCCAGTATCTGTTGCCCCCATACAAAAGAAGAAGTACACAAAGAAATCGGTTCGCATAGTAAGAGATGACGATGAACCAGGGCCATCACAAGGACAGGAGGAAGAGGCAGAACCAGAGATAATTACCTGATCCCTATCCCTGAGTGAGCTGCGGGATATGCGAAAAGATTTTAGCCGACTTTCAGGCGAGTACATTGTCACCTGGCTGCTTCGGTGTTGGGATAATGGGGCCAGTAGCCTGGAATTAGAGGGTAGGGAAGCCAGGCAGTTGGGATCCCTGTCTAGGGAAGGCGGCATTGACAAGGCAATTGGAAAAAAGACCCAAGCCCTCAGCCTCTGGAAACGACTCCTGTCAGGCGTGAGGGAGAGGTTCCCCTTCAGTGAAGATGTTGTATGCCAACCAAGCAAATGGACCACCATGGAAAGAGGTATGCAGTACCTGAGAGAATTAGCTGTGCGGGAGATGATTTATTATGACTTGGACAACACAGACTTGCCCACAGACCCTGATGAGGTGCACTGCACAAGGCCCATGTGGCAGAAGTTTGTATGGAGCGCACCATCGTCATATGCCAACTCACTGGCAGTAATGGAATGGAAAAGTGAAGAAGGACCAACGGTGGATGAGGTGGCTGGCCGGCTCCGGCAATATGAAGAAAACCTCTCTTCCCCCCTTGTCTCAGCTGTGGAGAAACTGTCCCGGAAGGTCCAGCAACTTGAAGAGAATATGTCCTACTCCCCACCTGTACGGGCCAGCATCTCAGCTATTAGGAGCAGGCATTTCCCCACTCAAGAGAGAGAGTACAAAGGGTACACACCACGAGGCACCCTGTGGTTCTACCTGCAAGACCATGGAGAGGACATGAGGAAGTGGGATGGACAACCTACTTGGATCCTGCGGGCACGGGTACAGGAGTTGCAAGGAAGGACAACCACAAAAGGGGATCCCTCCAGGAAAAGTGCCGCCCCAGTTTCCAGTGGGCAGTTCCCCAGACAGACCATAAGGCCTGATCTTGCTTCTGATCCTCTTGAAGGAACCTCCAAGTCATTTCTGCAAGAAGTGAGTACCAGATACCATGACCAGTATTAGAGGGGCCCTGCCTCCAGCCAGGTGGAGGAAAGGGACAACCGGGTTTATTGGACAGTGTGGATTCGATGGCCTGGCACATCAGACCCACAGGAGTATAAGGCTCTAGTGGACACAGGAGCACAGTGCACTCTGATACCATCAAGCTATAGAGGGCCAGAACCCATTTGTATTTCTGGGGTCACAGGGGGATCCCAAGAGTTGACTGTACTGGAGGCTGAAGTGAGCCTAACTGGGAATGAGTGGCAAAAGCATCCCATTGTGACTAGCCCAGATGCTCCATGCATCCTTGGTATAGATTACCTCAGGAGAGGGTATTTTAAGGACCCAAAGGGGTATCGATGGGCCTTTGGCATAGCTGCCTTGGAGACGGAGGAAGTTAAACAGTTGTCCACCTTGCCTGGTCTCCCGGAGGATTCTTCTGTTGTGGGGTTGTTGAGGGTCGAAGAACAGCAGGTGCCGATTGCTACCACAACGGTGCATCGGCGGCAATATCGCACTAACCGAGACTCTCTGATTCCCATCCATAAGCTGATTCGTCAACTAGAGGTTCAAGGAGTGATCAGTAAGACTCGCTCGCCTTTTAACAGTCCTATATGGCCGGTGCGAAAATCCAATGGAGAGTGGAGGCTAACTGTAGACTATCGTGGCCTGAATGAAGTCACGCCACCACTGAGCGCTGCTGGGCCGGATATGCTAGAACTCCAGTATGAACTGGAGTCCAAGGCAGCCAAGTGGTATGCCACGACTGATATAGCAAATGCGTTTTTCTCAATCCCTTTGGCAGCAGAGTGCAGGCCACAGTTTGCTTTCACTTGGAGGGGCATCCAGTACACCTGGAATCGACTGCCCCAGGGGTGGAAACACAGCCCCACCATTTGCCATGGACTGATCCAGACTGCGCTGGAACAGGGTGAAGCTCCAGAACATCTGCAGTACATTGATGACATCATTGTATGGGGAAACACAGCCGAAGAAGTTTTTGAGAAAGGGGATAAAATAGTCCGAATCCTTCTGAAAGCTGGCTTTGCCATAAAACGAAGTAAGGTCAAGGGACCTGCACAGGAGATCCAGTTCCTAGGAATAAAATGGCAAGATGGACGCCGCCAAATCCCAATGGATGTGATCAACAAAAAGCAGCTATGTCTCCACCAACTAGCAAAAAGGAAACACAAGCTTTCTTAGGCATTGTGGATTTTTGGAGGATGCATATCCCAGATTACAGTCTGATTGTAAGCCCTCTGTATCAAGTAACCCGGAAGAAGAACGATTTTAAATGGGGTCCTGAGCAACGACAAGCTTTTGAACAAATCAAACAGGAAATAGTCCATGCAGTGGCCCTGGGGCCAGTCCGGGCAGGACAAGATGTGAAAAATGTGCTCTACACCGCAGCCGGGGAGAATGGCCCTACCTGGAGCCTCTGGCAGAAGGCACCAGGGGAGACCCGAGGTCGACCCCTAGGGTTTTGGAGTCAGGGATGCAGAGGATCCGAAGCGCGCTACACTCCAACAGAAAAGGAGATATTGGCAGCATATGAAGGGGTTCGAGCTGCTTCGGAGGTGGTTGGTACAGAAGCGCAGCTCCTCTTAGCACCTCGACTGCCGGTGCTGGGTTGGATGTTCAAAGAAAGAGTCCCCACCACACATCACACAACTGATGCTACATGGAGTAAGTGGATTGCACTGATCACACAGCGAACTCGAATGGGAAACCCCAGTCGCCCAGGAATTCTGGAAGTGATCATGGACTGGCCAGAAGGCAAGGATTTTGGAATGTCACCAGAGGAGGAGGTGACGCATGCGGAAGAGGCCCCACCATATAATAAACTGCCAGAAAATGAGAAGCAATATGCCCTGTTCACTGATGGGTCCTGCCGGATTGTGGGAAAGCATCGAAAGTGGAAGGCTGCTGTGTGGAGTCCTACACGACAAGTTGCAGAAGCCAGTGAAGGACAAGGTGAATCGAGCCAGTTTGCAGAGGTGAAAGCCATTCAGCTGGCTTTGGACATCGCCGAGCAAGAAAGATGGCCAGTACTTTATCTCTACACTGACTCATGGATGGTGGCAAATGCTCTGTGGGGATGGTTACAGCAGTGGAAGCAGGGCAACTGGCAGCGCAGAGGCAAACCCATCTGGGCTGCTGAACTATGGCAAGATATTGCTGCCCGGATAGAGAATCTGGTTGTGAAAGTATGCCACGTAGATGCCCACGTACCGAAGAATCGGGCCACAGAGGAACATCAGAACAACCAGCAGGTGGATCGGGCTGCCAGGATTGAAGTGGCTCAAGTGGATCTGGATTGGCAACATAAGGGTGAACTATTCATAGCTCGGTGGGCCCATGAGACCTCAGGCCATCAAGGAAGAGATGCGACATATAGATGGGCTCGTGACCGAGGGGTGGACTTGACCATGGACACTATTGCACAGGTCATCCATGAATGTGAGACATGTGCTGCAATCAAGCAAGCCAAGCGTTTGAAGCCTCTTTGGTATGGAGGATGATGGTTGAAATATAAATATGGGGAGGCCCTGGCAGATTGATTATATCACACTGCCACGAAGCCAGTCAAGGCAAGCGCTATGTGCTCACAATGGTGGAAGCAACCACTGGATGGCTGGAAACATACCCTGTGCCCCATGCCACTGCCCGGAATACTATCCTGGGACTTGAAAAGCAAGTCCTGTGGCGACATGGTACCCCAGAGAGAACTGAGTCGGACAACGGGACTCATTTCCAAAACAGCCTCATAGACACCTGGGCCAAAGAGCATGGTATTGAGTGGGTATATCACATCCCCTATCATGCACCAGCCTCTGGGAAGATAGAACGGTACAATGGACTGTTAAAAACTACACTGAGAGCAATGGGTGATGGGACCTTAAAACATTGGGATGCACATTTAGCAAAGGCTACCTGGCTAGTTAATACCAGGGGATCTACCAATCGGGCTGGCCCTGCCCAGTCAAAACTTCCACGTACTGTAGAAGGGGATAAGGTCCCCGTAGTGCACATGAAGAATATGTTAGGGAAGACAGTCTGGGTTAGTCCTGCCTCAGGCAAAGGCAAACCCATCCGTGGGATTGCTTTTGCCCAAGGACCTGGGTGCACTCGGTGGGTAATGCGGCAGGATGGGGAAGTCCAATGTGTACCTCATGGGGACTTGATTTTGGGTGAGAATAGCCAATGAATCAAATTGTGTGTAACCCTGTCACTGTATGTCCTCGTTACTATAATTGCTATTGGCTGTACTGCAGTAAGAATCACCCAAATTAAGGACAGATGGACTTTGATGAACAGTTGAGTAAAGCAAAGTGGTGATGGGATCAGAGCTGACGCCCAGCAACTTCCTCAAGATCTGCATCTTCGGACCATGGACTGTGTGCATGAGCTACGCCGGGTATACAGTCACATGTTCCGAAAACTGTAAGATCTGGGCGTGGCAAAATGGTATGGAATAAGGGGTGGATAATGTCCTGGTTCCGGCAGGGACAGGGTTAAGTATTCCATGCCATGTGAGCCACGCCCACCCTGAGATTAAAAGGAGGGAGGGGGCAGGCAGTCGGGTTCGGAGTTGGAGCGGGCTGGCGCGTCCCGGGGCCGGACCGGCGGGGAGCGGCGGTTCCGTAATCGCGTTTGTATATTCCTCTGTCGGTGTTATTGTTGTTGTTTTCTTGTTCCCTTTGCTGTTCTGTTAAAACTGCCTTTGTCTCAACCCAAGAGTTTTGCCTTTTTCTTTTGATCCTTCCCGTACCGGGAAGTGCTGAGCGAGCGACACGTGGTTCTTTGTTGCCATCTGAGGCCAAACCACAACACGGAGGCTCAGAGATGGGCATCACCTACCAAATCCTGTAAGTCGTCGTCTTTACTTCCCCCTGCCCTCCAAAATACCCTGGAAACAACAAATCTGCATGCTTAGATAGGCGTGTAAGAAGACATGTAGAAGAGGCTGTTCAGTGTTAATGATGTTTTTCTTTAGTTAAAAAATGTTGTAGTAAGAAAAAGGATGCATATTCTGGGAATTTAAAAGCAAACCTGTAACAAGGCAAGATTAAAAAGATTTTTAGGAACCCCTTGCTAAAGACACGGAGTCTAGTAATAAATTTTTTTTCAAATATCTCAGGACTAAAAAGCCTTTAAGAGGGTTCACAGGGTAAATAAGTGATTGAGGTGTCAAGTAAGTGCTCGTGGAAATGGTGCATTGGTAGAACAGCTCAGTCAGGAAGGCTCCCAACCCAGAGCCATCCCTGATGCCACATGATTGGAGAGTTGCCCTTAAATTAAAGTGTTTGATAAAGACATTTTTGAGCAAAGTAACACAAGCCACCAGGCTTTGATGGTATTTGCTCTAGAATTGTAAAGGAGCCTGATTAGGTGTTGGGAATCACTAATAAATAGTGTTATGGGCTGTTGCCCATGAGGGCCACATCTGTGGAAGGCGAGGTTTAACAAATGTGGAATGAAAAGCCAATATGTTTACTGGGTATTGGATAAATGGTTAGGAACTATAATAAACATTTTATCTATGAAAATACTACACTGGTGATTAGTCAGTGTGGCTTTTGTAAAGCAAAGTTAGTCCTTGCAATCTGCCGAGGATTTTAAAGGTAGCCAGATCGCAGGAGTGAGTTTGGTCTGGGCTGGAACAGTGCTCATGGGCTCCCAAACAACTGTTGAGAAAGTTTCTCATGAATCATTTTAAAGAAGTTAAACATTGTCCTGATAAGAGGTCTTTCTGTGAATTAGTGACTGGTTAAAGAATAGGAAGCAAAGTACAGGAAAAATGTCTCTGCTTTCATGGCGTGGAGCAGGGGAGAAGGCGCCAGCTGATTTCCTGCAATCATCTGAGATGCTGAAATGGAAATGGAGTCTCAAGAGTTGAAGGAAGTCTTAAGATGTGCCAAGTAATGCATATGGGGGAACTAGCCATGCGTGTATCTTCACTCGGGGCTGTCCTCGCTCTTGGAGGAGACTGTAAAACGTTGGCAGAGAGCTTGGCATCTGCCTGCAGGTTGTCCCAGAGGCTCATTCAGTGGTTTGTAAAGGGAGAAGGAACAGAGCAGAAACCCTTCTATGTGGTACCTCTCCGATACTGTGTGCTTTCCTACTGCCACACCAAAACTGATGGGGTTAGAAGAGGTGCAGAGAAGGATGAGGCAGATGGTCTGAGAGCCGGCCCAGCCTGCCTGCAAGGAGAGGAAGACTTGTCATCCGTATCTTAGCTGGGCCAAGAGAGCTCTGCAGGGGAAGGATGTGATGGAGAATGGCTAAACAGTGAATGGGATGGAGTTGGTTACAAGGAAGTCCTCCTTTGTACTCTCACACCTTGAGAACTAGAAGCCACTTAGGAGGGCAGCACAATTTAAACAAAATCAGTGGGTTGTGCCCATACCTTGCAGTTTCTAGTACTGAATGCCACTGGGTGCTTTGGCACCCATGGTTACAGGTGAGTTCATGCAGCTGTTAGCTACCATGGTCTGGATGCAGTCTTGCCGCTGGAGGTCCAGAGCCACAGCCAGCCTGGGCAGCCAGGGAGGCAGAGCACACTGCCTGCCCTGCCATGTTCCTGCCCCCCTCAGGGTCACAGAACTGGCCTAGAGTGGTCCTGGGCTGGTCCAGAGCAGCCAAGGGGAGCCCACCTTTCCCACTTGCTGCAGCAGCATCCTGGGGCTATGATTTGCCATGTTTAGGCTCCTGGAGCTGGATGTTTCTCCCCTGTGAAGGGAGTCTGAATGTGGTAGTGTGTCATTACTGACTGTTGCTGCAGACACAGTGGCCAGTAGCCTGCGTAAAGCCATGGGCAGCCTCATGGCTCGTGGAGATGTGTGTCTCAGGCCACTCAGCCTGGAGGGTGCTGCTGCAGCAGAGCTCCCTGTGGTGCTGTGTCCCCATCGGTGTGACACAGGCCCTTCAGCTCCTCACTGTTTGGAAGCAGAGGTGGTGGTTCCCTGTGGCACAGGGGCAGCAGCTGATGCTCTGGCCCCGGCTGCGTGGGGATGGTGTGCTCCTGCCTGCCACAAAGGACTGACCAGGCTGCTGCAGGCAAGCCACGAGCGTGCTTTGAAGCCATGCAGGAGCACTGATGACACTGGCACTGCTTTCTCAGGCTTTTCCTGTTGATAAGAAGCCAGGATAAACTGAACCTCATCAAGGGCAAGTTGGAAAAACCCATTCCCTGGCTTGCAGCAGTGTGCCAGGCTCTGACTGCAGATTTGTAGTCCGCAGCACAGTCCTATGTGGATGGCAGGAGCTTGCCATGGACTTGTAGGAGCATGACAGGGAGCCTTTTTCCCTGAAGACAAACCAAGCAGCGTTGTATGCAGAAGGGTTTCTGGCGCTGGCAGTACCTTGCCCGCAGTCGGTGTGGAGGAGCCTGGTTTCCCTGCCCCTCTGTGCTTCTGCTGCCTGTGCAAGGCCTGGCCGTGAGCTGCTCGGTGCCACAAGCTGGTGTGTGATGGCCCTTTCATGGCAGGGCCTGTGCCAGAAGCTTCTGGCTGCTCCAGCTGGAGGCAGGCGCTGCTGCCTGGTACCACCACTGCTTCCGGGACACAGCAGGCTGTGATGTCTGGTGCCCACGGGGCATTCCATGGCAAAGTACTGGCACTGCTGGATCTGGGGGCCTGCAGCACTGCCTGGGAGGTGTGCTGGGGTAGACATATCTGTGCTCCCACCGTGATGGGCTTGCCTAGAGGCTGGAGGGGCTGTTGGCAGGCAAGAGGTGATGCAGGAGGAGCAGAAGGGTTGTATTTTCACAAACGTTCTGACAGCTCATGGTTTTTTATATAAAGCATTCAACTTTCTGTTGCAGCAGGGCTTGTGGCAGGCTGGGATGTCTTCATCAGCAACCACAGAAACGCCCTTTCCGATTTGCCTCAGCAGCACAACGAAGCACGAGGCAGACGCCACAAAGGAGGTCGTGGTTTGAGGCATGCTCTCCTGACGGCTTTATCAGCCCTTCTCATGCGGTGGGGCCTGAGGCTTCTGGCACATCCTGGCAGCAGACATGCCAACGGCAAGCGGGACCTGCCTGGGCTCCATAGCCTGGCTTGGAGCTGTAGATGCAGACAGCAGATGGGGTAGGGGGGGAGCTTTGAACCACTTGGCTGGTGTGTGGTGCTGGAAATCATGAGCCACTCCCTACTCCATGCTGGTTTGCTGGGAATTACTGATGCATGCAATGAGAGGGATGCACTGGCCTGGCCATAGTGAGTCAGGTACCCCAGGCACAGGCTGTTGGGGATGGAGCTGCTCTAGGTGCTCAGCACTTGGATGGCACCAGAACAGCAGTACCCAGACCTGTTGCTCATTGGGTGGTCTCCCCCTTGTGAGACTCCGGGCTAAAAGCTGTGGCTGGGAAGGAGTAGTTCACCCTCCTGCTGTGCAAAGATTCTGAAGATTTGCTTTCTGTCTGGTATCTGCACTTGGCTGCTGTTCAGTGCAGAAGCAAAAGGAGATCCAGGCTCTTGGGGGTCTGTGAGCTTTGTAGCTAATCCAGTAAATTGTTCCAGCTGATTCCCAGCTTGCAAGATCTGAGGAATGCAAAGGCTGGGACTGATCCTGTTGCTCAGCCTGTGGGCTCAGAGGCAGCATCTACAGTGCTGAATTTTTTCCAGCCCAGAATAGGTTCCTTTTAATTGCTTGGGTGCATTTTGATGGCTTGTCCATGTGACAGAATGGTTGTTCTCCCCTGTCCCAGGTCGCTGGAGCAGACAGGCAGCAGAGGCCAGGGCAATGCTAGAGGTGGCCATATGCTGGCAGAGATGCTGCTGCCGCCTGCCTGACTGATGCCAGATGTGCTGGCAACCCCACTCATGGGTGGCTGCAGGGGCATCAGGGGTCTTTTCCCCTTTCCAGCCTGTTTCGTTTAATGTTTCCATCTAATCCAAATCAGAAATCTGTGCATACAGAGTGCCCTGAGCCTAGACCACCCTGAACGGGCTCCAGCCCTCAGTCCATAGGATGTAAATATTTACATACCCTCCCGCAGCTCTGAAGAGCCAGGTGGTGCTGGGAGTCTGCGGGGCTGGGGCATTGCTGCCGGAGGCACTGGCACCTCAGCACCAGGGAAATGGCTTGTGAATGAGCCAGCACCTCTGGTGCAGGGCAGCCATGGGTGCAGGGTGCCAACGCGAGCTCACCAGCCACCTTGTCTCATGGGACAGCTACCAAACACCTGTCTGCAGGACCAGCTTTCCAGCTCTGGTCACACTGCTGGGCTTGGTCTGTTGCTGATCTGCCAGCCCAGCCGTGACAAGCCAGGCCGGGGATGGCCACAGCTTCCCTCTGGTCATGGCCAAGCCATGCATTAAAAAGGGTTAATCAGGAGGTTGTGGATGAAAAGCGTGCCATCTCCTGTGAAAGCTGTGTGGTTTGCTATTCCCCTGCGGGGCCGGAGGAGCAGCTCAGACTGCCTGTGCTGCTGGACCGATGGGCTGAGACCTGCCTGGGTTCCTGGTGTTGGCAGGCGCTCGGCAGTACCATGAGAGATCGGTGCTGGCCGTGGCCCCAGCTGCTCTCCGGTGGCCCCCTGATCACAGGCACAGAGGAGAGGGTGCAGTGGGCTGGCTGGGTGTGCAGGCCGGGCCAGGCGCTGCCTATACCACAGCCTTGGGGGTGGGAATTATCCAGCACAGCAGATGAAGGAGAGCCCGACATGTTGCTTTCCCTTTCCTTGCTGCATACATCTATGCTTCTGCCCAGCCCTTTGGGCATCCCTTTCTCTCTCCGCCTCTGGCAGCTCCTGCAATGGATTTTTCTGGTCCCCCATATGAATCGTCACCTAGAGCTCCCTTCCTCAGGCTGTCCCCTGCCAGCCCCACCAGCCTGGACTGCTCCCTGAGGAGCCGGGGTCGGGGCTGACAAGCCTGGGCTCCTTATCGCAGATGCTCCTGCTGCTGCTTGAGGAGAGCTGAGCCTTTTCATGCTGTTTTCTGGTTGGGCCTGACACAGCAGAGCACGCTGGGGAGGTAGCTGAATTCCTTTCAGTGTTCAGTGCTGGAAAGTTCACAGGAAGTGAAGGAAGAGCTGGAGCAGGAAGAGCAGCTCCGTTCTTCTGGGCTGGAGGGAGCCCCGTGCCCAGCAGCTCCCGGGAAAGGTGTCCATCTAACCTCCCTCTTCTGTCCTGAACTCTGTCCTGAACAGACTTGGGGGCCTGCTTCTTGTTGCTGGAGGCTGTAAGGCTTCCTTAATTCCCTCTCCCTTCCCTGTCAGGACAATCCCCAGCTCTGGGCAACAGGCAGGAGATGGCCTGGGTGTGTGGGTTGCTCTGGGTCTCAGCAGAGTGGGGTGTGGAGTGTGCAATCAAAGGCAGAACTGTGCTTGGGGACACAGCAGAGGGGCCAGCCACCTCCACTGCGGACCTACGTGGGCTGGTGGGGAACCGAAAGGCCTCTCTAACCTGTCAGCCTCCATTGGGTAGGGAAGGGGGGTCCTGGCCTTTGAGCTGTGTATGTGCGTGGTGGCCATTAGCCATAGTTCCCCGAAGGTCAAGGGACATTGCTTGTGCTGCGCCCGGGTGATTAGAGCCTCACTGGGGCTGCAGTTCCCCCTAGAGCACCTGCTGTTTCTGCATCTGCCATTTGCTTCACACGCTGCCTTTCTGTTCTCTCTGCAGCCGCCAAGCTTCAAAGCGCTGAGCCGCTCCCCAATGTCGGATGCCTGGGAGTGCAAGGCACAGGACTCGTTTGCCAGCAGCGAGGAGCAGGACGAGGTGCCCAACCAGGTGACAGTGACGGCCACAGCCATGGGCGGCCAGTGCCAGTGTCCGGAGGAGGAGCCCAACGGGGCTCCCCAGAAGCGGACAAGCACCCAGAACGGGATGCAGGACAGTGGGGGCGGGGGCACAGGAGTGAAGAAGAAACGGAAGAAAAAGGATCTGGGAGAGCAGGAAGGGGGAGAAAAAGCAGCTGTGGAGGTGAAACCAAAGAGGAGGAGGGAGCCTAAAGAACCAAAAGAGCCTAAAAAGGCTAAGGAGCCCAAGAAGCCGAAGGAGCCCAAGCAGAGGGAGGTGGCCAAGAAGCCCCGTAAACCTCGGGAACCCAAAGCCCCCAAGGAGCCTAAAGACAAGAAGAGCGGGTCTGAGCCTGCCCCCAGAGCAAGACCCAAGAAGAGCAGGTGGGTAGTGGTGTGACCTTGTCTCTGTGCCTGGTGTGGATGGGGCTGTGGGCTCGCAGGAGTTTTGTCTGAGAGAGCTGTGCTGGGCCACCACATTGCAGGGTGCATGGGCTCCTTGTCCTGAAGGCTGGCTGTGCTGGTCAGGAGGCCAGGACTCCAGGACTCCTGGCTCTCCAGGCAGGACAGGCGGGTGCCCTTCTGGGGATGAGACCCTGTGAGACCCCACATCCAGAAAAGGGATGAAGACTCTTGGCCTCTCCTTGGCCTGGCCTTTGTTCCAAGTGTGCTGGGGGGCAGAGGGACCTTAGGGAGGTGTCTTACCAGGACAGTGAGGTGCTGTGTGGCAGAGGGCCTGTCGTATCTGTTTTGGGGCCCAGGCAGAGGATATGTGAGACGAACCTGACCCTGGGCTATGTGTGCAAGGGTCCCCGCACTCCTCGGGGCCAGCAGCCTGCCTTCCCTCAGCTCAGGTTTGGGAGGATGGTGGAGCACATACCTTCTCCTCCCTCTCCTGGGTGTCAGGATCTGTCCCTCCCTTGCAGCTGTGGAACTGCTGGCAGCCAAGGCCAGCAGTGGGGAGGCCTGAGGACTCCCTTTTACTGCACAGCTCAGTGCCTCTGCCTCTGGTAATTCCTCATCCTTTTAATTAACAGGCTGATTGGCCAGAAGCTCTGATTTCTTTGCTCTGATTTCTTTTTAATTGGGAATATGTGCAGATAGCAGAGCAGGACCCAACAGCATCCACATCATTTGGTTCACTGTTATGGACTGGCGAAAATAAGTGTTTTTTGGAGAGTCCTGTACAAAGCAGGCCTATCAGTTGGAGCTGGGCCCTCCTCGTATGCTATAAATAATCCATAAAATTAATATATTTCTCCTGTAAACGGCATTAGTACAGGAGCCATCTGGGAAATTTTCAGCAAAACCTTTCTTTGTTAGAAAACACCAGTTTGGTAGAGCTTCTCAAGGGCACTTTCTGGAAATGGTCACTAGAATGGGCGTCCCAGGGTCTGTGGGATCTTCCCATCTCCCTCGCGCCATGGCTGCCCACAGGACACATGGGCAGGGTGAGGACTGAACCCTGGGTCTTCCACAGCCCTGCTCCTTCAGACCTTGCTGAGAGATGGATCCTGGAGAGGCCAGGGTTGCAGAGCTGATGCCAGGTGGCCAGTAGTGTCATTGGTGTGGGCTGGTGGTGAACAGAAGATGTGGGGCGGCAAAGCTTCCACACCAGGCTGATGAGGAGCTCAGCAGGGCGAGAGCTGGGCCCGGTGTCCCCGGTGGGTCCCTGAGCTGTGCAGTGCTGTCACTTCTAGTCCTCCTGAAGCCTGGGGCTCTGCACATGAGGAAGCCAAGCCCCCACATCAGTCGTGGGCTGATGAGCCAGAGCAGATGGGGATGGACAGATCAAGTGGATGGTGCCAGGAGGGTGAGAGAAGGGCTCTTCAAGGCCTCAAGGAGGGCTGCAGCAGAGGGGCTGCAGGTGGGGAGGGAAGGGGAGGGGCTGCAGGTGGGGAAGGGAAGGATGAAGCCCATGTAAAGACAGCTTTGGACACTGAAGAGGATGCTGGGATGAGGGATGCAGCTAGCAGCTTTTCCTACTGACACCTCTGCTCCACCAGTAAGAAGCTGCCATATCGGCAGTTCACAGAGGTCCACCCCTGCAGTGGGACCTTTGGGACCAGACCAAAGCAGGGGAAACCTGGGGAAGAGCAGACCATGGAGGCTTGGTCTCCTGGAGGCACTTATGGCTCTTGCCCAGGAGCTTGTTGCCACCCTGGCAGGTCCCTTGGCTGCCAGTAGTGCTTTTACAGGGTGATAAAAGCAGCCCATAACAGTGTGACCCGTTGTGGGTAGCTGGTGGGCAGGTCACTCTGCTAGACTGGGAGCTGTGGTGGGGTAACCCCAGATGAAGAGCTGGAGACCCTGGTCCCTCCTGCAAAGGCACGGCAGGGTCTGGGGGTACAAGGAGGGAGGCTGAAGGGGGGATCCACTTGCTGTGCTGGGGGCCAGCATGCGGAGCCCTGATGAAGAGGTCACTTCATGCAAAAAAGACCAATTAATATAACTTCATAACACATCATGCATCCAGAAGAAACTGTGTGTGGGAGTCTGGGAGTGCCACAAAGCTCTGTGCATTCCTTATGCCCTGTCCCAGTGGATCCTGAGCCAATGGTGCTTCCTCTCACTCACCTGCACCTTCCAGGAGGACCCAGGTCCACCCTTGCTGCTTGGAAAGTCCAGCCCATCAGTTCTCCTTGCAGCTTCCCCCCGCCATGCCCCCTCTTCAGGCCTCTTCTTGGACTGTTGCCTTGGCCTCTGGGTCACCCATGGGAGGAACAGCCACTGGGTGGAGGCACCCATGGGTGTCAAGGTGGAAGCTCTGTAGGGGAGCAGGACTGTGTGTCCCCCCTGTGCCCACTGCCCAGGACAGAGATGGGGAGGTGGGCTGGGTGCCCCTGGCAGTGCAGGGAGGGAGAGGCGAGTGGCAGGCAGGGTAAGCACTCGTGCAGATGAAATGATTGCTGGGATTCCTCTAAGTGGCAGATAATGGTGGCATAATTTCTTCTAAATTATTTCTAATCATAGGCAACTACTGGTTCATGAATGAAGCAGTTGTTAATTGTGACTTACAAATCAATATCTTGGGAGTTGTTGCTCGGGTGGAAGCAGTGCTCGCAGTGCATTTTCAGGGCCTCTAATTGAAGCAGGGGTGCACGGTCAGGGCATTTTTGGCCTGAACAGCAGATTTTTAACTGCTTGTTGTACTTCTCGTGTAAAATCTTGACATGGCTTTGAAACTAACCATTCCTCTGCTGCTGTGCAGGTCTGGGCTGTGGAGGGGATGGATGGCAGGGCTGTGAGTGAGGAGTTACTCAGCCCAGTGACAGGCACCAGCTCTTTGAAATCTTTCCCTTAGAGTGTTCCTTGCAGAGGGTAAGGATGGACGGTCATGTTGGGAGCGGTTGTTTCTTACCCTGGTGCTTTCTGGGCATGTTCCCTTGTGCAGGCAAGTTGTGGTGGGTGCTGGGTGCCACCCAGGGCCAGGTGGCCCTGACCCCAAGAGCGTGCCATGGGGCTGGGCTGTGTCTTCGCATGGTTTATGTTTGCAGGAAGGTGGTGGGATTCACTGGGAGCAGGCCCCAAATACTCTCTGCAACCTGAGCATGGAGGACAGTTGCCTGGTGGGACAGGGTCTCCCGGTGGGCCCTTGGAGGTGGTGGTCGTGGTGGGCCATTGCACCAGTGGGAGCCTGGGACCTGCATTCTCCCCGTGTTTGGAGTGATCACGGGGCTTGACTTCCTCCGGCTGAAGGCACAGGTCAGCATCTGCTCAGCTGCCATCTTGGGAGGGGACTCATTGCTGTGGCTCAGGGAAGACAAATCATGAGCTGGAGCAGTTTCTGTCTCAACACTGGTGTAAAGGTTTACTGGTGTCTGGCAGGGCTCTGCGGCACACATGGGAGGTGGCTGGCAGGATGGTCGGTGCTTCTCAGACTAGGCTAGAAGGTTTGTCTCGGGGGTGCCAGGACACAAGTTGCCTCTGGAGCTGCTGAAATGCATTCCTGACTTTCAGCGCAGGACGTGTTTGTGAGTGCTCTGGCTCAGAGCAGGCATCTCATTGCCTGTTGGGGTTGGTGCTGGGGAGATCCTCCTTGCACCTGTGCTGGACATAAGTCCCTGTCTTGGTCTCCCAGCTGGGGCAGAGGTTGCCACGCTCTGGTGCAGGACCTGCCTTCACTGTGGAGACTTCATGGTCTGAGGAAGGGGTCACCCTGCCTAGAGGGGAGAGGCTGGCCTGGTTCCTCCCAGCTCGTTGCCACACCTTGAGCCACTATCCAGAGTGTCCTGACCTCAGGCATCCAGGCTCCCCATGCCGAAGGAGATGGCCATGAGCTGAACCCCAGCTCCTGCAGCCCCTCTGGGGCTCTTCCCCTGGCTGGTGGGAACCCCCAGCCCCTTTCTGCCCCACACCAGGGTCAGGCAGGTGGACCCTTTCATCCCAGTATACTGGAATTGAACAGAGAAACACTTGATGGTGATCAATGAGCATCACTGAGTGGGGATCCCTAATGCTGGGGGAGACCCCAGGAGCCTCGAGCTGCTGCTGGGTGATCTAGTGGCAGCAGAGCCCTGTGTGGGTGCCTGCTGGCTCTCCCCTGGGATCCCTAGGACAAGGTATAACTGTCAGTCTGTCTTGGCAGCAAGGACACCCCTGTGGAGAAGAAGAAGAAAGGGAAGAGGAAAAATGAGATACCAGTGGACAGTTTGGATTTGGATCAGGATCTCCTGAGCCCATCTGTGCAGAGCCCAGAGGAGTCTGGAGAGTCAGCTGACAGCCAGGTATGTCCAAAACCCTCGTCTGGCTGCTGGTGGGGGAAATCCCAGCTGCCTCTGAGTGGGAGAAGAGCTGAGTCCTGGGGCACAGTGATCAAGAGAGCACTTTCAGCAGTGTGACTGGTAGACCCCAGCCCTGGAGGGTAGCTGATAGCCCACCTCCAGGGCCGGGGTCTACCAGCCACACTGCTTAGTCAGCTGGTGGCCCTGGGTTGGGTGATGTCCTGGGCACTGCATGTCCCTCAGCCTTGAGTTTCCCTCTCCTCCATGGCTCCTGGCAGCTCCACTTTCCCAGCACAGCATGGGGAGGCAGGTAGGCCCCGCAGGTCTGGGGAGCTGCGTGTGTCTCCGCAGGGCTCTGCTGCTTCAGGTCTCGGGGGCTGATGGGGCTGTGTGGGACAGATGTTGATGGAGACCTTGGCACTGCCATGATGGGTTTACCTCCAAGGGCTGCCTGTTCTTCCCACCACCTCCATCCCACTGGGTCAGGGGGTGGGCTGAACATCAGGCAGTCCTGGGGCCTTCTCTCCTCAGTTCATGCAGGGAGGAGGTACTTGGTCTGTCCATCTCCCCCATGACTACCTTTTTTATCTCATGCACAGAAACGCCGCTCAGGACGGCAAGTGAAGAGGAGGAAGTACAATGAGGACCTAGATTTCAAGGTGGTGGATGATGATGGCGAGACAATAGCCGTGCTGGGAGCTGGGCGAACCTCCGCACTGTCTGCATCCACTCTGGCCTGGCAGGCAGAGGTAGGGCTGGATGCGGGACAGGGTGACGGGGCCTCCTGCCTCCCACAGGATGTCCCAAGGGTGTCAGTGTCAAGGTTCGAGCAAGTGGGGGATCCCAGCACAAGGACGGGGTGAGAGTGTGCTTTTCTGGGAGGGTGCAGGCTGGCTTTGCAGGGACTGTGAGTGCACAAAGGGATGGGCAAGAGATGTGCAGGTCCAACTGCCACATGCTGCTTGGAGACTAAGGCTTCTGGAACATGTCGTGAAGCTGGACATCTCCCCGAAGGCATGACCCACCCATTGCCCATATCTACCTTTGGCTTCTGTCTCAGTAGCTCCTGTCCATGAGGTTAGCCAGGCAGCGTGGTAGGGATCTGGGCAGTGTGGCAAGGACCAGCCAGTGTCACTGCAGTTTGGGCCTCGCTGCCCTGCCTCCTCTGCTCACGGGTTCAGCACTGGCTCCTGGTGAGTGCTGGCAGTTCCTTCCTGCTGGTCCTGCAGCTCATTCACTCCCTCTGGTCGCTAACAAAGCTGACAGATATTAATAATGGTCACTACTTGTTTTCATAGTGTTCCTGTGTCCATCTCTAGTCCACTCTTCACAAGGCTTTGGTGTGGGTGTTAGTCAGCTCTGTTGTTAAACCAGTAAATAAGACCTGGCCTGATGCTCCCTGCCTCACATGGAGGGCTGCCGCACACCCACGGGAGGTGCTGCCCGTGCTGCTTCAGCTGCTGACCGGGGCTGTGTCCCAACCGGGCTCCTGGCAGTGATCTCTTCAAGTGAGATTTTCAAAACAGCAGGTGAGAATGGGTTGCCTTTGGCATGTGTCCATGCTGCCACCCTGCTCTCCTTAGTCTTGGACTTCCACCTCAATTTGTCCTGCTCCAGATGAATTATTAAAGCAGGTGTCTGATGGCAGCAAGGCTCTCTGCTGAGTGACTGCTCTGGGCTCCTGCTAGCAGGCTTGCCCTGGCCATGGCTCCTCCCAGGGTTGACACTGGCCTGGCAGGGCAAGATGAGAGTGCTGAGGCCTCAGGGCTGCTCTCTGCATAGCCTGGACTTACAGCTTTCCCCCCTGAATCCTGGCCATATTGCTCAGCAGCTCTCTGAGGTGGTGCAGGGCTCCTCCAACAGCCTGCAGGCTGCCTGCGATGAGCCACGGACCTGTGTAAGCCAGCTGGGCTGCGGGTCAGCGTGGGAGCTCCCAGCCATGGAGCGCTGGAGGTAGCTGTGATAGCAGCACTGGGCCCCTGGGCTTGTTCACATGAACCCTTTGTGGCCAGGGTTTTTGTGAACCCTTTGGAGGCCAGCAGCGCCAGGGTGGATGCCTGGGTGTGGGGAAATAGGCACTGCACAGCAGCTGCAGTGGGAGCATCTCTGCGTGCTCCCATCGGCCATATTACCCTGGTATGGGGCAGAGCTCCCGAAATAGGGCAGAAATCCCCCTCTGGGCCATGGGAATGCAGCTGAGGGGCCCAGACATAGCTGATGTTACCCTGCTTGCTGTGTTGTGGTGCTGGGTCCAGCATCCTGTCCCACACCGCAGGAGGATGCCAAGGCAGCAGGTCGGCTGAAGGCTGGGGCACAGAGAGGTTGCTGCCCTGGGCACTGCCTTGGCTTTCCCAGACCCTTTGCGTGAGTGGTGTGGGATGCCCCGACTGTCTGTCCCTTGCCAGCCTGCCCCATGCCTTTCTTGGAGGGACCTTTCTAGTCTGCAAAGGGACATCTCAGGGCTGCTTTGCCTTGGGCCAGACTGCCTCTGTCTGAAGGAGATGAACAGAGTTCTTCTCCTTTCTGGTCTGCACTTTCCTCTTCCTCCTGCTGTTGTATCATCTCCCAGACAGGGCAGAATTGATATTTCTAATGCTCAAGCAAGCTCCACATTTTTTCTGACTGTCCTCTCCCCTTAATCTTTCAGTGCTTCTCCTGCTTCAGTGCAGACAGGCACAAGCCTCGCTCTCTTGTCCCTTGGTGTTCGGTGCAGCTGGTCCTGCCACAGCACATGTCCAGGAGAGCCTCGACCTCCCCACTTGCCCTATGCCTGCTGTCTTGGAGCTGGAAGCAGAACAGTGTTAGGGCCACTTCTAGCAAAGCTCGTGTGCTCAGCGTGAGGGAGTGGGAGCCCGTGGGCAGTGAGCAGAAGGTCTCTGCAGCCTCATGGGTTATTTCCTAATGACAGAGTTGAAGCCTGTGGAGAGAAGGAGGAGGCACTTTGAGCCTGCCGGGAAGAGCTGCATGGATGGTGGTGGGGCTGAGGTGCCCGTGTCCTGCAGCCATGGGCAGGCAGCAGCAATGGAGTATGCCTGTGGCGGGGCCTGACAGCCCTGCTGCCTGCTCTGCTGGGGCCCTTGCAGCCATCCAGCACTTCAGGGTTGTATAAGTGCCAAGGCAAGTCAGAGGTCTGGCATGGAGAGCAGCTGGGAGCGGCTGAGATGTGCACGTTTTGGTGTATTTCCTTCCTTGAGTAGAGGCAGAAGCACCCAAGCTCCCTCCTCTTTTCTGGGAGACTCTCACTGGCTGCCCTGGTCTAGCTGGAAGGACCCACACAGCTAAACACGACAGTGCTGTGGCCTTGCTGGCCCAGGGAGCACAGGCAGAGGGTGACTGTAGCTGGGCTGGCAGCACCTGCACCCTGGCACCCAGCAAGGCTGTGCCTGCCTGGCTGGTGGGCTGGGAGAGGAGCAAGCAGCCGTTCTGTGCTGGGCAGGTGCCAGAGGCCAAGCCACACAATGAGCTGGGAAAACAGCGTTCTGCTTTCCTGTCCCTAGGAGCCTCCTGAGGATGATGCCAATATCATCGAGAAGATCCTTGCCTCCAGGATGGTGCAGAAGGAGGTGAGTGGCAAAGATGTCTGTGGGGCTGGAGGTCCCTGAGCAGAGGAGAGACAGGACCTAGCTGCTTTGTGCAGCAGGGATGTGAGACGTAGCAGCAGCTGCTGTGCCGTTCCTTGCACTCGCTACTCGCAGGGTGCTGCTGGGGTGTTCCCAGACTGGCACCTTTCTGGGTTGGGGATCAATGTGGTGCCTTTCCTGCCCTGGGTGCCAGAAAGCCTCTGGAGAGAAGTCAGGCTTGGGCTGATGCTCAGGAGGTGTTTGAGTCCCCTGTGCTCAAGGGTGGTCTCACACCATGTTCCCCAGGGCCACTGAGCCTCTGGGGCAGGCAGCACGCTGAGTGCCTGGCCATCCTCACTGTCCGTGGGGTTCAGCCTGCCTGGAGCCTGTGGCCGGGCAGGGGACGCCTGTCTGCGCCCAGGCTACAGAGGATGCCCCCCAGTTTCTGTACAGGCTCTGACTGTCGCTAACTCTCCTTTCCTTGTTTTCAGGCTCATCCCGGAGGCATAGCTTTCGAGATGGAGGAGTTCTACGTCAAGTACAGGAACTTGTACGTGTGGCGTTATGGTGCTCTGTGCCACAGCAGTGGGCCCTGTGCATGCAGGAGCGAGGACTGTGCGCTCCCACCTCCGTCCCACCCCCAGCTGCAGCCCCAGCATCCCCGTCTTGCTGCCCCTGTCCTCCTGAGCCAGCCTCAGCAGTGGGAAGCAGGAAAGCCGCTGCAGCCACAGGGCTCAGTCTTGGCCTGGACCTGGGCTGTGGCTTCCTGCAGTTTGTGGTTTCACATGGCGAGGCATAGGTGTTCTCTGGGTCACTGGGAGGTCCCTGCTGGTCTGCATGGCGGATGAGATCGGGCTCAAAGGCCTCTTTGGTCACGTTGTGTTGAATTTTTTTTTCCTCTGCAGCTCCTACCTCCACTGTAAGTGGGCAACTCTGGAGGAGCTGGAGAAGGACCCCAGGATCTCCCAGAAGATAAAGCGTTTCCGGAACAAGCAGGCTCAGATGAAGCATATTTTTACAGAGGTGAGAGCTGAGCGTGGCAAGCAGCTGTGCCCAACTCTGGCACACCTGGGTTCGCTGCAGTGACTGAGCAGGCCAAAAGATGAGCAGTGCCTCTGGCACCTCCCTGCCCAGGCGAGACCAGCTCCAGGTCCAAAATTTAGGGCTGGGAGTGGGCAGGCAGGGTTCCCTGTGCAGCTGTGCCTGCCCTTCCTGAGCTCTGCCATAGTGCAGCAATCCCAGGGTGCTGCCCAGAGCCCTCCCTGTGGCCCCTCACTGACACCGTGACAATGCCCAGGCAGCAGCATGGCACCTGGAGCTTCCAGGCTATTTTGAACCAGGGCACAGCACAAGAGGGTGTGCAGGTGAGGACGCTGTGACAGCACCCTGAACACCCGTGGTGTCACTGGCAGAGGTATGGGCAGGGTGACAAATATCACATGCCAGGCACTGCCAACCCTGGAGACATTGCTCAATTTGAGGGAGGGCAGCATGCAGTGCTGGAGGTGCTTTCATGGTGGAGCAGAGATGCTATGGGAGAGAGTGAGCTGTAAAAACTTTGACTTAGGTGCAGCTCCTGCCTGCTCTGCTCTATAAGCAGATTAATCTTGTTTAATATGAAAGGTGTTCAATAATTTATCTTGCTGCTCCAGACATAGTTGTTGGATCTCCTCAAATTGCCCCTCACAAGTGTAAATCAGGCCAGTAGGCTATGAAAATTTCTCCATGGATGTATTTGGAAAGCTGGGGGTGTGTGTCAAATTTCTTACTCCCAAGGCTGTTTGGGGTCTTTCCCAGGATGCAAAGAAAAAGCATGTGTTGGAACACACTGTACCACTAACAATTCAGCAAGGAGCAAACGCTCCTTCCTGTGACTGACTGGGGCCTGGGGAGCTGTGAACACAGAAGCCTGTTATTTCTCCTTCCCAAGTCCTAGACAACATGTCTCTCCAGGGACCACTGCTAGTCTAAAGCCCACTCCTCCCCAGGTGTTCCTGGCAGGAGGATGAGCACTTGCCTCATGAGTGGTTACTGCTGGCGACTGCTGAGCTGAAGATGAGGACAGAGAGAGGCAGAGACAGAGAACAAGGTGTGATCCCATGCAGAGGAGTGGAGTTCATCCGGTGCTATGTGTGGCTCTGTGCTGTGGCAGTCATAGCTCGGGGTGCTGGAGCATATAGCTCAAGGCTTTGTACCTTGGGGCCAGATGGGCTGGAGTGGACGTTCCTGCCTCCCAGCAAGGGCACCATGGAGCCCGTGGCCGCCCTAAAGCAAGAGCTTTCCCTTCTGCAGGGCTTCTGCGCCCTCCCTGCCCAGAGACAGATGTCAGGTACCTGCATCCAGGGCACTTGGTGTGCTGCGCACAGCTAACAGTATCCTGGGGACATATGTCCCGCAGCTGTTTACTTGTGCCTGCCATCTGTTTAACCCTGGAATCACCTTGAACTTACCTCTCTTTTTACTCTTTGCTGTTGCAGCCTGATGAGGATTTGTTCAACCCGGACTACGTGGAGGTAGATCGAATTCTGGAGGTGGCTCACACGAAGGACCCTGACACTGGTGAGGTGAGTGGCTGCATCGCTTGCTTGCCCCGCGGAGGGAGGCTTGGCAGGAGGCCCAGACCCACGATGTGCATCGTGTGTCACCTCTGAGCACCCTGAGGCCTTCCCAGCCTTGCGCAGCCTGAGCCCTGTCCCCAGGAACCTCTTGGCGCAGGGGTAAATGGAGGGCTGCTGATGACCCTGTGACTTGCTCTCAGTCGCAGTCTGTGCCCTCTTGCTGGGGCTGAGTGGCCGCGAGCCCTGCGCTGTCTCTAAGCCTGTCTCTCCGCGCTGCAGGAGGTGACTCACTACCTGGTGAAGTGGTGCTCACTGCCCTATGAGGAGAGCACCTGGGAGCTGGAGGAGGATGTTGACCCAGGGAAGATTAAAGAGTTTGAAGCCCTCCAAATCCCTCCGGAAAACAAGCACATGGTAACGTACCCAGAGGTAACGTACCTGGCTGGCAGCTCACTGCCCTCAGCAGGCAGGGACTGTCTGTGTCTTGACATGGTCTAGCAGTGCTGACCTTCTTGTCCCTGCTGCTGCAGTGCAAGCCCCAGATCCTCCCCTCCGGATGGGTTAGTTAGCAGGATTCGAGGGTGGGATTCAGAGGCCAAGACCTTGCTGTGAATCAGCTGTCAATGACTGTTCTGAAGTGTTGTCCTGACGTGCAGCCCCAGAAGCGGATTCTGGCCTTGCTGAGTGTTAGTCTCTTCCTTTCCATGGAGCTTGCTCCTGCTTTCACCTCCTAGGAGCGCCCGGCATCTGAGTCCTGGCAGAAACTGGAGAAGTCCCGGGAGTATAAGAACAGCAACCAGCTGCGGGAGTATCAGCTGGAGGGAATGAACTGGCTGCTCTTTAACTGGTATAACAGGTGAGGAGGGGCTGGAGCCCTGGGCTCCCACAAGGCGTCCTGCTGACAGTGGGGCTCTGGTGTGTGCAGTCATGGGAGCAGCAGAGCTGGGGAGCAGAGATGACAAACAAGGGCTTGACAGCAGCCGCTGAGACCTTCCAGTGGTGGAGCTGGCAGGCAGCTGCCAGAAAAATTGTGTTTGTTTTAGCTTTGCATCTGAGTCTTTAGGAATGTTTCTCTATGGTTAATGAGTCTTGGAGATAGTAGGGCTTAGCTATGGGTCTAAGGTACACCTGATTTTTGGCCCATTCCTGTGGCAGGAGTGCAGGAATATGCACATTCTCAGCTGCAGCAGGCCATCAGATGCATCTTTCACTGGCTAGCGTGCATTCAAAGGACAGCATCTTTCAGACTAACTTTGAATCCATCATCTTGCAAGATGTTGGATGGTGTGACTTACCCAGACCAGTTTGGGACGCTGTACCAATCTGCAGGGTCAGAGAGGTGTGGGTGGAGGTGATGTGCCTGACATCCCATCAAGGAGTTGGTGACAGGGTGATTCCTGCCCCTGAGAGCCACGTTCACCTGCCCCTGTCCATCTCCGCAGGAAGAACTGCATTCTGGCTGACGAGATGGGGCTGGGAAAGACAATCCAATCAATCACCTTCCTCTCAGAAATATTCCTGATGGGCATCCATGGCCCCTTCCTCATCATCGCACCTCTCTCCACCATCACCAACTGGGAGAGGGAGTTCCGCACCTGGACGGAGATGAATGCCATCGTGTACCATGGCAGCCAGATCAGCCGGCAGATGATCCAGCAGTATGAGATGGTGTACAGGGACACACAGGTGATTGATGCACACAACACTCCCAGGATGCAGCCCCCTGCTCTGGCTTCCTTTATTTGGGAAGCACTGAGCTACCTGTGGAGCTTGTGGTTCGTCTGGAGAGGGAAAGGTGATCTTTTAAGACCCTTTGGTGGCATGGGCTCAGGGTGCACTGTGTATGAGTGAAGAACAGGCCCAAGTCATGCAGAAAGGGGAAAATGCAACAGAGCCCCAGCTGCAGTTCTTGTCCAGGCCTGTTTGTCTGCCCTGAAGCAGTGTCTGGTTTGAAGAGATGCAGCCTGTGGCCTCCGAGGAGACTTTCAGGAAGCTGCCCGCTGCTTGAGAGGGGTGAATCTGGGGAAATCCCGGCTAGGAGCCTGACCATAACACTGATATGTTGACAGGATGTCTGACAGAGTCCTGCCACCCTGCAGGAGTCAAGCTCTGCATATGGTTTATGTCTTCCTAGGGTAACCCTCTCCCTGGGATCTTCAAGTTCCAGGTGGTTATCACCACCTTTGAGATGATCCTTGCTGACTGCCCGGAGCTGAAGAAGATCCAGTGGCGCTGTGTGGTCATTGATGAGGCACATCGCCTGAAAAACAGGAACTGCAAACTCCTGGAGGGGCTGAAGCTCATGGCCCTGGTGAGCATGTTCTGCCCAGGTTCACGTGAGAGCAGGGTGGGCCAGAGATGGCCATGCCTATCAGTCAGATACCACTGCCAGCTGCTCAGGCCCAGTGCCAGGGCTGAGAGCTCCCTGTCAGAGGGAGAACAATCCAGGACACATCAGGTCACAGTGCCAATGATGGATGGGGCACTGGTGCCCTGCAGACATCACAGACTCCTTTTTGCTGAAGTGGCATATTAACCCACAGCAGGCCGAGTCCCCCCATGCATCTGTGTGCAGTCCCTGGCAGAGCACTGTCAGGCCTTGCAGCGCAGCTTCAGCTGCTGCAGCATGCAGAGGCAGTTTCTGACCAGCCATGCGCAGCATCTTCTGGCCGTGGTGTGCCTTGTACCCTGCGGTGAGCAAAGCTGCAGTATTCAAGCCAGCTTCTTACTGCTCTGCAAACATGGGACCAGTCTGTGCCAGGGATCGGGGTGCAGGACTGTGGGTGGTGAAAAAGGGATCAATGAGCTGCTCTGAGAAATTAATTTGGATGTCCAGCTCCTTTCCAGCCCTGGGAAAGGCAGTGCTGCTTTTTGCTGGACCGAGGGCCGTCAGGCCTATTGGGTCTCCCAGCCCTACCCAGCTTCCATCACACTCACCTGTAGCTGGACCAGGCCTCCAAAAATTATTAGTCTTACGTCTCCAGTTCCCAAAGACCCTGCTGTTTCCCTGTGACTCTGTGTCTTGTGCAGGTCCCTGCTGAGTTGTGAGCAACCTGGGACAAAGCAGGATTGCTGCTGGCCCGCCTTCATAACCATCACCTTCCTTTGTACAAGTCCTGTGGAAGCCTCCCACCTTACAGTTGCCCTTCTTTCATAATTGGTGACTCTTGGGGATGCTCCCTGCATTAGATTGGGCAGGAGTATTAGCCTGAGCAGTGAGTGAGTGCCCAAATGTCTGACACTATTGGGACAGAGCAGCTGGTGTGCCCTGGGAGGCAGCAACCGGTGGTGCCTGAAACCAGAGCCTGTGGTGCCAGCGCATGGAAGGGAGTGTGTTCTCCTTGAGGGGTCATCTGCTCCTCACACTCCCAAGTCTTGGGGGCTTGTCTGGACCCCTGTCTCCTTTTATTGAGCGTGTACCTACATGTTGAACCTCTAATAAAAGCTCACCCTTGTTTCCAGTGCACACTTGACGTATAGTCATATGTGCCTCTGGAGCTCCCTGCTCATGCTGGCCCTAGCAGCAGGTCCCTGATGCCCCTTGGTATCACATGGCTCTGGGCCGTGTTCCCTCTTGTTCTATCTGAGCCCTGAAGAGGGACATCCTGCCCTCAGGTGCACGGAGGCTTGGGCTGTCAGCGTCCCTGACGGATGCCAGCACAGCCCTGCCTGAAGGTCTCATGCCGGGGCAGGGCTGAAGCCTGGGGGCAGTGTGGGATTCTCAGTTTTGACTGTTGTTGCTGCACAGAGCTGGACTGGGATGCGTCCCAGGGAGCGTCCTGGGAGCCACAAGACAGTGTTGCATGGCAGTGGCTGGGTTGCGGCTGGCACCATGACCAGGGGAGCCGTTCAGAGAGTGTGCCCTCAGGCCACCCAGAGTGCTCCTGAGGCTGGAAGACAAGGAGCACTGCGTTCTTCGGACCCCTCAGACCCAGACAGTGTGTCTGAGTTCTCAACTTGTTTTCTGTGCAGGAGCACAAGGTGCTGCTGACAGGGACCCCCCTGCAGAACTCGGTGGAGGAGCTCTTCAGCCTCCTGAATTTCCTGGAGCCACAGCAGTTCCCCTCAGAGACAGCCTTTCTGGAGGAGTTTGGAGACCTGAAGACAGAGGAGCAGGTATACCTAGAAGAGTGTGCTGGTGGCACAGGCCACTGGGGCACATGGTCACCAAGCCAGGCACACACTCTGACATGAGCTTCATGGAAGTGAACAGGACGTCTCATGCCGCGAGAAGCAAACTTGTGACAGAGCCCCCAACACTGCTTTGGAGAGGGGAGACCAGCCTGTGTCAAGGCAGTGGTCTGCTCCCCGCCTAGCTTCCTACTGCCCCTTGCATGCCTGGGCAGCACAGCTTACCCAGCTTTCCCACCTGGTGTGTCCCTGAGACTAACAGGAGCGTAGGGGAGTTGAAGAGATCAGTAAGTTCATGTGTCAGTCGCCCTTGTCAGATTCCCCTGGGGAGCCATCCTCCAAAGGTCCCCTTGAGCGTGGGTCATGGAAAGCAGCTCAGTCCCTTGGGCTGTCTCACTGCCATTTGAATGTCTGGCTTAAGTGGAGATTGCACAAAGGTCGTCATTCTGAGGGAGCAGGCACGGGCACATGGAGCAACCATCATCTCAGCTGCTGTCAAAGCTCTCAGCTCTCCTCCTGCAGCAGACATTTACCCAAGGCTGCTGGCAGGAGAAGCATGTGGAGTTCATGGCCCAGGGCTGGTGACTTACGTGCCTGCCCCAGGGAAGCCAGACTCTGAAGTTGTCGTGTCTGTCAGCAGAGCAGCTGCTTCAGGGTCATTTGTAGGGGGTTTCCAGCCTGGGGACGCTCTAGTGTTGCAGGCCCCTCCACTGTTGTCACCATGAACTTGCCGTGCAGGAAAGGCAGTGAATCTCTGCACTTGCTCTGGCAGGTGAAGAAGCTGCAGTCCATTCTGAAGCCCATGATGCTGCGACGGCTGAAGGATGATGTAGAGAAGAATCTGGCACCCAAGCAGGAGACCATCATTGAGGTGGAGCTGACCAATATCCAGAAGAAATACTACCGGGCCATCCTGGAGAAGAACTTCTCCTTCCTCTCCAAGGGTGCCAACCAGCACAATATGCCCAACCTCATCAACACCATGATGGAGCTGCGGAAGTGCTGCAATCACCCGTATCTAATCAATGGTGAGGACTGTGCACAGGAGGTGTGGGGGGACAGATATCACTGCAACGTTTACTAGTCAGTACCTGCAGAGCTTACCCAGCTTGGGAGCCAGCTCAGGCCCTCATGCCATCTGCTGCTGGTGTGGTTGTACATCCAGGACCAGCACAGGATGCAGTGATCTGCCTTGTTGTTCTCATGGGCAGCCCAGCTCCCTGCAAGTGCTGCTTGCTGGTGGGCGCCTCAGGGTCTTGTGAGGCTTGCTGTGTTTGGGGGTGTTCTGGCGTAGGACCCTCTCCAACATCTCAGCCTGGCTTGTTCTGCCAAGAGCTGGTGTAAGCCCTGAAGAAGGACTAGAGTCACAGGAGTGGAGGGGCTTCTGGAGGTCTCTAGCCCACCTCTCTAGGTCTGACAGACTGCATGGGTTCTTTTGCTCGCATGGTGGCTTGCTGTTGCCCTACATGGGAGACTGGGGGCAGCTGCACTGCCAGCCTCGCCAAGAGCTCACGTGCCTTCTCACCTGGCAGGGGCGGAGGAGAAGATCCTGGAAGACTTCCGTAAAACACACAGCCCGGAGGCGCCAGACTTCCAGCTGCAGGCGATGATCCAGGCAGCCGGGAAGCTGGTGCTTATTGATAAGCTGCTTCCCAAGTTGATCGCCGGTGGGCACAAGGTGCTCATCTTCTCCCAGATGGTGCGCTGCCTTGACATCCTGGAAGACTATCTCATTCAGAGGCGGTTAGTACAGGCTTCAGCATTCACCAGAGCTCCTCCACATCACCTCCATCCTGCACTGTAGATATAGAGTGGAAATAGACCTGGGGGAGGGATTTGGCCATTCTGTGCCCACATACCAAAGGGTCTGAGTTACAGGCTACTGCTGGTGGGTGCAAAGACCCCAAAGCTGGGCAGCTCTGACCTGTCCATTCTGCGTTGTCCAGGGCTAGTCCTAGGAGTAACCAACTGGAAATAGGCCCTTCCCTTGGTCACAGTTCCCATGAGTCCCATATCCATGCACCATGCGTGGAGTCATGATGATTTTGCCATTATAAGAGGACCAACTTTTGTGAACAACCACAGTGCACACAAGCTGATGGGGCCTGAGCCTCCACATGTGCACAGCTCCTGACAGTAAGTCCCAACTGCCTGCATGCCCACACACAGCCTGGGGGAGGGAGCAAGAAGGACCCTGCTCTGACCCTGCTCTTGCCTCTTTCCCTCTTGGAGCAGGTACACCTATGAGCGCATTGATGGGCGGGTGCGTGGGAACCTGCGCCAAGCTGCCATTGACCGCTTCTGCAAGCCTGACTCGGATCGCTTCGTCTTTCTCCTTTGCACACGGGCGGGTGGGCTGGGCATCAACCTGACCGCTGCCGACACCTGCATCATCTTTGATTCAGACTGGAACCCACAGAATGACCTCCAGGTAACGGACTGGGCCGGGAGAGGCTCCCGTCACTCATGCCAGCTGGGAAGGGAAGGGCAGCAGCACCTGGCTGTACTGGGCATGGGGTGCTGTGCTGGGAGAGCCAGCAGGAAGCAGGCAGAGGGGATGTGTCATGGGGGAGATCATGGTGTGGCTCTAAAAGCACACGTGGGCCACAGACTAGGCAACACTGTGTCCGTACCTGGTGTTGGAGAGGGTGAAATGTTGGGTGCCCCCCATCTGCAGAGAGCCAAGGCTCCAGCCTCAGCCCCGTGTCCTTGCCCGGGGGTGCAGGAGTCTCCGATTCCTGCTGCACAACCACGCAGGCCTGACGCTAACCAGCCCCCACTGGCAGAGCCCTGCCAGGTCAGCCACAGGCACTCGATGAGGGTGCTCTGGTGGGTGGGAGCTGACTGTGGCTCACGTGGGTGAGTGGTGGGTGGTGGCGTGGGGTGCCACAAACCACACAGTCCCCATCTTGCTGGGTTCACTGTGCTCTCTGCACTCCCAGGCTCAAGCTCGCTGCCACCGGATTGGGCAGAGCAAGGCAGTGAAAGTGTATCGCCTCATCACGAGGAACTCCTACGAGCGGGAGATGTTCGACAAGGCCAGCCTGAAACTGGGTCTGGACAAGGCTGTGCTGCAGGACATCAACCGCAAGGGCAGCACCAATGGGGTAGGTTCGCTGTCAGAGTGGGGCTTGGAGGGAGGTATTGCGAGAAAGCACTCCTCCTTCCCCTGCAAGTCACTGCCAGGTCAGAGCAGAGACCTGGGCAGGCTTCTGGGGAGGGAGAACCCAGTCCCACACACTCACATGGCTACTGTTTGGCCTGGCAAGCTGTCCCTGCACTGCCACAGGGTTGTGGGACACATGTGGTGCTGTGTCTGGGTGACATGGACTGAAATTCCTAGCAGTCCTTCGGGCAGCGTTTTGAAGTGACCTCTGTGCTGTAGTAGCAGGAGGTCTGGGTTAGCTTGGGGCAGAGGGAAGAGCCTTCTCCTGTGCAGTGCCCAGGGCAGCTGGCCAGGTTGGTGATGCCCCCATGTTTTGGGCAGGTTCAGCAGCTCTCAAAGATGGAGGTGGAGGACCTTCTGCGGAAGGGTGCCTATGGTGCTCTCATGGATGAGGAGGACGAAGGATCAAAGTTCTGCGAGGAAGACATCGATCAGATCCTCCAGCGCAGGACACAGACCATCACGATCCAATCTGAGGGGAAGGGCTCCACCTTTGCCAAGGTGTGCTGTGCTCCATTGGGAGGGAAGGGGGACTGCCTCCGGGGTGGTGGGGGACACACTGGGGCAGTAGTGGTGGGCTGACCTCCTGCCTAGCTGTTGAGATTTGCACAGATGCCATGCTCTCCTGCCTGTCCCGCTGCACCCAGGAGTGAGACCTTGCTGGGGCACAGCAGCAGTGTGGTCTCCTGTCTCACTGGTGGTCAGCAGAGCATTGAAGAGGGTGCCACCAGCCTGGGTGGGTGTTGTGAGACTGCCCAGGAGGGTTCAGCTTGCCAGCTTCCACTTTCCCTTTGAAGCCGGCTCAGGCTGCTGAGAAGGCAGAGCAGGGGCTGTCCTCCAGGTGCTGGGCAGTGCCAGGGTGTGCTGTCACCAAGCTGGGGGTGTGGACGGATGCAGAGCTGCTCTTGTGTCCCAGTTGGGGCACTGAGGGTGGAGGGTTTGCTCTTCTGATGGGCTGAGGACTCCTTGCTGTGGTAGCAGGCCATGCCCGGAGCTAGACCCTCTGCCAAGAGCTATTGTGGGCAGGGTCAGGCTTCTCCTTGGGAAGGGTGGATGAATTCAAAGCCTGGCTGAGATCCAGTCCTGAGCTGGGCTGATCTTCTACTCATGGGCCTAGCTTATTTGATCTGGAGCCTGTTACCTGCCCTGCCCTTCCAGACACTGGTGCTGCCCGGTCCTTTGCTGAGCAGAAAGGCAGGTGGAGACCTGGGCTGCCAGTGATGTGAGGAGTTGGGGTACTTTCAGCACAGCCCTCCCACAGTGCAACCCATCTCTGTCTCCAGCCTCACTCTTCGGCTGCTGTGAGACCTGGCTCTGCAGGAAGACACCCAGGGCGGTGGTGGGACCTGGCTGCTGGCCTGCACGATGCCCAAAGCTGGGTGCTGTGCCACAGGAAGCTGTGCGCTGTGGGGCCCTGACATGCCTGCAGGAGAGACCTTGAGGAGCCAGCTCGGTGCCACGCTTGTGGCTGGTGTCCACTGGGGGTACCAAGGGTCATCTGTCCCTCCTCCTCTTGCGAGTGGCACAGCCCAGGCTCCATTTCCAGTGGGTCAGGCAGGACTGCAGAACAGAGGGGTTCAGCTCCCTTAAGCAAACAAAGAGCCCTCTGGCATGTGTCAACATGGCATGTAACACCCCATGGCAGTGAGACTGTGCACTGCAGACAGATGTGTTAGGGATCTCTATATGGTGGGAGGCACATCTAGTGGTGGGTTGCACCCTGTTCACTCCTCTTCTTTCCTTCCCAGGCCAGCTTCGTAGCATCAGGAAACAGAACTGATATTTCCTTAGATGACCCCAACTTCTGGCAGAAGTGGGCCAAGATAGCAGAGCTCGATACAGATGCCAAGAATGAAAAGGTAGGATCCAGCTCATGGCCCACGTGCCCCACGACTGATCTGACACTGTGTGGCATGGTCTCCAGGCAGGAGCTGTGTGGTTCCACTGGGCTCGTGAAGAGATAGGTGTTAGGCATCAGGAATTACTGCCAGGGAAGACTGACTCATGAGCGCTGGCTAAAGCCCTGATTACTTTCGCCGCATGTTGGGCTGTGTCTATCTGGTATTTGAGGGTGCTCCTGTGCTCCCAGCTACTCCTAAGCCTGCTTAAGGGGTGACAGTTGAGGCTAGCAACTGTTGAGAGGATCAAACAGCCATTGCAATGGCATGCCTGTGAACCCAGCAGACTGGTGTGACTGACTGTGTATGAGCTGGAGCTCTGCTGGAGTTTCCCACAGCACAGGCAGGCGTGAGCGCCTCTGGCTGCCAGCCAGAGCAGCTGGGGCTGGGTCTCTGGCATGGAGCAGTACTGGGACAGTTCCATGCTGCCCTCCAGGTGCCAACTCTGATCTCCCAGCTCACTGGCTGTCTCACCAAGCCCAGAGATCTTCGTTAGCTCAGGGCATGCCAGGGCCAAGCTGCCATTTGTACAAAGGGGCCTCAGTGCCATCTCTTGCTGTGGCTGAGGATTGGGGTGAGCACGGCTCTTTCCACACAACCATTCCCCAGCCCAAACCCATGAGCCCTGGCACCCTGAGCAGAGGGGAGCATTTGCCCAGGCAGCGCTGGAGGAGGCCTGGCGAGTTGACATGAGTTTTTATACTACAGCCCTTTGAGCCCCAGAGCTCGCAGTGCTGGGCACATTTCGTTTCACCACAGGCTTCCACCACCTCAGTTCGCAATGGCTAAGGAGGTGGTGTTTGTCATGGTGAAGTTCACAGGGCATCCTGGCTCTCCCAGCAGCGGGCAGAGAGGAGGTCGTGCTGCTTGCAACTGCTCCCACTGGCCCAGGCCCCCTCTTCTCTCCCTGGGTGGCCCTATAGGCCCTTCGCAGGGCCACATCACCCGTGGGCCTGTTCAGGGAGCCTTCGACCCAGCAGCAAGTCCAGCCATCTAGTGACCTAGAAGCAAAGTGGGCTTGCAATTAGTTGAGGCTGGTGAGGAGCAAGTAACATCAGAGCAGGCAGGTCCCTGGAATTGGTCGTGCATCACATGGTCCTGTTTAATGCCAAGGTAATAGCCATAATAACCACGCTTCTCTGGTGTGATTTATTCATAACATTTAATGTGTGGGTTCCAGCAGCAGCACAGCAGGATTTTGGGGAGCTGCAGTGGCATGACAGTGCTGAGACACTGCTGATCAAGAGGCTTGTGTCAGGCACACTGGCACCCGCAGATCCCAGCCTCTCACTGGCTTCGTGGATATGAGGGCACCCCCGGAACAGGGGGCCCTCTCTGAGCGACCACTGGGCTGTGGTACTGTAGGGGGAGCAGTGTACTGGCTGGGCTGGAGCAGGCGGTGGGTGCTGGCTGAAATGCAGCACCTCTTTGCAGAAGAAATGTCTCTTTCTGGTGAACATGTCAATACTGTGAGGGCTGTGAGGTGCTGTGCTGCTTCCCCACCTCGTTTGCACTCACAAACAAAGGCAGGTTGCAGGGAGGTTAAATATTATAACTGTGGTGCTGGGTTTGTCAGAGCATCGCTGTGTGTGGATGCTTGGTCTGGTTTGGGTCTCAGAGCTCTGTCCTAGGTTAGAGCAGGCTGGGGGGACGGGCTGCCAGGGACTCAGTGCCTCAAGGGATGGATGCAGCCCTGCGTGGTGTCTGCAAATGCTCTCTTTTGCTCAGCTTCTCATCTTCTCTGAGCAGGAGGGTGCAAGCGAGGTCATCTGGGCCCTGACAGCACAAGGGGTGTTGCGAGAGGAGCTCTGGCTTGGGCAGCTCCTCCGGTACTTCCCCCTGCTCTTACAGTGTCAAATGCTCCCTCGTGCTCCCTGTTGGATATTTTCCATATCCAACTGAATACTAGCCATGTTCACCCAAGCCTCAGGAGTTTGAAGACCGTGTGGGTCAGGTTCAATATCCAGGCATTGCTCTAGAAACAAATCTCTCTAAAAGCTGAATGTTAGTAGGGATGAAGGGAGCTGCCCAGGGCTTCTCGTGGCCAGATGGAGCAACTGGGAACAGGTGTGGATTGTGCCATTCCTTCCTCCATCAGCATTTGCAGCCCTGCTGTCCTGCCTTCAGGGATGGGAACAAGGAATAAAGCCAAGTGGGTCTGGCAGACCCATCACCATGTCTGGGTGAGGTGGCTGCGGACTGTAAATGAACGCTCTTGGGGTCTTGCATTTTGCCCTCACTGGCAAATTGGCTCCTTCCCAGCAGCAGTTGTGGGTAAATGTGGCAGCTGGAGCTCCAGTGAGCCGGTGCTTGGCTTCTCCTGGCCTGGTAGCCGAGCTGCTGGAGGTTCCCTACATGCCTCTGGGGACCATCTCCCCGGGGCAGTGTCTTTGTTCTCAGCACATGCCGGCTCTGCCCGTGAAAGGAGCTCTCTAGCTGACTGCTGAGGTAGAGCTGGGAGGGTTGGTGACTCTGCGTGTTGAGAGGCAGGAGTGAACAGTTTGGGTCCCATCTCTCTGCTAGCCCTGCTGAGCTCATGGGCTTGGCTACAACCCGGGCCTCTCCTCCTGGCTCCTCCATCGAGCGCAGGGCCCTGCAGCCAGCTTCAGTGTAGCCCCAGGGCCTGCCAAAATTCTAGCTAAGGCAGCAATGCCATCGAGATGGTGTTAGACAGCAGCAAGAGGGATGCCCTGCAGCTCTGCAGAGCTCACCAGTCCAGCAGGGAGAATGGGAGAGGGGTGTGTGTGTGTGCATGTGTGTTCTATGTGTTGAAATCCGGGCAGATTTAGATGACATGGATTCATTCGACAGGCTGGGGGGAAGGAAAGGAGGCAGGTACATGCTATTTAATTTCATATTGCTCCCTTCTGCACCTTTTTGGAAGCTGCCTTGCCCCTTCCAGCCCACCTCTCCCCCCGACACAGAAATTACACCGCCTCTAGCAGAGCGCTTGGCGCAGGCAGTGCTGGGAGGGCCAGGAGGATGATTCAGAGCTGAATCAGCCGCTGGTTGTCAGCAGTTTGAACCCAGAGGGCCTGATTTTCAGCCTGCCATTGTTCAGGCTGAATTTTGTGCTGGCCAGCAATTGTCTCGTGTGCAGGCAGAGCTGCACACAGGTAATTTGGGGCGAGTATCCCAGTGGGAAGGTGATGGCTAGCCACAGGGCTGGCAAGCCGGGAACCAGAGGCATGGGCAGAGCAGGGAGAAGAGGACGTACTGCGCCCTGGTGGAAGGCAGGTGTTTCTGCCCATACCTAAGCACGTTCTTCTCTCTGTCCCTCTAGGAGAGCCTCGTCATCGACAGACCCCGGGTGCGGAAGCAAACTAAACACTACAACTCCTTCGAAGAGGACGAGCTGATGGAGTTCTCTGAGCTGGACAGTGACTCGGATGAGCGACCCACGCGCTCACGGCGCTTCAACGAGAAGACGCGGCGGTACCTGCGGGCTGAATGCTTCCGCGTGGAGAAGAACCTGCTTATATTCGGGTGAGTCTTACCCCCTCCCAGAGAGTGCAGCCACAGCCTCCAGCTGCCCCAGTGCGCACATGGGCCACTGGCTGTCCCAGCCACTTTCTGTCCGTCCTGCTTGCAATATCCCCTCCTTCCAGCAGTGACCTCCCTAGTGGGACCTGGGCTTTAAGCAAACATTGGGATGGAAGGAGAGTTAGCAGGGTAAAGCATGAGCTGGCAGTCAGCACTTCCAGAGCCTGCTGATGCTTCTGCCCTGTTCAGTCCTGGGCAAACCTCTCCCCCTCTCTGCTCCCGTAATGTGGAGGCAGAACACCCCTATCCAGGGCAGCTGGCAGGGCTGTCCTCTGAGCGAGCTCCTGGACAAAGGTGCTGGCAAGGTCTCTAATTGCACAGGAGTGTTTACTCTGTGTTCCTGTTCCAGCTGGGGACGCTGGAAAGATATCCTGACCCATGGGCGGTTCAAGTGGCACCTGAATGAGAAGGATATGGAGATGATTTGTCGGGCCTTGCTGGTCTATTGCGTCAAACACTACAAGGGGGATGAGAAGATTAAGAGTTTTATCTGGGATCTCATCACGCCAACGAAGGATGGCCAGAACCAGGCTCTGCAGAATCACTCAGGTATTGCGTGTTCTCTCTGCCATTGCACCTGTACCTGCCGCTGCTGTGCCAGCCTGTGAGTCTGAGGCTGCAGAAGTCAAAGCAGAGCTGATTCAAACAGCCAGTAAAGCAGTTGTGCTTGAGCACTGCAACTCTCTCTGCATAGAGAAAGTGGCTGACATGGGACTGACCTCCACACTGTCCCTTAGAGCCAGCGACAGGGGCTGGCTGGGTGGGGGAGTCTGTTTCCTGGCTCCCAGTGCCATGGTTGGTGCAGAGAGAGCCTTGTGGTGGGAGCAGAGATACTGTCCTACTCTCAAGTGGGCACTGCTAAATTTTCTCTGGCCTGTGAATACTGCCAGGGTTCCCCCATGCGGGGAGACAACTGGGCAGTGAGCTCGTGGGGCACTGTTGACCGTATGAACACATTGGGTGTGATAAGTGTGAGGGTGCTTATTACAGTCAGAGCGTAGACATGCCTGGCTGTTCCTCAGGGCATTGCAGGATGCGATGTGGATCATTGTGCAGGGATCCCACCTGTGCCTGGTGGCAGTCCTGGTGCTAACAGTAACATCTCAGACATCAGAAGCAGCACTTGCAGCTGCACCAGAGAAGCTGGCAGTGCAGTCTGTGCAGCCATTTCACCCCAGGTCGCCAGCTTGTGTCTCCTCTCATCATGGTTCTTGTCCCAGACATACTGGTCTGCAGTCCCTGTCCTGATGGGTGGAGATGCAGTGCTGGGTTGTCCCAAGACCTCTGCATACCCAGGTGATGCTGCCTTCTCTCACTCCATCTAGCAGGACCCTTTATCTCAGGTTTGGCTGTGCCCTCCCTATTCAGAGGACTTGTATGCTTTTTTTCCAGTGTGTGTGAGGTCTGCATATCACAGCACATGTACGATTTGTAATTGCATCTGCATTCTGTTGAGAGGAGGTTTCCAGTGTATCCTCAGCTTCAGACAGGGGCCACCCAGAGCCTTCCCCAGCCCTCCTCTCCCCCTGTCTCTGGCTCTGCCTGGGCAGTGGGGCACTGCACATTTGCCCCCCTGCCTGCAGCACAGTGTCTGCTCTCTGTAGGCGTCCCTTGGGGCTGGAGCAGCACAGCAAATAGAGCCCACCATGCAAACAGCACCATGCAGCCACAGTGGCTTTTGTCTTTGACGATATGAAAACAGAGCTGGTGCTGGCTCCTTGGATCAACTGGAGGGTTGTGGCCTGGGACACGTGGTCTCTGCCCATTCTGTGTCAGAGGACTCTGCGCTGACCTGGCAGCACAGTGCCTGCATCCTGCGGCTTTCAGGACACGTGAGTTGGGCTGGGAGGGCCGGCTGGGGGAGGCCATGGCCCTCCCTCGGGGTGGTCACAGCACAGCCTCTCGGCTGTGTGCTGCTTGTTGTGCACTTGTGATCTGTGGCACAAGGTGAGTAGCGAGGAGGCTGGGACTCTCCAGCCTGCTTTTGGTATCAGGGAGCTCAGCTGAAACCTGGGGCTCATGTTTCAAGATAGTGGAGCAGAGGGAAGGCTGTTCTGGAGTGGTGCTGTTGCTGAGCCCTAAGAGTGTGCTCCCTTACTTACTATTAAGAGCTCTTACTTGGTGCTTAAAACTTGACATTTCCTTCTATTTGGAAAAGTCAGACTGGCTTTACAGTGTGAGGTCCGAGCACATGGCCTTCAGTGGCTTTCTTAAGTTACTTCAGTCACCTCCGACAGTGTCAGTGCTGCCTCCTGCCCTTGCCTCACCGCCCTGCCCAGAGCGGCGCTGGGACTGGACTTGAGAGCCCTGTGGGAAGCAGAGCAAGAGTCAGAAACAAATGGACTGGTAGGAATGGGCTTGATTTAGATAATGCCAAGTAACAAACAAGCCACAGTTTCTTTGGAGGCTCAGGAATGCTTTAGTGCAAGAGCAGCAGTAAAACTGGATATTTAGCAGGGGAAAACAACCAAGAGCTTCTCCATCAGCTCTTCAGAATGGCTTTTCCCACCTGTGAAACCTCCATGTGGTCTTGCAGAGGGACAATGAAACCCTCTAGCCTCACCTCAGGAGCTGGAGGAGAGCAGAACCCTCCAGCGTGGAGCAGCTATGCAGTGGGCACTGCTGTGGCTTGCCAAGGAGCCTGAGGTACCACTCGTGTTTGCAGAGAGATGACCAGGTGAGACATGCTCCAGGCCTCCCTGATGTGCAGAAAGCAGCAGCAACCTCCAGCCCTTGCTAGAGCATCCTGGGGCTGTTCTTGCTCAATCCAGTATCCGCATGACTACAAAGGGCTACTACAAAAGGCTACAAAGATGATGAGGGGACCAGAACATCTCTCTTATTAAGAAAGGCTGAGGAGTTTGGGTCTCTTCAGTCTGGAAAAAAGACAGCTGAGGGGGGGCCTTATCAACACTTATAAATACTTAAAGGGGGGGCTGTCAGGAGGATGGGGCCAGGCTCTTTTCAGTGGTGCCTGGCAACAGGACAAGAGGTAATGGGCACAAATTTGAACATAGGAAGTTCCACCTAAACATGAAGAGGGACTTCTTTACCCTGAGGGTGGCAGAGCCCTGGGACAGGCTGCCCAGAGAGGTGGTGGAGTCTCCATCTGTGGAGACATTCCAAACCCTCCTGGATGCGTTCCTGTGCCACCTGCTCTGGGTGACCCTGCTCTGGCAGGGAGTTGGACTAGATGATCTCCAGAGGTCCTTTCCAACCCTATGATTCTATGAAAGGCTCAGGATCTTAGGTCTTTTTAGTCTGGAAAAAAGATGACTGAGGGGGAATCTTATCAATGCTTATAAATACTTAAAGGGGGGTGTGAGGAGGATGGGGCCAGTCTTTTTTCAGTGGTGCCCAGCAACAGGACAAGAGGTAACGGGCACAAACTTGAACATAGGAAATTCCACCTAAACATGAGGAGGAACTTCTTTACGCTGAGGGTGGCAGAACCCTGGCACAGGCTGCCCAGAGAGGTGGTGGAGTCTCTGTCTCTGGAGACATTCCAAACCCTCCTGGACATGTTCCTGTGCAACCTGCTCTGAGTGACCCTGCTCTGGCAGGGAGTTGGACTAGATGGTCTCCAGAGGTCCCTTCCAACCCTGTGTTCCATGCTGTGATTCTGTGACTACAAGGGGTGAGCACAGTATGCAGGCAGCACAGCTCAGAGCTCTGCGCTGATCCAGCCCTGTCCTGCCTTCCATCCTGGAAGAGGCCAAGCTGCTGAGGAAGCAGCATTTGCCCAGAGTTCGTCAGGCTGATTCAGTGCTGGGGACAGGAGCCCTGGTGCTCACTGCAGGCCTCCAGCAGCCACCTGGGCTGGAGTTACAAATTATGCAGGTGTTGACAACATGGTGATGCTCTCTATTCCCTGGTGTCTCAAGACCAGATGGATGGGGTGGGACTGCAGAGGCACTTCTTTCCCCTTCGCACACATGGGCAGGAGAGGACATCTGCAGGACCCTGTCTCAGAAGTAGCTGCCCAGGGAGGCAGCTCATCCCTCTCAGAAGACTCCAGTAATGACCCCACCAGGTGTTTTTTCCATGTTCTGCTGTGAACTTGCATCTTATTTCAAGGTTGAAAATGTGTTTAATTTTCAGCTTCAGCCATGGGATGTCATTTTATCTTTGTCAGCCAGATGGGTCTGTGTTCCTTTTCCTTTTGGTGTCTTTGCCAAGTGTAAATGTCCCCTGCAGTGATCTAGTTCCCACACAGCCGTAAGGGATCTAATTCCCACACAGCAGTAAGGGAAACAACCCTTACAGATCAGATCATCAGAATTGTCTTCTGGTCTTTGATCATTTGGAGGCCTCTTGTTTGAACTATTGTCCCAAATCACTGTGTTGTCCCCATAGGAAGAAATTCAGAGCTGGTTGTAGTGTCTAGGTAAGGCTCTAAGAGCTGTGCCCAGGACCAAGGTCTCTTCCGTGCTTCTATGTGATATTTTTATACATCAAGGGGCCATGTTATGCTTTGGGCTCAGCATTGCATTGATAACTCACAGCAATTCAGTTTCTGTGGTGATCCCCAAGTTTTTCTTGGAGACGGAACCTCCCATGCTCTGCATTTACCCTGTGCACTTCCATCCTGGCTCGTCAACCAGCAGCCAGGAGCTTTGCTCAACCTCCTCCAGCTCCCCGGCTCTGCCGCCCTGCCTGGGCACCGCTGCACCACAAATGTCTCGCAGTGGTGCCCAGCCTGGCCCACGGTGCTCACTGGCTGCCACTTGCTGTTACAGGCTTGTCAGCACCAGTGCCCAGAGGCAGGAAGGGGAAGAAGACAAAGAACCAGATGCTGCTTCCCGAGATAAAGAACGCAGACTGGCTTGCCACCTGCAACCCCGAGGTCGTCCTGCATGATGACAGCTACAAGAAGCACCTCAAACAGCACTGCAACAAGTGAGTGCAGGAGCCCATGCTGTGGGCTGAGAGCATGGGGAGGGTGGGAGGGAGCTGCGAAGGGCTCACAGCCCACGTGGGATCACCACGCTCCAGCTGCTGGACCGCTCTTGGATGGGAGCCATGTCCTCCAGCTGCAAGGCCCCAGCAGATCACAGCACTGGGCGCTGTGGCATGACAGCGCATGTCCAGTGCCCGTCCCACTTCGAGGAAGTGGGTCCTCCCACATGGGAAGCACGGTGTTGAGCAGGTTTCCCAGACCTTGCTGACCCTCGGAGTGTCTCCCTACAAACACTCTGGCGACGGCCATTGGGACAGGCCCTAGGCTGGCATCTGAGCACCTACATGCTAGCGTGCGTTCCTCTTTGCTGCCCCGGGACAGGGTTCTGCTGCGGGTGCGAATGCTCTACTACCTGAAGGCTGAAGTGCTGGGGGAGGCTGCGGACAAAGCCTTCGAGGGGACCCCTGCCAGGTAGGGACCTTACAGTGAAACCCTGCAATGCTTCTCGGGGAGGTGATGGTGGCACTGGAGCACTGCCACAGCCACCCAGCCCAGACACTTCGGGGCCCACCGCAGCTCTGGGCGAGTCAGACCCTGTGGTCAAATCCCCAGGTCTTGCTCAGGCAAAACTTCGTCCGTAGACGGCAGCTCTGCCTGGGCAGGGACTGCCGCCATGGCAGCCCTGTTGAGGCAGCTCTGAGGCTGCAGTGCCAGCCTGGGTGGTGGTGAGGACACTCGGGGACACCCTTCAGCCTGCAGGAAAATGTCTCCCTGTGCTGCCTGACAAATTGGTCTTTAATCCAAGGTGGGAGCCCACAGAGACTGTGCCTGGTTCCCAGGACCAGACCTCGGAACAGAGCGTGCCCCATTGCTATGGCCTGTAGTCCCTTCCCAGCACTTCCCCCGACAAGGGGGCTGACATGCTCTGGTGATGCCACTGAGCTTGCCAACTCCTGACCTGCCTGCAAAGACTCAGCTCTTGGTGAGAGCACAATTCAGAGAGAATTGTGATGTGCTGAGCTTAAATTCCTTGAGCAGGGGCTGCTGCCTTCCCCAGCACAGCTGCATCAGCACAAGTCTGTGTGGAGGGGATGTTGCAGCCCGCCCCACCAGATGTGCTATTCTTTTGGGGCTGGTAGGTTTGAAGTGGTTTCCCCAAGAGATGCAGATAGGATCTCCAGTCCTCTGGCGTTGCTTGGGTGGGAGGGGAGAGGGGCTGTGCAGCCTCGCCATCTCTGGAGAAAGAGGATGGGGAAGGCAGTGGGTTGCGGTGGAGCCAAGGGTCCAGCTCTCTGACCCCAGGGAGAGGTGCACGTCCCCCATGGCAGGGCCCCAGGCCAGCCTTGCATTCATTAGCTGTCCCCAGGCTAGCGAGTGATGGCTCCTGTCTCCCTCTGCCCCTGCCCAGCAGTGCCCAGTGCACTCCACTGTCTAGTGAGGCTGGGAGAGGGGCATTCATAACTTGTGTGCTGCAGGGAGCTGGACGTGCTGCTGCCGGACATTGACTATGTGGAGATCCCAGTGGACTGGTGGAATGCTGAAGCTGATAAATCCCTGCTCATTGGCGTCTTCAAGCACGGTGTGTACCCAGCTTGTCTAGTGGGTGCTGATGTGTGAGAGGGACTCAAAGTGGAGCACCTGGCCAGAGCTCTGGTACCTGGATGCTATGTCACATCAGTGCGAGCGGTAGAGCGGTGGCCATGCACCATAGCCACACAGGGCCAAGGCAGCTCTCCCCCGGCACCAGCAGCTGTGGCACTGCCAGCTTGGTCAGGTGGTGGGGCAGTTGCACTGCGGTGCCCAGGGTGGCCATGCCTTATCTCATGTCCGACTCCTCTGGTTTTCCAGGAGCAGTTTGCAGTTGCCATGTGAGGGTGAGGAGGAAGGCACAGAGCCTCTCCCGGCATCCCCAGCCTTGTCATGAAGTCCCTCTGCGGCTTCCAGGAGCCACAGGGCTGTTTGTTCCCAGCTACAACCTGCTGCGGGTGCTATGCCCAGCCCTCCAGGCGCTGCGCTGCCTGCCAGGCAAGGCTGCCTGGTGGGATGGAAAGGCTGACCTTTCTTTTTGCCTGCTGTCCAATAGCTGCAGAGAAATTAGCAGCTTTTGGGAAAGTGTTCTGAATTTCTGGGGGTGAGAATTGTGCTCACAGCAGCACAGACAGAGAGTGAGAGCCAGGTGGGGACCTGTGTCCCACAAAGTAGGAGTTTTGCCTGAACCAGACTCAGGCTTAGCTTTGTACTCTTTCTCATTTTTGATGGCCTGTTGCGGTTGGCAGGTTACGAGAGGTACAATGCCATGCGGGCGGACCCAGCACTGTGCTTTCTTGAGAAGGTGGGCATGCCGGACGAGAAGCTGCTCTCTGCGGAGCAGGGCGTCAACGACGGAGCCCAGGATGCTGCTGAAAGGTGGGCAGGGGATGGAGCCATGCTCTCAGGGGCTGTCTGGCTCACTCCTGCGGGGCATGTTAGCAGTGGGGCAGTGCTGCGGGGTGAGCTGTGCAGGGAGGAGGAAGGAAGCAGACTGTGCATCTGAGCACAGCGGTCGTGGGGGGAGACAGGTGGGAGCTGGCTTCCCAATATGAGGCGGAGGGATGGCAAGGGCACCAGTTCTCCGCTTTCTCCTGCCGACGACTGGCACAGCGAAGAGGGCTGTCCTGCCACTACCAGGGACTATAATTGACTCTCTTACCCAGGGGCAGCATGGAAAAGGAAGAGAGTGTTGGAGAAAAGCTGGAGGGGCTGTCAAAGCAGGAGGTGAGCGAGATTCACGGTGATCAATTCACGTCTGCTGCTGCCAGGCTGCCCTCCCGCCCCGCGCTGCAGGCTTGGCTCTATCAGCTCTGCTGCGGAGCACTGGGGAACCAATGCTGCCGGAGCCCCTGCTCTGTGCTGGCTTTACCATGCCGTGCACAGACTCTGCCCCACACTGTCTGTGTCATCTCTGCTCGCTGGAGCACAGCTTCTGCTGTTGCCTCTGTGTTTCCAGCAGACCTGGGCAGCATTCGCCTTGTGAGGAGCTGGGGGCGATTGAAGGCTGGGGATGGCCAGGGGTGCTGCCTCTCACACTGCCTCAGGAGCCATGTGAGCCCCTGGCAAAGGAGTCGAGGGCGTCCCAAAAGAAATGGCCCTGAAGCAGAGGAAGAGCAGTGAACAAGGCAGCACGGGAGGGTGCAGGGTATGTTTGAGCTGCAGAGGCTGTCACACTGGTACAGTCCTGGCCTGTGTCACTGTGTGGACCTGCCCTCCAGGCCCAAAATGGACAGCACCACCCCTCTGAGCTGTCACCTCCCCTGGCCGTGCTGCTCTGATCCCTTGTGCTGAGGGCAGCCAGTGACTGCAGCCAGGAGGCACAGGACACGTAGCCCTGCCTGTCCTGCCACCCTCTACTGCTTGTCCTGCCACCCTGTACCCTGCCAGGGCCGGGTGGGCTGTGGGTATGAGGGGTTCTCTGCGGGGCTGGAGAGCCCTCTCTGATGGTTTCCTTCTGCAGGACATCGTGGCTGCTGGGGTGGGCGAAGCCAGTGAGAAGCGGGATGAGCCAGTGGCAGGTGAGGCTGTATCTCCCGCAGTGCGGCGCGTGGTTTCCCAGGGCCTGGCATGACACAGATGGAACCAGAGCACTGAGGCAGGCGCTGCTGGCCTGGGGGGACACATGCTGTTGGGTTGGGAGGATGTGCTGCTCTGTTAGGGGGTGAGGTAGCTTAACCTGGGCAGGCTCTGGTTGGGGACCCTCCTGTGCAGTCACGTGTGACCCAGGGCAGGGCAGCCAGGGTGCCAAAAAAGAGTGTTTGCAGCCAAAGCCAGCTGGGGGTGACTAGAAGCCATTGGCCTGACCTTGTCATAGAATCATAGAATCATTTAGGTTGGAAAAGACCCTTGGGATCATTGACTCCAACCATCAACCCCACTCTACAAAGTTCTCTCCTACACCATATCCCCCAACACCACATCTAAACAACTCTCAAACACATTCAGGGATGGTGACTCCACCACCTCCCTGGGCAGCCTATTCCAGTGTCTGACCACTCTTTCTGTGAAGAATTTTTTCCTAATGTCCAGTCTAAACCTACCCTGTTGCAGCTCGAAGCCATTCCCTCTTGTTCTATCGCTAATTACCTGTGAGAAGAGACCAGCACCAACCTCTCTACAATGTCCTTTCAAGTAGTTGTAGAGAGTGATGAGGTCTCCCTGCAGCCTCCTCTTCCTCAAACTAAACAGTCCCAGCTCCTTCAATCGCTCCTCATAAGATTTATTCTCCAGGCCCTTCACCAGCTTCGTTGCCCTCCTCTGCCCTCGCTCCAGCACCTCGATATCTCTCTTATATTGAGGTGCCCAAAACTGGACACAATACTCAAGGTGTGGCCTCACCAGTGCTGAGTACAGGGGGACAATCACCTCCCTCCTTCTGCTGGTCACACTATTTCTAATACAAGCCAGGATGCCATTGGCTTTCTTGGCCACCTGGGCACACTGCTGGCTCATATTCAGCCACTTGTCAATTAGAACCCCCAGGTCCTTTTCTGCCAGGCAGCTCTCCAGCCACACTTCTCCAAGCCTGTAGCGATGCATGGGGTTGTTGTAGCCCAAGTGCAGGACCTGGCACTTCGCCTTGTTGAAGCTCCATTAGCGTTGGCCCATTGATCCAATCTATCCAAGTCAGTCTGTAGAGCCTCCCTATCCTCATGCAGATCAACAGTCCCGCTTAACTTGGTGTCATCTGCAAACTTACTGATGATAGACTCTATGTCCTTATCAAGATCATCATGCAGTTGCCTGCATGAGATGAGCATGCAGGGTCTCTGCAGTGGGCAGTGCTGGTGAATGCCATGGGCTGGCTGGCCCCACTGCTGAGCAGGGAGCTGCAGTCCTCTCCCATGCATGGCCTGGACCAGAGCCATCATTCCTATCCTGATCTCTGACTCTGGGCTCTCTCTGAAGAAGCTCAGACATGGTGAGGCTGTGAGCCAGCAGTTTTTGGGGTGCGGAGGCCCAGGGATGGTCTCCCCAGCCCCCCACTCATGACTGTGATCCCTGGTGTCCCCTGTGGGAGGGGGAAGGCAGGAGGGAGCTCTCGGAGCTGGCCGGAGGCATGTGGGAACCTGTGGCTTTGAGTGTGCATTAAATACTAATGTCCTTGCTGATGTTTGAAGCCCAGGATGGCTCCGACTCAGACAGATCCTGCTGGCCTGTCTCATCTGCCCTCACAGCCAGACTGCGGAGGCTCGTCACCGTCTACCAGCGCTGCAACCGCAAAGAACTGCCTCCCCGTGCTGAGATGCTGGTGCCCGGTAACCATGGATACTGGCTGCAGGATGAGATGTTCAGAAGAGCCTCTGAGATGGACTCAGTGAACAAAGAAATGCAGAAAAGGTAATGCAGCAGAAGGTCCTTTCCAAAGCTAATTTAGGCGAGTTGAAATCCTTGACCCCCTGGATTTACCCAGGTAAATGTCACCACGGCTGTTGTGCAGCCAGGTGCCCACATGATGGAGGCATGTGGGTCCTTGCTGGGCAGGCAATGATTCTCCCAGCCGTGGGAGAGCCTTGTGGCTCTGGCATCCAGCGTGCACTGTAGTTTGCAGGTAGCAGCTGGTGACAAGGTGAAAGGAAGCGAGGCAACAGCTCTTCAGGGTTAAATCCAGCATCTGCTGGCCCAGAGATCAACCTACAGCTCCAGCAGAGCGGGTGCTGCTGAGTGTTGTGAGTTTGGGACACACCGTGGATGAGGGGTGACAGATGAACTCTGTCACAGCCCACATGCGTAGGCTTTCTGACCCTCGTGGCTCTCATGCTGCTGCGTTAGCCTCTTGCCTGTGGCCTCAGGAGCCCAGTGGTGGCATATCCTGGTTGCAGTGTGCTCCCATTTTGTTTGCATCCCAGGAAGTGGAAGAATGGGGGGACCATCCTGGCACCCTGAATGGCTCTCCGCAGAAATTGGGGAGGATGTGCAGCAGGGTGATGCTGCCTCCATTGCTGCCAGGGGATGCGCAGCCCTAGGACTTCCTGAACTGCAGGGACTCTCGGTGGTCAACAGTCCTCGATGGCTTTGTCTCCTGTGAACCTGTCCCTATTGCAGGAACCCCTGTAACTGCTGCCCTGTGCTCTCTGTTCATGGCCTCCTTGTATTGAAGCTGCTCCAGCCTGCTGATCTTCCCTCTCCCCTTCCTCTGGACCTCTTCCAGTTGTACTGTCCCCTCTTCAAGTGGGGTATCAGTGATTGTGCTGTGGACACCACAGCAGCCTGGTATTTCCTGCTCTTTAATTCTATGGGATTTTTATTTTTGAGTGTCCTTACAGGATTGTCCTAGGCAGTTTCCCACCAACCTTTAATTTGAGGCCTTTCAACAAACTCCCCATTGGGCTCCTTGATTTGGATCGCTGATTTTTTTATTTATTTTCTTCTTGTTATTCTTTTTGTAATGAAATATCACCACGGCCCCTGGAGCAGGAGTGGAAATGCTGGTCTTGGGTGGGGAGCACTGTGGGTGTTGTCACCCTGTCTGCTCTCCCTTGACGTGTCCCAGCTGCTTGCTGGTGCTGGCTCAGAGCTGCAATTCAGAGGAGCTGAGATTTGACTCTAAGCTTTCTTCAGCCCACAGCACTCTCCTTTCTCTGATGTGACCTGCTCCTGCACTTGCCCTGCGGTTTGCACTCTGGTCTGTTCTCTGTGGCCTGTTTCTCTGCACTCCATTTGCCCAGGGCTGTATTTGCCAGGACACTCCTCACCATCTCTGTCCTGGATTGTTCCTTTGAGTGATCCCCATGAGGTGAAACCTCAGACAGTCCAAGCCAGAGTGAAAGCTGTGTCTAACAGTTCTGTAAGTGACCCCCCCCCATCACCACAGCTGCTTTCCTCAGTGGGGAGGGGGTGACACCCACCCCTGGCACCCAGGAGTCCATAGGAGTCAGCAGGGTGGATGGTGTTTGTTACTGGGATCCTTACAGCAACAAAACCCAGTCACAGTTTCCCTCTAGAAGAGGCTGGATTAAACCTGTATCCTCAGGACCTTCCTTTCTAATTCCTGGTACAGACAGTTGGCCTTTCCATGGAGGTGGTGAGACAACTTGATGTGGCAGGAAGCGGGTAGGTGAGATAGGTTTGTGCTTCCACATCGGCAGCACAGCCAGGAGCTGTACATAGTGTTTTTTCAATCATCCGAGAGTATTTTTTTAACAGTGAGCTCAGAGCCAGAGGATGCGTGGCCGTCGCTTCTCCTCACTGTGTGCCATAAGGCAGAGGATCTCAAGTTGTGGTGATCTCCTCGGTGTGCTCCTCTTGTCATCTTCCCCCAAACTGATGGGCAGTAACTAGATAGTCCTTTCTGAGCCTCTCTGTCTGGTGCCTTGCCCATACTGGGACCAGAACGTGTCTCAGTGGTGTTCATGTCTCCTCCCTGCCCCACAGGTGGACCAGGAGGGAGCAGGCAGATTTCTACCGCACTGTCTCCTCCTTTGGGGTTATCTATGACCAGGAGAAAAAGATCTTTGACTGGGCCCAGTTCCGAGCCATCTCTCGACTGGAGAAGAAGACAGATGAGAGCCTGGAGAAGTATTTCTACAGCTTTGTGGCCATGTGCAAGAATGTCTGTGGTCTCCCAATGTGGAAAGAGGATGGTGAGTGAAAACTGAATGACGTGTGGGAGGGTGATAGTAGATCCATGTAGCCATAGGTCAGAAATGGTCCCACTGCTCTTGTGGAGCAGGAGAGCAAGGGAGGAGTTTCAGGGACAGTTGGAGGCACTGAGATGGGCTTGCAGAAGTCATGTACGTGTGTTTCTGGCTGCCTTGTCACCACTGTGTACCGCCTCCTCAGCACAACAGGAAGGTAGGGCAGCACTGTGGGCTCCAGCCTCTGCTCTCACAGATCTCACAGAGCTCTCCCATGAAATCACAACCAATTTTATCCAAGACAGCAACCTCTATATGTGAGGGAGGAGAAGGAGAGAAGCAGCAGATCATAATCTCTTCCACAGTGGAGCTGGGGGTTGTTTGGGCAGTCTGTATTGCCGCTTTCTTTCTGAGCATCTCTCTGCTGGTGCTGTACAGAGTCCACACAGTGCCCGTGCTGTGGCGTAGCTGACTAGAGAGCTCTGCTACAGGGTAAAGGGAGTCTGAACCCACTGTAGGAGGCTCGGGAAGCCTGGCGAACACACAGGGCATCCATTTTCTCAGAGTGCTCTGCAGAGCCCCAGTGCATTGGCACCGTGCAGGACATGGCAGGTGAAAAGTTGCTTGGGGGCTATTCAAGCACAAAGCGATTTGCTTCTAACAGCAGCAGAGAGGGTTTCGACTCAGAGCTGTCAAGAGGTCTGGTCTCAAGCGCAGTTCCTTGGATTTGTGTGTTAATGCCTTAGGTAGGTTTTCCTCATCAAAAGAGCTCCATGAGTTGAGGGATGCCCTTCCCTGAGAACCTTCTGAAGGGCCACCAGAGGCTTACACCCAGGGAGCTGCTCTGCTGGCAGGTCCAGACAGCTCCAGCACTGCTGGTGCTGATGGAGCAGAGCTCAGACAAGATTCTGAAATGCACTGCAGCTGAGTACCACTCTTGGTCCAGCTGCTAAAGTCGAGGGAGTTTACTCCCAGGTGTCCGTTTGGTGTCAAATAAATGGAAGGTGGTGAGACTGGGAAAAAAAGCCTCAACAGTGGCTACAAGCACTCTCCCCACCTCACCTGCAGTCCGAGTGAGAGTTAAAACTCACGTTGCTTATCACTGCCTCTGAGTACCTCTCATCAATCTGTGTAATGGGGCCTGGCTTTTCTATCCCCGCTGTAGGTCCCCCAGATCCTGATATCTACGTGGAGCCCATCACGGAGGAACGTGCTGCCAGAACCCTCTACCGTATCGAGCTTCTGCGAAAGGTGCGCGAGCAGGTGCTCAAGTGTCCGCAGCTCCACGAGCGGCTCAAGCTGTGCCGGCCGAGCCTCTACCTGCCGGTGTGGTGGGAGTGTGGCAAACATGATCGGGACCTGCTAATCGGCACCGCCAAGCATGGCCTGAATCGCACTGACTACTACATCATGAATGACCCTCAGCTGTCTTTTTTAGATGCATACAGGAACTATGCTCAACATAAAAGAACGGGGCTCCCAGGCCCAGAAACCCTGTGCTACCTTTACGAGACTAACTCCAAACTCTACAGTTCCCCTCTGTACAGCCAGGTGGACCGAACTTGTGAATCCCTGGAGAATGAAGCCAAGAGTCAGATCAAGCTAGAAGCTGTAGACAACACTATGTCCCAGGCCGGGGGCGGTCCGCCGGATGCAAACTGTGAAACATTCACGTCTAAAGTCCAGGACATCATTTCCAGTAACTATGATGAGAGCTCTCTGCCAGACTCATTGGTGTGCATGATGTACGATGAGAAGGCCTGTAACAGCGAGCAAAGCTCCCTTGCGCGAGACAGCCCAAGTTGCACAGATGTTGGAAGCAGCATTGCTAAACTCTCTGAGGGCAAGCTGGAGGGGGATGAGGATCCGTCCAGCTGCGATGCAGATGCCATGAGAGAGACTCCCTTCCTAGAGGGTTTGCAGGTGCACTGTGACCGAATGGACAGTCAGAATGAGGAAGCTGAGCCTTCACCTTCTACCCCTGAGAGTGACCCTTCGCGGAGCGTCCCAGCAGAGCTCTGTGAAGCCTTGCAGCAGAAGGGTGACATCACCAGCCCTGCGCCAGTGCTGCCTGAGCATGGTGCCATTGAAGGGGCCATAAGTGTGGGGCTCTACAGTCCCAGTCTTCATAACTATGAAATAAATGTTCCTCCTGAGCAGAGGTTCATCAGTCTGCTGCAGGAGAAAGAAGTGGAGGCAAAGTCAGGGCCAAGTCAGAGCCACAGCGAAGAAGATGAAGAGGAAGAAGAGGACGATGATAACTCTGAGGCAGCAGCAGATGTTGTGGAAGGCTTGAGTGGTCCCAGAACCAGGGAAGGTTGTGACCCCGAGGCTAATGAACTGGGGGGCGAGGAGCAGAGCTCTGGCCTCCCCACACCCGAGGACACTTGCCCGGAAGACGTGAATGGCGAGAGAGAGTGCCTGGGACTGGGGACACCTGAAGGGCTGGGGGAGCCTGGGCCAGAGGGCAGGGAGGACCGTGGCCTGGATGAGGAGAGCACCCTGCAGCACTCACCAGGCCAGCCTCAGAGCCAGGCATTCAGCCTGCCCACACCTCTGCTGGGGGCCCTAGGGGCAGAGCCCCCCCATGCCGGGGGGGAGGCCTGGGGCCGAGGGGCTGAGAGGCAGGCAGGCTGCAGAGAGGCCCTGCACCCCGAGCCCCAGGGGGTGAAGCAAGAAGAATGTGAGAACAGAGATGAGGGGGAGAAAGCCAGCAGCAGCCAGAGTCAAGGTACGGTCTTGAGAGCTCCCTCTGCTTGACAGTCACCTCTGGCTGGGGTGGGAGGGACCTGCTGTTCTCCCTGCAGAGCCAAAGCCTTGGGGCCCCAAACCCCCAGAGCTGCCTCCCCTCTGCAAGAGTTGGGGTACCTCTAGCTGATGTGATTGGGGAACAAAGGGTTGGTGGCTGCATTTTCCAGCAGGGGTGGCCAGAATCCTTCACCCTGAGCCCCAGCAGCCCTTCTGCCATGAGCATCCCATGGAATGCAGGACGCTCTTCCCTTCCTGGCACAGGCAAGCAGCTTCCTGCCTGGCAAGCAGCTCCTTCTGGGAAGGCATATGCATCCTTGCCTCCCTGGGGTATGGGGATGGTCAGGGATGGGGGCCACTGCAATAGAAGACCCCCAGACTCAGCCCAGGAGAGTGCTGGCCCTTCCTGAGCAGCATGGGCCACCTGCTGTGACCCAGGGCTGCTGCATTTCTTGGTGGCTGGTTGGGGAATGGGACCTTTGTGGAGCCAGCTGAGTACTGGAGTGGGAAGGTGTGAGGAGTTTCTCTCACCTCAAGAGGGTGAGAGAGGCAGGGCAGCGATGGGCTCTGTTCTCGGTCGTTTTCTCAGGTGGTCCAAAGAAGTATTTGGAGGAAGAGAGCAAGAGTTCTGCTTCTGTCCTGCCCGGTGAGATCGATGACCTTCAGGATGCCCGGGCACCGACCATAGCCCAGCTGCTGCAGGAGAAGACGCTTTACTCCTTCTCTGAGTGGCCTAAGGTGAGTTTAAAATTAATGTTGTTTGTATTGCAAGTGTTACTGTGTAGTCCTGACCAGCTCACACAGCCCCAGCTCTGCCTCCTGGGGCTCCGCACACAGTTCCCCACATATGGTCTAACTGGGGTGCTCTTCCTAAGCACCCGTGCCATGGACATGCCTGCGCTAAAGCATTCCCCGCCGAGCTGAGGTCACCAGGTCTGGGTTTGTCTTTAATCCTGAGATGACATACATGAGTCAGTCATTCGAGTCCTAGTCTGCCACTGTCCAATTCTGTTTGCAGGACCGTGTGATCATCAACCGCATTGACAACATCTGCCATGCCATCCTGAAGGGCAAGTGGCCATCCTCTAGCCAGCAGTTTGAGACACAAAGCCTGCTGACGGCTCCAGCGGTAGCCAGCAATGCTAGCAGCAGAAACAGCTTTGCTGAGTCAGAAGTCCCTGATCCCAGCTTCAATAATGGGGTGTTAATCACACAGGTACAAAAGGTGAGGGGTGCCCCCAGGCAGGGACAGACTTAGGACTCTGTGGTGAAGCATTACCCAGAAGTGCTCAGGGGTTTCCCAAGCGGGCCTGGGTTTTCACTGCCTCTTGGTGCCACTTATGGTGTCTAACACGTGGCTTAAGCCACTTGGTCCCCTCCACTGAGGGCTCCTGGTGAGCTCCCCGCTCCCCATGCTCTCAGCCCCCCACCAGCCCTGCTCCTCTCCTGGGAGGGCAGCTGTTCTGCAGCAGCTCCACAGCTCCTGCAGCTCTGGAGGTTCTTCCAGAGTCAGTGCTGGAGCACCCGGCGTGATCAGGGGGAAAAGGGAACATTGCCCTGGTGTTCCAAAGTAAAGGGTAGAAGAGGGGGCACTGCCCCGCCAGTCATCAGCTCTCTCTCATCTCCTCTTGCTGTTGGACACAGTACAGAGACAGAAGCTGCTGGCCTGGGACCCTAGCCCAGCTGCCCAGCAGCTGATGGAGCACCCAGGGTTATAGCACCTTGGGAGATCAAAGTGTGTGAGGGTGCTCCTGCACCATCCCTGGGCAGGGAAAGAGAAGTGTGATGTGCCCAGGGAAAGGGCATCCTTCAGGGCTCCTGCAGAGAGGCAGAAGAGCCTGACCATTATCTCAGTGTTGGTTTGAAGAGCTGTGGTCTCTGGGCAGTGCACGAGCAGCCGTAACCCTCTCTGTGGTTTTGATACACACAGGAAGGTTTTCTGACCCCTGCCTTTGCAAAGGACGAGCGGAAGCACAGGAGGCCCTATGAATTCGAGATGGAGAGAGATGCCAAACAGAGGAGCTTGGAGCAACTAGCCACAACCCATGTTCATCCACCCATTGTGCTGAACGGCTGGCGCGACACAGCGGTGGACTTGTCCAGAGCCTCTGATGGATCCCCAGGGAACTCCTCTCCTTTTCCCCTAAACACAAACATGCCCAAACTGGGGACCGTGAACACCCTCCAGGGCTCCCTGGGCATGGACTTGTCTGGCATCCTCCAGGCAGGGTTAATCCATCCTGTCACAGGACAAATTGTAAACGGCAGCCTCCGAAGAGACGATGCTGCTATGAGGAGGAGACGGGGCAGGAGAAAAAATGTAGAAGGGATGGACCTCATCTTCTTGAAGGAGAGGCCTCTTTCAGCCAGGCTGCAGGTGGGTTTGCTCCCCGCTTTCATGTGGCCCCAGTGGAGTCAGTACAAGTCAGTCTCATGGTCCAGCTTTCCCCTACAAGCTCTGCTGCCCATGACAATACGAGCCCCTCTCCAGGACAGCTTGGCTTCTGCTGGAGCAGGCAAGAGCAGATGCTGCACCAGGGAGGAAGGGAAGTTTTCCCTCTGGCTTGCAGCACTCTGCCTGGAGTGTTTGAGTCCTGCTAAGCATTATCAAAAGCAATAGTCCCACCTCAGGGGGTGTCTAGTGTTAGAGAACATGAGGCAAGGTCCTTGACGGCATTGGAGCTGTGGCCAAGAGCGTGCTGCACCCTTTGTCCTTCTACCCTGGGTTCCACTCAAAGAAGAACAGGGCTCTGGGAGCAAGACCAGTCCCTCTAGACCACTTTTAGGAGTGATCTGGGGAGAAGTTGGTCCTTTTTGTGATTAGGGTGTTTCCAGGTGAGTTCAGAAGCATCTCCCAGCTCTCTTTGCCCTCCGTGCCACCAGTGCTGGGGACTGAGTGGAAGTGTAATGCAGTGGTGGGTGGTGATTTAAGGAACAGGCCCTGGGAATACATGGATTAATCTGTGTGATGGGAGAGGATGAGCTGCTTTGGGAGCTCTGCTTATCTGGGTGCGCATGCATCACCACGTGCTGCTGATGGGCTCTCCCTGCTCCTCCCTCCACATCAGGATGTTCAGGAAGACCAGCCGCAGCCCCCCCAGAACAGTCCCCTCCCCGATGGGCCGGTTGCTGCTACCTCAGCTCCACAGCCAGTCCCAGCTGCAGGCAGCCAAGCAGAGAAGGCTGTCCCGAATAAGAGTCTCCTCGACTGGCTCCGTCAGCAGTCCGACTACACACTCAATGTTCCCGGCTTTGGCACAGTAAGGGTGGCCTTCGGTGGCACGTGTGTGTGTGTGTGTGTCTGCCTTGTGCATTGCCCTTTGTGTTAGGTTTTCTGCCGTTGCACTTGAGTTCAGGGCTTCCACGAAGTGTTTCAAAATGCAGCCTTTTTCCCTGTACTGTGGCTTGTGGTGTTCAGCGGGGCTGTTCAGGAGGCTGATCACACGTTTGGGAAGTGGGCAGAGTTCCCTGGACACCAGTGAAAGGCACTTGCTGAGCTGTGTCCTCCCGCCCCAAGGTCCATTCTCCAGCTCCAGTGCATCCGTCTGCCCAACACACACACAATTAGTCCAACGACTTCCAGAAGCACCAGGGATGGGGAGAGAAATGGGATGCTCAAGGTCTGTCTGTGTTGCTCCCTTTCACCTGGGGTCATTTTAGGCAGTGCTGTTGTATCAAGTAAAGTTCCCAGACAAGAGGAAACCTCCTTGCTATAAAAACCGGACCGAAGTGGCTGTGTTGCAGGCTGCAAAGGCTGCAGTTGTGTGGCCATGAGTGCCATCAGAAAGCAGAGTGGGGTGCAAAGTCTGTCTGATTCTTCTTGCTGTCTCATAAGCATCCACCTCTTGGTTTCACAGGTTGACTTGCTCCAGGTTTCAGCTTATTCAGCCTATTAGACCATGTGGTAGGCAGAGCGCAGGCTGTAAAACAGAGTAGGAAGAAATGTGGTGGTAATACATAAAAGGCTGTGCATCTTGGTCCTGAAGGATTGTGTGCCTGAGGCAGGGATTCCCTGGAGCTTGGAGTGCAGGCAAGCCCTTAGTGTCTTGGAGCTCGTTAGAGATGAGGAGCCCAGCATTTACTTGGACGGGATTGCCCTTGCTTTTCAAAGTCCAGAAATACATGCAGCTCTGTTCCCAAGGCCAGACTCCCAGGAGCACTGCAAGAAGCAGTCAGTGGAGCAGGCGTGGAGGTGCCTTCCCACTCCTTTGCATCATCCTTGCCTTCCATGGGGGCTTACGGTTCTCCCAGTCTGGCCATGCTGCTGGTGAAACTCTTGCTCCCAGCAAGCCCCCAGTGCCCTGGGCCAGCCCTGCAAGATCTCCACTGTCAGGATGGGTGTTCTCTCTCCATGTAGGATGGATTGAAAGCTGCTTTGGGGTACTGCAGCATCTCAGCTTGTTGAAGGACAGACCAAGCTCAGGGGTCTTTGACTCTTAGGAATCAGGGCCTGCAGTAGTTCGTTATAATGCTACATCCCTGCAGGCACATTGATGCTGGGACTCTGTGCACGCAGTGGATGTGCAGCAGCTCAGCTGTAACTCTGTAGATTGTAGTCCTGAAGGGCTCTGATCCCAAAGAAACATGGTGCAGCAGCTCTGTGGTGGGAACAGCTGAAATAGGAGTGAAACAAAGCACAGATGAATGGGCGGGAAGCAGGTACCTGTATCAGACTGACACGAGATGGCACGCACAGACCTGTTCTCTCTTCTCTTTCTTTCCTAGTTGTAGTTAGTGGCCTGTTTACAGATGCATGTATATGAACTGGCAACAGATTACAGTTTTAGGATTGGAGGGGGATTAGAAAGGACTGGAGCAGTCTAAGTGGGGTACACTGAAAACCCCGTTATACCTACAAAAATCAATTGTGCTCATTTGAGAGCTGGCCCTGTGGCAGAGACCAGCTTGTGCCGCTCGCCGCTGCTCCCTCCCAAGTCCCAGGGACCCTCTGTCCCTTGGGAGTTCATCTGTGCTGCTGTCCTGCAGGGCTTGTAGCCATCCAGGCTCATTAAGCCGTCTAGTCTCATTAACGTTGTCTTGTTTGCACTCCAGAATTTTTCAGACAAGCCCAAGCAGAGGAGGCAGCGCTGCAAGGACCCCAGCAAATTGGACATTAGCTCACTCACGGGAGAGGAGCGGGTGCCTGTGGTACATAAGGGTACCGGACGGCGGGTAAGCAAAGGCCTGTTCTGTGCTCTGCCCTTGGTGTCTTGAAATGCTTAGCAGGCCCCGAGCTCACCTGGGGGGAGATTTAATCCAGAGAGGCCTACAGATGGGACCAAAGTCCGGAACATGTCACTGATCTACCCTGTCCTGTGACACGTGTGCCCAAGGGGACACAGGCCTGTGAAATAAGTGACTTTCTGTGTGAAGTAATGAAAGTCTGAGTGTCCTCCCTTGCCAGGGTACACAGACGCCGCAATGGCAAAAGGATTCAGCCTTTGGCTTTAAAGCCACCAGCAGCACAGCCCTGGCTGGTGCTTCCCGCTCCGGATTTGATTGTTCCCCTTGAATTCACTGCAATATGCCACAAATTTGAATATTGCCATGCAAATATCTTTCTTTTGTCCCTCCCTTACGAGGTGCAGGCAGAGCACACCAATACCCATGCAAGTGCTGGGCACGCAGGAAGTGGAGGGTTTGAAGTGGAAGGTGTCTTGCTTACTGGGCGAGGAGCATGGATTTACTCACCTGCAGTTTAATCGCCAGTGCACTGATGTTCACCTCTCTGAATGAGAAGGGATGTTCAGGGATACTTTCCACCCTAACTCAGTTCCTAAAGACACCCAGGACTGGACTAGGTCAGAAGGTGATGTGACACCAAAGCTAAAGAGCGAGGCAGAAAGAGGCTGTTTCAGCCCCATCTGTGTTTCCCTGTTACACCCACGATGGCTGTTGGAGACCTGGGTGAATTGATGGGTTTGTCCAGTTTTAAGCATGGCTTTTATAGAAGCTCTGTCCCCATCGCTTGTTCACGGGGAGGGTGATGGGACGGGCCACAGAGGCTGAACTTGCCTTTTTTCCCTGAACTGTGTGTCTGGAGGCAGCAGGCGCACGCAGAGTCCTGCAGAGATGCGTAGCAAGGGAAGAGTCTCTGCCCCAGCCAAATTGCAGCCCAAAGCAAGCAGCTAGGGGAAGTGTAATCGTATTTCTTGTATTATTTTACATAACTCTTTCTGCAATAGAGGTCATCCTTCTGCTGTGTTTTATAGTTAGGGGGAGCCACAGCACCAGCATTGAAGGAATTGCCAAGGTGGCTTGATGCAAACTTGGAGTATGCTGTTGCAGCTGACTGGGCTGACATTGTTAAGCTTTCAGTAAGTTAGAGTTTTTGGAGAAATCTGTATCATGTCATCTTTTCTTTCCCCTCCCCATCCCCACAACCTTTCTCCAGTGAGGATCTGGGAGCTGCAAGGCAGGTCCGCAGCTGCGCAGGCGGGAGGGCAGAGCTGCGGGCCGGCAGCACCGGCAGCACTCGCGGGGCACAGAGGGAGGTTGGGCGCGTGCCTTGGGAAAGAGAGAAAGGGGTCAGCGCCCTGGGGACGGGGCTCAGCACCCCAGGGTGACTGTCCAGAAAGCCTCGGCATGCTTAGAAATAGCAGGGGCAAGATAAACACCCTAGAAGCATCCACCTGGGTGCTGGATGGCAGGGAGCAGACAAAACACGTTCTTACGGGTCAAATTTTCAAAAATAACCGAGGCTTTTCATCAGCTCCTGCAAACTCTGCCTCTGCAGCCCTGGGCCCGTGAAAGGGCCTGCAGGTCACCAGGCATGAAGGCTCAGGCACTGGCAGGAGAGGGGCAGGACGGAGCTGAGCCTCACCGCGTTCATTCACCCTCTTCATCACACCAGTCCCTGCCCCGGTGCGTGGCAGAGCCTGCGGAGCAGGAGCTCTCTCCCATCCCACACACGGGCGCTGCCAGATGGCCCTTTCCCACCCTGCGGGCTGGCCTTATCCAGACATCTCCCTACTGTCCCTCTCGCCTGCTCCCTGGTTTTGTGGCTGCAGTGGTTTGTGCGATGCCCTTGCAGGGGCCTGGAGGGGGAATGAATTGGCTTAGAGGGTTGTACTGCTCTCAAATTTGCTTTTAATTAGTGCTGGAGATCTGGCATGGTCTGTCCTGCTCCCCAGGAAACAGCTCCACGTCTGGGCTGGCATCGGTGCCCCGTCTGGGTGGCCAGCACCTGTGCGAGCTGGCAGCTCTTCCATACCTTCGTTTGCAGGGGCTGGTCTCTTTGCTGGTAGGAATAGCTGTGTTCCTGGCCAGTGCCCCGGGCACCCGCTCACGCACCCTGGTTTGGCGGCTGCATGCCCATTAGCATTCGCACCCCCGAGCTCCATCAGCACTTTGCTTTTGGCAAGTGCACATCCCTCCTGGCACCTGCATGCGGAGGGACATCTGGCTGCTCCGGGCACGCGGGCAGCAGGAGCATGGGGTCGCTGCCCCACAGAGCCCAGGCACCATCACGGTCCCGTGCAGGTTTCCCCACGTGCCAGTGGGAGTAGAGCAGAAGATTCTCCCGCTCTGGGCAGTAGCTGTGCAGACTGCCAGGGCCATTTGATTCAAGGTTCTGCACTACAGGTGTCAATGAAAAATACTTTTCCTACCTATTGGAAACAGTTCAAAGAGCGGCAATATTGAAACTCAAGGGAGCCACAAAGGGAAATGTTTAAATGTCTGTGATGAGGATGCTTAAAAATGGAGTTTTAAACTGCGCTGTGGACCCCCCCCGCACTGCTCTGTGTAACTGGACAGTCTTACCCAGTTGTGGCCGCTGGGTTTTGGTCCTGTATCTCAGTGCTCAGAAGAATCTTCCTGGCATCTCAGTGAAGCTGTGGCTGGGACCTCCTCAGACAGCATGTCCACTCTCTGTGTGTCGTCCCGTGCAGCTTTGCTGTCCTGCAGAGCATTGAAAATTTGGCCCTTCAGATCTAAAAGACATGATTTTAAATCACTTGTCACTGAAGCCACAATTAAAGCTGGGAAGGGAGCTAAGTTGGTGTCTGACACAGAGCTGCCCCGGTGCTTCTCGTGTTGTGACTAGCCAGGTGAAAACGCGAGGTAAAAATGTGCTTTCTCCTTTCTTCTCTGTGCACGTTGGCACTGCAGTATCATGCCAGGGCAGAGCGAGGGTGTTTTGCGTTTGGCAGCATCCCTTGGGGAAAAGTTGTGCGTACCTCTCAAATTCCATGTCATGTAGGCAAATATTTCTGTGCTGACACCATCTGGGATGCAGATGCAAGCACAGAAAAGCCAGATTTCCTTTGATGCAGTAATAACTGTCGGGTGTTTTCTGTTGTGTGTGTTTCGTTTTTAGGGCTACTTACCGGAAAGCAAATTCAATCGCATCCTGACTGAGCCTGTGCTCCGAGACGCGGGGCCCCGCCGGAGGGGGAGAAGGCCCCGAAGCGAACTCATTAAAGGCCCTGGTGTTGTAGCAGATTCTTCTTCTGGAATGGGACCATTGTTCATGAATGGACTGATTGCTGGGATGGATCTAGTAGGACTTCAGAACATGAGAAACATGCAAGGGATCCCTCTGACTGGGCTGGTTGGGTTTCCTGCTGGATTTGCAGCAGTGCCCGCCGGCGAGGATGTGAAAAGCACCCTGAGTATGTTGCCCATGATGCTGCCAGGCATGGCTACCGTACCACAGATGTTCGGCGTTGGAGGACTTCTCAACCCCCCCATGACAACTACTTGTACTGCGACTGCTCCGACTTCGTTAACAAGCACAACGAAAAGCGGTACAGCCAACGCAGAGAAAGCTACTGAGGATAAACAGAGTAGCCAGGACGTGAAAAAAGAAACTCTCTCAGAAGATAAGCCTGGTCCTAGTTCGTTTTCTAATCAGACAGAATCCGCAATAACTACCAGTAGTCCTGTAGCTTTTAACCCATTTCTTATCCCAGGGATGCCTCCTGGACTGATCTATCCCTCGATGTTTCTTTCCCCTGGCATCGGCATGGCGCTGCCTGGCATACAGCAAACCAGGCACTCAGAGGCAGCCAACCTGGAAAGCCAGAAGCGGAAGAGAAAGAAGGCAAAAGGGGAATCGGCAAACCCAGAGCCAGAAACTGTCTCACTGCCGGAAAAAGAAGCTGCAAACAGTCAAAACTGTACAGAGCAAACACCACCTTTGTCAGCAGAGAAAGAGCAGGATGGACCAGCAGAGGAGGAATGTGAAGCGGCTCACGATACCAATTAGAACTTTTGTTTCATTGAAAAAAAAAAAAACACAAAAAGATTGTGGCTTGTGAGTTTCTTATCCCATAAACTCTTTGTTACTTACCCTCCCGCCCCGCTCTGCCTTCATAAACCTGTGTTTCCATGAGTAATATTATCTACCTAATTCCTTGTCAGAAAAAAACTCTGGTGACATACTACATGTTAATAGTTGCAGGGTCTTGCCACTTTATTAGATAAACAGTGTTGTCTAGCTAGTATGGGAGGCACCGAATTCTCGTTCTGTTTTTCCAGTCGTTCATCCCAGCCGACGATAGCAAATCCAGTACTCGGTCACCCCCTCAAATTGCTCACTCCTTTGAGAAGAAAAAACAGCAAAAAAACAAGAGCAAAAGAAAAGTCTTTACCTCTTGGTCTACACGCAGACAAGGGTAATTCTGTCTACAGCGACACTGAACGAAAAAGCCTGTATTTGGGGGTAAAAAGCACAGCTATAGTAAGTGCTAATGTGTATTTTTGATTTAAAGTATTTCCCTATTTTATCATGATTACTAGAATAGTAGTATAGACAGAAGTATATAACTAATGATTGAAAATGCATATATTCATTTCTTTGAAAGGAAAAAGCATAACTGGTAGTGATATAATTTCTTTACCACCCCCACCTCAAAGGTTTGGAGACAAACTGCAGCAAGTGAAAATATGACGTAGACATTCTTTTGTATTTTTTAAAACCAAAGTTTGGTTTTACGTTAAGTGGAGTTTAGTTGCCCTTTCCTCGATAGTTACAAGAACTTTTCAGCTTGAGCTGGAAAGGTTTTGCACATCTTGCATGACTTTTTTGGGATTACTGTACCTGTAGCTATCAGTTTCTTCATCATCTGCTAGTCTTCAGTTCTCCTCTATGGCGTTAGTTCTCATCTATGGCATTAGAAGTGCTGTAAAGGTATTTTATTTACAGCCGTGAACAGGCCACGCTGATTTTAATGCTCTTATATGAACACTGAGGCTTTTTGAGTTTTTATATTTTCCACTCCTTACCCTGGAAGCAACGTCCTTTCAGCAAACAAGGAAAAGGCTGTAGGCCACTTTCCTGTTTGGGGAGTCCTCTAAGAAGGACTGCTGAGACTTTCAAAGCTTGAGTTTCTTCTTTTCTAGCGTTAGACTGTGAAGAGATGACCTTGGCTTCTTTCCATTCCGTTTGCTGTTGAACAGTATTTCTGAGTCCCGCCCCTTGGGCAAATGATTTCGCCGTCTGCATTTTAAACAGAGAGGCAGTAATGCTGTCAGCCCCCGCAGCTCTGGGTACTGAGACACCTCCACAGGCAACTCTTCTTCTTTCTCCTTCCCCTCACTCCTCCTTTCATTTTGCTTTCACTTGGGCTTGTTCTTATTTGCAGCTCATGGTTTGAGACTTGAAATAAACCCATGGTGGTGCAGCAGTGAGATAAAAGGCAGGCTGGTGAGGGAGTTGGGAGCGTGCTAGTAATCGGTTTCACATTTGGTTGTCACAATTTACTGTATTTTTTACTTATTTTCTGTTACAGTTTTGCTAATTTATCAGATGGTCCAAATGTTTTGACATAACTATTTCAGTTTGCATTATTTATTTATGATGCTTTTTGTCATTGTCTTTTATACATTTGGGATTATAAATTATGTACATGTTAAAATTAGCATCTCAAAGAAGTCTGTTACCCATGGTCCAAAAAGCATTTGGTTTATATTTTCACGGAATTTATTCCCAGTTTACTGGATTGGATGATTTTTTTTTTAAGTATGTAACCAATCATAATGCAACCCCCCTCCCCCCGATAATTAAATGTGTTCTATTTAATAACATCCTTGTAGCATAGATACTGTATCACTATCGACAGATTTCTTAGAAATGCTGCTATCTCTATTTAACTAACATTTTGTTCAGTTTTGCCTCCAGTGGAAGCAGAAAGGGTTTTTTCAGCTGTTAAATCCAAAATCAATATAATTTATTTATGTAAAAAAAAAAAAAATCACGATTGATATATTTTTGAATCTTTTAAGTACTAACTTTCTTTTTATTCAGTAGAAGAACATGTACTTGCCCTAAATCCTTAAAATACAAATGCTATAAAACTTCATATATCTTCAAAGCCTTACTGTGAATGGATACAGAAATCTCTTCAGAGTCCATTTCTTGTTACGGGATGGTTTTTCCAGGGTTACATGCGTAAGGAACAGGGTTTAAAGTGAAATTTATTTAATTAGCCAGCATGCTCTATACCTTGTTCTTCTTATCAGACATGTATGCTACGTCTCTGGGTGTTTAGGCTTCTCTTTGACTGCTACTCTGTGACCCTTTTGCAACCCGATATACGCTGTGGATTACTTAGACTGTAAGGCGTAAGTGGCTGCTTCTTATTTTCCATCATATCCAAAAGAAATGCCAAATTTTCACCGGTTTTCATGGCTACTCACACAAACATACATTCTTCACCAAATGTGCTAACAAAATAAACTGTCTGTGCTCTTGAACATGGATAAAAAGAAAAAGATTTAAAAGTCAGATTTTTATTTTTTTAATTTAGTGACTAGATGATGCTTATCTTTCAAACTTGGCAGAGCCTTGCTACAGATGTATATAATTTTTTTCAGCAAATATATGTGAATGTTTAATTCACCTGACTCAGTGATAAACGTTACTTGCCTTTTTCTCAGCACGAATCCATTGAGAAGCTGTCGAACCCAGCGGACCTCTCTCTTCTGTGGGGCTGCTCTTCCCACGCAGTGGGATGTGCGATGCTCTGGGAAGGGCTTCTCCTCCCACCGATGGTGTGACCGGGATAAACCCCCTGCTGCAGCCAGCAGCTCCGTCACCTGGCACCACGTAGGTTAACTCACCGTGTTGAGTGGGTTAACCTGCCGTTGTCCCGCCTGAGTTGCAGGATGACTGGAGCAGCCCGTGCTCCACGGGCAGTGTAAGCACACGGCGGGCACAGGGGCTGTCTGCGACCTGCTGCACTCAGAGGGTGGGCAGAAGCCCAGAGACCAGTCGTGAGACCCCCCCATACCAGTTAACCTCCTTTGCACTGAGGTGGCACCTCCTGGCAGAAGAGCTGTTTGGTTCCTCTCACTGAGATATTAAGCGCCTCCATCTCAGCCTTGTAAAATGCTAATAGGTGCCAAATAAATGCTCAAATGTAAGGATCTCAGGCTTTAGAAAAGTAGGTATTAATTTGTTTTTTTCAGATGAATAAACAGATGCACAGGAAAAGCGAAATAATTTATTTGAGGTCCAGGAAAAAAGGCAGAGTAAACCAAGGGTTTTTGCTTGCTCCCCCTGCCCTTGCATGAACACCTTGTCCTGGCATTTTGTTGCTGCGTTTATTTGGGGTGAGAAGCAGAAAAACAGCGGGCAGAAGAGACATCGGGTACCGCTTGGACAGGGGCAGAGGAGGCAAAATGAGAGTGTGAACTCTGAATTTCCAGTTCCTGAGTCTCCCTTTAAATTCTGGCTCTGCACACTGCAGCCTTCCCCCCCCCCCCGGCATTGTTAATGTAGAGTACTCACTCCAAGGATCTGCAGCAGCCAGGCAGCCCTTGGTCCATGCAGAAGCCTTTGTGCTGCTGTTCAGGCTGTAGCGTCGGCGGCGGCTGCTGCGTGCTCTGTCTCATCAATGAGGTGTGTTCACTGTTCATGGACTGGTGGGAAGGGAGCGGACGTGGGGGCTGCGGACGGGGCACAGGTGGGCACAGCTTCTCTTTGGATTTCATTTTGCAGGTGCCCTTTGCCGGAGTGTGAGGCAGTAACGCACCCTGCAGCTGCTCATCTCTGCACTCCGGTCCCTGCCTGAGTTGTATCGGGCAGGACACAGAATAGAAAAGTGTCATCGCACATTTGGAGAGGATCTTTCAATTCTCTGTACGGTCACAAAAAGGTTGTTAGTGATTTCCCTCAGTGTTACCTGCCCTAAGGGCAGACGTTGCAGCTCTGTTGTCTTGACAAAGATACCAAGCGAGGATTTCGGGTTCGAAATCTGGGCTGGCAGTGAGCAGAGGGCAATTCCTCTAATGACATTTGGTTTGTATCGAATAAAAACTGATCTTTTCAGTGCATTTGTATTTTTCACCTTGTCAGGAACCACTTCAGCTCCAAGGCTGTGGAGCACAGGCTGAGTCACAAGACACCACTAATTCTTATCACTTTTTACAACTATAAAGCACTATCGAGTGCTTTACCGACCAGGTAAAAGCACCATTCATGGTCCCCGAGTGCTTCACACCATGTGTGCCAGTGCACAGCAGCCCACGGTCGTCAGACGGAGCAGGCAGCTCTGGAAAATTAGTGGTGAGAGAAATCTAGCTTATCCCTCATTTCCCTTCCCAGCTCTCTGCGTAGTGTGGCCTTTACAGCCTGCGTAGCTTGGGAGCATCACCCTTGGCCTCCTGCTGTGGCTTTTGGGGTGTTCACAGTTTCACGGTGCACCCAGGGGTGGCTCAAGGCCACCGGTGCAGTGCCGAGGCAGCACTGATTCCTGGACAATCCAGGTTTCACCTCAAAAGGCATAAAACAATGCAAGATCTCTAGCCTAGCAGAAAATAAGTCGTGGTCCCCTGTCTCTCCTCGTGAGCCCTCCCATGGGATTTGAATGGCTGCCGGGCTCCTGCCTGCCAGTGGTCTGGATGGGTATGTGACAATAGTGGTTTAGCCTGGAATTCGGTCCCAGTCCTGCTGAAAGCACCGGTTGGTGCAAGACCAGCGTCAGCCCTCGGGGTGGGGGTCTCAGGGAACAGTAGCGATGGGCGAGAGACCAACGGGAGCCGGAGCCGTGGCAGATGCTCTGCAGCATCTCTGCCCATCCCTCTTGGCTCCTGCCAGGCATTCGGCTGTTACATTTTTCACTGGACATGTTGTAGCAAGAGGAGACATTTTACATGAATAGCCTGTACCATGTAGAAAGACAAAAGTATTTTTTTAAAGGAAAACACCACGGTGACTGCTTCCCCCTCTCCCCTCCCCCCCCAGAAAAGGGGCAGCAATTTCTAACAGAGGAACAGATGCACAAAAAGCAAAGCTCGGGTCCCTCCCTTGTTCCTGAGGGAATAAATACAACTGTAGGACTCTGACTTCGTAGCCTGTAATAAACAGCCAGATTCCTTAAACACAAATGGCACTTATTTTATTATAGGGACAAAGTCGATAAAGCAAAAGCACAGCGCTGGGTGCATGACTCAAGTCAGAGGCACACCAGCTAATACTTCACCCATGTCTTATATACATTCAACATTGCATCAGAGTAATGATTTATGATGATTGATTATCATTAATCCCTTTTTCTTCTATTTGTGTGTTTTCCTTCTGGCAATTGTTTCTGAGATCGATAATCTTCAGTTCCCTTTTTCCATGCATATCAGCTCCCTTCTCCTATGCGTCTGTCTCCTTCTGTTAATCATTTGTGGGGTCTCTTGGAGAAGTTCTCTTTTGTTTCTCTCAGATGTTCTTCTTCATAGCTGCTGTTAGTTGTTATCTTTAAGGTTTCTCATGTTTCCTAATTTACTAAAGGTTAATTATCCTTATCATTCAAGTATTTATAGCCTTGTTGTTATTGTGAAAGCCAACAATACCTTCACTATTTTTCACATAGCCTAATTATCAGCAATTAAACTAATTTCCTGGCTTTTCACAGCAGTCAGTTTTCCTTACTCCTACAGCAAATCTTTTTACAAACACACGTAGGTGTTGGATTTAAGCTGGCTTTTAGGAGCAGCGACATTCTGGAAAGCACTGAGCTGACCCTCAGTGAGGGACGGGCTCCACCAGCCCCTGGCTTCCTACCAAATCATCCCTTTCTTTAAAGAAATGAAGCCCGGGGTGTGGAGGAGCAGAACCCAGGGCAGGGCAGAAGATGCCAGGGCTGCGTTCCCACAGCTCCTGGCGAGCTCCCCCCAAGCATGCCATCCCTCAGGGTGCTGTGAGCGGGACAGGCCTCCCCTAGCTCCGGCCTCGCTCCACGGTTCCTCAGCCCTGCAGCTTGGGCAAGGCAGAATAGCCAGAATGGCCATGCTGGCATGTGTCCAGCTCTGGAGCCCTCAGCACAAGGACATGGACCTTGTTGGAGCAGGCCCAGAGGAGGGCTACAAAGATGATCCAAGGGCTGGAGCACCTCTGCTATGAAGACAGGCTGAGAGAGTTGGGGTGGTTCAGCCTGGAGAAGAGAAGGCTCCAGGGAAACCTTATAGCGCCTTCCAGCCCCTTTAGGGGGCCTACAAGAAAGCTGGGGAGGGGCTGCTTGCAAGGGCATGTAGCGATAGGATGAGGGACAATGGTTTAAACTAGAGCAGGGTATGTTTAGATTAGACATTAGGAAGAAGTTCTTTGCAATGAGGGTGGTGAGAGACCAGAACAGGTTGCCCAGAGAGGTGGTGGAGGCCCCATCCCTGGAGACATTCAAGGCCAGGCCTGATGAGGCTCTGAGCAACCTGATCTAGTTGAAGATGTCCCTGCTCACTGCAGGGGGGTTGGACTACATGGCCTTTAGAGGTCCCTTCCGACCCAACACATTCTACGAAAACAGGCCATGAGATGGTCTGATACATCCTCCAATACGGCCTGGGTTTGGCATCACCCCCCGGACCAGCGCTGGGGGCTCTGGGGCCCGCCAACCCCTTCCCGGGGCGCAGGAGCTGTCCCCGGCCCGGGATCGGCCCCAGGCGCCCTCGGCAGCTCCGACCGCCGCCGGCCGGGCCCAGGCGGGTCACACCGGCCGCAGGGGAGCGGGCATGTGCCACGCGTGGCGGGGCAGCGCGGCTCTGCGCCCCTGGATCCCACCGAGGACCCGCCTGCAAAGGCCGCTGCCCCCCCCGAGTGCCGGGGGCGAAGGGGCACCCACGGCCCGCGGCGACGGCGCGCGCCCCGCCCGGACGTTACACGGGGCGCAAACCCCCGCAGGCGCGTACATTGCACTGCCGCGCTCCCGCCGGACGCGTGGGAGCCTCGCCCCCTCAAGCCCCGCCCCGCCCCCTCAAGCCCCGCGTGCGGCGGAAGGCCGCCCCTCCCTTCCGGCGGCGGCGTTTTGGCGCGCGGAGCGGCAGGGCTGGGACCGGCCTACCATGTCCCGCTCGGAGTCGCCGCCCGCCGAGCCCGGCGCCGCCATAGAGCGGCTTTGCCAGGAGCTCAACCTGGACGCGGCCAGCGCCGCCGAGGCGTTGCGCGACTTCACGGCGCTGCGGGGCACCTACAGCCTGGAGGTGAGACGGGGCGGCCGCTCGGGCCTGTCAGGGGCGGGCCGGGCCCTGTCAGGGGGGGAGTGGGCCGAGCGGGCGGGGGCGGCGGGGCGAGGGTTCGGCTGCACCCGCGGCGGCCCCCGCCTGCGTCCAGCACTGCCCCTGTGTGCGCGAGTGCGTATAAATATCTACCGAAACAGGCACGGCGGGGCGGTCGGTCCTGGTGTCGGTCCCGGTGCCGCCGCCCCCCATAGCTGACCGTCCCTCGGCCCGTCTGTCCTGGCAGGGCGAGGCGCTGCACTGGCTGGCCTGCGCCCTCTATGTCGCCTGTCGCAAGAGCCTGGTGCCGACCGTGGGGAGCGGCCTGATGGAGGGGAACGGCGTGTCGCTGACCAGGATCCTGCGCTCGGCCAGGCTCAGGTGAGCTGCCCCGCGCTGCTAATTGCCGCGGCTAATTGCGCCTGCTCAGCCGCTGCTCCCCTGACGCTGCGAATTCGGGTACCCACTCCTTTTCTCACGGCTCCAAGCGCTGCAAAATGCGTGTCCCGAGGTAACAGTATAAAAGCAATAAATTCTCTTTTGTTAAAAATGGAAATAAGATGCAAATATGTAATTTTCAACTTCAAGCCTTTGAAAAACCGCCCACATCAGACAAAAATTGTTCCACCCACGCCGCTTATTCCTTTTTCTTTTTGTAGTTAATTGAAACATAAACAGGGACTCCGAATGTTCTGTCAGAAATCCAGATAAGGCTCGTGCCTGATGTGGGATTTAGGCCAGATCTCTAGATGTGCTGCTGAGGGCAATGTTGTACAGCATCCTGGGAACACAGCACTGTGCAGTCACATAAATATTTAGGTGCTGCAGGGGCTCTCTGGCAGGCAGCTCCACTTACTGCTGTAGCTCTGACCTGAGATGACAGAACTCAGCAGAGCTGGGAATGCTTCTCCTTGCACTCAGAGACCTGTTATTGGCTGAGCTGCCAGAGCAGGGGGCTGCCAGTGTAATTACACCTACAGTTAACAGGGTTTTGTGTAGGTAACTTTGATGGGCGTAGACTGTTGTTTGTAGTTTTGTTGCCTCTCCTGCCTCCCCCTCGACACGTGCAGAGTGTGTCTTTTCTTTCTACCCTTCCCCTAGCTGGCACACCTGTGCTGGCAACCTTTACATAAAACAAGTTGGCTGTGCCTGTGCCTTAAGGAGAGTCAAGGAGAAAAACCAAAGTGATAAAAAGTGAAAAGCTTACAATATGTACAATTTGGAAGTCTATCGAAATACATGGTAAGCCTATCTATTAATCACATTAGTCATTAAGGAGTAAATATGTTGCATTTTGTCTTTTTAAAAAATTTAGAGGAAAATAGTTAAGTTAGATAAGGCTCAAAATAAAGCCAACTTTTCTTTTTTCTTTTAAGTTTAATACAGTTTTTTAGCAAAATGAAGAAGTGGATGGACATGTCAAATCTGCCACAGGAATTCCGAGAACGAGTGGAGAGGCTGGAGAGAAATTTTGAAGTGTCAACTGTGATTTTCAAAAAGTTTGAACCCATATTTTTGGATATATTTCAAAATCCTTATGAAGAAACTTCTAAACCACAGCGAAGCAGGAAGCAGAGGTATTTTTGAGATTTAATGTGACTTTTCCCTGGAAAGGGCTGTACCCCAAAGAGATTTGCAAAAATTAAGACCATTTGTCCTTTAGAAAGTTATGTAAAGTGCTGAAGTGATACGGCCTTCATTCTGAAATGCTATGAATACAGAAACATCCCGGCATCAGCAGAGCTTTGCACCCGGTGGCTGTTGGCGCAGTTTGCTGTAAGGTGCAGGAACTGGCCCATGGTGAGAATGTCTGTGTGGTGGGGAGAGGTTCAGCGAGATGGATTAACTTGAGAGACAGCGTGACCAACACTTAAAATGTTTAGCAGAAATAACTGAAGTAATGCAGGGGTATTTTGTCTTGTCAAAGTACTGGCTGAGGGAGTTAGTATCGTGGCAGAATCCCTCTGCTTAAAGCAGCATTACATCTGTAGTGACCTCTGCATTACTGAATTTTTAACATGATTGCCACATGAGTGGTAACATGTGAATGGAAGAAAGTTACAGCTGATGCGCTCGTTTTTGTGACAGGCTTAGTAACTGGTGGTGTTGTCTTCCAGACGCGCGTAGGACTTCTGCCTTAATTAAAGGAGTTTTTCTGTATTCCCTGCTGACTGTTTGGCCATCTCTGTGACAGCTTTATAGTGAGAGTTTTAACCCTAATGACGAGGGAGCCGAGCTAGGTCTGCTAGCTCAACCTGTGTCCTCTGGATGCGAGGGGGAGAACTGTGCTGGTAAAACGCTCCAGCATAGCTCAACATCTTCAGGTAGAAAGGATAAATCTGCTTCTATAGCCCTTCGCGTAGGGCAGGTGGCTTTGTGGGCACTGCTGCGTATTGGGAGAAATTTTGTCAGTATGGTCTGTTAATGTTACTTCATTGGAGCAGTGTTTGTTAGTGTAACCGCAGCTTTGGCTTCCCTGTGGGCTGTCTTGAATAATGTCTTCTCTGGTCTTCCAGCTTCATGGTTTTGGATAACCTCTACTCCAAACACAATTCAGCAGATGAGCTGTAATATAAGCTGTGGTTGTGTATTTTGAAGGCATGACTGATGCTTTAGTAAAATATTTGGGGAAAAACCATAACTGGAATTTATATAGCCTGTGGCATCTCATTGCCTGCAGCTGTGGGAGGATTCCGTTAGAGATGGGACACCAGCAAAATAGCACATGCAGGGTCACAGGCCAAAGGCAGCTGTTAGCCCAAAAAAGGGTCAGAAGGTCAGAGATGCTGTGTAAAATGCTCCATGGAGCGAGGTAGGAGACTGTGGGTTAGTGAAAGTTGAAATAAGGACATGTAGCTTAGACTGTGCCTTAGTGTAAAATTAAGATAGAGAATGGCTCTGCCTGTTATTTTGGGCAAGGAAACAGAATAAAATTCTTACTGTAAAACAAGCTTCAGCTTCCTGGAACTGAAGACTGACTTCTCCCCCTTTTTCCTCATTGATAGGCGGATGCCGTGCGGTGTTAAAGATCTCTTCAACTTCTGCTGGACTCTATTTGTGTACACTAAGGGTAGGCTTGCTTAACTGCGTGGTTTGTACATGTTCCAAGTTACGAACTTCTTTGGTGTTGCTTGATGTGATATGCTGTCTCTTAAAGGTAATTTCCATATGATTGGAGATGATTTAGTAAATTCCTATCATTTGCTTCTGTGCTGCTTGGACCTGATTTTTGCAAATGCCCTTTTGTGTCCGAATAGAAGAGATTTGCTAAATCCATCGTTTAAAGGTATGGTGGGGACAGATTATTTAAAATCAAATATGCTTTGTTATCTTGTTTCTTTTTAAATGAAGTTGAACGTTGGTTGTCTTTTTTTTTCTCCCCCCACCCCCTCCTTATTCCCAGGCTTGCCAGCGGACTTCCACGCAACAGAGATCAAAGCCTCTGAAGATCCTCCTTGCATCATGGCCACACTATGTGAGCTGCATGACGGGCTTTTAGTAGAAGCAAAAGGAATAAAGGAACACTACTTTAAACCATACATTTCAAAACTATTTGATAGGAAGGTACATCTCACTAGTTTTAAGAGTGCATGGTGGTGCTCAGCCGAATGATCTCGAGACCATTTCAATCCTGCAGATTCTGTGGAAAAGTGTACTAATAGAGAAATGAACCTGGGCTGGGTCAGGGTTTCTTTGTCTGTATTTTAGCAGGAGCAGAATTTACTTTCACTTTTAATGATGTGTGCTGTAAGGTCCCTGTGTTTTGGCTTTTTCTGTCAGTGGAGAATCTTTGCTTTCCCTTCTTGACAGTGTGAAACTGAATTGTGGACAATAATGTTTTTTCAGGCAAAAAAAGTAGTCTCATTGTGAAATAATTTTATGGGATAAATGTCATGATGGCGTGAGTCCTACTGCTTCTCTTGGAGTTAAGCTTTGGAAGGACGAGGCTGAGGTTGCAGGTGTACAAATTGTTCTGTTTGGTTCTGATCCTGGAAACTTTTTCCAAGCTGTGTGGAAGTTTCTCTGTAGTTGTTCGTCAGGTCATTCCCTAACCCACCAATGGAACGGATGTTAAATAGCAGTGCTGGTTATGAAGAGTGAGTTTATCTAGAGCTTGGATAGAATTGGGCTTTTTCCTCATCTGTTTGTCTTGCTAATGGCATTGTATTCTGGTCTAGGCAAAAAAAAGTCCAGTTATGCTCCTAAATCTCATTTCTTTTTTGGCTAAAACCATCATGCCCTCGCCCTGTTAGAGTTGGAACAGTTTTGATTTTATTATGTAAGATATTTCTGCTTTTCATTCTTAGATCTTAAAAGGAGAATGTCTGTTGGATCTTTGCAATTTTACAGAAAATAAGTAAGTTGCAGCTTATGTTCTTCATCATGGGGTTTGGTTTCATTTCTAAAATACAGGACTTTGAATGCTAAATCTCAGATTTTCCTGTTCCTTTATCTTACCATAACTAATGGGTTTTAATTATTTGGCAATCAAAGCTGCTATCTGGCTGAAATGCTTTCTGAATCTGAGACATGTCAAATGTCAGGGGATCAGCTGCATAGTCTCTTCCTTAATGTCAGGTTTTGTGATGCTTGCCCTTATTTTCTGGCAACTGTAGCCTTTGATTAATCTAATGTAAATCAAAACCTTGACTCTGAATTTCTCAGATGTTTTTCTGTACTCACCTTAAATATTATACCCGAGCAGGGAAGTCTTTAGATTCGTTTATCAGTCTCCAATTAAGCGTAAAAATCTGTGAATGCAACTAAAAAAAAAAAAAAAGAAGCAACAATTGCAAAACCACAAAAAAGAGGTAGAGCATTTCTGTGGGAGGCAAGTACAGTTGTTTCAGAAACTTTTAAAATTCATTTCTGAAAGCTAATTTACATACAAAATATGACAACTGCTTTATTCTGGATCCCTTAAAGGTTTTTTTTTTTGCCTTTTCCAAAAATACCTAGTAATTTGTTTTTGCAAGGTGAGTTTTTAACTTTTGGGTTGCTTTGAGAATTTTGAGCAAAGACTCAATTCTTTTAACAATGTAGATAACACTCAAATTTAGATATAAAATGATGTTGCTGTCATCCATTTGAAGCAGTGAACTTCCCTTAGTATTTCTACTTAAAAATTAATAGTATTACTTTCAACGTGGAATGACACAGTAGCCCCTGTTCTTCTGTGAGTAGTTTGACATCTAAAGGAAAGATGGAAGCCTCTGTTTATTTGTCCAAACTTTTCATTGATGTTTACTGTTTCTAAGACATGGGGAAGGTGAATCTGTGATGCAGTCAAGCTTCCTGTGGCATCACAGAATCACTTGCATCATGAATGCATTGTTATGCTCCATTAATAGACATGCTTAAGTGGTAGCTTGAATTACTAAGACACTTTGCAGGCAAAAGGTATTTTATATAGCGTTCACATGTCATGAAAAATGTGCAGGAGGATTTATTGAGGCGAGCTGTTTCTGATTTTTATCCGAAAGTTTCATTCTGCTTCCTGAGTTTAAAGCTTTGCAACCTTTGTGAGATTAAATATTCCTGTTTTACAGTTGGGTTAGCTGGAATAAAGAAAACGAAAAATTTGTTTGGTGTCTTATGTCAGTGGTGGTTTTAGAAATGGAATCCAGGCGGCTAGCTCTTAAATTTCCCTTCCTCTGTACCATTATGAAAATTATGGCTATGAAGTGGCAAAAGTAGGAATCAAATGTAGCTAGTTTAATGCCATTAATGTGCTGTGTATATACAGATTTAACCTGTGATCAGTTGAGTACTTCCAAACTGGTTTATTTGCAACTGGGGTGGAAGCAAAGATGTCTTTTCCTCTTCTTGCTGAGAGCCAAGTGTTGGGGGTACCTGAGGAGGAAGAGGGGTCCCTGCAGCAGATCATGGAGGGGACAGGGGAGGTATGAGTACAAAGGAAGGCAGAGCTTATGGTAGGCAGATTGCTGGGGTAGGGAAGCTGTGTTCACAGGCAGCACTGCTACTGAAAGCTTTGAACGCTTCAAACACATGTTGGTTTTGGTTTTGTATCTTAGCTCCACTGGCACCTTTTTTGTTTCGTCACCAGTTTAACCTTTGATATAAAACCTGGGCTTCTCTTTCAGCAAAGCACTGAATAAAGAGTATGAAGAGTATGTTCTGACAGTGGGTGACTTTGACGAGAGAGTTTTCCTAGGAGCTGATGCTGAAGAAGAAATTGGAACTCCTCGAAAATTTCCTGCAGACGTGCCAGTAGGGAAAACAGCAGCAAGAGCTCATGTGGAGTGTCATCTTCAGCAGCATTTTGAGAAGGTGATTCATTTAACATGTTGGTCTCACTTGAACTACTGCCTCAAGTTTTTCTATCCTCGTATGCTATTTGAATTACTGAGGTAACTTTGAATTTCTTGAACTACTTCTTGAGAGGAAGATGATGAGTGTCATTTGCGGGCTTCAGTGGATGCTGCCTTGCTAAGGAGAAATGGTGACGTCTTCTTTCCAGTGGAGTTTAGTAAATAACTAAAATTATTTGGTGCAGTCGACACGGCTCCACCTGCTTAGTGCTCCATCCTTCTTTACATAAGGGGAGGCTCTAGGTCCACTGGGACAGCATTGCTCAGAGAACATTTTCCTGTGACCCTCTCCTAGGCAGCTCTGCCGTGTACTCCTTGGGTCACCCAACTAATGCAGACAGCAACTGTGAATGGAAGCATACGCTTTCTCTTTCTTGTCCTATATCTTTCAATATTTGAGTGAGCTTAAACATTTACAGACTTTAAGATTTAAAGTCTTGTTTTCCTATATGTTGTTTTTAAAAAAAATAACCCTTTGAGTCAATTCTAGTCTGCCTGAAGATTTGTTGTATTTTGTTTTGATGGAGTCCTGGGAAAACTTTAACTAACTTTTAGTCAGCTCTGAGATCACGGATTTGATGGCAGCCCTCAGGTAGTGGTGTCATTTTAATTTTGGAGCGATTTTGCAGGAGGTGCTCCTTCAACAGTTTTTTGAAACAGTTCTGTTGTCTGACTTTATTACTTTTCTCTGTCTGACAGAAAAGGTCATTTGCACCTTCAACTCCACTGACAGGAAGAAGATACCTACAAGAAAAAGAAGCTGTCATCACTCCTGTTGCTTCGGCAACACAAAGTGTGAGCCGGTTGCAGAACATTGTGGCTGGATTGAAAAATGCACCGAGTGAACAACTTACAACTATTTTTGAGTAAGTACCTCCCATGCAGCTACTCTCATACAAACGTATACTCGTCTTTTCATGCTTGTGACTGCTTTCTTGCTCACATTTGACTTTTTTTGTTTGGTGCGGAATATTTTTGTCTGCGTTTCTGTATTATTTCTAGTTGAAAGATCTTCTGTTTTCTAGATGGTTTCTTCTGGAGAAGTGTAGCTGAACAGACACGCACACCCCCCTCTGACTTGTCACCACGACTGTATTAATGCATCTTCAGTTTTTGCTAACATTTGTTTAGTAGTTTGCTTGAAAGCCAAATACTTTTTTTTTTTTTTTTTTAAACAAGTGCAGCTCAATTAAAGGATACGGTAACTATGTTGGCCGAGGTTTTGGTGGAGCAGGGAAATGTTAGAGTCAACAAGTTAAGTCTTTGCCTTAAACAGTTGGGAAGATAAGACTAAAAGCAGACTAAGGGCTCCATGTTTCTCCTTCATACAACTTCAGGATATCTTAATCTAACTTTATAGCATATATGTAAGCCTAGCAATGACACTAATTATTGTGGGTGCTAATCTCTTGTATAGCAGCAGCCATGTCTCCTGCTTCTTTAGTTGCTCTGGTGGCCGTTCCCCTGAGCGTGCTTCAGCTTATCCGTTTCCTCCCTGAGCCGTGGTGTCTGTCCTAGGGCAGGTGTCCCAGCAGGAGTTAGAGCATTCCTAGTCGAGAATCTCTCGCTCAGCCCGTGTAGCTGCTGTATGATACTGGGAAGTCATAGTAAGTGACCACTGGACACCCCACCCCCCCCCAGTCTTTCATTTCATGATCACCATTTTTAGGACAGAGTCACGGTTAGATAAATCAACCTGTATTTTTGTCTCCTGGACCCATGGCTGCATGCTGGCTGTAGTGAAATGCACATGAAAATGCTGGTGCATCAGCAGATGAGTAAAAACAAGGTCAATAAAATGAAAAGATCTTCATAGCTCATTAAAAGCAATAATTGATAGTAAATATCTGTAAAACTGTTGGGTGTTTGCCTAACATCCACGCAAATTAAGGCCTCAATATAATACAGTGTAAGGTCTCTAGGTATTTTTTCTATTAGTCAGAGTGGGCATTTAGTATTAGCACTTAATTGAAGTGCAAAAGTAGGGGTTTTTTTTTTAAAACAACCTTCATAAGTGAGTGAAGAATATTACTTTTAGTTCTCATCTTTGGAGTTACTTATATTTTGAAAGTTTTTTCTAGCACCTGTTCTTAAAAGTTTACAAATGCTCAGCAAGATGCTTTTCTATTTTGAATCCTTCTTTGATTGTTTTTTTAAGGACTCTTTTATATTATTTATATTACACAATTGAAACATTGTGTCTGCAGTCTCTAATGAAAAATTTGTTTGTTCAAATAATAAATCAGTCTATCAAGAGAGATATAAATATTAAAATGGAGAAAAGAATTGAGTAAACCTCTGACGAGATGTGTTGAGTACTTTGCTCATCTTGGGTATGAGTTCAGCAGGCACTAGGGTATGTGCTGTCTGATTGGGAGAAATGGAAAGAACTGTGTTTTGGACTATGTGTAATATTCTATGCTTCTGAATATTTTCTCTTTCAAATTAAAATTCCTTGGAAACATAACTTTGAAATTAATTAGAAGGCTTTGTTCAATGAAATCTTACTTTATTTCAATGCTAGCTTTTCAAAATAGTTTAGTGCCTTAATTTGACACTAGTCGCAAGCCACTGTCCTCTAATACAGAATTGTTGGGAAATCTGGAAGCATTCAGAAAGAACATCTCCAGACAGAGAGATTCTCTGTCTCATTTTTATGAGAGTGACTGTGGAGTTCATCAGTTCCTCTTTGCCTTGCTAGTAAATAAGGTATTTTTGGAAAGATGCTGACACTTCACTCTGAAAGCTTTCCAGTACTCCCTTAAACCGTGCTGGGTTTGTGTGGTCTCGGGGATGCATTTGGGTGGTTGGTTGCCTGTTGTAGCATCCTTCCTACTGCCTTGCTCCTAGCACATACATTTTTCTCCTGAGTGTGCTACTGTAGCTCTTGCGTTCTCCTGTGTTTGTTACAAAATCTACATAGCCTCTCTTAACTCTGTTAGGATAGGAAAAAAGGAAGCAATATTTCTGTACGTTCTATGTCTTCCTCTGTTCTCTATGGTAATGCAGGTTATTGCCTGATGAGGAAAGCTCAGTATAACTAGGGTCTCTTCTTTTTATTTGGGTGGTGGGGGGGTTTTTGCTTGGTTTTTTTGAGGTGTTTTTTTATTGAAACTGGATATTTATTTATACAGACGAGGCTTTCTCTTTGTGTTCTGCTTCAGGTCTTGTGCACGCAGCCCTATGGAAAGCATTATGAGCAGAGTGAAAGAAATAGGTGAGATGTTCTGTCGCAGCTACACTCAGTCAACAGATGAACAGCCAGGATCTCATATAGGTATGGACATGAAATGTGTGGGATGTTTCGAAGTATTAAACCAGGGCAAATGAAATGCATGCATATACTATTGCCGAAGTACTTAATACAGTGGAGCTGGTTTTTACCCAGAATGTATCTAAACAGAAAACTGTTGCTGGCAAACAGAACACTGTAAAGAATAAAACTTTATTACAGAGTAAAACCAAAGTTGCTGTTCAAAATGGGATAACCAAGAGAGCATTGAAACTATAGCATCTCTTAAGAAAAACTGTAAACTTGCGTTCTTCTTAGATTTAAAATTTTAAAGGAAATGGAATACAAATAGGAAAACTACTGTCGCAATTGTCTGCAAAATTACATCACTAGAAACACTAAAAAAATAATATCCTTTAAAACATTTATAGAATTTAGTGCTGTTCTTGTGACCACTGGTTTTCTGAACATACTTTTTGATTGTCTAATTCTATACTTACACATATATGCACTATTTTCTTAGAGAAGGACAAGTACCGGTCAGTTTAGTCTGAAGAGCATTTGTGCAAATGGCATTTGGGTTCGTCTCTATTGTTTTTAAATTTCAGATTTTGCTGTAAACAGATTAAAACTGGCAGAGATCTTGTACTATAAAATCTTGGAGACTATAGTGGTGCAAGAAACACGAAGACTGCATGGGAAAGATCTAACTGTAAGTAAAGAACTGGCAAAAGAGGAGAACGACTTTTTGTAACCCACTCTAGGGGGTCCTCTTCAGACAGCTCCAGAACAGAGCAGCCTGCAGTAAAACAGCCTGTGTATATTGTTAATATTTAAAAAGGGAAAATATATGGGAGGTCTCTAAATATAGATCTTTCTGCTATTAAAAATTGTATAATTCTGGCATAACTAACCATCTTAATTTGTGTTGCCTTCTAGAATCACAACTTTATGGACAGATAACTTTTATTCTCCTGTTTATCTAATTAACAGTATCAATACTTTGTTTTAGGCAGCAATGCATTTGCTCTGGTTTGTGATTCACAGTACAAAGGCGAATTCATTTGGCCGTAGTATGAAAAATGTGATTTTTTTGGCATTGTTACTTTACTTCTAGTCTTTGCCATTCTAATATTCCCTTTAAAAAGAGGAGATTGTGGAAAGCAGAAAAAAGCAGTAGCTATTCTCTCCAGCAACAGGCTATGTAGTATTAGTGCCACAAAATTCAAACTTCCGTTTCCCAAACCTCAGATCATTGACATTTTCTGTAATCTCTTCAGGCTCTCTTGGAACAAGATGTCTTTCACCGTTCTCTCATGGCATGCTGCTTGGAGATCGTGCTTTTCGCATACAGCTCGCCTCGTACCTTTCCCTGGATCATTGAAGTTCTTGACCTCAGGCCATTCTATTTCTATAAGGTAAATAAGTACTATCTTAGGACTGGGTCTGTATTAAAAATGGCACGTTACAGTCTCAGAGGATTATGCTCTTCCTTCCTAGGTAATCAAGTGGGAGAAGGACTGATGTTAATCTGTAACATGCCTATTCTCTCTGTCCTTAAATATTTTACCTGGAATGTGTAATACTGAAGTTGAAGCATTTAAAGCAAGTAAACCATTTTGTAAATGGTACTTAACTGTAACATGCTGTTGATCAACTTCTATTTCTTAATATATACACACTTTTAGCAGACTAAAGCATTCAAGCATATATTTTGATGATACTCATATTTATTGACTGAAAGCTATAGTTCTGCTTGTTAGTGATGAAGTGGCAATAATATTCTGTGTTGCCTTTGGCGGCTACTACTTATCACAGGCTTGTTTTGTTTTATATAACAGAGCATAAAATCTCTTTTCCTGAGTATTCTCTATTTTTGCTCTTTTTTAAACCTCATTGCCCCCTGCCTCCAGTGTCATTTCTGTTTGACTTGTTTGATGCTTTTATCATCTATATATATGCCTCCTATTTTTACTAGATGCCTAACAGCTTATTGCTATCAGTCCTGAATAAGTCAGTACTTCTGTTTAGATGATAGCAACCAAAGAAATTTGAACCCTTTGGGAAAGCTCTATTCTGTTTTTCCTTCTTCCTTCTTTAATCATTAGATGTAGGGCAGTAGTGAAACTGTCAATATTGCTGTGGCTGTTGGTAGCCTACATATGTCAATAGCAGATGTGCTGGTGCAGATCCAACTTTGTGGAACAGATTTACGTTTTATTTGAATTTTCTTTGCTATTCAATGTACGTTCTCGTGACAGTCTTAATTGGAAAAAAAAATTGCCATCACAAAGACCTCACACAAGAGAGACAATATTTATTATTCCATTTGTGCCACTTGTAACTGTTCTTTGGGTGCTTAGTTTCTGTTGTATAAATAAGTAAATACATTGCTAAGTCCATCAGGGAGGTTTTATGGCATTTCTATCTCTGGAGCTTTAGAAAAACAGGCTGAATGTCAGAAATAACATACAATGGATCTTGAGTTGGAGCATAGGCATGGAGTATGATATTTCAAGGTCTCTTTCAACTCTTTTCAACCCTGATTTATATACATTAAGGGTTCCAACCTTTCCTTAAATGAAACTTTAAGCAGTGGTTTTCAGACCTTTTCATTATGGGCTGCTTGTTTGAAAGGAGGGAAAGCTTAAATGCTGGGGTTCTTGTGCACCTGGCCTAAGTGGACATTCCTGCTTATGTCTTCCTAGATATGCATACACATGCTGGGTGGGCACTGTGTGTGCTTAGTGCTTTCATTCTGTACGGGCTTAGCAATGGTGAGAGGGAGCCTTAAAAATCCTGAGAATGGGTTATTCTGCATTGATGGGACATCTGCTGTCCATTTCCAAATCCTGGATTGCCTTTGGGAAAGGGGGTTAAAAAAAAAAGGGATCAGAAGAGGGTTGGGGAAGATTAAGATGTGAGGAGGAGACTTGAGCATTTTATGTTGGAGAGAAGTTTCAGACAGGATCCTGAAACGCATAATGATTTGGTAGCATTGAGCACGAGCGATATGGCTTTGCTTTTGTGTGTGTGTCTTGTTACCATTAGGTAATTGAAGTACTGATTCGGTCTGAGGAAGGACTTTCCAGAGACATGGTGAAGCACCTCAACAGCATTGAGGAACAAATTCTTGAGAGTCTCGCCTGGACTCGGGACTCAGCACTCTGGAATGCCCTCCAAGCCTCAGAAAACAAGGTCCCAACCTGTGAAGAAGTATGTTACCTGTTTTCTTCTTATTAGGAAATTGACGTTCTTTTTCTTACTGTTGTTTTAGCATAGAATGCTTAGAGTTGGAAGGAACCTTAAAGATCATATCGTTCCACCCCCCTGCCCTGGGCAGGGACATCTCCCACTAGACCAGGTTGCTCCAAGACCCATCCAACCTGGCCTTGAACACCTCCAGGGATGGGGCAGCCACAGCTTCTCTGGGCAACCTGGGCCAGGGTCTCACCACCCTCACAGCAAAGAATTTCTTCCTGAAATCTAATCTAAATCTCCCTCTTTCAGTTTAAAACTGTTCCCCCTCGTCCCATGGCTCCCCTCCCTGATCCAGAGTCCCTCCCCAGATTTCCTGGAGCCTCTTTAGGGACTGGAAGGGGCTCTAAGGTCTCCCTGGAGCCCCCAACTCTCTCAGCCTGTCCTCACAGCAGAGGGGCTCCAGCCCTCTGATCATCTCTGTGGCCTCCTCTGGCCCTGCTCCAACAGGTCCGTGTCCTTCTGCTGTTGGTGCCCCAGAGCTGGAGGCAGCACTGCAGGGGGTCTCCCCAGAGCAGAGCAGAGGGGCAGAATCCCCTCCCTCGCCCTGCTGCCTATGCTGCTGGGGGTGCAGCCCAGGGCACGGTTGGTTTTCTGGGCTGTCAGCACACATTGCCGGCTCATGTTGAGCTTCTCGTCCACCAGCACCCCCAAGTTCTTCTCCCCAGCGCTCCTCTCAATCCATTCTCCACCCAGCCTGGATTTGTGCCTGGGATTGGCCCGTCCCATGTACAGGACCTTGCAGTTGGTCGATTGAACTTCATAAGGTTCACATGGCCCACTTCTTGAATGTGTCCAGGTCCCTATGCACGGCATCCCTTCCATCCAGCATGTCGACCATGCCACACAGCTTGGTGTCATCAGCAAACTTGCTGAGGGTGTACTCAATCCCAACATCCATGTCACCAACAAAGATGTTAAACAGCACTGGTCCCAGTACTGACTCCTGAGGAATGCCACTTGTCACAGGTTTCCAGTTGGACATTGAGACATTGACTGCAACCCTTTGAGTACAGCCATCTAGCCCGTTCCTTATCCACCAAGTGGTCCATCCATCAAATCCATGCCTTTCCAATTTAGAGACCAGGATATTGTGTGGGACAGTCAAATGCTTTGCACAAGTCCAGGTAGATGACATCAGTTGCTCTTCCCTTATCCACTAGTGCTGTAACACCATCGTAGAAGGCCACCAAATTTGTCAGGCACAATTTGCCCTTAGTGAAGCCATGTTGGCTGTCGCCAATCACCTCCTTATTTTCCATGTGCCTCAGCATAGTTTCCAGGAGGATCTGTTCCATGATCTTCCTGGGCACAGAGGTGAGACTGACCGGTCTGTAGTTTCCCGGGTGTTCCTTTTTTCCCTTTTTAAAAAACGAATTTTATTTGGTTTTTTTAATACAGAAAACCATTGAAATGAGACAATTGCTGCAGAAAAACTTGTATTAATAGATTGACACAAAGAAGGGAAATCTGTTATCTTACACTGACATTTCTTATTTCTCAGGTAATATTTCCCAGTAATTTTGAAGCAAGCAATGGAGGAAGTGGGCTTGGGCATTTGCCTATGATGCCAATATCTCCTATAATTCATCCTCGAGTAAAAGAGGTTCGGACAGATCTTGGTGGGAGTTTAAGACGGGGTATGTTCAAGGCTTCTGATATGATTTGAATGTGTGAATTTGGGGAGAGGGGGTTTAGACTTTATAATTGCAAAAAGCAATCTTGAATCTGAATTAATCATTCAGAATTGTGAAGCTTCTTATTTGATCAAGGGAAAGTCTAGATGCATCCAGTCAAACCATTGCTGTGTCTTACTGGCAGCAGGCATTGGTGCCAATGCTTCAATTCTGAACTGGAGCAGGTTTTGCCGCTGTTTTGATGCAAGGGTTACCTTACTCTGGGGTGGGTTGTCTGATGGCAGGTTGTCCTTTGCTGTTCATATTTTTCCAGTTTTGTTTTTTTTTTCTCCTTAGCGAGTTTGACTGGATTTTTGGTGACTGTTTAAATGGAATGACAGAGGTGTATTTATTTCTCCTTCCTACAGCAGGGGAGGACAATACTTGGCAGTATTCTTGTCTCTGCCTTGCTCTCTGCACATCCCTAGGTACCACACGGAGCTGTCTCTTGGCAGCGAGGGTGAAGAGGCAGTGGCAGCACTGCTCTTGGTTTTCTGTACTTCCCTCGTTAGGAATTGCTGCTTTTGTTGTATCCCAAACAATAGTCCATAGGTTCTTGCTGGTGCACTGTGGACTGAGTTGTGTTGTGATGTTGTATCCTTTTGTGTTTGTCTGGCAAACTGCATTACAAGACTGTTTTTCAAATACTCATTAGGAAAGAGATGTATAAGCAGTTGCTGTAGACGTTATGGTTAGTTGTTTGGTGGAAGGGAAAGGTACCTGGAGATGGTGTCTTATATATGGGTAGGGCTGTGTGAGACTTTGTTGTATATGAGAATCTGGTACCTAATGCTCCTCCTAACTTCAAATGGGAAATGGTGGGGATTGGAAATGTTTATTTGCCCCTGATACCAAGAAAATCATCCTGGTAGAGTTAGAAGCAAGGTCTCCAATCAGCCTTACCTGGCTAGTTATCCAGGTTTCTGCTTTGTGGGATATACGAAACTGCTGTCACTGGTGTCCTCATAAGTGGCTAGCAGATGTCAGCAGAAATGCAGAAAGCCAGGGGAACAAAGCCTGTACGTTAGTATCATGTACTTCAGTCTTACTGCAGCAGCAAATGTTTGAAAGCAACAGAAAAGCCTGAGAGGAACCGGGGGTGGATGAGGGTTAGTCAACCCTTCTGACTGGGGTTAGTTTAGGGAGAGTTTAAAAGCCAGAATGTACAGAAGACAGCATATCCAGGTGTTACCTGAAATAAAAGCCCTTGAAACCAAAAGTAGTTTAGAGAGGAGATATTGCTTTATTCGACGTCGGGTGCTAGGGGGAAATCCCACAAATCTAGCACACCTTACCGAGAATATTCACCCATTATTTATACACAAAATATTCTCATTATTTAGCCTACCTAATCCATAACTCCACCTAGGCTTACATATTCTTAGGATGACCGAATAGCCTTTTTGCCCATGCGTATCAAATTTTGCTGCGTTGGCAAAGCACTTCTGTGCAAGCGTGTCTCAGTGGTCATTTGGGTAAGGAGACTCTTCCTCACATTATCCTTTTAAGGTATTGAGTTATCTCAGGACAGTAAAAGTTTGCTGTAAGTTTGCCAACTTCTTGAAGATAAGGATGTTCTTTGAAGTAACCATAACTGTCCTAACTGGTATAGGAGTACATACTTGACGTGTAGAAGAACCTTAAAGTGATTAACTACTACTTGTTATTCCATCTTCGGTGATTAACTACTTCTGGTTGTCTCTTCATTATCACTATCTGTAACATCAGCTCAGTGAATAACTATTTCTACACAGTAAGAAGGTCAGTAATTAGCTATTTTCTGACACGGTAAGAAGGTTAGTAAGAAACAATTTTAGAAACAAAGCAGAGGCCTGTCTTTGGTAAAACAAGGAATGTGGCCAGTGGTCCTGTAGAGGAATGTGGTCAGAGGAATAGCACTTGCAAATATTACTAATCTGCTAAACAGACTGGAGTAAGGATCTGTAATCCTTGCTCATATCGCCTAGGAACAGTGAACTGTGAGATTAGTTCTTCACTAGAAGTGATTTCTTGTGCTCCGGTTTTGTAGTTTGAAGGTTAGCCTTTTCCCCTAAGGAAGAGATTCCTATTAAGATTCTGTTAAGGATTAAGATCTATTAAGATCCTATTAAGGATTCCTATTAAGCTGCTCAGTTTAAGGTTGCTTTTCTCTTCTGCTTTGCATACTAGACATGCAGCCATTGTCGCCAATCTCTGTTGACGAGCGCTACAGTTCTCCTACAGCTGGAAGTGCCAAGAGAAGGCTCTTTGGAGATGACAGCCCCAAAGAAATGCAAATGGAAAAAATTTTAACTGAAGGAACTAAGTTGACAATTGCTCCAGCACCAAGCATTGTTGCTGAAAATGTGTCTGTTTCTCCTAGCCAAACAGTACTGACCATGACAACAGCTACAGTACCGGGAAAAACGGGACAGAAGGTTACTATCCCGCTGCATGGTATGAATTCTTCCCGTTTTTCTGCTCTACTAGATGATTTGCTTGCTCTTAAGATTTGCTTAGACCAATCATGCATCTTGAACATGTATCGCTTTTTCTTTTTTAAAAGAACATGTATCACTTTATTAAAAAACAAAAAACCCAAACCAAATTTAAGTTTGTACTGACATCTCCTTTCGTGGAGACATCAGATATCTGACAAGCATCCTGAGGATTCCTCCTTGGGAACAAAGCTGTGGAATTCTTGCTTCTTCCAGTTACACCTCACTACAGACTAAGCGATGCTTTGGTTCTCGGCTCCAGTAATGTTTTACTACTGTTTGTCTTAACTTTGGTCTCTTATAATATTAAAAGGCTCTGAAATTTCTGGATAAGCGCTACGTATAAACATTAGCAAAATAGTGGAGGATTTTCGTTATGTTGAAGTTGAGTGATGCTTGAATATTTCTGAAAATGATACATGACAAATGAGTTTTATAGCCTTTAATTTAAAAACTGGGTCTGTAAATAAAGGTGAAAAGAAAAACCTTCACTTCTCATGTCTAAGGATATTTTCAGCAAGAGAATTTGTCTACGGAGAAAACTAATGAGGATTGTATATGATGTGCTGTCAGGTTTGCAGAATAATACAAAAAAAAAAAGAAAGGCAATGCCCACCTCCCCCAAGAGAGTGGAACACTGACTACAGAAATTGTGTTTTCTTGTAAACTTTGTATTTTCAGATAGTTTTAGACATTGTTTACATTTGTGTTCTTTTAAGCATTACCAGAAATGTAATTTTTAATCACTTCTGAAGACTCTGAGGGACAAAGGGTATTTTTAGTATCCAGTAGAGAGAATGAGATGTCTTTAGTATGGAATGTTTGTGAATGGATTTCCGATTTGCAGTTTAACTCTGCAGCATGAGGAGAGCAAAAGGTTTATTTCTAGATGTGTGTATCATCTCCAGGTATTGCAAGTGAAATGGGTGGGATCACACTGATACCCATTTCAATGAATTTGGGTCAGCCATGTAAGATGGAGGCTCAGGCTCCCTGCCACCCTCAGGTGAATCAAGCACAAGAAGTGCCTCTGGCATCAGCGAACAAACCAAAGAAAACAGGATCCTTGGCCCTGTTCTACAGAAAGGTAAGTGTCTTTATTAGGAAGTCGTGCTTTACTTCTCTTTGTGGCCATGCTGAGACTTGCCTCCTTGTGCAGTTTTCATTACCTTTCAGTCTTCACATACCTTTCCTTTGGCGCGAGCAGTTCTTATATACCTGGGAGGAGAGGGAAAAGATGTCAAATGTTGCAGAGAATCCAGTTTTCCTCCTTCCCCTCCCCATGAGACGTTTCGTGTTTTTTTTTTTCTTTTAATTAGCAGCTTCTGTAAATAACTACCAAAGAAATATTGGTAGGTTTTACTTCTCTTGTTTATTTTTACCACCCCCACGTTTGCAAGGGTTAGACACATCAGAAATGAGATTATTCTCCTGTGTCGCGCTCGTTCAAAACTGCACTGATTCCGATCCTGCATCTGGAGATTCTCATTTGCAGTTCTCTGAGGTCTACCCAGTAGTGCTGATCTTGCTGGTATGGGGCCTCAGAAAGCAGTTATGAATAACATGCTATTTAAAAGTTTCTACAAAGAAGGAACTTCTTGAAATAATGAAGGACTTAAGGGGTAAGGTAAGAATTGAGAGCCCTTCAGAGAAACTTCAGATTATTTGTTTCTAGTTGCTTTGACTTCTAATGTGGAGTGTGTCAGGGGTCTTTGGAGGAGGCAGGGTAACTTTGGCATATATTCTTTGCAGGCATCTAGGCAAATTAATCTCTCAAAAATATTAGAAGGGTTTTTTTTGCTGTTCTTTTTTTACTAGAGAAGTTATTTTCAGAGGTTTTCACCTTTTGTGGTAGCTATATTGTAAACCTAGAGAATTCTGCATTGAACAATCTTTAAGGTAAATCTTAATACAGAAACTAATTCTTGGAAACACTTGTGAGCCACCTCCTGTGTGTGAACGTTAGTAGTGACAGTCTGTCTCTCTCTCTGAGAATCAATTAAGAATTGATTAGCCAGCTACCAGGCTTGAACTCGGGCTGCATTTTGGAAGCTTTACTCTCAGTTGGGGAATACTTCAGCTGTAGCCATGTATTTGACAAACCATGTTGAGGACAACATATTCCTCTTAGTTATAAAGGAGAACTAAAATCTTCACTTAAATTTGTCTTTAAATTTTTACCTTCTATTTACAGGGATTATCATACTCAAAAATTATAGTTTTTCCCTACTTTCCTTTCTTATTCCTGTTCAGTAGAGCAAGTGAAAATGAACTCGTGCTTTCCAACATAAAGAATGTACCTAATTGCTCACCACAAAGCGAGAACTTCTGAAATAAATGGAAGAAGGCTAATGTTGCACTTGGTAGTTATTACAGGTTTTGAGACAGATTTTTTGGTAATCAAAAAGAAAAAAAAATCCATCATCTTGCTAATCTAAGATTATACTTAATCATAATTAAAGTATGTGCCTTCTTTACGCTTGTTGGAAGTGTTCTCTTATAGTGAGTGAGTGATTGGTATAGAAGCTATACTCATAATGGTTTTAAGTGGATTTCCTATAAGCATGAGAGATCCAACATCTGAACAGAGTTGACAACTTTGTCCAAGACAATGTCTTCAAAGACTGAGGGGGGAGATTTTGCAGAAATGAACTATTCAAATATACAACAGTGCTGCTTTGAGGACTTTTAATTTTTGCAGACTAGGTCAAGCTTGTTTGGTTTGACTCTTTACTGTCTATCTTTTTTCTTCCAGGTTTATCATCTGGCAAGTGTGCGCTTGCGTGATTTGTGCTTAAAATTGGATGTTTCCAATGACTTGCGCAGGAAGATATGGACATGCTTTGAGTTCACATTGGTTCATTGTCCTGATCTAATGAAGGACAGGCATTTGGACCAGCTCCTCCTTTGTGCCTTTTATATCATGGCAAAGGTAACATACAGTTTTAAGAAATTCAGGGAATCTTATATCAATGTAAAATGTAAGTTGTGTTCACAGTTTACAATTTGATTGCTTTATTCATGTTATGTTACTGGAGGGAAGGGAAAAGTCTTTCCAAGAAGTGGATGAAGTCACAGTATATTTTTTTTTCTTTGTTTTGCGTAATCTTAAAAGTTCCCATCAACCAGCCAGTTGGTTAGGAGAGGAATTTTCTTCTTTTCCTGAGCACAATTACAGTGAGCACTGGTCAGCATAGACAAAGCAGTGTGTGGTCTTATTGTCCCATATTTGTGTTTTCTTTCTTGTTCGTCATCTTCATGATCTGTGTAATCGTAACTAAAAATGCCATTCCAGTTACAAAATTATGCAGGTGCAAATATCTGCAGGAGCTCACAACCTTATGTGTGGATGGGAAGTTTCTATTCCACAAAAATCCGTAGCTTTGGAAGGCTCAGGCTGAGGAATTGAGCTGGCTGCCCGTTACCCGTGCTTCTTAATTCCTTATTCAATTTTCCAGCATTGATTTAAGGTGTTATTGAGTTGGATTATGAAACTGGAATATTGGTTTGACTCAAACTTGAGACCTGATGGTTACAGTGGCCATCAAGTGTGATTCGGATGCAGATTCAGGAAAGTGAAACTAAGTCAGGCCCCTCTAAAACATTGGGGATGGATTACCTGTTCTTGAGGAAGACAAATTAAGAGGAGCACTATCTGTGGAGGAAAACTGATGTTCAGACTGTGACTACCTGTGCTCTTAATAGCTGTAGCATAGCTTAGGCTCATTTGACATCAATACCGATAGCTGTAGAAAAGCAAAACCATTGAATAGTCAGTGCTGTCCCCAGCGCAGGGTGAGACCTGACAATGTGGCTGGAGACCTTGATACATTCTCTCCTGGCTCCTACTACAAAAATTGTTGCTGATCTGCTATTAAAATTACAGATGCATGGCTGAAAAACAAAGTCATTTAAGAAGTGAGCTATTTTGAAGTACAAAAGAAGGCTGAAATTGCATGTGCGTATATATCTGCCTAGTGTTTTGTTTAGGATTTCCTCACTCTCTGGTTAGAAAACTTAAGGGGTCCAGTTTTCAAATTTACAAATACATTCTTGACTTGATATTTCCCTCCTTTTAATTTTTAGTGTTACTAGAAGAAAAGTCGTAAAAGGAATAATTCCTAAGCATTGTAAGCAACAAAAGGCTTTAGTAGCTAAGAAACAAGGAATGCCTGAAAAAGAAAAATGCTTGGGTTTTCATATTCTCATCACCAGAACTAACTTTTTAAATTAGCTGTTCATAGTAAAATACTCACAGAAAAGCTGTATAAATGGAGGCTAATTGAATAGACTGGACCTGAGCAGCCCGACCGTGCTGCTTGTACTTGGTATTCAATAGCCTTTTCTTTTCCAGGTAACCAAAGAGGAAAGAACTTTCCAGGACATAATGAAAAGTTACAGAAATCAGCCACAAGCCAACAGCCATGTGAGTAAATGGTATTGCCGTTCCTTTTTATAAATCTCAGATAGAGGGGGCTTTTCAAATGTTTATGCTGATAAAGCAAAAGTCAAATCCTCTTCAGTGTTACCTTCATTCTTATTCATGTGAATTTCATCTACTCTTCTGACTTTCTTGTTTTCCTTGATGAGAGTGTTTTTCCCTGGTGTCCTGTAGGTGTACAGGAGTGTCTTGTTGAGAAATATTTCTGCCGATGTCCTGTTAGACAAAAACGCAAACCAAGATGTGGAGATGACAGAAGGTAGGTACAGCAAAGCAAGCTGCTGTTTTTTAAAAATGTACTAGTGGGCTTTTAAAGAACTGAACTGACCAGTAATAAGAAGTGAAGCGAGTTTTAAAGTGTTAGATATATTAAAGAAAAACAAATGTACTGTTGACAAATAAACCATCTTGTCAGTAGCCCTCCTGTGTGTTAGATATGGAAAATACACTTACTATTTGGAAAAAAATGTTTCCTTTTTGTTTCCTTAAACTTGGTTGCTTGAGGTTGAAGTGTTTCCTTAGTGTGTCAGTGATACTGTAGTTCTTGGACAGCAACACGGGTTAATAAAGAAAGATGAACAGTACCTGGAATATTATGACAGGCTTTTTTCTTAATTTCACCTATCCTTAAGGCTTAAATAGGTAGAATTTGTTTCAGAAAATAAAAGTGATGACTCTCTAAGACCACCATTTTCTTATATTCAGGTTTCTTTTAAATAGTTGATGTTTTCTGTGCTCTGGATTAGAGGAGAAAAGGGTAGCATTTAAGAAAATGGGCATGGCACAGTTTTCATGCTTTTTAGTGACTTGTCAGAAAACTGAAAGATCACAAGCCCATCTGTGAACCTATGAGAGAGCAGATGTGCAGCCAGGATGCATGCAGAAATTTAGAATACTGTTCTGTATGGTAAATTCCCACCGTGGGTGGGATTCAACTGCTTGAACAAGTACTAGAGCCATTTTTAAAATGCCTTTTGAGGATTCCTCTGGGGACCAGGAAAGTGCTGGTCTCCTGTAGGTTCAGCATCCTGTCTAGCAGCTCCACAATTCTTGGATGCTGTAGAGCATCTGAAGTGGCAGTGGGCTATGGTGGTTTGTCAGACAAATGTGCTTGGCTACAAAGTTCTTCAGTTGCTTTTCCCGCCAGACTTTTTCTTCAGGTAATAGACTTGTGTCCTTAATCTAGGATTAACTCCTACTCTTTTGACACCAGCTTACAGGAACACGTGCTTGTGTTGTGACACAAGGCAGGCACACTAAGGAGTTACACTTACGGGTATCAGCTGAAGCTTTCGATGTCTGTCTCATAGTGCACTGATTGCAAGAGGCTTTATTCTGTGTTGCCTTGTTCTGCTTGGCAGTAAACAATACGGAGGATGAAACATAAAAGGTTGTATTCAGTAGCAGTCCCGCTTAATTAGGGGAGAGAACATGTATTTGCTGTGTGGCTGCAGCTCTTTCCCCTGGACAGCCTTTTTGTAATATGCCTGAACAAACCGTGTAGTGGCTTCCTTGAGGCAGACATGAGTTGAGCACGAAGCTATTCTTTGCCAGATGATCACTAGAAACTTTCACAGAAGCTAAAAGCTGGGAGCTGTCAGACTGCTTAAAACTTAGTTTTAAGAGCAACAAATGGCTTTGTACCACTCCCCAAAATAAGCATGGGGAAAGGAGTCAATTATGCTACATTTTTTTTTTTGCTACAGTTGTTTCCAAGTTTGGAAGAAGGATTTCTGTTGGCCTTTTTAGCCATAATCCACTAGCTTGCTAGCAGTGACTTGTAGCTCCTCCTAATGTTCATAACCACCTACAGCACAGGCTGCTCCCGTCTGAAGCACGTTGCTTGTATTCAACTCATTAACTAGTCAATTTGTGGATGAGTTCTTGTCAATTGGATATTGTAAGTTTGAATCTGAAGCGCCCAGTCTGCTGATAGTATGTTTCTGAAATCTGAAGCTCTCTCTTATTGTTAGACGCATCTGTGAAAACTGACAGTTCCTCGGGACAATCCACAGCAGGGAACTCCAGTGAGTCGGGAACAGAGGAGAGAGGAGATCTTATTAAATTTTACAATGCAGTCTATGTAGGAAGAGTAAAATCATTTGCACTGAAGTACGACATCACAAACCAGGATCATGTAGTAAGTAAAGTATTTTGGAATTTTGCTCTATCTAATAATCTGAAAGAGTTGTTTTTTCTGACAGTTAAACGCACATCAATAATTCTGTTATTCACCTGGTGTGCTTACAGAAGTCAAATAGTTGTAGGTAATGGTGTCAGGGCTTCCTTTAACAGCCTTTCAAGAGGACAAATGCAGCTGCAGTTCAGTTTACAGCCCCAGTTTCAGCTTATATCGATGCAACACCCATTTGCTGAAATGCCTGTGGAGCATTTGTGTAATGCACCTGGAAAATAAATTTGTTCTGTTGTTTGGTGGATACTTGATCTGTTAACTGTTACAGGATAAAATCTTCTGAAGGAGGCCTGGGAGTGTATTAATCTTTCCTTCTGTGAAGTTCCTGCTCTTAAGTATCTTCTGCTTCAGCTCCTGTCCACATTTGTCATCTCTTGCAGATGGAAGCCCCTCCCTTGTCTCCATTCCCCAACATCAAGCAGCAGCCAGCGTCTCCTCGGCGGATCTCTCAGCAGCACTCTGTTTACGTTTCACCTCACAAGAACGGTGCCTGCTTGACCCCTCGAACTGCACTACTCTATAAGTTCAATGGTAGCCCTTCCAAGGTAGAAGGCAAAAACGTTGAAAGGGGTCAATTTGAGAGAGGGTTAACTAATCTCCTGATTAGGGTGTGTGAGGTTTCATTGAGTTAGTTGCTTAGTTTGTGGTGAAGGGTAGAGTTCTTCATGTAGAATCTGTTGCTTGTTCAGCAAAGAGGTTTAGAATAACATTTTGTTCTCAGATAACTGAAAACCAGAGCAAGTTTGAAATGGAGTTGTAGTAACTCGTGATTTTTTTATCTTGATCACAGAGTTTGAAGGACATCAACAGTATGATAAAACAAGGTGAACACAGGAGTAAGAAACGAGCAATAACAATTGATAGTGACACCGAATCCCCTACGAAGCGACTCTGCCAGGAAAATGATGACGTTCTACTTAAACGTCTCCAGGATGTTGTCAGTGAAAGAGCAAATCATTAAAACTGCCAGTTCTCTGGGGGATCTAAAAGCTCTGGAGTTGTATCCAACTGTTGCGCTATTTATTTCTTGCTTTTGTGTAGAGACAACTGCCAAGTTTCTTTAACATTGAACGTTTACCTGAATTCCACAGGATGCAAAACACAAGGGTCAAGTAGTAAATGCCAGAGAAGGAGAGGTGGTGATGATCTTCATTCCTAAAGGCCTTGCTGAGCTATAAGTTACTCTTTGAGCTGTTTTAGCAAATGAGTGATCCGTAGAAAGCCATAATGGATGTTCTCAAGCCTAATGTAGAGCATTATGACTTCTGAGTGTAACTCATTCTCTGGTAATACTGGTTTTATTTTTGGAGTAAGAATGATAAGGAAATGAGTGAAGTCAGTGAAGTTTCCTCAAACTTTCGGTATTTGGGGAAGAAATTTTAAAAGTGCCTTATTTTAAAAGAATGTGGAATTTTATGCATTATTTGACTGTGGAGTAACTGGAGTGGAGAACAAATTGATCGTTGAGCTTCAGGAAGAGCTGAGCGGTTTTGAACTGTATGATTTGTGCTATGCTCCATCTCCTGCCAGAACTTCAGTAATGGTGTATGTTGCGATGTGGATCAGACAGATTTTTGCAGTAACAAAGGCAATAATCAAAAAGTACAAATAGCGGAGACTTAAACTGGACACGGACATCTGATAAAGCACTGAGAGACGGTTCAGTGAGTCTGAATTACCTTTCTCTCGAGCCAGTGGATGCTGCCACAGGAACTGTTCCTTTCCCCTTGGAAGCAGGACAGCAGCTCTGCTGCAGAAGCTGTTCCTGCGTGTTGCAGCTTACCCATGACGAAGTACGAGATAGTTACAGTTGAAAACCAGCTGGGGCTTTGGCCATCTTAGAGCGGTTCAGATGCACAAATTTCTTAAATTGTATCTCTTCATTTTATTTTTTCTTGAAGATCTTAGCCTCTTGTGTAGTATCTACACTGAATGTAAGCCCATCAGATAAGGCATGTTTGTATATATGGGGGTTTTATAGCTATTAACGGCTTGGATTCATTGGAAATGTGTGAATTCCAGCATCCGATTCTTGTAACAAAGCTTTTAATGCTGAGGGATTTGGTAGGGTTTATTTTACCAAAATAGAGAAAAGTCAAGGTTTATCCATTACTGTAAATCAGTAGCTTGATCTTATTGCATAATTGCATTTAACATTAGAACCATAGAGAAACATCTCAGCACTGTATTTTTCAGTTTGTGTGTATTGAACCAGAAAAAAAAATTGAATGATTACACAGGACTTGTTTAAGTAGCTCTGTTCACTTCATTGTTTGGTTTGTTTAGTGTAAGCCGCAAGATCTGCGGTACCATGGTTCCAAGGGAAGAACACTGTGATGATTTCAAGCACTCTCAGCTAATGAATCAGGCCAGCAATGATGGAGGAAAAAAGTATTTAAACGTGTTTGCGTGCAGGGATGCTACTCAGCAGTGAGTAGAAAGTTTCTAAACTCTGTAATTCATTTTTGAATTTTTAACTATTAAGTATTTGGGTTTTTTTTTTTACTTTCCAAAAAAGGTGCTTATTTCTGAAAGGTTTGACCGTAGAGAGCTGCAGTATGAGGAAAAAGCCACGCAGTGGACTAGGTTTCATGTAGATTTTTCTGTTCAGTTCCTTTAATTTTATTCAATTTTTAATATTTGTCTTCCAATCTTGAGAGAAAAAGTACAAGAGAGACAACCTTTCTGCCTTGATCTGCTCATCAGTGCTGTTATGGCTACAACTGTTCAATGGACGTACTCCAGTCCCTGCAAGCCCCCTGTGTTGTGGGGGAAATGGGGAATCTTGATTTAGGGTTTGGCATAGCCTGCTTTACTTGCCTGGAGGAGGATTGCAGCCTTTCCGGATGGGAAAGGTATCATCGGGCTTAGCAGTGTAGATCTGTTAGCGATACTGTATGATGAGTTTAGTTGATTTGGTTTTAATTCAACATCATGTGCAGATCCCTCCTCACATATCTGCTCACCACACTGTGACTGTATTCTCTGAAACAGTAGCAAGCTGGTGCTAAAATCCTGATTAGTTGTCATTAGGTTTAGTGGTTTTTTTTCACTAGAAAAATGAATGTACTACAACTGGATGCAGTTCAGGATTTTTCACCTTTTTAGGTGACAATAGAAAAAATTTGTTTGGACTTGTTGAATATCTAACCAACAGTTTATGTGAAAATTTTGTAACGGTTTCAAAGTGCCTTCATGTGTAAATATGTATTTTATAATAAACAATTTAAAAGTATTTTAACCAGTGTTGCTGTATTTCCTGGGGTCTTTCTGTGGTAATTCATTAAACAATGCCTTCTGCCTGCATTTTCTGTAACGTCAAAGACATTAGTCATTTTTATGCTCCCTCAAATTTCTTTGAGTTTTCCTTAGTTTAAATTTGACGTCTTTCACATGGTCTGTCTGAAGCTTCCTTTTTTTTTTTCCTGTTTGTGCTTCAGTCAGATGCAGTTTCTGGAAGGAGAATGTGAGTAATACATCACATGAAGTAACGAAAAAACGCTGAAAAGGAGAAAATGCTGCAGTGGTAGGTGCTGTGGCCAGAGCAGGAGGTGTGACTCCAGCACAGGTGAGCTGTTGGACTTGCCCCGGGCTCCTGGTTTGTGACCTCCCAGTGCTGGAGGCCCCAGCTGGTCCCAGCTGCCTTCCTCCCAGCTGGGTGAGGGGTTCGCAGCCAGCCTTGGGCAGGTTCACATTTGTACCAGCTCGCTTCACGCCGGCTTTGTCACTACAGATAAGCATAAAGCTGGCATGAACTCAGAGCTTTTAAAATAGTTCTTGTGCATCCGCTGGATGGGGAGCGGGGAGTAGGCCAATTTGTGCAGATTCAGTTGTAATGACTTTTTTGACACCAGAGCTTTTGTTTTAAAAGACTGTTAAACCGTAGTTACCAGCCCAAAGGGATGGTGAGGGGCAGAGCTGTGAAAATGTGGCTGGCTTTTCTCCTTGTAAACTCCCTTTTGCAGATGAGACTGACGGTGAGGGGAAAGGATCACGGGCAGTGTGAAGTGAGAAATTAGGTGATTGTATCTGAGTCTTGCAAACTGTGTGTTACCTGCCGTGGGTTTCCCCAGCCAGACAGATGAAGTGTATTCGGAGCGTCTGTGTTTACTACAGGTCAGTTTTTCAGAGAGTCAGAGGAAGAAGGGTTTAATAACCTTTACTTTAATGCCATCGGGAGTACCATAAATCTAGCACTTCATATATAAGCCGTATGTTAATTATTAGGTTGCCACATCCCGAATGTTGTAGTAAGATGTGGCCTCAAGAAAATTTGTGGTTAGAGTGCAATTAAGCAGTGGGGGGAATTGAAACTGATTTTTCTCTTTAGTTTCCTGTTAGGAAATACTCTTCTTCTCATCCTGTGACTCATGGAGGGGTTTTTGTTATTTGATCCCTGAGGAGCAGTAAGAACTGAAACTGGGGACACAGAGGAGGTACTATGAAGGAATGCGAGTGTTTAAGAAGAGCTGGGATCTCAGCAGAAATGTGTCTAAATCTGTCTCAAGGCCAAAAAACTGAGTTCACTGTAATCTTCAAAGTTTACAATAAGCATATACATTATCACTCAAGTAGCAGTTCTTGAAAAACAGGTGATGACAAACTCATAAAACTTTTGAACTTCCTTGAGCGCCCAGGCGTGCATTAGGCAGCAGGTGCGTCAGAGGTAGATTATGCTTGGGGTTCCCAAGCTGCCTGCAGCTCAGGCTCGTGGCTGACCTGCTCACTCGGAGCTAGAGCTGGGCAGAGCCGGTGGGCACAGGGCTCAAGTGGTGCCTCATCCCCAAGGTTAATACCCCTGAGTAATGGGGGGCCTTTGGTTTAAAGGAGCCCAGTCTACCCTATACATGCCCTCCATGGCAGAGATCCCCAAATCAGGTGCTGCCTCTCAGCTCGGGCCCAGGGAATTTAAGCTGCAGTATCCAGCTGCAGTGTTAAGCTGCAGAAGCCAGCATCCTCTGCCTTCTCTTACGTGTCATCCATCATGGTCCCCAGTAACAGAAAAACAGCTTTGCAAGAGTGTAGTCACAAGAATTTCAGCTAGTTAATGTGTAAATACAGGGCTCAAGCAGATGAGGATGTGGAAGGAACTGGTGCCATGTCATGGATGGCTTTGCTGCGAACCTTTCAGTTCCTTGGCAGCGCTACCTTCCCGCAGTTTGTTGCACTGCTTCACAGAGCCCAGCAAAACCAGGGCAGTGCTACTGGAAACGTAAAGTGAAAAAAATAAAATGAGACCCTACACAGTGATAATCCCTCTTCATCCCCACTTCTACCATGGGCCTTGCTTTTTGTGTGTCATCACAGGGTTTTCTGTGTGTGCAGCAGCGGCAGGCGCTGGTTCAGCCTCTCTACTGCACGCAACAAGTGCAAAGCTCAACAAGCACTTTTTCCTCCCTTCCCCCTTTTCACATGCTTTGTTTGGTTGCTGGGGACTTTGTGCTGCTCAGAACAACATCCTGCCTAGTGTAGTATTTTCTTTATCTTCCTACCAGTGAGGATGAGACTTGGTAACCACCCTGTTGCTATGCCACGAGTCCATCTGGTGTTGTAATATCAGTTTTTGCATTGATTCAAGAAGGATGTCCTGCTCTTTCAGGGTATGCCTCCCTTGCTGTTTTTAGGCCACAAATGCAATGAGATCCATCTTGAATGTACTGGGCCCCTGGACAGGAGGCATGTCCTTAAACTACTCCTCCTCCCCAAAAAGCTCTTCAGGTACAATCTGGGTATTGAACTATATAGGGTAGTTTTTGACACTGGTGGAGGTACAGTATGGACAGGTGATGAATTATTCCTTAGAAGAACAGAACCAGTGACATTTGGGTGTCACTTCAGTCTGGGAGAGGGGAAGGTGTGAGGCTATTTCATATGTTCATGTTCCTTATTGGACCTGGCCTGTTCTTGTCTCCTAATGTTCCTTCCAAGAAGAGGAGTTTCCTGTAAATGGGTGGGACTGGCTCTCAGCCAGTTTCGTTTCAGGTGGTGAGGGCAGAGTGCTGATGGAAATCTTAAGAAGACCCAGAGAGGATGGAGAGAGACTCTCAGACAAATGAAAAACAGGCAACATGCATTAAGTGCACTTCCTAACACGAGCTGAGAAATGAGAAAGCAGAATATCACTTACTAAAGCAAATTACTGTAGCATGACAGTAAAACACGTAAGCTCTGCTACATACAGACACCTCAAAGAAAGCCTAGAAAGGGCTTTTTGTTATTAAGATGATTACTGTTTTTCCTTTTAATCTGTGATGATAATGCAGCAGTTCCCAGAAATGTGTTGTGGTGAGTTGACCTTGGCTGGCTGCCTACCCAGCCACACTCTCAGTCCACCTCCTCAGCGGGACAGGGGCAGAAAATATCATGGAATCATAGAATTGCGTGGGTTGGAAGGAACATGAGTCAAGATACAGACAAGGAGATCGCTCACCAATTACTGTCATGGGGAAAAGACTGGAATGGGGGAGATTAATTTATTCCCATTAAAAATACAGTAGGATACAAAAAACAAAACTAAAAACACCTTCCCTCCGCCCTCCCCTTCTTCCCAGGCTTAACTTCACACTTGACTCTGCGATCTCCTCACTTCGCAGGCAGTGCAGGGGGACAAGGAATGGCAGTTGGGGTCAGTTTGTAACGCTGTGTCTCTGCCACTCCTTCCTCCTTATGCTCTGTCCCTTCTCCAGCATGGGGTCCCCTCCATGGGCTGCAGCTCCTGCCAGGAGCCTGCTCCTCTGTGGGATCTCCATGAGCCACAGAGTCCTTAGGGGCATCTCCGCCTGCGCTGGTGGGGGGTCCTCCATGGGCTGCAGGTGGGTATCTGCTCGCCATGGTCTGCAAGGGGACAGCCTGCCTTGCTGTGGTCTTCTGCATGGGCTGCAGGGGAATCTCTGCTCTGCTGCCTGGAGCGCCTCCTCCCCCTCCTCCTCCTCTGACCTTGAACAGAGTTGTTTCACTTGTTTCCTCACCCCTCTCTCCCAGCTGCAGCTGTGCTGCAGTGGATTCACCTTGGAGCCAGCTGGAGCTGGCTCTGCCTGACATGGGGGCAGCTTCTGGTGTCTTCTCGCAGAGGCCCCTTGCAGCCCCTCTGCTGCCAAAACCTTGACACGTAACCCAACACGTGTGTGTGTACTGCTGAGGGATAATGTGTAAACTCCCCCCGGGAGCCCGTGCAGTATTGCAGTAAGCTCAGCTCATGCTGGGATCACAGAACTGCTGAGGTGCAGAGGGAGCTCAGTGGTGTACAGGGGTCTGGACCTCCTGGGACATCCCTGTTGGTGCTGGTGACGGCGGCAGAGTGGTGGGCTGTCCGCGAGGCACAACTGCAGTCCCTGAGGTGGGTGGGAGCAGCAAGCGGGTGAGTGGGGTCCCCCCAAATGCCATGCTGGTGCAAATACCCAGTCCATTGGGGCACTGAGGTGTGAGCTTCGCATGGGGCGGGTCCCTCTCTGAGAAGGCTGTCAGGGATGGATCAAGGCACTGGGATTTTGCCAGACACACTCTGTGGGGTCCATATTTGGGAGCCAAAGTCTCAGGCCCCTTCTGGGGCCTTTGGGGCACACAGAGGCCTCTCCCAGCAGAGCTGGTTTCATGGATGTTGGGACGATACTTGTGGATGTATCTGGAAACCAGCATGCAAGCCTCTGTCTGTCGGCTGTGGTGTCTGGTTGTCACGGCTGTGAGCAACTGAGAGTCTGGCAGCCGTGGTGCATCTGGTTTCATTGCCTTTGATGTCTTGAGAACGAGATCTTGAAAAAGTTGGTTTTGGGTGCCTTCAGCAGTGTTGTTCGCAGGCATGATTTGAGGGGGATAGTGTTGTGGCATTTTGTCTTTTGGGAGCAGCTTCGTGTGGAGGCTGGTGACCGAGGTGGGTGTCAAGATGATGAACGGGCCTTGCTGGTGCTGGTTGCCAGGTATTAACGTCTGAATCCCTCACAGTAATCTGCTGGTGTGGGGGCATCACTCCTCTCATTGCTTTTGTGTGAAAAATGGCTTGTTTCGGAAAGGGGCCACCTCTTCACTCTCTGATGTAGGAGGTTCCTGCTGGAACAGGTCACTGTGAGCTGCTTTACACCTCCAGTGCGGACACTTTGCGGGTGCTCCCGTGCCCCGGGCTGACAGCAAAGAGGTATGGGGAGAGTCAGGCAGCGCGACGAGCACGGTTTGCCAGCGTCAACGCCGGTGGGGCCGTGCCCCGGCCAGTCACGGGGGTGCCAGGCAGGCCCGGCTGCTGGCGGGGGGTGCAGGTCTCTGGGGGTGTTGTGCCTGTGGTTTGCGCTCCAAACTCCTCCGATCCGCCGCCCCCGCTCCCACGTCTCAACCCAGCGGCAGCCCCCTCCCTCCCACCACCCCGCGGCGCGACGGGCGCTTCCCGGCTGCGGGACCCGGCCCCCCCCCGCCGCCAGCGCCGCCGTGAGGGGCGAGGCGGGCGCTGAGGGGCCGGGCCGCGTGGCGCTTCCCGCCCGCCGGGCGCTGACGTCACGGCGGCGCCAAATGTCCCCGCCGAGGGGAGTGGAGGGACCGCACTGAGCCGGGCGGAGTGGGGCCGGGCGGAGCCTGCGCGGCGGCGGGATGGGGAGCCCGGCGGCGGGATGGGACGCGGTTCCCACCAAGCGGGCGCGGCGTGAGGGCTCTCCTGAGGGGCCGCGGGGCCCGGCGGCGGAGAGCGGCCGCTACGACCCGCGGCTGTGGGACACGGAGCGGCTCTGCCAGTACCTCTCGTGCTGCGGCGTGGGCGATCCCGGCCTGCTGCGCCGCTTCCGAGGTAACGGCGCGATGGGGCCGCGCCTGGGGCCCAGGGCCGGGCAGCCCTTGCGGGCGGCCGGGCCCCGCCGCTGACGCTGTGCTTGTCCCCGCAGAGAGCGGAGTCACCGGGAGTATGCTGCTGGACCGGCCGGCCTGTGCCTTCGACGGCGTCTGGTGAGAGCCGCCCCCGCGGGAGGCCGCGGGGTGGAGGGGCGGTGGAAGGCCCTATCTGGGTGAAGCGCCGGGTCCGCCGATGCTGAGCAGGCTCTGGCAGGCCCTGGGGGGTTCCCCACCGCCCTCGGGAACGGTTTCTCTTTAAAACAGGCGGAGGGTGTTTGGCGAGGGGCTTCCCCGCGGCGAGGCTCCTGCGGGTCGGTCCCTGCGTGGCAAGGCCAGTCCGCAGTGGCCAACAAGGGGAGAAGGGCGTTTCCGGAGCTCACGGGATGGCTTCGTCCCCTTCCCACCCCGAGAGCTTGGGTGTAAGACCGAGAGCGGGTGTAGGTGATGGAACGGACTCTGTGGGACTGATCCTCTAGAGCAGTTTACCTGTTCCCCTGCTGATCCCAGCACAGCCGGCACCATGCAGAGCATAGTAGCTGGTTACCCAGTAACCATGAGAAGGAAAACAAATCCATTTAAAAGGCCTTAATGAAAAGACCACCGGTAGTACAGTAACCTTTTAAGCGTTAAAACCAGTGTAAATTCTGGGAGTTTTGATGGGAAATTTCAGCCTAAAGTTAATGCTGCTCCAATTCTAGTAACAACAGTGCCAACAATTTTTAAAATAGTGAGCAGGTACTGCTTTGTCAAGACAGGGTTTCACCCTTCTCCCTGAGACAAATCGCAGGGACTGAAATTTTAATCTTGCAACAGTTACTGGGACTTTGCCGTTTGTTGCACCTGCTACAATAGGGTGGACTGTTACGGAAAAAGCGATTTTGTTGTCTGTCCTGACAGAATATGGGCCTGTGGGCGAGTGGTGGAGTTCAGTGGGCACCGTGAGCTGCCCCAGCAGTTGCCTGCATGGACTGGGCAGTCTGGCACAGTCTTACTCCCACCTGGTAGCAGTCACCTGCCATGAGTGCAGGAAAACTGAATGCTGTCTTAAAGCACGTGAAAGATTGTTCCCAGCAGTGAGGGAAATGACTGTCCCCAGAAACCGTGTAATTTTTCTGGTGGTGAATATACTTTCTTGCTCTTCAGAAACAGAAGAGAATATAAATGTCTCCTGTCATCCTACATGTCTGAAGGGCCCGCACTGCCCCTTCTCTGCCCCACTGGGGTCAGTTCTGCTCACCTCTCCTGGGATGTGATCTTGCTTGCTCACTGCTTCCTGGTGCTTTTTAATCTTTGAATGTCTTTTCCTTACTCCTTTGCTAACCTTCTTTATGCTGTTTCCTCTAATTTTCTCTCAAAACCAACTGTTCCACTTAAGCTATTAGCTAATGTTGTGGGTAGTGGATCTAAGGCAGTTTGGAGTGTGGTTATTTGGCAGGCGCACACAAGTGCAGAGCTCTGCTTGTCTTGTCTGTGGGGAGTTTTGAGTACTTTGGTGTCCAGGTTGTCTCCTTGGCTTAAAACTTGGCAGAGCTAACACTGTGCTGAGAATGAAGGGCCCCATAGGACGAGGGGTAATGGTTTTAAACTGAGAGAGGGTAGATTTAGATTAGATATCAGGAAGAAATTCTTCCCTGTGAGGGTGGTGAGACCCTGGCCCACGTTGCCCAGAGAAGCTGTGGCTGCCCCATCCTTGGAGGTGTTCAAGGCCAGGCTGGGTGGGGCTTTGAGCCACCTGGTCTAGTGGGAGGTGTCCCTGCCCAGGGCAGGCGGGGTGGAACTAGATGGTCTTTAAGGTCCCTTCCAACCCAAACCATTCTATGATTCTGATCTCTATTATATCAAGACATCCTGGATATGCTCGCAGGTTGCAAAAGGTGAGTTGAAAGAGTGGGCATTTGGGTGTGGCCATTGGTAGAGAAAGAAAAGCAGGTGTGACTCAAGGTGATGAGACAGAAGAGTTGCGCTTTGGACGAGATAAGATGTTGGCAGGAGTCACTAAGGTATCTTTTGGGGTTTGTGGAAGAAGGGCTTTAACTACAGCTGTTTGAAGTGTGCAGATAGAAATAGTGTGGTATCATGAGGAAGGCAGCTGAAGGCTTTATTTGTTTCTGAAGTATAAGGTAATTGTCTCATTGAAATAACAAGAGGATGTATAGTTTTCTGTTTAGAGACTACCAGGAGGCTGGTTGCTTTTAGTACCTTGCTGGCTGGCTGAGCATCAAGCGCCCATATGGATGCTTGGACACACTGGACATCTGCAGGCTGCTCTGAGGCTCGTCAGGCTCTATCAGTGCTGAATGTAGGTAGGCAGGAATGGGGGAGCAAGGAAGTCCCTCTAAGTGCATGGTACAGGCGATGGAGTCAAACGGCTGTGAAGAGGTCTTAGTCAGTATGGAGAGTGCATGATGCTGGGGGTATGGAGTGATATGCTTGTGGATTTTCTTTTATGAGGTGTTTCCTTTGGTGAGATCTGACATCTTGTTTTTGTTAAACTGAAAATGTTGTGAATTGGAAGAGAAATTGCTGTAGCCTTCTGCTTTTTTAAACCATCTCAACTTTGTATTAAAGAATGATCTTACTGCATGCTGTGTCCTACAGTAACTTTCGTCATTTCTCTGTGTCAGGCTGGTAATGAATACGTATATTTAGTTCCCTGCCATTCCTGGCCATTCAGTGGGGAGAGCTTGGGATGATAGGGGCCTGAAGGCAGTGCTATGGGTTTCCCACACGTTCTCACGTTCCTGGAAGTGGGTGTTGTGTGTGGTATGTGGCATGCTGCACATTAAATACAGATGATGAGCAGGGCTGTCTGGCTGACCTCTCCAGAGTAGTTTAAGTTCCTAATGGGTGCAGGAAAAGGGTTTTCTCACCCTCCTTACGTGTGGCACTAGCGAGGGTGTGGGCAAAGCAGGGAGGGGCGGAGGGGAGTGGATGGCGAAGTGTCAGTTCTAACCCTTTCAAAGGCAGCCAGCAGTATTGCTGCTATGGCTGTTGGAGGAATTAGGCCTGCAGAGCCCTGGAGAACCACAGTACTAACACATGATTTGTGTGTAATCTCTTGGTTGAGGCAGTCTTGCCATGTAGACGCCAGGTGAAAAATCCCCTGCTGTTGTTTTCTACCTGAAGAAGGCTAGAGAGCTCTCTCTGTGACATTCAGGTGATCAGTCACGCCAGGACTGTATTGACAGCGTACTTTGTCATCTGGAGGCCAAACCCAGAATGGGGGTTAGTGTTCCTGGAGGCAGGGCAAGATGACAAGACGTGCAGGCCACTGACGTGGCATGTGAGGCAGGGACTTCCCAGTCTCCCTGGGTGGGACGATTCCTTTTCCTGCTCTCTCACCCTTGTGCAGCACTGATCCATCCAAAGGGTGCTCCAGCAGGTGTGATACTGTACAGAGGGCTGTGTTAGCACCATTTAATTTGGTCCTGCTGGAGGTAAGTTTCTGGAGCAAAGCAGCACACTAGCCTATGCTCTTTGTGGACAATGTTTACATAGGTAGTTGTATAATAAACTGTACTGAGCTGTCCTTTCTCTGCTGTTCCTGTAGGTGCAGTCATTGGTAATTTCTCAAGATGGTAGGCACCCACATGCCTTCCTTCTTACATACCTGACTAGTTTCCAGTTAATTTTCTCCCCACTCCTGAATTTTTGCAGCATTTAAAAGTATAATCAAGTGCTTTAAACCAACAGGCCGTGCCTTCAGCAGTGCTGTCCCTTGCTTAACTCTGGGTGCTGCTTTGCACTGCCTCACCTTCTCAAAGATGTCATGAAGTCCTACCTCCTGTACTTTGTGTGACCCAGAGTGTCTTTTTGGGCAATTGTTACCTGAGGTCTGCTGCATGACTGTGTGCTACCGTGCCTCTTGCAGCACTACAGCTCATGCAAAAACACGCTTGTGATCTTTGGATGTCCATTATTAGCATGCTTTGAAGTGATATCCACTGAAGACCTTAGTTGTAATTAAGAACATGGGGGCCATTAATGTACATCAAGTTTGGGTTTTAATTTTTTGAAGTCTGCTAGAGCAAGGATGTCCTAGTCCAGATGTGGTTCTGCACATTAGGTAAGTGTCTTGATAGAGAACTTCTCCACAGAATTGAAGTGAATGTAGATGGCTGGAAGCAGATCGCTTCTGAATTTATTGTCCCTGAACTGTTTTGGAGGATGGTGTTGGAGGAGCTCGGTTACCAGCCCAGGCGCTAGTCCTGCCTGAGTTAGCCATACCTGTGGTCAGAAAGGTTTCGTGTTTCTTCTAAGCAGCAGTTGAATATTCTTGGTCCCGTTTTCAGGACAGATCTCAAAGAGCAGTTGCAGTTGCTTTTCCTGGAAGTGTAAGGATAGGTGTGTACAAGTTTATGGTTTGCTGGCTGCAGAATAGCTCCTCAGCTCTTCCACCACACCAAAGTTTATCTTCTCTTCTTAGCAGAGAGCAAGAAGGATGGGCAGATGCAGGTGGTTCTTCTCTTGTCCTCGGTGTTGGGTGCTTTCTGTTGCCCTGTAAATAGTGGGCTCTTTCAGCAACTGGCTTGTAAGTATCTAGGGGTTTGTGACTGTTCCTACAAACTGAGCTACTTGGGATGTGAAATAACACGCTGGTCCGAGCATCACCTCTGGTTCTTTTCATCTTGCTTGCAAGTGGGGACAGCTAAAGACTTGTGACGGTCTGAGCAGCGGAGGCCACAGACCAGGAGCTCCCTGTTAGGGACAGGGATACTGAGTGGTTAAGACAAAAAGTGCTCACCAGCAGCTCAAACATCGTATGTGTTTAATATTTTATGGATTGTGTATTATTAAATGATTTGGCTGAAAATACATAGTGCATCTGGGAGTATTTTTTGCTAATAGTTAACATTTTGTAGTATTACTTTCTGGTGAAGTTTAAATTGAAAGACTGATGTAAAACTGATTTCAGGATGGTTAACTGCTGAAGAGCATAAAGGTAGCAAATTGTACTTCTTTGTGGTAAGGTGTTTGCTGTCATATTGAGGCTGAAACCATTTTGCTCAAGGACAAGGCTTGCAGACAGTTAGTAAAAGTGGCTGTAATAGAGTGTATTATCTCTCTGTCCAGGCTTGTTCTGCCTAAGTATTTATATCCTGGTGTTTCTATTTCTTGGTTCTGTATAAGTGGGAGAAGCGCTTACACAGGTTTACACACAACTTCTGTGCCTATTTGTTCTCTTCCTTCTCTACTTGACTGTAGAAGGATAAATGCTTTCAATGTTTTTCTGAAAAAGCTGCATCAACATGTATCTCTGTAAAAGAGTCAATGAATATCAGAGTCATGCACAAGTAATTCTGTATGTACTGCAAATTGTAAAGGGAAATGCATTGCAAACTGCTCTCAATGTCTTTTTTTCCTTTCTAGCCTCCCGTCCGAGAGACTACAAGTGCTGGCCTGCCTGGACAAACTGAGACAGCAGCACGTGGACATGATGAAGGTAGCCCCAGCGTGGGGAGGACACCACTCCCAGGACTTCACTGATGCTTCCCAGTGCTGCCTCTCCCTCTCTCTGTGCCTCCCATCCTTGCTTGGTGGTGCCTTTCCTTTGCGGAGCTCTTCTCCTTGATAGTGGGTGGCCTTTGAAAAACCACGTTAACTAGAAAAATTGTCAAAATCCTCAGCTAAGAGCCTGATGTGGGCACCTGGCGGTTGTGAAAGATTGAATGAGCAGATGAGCTGTTTGAAATGTGTTGAGAAGCTCCTCTTTCACCATCTGTCTTTGTCTAGAGCCTCCCCTTGGTTTTGGTGTTTCTTTTAAAAATTAGTTTAGCCCCAGGCCTGGGTTAGCAGATTCCTTCCCACTTCCACTGTTTGCCATGTCCAACAGTTTCTCACAGTGGTCTGTGTTGGTTTAACTCAGGCCAGGGCTGCATGCATTCGTTAGTAGTCTGCACATCTGCTAGTGTTGTGTCAGCTCAGTGACTGAGAGCAGTGAGAACACAGAAAAACCTCATTTGTCTCGGTATTTTAGCAAGATATCTGTGTGATAAAATGGTTTTATCTGCTGTTTTGAGACAGGGATTAAACGTATGTTTATCTTCTCCAGTAAGTCACTGTAGTTACTCAGGTGTCTCTTAAAGCGCATGCTTGGGGATGGTCAGGGAGTACTTCTTTCATATTTCAGTTATCTTGGGTTTTGCCTTTTGGTTGATGAAAAAAGTGCGAATCATTATTTTCACTCTGCAAAATATCACTTGATTTTAAAAAGCACGAACAGTGTCAATCCAAACACTTCTTATTGGGTATCTCAGGCATGTATTGCATTATCCTGCTTTAACTGGAAGAGCAGATTAATAAAGATAGGGGTTTTCTCCAGTGTTAAGTTTTGGAATTACACAGGTGCAGATAACATTTTTAGAGATTTTGACTTTAGTTCCCTCATCCTCTGAAATAGGTAGCTTTGTCTTTTTTCATGTTGTCCTTAAGTAGTTCTCCAAGATAAATCTTTATATAGGGTAGGCAGGGTATGGCTCTTCTACAGGAGCAAACAAAACAATCCACCTCTCCCACCAAATACCTCACCATTGTAGATATCCTTTACCTTGATGCCTGTTTCTTTTCAAAGTTAAATGTTAATTACGCTATTGTTTGGCTTTTATAGGTTTTTAACGATCCAATTCATGGGCACATTGAAATACATCCCCTTCTTGTTCGGATCATTGACACACCTCAGTTTCAACGTCTCAGATACATTAAGCAGCTGGGTGGCACTTACTTTGTTTTTCCTGGAGCCTCTCACAACCGCTTTGAACACTCTATAGGGTAAGGTGATGATGTCTTGCCTGCCCATCTCTTGCCCCGAGTTTGGTTCCACTAACATGGAGTGCCAGCCAAGAGGCATTGCTGTCTTTGAGCTTTGGTGAAAACTGCTGTGGTGGTATTTTTGATCTCATGAATGTTCTTGGATACCCTGCGTGATTATGGGCTGTTCCCTTGAACTTCATTTAATAAAGACAGATAAAGAAACCTGCAAGATGGATCAGTGTTAGATTTGCTCCCCCTCCCCTTTTCTTCTAACAGTAATGTTAGCTAAAAACTGTTGAGTGCTTTATGTTCTTCCTGGTCAAAATTTGAGTTTAAAGCATAAATCTGGGAAGGGTACTGGGGCTGCTATAAATGACTTGCCAGACAGTTGTAATCCACTTATATTGTCCAGCACAGCTAAAACTCATTTTATCTCTAATGTTTGCATTTGTAGTTGTGTGCTTTATGCAGTCGATGGCAGATTGTCAGGCTGTTAGCTGTTGTATAAGTTAAATGGTAACTAACAGATGATGGACAGGAGGATTCCTAGAGTGTTGCTAGATCCTTCACACTCCACACAGAAATCTGATTAATGACTAATTTAAACTTGTTTTAAGGGTCTATCCCAAGTTGCAGAGAAATTAAACTAGTCAATGGTTATTATTCAGGTGATCTGGCCAGCCTAAAGTTGCTTTTGTTAGTGCTGAAATATTGCAGAGTAAGTCTGGCTTCTGCCTCTGCTCTGTGACACTAACAAGGTGCAAATGACTGTTGCAAAAGGGTCAAATCAGTGAGACAAGCCGGAATTGACTGCATCTGGTAAACCTGAAAAGACAAAAATGTGAGGGATATAAACAAAGCTTTCACAACAGGTGACTGAAAACTCCAGTGGTATCAACAGCCTTTTCTTTTAAATGGTTCAATTAATCTGTATAGTTAAACTTAGGACAGTTGTTCTCAATTTGTATATAATTTTGAAGATTTCTATAGTGTTAAAATAGAAGAAGTGAGCTTTGTGTGCTTGGCTAGTAAAAAAACACCAAGCAGTAAAATTTGTTCTAATAAAAGATACTACCTCATCATAGAAAACCTGATCTTGCTTTAAGATGTTCTACAAGGGGGACTGTTGAGGCAAATACAAAAGGAAGTTGGTGTAGAGCTTGTAAACAGTTCATAGGACTATGTGCTGTATGTTTATCCCTGCTGTTTTTGTATTGTGAGAATAGAGGGTCCCGTTCATTGAAATTAAGCATCTAAAATGAATGAAAGGGAAATAATTGTCATAAGCAATTATTAAAATAGCAATTTGAAAGAAGAAGAAAATGCTTTGGTGACTGTTGTGGACATTTGCAGTTGCACTGTCTGGAAGTCAAAGGATGATGTGTAAGCTGTGGTACTTCAAGATGCACGCTGTCAATAATGCACTGCGGTTCGCTTATGCAGTTATTCCGTCATTGTGCTCTATGAAATACTGCAGGTTGCTGTTGTCTCCCTGTTTTGGGCTTGGTATCTCATGCTTTTTTTCTTCAAATGTGTAACTGATGGCTAAAACTCTATTACAGGAAATAATTTGTTTCTGTGATTCTCTTGCAGGTTAGGGTTTGAGTAGTTCTTGTGTGCTGCCTCTCAGACAAGGGCTGTGACTTAATGGAGTGAAATAGAATAGTTGAACTGCTATTTTTCTATTCAGCCTAAAACACTACTATATTCTCTTGCTTTTTTTTTCCTTTTTTTTTTTTTTTTTTCCCCCTCTTGCAACAGGGTGGGCTACCTAGCAGGTTGTCTGGTTCGTGCACTGAAGGAGAGACAACCTGAACTGGATATAACCCAGCGAGATATCCTTTGTGTAGAAATTGCTGGACTTTGTCATGATTTGGGTAAGTAACGCTTGAGGTGGCTTATTGCTCTTTGAAAACTAACCTGGATGAAAAGAGCTGGCTGCAAGATCAGAACACGAGAGCAGTTTTGGGCTGCTCATTGCGTGGCCATATTCCAAGACGGGATTTATCAGTTCCTTTTTGGTCCAGGGTATATCTGGGGAGGCAACTCCACTTGGTGAATTTGTAGCCACTCTTAGCCATTTTTTTGGTCTTGTTTTCATATGGCATTTAGAGCTCTGCCCTCAGCAGCTGAAGTGTCTGCTTACTTCTGTGATGTCTTCAGGTATCTTAAAACATTTCAGAGTGAAAAGCAGTGGCCTTTTCAAGAATTGTTATCATTATTTTATAACTACTTATTTTCGTCAGAGCTGGCACAGAGTAATTAATGTACTCAGTGTTACTGCAGTGCTTGCCTGTGGTGTAGGTAATGGAACTGGCATTAAGTGCAGTAGTACTTAGTGTCTTAGGAAAGTGTACTGTCTATACCTGAATCTTCCTCATAGATGATGTCAAGATCAAGTCAAATACAAGAGAAACCAGATCTGTGGCCTACTCAATATATTTTTACAACCATGTCTCAAATTAAACCTGTGTAATCTTTATTTTTAAGGTCATGGGCCATTTTCACACATGTTTGATGGAAGATTTATTCCACTCACTCGTCCAGATTGGAAATGGAAGGTAGGCTTTAAAGGGAGAATAATTCATCTTTAAAGACTGCCAGTGCTTGTGAGAATATAGTGATCATCTAGCCTTTTCTTATTGCATCATTTCGATGGCATAACCAGAATGTTGTCTTCTAATCTTGTGACGATTTCCTTTTTGTTCTCTTTAACTGTTTGGGGAACATCAGCCCCCTCAGCATGACTGCGAGCAGATACAGCCTTACTAGCAAAGCAGAAAGAGGTGTGGGGAGAAGTAAGTGAGGGCAGATGTTTGTCACCAGCCTCTCTCCCTTGAAAGTGCAAATGCTCTTGAACTCCCTGTACTTTAATGAGATCCATTTGTGTTCTCATGTCCTCTTCCTGCAGATGTCACGCTGGGTGACACACAGGAGAAATGAATTGTCTCAGTCTTGTCAATACCTGTAATATGATTCTGAAGAGGCAGAATTCGTTAGGACTGCGCTGATCATTTTAAGCCAGCACTGGGCTTTAAAATGCCTATTGCGAGCTTTCTTCAGACTGTATTTTACAGATACAAAATACCAACTTGGAGCTTGCTTTCCAGTTTAAGATTTTAGTTCAAGGCCAGGATATTTAATACAGTGTTTAGAATTCAAACTTTCAGAAACTTTGAACAGCATTTCAAAGGTTGTGTTGCTGTGAATGAAGTGTAATGCAGTCCTTTCAGGCCTCTCTCTGCTTGTAATTACTAAGCAAAATCAGCTGAGTAAATTTGTTAATCTTCTGCACAGCACAATTGGTTATTGTGTCATTTAGCATTGTAACTGTCTTACTGCTGTTTGTGAAAATAAGAAATTAACAGCTCTCTGTTGAAGTGTGTTTCTGGACTCTGTAAATGGGGTCATTTCCTGTTTGGTTAGAAATGCATAGAAAATCACCCAAGTGCTGCACTTTCACACCACCATGCCCAGTTGACAGGCAGCGCTGCTGGGTTAGGAGAAAGCCGTGACACTGCAGGAAAGACGCTTAAACTTCGTAATGCAACTTTTAGGTGTTTTTTTTTCGCAGCATGAAACTGCTTCTGTTAAAATGTTTGAGCACCTGATTGCATCCAATAAACTAGAAGAAGTCATGAAGTCGTATGGTCTTGTCCTGGAAGAAGATATGAACTTCATCAAGGAACAAATAGAAGGGCCTATAGATGAAACCATTTGTGAGAAATCGGTGAGTCAGTGTACTGCTCCTGTGGTTAGCCCAAAAAATGTCTTTAACATTACTGAAAGAGTAGATAATTTTTGCTTCTGCTATAATTTATTATTTATTTTTAGCCCCATGAAATTCTGAGAATCCTGGCACAAGAGATGCTAGAGATGTGTAGTGTTTATTTCTTACAGTGCTGGCAGGAGGCGGTAGCTTTGCTATGTTATGTGCTTACATCTTCCTGAGAAGTTCTTACCTCAGAGTCTTCAGATTAGAAGAAAGCTTAAGAATGTTATTTGTATTTAGTGAACCTAATTCACTGTAACTAGATTGGTAGAACTGAATTTTTAATGGAAACCTTAAATGACCAGGTTAGGATAACAGCCTATTTACTGGATGCCAGAAGGTGGTGGTAATGGGAGGTCCTGTTTTCAGGTGGCCCTATGAAGAAAATGTGGAGATAGTTTAGGGTGACAAGCTGATAATGGATAAGAAAACTGAGAACTGGCAGAGATGAGGCAATGAAGAATGGAAAGCACGGCCCAAGTGCCAGAGCTGCATCAGCTTTGATGACAGCAGCAAAATGTTCGGATTTATTGCAGTAAGAAAACACAGAGGCAGGGATAAGACTTGAGGAAATGTGCTGCCTCAAGAGGCAAGGAAGAAGAGAACATGATTATTAATCCTTGCAACTCTGTGAAAGAATTAAGTCCTCTCTCCTCACTTTACAGTTCTTGTCATCTCTTCAAGGACACCCATTCAGTTGCTACCAGAATTAAGAACCTGTCAGTGGGAGATCTGTCATGACAATCTGGTCCTAATCAGAACTTGTATGTTGTCCCAAACAAACCACCCACAAATGTTAGTACTTACCCATTATTTTCTGCTATAGTAGTGTGTGGTTCTACCATGTGTGCTCCAGCAACTCTGATGACAAACATAGGGAACTTAGTGTAATAAAGTTCAGTCAGAGATCTTGTAGGAAGGGGATATTGATTTACAAAGTCTGTAAGCTGATTTTTACCCACTTGCACTTGTTTGCACACAAATCTTGCTGCCTGCCGCTTCCATTGATCTTGTGCCAGGTTCTTACCCAATGTCTGTTTTTCCTTGTGTGGATTCTATGCCTGTTTTCCAGCAGGATAACAGGAAAAGAAGTGTCATACGTGGCAGCCTTCTTGCCACCTTCCTGGTGTTGGGCTGCAGGACCTTCCACTGGCAGTCATGCGTACTGTGGTGGTCTTAGCAGAGTCCAGGCTCCTCTGCTGATGAGGCGTCTATGCTGTGCTGCTGTCATGTGTCAGGCTGCCTGGTCCTGACATGAACAACGGGCTGTTCGTGCATTGACCATAAACGGCGTCCTGAACATTGACCCAGTAGCAGAGCTCTTTGTGATCAGCACAGGATGTTTTTATCTATGATGTGCCCTCTTCCTGCTGCTTACACGTTTCCATTCTTATTCATATAAATTTTAATATTTGTGTGATGCAGGTAACATGAAAGCCCTTTATCTGGCATTTTTTTGTTTAGCTGAAGAATCATTAAATTTGTAAGAAAATAATGTTTATGTGCAACTTGTGTCTTAATACTTTTGGTGTTGATATCCTTCTTGCCTCATGGCTGAATTATCCCTTGTGGTTTAGGAGTTTAAGTAGATGGCTGTTTAAACAATTTTTGTTTAAAACATCTAAATAGTTGCTTTAAAATTCTGTCCTATAAAGTTGTATAGTTGATTGCAGAAGGCTGCAAGACAGTGAAGTGTTTGTGGGTTTAACTGCTTCCCTGAGGATTAAATGATTCCAACCTTTTCCCCTCTTTGTTACTATGCTTTTTTTTTTTTTTTTTAAATTTCAGTTTAGTAGAATGGGAAATGAAATACTTTTGTACATGGTTTTTATTCTTCCTGATATTCTGGGAAGTCAGCTGCTTAAGACCAAATTCTGGATTTCTAATGCCCAACAGCTTCTGAAAGCCCTTCTATTGTCTTTGTGTTCTTTGCTACCTCAGTGTCGGATGTTTATCACAGGCAAAGTCAAAGTGTATTCTCACCATCTTTAAAAGATTGTAGTGACAACGTTTGCACACTTTAATTTCTTACTCTTTCTGATTTGTTTTGTTCTCGGCTCCCCTCTTCATAGTGGCCCTACCGTGGTCGACAAAAGGAGAAAAGTTTCCTGTATGAGATAGTAGCCAACAAAAAAAATGGCATTGATGTTGACAAATGGGATTATTTTGCAAGGTACAAATCTTAATCATTTTTGTTTATATTATGAATTCCTACTGAAACAATGCTGCTGTCTGTACAAGTATGATCTCATTGTTAAACACTCTCTGTGGAATGTTTTTAGGGATTGCCATCACCTAGGAATGCAGAATAATTTTGATTATAAGCGATTACTTAAATTCACTCGGGTCTGTGAAGTAAAAAACCAGAAGCATATCTGTACCCGTGACAAGGTAAGCCATGTGTTGTGAACCAAGGGTTGCTCAGCAGCAAAATGTGTGTGAGGTATAGCAGCACACCGAGCACGTGTGGGGCATGCAAAGCCTGCCTTGGGCAGCGTGGTTCAGCTGCACTCTGGATTGCAGGGGGATGCTGCGGTTGCCTGCAGGACGCTTTTTTTTTTTTTTTTAGCCCAAGAGAGGAAGAAGTAGTTGCTGCTCTGAGAGCTGTTCTCAGAAGCAACTGGATTAAGGGAGGGAGGGAGGGACAGAGCAAGCCTCTGTTTGAAAGGGCTGGTGGCGAGTCCTTCCAGGGGAGACTCTGCAAAACCATCAGCTGTGCGTGATCCTGCTCCAGGTGTTCTGAGCAAGAGATGAGTGTGGCTTTGGCGAGGGGCTGCTGAAGGAGCAAGAGGTCCCCTTCTCTGCCCAGGTTGCCTGGAGTCACTGTCAGGTCTCTGCTCTCCCACGGCAGCCTGTTAGTTTCAAAATTTGTAAATCATGAAAGATAACCTTTCTGCTCTATGCCGCAAATGGAAGGAGACAATTCATTTGGTTTCCTTGATTGTTTTAGTTTTCCAATTGAGACAATGTCAAAACTAAAAGGCGATTGGGTTTTTTTGATTCAGGAAGTTGGAAATTTGTATGATATGTTCCACACGCGGAATTGCCTGCACCGCCGAGCATACCAGCATAAGATTGGCAACATCATTGAAATAATGCAAGTATTATACTTTCCTTTTCTTGCATACCACTATTTTTAAATTCTTGAAACTGTTTATCCATTTGGAACATTCAGATAATCAGTAAGGTATGATGCACAATAAATCCTTGTGGCAAGGTGCAGTGCTTAGAGTATCATAGAGGCTGTGATTACCAAAAAAAAGGAGGACAACAACATTGTTCCACATGAAATTCAATTCGCGGAAACTTAGTAAAACCCTGAAGAAGCATAGGACCAGGGTGTGCATATGCTGTTTTAACTGTTGACAGCTGAAGTCAAATCTTTATCTACAACTTAGACCACTTAGATCGAACTATCTGGTTAATAGAGCAAAGTTACTAACAGAGTAAAGTAATGAGCAAGCTACTGTCACTCTGCTGAGGCCTGACTTTGTGTTTATGGAATGCCACAGCAGGAATTGTTCAGGACCAGCTCAGCTGGCTACCTGCATTTGTAGCTCACTTGTTGATGTCTACAGAAATTTCACTATAGCATTATTGTTCTTACTTTTCCTGAAAAGCAGAAATACTCGTATCCCCAAATATTTTTGCATTAGGATCTTGGCTGCTGAGTAACCATCTGCTGAGTTTGGAAAAGAGGAACACAGAGGATTACACACTACAAGAGTGATTCATCGCTGTATTAATTTCATAAACTTCAGCTCCTGGTTTAGTGATCCTCTAAAACTCAAGACTAAAAACGCTAAGGGTTGACAGTACCTACGTGTGAGGAATTAAAACAGCCAAGAAATTTAGGTTTTGGCTCACCTATAGCAGCCTATAGCAGCATACATTATAGCAGCCTATCCAAATGAGCATACAAGCTGGAAAATGACAGCAAGAGGTACAGGGAACTTGGGAAGAACTTGATCTTCAGAATGTCAGGTTTTCCCACCTGAAAATAACACGTTTGTGATGCTTTACCTTCAGAATGCTTTGTATTCTCTCAGTTAACTCCTGGAGCAATGACTCTGTACAAGGATATGGTGATCTGTGAGGCAGCCTCATTGCAGCTGAGTGGCCATGTCACTGTCTTGCAGGGTTCTGCAATTGTCTAAGCAATGTTAAGCTCATAGTTTGATGCAGAACAAAGTGTACTTGCTCATTCATTGAAAGAAGGTTAAGGTCTGATCTGAACCTGGTTTCAGTAAATGGAAAGACTGTTGAAATGTGCAGTGACAGTGGGGAGACAGGACATACTGCAGTGCAATCAGGGTCTGCTGTGTACTTGGGATGCAGTTTCATCTATTGTCCTCTGTTTATAACATACTAATGCATTTCTTTTTTGACTCTTGAGCAATAAGGCGTTTCAAAATGATGCTTTCTGTAAGTCTTAATTTTGTGTCAAACTAGGATTACAGAAGCATTTCAAAAAGCAGACAAATTTTTAAAAATAGAAGGTTCTGGAGGAAAACAGTACCAGATTTCTACAGCAATGGAGGACATGGAAGCCTACACTAAGCTAACTGGTATGAACTCTCAGATTACTTTTTTTTTTTTCTTTAAAGCAAAAAAATATGAGTACCTGTCAGAATGCTGTTTTTACAGCTTGGTCCTTGCCCATGACTACTCAAGTACTGCTTTTGTGCACAGATGGTGGGGCAGACCGGGACCGTCCAATCTCTGTGCTGTTGTATCTTTCTGGGAGAGCAAGACCTTCTAGTTTAAATTACTTTTGGGGGGGCAGGGGCAGAGGGAAGGTGGGGGGAGAGAGAGAGAAGCACCAACTTCTTATGTTCCACATACATTCAAATTCAGATTATTGCAAGCAGTGCTGTCAGGAGGTCCTGCCTGTACCCTGAGTTTATTGCATTTGTCACAAGTAGGATATGTCAGCTGCAAGGTCTACCTACATCAGGTAGAGAAGTACTGTGTGTGTGTTGTAGTGTGAAACTAACCCCAAGGCAGGTTTCAAAGGGCTGTGATGCAGTCTGATTTGATTTGCTTGAGACCTTGCTACCCTGCTTGCAAATATAACAGAAGAAAACAGAATATATGAACAACTTCGTTTATTTATGCAAGTTTCTAGTTGCTCGGATAAGAGCTTGTGAGAATGCTGCTCTGTGTACTTACCCTACAAGAACCAACCTGCTTGAAGACATGCGAGGGAGCTCCGGCGTGATTACAGTGAAGAAAACAAGAGCTGAGACTTGTGATATTTTCCCGGAAAAATAGTCTGCCTGCTAGCATCAAGGTCTGGCTTGGTGCTGTGAAGAGGAAACACAAAGAAATTACTGAATTCACAGAAACTGGCTTGAGTTGTGGTGTTGTATAGTTCCACATCTTCGCACCGCCATAGCGTCTTGGTTTTGTCTGCTCCTCCTAGTCTTTGCTGTGAGGCACACCAGCATTCCTCTGGCTGGTGTTCAGGGCTGCAGCATGCCCTTGCCAGCTTGGTGCAGCATGGGGGATAGAGGCCAGTGTGGGCAAGGCAGACCTTGCCTGTTTGTGGTTGGGTGACTGCAGGGTAGAGGATGCTGCAGACCCTGCTGAAGAGTGCTCCCAAATACTGGCAGCTCTTGCAGTGCCTGTGAGCTATAGCTCATGAGGACTCTCAAGACATCTTTCCTGAGTGACAAGACAACTTTCCTGAGCTTCCATCACCAAGCCTTGGCTGGCCAACAGAGAGACTCAAGAATTTCTATCTTTAGTCCATGGACAAGATGGCAGAGGCTGAGAGCACTGTTGCAGAGGATCCTGTGTGCCTTAACCTGCATCATGCTAACGGCCTGCTGGCAATCATTCATCTGCCACAGCAACATTCAGCCTGACCATAGGCTGCATCAAGTGGGTAAAGGGGCTGCACGGAGTGCTGAGATGAGGAGCTGCCTGGTCCCTCTGACACCGCATCCCTCTGCCCCAGGGGAGAAGCGGCTGGCTGTGAGCGGCAGTAGTGATTGGAGAGCATGAATTGCAGTGTTGGGCTGTGGAAGGCTGGGCAGAAAGGCCAGAACTGAGATTCTGTTGTGGTCTGGGATCTGTTCCTGAGGGCTGTCTCGTCTGTAAGATCAGCTGTGATAGCAAGTTAGCACCAGGGTCCTGTTGTAACTGCCTGCTGACCTGTGGTACCTGGTGGGGCGCGCAGCTCAGGGCAAGGATACCGGGACTGTCCCCTGCCTCTTAACAGTTTGCTGCAGCAAGGAGCTGCTTGCTGGGGCTGTGCTGTTCAACAAGGAGAGTTAAACAGTAAGGAGAGTGATTCAAGGAATATGCCAACATCAGATGTAATGGTGAACCATGAAGGACAAGTATGTTGTCTTCCTCTTAAACCAAAGCACTGCCTTCCCTCCATCTGGTGATTGCAACCTGGGTGCTTCTAAGAGAAGCTTATTTTTGGTAGTCCTTGATGAGTGATATTTCTGTGAAACTGACCATTTGCCTCTTGGATCTTTGCAAATGATAAACCTCTGTGTAGTTCTGCAGCAGAAAGTTGCCTAGCTTTCTCCCATGAGGAGTGAAGAACCATTGTTAGTTTTTAATTTGTTGACTCCTGATTTGACAGCAAATCCTAGTTTTAGTAAAGGATGAGACAGCAAACTGTTCCTTGTCACTACTGCTTTTGCATGATGGATGTGTTAATGGGTTTCTTATTTCCCCTGCATTATCTCTTCTCTCAATCTGAAGAGACCTAGTCTGTTGTTCCTTATGGAGAGGTTCCTGACTTTGATCAACTTTGTCCATAAAAACAACCCTCATTTAAAGATATTTTGGTATATGGCTCATAGCTTGCTTCTGGAGTGTGTTAGGAGCTTCTTACGCCAGTTGCGGTCCCAGGGGGACCTGGGCAATGCGAATAGACGCAGAGTGCAGCTCTGTTGGTTGTGACAGGCAGCAGCATCCTGACAGCAGCAGTTTCTTCGGGACAGCCCAAAATAACCTTTCTGCTCTGAAGCCACATCAAAACAAACCTGTGTCTTACTGCACGTATTGATGGTGGGAAACACACCTGCATACTTCACTGTCATGTGGGGACAGGAGGGGGTACTTTGATGCTGGCATCCAAAATCTGAGAAATTCTGAAGGTTTAACGGAAGTACTTTATTCTTGTAAAAGATAGAGTACCCTTGTCCCTGAGCCAGTTAGTGCTGGCATTTAGGATATTCTGCTGAACAAGAAGAGGAAGCAACTTTCAGTGAAATAATAAAACTTGTTGCAAGGATGAGAATTGAGCTAGTTTTTCTGCCAACAACTGTTATGAATCTGATGAAAATAAAGATAATATTGTGACTTCTTAGTTGCCAGACTTAGTATGTTCAGGCATTCTCTGAAAGTGTCTTTTCCTGAACCAGCAGTTTTTCTTGTTGCTTTAACCTTTGTCCCTGTACATGCATTTTGCTCTGACACTGGATTTTGACATACTTAACAAAAATCAATGCAACTTTGGCAGATAATATCTACTTGGAAATTCTGCACTCAAGTTGTCCAGAACTGAAGGAGGCACGAGAAATTTTGCGTAAAATAGAACGGCGTGAATTATACAAGTTTTTAGGAGAGACTCAACCTGAAAAAGTGGGGGAAGTTGTAAAGGTAATGTCCATTGGTGGAAGATTCTGAATTCTGTCCTTCTAAAAATGTTCTCTGAGTTGCTCACCATCTTTTTTTCCTCTGTCTCTGTCTGCTTTTTGTTTGTTTGGGGTTTTTTTTTTTGCTTAACTGCTATTCCAAAAATAGTGTCAAAAGTTCTCCTCCTGTCTTTATGTTGCTGAGCCATGAATTGTATTACAGGAATCTGGGAAGGGTTTTTATCTAGAAACAGACAGAAGAATGGCAAGAGGTGGAAATTCAGAAGTTGATTATTGCAGAAATATTTCCAGAAAGAACTGTTCACTGAAAAATACAAAATTGCATAAAAAGCTGTTATAGTCCAGTGATTGAGATGGTTATTACTATCATCTTCTGTTCATTAAAATTTCAAAAGAATAAGGAACACGTTTGATTTGAACTGTAATTTGTGTGCTTTATTTTGAGAACAAACATCAAAGTGAATAATAAATTCTGAATTTCTTGGTATTAAATTCTATAATTAGCATGAGTGTGCATGCATTTTTTCTAGTGTTTGCTTTTCAAAGCACTCATCAGACATCCATTTAACCGCTGTTGTCTTATTTCAAAGTAATATTATGTTAGAGCTGACGTTACTTCAGGTGGCTGAGATTTTCTTGTAATGTGCTATACCATGTTATCAAATCATCGGTTAATTATCTCTAAACTTCAGCTATTTTTACTTAAAATTTTCTGTGGCAAATTTCCAGAAGTGTCTGACTGTATCTGTAAAGCTTTAATAAAAAAAATTCATCTCTTTTAAACAAAAAGGTTGGAGAAGGACTACTAGATGTCTTACTGCTCTGTTCATGTTTTTGTTTGAAGAGAAGATTTACTTGTGTTCTTTGTCGAAGAAAAAGTAGCATTAAGAGATTCTGTATTAAAAAAGTAGGAAATATGAGGATGGAAAGCATCAGCACAACATGAAGTGGTTGTACATTGACTGTCAAGTTTCTGCCCTTCTGAGAAGGAGTTTGGGATAGATAGCCTAAAAAAAGAAGAGATGGAATTCCACCTTTAAACAGTTTCTTGAAAAAAACTCTCACTCTGAAAATCCATCTGGAGGTGTTGAGTCTCGTTCTGAAGGGAAACCGGGTCACTGTTGGCGTCGTGATTATATCCAGCCAATGCTTTGCAGCTCCTGATGCTCAGCTGAGGGGTTGGGGGAGAATTTTCCCCCCCTGTGGTGCCGGAGGTGCCTGTTGCAGGAGTGTCAGAGGCTCAACTTCCTCTGAAGTGCTGGAGGTGAGCAGTGGCTAGACAAGACGTAGCTGTGTCTGTTCTGCTCCTTAAGAGACCACAATGCCGTTATGTTTAGAATCATGGAATAATTTGGGTTGGAAGGGACCTTTAAAGGTCATCTAGTCCAATCCCCCTGCAGTGAGCAGGGACATCTTCAACTAGATCAGGTTGCTCAAAGCCTTGTCCAGTTTTGTGATCCTCAAGCTGGCTAGAGCCAGGAGAACATCCCAAATAGATACAGAGTTCTTAAATTCAAAGCTAAGTTTCCAGTTAATGCAAAGTGGAAGAAATAACTTAAAAAAAGTAAAGAAACAAAAAAAAAAAGGAGAAAGCTAGCATACATACATTCTGATACAGAATAGAAATAGAATACCTTATAAACAGTCTGCCTCCTGGAAATTCTTTCCTCTCAGTCTAAACCTTTCCTTGGCTTCTTGAGTCACAACAAACCCCATATCTGCCTCAGCCTGGCAATGTGTGTGATTCCCTGCTCTTAGCAGTCTCCCTGTCTTTGCAATGGATAAATCGGCAAAAAAAAAATGCTGCTAGTTAAATTCATTGTCTGCTGGACCTGTCTCCTGGCAGCTCTATGCTGCACTCGAAGCTTTTCTCCAGCAGTCTCAGTTGCTCATAGGGAATCTTAGTTCATCAAATCTTGCATCTTCCCCAGCACACAGCAGCCCTGGATAAAGGTAAACAGGTGACCTTCTCTGTCCTGCTCAGCCGCAGCCTTTTATGAGGACTTACATGTTTCCACAAAAAACTGCTCTCCGTCACACCGTGCTCCTCTGCTTGGCTTTAGCCTAACTATCAGCAGGGAGTATTCTCTCAGGTCTAAAACCCCCTGGTGGGTTTCAGCTTTTGAAGTAGGTCACCATCCCCTCCAAAGTTTGCCTAGGAGCTTGCTACTTCTGGGTTTTTGTTGTAGTGGTCAATGACATTACTGATCTTGTCTGTCTCTTGGTGGTTTTTTTTTTTAATATGCTTCAATGTATAGATATAAAAGCTTTATTAGAGGGTGAGATCCTGCAGCCCTTCATTTAAAAAAAACCCCAAAACTTCAGTAAAAACGTTCAGTATTCAGCTTTGGGAAACTTAATTGCAAAACATTTGTATTAGCAAAACAATTGCTTGAAGGTACTTATTTTCTTCTTCATGGAGACTTCAACATCCTGGGTGGAAACACACACAGAGACACACACGCACACACTCACACTCTCTCTCTGTCAAGCTATGAAGAAATAAAAGCTTTAGTTTAGTCACACATTTTGTTGTGCATTTTGTTGCTTTTGTCTAGACTGATAGTGCATAAACGTAATCTGAGTTACTGTTGTGGTTTTTGTTTTGTTTTTTTTTCAGAATAATAGCTTGGCAGAAAGCATTGCTAATTCCAAGCCAGAAAAGGATCCTCCAGATGTGGAGCTAAAGGCTGAAGATTTCATAATTGATGCAAGTATCTCTCAGAGCGGGTTCAGAGTAAAAACTTCTCAATCACAGAGGGCCTTGTATACTGTAGTGAAAACTGGGGGTAACATTTCAATACATTTTCAAAGTGAAAAAATAAAACCCGAGGGTTGCCTGCTCTCCTAATTGCTCAGCTTAAAGCGCTGAGAGCAACGAGCTTCCCCGGTGGGAGATTTATTGTGGTTGGGGAGGGCGTGGGGGCAGAGGATTTGGGCAGCTTTACCAGGCTGTTGTTTGGGCCCTTCTGCTCCCAGTGACAAATATGCTCTCCCATGATTGTCCTCACTCTGAAAAGGACCAGTAGGGAAACCTTTGGTTTTTAGCATGTGGGTGTTATGTGTTTAGCATATGGAGCTGTCTAGGAACCGCTGCTATGGGTTATGAAGGCAAGTAAACTGCGAGCCCTGGTGGGAGGATAACAGGCACAGTGACTTCCAGGCTTCTGGTATTGCACACCTGATGCAGCGCAGTCATTCCTGGGTTTTGTCTTCTGCCTGTGTAAAGCACCTTACTGCCACTGCTCAGTCTCCAGCCTGCACTGGTGGGAAGGAGGGAGCCTGAGACTGAGGAGAGAGCTTGAGCAGTCTGCAAATATCAAATAGCTTAATCCCTGTTCTTGGTTAATTTTGGGAAGAGGTAAGAAATGGCTTTCAGTAGAACGCATCACAAATTGCCTCTAAAGCTCCTTTGTATTGAGGAGTCACTTCAGGCTGGGTAAAACTGTAGCAGTTTACTTAACTTTAAAGTAATTTCCTTGTCCCACAAATTAAGGTCATGGGGAATTGGTCTCCGCCCTGCTGACCACAAACTGACAAAACTACACCAAGCAGATGTAAATAAACTTCCTGTTTAAAATTGTAAGCACTCCTGCTGCCTCCATAGGTTGTGTGTTTTGGGGGGCACAGGCTGGCAAGGGACCAGCATGCTTCCACTGTTTGAAACTGGAGTGTTTCAGAGCATGACTGGGAACTGGTTGGTGTAAATGTGAATATTCACCTGGTAGCTTCAGAGTGAAAAGCAGTGGAAGAAAAGATAAAAAATGCAAATACCAGATCGATTTATTAAGTTATCATTTATTAATTACTGTTCTATTTGATTAGTGTCATTTACAGAAGTATAGCCTGTATCCTTATGTATTGATTGTGAGAAAACTAAAGACAAACATTAACAAATGCCTTTTTCTTTATTTTGCACGCAAGATTATCAATATGGATTATGGAATGAAAGAACAGAATCCCATTGATAATGTTCTCTTCTATTGCAAGGCTGATCCTTCCAAGGCAGTCAAGATCAGTAAAGAACAGGTAGTCTTTTATTTTCCTCAACTGGCTTCTGAAGGGCACCTTCTTGCCAGCTTGCGGTGGAAGTGGTTACAGTCCTTCATGGTAGTTCTTGCAGTAGTTGTGGAGGAGAGTTGTGAAGAGGTTGTGGAATCCATGTCCTTGTGGGTCTTCAGTGTGTCTTGTACTACAGCAATCTGGAGTCCTGACAGCCTTTGCATATGAACAGTATTTAACTTGGATACCCTGGGAGTCTTAGGAAAAAATACAGTTGATTTGCATAAAGTTCATGGGTTGTAGTAGGATGTTTTTTACTGCCTTCAAGTTGTATTCAGATGAAAAAAATTGAAGTTCAATGGACCCTGAATTTCAAGAAATACTAAAGCTTATTTCTTTTTTATTCCAAAGGTTTCAAAGCTATTACCCATGAGGTTTGCAGAGCAGGTTATCCGGGTTTATTGCAAAAGTCAGGATCCAGATATTGTTTCAGCTGCAAAACAGTATTTTATTCAGTGGTGTATAGAGAAGGATTTCACCAAACCACAGGTAATAAATTCATGTATTATTTTTCTTCTTCTTAGAGCTCTTCACCTTTGTCCATAAACTTGCTCTTTCATTACAAAAGTTGGCATTTAGACCTTGTCTCTTTGGCAGAGCCACTCCTCACTAACCTAGCTTCTGGTTTTATTGAGGCTTGCATCTGGACGTGCTTTGGTTTCACTGAAATAGTGGTGGATTTGCATTGATTTAACTTAGGTAACTTGAAAAGTCATGTTTTTATAACAAAGTGAGTATCCACACAGGCACTCACTAGTTCATGAATGCAGGTTTCCTCATACAAAGGCTTAGAACAGCACTGAGAGATGAAAAGATCTAGGGAAGAGGACAGGTCAGTTCTCCTTGTTCACCAGCTGTTAAACTCACTCCCGTTAGAGTGGAAAATACCTGTGGGAACAAGACTGCAGACCTCTACTCTCTTGGCAACTAGTCCGTAGTCTGAGTGCTTGGAAGGCCTTTTCTGTTCTCTTTGCTTCCTTTTCCTGTCAGCTCTGAGAACATACAAGTTTCCAGCTGTGAGGAAGGAAGAGGATATGTTACAGCTTATCTGACGTTTTGTGTTGCGAACAGTGTCAGAACTGAGCTGGCAAGTAAAATGGAGGCTCTGAAGCAGAACCTGAGTCCATATGTCTTGCTTTGCATTCCTCCTGCATTCTCCTGGTGGTGGAGAAGCCTGTAACTATCGTAGCTGTAAACTGGTGATGTGTGATATGGCATCCCCATCACATTCTCCTTGCAGGAAAGTGGCCACCTGCCTCTAAAAAAATTATTATGTGCTGATACTTCCAGTATATCTGTCATTGGCGAGAAGCAGTTATGGTTGTATCAAGTAAGTTCTTCTCGGTAGAAAATGCTAATGGAGCCACTCCGCTATGTTTGTGAGCTGTGAGGTTTTTGCGCTGGAAGCTTCAGTAGGTTTGATAGATGTGCTGGCAGATGGGCTGTTACATTTCTCCCCTAATGTTTGGCTTCCACTTTTGTTTGCCTGATGGTCATATCAGGGAAAGAAATAGCTTTCTTCAGTTCCATGCACTTTTTCAGCTATTTTCTATTATCTGGAATCAAGCCTCAAAGTCAAATAAATGCTTATATAAAATCTTCGAGTTGCTTAACAAATGCAGGGTGAACAATTCTGTGAAGCGTGTGGTTTTTTTCCTTTGCATCAAGTATGTTAATATCCCTGACTTTGCATCTTAGACACTCACATGTCTCATTCAGGGAAAGAGCTACTTCTGAAATGAACGACCACACAGTAGATGAGTTGTCTTATGTGCTGGAGCACAAAAGACTTCTTTTAAGGCTTGTTCTTACGTCATACTTCTGGCATCCGTCTTTTGAGAGCAGTAAATTTCAGAAGGGCTTTTTACAAACGGATCAAGCAACAAGCTTCCTCTGCTGGTAGCTTGTAGAGTATTGTTGTATCCTGTAAGCAGATCCTTTGAGTTCTGGCATATCCATCTCGCAGGCCCTGGCGTGTTGCAGAACACGGCAACATGTGTCTCGCCAGCTTATTTCTAAGCTTAGAGAGCTTATTGCGCTCTTGCCTGCGTGTGCGGTGCCTGAGCACTAGGTTAACGTACATATCTGACAAGGACGAGCACCGCTGCCTTAGACCATACCAGTTACTCTAACAAAGTTATGCGCCTTAAGACAGTGAAAGGCACATCCGAGCACCTACACCTGGTGGATTGCAACAGTTTTAAATGAAATACTGTGGCGAAGTCAGAGGAAACACTTAGAATAATGTTTCCGGTTCCTGAACCGATGCCCAAAACATGAGCTTGCTCATCTTCCTAGATTTGCCGGTAATAATGTAGGAAGAGGTGGACTACCAGTGGTGAAGGCTTCTCAGATATGTGTGCGACTTTTTTCTCCCCACCAGGTGCTATCACTGGCTGTAGCAGTTTCCATCTCTGGGATGTCTGTAATGGTCATTAATTTACTATGCTTCCAGGACCTTGCATTTATTTTTTCTATTAAGTCTGATACTGAGCTGCTTTCCCCCTGCTTTAGGATAGAAATCAAAAGTGGATGTACTGCATTACTGTTTTCTGACTTTTAATAATAGGATAGTGATGTGGTTGCCCCTCATCTAACTCCCATGAAGAAAAGCTGGAATAACAGGAGAGATGATGAACACAGGACAGCTTCTGAATCCAGCTGCAAACAAAGACTTCCTTTTGATAAGTAACACTTTTACTTTTGCACTATTCAGTCTGCTTCTCCAGAAGATGAGTAAACCTGAGCAGCAGCTCTTTTAAAAGCCAGTTGGGTGGACTGTAAAAGTGTATAGAACAATGCATTTTACAATACAGTATGTTTTAATGTAGGTACTTAAAGTGCATATTCCAAATGGGCTTTTAAAAAAACTAACAACCTATTACAGCAGAGCAAATTCAGTTCTCATTTATTTTTGAATGTATTTGCACTCTGTAGCAAGAGTAACTTTAAAAATCGCTATTCATCGTTATTACAAGAACTGATGAAGACACATTACTGTTCCTTCTGGTCCTTATCCCTTAAGATGATTGTGATATTGCATGAGCTAGCAGAAAAACTTCCAGCTCAGGTTTTTGGTGTTTTCGGAGGGTTTTTTTTTCAGTACTTGAGGAAGAGAGGAGTAAGTATGCTTCTGAAAATACAGTGATGTAATAGAACTTTGAAAAAAACATAGATGGTATCTTCGAGAATAGCAAAATGAATTCCATTTAAAAAAATAAAACATGGGGACAGGAGAGTCTTTTTAATAACCAAAGATTACTTTTCTGGTATTCAAAAAGCTGATGAAGATGCAGGCTTCTTGCTATAAGTGTGACCACAATTTTTATTGAAGTAACAATGCATTGCAGTGATGTGCAGCCTTTAATTGTTTTATAGTGTATTTTTGATACATTGAATGTTATATTTTTACTATTACACGGAACTGCAAAAACTGCTCAAAATGTCCATTGTTTGAGTGCTTGCAGGAGAGCAGAGCTGCCCTAATGTTTGCAGGCAGGTTGGTGCGCGCACAGTCCTTGGCGTGGTTAGTGAGTCCCCGCAGGGTGCTGCACTGGTTCTGCTCTTCCTTGCACCAAGTGCACCTTGTTTCTGCGTTACACTGTACTAGGTAGAGTGGCTCTTCAGGAGCTCTTACATTCTTGTATCCCTTCCCTGTTTCTCATGGATCTATGATTGCTGTTCCTGTGTTAATTTTTCGCTCCCTTGTAGAACTGTAAGAGTTCTCACGTTTTTCCCTTACTGGCAGTACTAATGTGAGCATTGCCAAATGTCTGTCCAGTTGAAAAAGTGAACGAGGAAGACATTTTTCCTCTCATCTTTTACTCAGGTCTAAGAGGAAGGCTGCTTTCATTAAATAAAACCTAACAACAACTTGAAAAAGCCCACTGTCAAAACTAAAAATGCAAAGCAAAAGGTTCAGTAATGCTCAGAAATTGGAACGAGCTTTGAAATTTTATATCTGAAATGGGGAAAGAAAAGTTCAGCATTCAATTTTGACAGCCAAGCGTGGGTCTGAAAACTAACACAATGGGAAGTCACTGTGAGAGAACTGCAGAGCTCCCTTCATATCTGATTGCGTTTCCTTTGCCCTTTTTATGATGGGAACTGATAGCTGTTAGGCAGAGGGAAGGACGGTGAGTATTCACATACTCACTCAGATTTCATTTGTTGAAATAACCAGAAGTCATTTTGTGCTCTGCTGCTTTCTTCTGTACCTGTGCTCGCGTGTCTAAAGGTGATGTGACGCAACTTCTGCTTTAACAGTATTTCCAATCTGCAGGCGTACCAGATATCTATTAGAAGGGGTTGTGAACTCTTTAAAAGCTTTTAACAAACTTATTATTATGCTTCAAGAAACAGCATCACAGAGCGAAGGCATTTATCCTCCCTTATCTGCATAAAATCAAGTATAGTTCAGAATAACATGATTTTGTTATCGTTGCTTGGGTTTGTTTTGAATCTGTTATAAAAGGTGCACTTTATACTTGAGAAATATCTTTTGCTTATATTTAAGCAAAAATTTGTACTTAAGTTCTGAGACAGAGGATTTCTTTTTCTCAAACATGTTAATCTGAGCCTCTCTGGACTAAGAATAAATTTAAAACCAATGATTTTACTATTCTTTCAAGGAGTCGCAGTGTGTGAACTTTATTAAAGACAGTGTTACTGCACACTTATAAACAGCCAAATGCATTTCTGAAGGACAAACGCTGCTCTGTGGAAGTGCAGATCTTCCAGCTTGAGGAGGTGGTTTCTTACTTTATGTTTGCTCAAGCGCAGTGTGAACGGTAAGTGCAGTGGAGCCAGCTCAGCTGTCAGGGTTGTGGGGCGAGAGGCTCCTAGAGGTTGTGCCGGGCTGGGCCGGAGGATCCAACCTCTCCTGGTGCCTTGCAGGAACTGCAGCTGCCCGTCCGTCGCCACGCCTGGGCAGAGCAGGCAGGGCTTTGACTTCAGCATCCTTACAGCGGCCAGGTTGGCTTTAGGCTCTGCTCCAACTGTTGTGTAGGGGATAAAGGAAAACTGAAGTCATGCTTGACCAACCAGACCACCTTCTACCATGAAATGACTGGCCTGGTAGCTGAGGGGAGAGCAGTGGAGAGTGTCTCCCTCAGCAAGCTCTTGGAGTATGGTCTGGATGAGCAGAGAGGGGGGAGGATTGAAAACTGGGCTGGGCCCAGAGGGTGGCTGATCAGTGGCACAAAATCTGGTTGGAGGCCAGTTGGTATACCCCAGGGGTCAGTACTGGGTCCAGTCCCAGTAGTCTTCATTACAGATAGGGATGATGGGACAGGGTCCACCCTCAGCAAGTTTGTAGATGGCACCAAACAGGAAGGGGCGGATGACACACCAGAGGGTCACGCTGCTGTCCAGAAGGACGTTGCCAGGCTGGAGAAATGGGCTGACGGGAACCTCATGAAGTTCAACAAGAAATGCAAAGTCCTGTCCCTGGGGAGGGTCAGCCTCATTCACCAGCACGTGCTGGGGGCCACCCACCTGGGCAGCAGCTTGGCAGAAAAGGATGTAGGGGACACACGAGTTAATCATGAGCCAACAATGTGCTCTTGCAGCAAAGTATAGCAATGGTGTCACAGGCTGCCTTAGGAGCAATGTCACAGCTGGTGGAGGGAAGTGATCCTTCCCCTCTGCTCAGCACCACTGAGGCCACCCCTGGAGTGCTGGGTCCAGCACTGCGCTCCCCAGTACAAGAGAGACAGGGACAGACTGGAGAGAGTCCAGCAAAGGGCTGCGAAGTTGATGAAGGGACTGGGGCGTCTCTGCTACGAGGAGAGGCTGAGAGAGCTGGGGCTGTTCAGCCTGGAGCAGAGCAGGCTCCGGGGGAGCTCATCCCCTGGAGGGGGGACGCAGAGAGGGTGGCACCAGGCTTTTCCTGGTGGTACCCAGGGACAGGAGCAGAGGCCATGGGCACAAACTGAGGGTCCCTCTGAACATCAGGGAACACTTTTCCACTGACAGGGTGACTGAGCACTGGCACAGGGTGCCCAGGGAGGTGGTGGAGTCTGCATCCATGGAGATACTCAAAGGGCACCTGGACACGGTGCTGGGCAGCTGGCTCTGGGCAGCCCTGATAGGGTTGGACCAATGATCACCAGAGGTGCCTCCAACCTCAACCAGCCTGTGATTCTGTGACCCTACCCCAGCGCTACTGGCAGAAATGTGAAATGGGCCTGAAGTTATGGGACATGTGTGAGGGGTGTGGCAGCGCTGAGGGGCCTGTAACGAGGAATGGTCCCTGAGGGCTTCCTGGGTGGGCAAGTGTTTTTGGAGCCTTTCCCCAGCGTGTTTGGTGATAGCTTGCACCTTCCTTGCTTTCTCTGCCACCACCATTTGCTGCAGCAATGGCTTCTAAGGGAGGTGCTGGGGACAGGCCCGGTTGGTGTCATTCCTTGGGAAGGGCATGGGAAGCAGGAGAACATTTATTTTTTCAGCTGGGGGGATACAGAAAGGGAGGGAGACAAACCTCAGCCCCACTAACTGATAGCTTTTGAGAAGCTACAGGCAGCCAGGCTTTGCAGCTGGTGGGGGTGTAGCCTGGAGGGGTTGGTGGGACTCTGCAAGCGAGGAGGAGGGGGGGATGAAGAGTGGTCAGGCAGACACGGGGTATAAAAGGGTTGCGTGTGGAATGGGGATGGTCAGTGCATTGCCTGCCTGAGTCCTGTGCCCAACTTGTCTTATCTCTGTCCTGTTGTCTTAAATCCCTTCTTAACTATTTCTCCGTTAATCTCATGTAGCCCATGTGGAGGTGTGCTGCCAGGACTAGGTGCCAGCTGCTGGAGAGACTGGTGTGAGTGGGTTTGGGGCCAACAACTGGAGTTGAACTGGGGCTGTAGGCACCCCTGTCCATGGTGACAGCTATTGCAGCGGGTGGGGGGGGCCCAGTGCCGGCTGCTGGGGGAGCCAGTAGCTGTATCATCCCCTGAACAGATGTCAGGGGATGGAGGGGGTGTCATTCACAGGTAAACTTTAAGCTGGACCACCTGGTGCACAGGGGGCTGTGGTGGGGGGAAGAAGACCAGGGTCCAGGCAGACTGAGGCAGCCGTGTCCCGTGGGTAGATGCTGGGCTCCAGTGGCCGGGCAGGGGGGTGCTGGGATGGAGCACCTGGAGGTGCAGCAGTTCCTGACGTCCTTCAACACCCATCAGGTGCTCCTCTGGCCCAGCTGCCCAGCGGAGCCATGTCCAGGCATGCTCCTGAAATAAATCAATCAAATGTGGCCAAACCACATGAGCCCTTGTCCTCCCCTGGAAACCCCTGGGGCCACCCATCCCACCTGTGGGGCTGTTCCTGCTGCTCGGATGGGAATGGTGGGATGGTGGAGGAGGAGGAGGAGGAGGAGACCCGGCCTGGCGTCCAGGACTGAGAGGCAGCCAGGCAAGAGGCAGCAGGTCATGGAGCTGTGGGTGGGAAGGGGCCTGGAGAGCACTCTTGTCATCCCTGCCCTGTTGGGAGCAGGTCAGGGTGAGATGCCCAGCATAGCCTGGGCACTCCGGTGGAGGAAGCCCTGGCCCTCAGGACGTGACAGGATCGACAAAGAGTGTGGACTCTGGCAGAGGGGGGACAGGTCCCCGCAGCCCCCCAGGCTGACCCTCTGTGCTTGCTGTGGGGATGCAACCCGGGGCTGGGACAGGGCACGACTGGGGCTCTCACGGCTCCTGGCCTGGTTGCCACCACTTGCTTTGCACAACTTCACGGCACCATGCGTTGCTTCCACAGGAAGGACAAGGCTGGGAGCGCAGCTCTACCTCTTTATTGATGAGTGGTCGCCGTATCCCCCGCCAGGCCTGGCAGTGCCACCCTGGGGGCTGCAGCCAGTGGGGCGGAGGCTGCCTGGGCTTGCTGGGTCCTGTCGGCATCATGCTGCTCTCGAAGCTTGCTCCTCCATCTGAGGACCTCGCAGTGCTTGGCCCTGACACGCGCCCTCCTCCCCTAGCACCTCTGCGTTGTCCTGGCCAGACAAGGTGCTCGGTGCCAGGGGGGCCATCCTGCAGCCACCCTGGGGACCCTGGCATGGTGACACCAGCACTGCGGGGGGCTGAGATCTCGCTGCAGCCTGTGCCCATCACACTGCCCCCACCGGCTGTTGGCACATGAAATGGGGACATTGGTAGGGACAGGGTGGAGGGAGGCAGCAGTGAGGCTGTGCCCCGTCCAACAGGCTCGTCCAACAGGCTCAGCAGGTGCTGTCAGGGAACAGCTGTGCACCAGACATCGGTCCCAGTGTCCCCCTGGTGCCACCTTTGTCCCACATGTGGACCGTGTGGTCAGGCCAGGCCCCACACTTCCAGGTCCTGGACACAGAACTCCTCCCGCGGCGAGAGGGTCTCATTGTCGAAGGTCTCACAGGGGTGGCTGCCCCTGTGGTGCAGGTCTCCGTCCAGCCACAGCCCAAATCTACCGCTGGGGAGGTGCCAACAGCTGAGGGTCCCCTCACCTGCCTCCTCGGTGCCTGGAGACCTCTCCAGCCACTTCCCCGTTCCCACTCCTGGGTGCCCTCCTGCTGAGGATGGCACACAAAAGGGACAGGCAAAACGGGGACAAGACCAGCAGCCACCCCTGGGGCGGCCACCCTGCCCACAGGCAGGGAGCAGGCAAGACTGCTGGCAGCAGGGCCAGGGGGTGAAAGGGCTGGTGCTGCTGGGCAACCTCCACCCGCGTTCTTGGCTTCAAACCACTGGTGTGTGTCGGACCTGGCTCTGCAGGGGGGAGCCTGGGCTCAGAGCATGGCCCCAGTGGCCATCGGGCCTGGGGACCCCGTGGGCTGCTAAAGTTGCCAACACAGCTCCTACCTGCCCCCACCGACCATGAGCAGGTCCACATCCCCTTTCATGAAGAAGTTGTTCCTGCCCATCCACCTGAACACCTACATGGGGGCAGCAGTCAGCCGGGACTGTGGGCTGGGGCACAGCATCCTTGTTCCCATCCTTGTCACTGTCCTGTGAAGGACAGCAGGGGGCTGCCAAGCAAAGCTGGCTTTGCCCGTCCCTGCCATGTCCTGCTTCTCCAGAGGAAGACCTGGCCAAGCCTGTGGGCACTGTCTTGGGGCTGGCCCATCCCTGCCAGCAGCACCCCCCGGCCGTAGGACAGCTGCCACCAGCCCCATCACACTCACGCACCCCTGCTGGCACAGGCAGACATAGCTGAACTGCCGCCACGTCCCACCCAGATGGGGCTGTCACCACCCTGGCATGTGGAGGGTCTCCAACGCCCCCTGCTGGGCAGGGTCCCCTTCCCAAAGCCCCCCTCCCTGCATGGCTGGCTGGTATTTGCCTTCTTCCCCCAGTCCTGGACAAACTCTTGGGACTACAGGGACCTCAGGCAGGGTCCCCCAGCTGCTTCATCCACATCTGGCCAGGTGCGGTCATGTCACCCCACACCCCTCCCCAGCACCTTGGGGCCCCTTGGTGTGGCCATGTCCCAGATTCCCCCTCCCCGGTGGCACCCCGTGGCTGGCAGCCTGCGGCCCCCACCTTCAGCTCCGGGGAGAAGAGGAAGGTCTCCCCCGTCCCATAGAAGCCATTGCTGCAGTGAATGGCAGTGGCACAGAAGGCGCCGAAGGCCTGGGGGGGGGGCGGGACAGAGAGGGGAGGGCCCATGCTGCAGTGTGTTGCGTGGAAAGGGGCAAAGCAGTTTTGGCAGAAGATAAACCCCCTTGCGTTCTAACACTCCTCACCGAGGTGGGAGGCTAGGTGCGGCTGGGTTTAAATTCTGAGTGATGCCCAATTCAGCACTATCAATCCAATCGCGTTTAATATGTATTAAACTATTATGATTTGGATACACTAATAGTGGACTGCACCTTCAGTCTAGTCGTGCTCATGAACTAGCACGGCCACTCTCGAGTCTTTGGTTGCGTTCAGTGAGAAACCGAAACGACTAGCTACTTAAACAGTGCAGTTTATTTAAACAACAGAGAGATAGGTTCTTAGGATTGCCGGTGATAAATACACTGTCTGCAAAGCACATGCAAATAAAAGTATTATTACATATATCAAACGTGCAACAAAGTTATAAACGATACAGCCTGGCTATAAATGTAGGAAAGAGATTCTCTAGAGAAATTTCTAAGTTTCCTGAGAAAGCACTCAGTATAATCTAGGTCTTACCCAAAGGCGTCCCTGTGGGGGGGAAGAAGGGCTCAGCCCGTCGACTGATCCCGGAAGTCAGTGATGAAATTCTTTGTGATGGTGTCTTCCCTGAGTATCCCCCTCTCTTGGGCTATTTTTACACTATTTGTTATCTTCAAGGTGGAGTTTGAGTGACTTTAGTCATAAATACTTTAATTACGATTGGTGTAAAATTCTCTCGCTTCACAATTAAAGGTATAGTTTACAAAAAATTCAGAGCGCAGACTCAAGAAGGAGTGGTCGCACCTTGGAGGCGGGTAGCCTTTGGGATGGAGGTGTGTTTTGGTATTACAATGACATTATAATGAGCAAAGTTCACACAAAGGACAGCATTTCATCAAAATTTGACAAAATGTTGGCTCCGAGTATCGAGCAGGCAGCTAATTGGCAGCTTATCTGTTTCATGGTATCGTCCCATCCCCGTATCTGCTATACATCATAAGGTAAAGCCGCGGAATAATTGCATCCCGCCCCGTACCTCATGTAGCTTCACAAGCTCCTTATCAGGGAACAGCGGATGTTGCATTCTTCATGCCAGCTGCAGCTGTTTTCTACCTCAGAGGCCTCTTGATTTTATACTTTTCCTTAATGTGTGAACAATGTTGTACTTTTGTATTTTTTAGCCAATTTAGTAATTATTCCACACAGTGCTCGGTGGGGCTTCCCAAGGTCGGAACACATCCCCTGTCCTGCCAGCAGCAGCGAGGCTGTGGCCAGTCCCAGTGACACCAGGTTCACTGCCCCCAGTGCCACGGGGCAACTGGGAAGGGGAGGGCCTGGCCATACCTGTGCCTCTGTGTCCCTGATGAGCAGCAGGGTCAGGGAGCCCGGCTGGCCCCTGCAGCGGAACAGGCTCCGCAGGCTGAATCCATCCCGGCTGGTGCAGTACAGCAGGTGCCAGGGCTGCTGCGTCAGCTGGGGGGGCAGGTGGGGGCCCAGCTGGGGTAGAGTGTGCTCAGCTGAGGCTGGCAGCCCGCTTCTGAGCACCCTGCCTGAGCAGCCCCCCCCGGAACTGTCCCCGAGCATCCTCCTCTCCCTCCCCCACCCCCCACCAAAGAGGGCTCCCAAAGCGCCCTCCCCCCTCCAAGCATCCTCTCAAGAGATCTGAAAGGTGTCCCCAAGCATCTTCCCCCAGCACGCTCCTGAGGGGTCTCCTCAAGCTCCCAGCCCCCCAGGATGCTCCCAAGAAGCCTTTGGAGAGGTCTCCCTTAGCATCCTCACCCCTGCACCCCCAAGAAGCGCTGACGAGGTGGCTGTCCCCGGGGACAGGGGGAAATACATCACCCGTCTGGCCTCACACTGGACCAGTTCATGGCAGGACAGTGGCCATGGCTGCGCAGCAAGGGGGAAGTGAGGGTGGGGGTCTCTGTGCTGGCGGGAAGGTCCCTCACCTCCTGGATCTCCTCATCCCACAGGATGCTGCTCAGCGTGCTCAGCACCAGCCTGCACGTCTCCTCCAGGGCTGGGGCTGCTGCTGGGGCTCACTCCCAGCCCGGCTACCCCTCTCCAGCCGGCTCCCCGCAGCCCATGGGCAGCTCCTCATCCTCCTCGGGCTGGGGGCAGGTGGAGGTGAGCATCCCCAAACCCACCCTGCATGGGGCAGCTCCCAGTCTGCGCCCAAGGGCTGGGCCAAGGGGCCCAAAGACTACAGGGATGGGCACTGGACTGAGCCTCCAGCCCAGCTCCCGACAGCCCTGCTGTGCCATGCCATGCCCTGCCACCCCATCAGGCCATGCTACCACTGCACACAGAAGTTCAAGGGTGTGTGGGCTGCCCAAGGAAGAGGAGGAGGAAGAGGAGGCAGGGGAGGCTTCCACCAGCTCAGTCCAGCCTCGGCCATAGCAGAAGGGATGAAGCCTGGCCACGACCTCCCCTGCCTGCCCACAGCGGGGTGGCCCTCCAGCACACACAGGGACAAGGATGTTCTTTGGTCCTGGTGACAACTGTCTCAGCTGGCTATGCACTCAGGATGGCTGTGGCTGCAGCTCCTGCCCAAGGGTGGGTGGGCAGTAGGTCCCTGCCACCGGTGGGAGACAGGCAGAAAACACCCTGAGGGGACAAGAGGGATGAGCCAGGGCAGCCCCAGGTGGCAGGAGACCTCCTGGCCTTCAGAGTGATTGACTCCTTGGGGGCAGCGGGGCTAAAGGGGCAGGTGCTGAGTGTGCCCATCACCCTCCCCACCTCCCCAGCCCTTCAGTTGCCCCAGGGCAGCCCCTGTCTGTCCAGCTGGCCATCCGTCCAGCCCAGCCCGTGCCTCCCGGTGCTGCCCTGGTGCTCATTCCCAGCACCCATGCTGCCATGTGGGACCCCACCGTGCTGCTGGACCTACTAGGAGGTGGTAGTGGGCACGGCGTCCCCTCATCGCGGGCACTGCTAGGGTGCTGGGAGTCGCGCTGCCAGGGAGCCCTTGACACCGCCCCAGGGTTAATGTTCAGCTGTGCTGGCCCCTCCCTGGCCACCTGTGTGTGACCGGGGTGGGTGGGGATGCTGGCAGCCTGCCCTGGCTTGTGGGGGCCAGGACACATCCCCCTGCAGAGCCAGGTCCTGCATGGGACTGGGATGGGTGGGCAGGTGTCGTGTCGTGTCCCCCCGCCCCAGCCAGGTACCTGGTGGCCATCACCTCCTTGACACCCCGGCTGCCACCTGGGCCAGGCTCTGGGTCACCAAGTGGGGAGCCCCAAGGCCACAGGGGTTGAGGGGGCAGGGGGGGAGCTTGTTTTGGGATCAACAGGCAAGTTGTGCCTGACTGTTGCAATGGTTGTGGCAAACTCCCAACACCTGCCCAGCAGACGTGGTGGCACATGCCCCTCCCTCTGGGGGACAGCCTGGGTTGACATCCTTCAGCTGCGGGAGCTGGGGCCCCTGGGAGACCTGTGGGAGGAGTGCCCTCCCTGCCTACCCCCCCCGCCTCAGGCACTGCTGGAGAACTGGAGACACTGGGGTGTCCCCTTCCCACTGATGCCCCCCCCCCCAAAAGAGCCAGACCCTGAGCCTGCAGGCCCAACCACAACAACATCTCATTTATGCCAACACAGCAGTTTCTGGCAATGGCCTATCCCAGGCCCTGGCCCCACTGCAGGCATTTTTGGGGTTGCTCCTCACCCCCATAGTGGGGACCAGTGCAGCCCCATCAGCCCTGGCTGCCTTCGGGGGAGTAGGGGTGGGGGGTAGGTCCCAGCTCCGCTGTGCCCACCAGGCTTTGATGGCAGCCAAGGCTGTAGGTTGGAACCGGCCATGGGAGGTTCCTCTTGGCTGACGCTTGGCCACTGGCAGGGCTCCGGATGGGCACCAAAAGCCTCCCCTGAGACCTGCCCTCTGCTCAGGAGCCAGGATGGGGCACCCAGTCCTCTCCTGAGCTGCCACAGGGCAGCCATCCCTGTCCCTGCCCCATCCCTCTCCGTATCCCTGTCCCTCTCTGTATGCCTGCTCCTGTCCCTGTCTCTGCACTTGCTTCTCCCCCATCCCTGACCCCACCTCAACACCTGTTCCTGCCCCAGCCCTTTCCGTACCCCTACTCATGCCAGCGCCTCTGCCCCTGCCCCTGCCTTGCTCCTGCCCCCGCTCCTGCCCTTTCCATGGCCCTGCCCTGACTCTGTGCCTGTCCCCACACCTGCCCATGGCCTGGCCCTGCCCTTTATGCTGTGCCTGCCGCTGCCCTGTCCCTGCATTGCTGCTGCCCTTGACCCTGCCCTCTTCCTTTCTTTATCCCTGTCTCTGCCCCTGCCCTTTCTGTTCCCTGTCCCTGCCTGTGCACTTGCCCTTTCCCTGTCCTTGCTCCTGACTGTTGTCACTTACCCCTTCCCCTGCACTGTCCTTGTCCCACCTGCCCTTCTCTTGCCCCTGTCTCCTCCCCTGCCCCTCCCTCTTCCTCTGCCCCCAGTGCTCACACTGTTACCTCTTCTCAGGACCACTTTTTAGTGCAACTTCAGGACCTGCTGGGAGACCCAGATGGAGCCAGCTCCGAGGCGGTGGGTGGCCGGAGTGTGGCCCTGGGCAGTCACAGGAACAAATTCAGCTGCTGGAGACGGAGGACGGCTGCTGGCCATGACCCCCTCAGCCAATCCTGCCAGCATCGTCTCCCTCCTGATGGGTGAATTATTGTCTACTTTGGGAGGAGAGAGGGAGCTGTAAAAGGCCCCCAGGTAGCCCCAGCTATTCATCCTCTTATGTTTTTACACTGCTGGTGGGTTGAACTGTGCAAAGCTGGCACTTCCTGAACCCAGAGTGGGCTTCAGTGTTTGCTTTTTGGCATGGCCCAGGGCCACTTGTTTTCCCTCTTGATGCCTGCGTTTGCTTTCAAGTCCCCTCATGACTCTCAGTGCCTCCCAGAGCCCCCACTCACCCCTTGCTCCCTCCTCCCCAAACACAGAGCACACAAGAGATGTTTAAAACTTGCACAGTTTATTATGCTCCTTGCCCTGCCACAGCCAGCAGTGAGAGCAGCCCTGCCCCACGTGCCCCCCCACGGCTAGGGTTGCTGCAGGGCCTGGCCCCAGCGGCTGAGCTGGGCCCCCATTAACCCCCTCCCAAAGCGCTAATAGCAGTGCAGTAAGGCAAAAGTTTTAACTGTCCAGAAAGAAAGAAGAGCTGTTTATACAACCACCTGGGCACGGCCCTCTCTCAGTTGCTCTCTACCAGGTGCAGTTTGGCTTTGACGTTGTGACATTCCCAGCCCTGTGAGTTTTTCTTGAGATCCGTGGGGAAGCTGGTTCCTGCTGCCCTGACACCAGTGAGGCTCTCACACCGCGGTCACCCCTTCTCTGCCACCACGCCAGCAGCAGAGCAAGAGGCCAGCCTGGGGCATTTGCCCCGGTGGGTCGCATTCACAGGGTCAGCAGCAGCAGCAGCTCTGAAGGGAGCAGGTCTGAGCAGAGGGAGGGGAGCTGTGGGGGAACCAGGGGGTAACACTTTAACGGAGTCCTCCGCTTGTACTTGCAAGAGGGTAACACAGGGAAGTGTACATCCCGTAGAGTTAGGTGGCTGTAGAACATCCGAAGCCCAACAACTCCACAACAGCAGTGCCTGAGGCTCCTTCTGTATTTGGTCTGGCACCTTAAAGGGGAGGCTTTGACCCCTCCTGGTCCCCAGTCCAGGCAGGCAGCTCGCTTGTTCCGCATCCAGCCTGCTGCCCCAAGCAATAACAAGGTTATAGTGCGAGCCCTGCACTGCCAAGCTCTGTTACCCTAAAGAAACCAGGACCAGTGGGAATCTATCTCCACAGTAGTGTTCCTTCTGAGACTCTGTGATGCCTCTGTGCAGCTCCTGACACGGAAGTGTCTGCGTTGCTTCAACGGGATACAGCAGTTTCCTGGTACCCACCCTGCTCCTGCTTTCACCCCAAATCCAGTTCTTACTAGTGTTTGAGCTCCAAGATTACTCGTGGCAGTAGCTTCAGCTGTCCTCCTTCCAACAGGTCATCCTTGGTCACCATTTCTTTCACTGCACTCGCTGTGCCTGAGCACATGTGATTTTTCCAGATCCCACGCCAGCAGAACCAAGAAATAGCACCTGCATCCAGGGCTTAGGCAGCAGGTACCAGAGATTGCCTTGTGCCAAGCAGGAGCATTACTGGTCAAAGCAGTGAAGGGGAAATTTATAGGAGAAGCAACCATTTCCAAGAAGCAGCGATAGTAAAGTAAACAGTTTATGGTCTGAGCTCTTTCTGAGTCAGAGATTCAGCTCAGACACTTTCTCCAGTTCCTGCTGGATGGCCCAGACTTTATGGCTGAGGTTGCAGTGAGAAGCACAGCTGAGGGAAGAAGGGAGATGCTCCAGTAGAGGCACTGCAGCTCCTGTTGTAGCTCTTACAGTCTCTGCACTGAGCCCACAGCTTCAGAAGAACCTCAGCCCTTTTTTTCAGTAGGTATCATTCCCAAAGTCAAGATCTCATTCAGGGAACCTTCCCCACCCACCCCGCATATCCCAAGCTTTGCATGTTCCTCAGAGTGGTCCATGTCCCAGGGAATGGCGGGCACAATCCTTATTTCAAAACAAGCATGGCCTCTGTCCCATCTTGCCTTGTCAAATGGAGCCCATGAGTGAGGTAGTATTCCCGCCGGAGGAAGGCGTAGAAATAATCTGAGATGAGCAGAATCTGCAGAAGTGAGATGTTCAGACACATCAGTGATGCTTCAGAACAAGGAATAAAAAGGGACATACATTTGATGTCCCTTGTAGGGGATGTTGTAGGGGTTTAAGTTCATAATACTTTGTGAGAGGAGACATTGTGATCACTCACTGCCCGTTGCCTTGCAGCATCAAGCCAAGGGAAACAAACTCATCTATTTGTTGTGCTACCAGTGTGTTCTCACAGACATCTCCTCTAAGGAGACAATAGCCCCATAAAATGGCAGGTCCATCTGGGCCACAGCTTTACAGACCATCTCAGCCTCACCCACGGACTCCTTCCATGCAAGCACTGCCATGCAGCTCAACCCAAACGCCAGAAGTCTCCTGCTGCTGATTGCTATTAAGCACTTTTCAATTGTGACTGTTTTTCAACTGCCATTTCTACTCAGGCTGGGTAAGACACCGGCAGGCAGCAGAAGCAACGCCACAGCTCCCCAGCTCAGCCCTGGCAAACAGAAGCTTTAGCAGCTTAACCAAACAATACTTACCAGGCTAAGGGTCGAAGAGAAGAGCTGAAATGTCAAGGCTGTGGCTTCACAGTACAACATCCAGGAGCAATACCAGATAAAAGCATTTATTCCACCCCCATTACTTCTGCATCTCCTTCCTGCCCATGCTGTCGTGCCCTGGGTCCATGGGGCAGCCAAGCCTGGGCATCTGTTTGCACACTGTCTCCCTTTCAGTGGCGATCAGACCTGTCTGTCCCCCAGATTGTCCCCTGATTCAAGTCAGAGCATGCTGCCGCATACAGAGAAGTTGGCACTGTCCCACGTTGCTTGGGAGGTGGGCATACCTGGCTGGTATTGCCATCAGCCGCGTGGCAATCACAACTGAAGTGTCTTGCGGAGAGCCGCAGTGACCATGGAAACCTGATGTGAAAATCATGAGGTCCCTCCCCTCCTCAGCCCCACGTTGGTTGTACTGAGGCACCAGTGTGACTGCTCCTTTGCCTAAAAGCACTGAGAATGCCAGGGCAGGTCTTGGTGGTTTCTCTAAAGCCATCACCTTGGGCCAGCTGCCTTTGTAGGGGCAGATGCTGGGCTGCTGTAAGCCCGGCAGTGACCCGCTGGCTCAGCAGTGCCATTTGTCATTTAGCCTCTTGTGAGACCCTTCCCCAGCAATGCTGACCTCCTCCATCTGGAGATAGCATCACATAACTAGAACAGAAAACCTTTGCAGTGCCAGACCAAGCTCATAGTTTTTTGTCCTATTGTCCAGATGCCACTGAACACATTGCTTTGGCACAATGTGTTCATCCAATTCACTCACGGGAGAGCCTCACCTGAAGTACGCTCAGTGCTAAGGGGACGAGGGGAGGGAGAGTTGGGCTGCCAGCTGTTGCAGACAAGGCTCAGCAGCAGGACGGGAGGATATGGAGGGCTGTGCAGGGACCGAGGGAAAGAGAAACAGGGCTGCAGACTGCTGAGGTCAGAGGAGAAAGTGGGAAGGAGAGCAGACAGAGAAGGGCAAAGATGCCCAGGGAGAGTGAAAACAGCTGTGCTTATTCCGTCTGCTTGTTTTGCTGAACACTGTGGCTGACTACTGACATGCTATATCAATATGAGTAATTTTACTTTTAACTACACTTCTCTGCAGATGTCTTAATGGGAAAAGAAAGAGCTGGGGTTAGTGGGGATGAAGGCTAGTTCTTTCTTACAAGGAAAATAGAAAGCAGATTTTTGCTCTGTCTGCATTTACACAGAGCACAAGACCCTGCAGGATCTGCTATGACTTTCTGAGGTAGGAAATAAAATCCTCTTACAATATCAATACCTGCCATCTGTAATTAAAGTTTTACTACTCCTTTCATTCCATAGAAAGATGTGTAGTCAGAGAGCTAATGAACCATTCCCAACTTTCTATAAGCGTTTCTTAGTAGTATCTATTTTCCCTCCCACCCCACTCACTGCATGGAGTCTCTTCTTGCTGTTACAGAATGGGTCTTTGTCCTCATTTATCAAGGGGGTGGGGGATATACAAGGAGGTGATTTTTCAGCCCCTGGCAAAACTGCTCCTCTAGTTTTAGGGGAAGCAGACAAACGTAAATGGCTGAGGCACATTCAAAATAAAGGCAACTTTAACATGAAATTAATATTCTGCCCATCCACATGTGAAACTCTCCCAGGGCTTAGGGACATAAGAAATAGGACAGAGAAGAGGAATAGAACCTTAGAAAGGGTTGCAGTAACTCTGTACATTGAATCCCATCCTTCAGGGGTGCTGAGCTCTATTTTCGCTAAGGCTAGTGAAAGTCATGTATCTAGAATGGCCTTGAGAGAAGCAGGGAGAATAGGCCTGGCACGACTGGGACCCTGCACGTGCCCATAATCCTACATCTCAGTGAGGTAGAACACTCAGAAAAATTGTTTCCCCGTGTACGGGCAGTTCCTGCTTGCCTGTTGTCTGGCCCCACTGCTACTGCCCCATGGGTTTTTCCATTTCCCCTCTTAGCTCACCTTCTCCATTCACATGTGCCATACCCAGATGCTTTTCCCCTGCTATCAAGCAACAGATGATGCAACTTGCAGTACAGCCTCATTGGACTCTTAAGCTATAGCTCAAATGCTACAAGGAATCTTTCCCATTAGTGTGCCAGAAGGTGAGGACTAGGCAGATTCCAGCTGGAGCAAGGGGAGGCAGGAAACTGCATGCAGGACTATGCAGGATGCAGAGAGCCAAACACATCCTGCAGAATTCACTGCTGCTGACAGGACACCTGATCCAGCAACCTACCCAAAGTGCAGCCTTGTTTACCTCACTCTACTGACCTGCCCTATGTTGAAAGTCAACGTGATGGCATAATAAAAATTGGAGTTGGCACTTCCTGCATAAATCCATAGATGCCACAGAACGGGGAACAGGAGGGAGCAGACAATGAGCACACATGACAGGATGAAGATGTTCCGGAGGACTGCAAAAGAAAACCAAGCTGTTAAAATGATGCATTACTGAGCAGCCATGCTCACACAACCCGCAATTGTATTTAGGGTACATGCAGTGGGGGAGAAGCACTTGCCAACACATACTTCTCTCCAACAATCTTTCAGTTTGCTTTAATAATTCCCTGGCTAGCTTTTGTAAGAAATCCACTATATTTCCCTTTAAAATAAATACTTCTGCCTTTGAATGTGAAATCCTCATTTGTAGCTCTTTCCTTCTAGATCCTGCTTCCAAACACTATTCCTCGGAGGACTTGGGTTTTTGGTATCTATGCTATAGTAACTAGCAGTTTTGAGAAGGGCCTTTCCACCAGCATCATGATCCAGAGGGTAGAGCACGCCATTCCCTAGCCTCGTCAAGCTGATGACAAAGGAAAAAAAATGAACCTATGGGCCATAGGTAAAGAGATACTTTCTCAGGAGGTGGTAAGGAAATTAAAGGACCAGAAAAGGAAGAAACTCACATAGGCCAAATACGTTGACAAACACACGACCTTGGGAGGTGCAATCATGGCTGGGATCCATTAGTCTGCATAAGCGTGCATCAGATGGACAAAAACCAAGCACAACTTTGTCTAAAAGAGCTAGGAACTACTAGGCCAGAAGAGATTTCGTTTTCTGTGAACTATTTGTCCCTGTCCTTTGGCAGCAGTGTTATAATTCATCCCAGCTGTGCTGTTGTGCTTGGCTAAAGCTCAGCCAAGGTCCCTGAAGGTAACTGAAAGACTCCCGATCATTCCGCAGCCAAAGGGAGTTATCTGACATTTTACGAGCATTGTCACATCCAAACCTGTCCACACCTATCTTTTTAAACTTCTTGTTCAGTAGCTCTATTCACTCCCTGTGGGGTGGGAGCATGTGACAGATGACTGTCCCTCTCACTGGTCACAGTCCCCTTATCTGCATGTTTCAACATGCAACTGAACTACGCCGGATCACGATTTCTCAGAATTATATCACCTGCTATGGCGCAACATGCGCAGGGCTAGCCTGGGGCTTCCTGCCCCGTCTTATCACAGCTGCTTTGGCCTTAGCTTTCCTTAGTCTGAAGCTAATAGAGCAGATGGTCTCCAAGTCTCTTGACTCCTGATTCTGTCTCCTGACATCAGCCAAGCAAACTGTCCATAAACACACTTGGCCTGGGTTAGAGAAGACTGCAGTAAAAGGCCCAGACAACCTCACAGGGTTGGTCAAAACAGTTGGTTGAAGCAAGAAACCCCAGGAAAAACACAGCGCTTCCAAATCTCCCCAGTGGAGCAGGTTGTAGAGACTGAGTTTGAAAACTATCAGGAAGCTCCCTGGTGATTTAAAGAGCTAAAGAGGTTTTTTATGAAGCTTTTAAGAAAAAGTGGACAATTGCTTGAAGTTACTCAATTACTTTGACTCTAAGCAAACAAGCAGATGCCAAACAAAGAATCACTGCAAGGTGCAGGATTTTAAGGCTGGGGGACTCAGCAATTGCAGGCGCAGTGTTCAAATCACACAGCCTTAAATGGGAGCAAAGCTTTTGAAGGATGGATGTACTTTAAACAAGCCACATCCCTTGTGCAGGACTGTAAAAGGGTTTCATAAAAAGGTTAATATTAAGAACAACTTGGAGAGAGGAGGAAGATAAGGCACAAGTGAAAATTCCCTCCTTGACCAATTTCAATCCTAGTCCTAAAGATACATTAGAGACCATCACCGGAAAAATCAAGCTTCCTTTCAGACACCCCAAGGAGGCCACAAGAGTCTGCGAACATGGGCCTGGTTTGGTTTAGTGGTGACAGTTACCGGACAGGCCCTTTCCCATTCCAGATAAGGAACGATCAAACACAAAGAACTTACATCTGTAAAGGTGGCTCCAGACTGGCAGGAAGGCCATGTACAGTGCGATGTCTCCCACAGTGGGATAGGACTTGAAGATAGAAATGATAGCGATCTGGACAAACATGAAGAACACAGGGTGTTCCCTAGAAGGGATAAAACACAAAGAATAAGAGGATGCATTAGGGTCTCTGGAAACTGGAAATAAATATCAGTAAGGGCACAAATGTACTGTGGGATAGGCTCAAAGAAGCTCTCCTACCCTTATTCTCTCCAAACAAGCCCCTGAGAGCTGGGCAGACTGAGTTGCTCTGCAGAGAGAGCAGCTGCTCTGCCCTCACACAGAAACTTAGTCCCTCAACTTAACATACATTTATAGAATTAGTTGGTCACCTGGGCAGCTCTGTCTTATTCACCAAAAGCAACTAGCACCCCCTCTCTGAAGGTTATCTGGAGAAGTCCATAGTTATCCCTCTGGTATGTCATGATGTCTGTATCCATTCCAAGTCAACAGGGTAAGCTCACTGAGAATCCAGGAGTATTAATGGATGTTTTTATCAGAAAGAAGGGCAATGTTGACAGTGCAGTCCACTAGAAACATCCCCAAGTTTTCACTTTTTTTCTGAAAATAAAGAACTTGAAGTTCCAGCCAAGAGTTCTTGCTTTCTGACTACATTGGCTTATGCTGGCAGGGAGAGGCAGCTCTATAGCCTAAATTTCTGCTCTCTCTTCTAATGCCTGTAACACATCTGGTGCATAGCAGAGCCCAACTCACTCTAAGAGGAATAAAGATTGAAACTCTGAGAAATGAGGAAGATAGGCCCTGTTAAAAAAAAACAAACAAACTTTTCCAGGCTTGTAGATCCAGACACCCGACGCCAGCCTTATAAGCTTCCACTGGACAACTGAGAGTAAAAAAATTAGCCAGAGAAACTTACTTACTTCAGCTTTATTGCCAAGGGAATGGTGTAGAAGAACACATTGATTTGAAACACGCATACGAAGAAAAGACTAAAGTGTTCAAACATCTCTGCGAAGAAGTACCAGAAAAGGCCAATATTGGGTGTCAGATCTGTAACGGATAGGCTGAAATTTGAAACGAAAAATCGAGGTAACATTCTTAAATGGTTGTTTTTCACTGCCCTGCTTCTGTTACATTAATTAATCATTGTGTGCTACTGGATGGAGGACCTATATTTTAAACCCGTGGAAGAGAAACCAAAGGGGTGAAAACCTGGAGAGAAAAGGGACTAATCCTTCCCTGTGCCCCAGCAGGATTTAAACCATTTCCAAGCAGACATTTCTCCAGAGGCAAAAGTTTCACCGCCATGGTGGCTCAAAGAGCAAATCCATTTCCAGTCAACTCAGTGACAAACATCTCCTGTCTTCTCTAATTCTTGCTGTTACCTAATTAACAGAAATTGGCTAATGCCTGCTCTCCTCCACACACACTTTCTTTTCTTGCAGATCACACGCTGCTTAGGACTGGGAGTGGGCACCTGTGTGTGATGCACAAGAATCAACATAGCGGGGAGCTAGACAGAAAAACCAGAAAGAATCCTTATACTTACATAAACCCGTAAACAGATGGGATAAAATCCCAGGAGTTGAGGAGGAAGAAGGAGAGGCAGATGATCACCACCAGGCTGCACAGGTACAGGGCTGCATACTGCATGGTGTAGAGCCAGAAGCTTTTACTTTTCAGTTTTATTGGTATGAACTGATGCTGCAAATGAAATACAAGCAGGCAGATATCCCTCATCAGGTGGAAAGCCACAAGAAAGCCTGAGTGTTCAGAGCATCATTTTAAATAGATGAAAGAAAGCATTGAACACTGGCACTATGGCACTGGAAGGAGCAGCTCTCAAGCACAATTTCCTTGGTGTTCTTCACTCTGGCCAACTAAGTCACACACACATTGCACATATTTCCAGAACTGTGCTTAAAATTACAGTAGCTAAGCTAGTAATTTCTGCTCGCAGCAAGTTGTCTCATGCACTCAAGGTAAGATTTCCACACATCTCTTCATAGCTACTTGTATCTTAAGATGTTTGCAATACTGTACTGCTGCCTGCCTTCTACTGCATGAACCCACATCAACTAGGTGACCGAGAGCCCTGCTCCATGACCCACAACCCTGTGATGCCAGGTTTCCACCACAAGGATTGGCACTCAATGCTCTGCTGAAATCATGGAAAGAGGACATCCAGTGGGTTCCTAAGCACAGAGGAACCCCTCTAAAAGAACCCCTCTAAAAGGTTGCCTCCACAGACAGACAACTGCTGCAGTCCTGCCACTGCCACATGTCCTGATAGATCAGCCACAAGCCCTTGTCACATGACATGACATACAGGTATCTTACTCCAAGAGGTCCCCTGACTGCATTTATATAGACAAATATACACACAGGGACAAACACCTTTGGGAATTGCTCAGTTTTTCAGCTCCAAGTCAGTAATGTAGCTTTGTCGTTTGGTACTAGGGTTTACACTGGCAGGAGACGTACAGGGAGGCAGCTCTAACTGATATGGGCTCTGGGTAAAGCACACTCTCTTTTCTCAGCCATAGTGTGTTTAACACCACTTGCTGGAAGAACATAAGCAAGTTTACCAAGGATTTTTGGCAGGAAAGATGGAAAGTGCTGCAGAAAAGCTATTTAATTCTGTACAAAGAATGCAGTGAAGTTCATTTACAAATCTGGATAAAAGAACACACGCTAGTGTGATCCCCTTCTAATGTTGCAAATTAGGCATTCACATATCAAAGCCCTTGTTGTTGCTTGTGAACATAACGCTTGTATTTTACTGCCGCTTTACTTTGACTAAAGTTAAAAGGGAACAAATGAGACCAAAATATAAAATATATGTATAAATTAAATGCTCCTAAAAATTATCAAACTGAAAAAAGCAACACTGACTCTGTAGAAGTTCTTGTCTTGCAAAGAAAAATAATAACAACATTTCTGAAAAAAAGTAACAGACATTCATGTCAGATAGTCAGGGAAAGAAAATGGACTAGAACAGACCGTTCATTCTCTTTTGAAGCTCAGAGATTTGAGAATAGGCTGTAATGAACCTGTAGTTAAGATCAGCTATAAAAATCATGAGGGAGAGGACAGAAGCAACCAAGACAGACTGGCAAAACACTCAACAGCAGGAGTTTCAGAATGGCAAAAATAATGAAAACGATCACCAAGTGATCTGTGAATCGGGATAAGAGTCCTCTGCTAGTGGTGACAGCCTCACCTTGCTCCTGTATCAGAATAAGACTAGCAAATGATCAGTTTTCATTAAGTGCATTATAATTGGGGCTCTCGGTTAAGGCATTGTTTACAGTATCAGCACAACAGCTAAGAGAGAGACCAACTGCAAGCATGCAGGCAAACCAGTGATCAATCCACTCACCAGCAAAGAGCTGCCTCAGCTTTAAACCCTAGCCCTGCCTGCAGAAGTGCCTACCAGCCTGCTGCTGGGCTAGTTTTGTCTGGAGCGGTGTCTGTCTGTCGAGGCAGTGTGCATCTGATCAAGGTCAGCCCTGACGGAATTCAGGGGTCCTGAGAAAGGGCAGGGGAGAAAGGACAAGGGCAACCAGCCACTTTCACAAGCACATGCCTTTTGCCATTAAACTCCAAATCAGCATTTCCAAGTTTGAGTGATTCAAACACACAGCTCCTCATTCCTCCTCTCCAGGTCCAAAATCCTCATTGCTACTCACATGACGCAAAAAATAGCACTTATTTCGGACAAGCTAAACACCAGCCAGTTCTGGTGATGACTTTCTGCTCCCTTCTCTCTGTGTACAGGCATCCCCATTAAAGCTTCAAACTTCCCATGGCTTTTTCTGAAACTTTTTCTGAAACCCAGGACTTGCCCGACTCCCCTCTCAATAGCTAAGGACTGTCCCTGCACAGCTACAAGAAGACAAGAGGTACCAACAGTTAGAAATCATCTACCTGTAGAAGGTAAAGGAGCGCTGGAGCAAACAACGTGAGAGGGTAGAGTGACTGGTATGTTGCTAAGGCCAGGAACACAGCACTGAGGAAGGCACTACCTGCAAAGAAAAAAAAATACGTTTATTTGGAAGGAACACAATATAAACAGACAGCAAGTCCAAATTGGAAGAAATGCATAACCCTCTGCAGGGGCTTTACAAGTATCAGAACACCACTTAAAGGTGGTTTTAGCAGAATGTGTCCTGGAGAGTGTCCTTTTCTTAACTACATTTTAAATGGAGAATGACTCATACCAAGGTGATTCTCCCATGAGAAAGAAGCCCTGACTGGTTTATATCTCCTATCATTCACATACAGGAAGAGATTCATCCAATTCAGTCTATATATAGACCACACTGGCTGCTGTTTATGCATGGGAACGCATTCACTTATCACTTAAGTCATATCCGCATGAACCAGCTGTTATATTCATAATGGGCATGCTGGATAACCTCGTCACCGGATGTGTCAAGGCCCTCAGCAAAGCTCTGTGAAAGACAGCAAGTGAAAGTCTGCAGCTGAAGGAATGCAGTGGCATTAGCCCTACTTTGCCGATACCAAAACTGAGGCACAGAAAGGATTAGCACAGCTTTTCCAAGTGGTCTTAAAAATATGAATGCCTTTTTGAGGATTGAGGAAGCTTTATTTGAGGTGTCTCAGGCTGAACTAAGTGCTGAGTACTCACACTGCCCAACTACCAAGACCAGAAATCAAGTCCAGAAGGTCCCAGGTCAAACAATAAAAATACAAGCACGCAGTACAGTAGCCTGGTTATAGCTTTCAGTCGTATGTCACTTCATGGAAGTCATCTGTAAAAATGCAGCTTGGACAGCAAGAATCCTGACTCAGTGTGTTGCACTAATCGCCAGCCTACTGACATCAAACACTTCCTAAGCTTCTCTCTGCTTCCACCTTTTGAAAGGGAAAATATAGGGTTTACCTGGTGATGAGCCTTCTCTGCTCTTCAACTACACTCTCCTTGACATAAACCTCCCCATCCCCTACTTTACTGAGTGTTCAATTCTGCACAGATCTAAAGAATTGGTAGCCAGAAATCACAGTCACAACCCGATATCGTCTCTTTGCCCACTTTAAAACCTAGAGGCTGCCACACTCCCAGTTGGGGAGAAAACACAGAGGACAGCCACTACTGTTTTGCCTAGGACTGAACTGCTTGTCTTATGGTATCAGTGACTTAGGAGACTAGTACACACACACGCTAAAAGACTTTAGCACCAAGGAGTCACAAAGATGAATGAAACAGCTATTCTGTTGTCATCTATTCCACTGTGCCTGTATGGGTCTTTGGTTACTGTTTCTGCTTCCCCAAAGCTCAATTACATAGTTTCAAACCAAGGTTACAACTGTGAGTGAAAGTCAAGTAACAGCCGCAGACAACTGCTTGCTTTTGAATAGCAGTTCAAAGATACACTTTGAAAATAAATTGTATACAACACTTTAAGGGCATATTCATGTACAAAAGAGCGAGCAGCAGAGCATTATGTCCTCCTGCACACAGACACACATTTCTTCATAAACAGAAAACTATTTAGTCATCCAGGAAAAAGGAGTCCGTCTTAGAGATTAGACTCCTAGGTACATGGAGACGAAAGCAAGTGTTGACTTGGCTATACAGTCTATTGATCTCTTGAGATTTCAGACAGAACTTTGACCTTGCTCCAGTCCCCGTTTGTGTCAATCATACTTGTAAATTCCCACCTTGATTTCATTTCTCTTCATTTTCTAATCTTTACAGAAAGACATAATGAACCATTTTTTCTTCATTGCGTTACCTTTTATTGTTGCTAAAATGAAGAATGCAATGACAGTATTGTTGATGGCACAGGTGGACTTGGCCACGCAAGACATCACAGTGTAGGGGTTTAACAGATAGCTGGAAAAGAGTAAAGCTCGAGTTACACTCATGCCACTCAAAGGAGATACCATCTAATTAAAGAGAAGTACAAAGGAAAAACAGATGCAATTTGCCATTTCTTTTTGCTTATTTACATTTGATGGGATCATCAAATTAATTCAACTGAAAGGATTCTTTAGTCTGGAGCAAAAAACAGATCCTTGGATTGTATCCTTGAACACGGTGGCCACAGGGAGCACACTTGGAGAAATGGAGATGGTTCAGAAGATGTCTAAAATGGAAGTTCTACCCTAGAAAATGACTACCAAAAACATTCCTTGCTTTGCAGAAACACTGTGCATTTATTCAGTCAGACCTAGGAATATTGGGTCCAAAGTGAACTCTGTCTGCTACTCACATCTACTGACTCTGAGAATGTAATAAAAATAAGGAAACAGCATGGTGAAAAAAAATTCTGAGACATTAGCAGTTTCCCCCAACCCAATTGCACCTGCACACTCCTGCTATGGCAGAGCAATCATTTATGTTCACCATGACATGATCTGAGCACAAAACCTGCCAGCTATAGAAATCCGGCATATTTGAATTGGAATTACAGAAAGACAGCAAACTCTGAACACCTTTACCTTCCAGAATGCAGCCACCTGCCAAGTATGCAGGATCCACTGCAGGCTTTAGTTAGTAAGGATGCCAACTCCTTTTGGAAATGAGAACTAGAATAACTTCAAAAGCACAGAAAAATGTTTGGAAGGATTACCAATACAATAACCAAGATAACGTATCGATCAGCCTTGCTGATCAGCAGAGTCAGTAGACAGGGCTGGTGATTTCTTCATTATCTCTTTGCATAAAAATTTTTCTCGCTTCTCTGAGTCCCAGCCTGGCTTAGAATGTTCTGTGTTTCCAGAGAGATAGCCTACAGCAGGACAGGTAGAACTTAATGCCAACTTTGCTGTGGTAACATGCAACAATGGTAAATACAAAGCAGTCTGCAATTTACAGGCTCTACCTTTCTCGCCCTGGAGAGTTTACCATTTTACAAACTTCATACAAAAATAAGAAAAAATAACAATTTATCTAATGGAAAACTCTCTCTGACACAGAATAATTCAGATAATGTCAAAGAATTAATTTTTTTATTGGTGTTTTAACGTGAATGAATTAAGTACCTTACTTGTATATTATTTATTTAGTTGAAGCTTTCTGAAATAAAAATAATGCTTAGTATACAGAGAAACAGTAAGACATGACATTATTAAGATGACAACCTGCAATATATTTGAATTATTATAAGCAATTCTGGAATACTCAAGATGTGATATTCAGCAAATATTTTGTTTGACTGCTCAAAAATTCTCCTAACTTTTCTGAAAAGACACCTGAGACATTTGGGAGGCATAAAACCAGTCCTGATGACACTACCATACAGGCAAAATAAATGGGAATGTGATCTGTGCAGACACAACATTCTTGCTACCAAATTAATGACCTTATGCTGGTGAGCCACTCTTAGAGGGTGTGAGTGAATTTAATTGTTGGCAACAAACATTTGGAAAAGCATCTGCTTTTCACTTTCAAACAGAGTATTTGGAGCTGGGGGGATTTTTATGTATAATAGGAAACTCAGAATTTCTGGGGAAAAAAAGAAGTCTTTAAAGAATGTTGAAGCCCCAAATCAGACAAATAAAACCCAAACAGAGCTGAGGAACCAAAGCAGCCCACTGCAGCCTGCAAGAAGCAATACTTACACTAGTGCTACCTTGAGGGGGATGTAGTGCATTTCCATGGGCGTCCGGATGAGTTCAGCCACATCTGGTGCATATTTATCCAGTTCTATTAGGAGCTTTTGCTTTTTGAACTGAACAAGGGAGAATAACCAAAGACTGTCAGATGAGGAAAGTCATTATTTCTTATTACTCAGGATTTCCATTACTGTGGAACAGTATATATGAGCCCCAGGTGTGAGCCAAAACTCACGTTATGTGAGGTATTGTACAAACAACAAAACCCCCCTCTCTTTTCCCAAATATTTCACAACTGAAGTGGAAGTCATGAGAAAGTAGATAATCTCTACCTATTTGAACTTCCTTAACTACCTGTGTCTAACTCTTGATGCAGCTGACAGTGAATTCACCACACTAGAGTTTAATACTTTCAATCTTCCTAAAGCTTGTCTGGAGCTCCAATGAAAAGTTGACTTTATAAATTCACTGTTCAACATACAAGCCCCTAGGAAACTAAGTCACAGAAGTATGCAGTCTTTGTAGCTTTGAAGATAGATACATCTATGCCAAATCTCCTGTAGGGACCCAAGATCTCTCTCTTTAGTCTGTCTTGTTCTATGGAGACAAAAAGAGAAATCGGAATTATGAACCTACTCATCTATGTCATGGTGAGACAGGAGACAGATGCTGGCAATAAACTGTCAGCAAGCAAAGTAACACACAGGCAGGATTTTCACAGGTCTGCCTTCAACCTCAAAGGATAAGGAACAAGCATGTAGCTGGATGGAAGACCACACAGATGCTGCAGAAAATGCAGCCTCCCTGTTCATGTTGATCCTGAATCACTGCCCCTCTAGGACAGCAGAGAGCACAGCACTGCTTACACAAAATGTTCTTGAGCTACTTATGAGAGAGAGATGGGAGGAATCACTCACCTCAAAATACATGTACTTATACTTTGAAGGGAACAAGTAATGTTTGGTGTCAGACTTTCACCTTGCTCAGTAGAATGATTTATGTCACCTCAGCAACCTTGAAAGGTTTATTCCTTCCTTTACATATTTCCAGTCTTTGTATTAACTTATGCTGCGTGCAACACAAACCACGTTCAGAGTAAAACCTTCCAGGCTCTAGCTACAAAGTGTACAGAAGATTGTAGCAGAAGCAGAGGTGAGAAAAATGAGTGCTCATGTCTTGCCAAATCCATAGTCCAGTAACTAAATTCTGCGTATTGCAAACTGTCACAACAACCGCAGGTGGGTTTTCAGTACATGTTCTAAAATCTCACATCACATTTTGTACCATGGCCCTAGACTCGTCTGCATTTCATTGGCTATTGCATTCTCACAAATTTCTCAAATTCTTTATACTCCTTTTGGATTAAAGAATCTATACTGCTGTGACCATCATTCAAGTGCAGTGTGGTAGCTACAGACACAAGTTTGTTTCATACAATAAAATTGCCACAACAAAACTTTAAATACCCCCCACTGTTTACCATATTCAGTCCCCATTTTTATTGATCATCCAAATATGATAATTTCTACTGCAACAAGGACTGGTTGATGCTGCATCTTCTGGCATGTGTTTCGTTGGTACAAGATATTTATTTATACTTGCTGGGAGAAGAGGATCAGCAACACTGGCATGTCAGCTTACCGCAACTTTGTTGAAGTCCTGAATGGCCAAGTAAAGGGCAACAGCAGTTAGCACATCAGTTATCTAAAAAAGCAAGGCATAGACAGACTGACTGTAAGCAAAATAAACAAATGGAGATAAAGATATCGGGCAGAACTGCAGCGGTGAATAAAGACTCTGATCTGACTCAGCTCACAAGAAGAAAAAGCAAGCTTGACAGACACTAGATTGCTGACTTGTACACTATGATGACACACCACTGCTAATCTTGAAGCCATGAACTGTATCAAAGACATTAATATTTACAAAACAAGAGAATGGGGAATTAAGGGGAAAGAAGTATATGAGGGTAATAGAATTACTGGTCTAATTAGAGCACAGGCAACCCACCTGTCCATTAATCCAGCACGACAGTGCTTTGAGCTGTCTCAGACTTACCAGGCAGCAGCACAGTCATCTGGACAATCGGCACAAGCACAACGCAGATGGCTGTTAGCTCTGCATGAGACCTGCCCAGCAGGGATCTGGGGAGAGAGGCTCCACCAAGTGGCATGTGCAGCCAGCTATATGATTTCTGTCCTTCTGAATTACACAGAACTCAGAGGACAGTTTACAAGAGACGTTTGAAGGACTAACCTGTTTGTGCTCTCTTTGCAGGCCTGGGGTTTGGCAGCAGGTTCTAGCGAGAAACACTGCAGTGTAGGCAGTGAGCTGGAGGACAAAATATTCTGACGTTCAAGGGGTTAACCTTTGAAATTTGAAACCAAATGCCAACTTGTCGCCCCTCTGCGGGGATGCTTATCTAACCAAGAACTCTCAGAAAAGAAGGAATACATACAACAAGGGAAAAGCCTGAATGTGGGCTTGTACAGGCAAAGCTGCCTTTCTAATTAAACTGTGAGCTCAGCAGGAATTTGAACTACAGGGAGGCTGAAGATCGCCGATTCCTGCAGCAGTAAAAGGAAAGTCATACTCAACACTTCACAGAATGGGACCTTTCAAGAGGAGCTTTCCAGGAGCACTCACCATGAACACCAATTCAGCATATCCAATCAGGAAGTGAAAGAGATATATTATCAGCGGGGTCTAAAAGAGAACAGCAGGGAAACCCATGTCAAATAATGCCCAGATAAAACAACTGGTGATTTGATGAGAAAAATGGACTAGTACTATGAGAGACCGTGAAAGGTAATTTTCCTCAGCCTCTTCTACAATGCTGTTACTTCGGAGCAAAATGATTAATCAAAGCGCACTTACTGGTCTTTTTCCTTCCGAAGTTCTCAATACACTTTATAAAAGACATTATCAACTTTGAAAATTATATTCTATTCCAACTTTTCATTTCTTCTGGTACCGCGGTACAGTTACAATAGAAAGTATATAAAGAACAGCTTTACAAAATTTTTTTCCAGAGAATCTATTTTTGTCAGGTTGTTTGCAGGTACTTTTGAAAGTATTTCCTACATAGCTGGTTTGACTATTTAGCCTGTTGTTTATATGAGTCTTGTATAAAGCAAAAAGAAGAAAGCATGTTAAAACATAAAGCAGTAGGACTACAGTCATATCATCCTCTTACTCCACAGCTTTTCCCTTCTAGGGTAAGGGGATGAGCATGTTTCTGAATCATTCCTTTGACAGAAAAGCTTAATCTGGAAGTACTATATTTACATGGTGTAAATTCAGTCCTCAGTGTGAGAAAACATATTTCTTTTGAGATACTTTTAAAATAATGTGATGGTATAAATAAGCACGGAAAAATATTTCACAATCTGTGAGAAAGCTGTGTTTAAAGGAGAGCTTATTGAAGAGAAACAAGTTTTCAGAGGTATACAAAGTATCTGCCTCACCCCTGGGTGACACTAGGTATGAGTGTGCCTTTGTAGCAGTAAGACCACTCAAGGGCACAAAACCTCACAGGTGTTTAAGTGTTTGGAGGAACCAGGTGTTTTCAAGATGAGGAATGAATGTACTGCATGCTTGGGCTAATGTTAATATTTCTGCAAATGCAGAAACTCAAGATGCTGCTATCCATTAAAATTGCGTTCAGACTCACACTGACACTGTCTCTCCCTGCTCTGGCTTCTGCTGACAGAAACATCCGGATGTGAACAGAGTATTTTACTCATTACAGATTTCCTCTATTTCAGACTTTCCTTATGCATTAACAAATATCACAATGTCTATCACCTGCACAGCAACCAGTTATTCGGTGATGAACTGCATTTCCTCATTGTGCTAGTCACTACCTGTACTACTGCACAGACAACTACACGACAAGCCCTCTGAATTCTTTGGGACAAGACAGGTCCCCAGCCCTTACTAGTCCTTGAGCAGCCAGGCTGAGGAATGTGCCACTTGAATATCATGTTTAAAATGAAGCATGCATACCAACCTCATGGAAAATAGCTCCAGAATATGGCGAGACCCCTAAATCCAGCAGAGCTAATCCTTCGACCACTGAAACATACAAAACGCCTGCATTAGAATGTGGGAAGAGAAAAATCTCAGGATGATAAAACTGTAGTTTTGAAAACACCCACACTCATAAGATCTCACGTTGAATCGCCACGTGAATGGGTGACACAAAACCTTACCAAGCCAACAACCAGCTAGAATTGATTGCTTTCTTATTTCTGCCATGCAAATTTCTTTACTAACTGAATAGTCAGTTGGAATCCATTTATTTGTTTCAGCTAAAAATGTTATAGCTGAAATGTTTTGCACTTAACTATATATAAATCACATGTATGATATTTACTGATTTTAAGTCACCTGTTATGTGATAGATGGTATCTATGCTGGAGAAATACTTAATTCTAAGAGGACAAATCACAACATAATATAGAATCTGAACTACTTTGTAGGCAAATTAGATGTAGAAAGACCTGAAATGTCCAAAACCACAATAAAAGAGCAGAAATGAATATGTATTACCAGGCAAAGCCAAAAGCTTTATCCGTTGTTGAAACTTCCTGATATTTTGCAGCCTGAATTCAGATCCTTTGCAATCATGTCACTACAGCCTGCACTGCAACACTTGCACATGTTTTGCCATGGGAACTCCACCTTACGGAGCACAGAGGTTCCCTGGGGACTGAGCAGCCTGTGCAGTGGAAGAAGCTACGGGAAACAGGTCCGTTATTCAGAGGGAAGTGAGGCAGGAGACTGCAGGAAGCAACAAGAGGTTCTCCGTTCAGCGATATGATGGAGAAGTAGATTCTGCCTTTGCCACTAAGTTCCCATATGATGACAGCCCAGACTTTTCAAGGCGATCCTGATTGTGCTCCTTACTCTCTAGATGCTACCTTGATACTCTAAGGTAAGATTTAGAAAGTACACCTGCTGCAAGGGAATTTTTGGGAACTGTATTTTGAAACTATGAAGCGTGAAGTCCTATGCACTGTGGAACAGAGGCCTCAAGTCATCAAATGCATTCATGCTTTTGACCTTTATTACTCTGTGCCACTGTTTTTCACTCCAAAAACGGCAAGTAATTTAACCTGCATAATAACTGTATATTATTTTCCCAAAGGGCTGTCTTTAGAATAAATTAAGGTTCCTAACAGGCTCAGATGCTACAGAATGCCACTGAAAAGCCTTGATTAAACTGTACCTCAGTCTTCAGAAGAGAATTTTACTCATGTTGGCAGCAATGTGTGGGGCCACAAACTGAGCAAGGACCAGGACGGGATGGAAGGGGAGACAGCTCTGCAGGAACCAGAGCCAGGCGGTCGCGTTCACACCAGGGGATGGGGCTTGTGCATGAGGAGAGCGACTCAGCCAAGGCTGCTGAAACTACATATTCACTGACAGATTTTGTCACTCTTCCATCACTCTTCCATTTTACGCCCATCTGTGACACAATCAGTCTACGCAAGTGCGACCAGGCCTCACAGGGTGGCTAAAGCCCCTCCTCCCGCCCTCGGGCCCGTGTCCGTCCCGTTCCCTCGCCGCTGCCGGACCCTCGCTCTTCTCCGGGGACAACTCCCGCCCACCATTTCACGTAGCCTTCGGGCGGGCTGGGCGCGGAGGGGCCCGTCCCCAGCCCCGGCACCGCGGCCCGGCGCTCTCCCCGCGGGCCGGCCCCCGCCCGCCCGCAGCCGCGCTCCCGGCCCCACGGCCGCCGCCCCGGCGCCCGCGGGCCTGGGCCCACCCAGCCGCGCCGGGGACCGGTGCCCCGGCCCGAGCCCGCCGCGCCTCACCTCGCTTCCAGGCGTTCAGCGGGGACGCCACCTCAACCCGCTCGGAGATGAAAGCGGCGAGGCTGGAGCGGTAGAGCACGGCCCGGACCGTCACGGCCACCAGAACCACCAGCACCAAGGGAGCCGCCATCCTCGCGGGCGGACACCGGCCGCCGCCTCCTGTAGTTCCCGGGCGGCGCCGGAGAACACGGCGCCAATGCAGCGGCCCGGCCGGGAAGACTACATATCCCGGGAGGCCGCGCCGCCCCGCCGCTTCCCGGCACCACCCGAGCGCTACGGCGAGCGCGGCGGCGCAAGCCCAGCCGGAGCGCGAACGCGCGGGGCGGCTTCCCCTGGCCCGCCGGGCGGGGGCGAGGGCGGGCCGGAGAGGCAGGGCCCAGCGGGAGCGGCGTTGGGGTGTCCCGCTCTGCTGGCGCTGCGGAGCGGGTGTCCCGCTTCCCCCGCGCCGATCCGCCCCTTCCCAGCCAGCTCTGCGCCCCCCCGCCGGCCGGTGGGTCCCGTCGCAGCGCCTCGGGGCCAGCCTCGCCGTGGGTCTGGTCAGAGCCCTCCGCTCCCCACTCCCGCCACCGCCTCTCGCCCGCCCGCCTCTGTAGAGGGTCTGGCGCCTTCTCCTCGACGGCCTTCCCGCCGGTGGCCGTGCTGCCCCGGCAGCCGTCTCGCCTCGGAGCCGGTGCTTTAGCATCTGAGTGTCATGGCGCCCTGTGCTGGGCTCGGGCAGGACTGCTACAGGGGGTTCTTCCTTGTAGCACCACTTCCCAAGCGGTGTCCATCAGGGATCTGTACTGGGACTGCTGCTGTTCAGCATCCTCATCAATGACATGGACAGTGGGATCAAGTGCACCCTCAGCAAGTTTGCAGGTGACACTAAGCTGAGTGGTGCAGTCGATGTGCCAGAGGGATGGGATGTCATCCGGAGGGAGCTGGAGAGGTGGGCCCAAGCAAACCTTATGAAGTTGAACAAGGCCAAGTGCAAGGTCCTACACTTGGGTCAGGACAATTCTCATTATCAATACAGGCTGGGGGATGATGTGATAGAGAGCAGCCCTGCAGAAAAGGACTTGGGGGTCCTGGTGGATGAAAAGCCAGACATGAGCCAACAATGTGCACTCGCAGCCCAGAAGGCCAATCGGATCCTGGGCTGCATCAAAAGAAGCGTGGCCAGCAGATCCAGAGAGGTGATTCTCCCCCTCTCCTCTGCTCTCGTGAGACCCCACCTGGAGTACTGTGTCCAGCTCTGGAGCCCTCAGCACAAGAAGGACATGGACCTGTTGGAGTGGGGCCAGAGGAGGGCCACAAAGATGATCTGAGGGCTGGAACACCTCTGCTGTGAGGACAGGCTGAGAGAGTTGGGGTTGTTCAGCCTGGAGAAGAGAAGGCTCCAGGGAGACCTTATAGCGGCCTTCCAGCCCCTAAAGGGGGCCTACAAGAAAGCTGGGGAGGGGCTGTTTGCAAGGGCATGTAGCAATAGGACGAGGACAATGGTTTTAGACTAGAGCAGGGTAGGTTTAGATTAGACATTAGGAAGAAGTTCTTTACAATGAGGGTGGTGAGAGACTGGCCCAGGTTGCCCAGAGAGGTGGTGGAGGCCCCATCCCTGGAGACATTCAAGGCCAGGCTTGATGAGGCTCTGAGCAACCTGATCTAGTTGAAGATGTCCCTGCTCACTGCAGGGGGGTTGGACTAGGTGACCTTTAAAGGTCCTTCCAACCCAATACATTCTGTGATTCTATGATCCTCCTCAGCTGCAGGAGGTGTGCGTCCTTGAGTTTCAGCAGGCTCCTCTTGGTTCACTTCTCCAGCCCGTGGAGGTGCCTCTGGATGGCAGCTCTGCCCCTGAGCATGAGCTACTCACACATGGCCCTCACGCTCCACTCACTAGGTTGCCCAGCTGGAGCAGATGCTGGCAGGCTGTATACACTCACAAGTGGAGGATCAGTGGCTTCTGCAGTTTGGAAAGTCCCTCACACTTATTTCATCAGGTATATACACCCCTGTAGTCTTTGCCTGCATGTAGCTGCCACCATGCTTTTGGCTGTGAGTAGAGTTACACAGCTGTTGTTGATGTCAGTGAGTGCTGGTGGCCTCGTATGGTTTCAGCAGGCTCTTGGTGAACAGATTGTCAGTCTGTGTTGTTTCAACAGGACCATCAGTCTCCAGAGTTTGCAGGTTCTTGGGAGACTTTCACACACTACCTTCCCAGCACATGCTTTCGTGCTGTCTTCTGATAGCTGTTGCGCCATCCTCATCCACAGGTACCAACACAGCCCATTCACACAAACTCACAAAACTGGCCTTTACAACACTTCCTCTGGAGTGGAGACAAATGGAAAGAAGACCAGGTAGTCTCTCAAAAAACTGAGGGACAGAATGAAAACTGTCACTGATATGACACTTCATATCATGGTATGTGAAGACAACATTTATTTTCGTATGAGAAGTCGATAGGATTTACTGACAGTACTGGGGTTGTCATTTATAAGAGGTGGATAATGCCCAAGTCACAACTTTTACATTGGATTTATGCTGCTTCAGAGTCATAGTGTAGACTTCCACCCACCTGCAGGAATGGCGAAAGGCTGAATGCTGCTGGGATGTGGTCCCTAAGGGCCCAGATGGCACAGCATGTACAATCCCCAGAACTGGAGAGATTGCTGGATTTAGCTGGTAAATCATACTCACTTTCTGGACCAAGACCATAGCTATTTAGAACAGCATTAATGCTTTCATGCTACAAAATGAGCCAGATGGTCCAAGGAGTGTTCCCCGCTGTGTTCACTCCCTTGCTGGGGTAAGGCAGCACATCTATTCAGCTGTTGCCTTTGCAGGGCTTTCCTCACATGTGGTCCTATCCACTGCCACAGGACAACAAACCTGGTCCTGAAACAATAAGGGGAGCTTCAGTGTTCTGTCCGCCATGTGACAACTCTTCTGCTTTTCAGGCTGCTGGCAGGAAGGTGGTACAACTGATCTCCTATTAGCATGGGCACTAGCTGGCCGTGGGACTGATGGCCCCAGGACTGACTGGGCTTGGCACATCTTCTGATTAATCAGAGTGGATTTATTCAAGTTAATTTATTTGTGCAGACATCTGTAAATGAAAAGCCAGAAATGCTGATTCTTCTTCTTTGCAGCTATTAACAATGCTCTCTTGATTTTTCTCATCAGAAATGCTTTTTTTCCAGCACTGATTGCTCTCCAAGTGACAGTTCTGATCCAATATAATTGACAGCAGTTGCCTGAGAGTGCTGCTTTGCTGCATAATTGGGATACAGCTGTGTGGTTAAAGCTGCCCTGCTCCAAGATGCTGATTTTGCTAGTCTGATCTGTGCCATATGCTTTCCAGCACCATCTGATGCAGCACAGGGAAATGGGAGCCCTGGGGAATTCAGATTAACCACTGAGGGCACCAGGGATCAGATGTGAAATCATGCCACTACAGTTCTTCTGTGTTTAATTGAAGTACAAAAGCCAACTAAAAATAAAGGTCAAAAGAATAATTAATGACAATTGCAGCAATTATATTTGCAGCATACGTTTGCTGAAATTTTTCTCCAGTAGGAGATCCTGGGACTAGCAACAGAGTCAAGTTCATAAGCTAAGTTCACGTGTTCAGTACCCTTGAGTATCCCTCAAAGTACCAAATATATAAGGCAAATATGAGTGCTAGAGTCTTGGTATCTGTCTACAGACTGACACTAATTTGGCAATAGTCTGAGCTCAGCCGGCAGCGCTTGCTGTGCAGCCGAGCGGTGTTGTGTAGCTCAAAGCTGGCACAGCATGGACAGGTGCTTTCCCAGGCAGCGGTGAAGAGGCGGGGAGGGACGGCAGCGGAAGCAAGAGAGAAGAGGTCTCAGAGCTATCAGAGACTGATACTGAGAGTTGAACTGAGAGTTGCAGCAAAGAGCTGTAAGGATACCAACCAGAAAACTCTGAGAAATAAGGGCTTGCTTGGTTCATGCAACAATTTGTTTTTTTCTCAGCAGAGGCATAAACCAGATCTCCTATGTCCTGGTGTCTACCCCAAACTGATGGCAGCTTTTGCAGCTTTGGGGGTTTTACATAGTATCCTTTCTTCCTGAAATTCCCTGTTATGCAAGTGAGCTGGTACTAGCATGCACAGGGGACTCAGTACACTGAAGCACGGGAGCAGTTTAACCATCTGAAGTATGAGTATCTCCTCCTGTGGTACCACCAGTAGTCCTGCAGTGGGATGGTGAAGTGGTTGTTGGTCCACACAGGTAGTGGCAAATGCAGCTCTGAAGGGGACTTACTCTTACTGCCTACCCTGAAGCCTCCAGCTTCTGTTGCCTAACCAAAAAGTGCAGATCCAGATGGAGCCAAAAAGGCAAATGAGAGCTGCTCTTGGAGGCTGTTTTGCCTCATTGATTGCGTTACCTGTGTGAGGCACCCACACTGATAATTTAGGTGATGAATACAACCTGGTGATGTTGCATCACAGAACTTTCATAAAACACTCTGTTTAAGACTGAGCCAATTCAGGGATGATTCATCTTTGTTCCTGCAAACAGATGCTGGTTTGGGCACTTTTTGTGTGCCCTGTTGGAATTACGCAATGGTGACATTTTTCTTGGTAAACAAGCCACTCCTTTTCTAGCTTCACTGCATAAAATAGGTGTTCTGATTCCTTAGGCACCCTACAGCCCTTCCTGGCAGCTCTTCCAATCTAATTCAATCTTTTTGCCCTTGGGGACCACAACTACCTGTATTATTCTAACTGAGATCTCATCAGGGCCCTGTGCAATGGTTTTCATAGTTCGGAGGTGCTTCCTCTTCCTGTGGGATCTATTCCACCCCATCCCCATGTCCCAGAGAGGTAATTTTCACCCACCATTTTTTTTGGCCAAGCTGTCATGTTTTATTTTCTTACAGTCAACCACTTCAGTGCTACACCATGTTCTCTTCTTCTGCCTTTCCTACCACAGACCTTACGCAGCAATAGTTGCAATGTAGTCATTGCTGTTCCACAGTGGTTTTGGTTTTCCTGTGAAGTCCACTTTGACATACTCTATCTTACATACCAGGACCCTTCACGGATAAAACACTTCAGTTGCTTTTGCCTCTTCTTTTCCAAGTTGTCTCCTGTTGGGGTTTATTGGCTAGAACACCTGCCTGCTTTTGGTTTTGCCGAATGTATCCATCTCCCAATTAATATGCATTTAATTTGTGTGGGCTACATGAGTTCTCACTACTTTTCTTTGGGATTCTTAGGTAAAAACTGCTGTTAAATTGAACGGTATTGCTATTTTTATAAATTGCTGGGAGAAAGGTGCTTGCTTTTTATTTACTAGCTTGGAAAACAGATTTTCCTAGCAGGCTGGAACAGCAGTACTGCTGCTGATTGGCAGAAGACAGCATGAGCTTTATGGTCTTTTATGGAGGTTAGCAGTGGTCTGTATCAAAAATGGAGTCTGAGTGATGAGCTCTTCTTTGGCTTCAGGGAGAAGAGTAAGTTGCACTTCAGATTTCTCCGAGTGGCTTCATATGCCAGGAAATTCCTTTACAGGAAAGACAGATCTCTTTGTAAGAAAGGAAATCAGCTTCTCTCAGCCCCCCAAAAGACTATATTTCTGGTGACACACTGAACACTTTCCACAATGAGCTTTAAATGGCAATGTTAAAAAAAAAAAATACCCAAAGAGGAAAGCTGTGATTCCTACCAGCTAACTTAAGCTAATTAATTATCTAGTAGAAGCTTGTTGTCTACACAAGGGAGAGATGGGCTCGGGCAGAGAGCTAAAAACTTACTTCAGACATCTTTCCTAGGTGGGGAAGGGCCAAGCTGATTATGTGAACTGAACACTGAAGCTCTGGACACCAGAATGTTAGACAAGATGAATCTAAAGACAAACAGCACTGTTCAGCTTTTGGGCTTTGTCTAAACAGAGCATTACAAACTACGCACCTTAACAGCAGCATCTTAAAAAATGGGCTGTCTCATCAGCTGGCGTTAACTTTGCCATCATTCCACTCAGCCTACTCAGGCCTGCACCACCTGGGTGTGTGATCAGCTCCCACTAATAACATCGTGATGGACCTGGCACCCTTCTTCTAGGAAGGTCCCTGGTTAAAATCCCTTGCTGGGTTGCAGTGATGATTGTTCATGTCAGACTTGTGAAGGTTTATGGATCTGGTTGTTGGGTTCACTTCTGTCATGAACCAGTGATTTAGATTGCATAAAGAACCACTGTCAAAGGTATTAGCAAGAGTCGTTTTAATATGGTGTTGTAAACGTGCGACTTAACATAAGTTCAATGGCAGGGTTCACTCTATTAATTGCTGCCTGGGAAAACATACAAAGGAAAATTGAGTTACACTTGAGTTAGAATGATTCATAGAGAGCCTGGGGATGCAAAAGGGCAAGGAGGGCCCTCCCATTGAGTCATGAGGTTCAGAGTGGACCCCCTTGCTTTCTAAACTCCTGATGGAACTTAGGTGTGGTTAGATCCAAACCTAGTCTCAGACTTGGTCAACACTTTATGGCTAAAGGGAGAAAGAGCAAGGAGGACCCTTCCTGTTGAGTCACAAGGTTCAGAATGATCCCCGTTGCTTTCTAAATTTCTCAGAGAGGAGTCTAGGTGCAGCTGGATCCAGATGGTCTCAGACTTGGTCAACGGTTTATGTCTTTAGATTATATATGCGCAATCAGTCCTTGATATTATTTAGCTAAGATGACAAAGTTTCATTATTATCAATTCAACATGTAATCAAGTTACCATACTACAAGGTCATGTGCAATATCGGTTGCTTACCAAAGATCTGCCGTTGGTGAAAGGTCTCCCTGCCTCGAGGAGTAACCTTGAGAGGCGTCCCAGCTCAAGGGGAGATCATCGCCATGCAGCCATGCTGCCTAGCAGGGAGAGCTCAAACAAGGCTCACTTAAGCTGTGATATTTATGGGATAAAGTGGTAGGCTCGTAGTCAAATTACACGTGATGGAGATGGAAAAGGTATGCATGAGACTCCTTGTACCCACAACTTTCTTTGTTCATTGATAAATGAGTCTTGGAAAAGCCACCTGCTATTCTTGTGTTAATCGCATGATCGGTGATCCAAGCTCACATGCATCAACGCTCACTGTGTCAGTCTGCTCCTTTGTGGGTTTTCAGAGAACAGATTGAAACTAGAGGAGTCCACAGCCTGGCTACAGCTCAGGCCTTTACCTCATCCAGAGCCTGCACCAAACCACTGCCAGTCTGGCCGAGGTGTTGAGCGCACCCGTCACAGCTTCTCATGCTAGTGCCTGCCTGACAGAGTCTTCTGCTTTGCACCTTTCTTGGCAAGTCTGAGGAAAGACCAGAGGTTAATGTGGTCTTGCAGACCAGTGGGTGTTTCAGGTCTTTTTTATAATACGATGAGAAGCACTTCAGGTGTGATGAGTTCATAGGTTTAACAGTTCAGAGTACTCCTGTACCAACATTTCAGCAGTGCTTTACTTTTCCACAGTATTGCTCATTTTAAGAACGGCCATGTACAGTTTGGAATCTCTGTTTTACGATCTGTTACCTGTACTGTGCTTACTGAGGCCACAGACCCATGTGCAGAGACCCCACTGCTGTGGAAGTGTGTCCACCGGCTGGGCTTAAGGAAACAAGAAGCAAAAAGGAGGAGAGCAGGGAACATACGGGATGCATACACTGCCAAGTTGATGACACAGATTTCCAAATCAACATGATTTTCTTCATTTGCAAGGAACTCAGTGAAAGAATTGAAGCCAACAGGGTCTGATGGATGGAAAAACAATTGTTAAAACTATATGTTCTTTTTCCTTTGCCTTATTCACTCAACTTGAGGGATGGGAACAGGCAGATGAGGTAACTCAGAGATCGTGCTGTGCACCTGGAAGCTTGTCAGCTTTTCCCATTTAGATCTAACCCAACTTGTTTACCTCTATCTGGGATCCGCCATACAATCAGATGGGAAAGAAGTGAAAAGGGATCATCTGTGCATTACCAAGACTCTTGCAAACCAGCCCTTGCCCAAGTCACTGCCCTCCACCCCCTCTGTATTTCTCTTCTGTTCTCACTTGATCATTTCCAGAGTGCGCTGCTAGTTGCAGAAGTACAGGTCTTTTCCCCTACCAGACTTGTGCCATGATACCAGGTTCACCTTTTCCAACTGCAGTAATATGCTGGAGCACAACCATCCTCACTTCAACGGGGAATCACAGGTAGGGTGTTTGCTGCTGTCAGCAAGGTTTGGATGAATTATTTGTAGTTGTTCTGTCTCTTTTCAGCTTTGGGAACAGTCCAGCCAGAAGGAAATCGTTAAGTATTGGGGAAAAGAATGCAAGTATTTAAAATTTGGCTGTTCGCTGCAATGGGTTGTCTGCAACATTAATTGGTGACGTTGGTAGCTCTTGCCAGGGATACTGAAGCTCTGCCTTCCTAGAGAGGTGTTTCCACGGAAAGCTGCCTGAGACCCGTGTATTTCAGCAGTGACCTGTCACAGAGGCAGGGGACAACATATGAGCCATTACAGAAAGCAATGCGTTGGAATGAGTCCAGAGCAGCTGACTCTGCTCCCAGGCTGTGTGTCTGGAGCAGTGTCACATCCTCTGTTTCGTGCAGAGCCATCCAAGGCCTTGAGCAATAGGTAACACACTGGACTGCAGTGGTCTAGATACAGTCTATATGACTGCTGCTCCAGGGGTCGTGCGACCGTGATGCGGAGGAATTCAAACAATTACATTTGCACGGAAATCCCAGGAATTAAAGATTTTCTTTTAAACAATCAGTGTAAAAGTGCCAAGCCCACAAACCTCACCTCTTTTGTCTCCCTAGCTAGCAAAGATCTTGCTATGCAGGGGCCCATTTTACACAGCACCTCTCAAATCCTTCATTTAACCTCTGCCTCAATCTTGAAGTCTAGGTGGAGGTGACAGGGGGAGACCCAGGCTCCTAAAAGAGCAATGAGGATGGCTGAGTGTTCCCCATTGAACTTTGCAGTTCAGGGGAAAAAATGGATACTTCTCTAGTGGGGAATTTCAGTGGGCCAAGATATCACAGTACCAAGACATTCACACTGTCCAGGCTGGGAGAGTATGGTTAGCAGTGAGGAACCCATCTGTGAAATGGAATTATTTCTGTCTCTCCCCTCCTTTGCACGGAGGCACTGACTAAGTCAGTAAAGATGGTACAAGGCTTTTCCACCTCCAGATGCCCACCGGTTACTGGTGTAAGTCCGGGTCATCTACTCACCAGTCAACAGGTCAGACCCACACAGCCACATTCACTGATCACTCCTTCAGACTCACTGTTGACAGAAACCAAACTGAAGAGGCTCAGGCTCCCAAATTCTCAGACTGCAGCCAAAAATAAAAGCAACTTAGATTTAGTGGTCCAGGAACAAGGTTTGGTTAATATGTCATTGCCATAATAACACCTGGAGCTGAGGCCAACTGAAGCACTCATATAGAGAGATTAGTCCAAACACAGTCACCACATTCAGGAGCCCCAGTTGTAGAGAGAATCTAGCCAAGGACAGTTCAAACTCTTTCTTTCAAGATTTAAGACAAATTCTGGCCAGAAATACCCATTCAGACAGGAGTGAGAAGCTGAGCTGCCTGAAGATGAACAATACCTTGTAGTTTAAAAAAAAAAAAGAAGAAAAAAAAATATTTAAAAAGGAATAAAAGGAGTATGACTGCTGTGGATGTAGGTGACTGGGAGCCAGCAATGAGGCTGTTGGAAAAGCTTTTCAGCAAAGCAGAGGGGTCAGTGCAATTCCTGCCCTCTTTCCATCACCAGAGCTCCCTCGCTCTTGGAGCCAGAAGTGCTGCAGTGACTGAGCCAATCTTGATTAGAAAGTGACCTTTAGGAGCTCTCTGGGGTTCACAAATTTCCTGATTAACTGTCACTTTAAATTTTTTTTAGGTTGCTGCTCTAATTGTCATATTTAGATAGATCCTGAAGCTGTTAATGCTTTTCTTGGACAATGGGATCACACATTCGGACATGATATCGGTCACATCCTGGTGGTAGATTAACCTGGCTAACAAAACAATAATGAAACATGTTGCTATCAATTCCCTCCCCTCTCCTTGCTGAGGGCAATCACTTTGTCTTTGCTCTGCTAAGTGCATTCAGCACTTTGACTTCTGCATATCTCTGTGATTTTAATACATCAAAGACCCTGATAGCGATTTTGATGTGGTAGCAAATTTACAAGCCAGATCTGCAGTATTCAAGACAATAGTTTCAACTGAATATACTTATGGATCTTCTAGATTCACTCATTTATAACAAGCACATGGGTTTGTTCTGATCAAGTAGAATATTGGCTTTCAAGTCCTTTATACCAAAAGATTGGGTCAGATCCAGGATCCTGAGGACACAGGCTGAGCATTCACAGCCAGCAGCACCGTTTCCTTCCTCCTTTCCAAGCGAAAAAACCCAGGCAGGTCTGTAACAGCTGGAGCAAGGAGAGACTGCAAAGGCCAAGTGGGTTATGAAAAGCAACTCTCCATATCACCCTCTTTTTTATTGTCCGTGTTTTCCTCTATGGGAGGCCAGTGGGACAACATGGTCTCAAAGGAAAACAGACATGAGTTCAGCTTGGGTCAGCCTCACCCGCCTTTGCAAAGGGAGTACGTTACCCAGCTCAGTCCTGTCCCAGCTGAGGAGGAGCTGCTGGTGAGAGCAGGACAAGGAAAGCAGAGGAAAACAAAGCAGACGCTTCCTTGGGTGGGTTCCTTCCACCCCCCAGGAACTGCCGGTCCCCCCTGTCTTTGGCAGCAGGACCATGGGTGCAGGAGATGCTGCTGCTCGGCACCGTGCCTTCCCCGGGCATCTCCTGTGTCCATCTTCTGCCCTCGCATGGTTCTTGCCGACCGGCAGCTATAGTGGTAGCACACGCTGTTGTTTTGACACACATGGCTTGGTCCTTTTGATTCAGCCTTCACTGCCAGTGTGATAAAGCAGCCGGTTTGCATGACAGATGCATGACAGATGTTACACAGGAGTCTTAGTGTGTTTTAAGAAAACAAAGCTGGTTTTTGGCTGGCAGCTGCTGAATGGTACTGTGCCTTTGTGAGCTGCGAGGACTGCTAAAGCAGAGTGTTTTTCTCAGTCTTTTCATTAGATGTGTTTGTTTTCAAGGCAAGCGTGTGTTTTCAGGCAAAAGCCAGGTGCAGAGAAGCCCTGTGAGCGGCCCTGCTCTGACCCAGGCACTGGGAACCCATTTCCACTCCAACCCTGAGCAAGGCATCCCCACCCTGCCCTTCCTTCACCACTCGGGCACTGTGCCTGGACTACCCTTCCTCCAGGCTCAAGGACCAGCTTGCACAGCCAAGTTTCCAGTGGAAGGGTGAAAAAGCAACCTGTGACCTCCCAGCCATACGGGACCTCAGCCTCAGGAGGGCTTTGTGTGGAGGGATGTGTATGCATCCTGTAGAGCACCCGAGCAGCCCTTCCCAACTGCTGAGCACCAGGTCCACCGACAGACCTGTCCTCTCCTGGCATCAGCCTCTCACACCTGATGCAGCCCCAGGGCACCGCAGAGGAGGTGTCTGGGAGTTTGTCCTGTTTTTCCCCCTATCTTTCCCCAGGAATGTGGAAAAAAGGCAGGTGCTGTATAGTACTACACACTATAGATGCCACAGAGGTTTCCTGAGAGGGTGGAGGTGGCTGCAGGGCCATGGGAAGTAAAGCGGCAGAGCCCGCGGGCACTTGTGTGTCAAATCTTGCCAATCATTTTGCATTGTAGAAGCTCAGTGTTGTTTCAAACCACTGAAGTATGAATTTAGATTCTGTATTCCTTGGAAATAAAGGCATACAGGAATACAGAATCCACCTCCCTGTGTGCAGTTTTAGTTACAGTGAATATATTTCTTGGTTTGAAGTCATGGAATTGCAAATTCATCCTGCGACAAGCTTTCTGTCTATCCCTGCTGCGTAGCAGAAGACAGCCCTCACTCGGAAAGCCAATGCTAAGCTAGAAAACAGGTAAGAGTCTGGATCAATATTTTTCCAGATAATTCTCAGAAGGGACGGGAGGGATCAGGCTGAATGATGACATAAAACATTTAAAGTCAGGTGATATGCAACCTCGTCCACAAAACATCATCCCAGCTGGTGAACAGCTTGATCCTAGTCCAAACCAATACACCCAAACCAACCCCAGCCCCGGGAAGCACAGGCTTGTCACTTCCATCATTTGGTAATCCTGGATGACACCTAGAAGTCCTCCTCTTCCTACTCCATTAATTCTGTGGATAATGATTTGTACTGAAGAAACACTGTTAGTTCCTGGGACATCCCCACAGAAAGTCAGTTTAAGGGCTGATTGCTGGAAAGCGTAATGTTGCCACCTGGGGTTTCAGCTGCAATTGCAGGGATTAAATCCAAACAAAGAGGGCAATGTGTAAAACCAGATTAAAGGAAAATGAAAGCACGGTTTACTCTGCAGTTGAATTTCCATGTCCACACTGGGTTGAACTGTTGGAGGGCTACAAGGCTGTGGCAGAGGGGGCAATTGGTGTGTGGGGCACTTGGGACCGGTCATCCGTGAACTGGAGATGGGACAGGCACAGGCGGGATGGGGAGGGCCCACTTGCCTCTGTGACAGTCTTGCCTGTGCTGCACAGGGGAGCAAGGGCTGTAACGTCCACCTGCCCTGTGCTCCTCTGTCAGCTCCGCAGTGGAGAGAACACCATGCATACAAGAGAAGCCTGCAGGGAAGAGAATTCTCTTGTTGCCAAAAGATTTCAATAGAAGCTGTGGCTGCCCCGTCCCTGGAGGTGTTCAAGGCCACGTTGGATGGGGCTTTGAGCCACCTGGTCTGGTGGGAGGTGTCGCTGCCCAGGGCAGGGGGGTGGAACGAGATGGTCTTTAAGGTCCCTTCCAACCCAAACCATTCTGTCATTCTCTCTGGAAGGAGCCACTGGGGAATTACATGCCCTTCCTAGCCAAATCTTGCAACTGAAGTTAACCCAAATGTCCTACTAATGTTGTGCCCCTCAGTGGGCACTACAGGGTCTGAGCCAGCATTTTGTACAGTTTTTGTTACATTATGAATATAGTAATTTTTAGCACTACTAGGGGTTGCACTAACATACTCCCTGTTAAAACAGGCAAAGGGAAGGGTCTGTTTTTCTTTCCCAAAAGGCAAACCCAAATAGAGAGAAGTGAACCCACTTGCCTCAAATAATCTGGGAGCAAATCTTCAGACCCTGAGCCCAGCTCCACAATCCTAATCCCCTGGTTCCCTCTGCTTGGGACCCAGTAATTAAAAACAAGTGTCATTTTCTGGGAGGATGGAGAGATGAGTGGAAGATTGTCATAGAAAAGGAAAGGCCACCAAGCCAAAACTGGGTGACTGAGTCATGCCCGTTATTGGAAAATGAGAGCCCTGAGCCCTGCCAGCAGCTCATGGTGCACCCAGCGTGGAGCAACTTGTGCCTCGAGGGGAGCCTGACCTGGAGAAGGAAAGAAAATTGTGGGGACTGTGGGGACACCAAATGTCCTCCCCACACGGTGCCATCCCCTCTTCATCCTCAGGGTTTTAGCTGTGGCAGCTCCTCGCAGTGCAGCTTTCCCTCCCGGTGTGAAGCAGGAGGACATGCCCAGAGCGAAGTGTGTCTTGAGCCCCACACAAAAAGACATCACACTTGTATGGACGATGAGGATATCCACAAGATAAAAACTTTTCTCGGGGCCCAAGGACAGGCAGTAGGCAGGGCGCCGATGCCACTGGCTGCCGAGCCCTGCTGACTCAGAGAGGATGCTGTGGAGGTCTGTGGGCTGGCTGCCCTCAAGGGACAGTTTCCAAAATTATAGCACAGGTTACAGAAGCTCAATTTCGGTCCGTCAGCTGGCTGGCAGTGTGGACAGACACTGATGGGTAGTGACCACCTGCTCCAAAACCTTCTTTTTGGTCATGTCCCTCCTTCTGAGCAGCTGCGGGAAAGCTGCTGACGTTACTCTGGGGAAACCCCTGCATTTGCCCAGAAAAACCCTGCTGTTTCCACCTGCTTTCTCATGTCAGGTGAGCTTCATAGCAAGCCCAAATCCCTGGCAGTTCTCCATCCTGGCAGACGTTGCTCTGCTGTAGGAGAAACCAGATCAAGGAGAGATGTCAGAGATCTCTCACAAAGAATTGGTTCTCTGCCTAACCATCAAACAGCTTGTTTTCAACATTAAACCTTTTGATTTATGGATTTATTTAGCTTTAAAGATGCATGCCTCTTTTCAGACTCGAGGAAGACTCAGAGAGTGCAAAGCCTATTTTTTTCCACTTCAACAAAGGAATTACCTCTCTCTGTTACCCCACCGCTCCTGCTTTCATATGGATTTGCCGAAATTCCCAGTGGTTACATGCCTGTCACAATACAATACATCTTATTTTGTGGGCTAAGATGGACTTTACGTCTCTCCCATATATTCACAGAATCACAGAATGGTCGGGGTTGGAAAGGACCTCTGGAGATCATCTAGTCGAACCCCCTGCCAGAGCAGGGTCACCCAGAGCAGGTGGCACAGGAACGTGTCCAGGCGGGTTTGGAATGTCTCCAGAGACAGAGACTCCACCACCTCTCTGGGCAGCCTGTGCCAGGGCTCTGCCACCCTCAAAGTGAAGAAGTTCCTCTTCATGTTGAGATGGAACTTCCCATGTTCAAGTTTGTGCCCGTTACCTCTTGTCCTGTCACTGGGCACCACTGAAAAGAGCCTGGCCCCATCCTCCTGACACCCCCCCTTTAAGTATTTGTAAGTGTTGATAAGGTCCCCCCTCAGTCTTCTTTTTTCCAGACTAAAAAGACCCAAGTCCCTGAGCCTTTCTTCATGAGAGAGATGTTCTAGTCCCCTAATCACTTTGGTAGCCCTTTGCTGTCCCCTCTCCAGCAGTTCCCTGTCCTTCTTGAACCGGAGAACCCAGAACTGGACACAATACTCCAGATGCGGCCTCACCAGGGCAGAGCAGAGGGTGAGGATGACCTCCCTCGACCTGCTTGCCACACTCTTCTTGATGCCCCCCAGGATGCCATTGGCCTTCTTAGCCACAAGGGCACATTGCTGGCTCATGGTCATATTGAAGTTATTCATTCTATATATTCTACATATTCATTCTGAAGCCCAAGTATACCTGTGTCCTACTAGCAAACATTTTAGGTTGTACCTTTTGAACAACTAATTAGTTTTTATTTGCATACCAATTACTGCAAAAAGCCTGACCATAGAAAATACTACCAGGAGTGAGGGATTTGGGAGCCCAAGTCTGGTCTTTCAATGCCCACTGGCCTTTGGGGGACAAAAGCCAGGCTAAAATAGGGGTTTCTTCTTGCTGTCTCATGACCTGCAGTACAACAGCACTTTCTGAGCAGGATGCACCGTGCTACCAAGGATGCTGAGGAAGGAATGGGGACAGGCTTGTCCCACCCTGGCTGGGGCCGAGCTCGGTCCTCCATGGTGACGCCTTCTTGTGGGCGCTGCTTTGCCTCTGCCAGGCTGCAAACCGGACGTTTGCTCTACGTTTGAATTCATTCGTTCCTCTTGATGTTAAAGCTGGAGTTTGTGGGGAGCTGAGTGGAGGCTGAGAGCTGTCTCCGCAGTGTGGGTGCAGCAGCCTGACCTGCAGCGTGGGCACTCTGCTGTCACCCCTGGTGGGTGCAGAATGTCCAACGTCTTACTTGGACTTTCGGCTGGGGCACCCCACAGTTGCATGGACCCCTGAGCTGCTCTGGCTCTTTGAGACTCCCCCAGGCACAGCCATTCCTGCCACGAACCTGCATGAAAGCTCCGCATCTACCCCCACCCTCTGTCCCGTTTCTGTCCTCTCTGGGGATGAGGAACAAAGAAGTCTCCCCAAAACCACATTTCCACATAAATGGTCATTCACTGGGGATTTTTCCTTAGCCCACGCTGTCTCCTCCCTCCCTGAGAAGGGGCTGGCCCCAGCTAATTTTTTAATTATAAAAGTTTGCAGGTCAGGGTGCAGCTTGGACGGTCCTTCCCTTCACCCACACCACCCTGACATGTCGGAACCCCCAGTGGCCTCAGCTCCTCCAGGTGATGGATGATCCCAAGGGCGTTGGGACCATGGTCTGTGCAGTGCTCCTGGGCTGCGAGCAGCTCCCCTCCCAATGGTGTGGGTTGCATCAGCTGGGCTTTCCTGGGTGACTGCACAACCTCTGGGTTGGCAAACATCCACCTCGCATGACAAACCCCACCGGACCCCACGGCGGGGAACATGCCCATGTTTTCTTCCCTGGCAGCAGATGCAGCTCAGGGTGTTCCTGCCTCACCTCAGGCCTTGTCTAGATGTTCCCAGGCTTTTAGGATTAAAAAAAAAATCTCTGCCCTCCTCCTGCCCTGATTCAAGGTGGTGGCCATGAGCAAACCAGCTTAAGGAACCAGCTGGGATTGTTTTGCCCAGCACAGCCCGTATCGCTGGCTGAGCCGGGGTGGGAGGTGCCAGCACCACCATGTCTCATGCCAGCCCTGCCATGGCTTCAGCTTCATGTGCCTGCAGCATGGCAGCAGCGTGACTGAGGTGGGCCCTCTGAGCAGAGGACCCCCACTTCCCTCTCCTGCTGCCAGGCGAGCACTGAGGGCTGGCTCCTTGCAGGGCTGAAGGTGATCCTGCCCACGCACAGGTCACCCCAACCCTGAGTGCTCCTGGAGGTCTCCACATGACACCAGCATGGTGGGGATGGAGCCTCCCATCACAGATGGGGGTGTCAGGATGAAAAGGAGGGGGACATGCACTCCCAGGGAGAGGGCAGAAGTTCAGTCAAGGTGGAACAGTGCTGTGGGGAGCAGGGCTGGAGGGGAGGACCGTGGTGGCTGGTGGCTGGTGCTGAGGACCATGGTGTTCAGACCTGCCGGTGACTCAGCCGGTGACCTCTGGTCCTCCTGCCTCCCCAGGCCTGAAACTGGGGCCATTTGTGGTCATGCATGAGGCCTTCATGATGCATAACTTGCCTGTCTGTGACTCTGTCACCGCTCTGGATGCTCAGCATGGCTGTTGGGTGCTCAGCCTTGTGACTGGCTCTCTGAGAAGAGTCACCCCCTGGCTGTTTCGTCCTGTGGGACCTGTCTCTTTGAAGTCCACACCCAGCCTGTCCTGTGGTGCGTGACGTGGCTGCTGGCTGCCCCGGAGTCCCTTCCCTCGTGCCCATCACGCTTGGCCTGAGCTGCCAACCACAGCCCCATGTTCTCCCCACCTCATGGCCGGGTGGTGGGTGCAGGGCCTGAGGTGCTCAGCAAGGCAGAAGGTTTTGCTGTTGCCCCTCAAGAGGAGGTTGATGACCCTGAGGGCAAGCCCCTGACATTGCACTCTGGGTGAAGGCAGTGTTGGGGCTCTCTGACCACATCAGGGTCTCCCCACCCCTGAGCTGTGAGCTGTGGGGAAGCAATTGTGAGTTTCTGGCCATTATTTGTAAAATGGTGTCCTCCCCATCACTGTCATGCCGGAGCATCCCTGCACCCAGAGTTGCCGTGCCCCTGCCCTGCCCTGCACCCCTGCCTACCACTGGCCAAACCCACCACTCTGTGTCCTGTCTGGTGAAGGATGAGAGCACTAGGATGCACCCTGTCCCGATGGGGTGCACCCTGTCCTGCTGGGGTGTACCATGTCTCATTGGGATGGACGCTGTCCCATCGGGGTGCACCCACTGCCTGCCGCTACCTGTGATGGCTCTTCCTGTCCTTTCAGGGAGGGACCCAAGGGTGCAGGGGGGAGTGGAGCATCAGGCCCCGTGGGGCCGGGACTCGCAGCCCTCCCCGGGTTGGGGGGGTTGTTCCAGACTGTATTGGTGCCACCCCGGCACCTCTGCTACCTGCGTGCCGGGCACGCTGTGCTATGCTACAGAGACCGGTGGCATGTCTGCTACAGTAACCACAGACGTTTGTCGGGGGCTGAGGGAGGGCAAATGCAAGCTGGGCTCTGCCCCCACCAGCCCGGCACCCCTGTGTCCTCCCACCTGCCCGACAATGGACTCTTCCCACCTGCTGCAAACAGACAGGGCAACATGGTAGCAAGGATAGACGGGCAGGCGCTGGGGGACCCCGCTCCACTCCCCCCCACAGCACCCCTTGCTTTGCTGCTCCCCCGGGCAGCCACAGGGCACCGGTGGGTTCGATGACCACAGTGGGGACACACATCCAGGTGATCTGGTTGAGGAGGGACCAGCCCAGGCTGCGCAGGGTGTTTGGAGGAAGCTCTGAGGAGGTGCTGTCCCTCTCCCAAACCTGTCTCTCCGGCTTCTCACCACCCCTGGCTCTACTCGCCCGGCCGGATTGCTCAGGCTGGCTCTCCCCAGTTTTTGTCCCCAGGTGTTTTTGATTCCTGGTGTTTTGGCCAGTGCCTGCCCTGGCTCAGCTGCCTGCACTCGTGGCAGCAGGAGGCATTGGGAAGGTCTTCTGGACGTGGTCCTCACTGCCACATGGCCCCTGCACAGCCCCATCTGCGCCGTGCTGGTGACACCCCGCCATGCCCACAGTGGTGGGCACTGAGGAGACCCTGACTCGGGTGCTGACCCGTTCGCTCACCTCCAGACCTCAGGGAAGCAGGGCAGGGGTGCACTGCCCTCCTTGGGGTGTCAGTCAAATTAATTCATCTTCTTTTTGCTCCAGTTTTATTTCTTCAGCTCGCTGACAGGAAGAGGCGGCGATGAAAACACCACCTTTATCTTCCTGATTATAGGGTGGCACAGGAGCAGGTGGAGTCCCACTGACTTTGGAAGTATCTTCCTAAAGAGGAGCATGTCTGTGAGCGCTCCTCTATAACGACAAACTCTTGAACCAGCCCCCTGATGCTAGCCCCAGTGGTGGAATTACAACGTTCTGGCTCCATCCCAATTGCAGCATTTGTGATGCTGAACCAGGCACATCTGAAATACTTTATCACAACCAAAAGCATGGTTTTTGTCCTCTCTCTTGCTTTTCCACATCCTTTCCCCATCACAGTGGAGGTCAGGCCTGGCAGTTGGCTCTGTCCCCAGCTTTACCTTCTCACCAGTTCAGTAAATCCTCCCTTGCCCATCAGCCCGTGTACGCAGGGCAGGAGAGCGGAGCTGGCACCGGCACCTGTGCCTACCCTGGCTGCAATCACAGCCAGCTCTTGCATCACCTCGCCGGCAGCCTTCAGTTGCAGAAGAGCAGGAAGTAAAAAGTTGTTGTTTTTTTTTTTTTTTTTTTAACGACCTGAGTTATACACACACAGAGAAATTAGATAACTGGAGCAAAATGGGGTTTGCAGGAGAAGCAGTTCTGCAGGAGCCTTTCATTTAAGTGTGTGATGGCTCAGAGGTGAAGAGGCCTGCAGTCAGAGGAGCAGTAGCCTTCCTAAACATGCTCTTTCTGCTGCTGCCCTGCTGTCATTGCTTTCATTCAGGGGAAGAGCTTATTGAAATAAAATTCCTGTATGTGACTTGCCTGGGAGTGGATGCTGTGGGGCTGTGGCAGGGACTTGGGGTTGTTGATATAGGGACAGGAGCTGGGATGAAGGATATGGGGGTGATTTTTTCCACTGGACCCATGCTTTGGTCCCCCTCGTTGTGGAACAGCCCCTCACAACCTCACTGGTGTCTGTCCTTGCTCAGGGGAGCGTTTGCCTAAGGTTACCGTGGGCACACGGACACGATCCCACACGGGTGCTGCTGCCCAGGTGGCAGTGCAGGATAGAAGCGGTGTTGGGGGAGTTATTCCCAGTGCTGCCTGGCTTCAGCCCAGCTGGCTCCCAACACCAGCTGTGCATGTGCTTTGCTGGATGTGTGTCATGCTGCCCTCAGTGAGGCAGAATTGAGCCCCGTAACTTTGAGAAGCGGGTGGCCGGAGGAGGAGGAGGAGGCAGAGCTCAGGGCTCTGGTCCCTGGTCCCTCTGCCTGCCCAGGTCACTGCTAGCAGGCAGGGTGGGCAGAGCCATCTGTGCCCACTGAAGCACTGCCAGCTCTCCCCCTGAATCCCACAAAGTGCCGTTCCTTCTTGATCCATCTCCAACGGCACTTCCAGCAGTGTGTGATCCCGGTCCCGGGGGAGGAAAGGACAAAGCTCACAGGGTCCACGAGCCCCTGGATTACCAACTTGCGTGACTGCAGTGGTTCCCGGTCCCATTCCTCCTCACATTGTGGGTTCTCCTCAGCCACTGGCCAGCATGCTGCCCTGCATACCCACGGGCAATTCCCTGCGCTGACCTCGCCTCTCCAGCCCCTTCCTGGTCTCAGCTGTAATGATGGGGTGTCATGGTCCCGTGAAGGAGAGATGAGGATGGCAACACCTGACACTGTTTGTGAGAGTTTATCCATGCCATATCATGACACAATTTTTATGAAAGAAGTCATTAAGAAGGTCTGAGGCATCAGGGAAGGTCTGGTCACAGATCTTGGAGGTGTGTTTGTGTTTCTGAAGTTGCAAAACCGGCTTCCTTGGTGGCTGAAACCAGGCTGCTGGGGCTGGAGGTCAGGAAGGGCTGATGCGAATTGGGAGCAGAAATGCCAGGGAAGCGCCTTATCTTCTGAGGGGAATGCAGTGGGGAGCGGCACCTCTTCCCGTGCCCCATGTGCTGAGCTGGCTGCATCAGACATGCCTGGCAAAGTGTCCATTTACCTAAAAATCCATGAATAAAGTGCATCTGCAAGCACCAGCTGATGAAGCCAGCCTTGTGCTCCAGGTGTGACTTTGTTCCCAAAAGAGACCCCGCTGCTGCAGGTGAGGCTGTTTCTTGGCAGCTTGGATCTGCCGCCGGTACTGGTGGAGGAAGGTGCCGGGCTGCCAGGGCTCATTCAGGCTGCAGTTAATGAGCGGTAAGAGCTTCAAAGGATCTTGGACCTTTTTCAAGGAGACTTTCCTATCTCATTTCAAAAAGATCGCAAGGCTTGGCCCTATCAGACACCCTCTCAGTCCTCATGCTGAGGGAAAGTTTTTTTTAATCCCAGGAGCTCCTGACCAAGAACCACTGAATGTCAGAAACACTCAGAGCTGCTGGATCTGCTTTGGTTTCCACCCAGAGCTCTGGAGACCTTCACCTGGGAGAGCAGTCCTCTGGTGTCTGGGGACCGCCTGCATGGGTGAAATTCCCTTCCTCCTCTCCTTCTGCCCACAGGTGTTCACCTCTGCTCCCCCTGGCCGTGCTTGTCCTCCTCAGCAACTGATGTGCCCAAATGGCTCAGTCACTCCTGTACCTCAGTGGGTCAGGAGATGGAGAAGTGGCATATTTGTCAGGCCAAGACGTTGGCAGGGCTCTGACAGGCTGTGGGAAAAACCACCCCCCAGACCTGGCTTTAAAGCCCCAACCTGGGCAAGCAGAGACCCACTGGGGGCAACTCAACTGCAAAGTGCCCAAGGCAGTGGCGCTGCTGGGACTGACCCAACTGCTGGGCTCAGGGCTGCTGGGAGCCTCTGCCCCAAGAGCTCCTGCAGCAGGTTGCCGTTCCACGTCATGCAGGGCAGAGGGCAGGGTTAGGCCTTCACAGGGCTGTAAAATGCCAGAAAACTGGATGGCTTCCCACTCTGTGCTGTAAACGGAGCTGAATGACCTGCCTCAGGCAACAGCAGCCCCTGCCTGCACCTTCCCCTCTGACTTAAACCAACAGCAAAGCCATTTCTGAAGTTCAGGCTCATTTGGGCAATCCGGTGGCCAGGGGCGATGGTTCTTGTGCAAACTGCTGTCACACTGCGGTGGCAGTGGCGGAGCCCAGCTGATGTCACTGCCGGCAGGATGACCAAGTGCCTACGCCTTCAAAAGGCGAGTGTGGATCCACTATGGAAATCTCTGGTGCAGGGGACATGTTTCCCTGTGACCGGGGCTGTGCAGACCCTGGGCTTGCTGCCTCTCCTCCGCCAGCGGGATGCTTCTCTGGCAGCATCTTGGTCATCCACTTTCTGAGTGCCCTGAGAGCCCTGGCAGAGCGACGTGGGGTTGTATCCAACCGAGTTATGACATGAACCTGCTCTGAGCACATCAGCTGGGATGGACATGGACATTTAAAAAGCCTGTCTGTCTGCAAGTGACACTCAGCTATGTGCCGGGCTGGCCAGTGCTGCATCTGGGGGCCAAAACTTTTTTTGTGTATATTTAGTGCATTTTTCAGATAACCCTCTCGTTCTATTTTTGGGCCATGTGCTGACTTAGGGCCCGTTTTTTGCTCTTGTGCTCTTCTGTATCACAGGTTCAATGTGTTTCTATTTTCAGGATCCTCAGGTACTCAAAGGTTTGGAAGGGGTTTGAGGAGAAGGCAAGTAAATGGTCTTTTTGTCTTCTTTATTAATATTCAAAAAAAGGTAAGAAAATTGTTTTTTTAAACATTTTGATGGAGCAGCTAGTCCTGGAAACCGCAAAAAGCCTCCTTCCAACGAGACCTCCAGATGAACAGAAACCTGGGCTTCATGTGCGAAAAGGTGCTGGGGGCATCTTCTGCCTTGGGTGGGTTTCGAAGGTTTCATCTCCGTGCGCATCATGGAGAGAGCAGAGGGGTCTGAGGGCGGTTTCAGTGATGGGTCCTTATAAGGCTGCTGTGGCTGGGCTCTGTGAGAGCCACCCTCCTGGTGGGAGAGCTTGGCTGGCGGGACCAGGGCGCCTGCCAAGACCCAATGGAAACGCCTGAGAGCAGAAACCTTCAAAGCAGCCTGTGTTTTGCTCTTTTTAAGGTCAGCTCCTTGGAAAGCACCATGCTTGGGCAGGCCACCATCCAAGGAGCAAACTGACAGGCACACATGTCCCCAGCAGCCCGTGCCGGTGACACGGGCTCCCTTGCCTTCTCCTGTGATGGGCCAGAGCAGCATCTCAGCCCAAGTGCTGGGGGAGCTCCACCCCCTCGAGCGCTCGCTGTGCTCTCCCCGTTACGTCAGAGCTCTCTGAGGTTTGAAAAAGCAGCTACAGCTCCTGAGATCACAGGGAGGAAAGCCACCACGCTTCAATGTGGGGTTGGGCACAGCCATTGCAGCACTTCTGCAAGACAAACCAGACCAGTCCCACCACCGTGCCTGGTCCAGGAAGGGTGAACGCTGCAGAGCTGCGCATTGCTGTGTCTCCCACCATGCTCTGCACTTGATCTGCAACCAGGACCCAGACGGTGCAACCCAGAGGTGTCACCCAGGCACAGGGTGACCAGGGATTGTATGTATTTTAAAACCTCTGTATGTGTCAAAGGTCTTGAGATGGTCCCAAAGAGCAAAGGGAAAACTTTCCCCTTGTCCTCTCCTCTCCTCAAAATTGTAGCCCCATCTCCAATGTCACTGCCATCCTATCTCCTCTCCCGGCTCCCGGGGAGGGTGACACGGTCCTTCAGTGAGGTGCCAAGGTACACACAGTGAGACTCTGCCTTGCGTCAGTCGTCTGGAGGAGGATTTTCGAAATGCCACAGAGTCATTGAAGGCTTTCAGTCGTCTGTCACCCAGCTCTGCGGTGTTTATCGCCAGCCCAGCCTGCACCCGGTGAGACCGGCTGCTCATGGAAGGGCAGAGCTGCTGACTCTCGCCTGGCTTGGGGGTGACCTCGGTCCCAGCCTGCAGCACCCAGCACTGGCAGAGCCCAGCTCACCCAGCACCCAACCGCAGCAGGACCCCCCTCCTGGCCCCGGTGCTGGGCTGCCAGAGGGTGCCCTGCCAGCACGACCAGATGCTTGGCAGCACCTGGAGCAAGTGTGGCCATTAACGCTGCCCATCCATTACTGCAGGCAAGTGGAGGTGACTTGTCCTCAGGATTTTAGGAGTCATGTTGCTCATGAAGCACAGCCCCATGCAAAGGGGCTTGCTCCCAGCCACGCTGAAGGCAGCTGGGCTGCGAGGGGGTGGTGGTTTGGTGCCTGGGCACAGCCTGACTGTGGGAGAGGTGCAGCAAGAGGAGAACCAGAGCCACAACCAGAGCCAGGATGAGACCAGGGCTCAGCCCTTCTGCTGGCCGTGAACATTCTTCATTTGTCCCAATTCATCTGGGATCTGTAGGCAGTGCAGCCTGATGCCTACCGACTCATCTCGTGTCAGGCACCAGATGCACAGCAGTGGGGTGGGAAGTTTTTCCATGATGGCTGTGCACCATGGTCACGCACATGTGGCCATAGCTCCTGTTCCCATGCACATGACCACAGGTCAGCCCAGAATCTCTGAATGTCCCCAGAAGCACAGAAAATGGAGCCTGGACATTCGCAGCCAGGTTCGCAGCCCCTCTCTCCAAATGCCCATCCCATGCCCAGCTGTCCGGAGCTGTGGTCCCAAATTTCACACCGCTCCCCCATGGGAACTGGGCTCCTTCTCCAGGCTGGGGCCTCAGCCGTGCCGCTGGCATTGCCACCAAGGAGTGTTGCTGGCCAGGCTGAAAATAGCCCAAAGCTAATTTTAACCTTGGCGGTGTTGTATTTTTCAGGTCATTGGGGTGTGGGGAGGACAGGACCGGGGCATGGTGTGTGCAGGCATGTGCACACACGGGCATCTGCACAGACATCAAAACGCGGGGGAGGCACCCTGGGTGTGATAGCAGGGGATCTGTTCCTATCCCCCCAGCACAAAACCAGACCACGAACTAAGAGAAGACTTTAGTGTTCCCTTCCTCCTCTCAATATAGCGAAACCTGCACAGGGCAGGACATTTATAGCTTCCCTCCCTTATCGGGAGCTCTCTTGGGTTTCACTCCTGGCCTTGGGAAAAGTTGGGGGCAGTGCTGGACAGCTGCAGCACCCAGCTTATGCTCCTCGGAGCCACCCCATTTCCTAGAATCACAGAATCATAGAATCATTGAGGTTGGAAAAGACCTCTAAGATCATCCAGTCCAACCATAAACCTAACACTGCCAAATTCACCACTAAACCATGTCCCGAAATACCACATCTACACGTCTTTTAAATACCTGCATAAATGACCTGTCCTTCCTCCTCACCCCAGTGCATACCCCCTGATTTCCCATAGCAGTCACTGTCAGGTGCAGTTAAAAGTTGTGTGTGATGGGTGCTACATTGGTTTATTCAGACTTGCAAAGAATTTCAGGTGTCTCCAGTTGGACGCTCCTGGAGCTGGGGAATTAGATCATGCAGCACAGACCAAGGGAATGAGGAAGAGAATGGTTGGAAAAGAAGAATGGTAGAATATCTCAAGTCAGAAGGGACCCATAAGGGTCACTGAGTCCAACTCCATGCACCTTGCAGGATCTTATAGCAGCCTTCCAGTCCCTAAAGGGGGCCTACAGGAAAGATGGGGAGTGTAATGATAGGATGAGGGGCAATGGTTTTAAACTGAAAAAGGAGAGATTTAGATTAGATATGAGGAAGAAATTCTTTACTGTGAGGGTCGTGAGGCACTGGAACAGGTTGCCCAGGGAAGCTGTGAGCAGCAGGTGGGGGAGATCTCTTGGCCTGGTATCACACTGCTTCTGTTGGTATCTGTGCCATAAGACTCCAAAGACTTTTCTCAGTGCTACCATCGCCTTTACCGCAGCCACAGGAGCTGGACAAGGAGGAAAAGCCCTCCCTTGGAGAAGTGCAAATTGGTGAACTTGCTCCAAGCTCTCCGTCAGCTCCCCGGGTCCCTCCTCTCCATTTTTCACACCTGGCTTTACAATCTTGCTTCAAGAAGGAGATAAAGAGCTGCTCTACAGGGACCCGAGAGCAAGGGACTCTCCAGGGAGAGACTCTGAGACAAAGTGCCAAATGAGCAGGGGGATCCAGGGTGGGGGGATGGGTAGACGGAAGTAGGATCATGGATCCGCTCATTGGCAGCACTTGGGAAAAACTGCAGGCAGCTAGTCCCTGTGCCCCAGTGAGAGCCGGGCCAGGATGTCTCCTCTCACCCCAGGGCAGCTGCAGAGAGCAGGTCCCCGCCTGGCTGCCCCCTAACCCCGGGGGACAGGGAGTCGGGGGGCTGAGACACTGTTGTGGGAGCTGCCATCTCTCCTGGCCGGCACCTCATAGTCTAAAGACACCATAGAGCGTAACTCATCACAAGGACAGCCATCAACACAGCTGAGACGCTACCTGGAACAGGTCCTCCAAGACTATTAAGGCTGGGGGTCACAACAAGTGTTGGATAAACCCATCCTTGTCCCAGGGATCCTACTCCAGCACAAACTCCTTAGACGATTGCAGAAAACTCGTTAACGAGGAGAGAGAAAGTAGAGGTGAGTTGGTGCTGGTGAACTGGCCAGGGCAGCTGAGTGCTGTGTGGCCATCCTGAAGCTGGTCCCGCCAGCCGCTGCCGGCACAAGAACCCTGGCCCCTTCCTGGGGTGCTCTGGGGAGCCCTTTCTCTCCAAATCAGGACAAAACCAAACTTCAGAGCAGAAAACTCCTCCGAAGGGGGTGATGGGTTCACTTTTCCCCGCTTTACTTGGACCTTCTGGGATGAGGATTTGGCTGTGCAGTTTGGATGGGAGCATGGGCACCTGGAGGAAAGCCTCAGGGAGCAGTTTTGTCTTTGCACCAGAACTGGACCGTGTCACCATGTCACCATGTCACAATGGTGGTAGCCAGCAGCAGTGTCCCCTGCAGACACCTGCTGCTGGGGAAGGTGTGGTGTGTATCGTGAGGTACAGGGACCAAAGGGAAGGGGCATGTCTGGTTGGAACCAACAAAGTGCAGGAGAACCGGTCTGGCTAGGACACACTGCTCTGACCACTCTTCAAAAAACCTTAGCCAAGCAAGCAAGGCTGGGCACCCATGGAAGAGTGATTTTCTCTCCTACAATTTTCCCATCCCCTGAAATGGAACACCCAGGCTTCATTTTATTTGCTCATAATTGTTCTGGCAGGAATCTGAGTGTAGAAAGTTTCTTGTCCTAGGGAGTGAGTTAAAATAAATTGATACAAATAAATGGAACTGTGAGCAGATGAAGCCGATCCCGATTAAAGGCCAGCATGCTGCCAGTGCCCACCATGGAGGGTAAGCATGCGAGGGTGCTGCTGTCGTGCTACATCCTCCATGATCACCAGTGCTGTGTGCCTCAGCCCAGCCGGGTTCTCACTGAAGTGTGTGTACTTCCAGGGCTCCAGCTTGAACAGGCAAGTAATAATCAAATCCATACTGAACCGTGGGGCAGCCTGGCTGGGAAATCAAGGGCTTGCTCTTTTATTCAGCTGCAGCCCAAGGAGCATTTTTCACCCTTGCCATGGGAGGCCTGAGCCTCCCCTGCCTGGATGGGTCCCCAGGGCTCAGTGCTGTTCTCCAGCAGGACTGACAGCCAAGACCTCGTCTTGCACAAGACAAATACGTGGCAGGAGTCAAAAAGAGACAGAAACCCTCTTGTGCAAGAGCTAACAGCTTGCAGGTTGCTAGATTCACCCAGCTTGGACATGCACAGCACCCCAGCAGCATCCTGGTGTGCCCTGCCCTGACCCAACAGGCTGCAGCACCTCCAGTGACCGAGGCATGGCCAGGCTTGATCTTCCACTGGCCTGGGGTCAGCTTAGGCAGGATTTAACCCTGACCTTAAAGGGTCCCTGAACGCTGATTCAAATGCTCATACTCCTTTTGGGACACACGGCTGAGCTGGAGGACTTGAGGGCAACCAGGGAGCAATCTTGAGTAAAGCATCACTCGGAAGAGCACTGGCCACTTCATGACACCTGTCTGGAGGGGGTCACTTCCAACCCAGGTGCAGGCAGAAGAGCCAGAGACGTGTGATCTAACCCCTGAAAAATCAAACTGCCCCAATTTATAAAAGCTGCAAGCCCATATGATCACTGAAGCTACTCATGGGGTGTCAAAGGGGGGGGACTCTATAGTCCTGAGGCACCCAAGGGCCTCCAAGGTCCTTGTCCAGACTGGTTTGAGTCAGTAAGGACCATAGGAAGAGCAAGACTTGAGCTGGGGTCCATTCCTCACCTCTGCACCATGATGTGCACACTCACCCTATGGAGCACACACTCCCCTCTATGGAGAACGCCCAGCCCTATGGAGAGCACCCCTCCCCATGGAGAACACACCACCCCTATGGAGATCACACCACCCCTATGGAGCACATCCCGCCCCTATGGAGATCACACCACCCCTATGGAAATCACACCGCCTCTATGGAGCGCATCCCACCCCTGTGGAGCACATCCCACTCCTATGGAGAACACACCACCCCTATGGCTCGTGGCATGAGGCCTTTCAGGGGTGAGGCCGGGGGCCTGGGAGGTAGCTGCTGCTGCTGGAAGCCACACGTGGAGCCCACGAAGGGAAGGGTGAGCTCCGGGGCATATGCAAAGACTGAACTGATGAGGGAGGAGGGAGGACCATCCATCCCCCCGCAGCAGAGGGGCGCGGGGTGGCAGGGTGGGCAGGCTCCTTCTCTCAGTGCTGTGGTGAAGGTGGAAGCTGGTATCAGCCACGTTTGAGGGGACCCCTCACCGAGATACCACTAAGGATGAGATGACCCACGGCCAGTGGCTGTTCGTGGGGCAGCAGCTGGGTTCCCTCCTCCCTTATTCTGCAGCATGGGCAGGGAGAGGGCAATCCTTTGCCTGTTCTTGCTGCCCGTGAAACTGCCTGCTCCCTCCGTCGGACTCTGGCAGAGGTGCTGAGGCTGCTGGGGAGGTGGCAGTGGCAGGGGCTGCTGGGGAGCTGCTGTGCCCGCTCCCTCACCAGCCCCTCGCTGCACTGCCCAGTGACCCTGGCTGCCTGCACCCAGGCCGGCAAGGTTACCCCATGCTGAGACACACACCCCAGAATTGCCCTGGGTCAAATTACTGGGCTCGTCTCACCAGCTGCTATTTCCTTCTGTCCCAAAGCCAAGCAAGGAGGTTGTAGAAAACAAGAAGGTGTCAGTCAGAGGGCACACTGAGTCAGAGAGCTCCTGAGCTCGGGTCACGTGGGGCTGCTCGTGGCAATGGGCTCTCTGCAGCGTCTCCAGCTGGGAGGCACACCCCACCCTGACCGGGTGCTGCTGCAGAAGGTGGCCAGCTTCTCCCCTGATGACTCCCCCAAAGTATCTGTGTTCCTGGGCAGCCTTCCCAACGGGACACTGCTGCCTGGCCAAAAGCCAGTTTGCAACCCTGGTTTCAAAAGATGTTTTGGTGTCTCCTGTCAGAAAGCTGCTGAGGACCCAAATTCTAAATAAAGAAACAAGTCCATTTTTTTTGTAACAAATGCAAAACATCCATACCATGTTCATCTTGGGGAAATAGGTCTTTTTGTCAGAGAAGTGTAAATATAACACCCAGATTTCTTTCAAGTGAGGTCATCTCCTGGCTGTGGTCATTCTTGGAGTGCTCTCATGGTTATTTGCTCTAGGTAAACTCCTCCATGCTCCCTTGCTGCTGGAAAGCCATGCTCAGAGCCTCTGGCAAATCCCAGGCCTGGGGCTGCAGCTCTTCATGTGATGGACCATCCCCACCTCAGGTGATGGGCAGTTCCTCCAGGATGAAAGGGTGGTGTGAAACCTGCCTCCTGCCCGCTCCTTGGGCAGAGCAGCTGGGGAAAGCTGGCGAGCCAGGCCCCTGTATCTCCCCTGCACCCTTGGGTGCCACAAGGGCTGTGGCACCTCTATTGGTGGCACAAAGAGGTTTCTTGGGGCTGGAGGGCTGTGGTTGTCCTGTAGGCATGATCAGCATGCGTCCCCTCCACACCGCACTCAGGCTGGCATTTCTTGTCCAGCCCCAGCAGCACCTGCACCACATCACCATCCCCGTCCCACAGGCATATGAGGTGTCGCCAGGGGAGGATCTGTCCCCAGCCTTAAAATCTCAGGTTCCCTAGCACCCAGCCCCTCACAGAGCCCAAGGAGCCTCACAGCTCTTCTCCAGCATGGGCTGGGTGGTGGGAGGAGGTGTCCATGCCCAGCGGGGACTGGGAGCTGATGCTGGCAGTGGAGCAAGGGCAGGATGAAGCTGCAAAGCCCTGTGTTGGGAGCAGTGGGGTCCCGGCCGCCAGGCAGCAAGTGACCAACAGTTGTAACAACTCCACTTTAACAAGTACCTGAGACATACCATGTCCACACGGTCCTGGCTCCTGCAGGGACTGAAATGAACCCGTCACCTGTGGTGTGTCTGGCCAAGCACAGTTGGATTTCCGAGCCAGCGTCCCTTCAATGCCAGTGGGGAGAAGGGAAGTGGGAGGGGACACTGATGTGGAATCGCATGGACCTGGGTCAGAACCCACCTGGGCCAGGCAGGTCTTGGGCATCTCAGGGGGAGCAGGGCCGTGGGAGAGACCATGCTGGGCCTGTTACTGATGGATCTTCCTCTGGCCACTAAACCCCATCAAGATTCCACTGAGATTTCTTAGGGACTGGTAGTTTTGCCCAATTTAGTGAATTTTGAGAGGAGTGAGTAGGGGCAGAGCTGACGCTCATGGGCACACCTTCTGTCCCCAGTGCCACCACTTCAGGAGCCAGAGCAGCTCACAAGGAGAGCAATGAGGATATTTAATGATGTAAAAGAGTGTATGTTGCCTTTTCTTGATCTAGGACACACAAAACCAGCTTCAGGCAGGAGCTCCCAGGCAAACAGGCAGTGTGAAGGTAGCAGCCTGAGGAACTGAAGCATGACAGACACCCAGACACTGGAGATGTGCGTTATTGGTGGCACCTCCCAATACGCTTTGCTGGGGCTGGATGGGCCTCAGGGTTTCTGGGCACATCCCTGAGGGCACGTGATGGAAGGGAGGTGTGTGGGACAGGGTGTCCTTCTGGGGAAGGAGAAAGAGTAGCTTCTGCTCATTTCATTTTCCTGCTCTCTATTGTTTTGCGCAGAGCGTGTGTTTAGGGACTGTCTCTGTACATCGCACAGGTACCTCTTCATTAACTGCTCTTCCCAGCCCCAGCTGACGAGCACACAGCTCACAAAATGGCAGCAAGCCACATGGCTCAAACGGACTGTGGCCTGCAGGCACCTGGGAGCTTCGAGGACTTCAGCCTGCTGTTGACCCATACCCCCAGGACATACAGGGCCATGGCTCTGAAATGCTTCTCCATGGTGCTCAGCAGCTGCCCGTGTAACCCTGGCATCACCAGGCATAATGACTGGGACAGTGCTCCCCAGGCTTGGGGAAAAACTCATGCCAGGGATGGCAGGACCAACATCTGCTCGGGATCCAGCAAGGTGGCCCCAGGGACCTGCAGGGAAACCAGAGCAGACAGCTGGGGCTGGAGGGACGCCTCGAGACACCCTTGCTCAGTCCATCCCAAACACTGGAGACATGTTCTTGGAGGGCTTTGCAAAAACCCAGTCGTACTATTGTTTCTTGATCTCTAATTTTTTTAGAAGTTTTGGGTAGCTGGACCCAGTATCTTTTTTTTTTTTTTTTTTTTTTTTTTAATAAGGGACTGGTAAATAATGAAAGCCCTGGTTGATTTGCATGCCATCTGTTGGGTGAAATGAAGCACGTGTGTTGCATGCTGGCCCTGCACCTTGCCAGGAGCTATCAGCGCTGCCTCCCAAAACCTCTTGTGTGAAGCAGAAGCCGACGTGATCACCATCCTCTTTTCAACAGTCATCCAAACACACGGAGTGCTGCCGGTTACGCATCTGAGCAGCAGAGCCCAAGGCACCTGCTGGTGTCGACTCACGCTGGGACATACCAAGGCTCCATCTGACTCTCCATTTCCTGGGGGCAGGTGATGTGCAGTCAGCTGCCTGCTCGCCCTCTCCGGGCACAGCCATCTCAGGCCTTGCAGGTCAGGTCACTGCAGCGTGACTTTCCTCAGTCACCTGACAGCCAGCACCCTCCGGGAGCCAAAGACAGGTCACCCCCTTTGCTAGGGTGGGTGTCCTTGCATCCCACCCCGGGATGCCACAGAAAAGTCACTCTGTTTTTTTCCCCCTTATTCAGTGTCAACAGACACTGTCGCCGGGGACCGAGGAGAGGGCACTCCAACACCCTGCTAGCCCTGTAGCACAGCCAGAAGGCAGAATGACATGGCCCCCGGCTCAGAGTGGCAGCACGGTCACCACAGGCTCATAGGCACACGAAGGCTGGGTGATCACAGCTTCCTGACTGCTGTTCCCTGCACCAGCGAGATTAAAGTCACCATTTCCCTCTGCCACATAAGCACGGCTGTCAACCATTGCTTGAGCCCAGCGACCAGGGCACCCAGGGCCAGGCACAGCAGGTACCAGCAACCTCTGCTGACTGCTCCAGGCTGCTGCGCAGCTCGCTCCTCTGCTCTACCGCATTTGCAGCAGCAATAAACCCCCCCAGCAGCAAACCACTGTGGCTAAGAACCGCCCGGGAGGGGGGCTGCCTCCCTTGTTTCGCAGCAAAAGAGCAGGGCAGGTTGCAGCAGAGACCGAAGCATTTTCCACCCCAACGAGGAGAGAGGGTCATCCCGTTAAAGCAACCCTTCCCGGGACGTGCCAGTGGGATTGGGACAATTCACTCTGGGATTAAGTTTAACCCTCGCAAGATTTGTTCTGATGCATTTATTTAAATCCACTCCTGTATGGTGTCAGGATTAAAGGTTAATTTCTTCAGTCCTGCTGCAGCCAATAGCAGTCATGTTGTAATCACTCTGTGCAAAACAAGTGCTAATACAAGCAGCAAACTGAAACCCACTGGCAGCAGCTCTGGTCTTCAAGCAGGGACCAGACTGAGGGGGTCAAGCTTGAGTTATGCCATAATTTCTGGGTGTCTCCCGCAGGTGCTTCCACCGCTACACCCAGCGGCGCTGAGCACCTCCAGCTCTTTGCGGCATAAATGGAAACTGACGTTGCCAGCTGGAAACGCCCTCCACGGGACATCCCAAATAAGTGGATTTTCTGCTTAGAAGTGTTTCAAGCTTCACAGACTTCTCCTCCCCTCCCAGCAGAGTGGGGTGAGAGCTCTGCCAGGTGGCAGCTCTCCTCCTGAGATGGTTTACACCCTTCTGTAAGGTCCTTCAATTACAGAAGACTAAATGTTATTTAATTTGTGACTGCGAGTTGAATAAGACTCAATTAAATTCTGCCTCTTGTGAATTTGTGATGGGGAATTCTCACCTGTGATGCCAGATGAGTCCTAACTGTACCATGCATGACTCAGGCACTTAAACTGCTCTATTAATGACTGTTTTAATAAATGTTCTATCTTTATATGGACAATTTCCTGCTGTGTGATGAACTTGGCAGGTTGTCAAACCAAACCTTGGTCCCATGGTCAGCCCATGCTGAGGACGAAGGCGAGTGTGGTGCTGCTAAGCACCTCAGGGGCTGCTGCTGAGTTCCGGGTTTCGGCCCCCAGGTACCTGCCGTCCCCCGAGCCCCGCCTTGGTGTGAAGGCTGGCTGGTTGGGGGCAAGTGGCTTTCACTTGCCCCCAACGCCCTCCTTTGCGTCCCACCAAAATTTCTCTTGGCATGAGGCCTCGGCAGCGCGGCAGGGCGAAGGAAATGGGTGTTGGGAGGGGGGGCCCGCCCCAGGTCCCGGCCCTCCCTCCCCGCCGCGGCCGGTCCGGCGCATCGCCTGTCCCGCACCGCGGCCGCGCCGGGCTTGTCCGCAGCTCCGGTTCTTTCGCTTTTTCATGCATTTCTTCCCTCCCCCCGCTGCCGCTGCGGCCCGGCCCCGCAGCTCGCCTGTCCCCCGACACGCCGAGGGCTTTCCCGGCCCCTCGCTCCCATGTGCCCGGTCCCGCAGGGACCCTGCGGCACCCGCCGGGGCACGGGAGGGGCCCGGCCTGACCCCGCGGGCCCAGTCCCCGGCTCATACCCCAGCGGGACCCCCCAGTCCGGAGCCCCCCCAGTGCCCAGCTCCCCCCGGTGAGCCGCGCTCCCCATCCCGGACCCCCGCCCTGACCCCGCCCCCCCACCGTCCCCGCCCTCCCGCCGCCGCCTCCCATTGGCCGCTTCCCCCGTCGGCGGGCCGGCCGCTTTGTGACGTCACGATCAGCTGTCGGAAGGTCCCGATTTGTGCGGGGGAGCGGCGGGCGCTCGCCACAACCGCGTCAGCCCCGCCGGTACTGAGCGCTACCTCAACGCCTCCCCGCCGCTCCCTCCCGCCGTGCTGTTACGGGCGAGGTGAGTTTCCCGGCCGGGGTCTGAGGGGGGTTGCGGTGGGGGTGGGGGGGGGAGGCTGAGCGGGCTCTCACAGACCTGGTGTCCCCCCGCCGGGGGGGTGAGCGGGGCCGGGCAGCGGGGCGGCCCTTCGGGGCCCCCCGCCGCCCGGCCCTCCCCGCGCTTGTTGTTTGTTTCTTCATCACCGGATTAAGATTTGAGGTTGGTCTCCGCTCCTATTGGCTCCGCTGTAGTGACGTATGCTTCATTTGCGTATGACATTGAGACGTCATCAGGCTGTCGTCGTGTCCCCCCCCTCGCCACCGGTCGTCCCCCCCCCCCCGCCTTCCTCCCTGCCCTGTCCTGCCGTGACCCCGCGGAGCGCAGCCTCTCCTCCCGCCTGCCGTACCCCGTCCCGGGGGGGTCCGTGAGGTGGGGAGCGATTGCGGTCAGGCGTGGGCGTCCCGCCCGTGTCCTCCGGCGGCTCGTCGGGTGGTCTCGCCCCGCCGCTCTCCGCTGTGGCGTTCCCCAGGCAAGTCGCGAACGCGGGTGCGTCTCCCAGTGTTTGTCAGGGGCTGTTTCGGGTAAAATAAACCGTGGCTTTTTGAAAGGGCAACGCAAATGTGTAATGTAGAAATATTTCCTATTTGACTAACTGCTTTCCAGTCGGTGCTTTTGAATCCCTCCATCTTTAGCTCTCCATTTACTTTGTGAATTCCAGCAGTTTTAATGAGATTTGGGTGTGTGCTGGATATTTTTATTGAGTTTAACTGTGATGCCCACAAGGAGCCGTAGGGCCATGCATAGCATGTGAAGGATGCTGGCAGTGACAGCCTGAGGTCCAAGCTGTGGCATCTTGCCAGGCCACCGGTACGACACCACTGTGTCCTGGGATGCTGAGCCCACAAGTCTGTCAGCATCCCAGGATGCTGAGCCCATGAGTATGTCAGGAACCACATGTAGCAGCTACTTTTATTATTACTGCTCTAAGTTCACCTGCTTTGTGACAGCTCAAAAATGTCCTAAGTCCTAGAAGGTCAGCTTTCGTATGGGTTACATGCCTCTGCCTCGGGACCTCAGCAGCTTGGCTGAGCCTGGGAGGCTCCAGACACTAAACCTATTCCCATCTGAGGCGGGGTCGTCAGCTGGAAAACTTAGACTCTGTGGAGTGTAACTAGAAACATGTTAAGAAGGCATTATTGCTTTTGTAATTTTTTTTTTTTATATGTGTATCTATACATTTATGTCTCTTGTGTGCCGGGGAGCAACAGCCCTGCTTAGAGAGCTTGAGCAAAGGCACTGGCACCCTGGGGTCCCAAGCTGCTGGCTTAAAGTGCCTCCCTTGGGACCAGCAACACCCACTGCTGACAGCGGCACCAGCGAGGGCTGAGCTGGGTGGATGCCAAGGGCTGTCACCAATTTGGCCAAGGCTTTGCTGGGGTAGGAAACCATCCCAAAAACAGGTGTTGGGCTCCGTTACAGGACTGTGCTGTACCTTCTTTCCCACCGGGCTTAGTCTACAAAGTGCCAAGAGCAATTTTTTTTTTTGGTCTAAAATAAATCTTTTCTCTCCTTTTTTGTCTCCTCTCCCCCTGAGGAAAAAAAAAAAGACAAAAGCTTTCTGCTGGAGCTCACTGTCACAATTAGGGACCCATTGCATCAAATTGGTGCTTATCTGGCTCAACACAAAAGGAAAAACATAATGGAAGTTTTTCCCCTTGAGAATAAACCAGTATCACCTGCTCGTAGCAAGACTGGAAAAACCTGAGATGTGAAGTCTTATCTAAGAGCTTTTAAGCGCTAATTGCACAGCGAGCCGTGCGCAGGCAAGTCTCGCCCCGGCACACAGGTGGCCCCGGGCGGGCTCGGGAGGAGCTGGTGGGGAGCTCGGGGCTCCTGCGATGTCAAAGTCTAACCTGTCGGTTAGTATTCAGCCTCCTGCGATTTACGGAGGGTGGAACGTTGGGGCTGCTCCCCTCAATGCGCACACTCCTAGGGATGTTTCAGCTCACGCATCCCAGAGAGGAAACTTCTAAAATTTCATAGGACAGCTCATGGCAAACCTAAAAATTTCCCGGTTGCTCAGATCCCGCCGGCCACTGAGAGGTTTTTCCAAGGCTCTGTGCGATGATAGCAAATAGCAGAAGGTCGGGTTTGTCCTTGGGTCAAGGACCTTCCTGCAGCAGTTACACAAGGGAGCCAGTGCGGATGGGGGCACCAGCTCCAGGAAAAACACCCCCCCCCCCTTTCTACAACCCCAAGTCCTCCTCCTTCAGGTGGGATCTGGAGTAGCACGTGGGGACTCCAGTCCACGCTGAGTTCCTGGGCTGGCCGAGGAGAGCCCTTCCAGGTGCTGGCGTGGTCTGACGTTAATAATGAGGGTCTCGTGATAAAGAGGTTTTGTAGGGATTTGTCTAACTATTCTCTGCCTTCTCCCCCCTTCACTTCCCTGCCCTGCAGGGGAAGAGGCTCTGGCTGTGAATCAGCCTCACATTTGCTGGAGTCCATCTGTCCGTGCCGGCAGCAGCCTTGGGGTCCAGCCCTGTCAGTGGTCCCCCAGGGGAACCCTGTGAACAAGGCTGCTGGTGAAGGAAAGGGAACAGCAGGAGCTGTAGCTGTAGTTGAGGGACCAAATGCATTAATTCAGCCCTGCCAAACTGTCCTGAGCAAGCCCTTGCCAGCTCTGGTCCCTCCCTCTATGGGGACAGATAGAGGACAGTGCAGGGATGCTTCACTGGCCATTTCTGGGGTGATGAGCATCTCCCCTTCCTCCCCAGCTGCCAGACCCCCGTCTCCTTCGCTTTGTGTTTCTGTGGCGGGTTTAGGATTTTGGTACATACAGCATGGCAAGAGCAGCCTGTGAAACACTTGTCTAATTTAGGTAAAATGAGTGGAAAATAACATTTCCCAAGTGGGTTGGAGGAAGGCACCTGATTTATACCTCCAACGCCTGCTGTGATGACTGCGCGGGGTATTCTTAGCCCCGCCGAGGAAGGACCGCTTCTGCCGCTTGTCAGCAGCAACCGTCCCGCTGCCAAGTATTTATGGAAAGTTTCAGGGAGCCTGTTGCCATTTCCAAGTGGAGTTGCTGTTGTTCTTGCAGCCTGTGACTTTTGGGAGCTGCCAGCCCTGTGAAGCTGTGGCTCCCGCCTGGGCGAGCTCCTGGCGCATCCTGGGGCTTTGCTGCTGATCCCTTTGCCTATTCTTAGCTCCTGGGGTTATTTGTAGTGATGGTGACTCAGAAAACTAATTATTGTGTCGAGGTTTCTGAAGGGGGAAAAAAAAATAACTTGATGCATTACAGTTTCCTTACTCCTACTTTAACTTTTAATGTTTAATACCCTCTGGCTACTTTTAAAAGGCTGTTGGAATTTCTGTGAGGATTCTGATAAACTTCATTCATTAAGGAATTCAGCTGTCCTCAAGTGAGTGTCACCTGTGTGCTGTCCCCTCGTGCTGTCAGTGGCCTGGGGTGGTGTTGACATGCCAAGTAAGGGGCCTTGTGGAAGCCTGGCAAGGTGGCAGCTGCCCTGTGGTGGTGACCCCGGCTCTGGCAGGGGACAGGGGATGGGTGTGCGGTTTCTGGGGCAGCTCAGCCTCAAGGACGTGGTGCATGGGAAGTCCTCTCGTGCCCCAGTGCTAGCCATATCTCCTCCATAGACGCTGGACATCTGGCACATACGAGTGCACTGGTGGGAGAAGGCACCGGAGCTCTGACCAGCCCTGGTCACTGGAGGGGCAAAGAAGCCACCTCCGGGCCCAAACTGCTTCTGTGGGCACTTTCTCTGCCTGGTGACAAGGCACTACTTGGGCAGCAATGACTTAAATCCCCTGACAGGGACACATTCAGGTCCCTCCTGTGCCACAGTTCCCATGAGGCTGACAGCCCCAGTTCCCCTGGTGTAAATGGGGCAAACTTTTGCCACAGGGAAAGCGGAGGCTTTCCAAAAACCTGGAGAAGCTTTGGAGCTTGATCTGCCAATGGCTGTGGGCCATCCCAGCTAGAGAAGGGCTTGGTGGAAACTGCAGGGACTGAGGTGACATGTGGCCATCTTGCTATCTGGGTGCTGTTGGTAGCAGCCAGCCAAGGAGCCTTTTGCCTTGTGAAGGCCTGAGAAAGTCACCCTCAACCCTCTGTGATGGTGATACTGAGGAGCTGATGTTCTTGGTGGCTTGCAGGGAGGGTCTGGAGTGACTCAGAGATGATGCACTGACCACATTGGCCAGGAGCTGCTCCCTTCTAGGGTGGACAGGCTCACAGAATGCTTGGGTTAGAACGGACCTTCAAAGACCACCCTGTCCAACCCCCCTGCTGTGGACAGGGACATCTTCCACTGGACCAGGTTGCTCAAAGCCCCATCCAACCTGACCTTGAACACCTCCAGTGATGGGGCAGCCACAGCTTCTCTGGGCAACCTGGGCCAGGGGCTCACCACCCTCATCGTAAAACTTTCCTTTTTCTTCCTTATATTCAATCTAACCCTACCTTCTTTCAGTTTAAAACTGTTGCCCCTTGTCCTGTCACTGCAGGTCTTGGTAAAAAATCTCTCTCTATCTTTCTTATAAGCCTCTTTTATATAGTGAAAGGATGCTACGAGGTCTCTCCAGAACCTTCTCTTCTCCAGGCTGAACACCCCCAAGTCTCTCAGCCTGTCCTCACAGCAGAGGGGCTCCAGCCTCACAGTGTCTTCGTGGCCTCCTCTGGCCCCACTCCAACAGGTCCATGTCCTTCTGCTGTTGGTGCCCCAGAGCTGGAGGCAGCACTGCAGGGGGGTCTCCCCAGAGCGGAGCAGAGGGGCAGAATCCCCCCTCGCCCCTCACCTTGCCGTGCTGGCCACGCTGCTGGGGATGCAGCCCAGGATGCGGGGGGGCTTTCTGGACTGTGAGCACATGTTGCCGGCTCACATCCAATTTGCCACCCACCAGTATCCGCAAGTTCTTCTCAGTGGGGCTGCTCTCAACCATCCATCCCCCAGTCTGTGCTGGTACCGGGGGTTGCCCCAACCCCAGGTGCAGGACCCTGCACTTGGCCTGGTCAAACTTTGAGATTCACATGAGCCCACTTCTCCAGCCTGCCAAGGTCCCTCTGGATGGCATCCCATCCCTCTGGTCTGTCACTGCACCACTCAGCTCAGTGTCATCTGCAAACTTGCTGAAGGTGCATCTAGGAGATAAAGAGCCTGATCCTGCCTCTTTAGCCCAGCGTTGCTGGGGTTTTCAGAGCAGCCAGGGTAAAGTGAGGGTGAGGATTAAAGCTCATTTTGGTCCTTGCTTGCCAGGGTCTAGCTCCTGTCTCCACCCTGCAGGTTTGATCCTGAAGGCTTTGCCAGCTGTGCTCCCCTGCAGCTCCCTGAGTGCCACTGCAGACAGCCCTGGCACGGCTGCTCCGACTCTCAGGAAGGCTTCACTCTCTTCCCTGGAGGCTTGTCTGATCACCCTGTCTGTCCCTCTGCCCACCTCCTGCTCCGGCCAGCACAGGCAGCCAAGGCAGAGTCTGGCCAAGCAGCCCCCGGCAACCGTTCTGAGAGGATCCCAGCACAGCACCTGGGCTTTGCTGGCTCGATCCACGCTGCCACGAGCCCATGGTGATAGCCAGTGACTTATTTAGATGCTTTGGGGAATGATCCTTTAAAATGATCCATCTCAACTTTTGCTTTTGGGGGAGCTTTGAACTCTTTCCTGCTGTGCCCAGAGTTATCACAGCTGCCTGCGAGCCCCCATCCCCCTTGTCCAAGCCCTCCCGGTGGGTTTGCTGTGGAGCAGGATGGCCCCTGACAGCCTGTTATCATGGGGTTGGCTGTGCCTGATGGGAGGGTGTTTATCCCAGGGCCTTTAATGATAGAGATAAGGAAAATGAAGTTAAATTTGTGGGAGGGGGCAACTGAAACAAATAGTGTCTGATGTGTCTTCTGTCTTTAGGAAAGGAAAGTTACCTTTGGGTTAGGGTGGGCACCTGTGGAGTCCAGACACTTCAGCTCCTGACTTTCCCATTGATACACTCGCTGATTTTTTGGGGACTAGTCTCTAAGCGGGTGCCGGGGGGATGAACGCTGCTCCCAGGGGGATGGAGGAGGAGATCAGCTTTGCTACTGTCCAGTGAAAGCTGCTGTGAAATTTTAGTATAATAAAAATACAAGGTTTTCTGCTCTGTTTTGACTGTCTAATTTATTATTTGGCTTTGACCTCGCTCGAGAATGAACTCCTTGCTGGGGGCTCTCCGGGCCAAGCCCGCAGAGTGGAGGGGAGCACTGCGGTGCCATCCAGGCGAGGAGCTTCAGCAGGGCTGTGCGTGCCGAGTCAGCCTGCAGGCCAGCAGCAAGCTCGTTCTGGGCTGCCTTTGCTGAGGCAATGGGGAAAATCTCTGCCTGCATCAGACCTTGGCCTGTGGTAGCTGCTTGGGTGCATTTCTGGGTGACCTCCCCCTTGCAGCCGGACTGGGGCTGCTGGCCTCCCCCTGTCCCCCATGTACCAGCTCTTGTCCCCAGCTCTGTTGTTGTGTGGCATGTACATCTGTGGGCTCGGGGCACAGCACAGGGGACCCTACTGTCCCAATCCCCCTTCAGCCCTGGTGTGTCACCCTGGGGAGCTGCACGGTCACGCTGGAGTCAGCTTTGGCTCAGCACTTCTGCTGGCCTGGGAATGCCGCAGGCAGAGCTGCCCGAGCTCAAAAAGCTCAGGAACCCATTCCTAGCCTTGCATTGGGCAAGGGCATGGTGGCCTCGGGGGACCGTGTCTGCCACGGGTTGCTGGGTGTGACCTGCCCCTCTCCTCCTGCCTGGGGAAGATTAAACACCAGGAAGACATCACCAGCAAGTACCTGGGAGCAACAGGGTTTCTGCCATAATTAGATATTTAATAAATTTATTTAAAAAAAAATATAATATTAAAAGATATTTACTAAAGAGGCAAGTGCTCCAGGCAGATGCCAGATTTCAGGTTGCAGGCAGGGAGAACTGGTGTGTAATAGAGCTGTGGCTCTGTACTGCAGCCTTCAGGGCTGTCCTGGGTGCCCTGTGCCAGCCTAGCCCCAAGGATGGGTGCACATGTTGGTCCCATGGGAAGGAAATCCCCACTATGCTCGGCACGGAGCACACAGGAGAGCCCCATGGACCAGTTTTTATCCATTGCCCAGCTGGATATCAGCCCCTCTTCATGTTGTTTCCCCAACATATTCTTACGTGTTAATACTCCAGGGAAGAGGGGTATCTGGATCATTTAATCACCAGCGCACCAGAGGATAATGTAGCTTTGCTACGGCCGTGGTGGTGATGGGGGGCTGGGAGGTGAGAGCTGCCTTAGCTGAGCCTGCCACTCTCGCTGCATTCAGAGGAAACAACTCTGTCATGTCTCTGTGCCCCAAACCCCTCCACTCGGTGCTTCCAGGGGAAGCCAGGAACCCTCTTAGGGCACAGAATGGGAAATCCTCTCTGACCTCTGATTCACCATGGTGAGAGGCTCTGTGAGTCTCAGCCACATCTGTTTTGAATGCGCTGTCCCAGCCGGGACCCAGCTTGTTTAGCTGCAGCCTCTCCCCCCGGATGGATCTGGTGCAGGGTGTGAGTGGAAGGGATGAACCACAGCGGTGGGGGGCTGCCACCCCGCGGGCAGTGAGAAGCCCACAGTGCTGGACTCCCAAAGATGTGAGTCTGGAGCTGGGCATGGTTGGAGCCGCGTGGGGGCACCTCTGGGGCAACCGAAGTCAGCTGGGACTTGAGACCTGCTCAAGGGGACAAATAGTGTCACGCTGCTGCCCGGCTATGCCAGCGAGGGAGAGCTGGGTGTTGCAGGGCTGCTTCATGCTCTGGAACTCCCTTCTGCATCCGGGGGCAGCAGAGATCAGGATGAGCCCCCAAAGCTCAGGGGATCCCACCCATGGGGAAAGGCTCCCCTTGATTTTTCATTTTCTGCCTTGTGGAGCAGGTGTTGTACCTCACGAGGCACTTAAAAGAAGGCAAAAGGCACGGTGATCCCACAACAGATAAATACAAGCATTCCTGAGCCCCAGAATCACAGCAAGCACCCAGGCCAGCCGCCTTTCCCAGCAGTGCTGAGGCTGGAGAGGCTGTTTTGTTGTTGGGGGGGATTTGGGCTAGAATTGGAGCTGTTGGAGAGCTGCCACAGATGCATTGTGCCTCCCTGTACCCTTCCCATTCCATGTTGTCCAGAGCAGATGGGGCTTCACCAGGATCCAGGATCACTTAGAGGCTCTACACCACCTTGGTTGACAGAGCCATGAACTGGGGGTTTGCCCTCTAAATGCACCCACGGCAATGTGCCAAGCAAGGCAGCACACAGCTGTCCCCTCTCCCCACATCTGGCTCTTGATGACATTTTAATGCCCTTTAATATCTCTGGACCAAAAAGCATTTTCTCTGCACAAATAACACTCTGCACCTTGTGACTGCCATCTGTCTGCGCCTCTCCAAGAGCTTTGCAGTCATTAATAAAATTAGTCAGTCCGAACCTCTCCCTGAGCTGAGGGGAATCTGTTTCCCCGGGCTGAAACAGGGATGAGTGTAGATGAAACTCGCCCAGGGCTGGGATAACGCCGTCCTTGCCCTGCCCTGCTGTGAGGGGTCGGTGTGCTCACTGCCGCTCGCTCCTGCATGCTGATACCTGAGCACTTGGGACTGAGACACAGCCCATAGCCAAGCGCTTTGTCCCATGTCTCCTTGTAGGGTCCTTGTAAAAGAGCAGTGATGACACATGTGACAGTGGCATCTTTTGGGGCTGGAGGGTGGCAATAAAAGGCAGCTGCATCAGAAGAGCATCCCTGCAGATACACACATACAGCGACAATAGCAGTAATGACTTTAAAAATCAAACCCACCTCAAGGAGGTGCCGGCTCAGGCAGGGCTTGAGCAAAAGCTAGCAAGGGCTTCTTGGAGGAGCTCGAGGAGGGGAGAGCGGCCGCACTGGCATGGCTGATAGTGGGCTGGTGGTGGGTTTATGCTCGTGCCATCAGTCCTCAGATAGTCCAGCAGCATCTTTTGCCCTGCAAAAGCTTAGTGCCACCATCCACTCTCAGTGCCCATTCAGTGACAGGGGAGGCAGGTCCCAGCCTGACCGTGTTTGGCTCTGCCCCTGCCATCTCCGGTGGATGGGTCCCCTGGGACACACCGCCCATCAGGAAGGGGACAGGCTTGGTGCTGGTTGGGGCACCCAGCCCTTCTCTGTTGCTTTCAGACGTGGTGCATGATGTCCTTGGAGATGCCAGCAGCTGAGACAGCCCATGGCACAAATCAGTGCCAGAGCCACCTTTTCACTGTCCCCTTCAGCCCGTCTGAGCCCCCCGGGATGCGGGAGGGCCACACTGCCCACCAGTCCAAATGCATTATTCCTTTTCTTTCCCTTTTACAGGCCTTTGCACTGAAGCCAAGTGAAGAACCTCAGAATTGCACTACACACCATTTAACTCAGCTACAATTTCACTAGCAGCAAAGCATCTCTGTCACCACTGAGACCTCTGAGGGCTGTTTTTATCCCTCCCTGCCCATCGCTCCCATCTCCTTGCCTGGAAGCCGGTGCTCAGCAGTAGCTCTAACTCACTGTCCATCCCACTGGACTGCTCCCCACCATGTTTCAGCGTCTCACCAGCCTCTTTTTCAGCGACAACAACCCGCTGGAAGGCCTGGAAGAGCCCAAACCCTTTGTCGAGGAGGAGGAGGAGGAGGATGGCTGGCTCGTAATTGATCTTGCAGGTGAGAAAAGCAGGGGGACTCTTTTCCCACAGCCTCTGCTACACCTTGTCTCTCTGGAGCTGGGCAAACCCCTTGAGATGACAGCAGATGAGCTTCCCCCACATGTGATCAGCTCTGTCCTTCATCCCTGGTCCCCCCCGCCCTGCCCATGGTGCCCAGCGCTGTGGTCACTGCAGCAGCCCCTGACCTGCTCCCCCTTTTTCCCTTCCCTTTCCTCTCCCAATGGTGGTTCCTGACTGTCCGCCAGTATGGGAGCAACAGCAGCATCTTCCCTGGCTGGGGCTGCTCCTGCCTGGGAGCCTCCAGGTGCCTCTGTGCCAGGTGGGACCCTGGCACAGCACCAGCCTGGGGAGGTCACCCAGGGTTTCGATGTGATCCTGCCCGCTGGGGTCTCGGTGGGCTGGGGGATTCCAACTCCCGTGGGCTATCTGCCTGCGAGATCCCTGTGCCTGTGAGCAGGCAGTGCCGTGGCCTTGGTTAAGCTGTGCCTGGGGCAGCAATTTGCCAGGAGTGACCGGGCTCAGCCACTCTCCTGCTGAGAGCAAGCCAGGAGCCCATTCTCCTGGGGGAAACTCCAGTCCTCGGGTGCTGGTGGGGGGCCAGGGTTTTCTCCATGCCAGGGCAGGCATCAGCGGTGCCTGCCTGTCCCAGCTGGGGTCGTGCCACTGGTGAACTGGCCATGTTTGGGTCGATCTGTCTGTGTTTGGGTCATTTGAGTCCATCAGGGGAGCAAATCTCAACTCCAAAGGGTTTATCTTCCCAAATCATTCCCAGTGCCCATGCCAACAGCACTCAGACAAGGGATGTTTGGCACAAGGTCCTCGTTCCTAGGGATGGTGACAACCATCCGGAGCCCTGTTGGACACCAACCAGGCGGATCAAATTCCTTGTGTACTGAGAGCTTCTCCAGCTCCATTAGGAGCTTGGCGTTTCTGTTGTAGGGTTGATGACTCAACCAATTGCAATGATAATTTTATGACCTTTTGCTTACAAGTTGAGCAGCGAACTTAGACAAACAAGCCTGCCCCTGCAGGAGCTCCTCCAGGGCCACGGTCTGCTTTTGCAGCCTCTGGTTAGTTGTGGTGCCCCAGCCCAGGGGACCACAAATGTATCCTGCAGGTTTAGGAGGAGGGTTTCGTCCTCCCTTTTGCAGGCATCTGTTCTCCAAGCAGATGCTCTCTGTCTGTCCCCCGTGCACTGAGCAGAGCTCATTTTCATTATGCAAGTTGTTTGTTAGGGATTTTCCCCCCTGCAGCGAGCTGGAGAGGGGACTGGAGCATGGACAAGCCTGGGATGGGGGACAGGGACAGCCCCGTGCCTGGAGGGAGCACTATGGAGAGCTGGTGGGGGTGGATTGGTGCCGTGGGCACGGGCAGCTGTGGAGGATTCCCTGGGTGACTGTCCCGGGGGGGTCACAGCAGTGACACGGGATAGGGCTGCTTGCAAGGAGGACCCTGGAGCAATGGACACACAGCTGCCACATGTCTGGGCCAGCTGGCAACAGCTGCAGCATGCCCAAAGCATGCCAGAAGGGGCCAGGAGTTTCCCCAGACAGAGAAACACTGTGCTGTGCCCTCATCCCCTGGGGCCGAGACTGCAGCCGGCTCAGCGGGGACCCAGGGATGACTTTGGTACAAAAGGCTCCCATTTTTTTTCCAATCAAGCTGCCAGGCTCTTGGTGCAGAGACAGCTTTTGGCAGTGTGCCTGCCTGGGACCTGCCACCCCACTGCTAATTCCCACTGGCCCTGCCTCTGCTTTTTCCCAGAGCATTCCCCAGCTGGTGAGGGACTGATTTATTTCAGCCCTATTTCTGAGGCTGGAGTTATGCAAAGCACTTTAGAAAATAAACCCACTGGCTCCAGCCCCCATCCTTCACCTTCGAGCCACGACAGCCAGCAAGCATCCCTCCCAGTAGCCGGGCAGCGTAACGAGCCTCCAAATTCATTCCCTCTCAGCCAGGTCTTTGATGCACGTGTTGCAAAATGCACCCGAATCCACCAGATCTCCCATGAGCGTTTCAGATGCCTCTCTCGCCCCATCACCCAGCCTGGCTCTGCTCAGCACCCAGGGAGGGAACAAAGAGCATTTCCTGGTGCTTAGTGATATGGCTGCAAGTCACCCAGGGATTTAGGGATCCTGAAATATTCCTTGTGACATTAAACCCCACCTTCGCAAAGGATGGGTACAGGTAGCCATGGACAGCTAGGGCAGGGTTCAGCCACGCTGTGTCCTCTGCTCCCGGTGCCCACAGCCCCGCTGTTGCGGGAGTGCTGCGGGACCAGGAATGCTCCAGCCAGGCTCAATGGCTGTCTCCAGCCAGGCTCAATGGCTGTCTCCAGCCTGGCTCAATGGCTGTCTCCAGCCCGGAATGTCAACAACTATTAATAGCTTGATATTCACTGACCTGAAGAAAGACACTCTCATATTCACAAGGCTAATTGTGGCCTGCTCTAAGCTTCGGGCTGGGGCATCACCCGTGGTAGGAGCTGGGGACATGCCGGGGGGCGAATGCCAGCCCCATGCTTCCTGCGCTATATTTCTTCACCGTAAGAACACGCTCACCTCTGATTTCTCCTGCAACCTCACACAGCCTCAGGGTCACAAATGTCCATATGGATACTGCACTGCATCCCCACCCCGTGAGGCCAGTTCCCTTGAATCCCCCTGATGAGGCTGGGAACTGGTCTGGGTATCCTGATGAGCCCAACATCAGGTGCAGGCTCCCTTCCCATAACACAACTAGTAATTCCGAGCGCAGGCAGCCCAGAAAAGCAGAAGCCCAAGTGCTTTTGCCAGGCAGCGGTGAGGAAAGGAAGGTGAGGAAGGCTGGGGTGTCTGAGGGGGATGGGGGGCAGCTCCTGGATCAACCACCCAAAATTTGGCCTCTAATGGACTGAAGCTGAAGGTGTGGCAAAAACCTTTGCTGAAGAATTTAGTCCCCTGATTCCTTCCAGAAAAAAGGTGTGAATTGTTATTTTCCTCTGTGTGTGTGTGTGCTTGGTTTCAATGTTTGCGAAGTGCTGTGTGGTGTTTGCAAGTGTAGGTGGGCTGATGTTCCTCCGGCATGGCTCAGGTGCCCTAAAAACAGGCAAAAGCAGTATTTTTTGCCAGCTGAATTTCTTCCTTCTTTTTGAGAAGGGAAAAAAAAAATTGCTGTGCTAAAACCTTGCTGGTTTCCCCCACTTTTTGGTTAAACTGCCTAACCAGAACCATTTCCATTGCTTGTTGGTTTTGCAAAGCTGGACTCGGCAGCCGCCCCGGTGTGGAGGGTGCTGGTGTGGGGTGTGGGGCACTGCTGGCGTCTCCCTCCCCACGAGGTCCCGTCAACACCGGGCTCATCTCTAGCGGTGGTGATGGCAGTGGGGTGTCTCTTGCACTAACAATGCCCCTTTCTCTCCCCCCTCCCCTCCCCACTGTACATGGTATGTGTGTGTGTCCCCGCTGCGCCCCGCATGGCTCTGCACCCCCGCCACCCCCAGGCAGCCGTGCCTGCCCTGGCGCAGCCCGGCGAGTGGGTGCTGGTGGTACCGGGTGCTCGGTGCGATCCCGCCTGACACCCCCTGGTCCGCCACTGCCGCCGGCTGCTTCCCCGGCTCCAGCCGGTCCCTGCTTGATGGACGAGAGTTGGTTTGTCACCCCTCCCCCCTGTTTTACTGCAGAGGGGCCCGGCCCCGATGGCGTGGGGAGCAGCCCCATGGAGGACCTGCTCATCGAGCACCCCAGCATGTCTGTCTACGTCACCAGCACCCTCGAGGTGGACGGGGAGGGCCCTGAGGACGATGCTGCCGGGTGAGTGTGGCTTGGAGGTGCTCTCTGGAGGCTGCCAGCCCCAGCACCCGCTGGGGGACCAGGGTGGATGGTTAGTCCTGGTGTCCCAGATCACCATATACTCCTGGGAGTGTTTCGCCCACGCTGCCCAGAGATGGAGTGGGGCTGTGGGAGACCTCAGCGTCCCCACATCCCACCTCAGGGAGCACCCTGCACACCTGGCAGGTTGCCTCGGCCGGTGCTGTGCAAGGTTGGCAGCCTCTGTGTCCCGAAATACTCTGCTAAGGGGATCTCAATGCCATGTTGAGATGGCCATGGGTGCATCATTATGAGCTTGCTGCTGGGCGGCGGTGGGAGACAGCTGCATCCCTCTACCCTGTCCCAAGCAGAGTCTCTTGGCAATACTGCCTGTCATTCCACTGCCCATCCAGGGGGTTTTGCCAGGCTGGGCTTAAACACAGGGTTTTGCAGAGGTATGGCACAAGCAAAGCAAATCCAACAGGACAAGGTGGCCTTTGGGCACAGTGGTCCCCACAGGACCCCTGGCTCTCCCAGGCAGGAGGATGCTACAGCCTCCCCAATCCCCCTCCTGGCCCAGCACTGGGGTGCCCACAGCCACAGGGGAGCGGGACACCACCAGCCATGGATGTAGACATTTCTCCCTGCCTCAAGGTCCAGCTTAGGGGGGAGGACTAAAGTTAAACAGAAATGACCCAAATCTCCCCACTGCTCTCTACTCCGCCAAGGAGCTGTGGGCTGGACCTCCCCTACCATCATTCCCGGGGCCACAGCCTTGCTGCAACCCCTGGGGAGCTCTGCCCTCTCCCATGGCTGTCCTTGCAGCCCCACGGCACCAGGAAAGCCCTGATCATGCCCACACTCAGCCCTGCTGCTGCTGGCCAACCCCCAGGTCCCATTGTGCCGTGGGGTCCCTGCTGTCCCACAGTCCCAGCCCTCCAGCATCTCCACTGGGAGCTCCTCACCCCGTCAGGGAAGGAGGAAGAATTTGAGGTGAACCTCCACCTGGGCTAGGGGACACCATTCCTCCAGGACTTCTGTTTGCAAAGTCTCCCTGAGAGCCACAGCTTGATCTCAAGAGCTTCAGAGGAACCTCAGCACTGCAGGGTGCAGAAAGGGGGCCAAAGGGAGCTAGGAATGGGCCAGAACACTAAATGGGTCACAAGCAGGATGGAAATGGGGCTGGGCTTGGCTTTCCTCTGCTGCGCTCAAGGGGCTTAGTCGCTGTGGGGAAACATGGGGACACCCTGTTCCTGGTGGTGCCTGGATTTATCCCGGGTGTGCTAGAGCCCGCCTGTGCTGGGTCCATCCTTGAGCACAGTGTGATGGGGAGGGGGTTGGAGACCACGGTCCCCTTCTTGCTGGGGTGGGGGAGGGCCGGGTGTTGGCAGCTGCTGACGGCCCCTTTCTCTGCAGGGAGGTGCCAGAGCCCCGGCTGGACCGGCATGTGCCGCACCACAGCAGGTCCCTCTCGGTGAAGGCCGCCATTTTGGAGAAGGTTGGTCAGGTGCGGCGGGTACAGCGGGCCAAGCAGCTGGCGGAGAAGCACCAGCTCAGCCAGAAGGCGCTGCAGCGGCAGAACCGGGCCTGCCAACGCCCACTGCGCCAGGCCAAGCAGTACGCCAGGACCTTCGTCCACCAGCCCTGCCAGCGCCACTGCAACTACTGACCTCGCCGGGACACCCGCGCCGCTGCCCCCCGCCGCCACCCCCGGTGCAGGGAGACCTCACCCCCCCATCCCCGACACCAGCCGCCCCGGGGAACCAACACCGGTGATGCTGGGCTGCGGTTTCATCCACACACCCCCACACACCTGCACCCCTGCCCCCCCACTCCACGTCTTCCTTCCCCCCCACTCCTCGTCTTCCTTCCCCCCCCTCCATGTGTCCTTTCATCCCCAATGCCGGCCAGGCCAGCAACCCCTGGAGTGACCGGCATGAAGGGCCATGCCGCCCCCTCCACCATTGCAGCCATGCCAGCCTTCACACGGGAAATCGGTATTCCCAGTGAAATCACTCGTTTCCAAAATCCACAGCAAAGCCTGTTTGTCGTGACGAGCCTGTGACATCAGTGCCTTTCTTCATGACTCCACGTATAGCCAGGCTGGGATGTCACAAGCAGAGACACCGAGCAGAAGTGAAAAGAGCAACAACGCAACAAGATTTGGGATTTTTAGGAAAATCACAGCAATGACACTAAATAATGCTTCCTCCCTGCAAAACCAGCAAATAACCCCCTCCCTCCTTGATTTCTTAATTATGTTTTTACCGTGCTAAGACAAAAACCCCACTGCCCGTCCCAAAAGGGCTTGTCATGGGGAAGAGCTGGTGGAAATATTCGTGGCAGGGTCAGCCAGGTGGCTCGCGGTGCCTCATGGTGTTTTTTTTAAAGACAACCTTAAAAGCAATCTCAGGAAACAAAGCACCATCCCAGCGCCTCACCAGAGCCCTGAACGGCCGCACCAGGAGGGGGTGGCCAGCGGGAGCAGCACCGTGACTGGTGGTCCCACTGAGCTGCTGGCTGCCTCGTCCGAGCGAGCCCCCTCCTCCTGGAGCCACTCATCTGCCCAAGCCACACCTCTATACATACATATATACATACATGTGTGTATATATTTATGTATATATTTGGAAGAGGCACTGTTTAAGCCAAGGGGCATTGGCTGCCTGATGTTAATCCCTGGGAGGGGAGCGGAGACAGGGACCTGTGCAGCTTCCCCGAGGTGGCAAAAGCATGTCGAAGCTGGTGGTGAAGGGATGCTGAAGACGAGGCCGGAGGGAAGAGGCTGAAGTAAGGGCAGAGATGGACCTGGGAGTGGTTGCAAAGGGACAGGATGGGGCAGGCCTGGTCAGCGGGGCCGGGCAAGGGGATCGCTGCAGTGAAGCTGTAATGGAAACACCTTCTTCCTCACTAAAAATTGCATCCTTTCTCATGAAGGGCCAAATTCCATCATGGGCAACGCTGATTTTTAATGCAAATCCCTCCCCTCCCCATGTCAGACTCATTCTGCCTTTCAAAGGACATGGTCCAGACTTTTCACTGGCTCCAGCACCAGCTGAGGTGGCTCCAAACCCAGCAGAAATTTGCTGTTTCCCCCCCCAGCTCCCTCCCGTTAGAGACTGATTTTGCACTCCGTGCCCTTGGGGAAGATGTGGCCATTGTGTCCTGCTCGCAGCCAACTCACAGCCTGGATTCCCACCCTCTGAGACAAGAAATACCCCAACCACACCCCGAAAAATGATGATTGCACAGGAGTTTCTTCCATTCACCATGTTATATCCCTTAATATCAGTTTGGGACCTAGGTTGAAGGAACTGAGGTAAGCCCAACCTCAGACAGCTGATATTTATTAATTTTTTTAATGAGATTAGAAACAAAACAAACCCTCTTACAAGCACCAGCCCCCAGCTCTGTGCCTGGGAGCCTGGACCGTGGGGGAGCTGGCTGATGATGCTCACCTGCTGCATTTATCTTTCTCTCCGATGATACAGCATTCCCAAAAGCACAGAAAGAATGAAAAAAACAATTTCAAATAGCTCTTTTCAGCCTTTCCCTTTCAATTCTTCCAGGCCAGTTTCTTGTTTCAAGTCCTCCTGAGACCCAGCACCCTCTTCACATGAGTGATGTGATGCCTCCTGCCCCTCTGGCTGTGGCAGCCAGTGCCCGCTGGGGCGGCAGAGATGCTGGGCCGTATTCTGTGCCCGCCACACCGGTTTGGTCCACTGCTTTTTCAGCCTTTCTGGTGAGCACGGTGGCACCGCAGATGGTTTTTCACAGCCAGTGGTTTATTAGCAAAGAGTTACCCCCATCCCTCAGCATTGCCTGCCCCTCCTTAGGCCTCGCCGCCAAACCTAAGGCCATGCTGGAGATCGCTCTATTTCATCTCTGGTGTCTTCTCGGCGAAGAGACCGATGACTCCTTGACTTGAGGGGAACGTTTACATCCTTTGGCTTCCTGGACTTCACATTAAATGCCTTTTTTGCCCCCCCAAAGTGATGCCTGGTATGAACCGGGAGCATGGATGGCATTTGTGGGGATGCTGTCACTGGTGCTTGTGAAGACAAGCAGGCGCTGAGCCTGAGCTCTCAGGTGTCCAGTGGATGTCCGAGGAGATGCTGTTCTTTCCTGTGTCACTGGGTGATGTGCTCTGTGGCCACGGGGCAGTGGCGTTAGAGGAAGCATTTTCTCTGTAGCCCGAATAGACATCAAGAAGTGGACAAGCCAAGCAACGTCCTGCCTCCCAGCCTGTTCTCCATTGCAAATTCTCCTCCTGCACATCTGAGATGCTGACAATCCTTCCAAGCACTCCTGAAATCAGAGGCTGGCTGCAACACTGTCATCCCCTCTGCAGCTCCCAGGGGAAGACAGGCCGGGGGCAGCAAGGCTGGCTGGGAACGGCGTTGCTGGGGCCGATCCTGCCATATCTCGCCTACCAGGCCTTCCCATGCCCACCAATCTGCTTGCAAATGGTACCCCAGTAGGAGAAACCCCTCATCGAAATCCTCCTCATCTGTCATGACCCAGAAACCCTTGGCTGAGCTCCTGGGGCCTCGGCGCAGCCGTGGTTGCCGATGGCCGGCGCCCAGCACCCAGTTCAAATGGCTGATGTTGTTATTCCGTCCTGGTTTTTGGAAGTGAATGCAAACTGTTTTCTTTTCCTTTCTTCTTTCTGTGCCAGTCTGAGACACCTTTCATCACGCTGTGCCCAGCCAGCACAGGACATGAAGCAGAACTATTATCACATTTTATATCAAGAGTATGTTTATAAAGGATTAATAAATTATTAATAATGTTTTCATGAAGAGGTTAATCCAGAGTCCTAGCATCCCACAGGTCAACGGAGCGTGCTTACCACAGCATATATGGGCTCCTGCGACCCCCCCTCTGTTGTTTGCACACTTGCTCATGTATTAACATCTAATAATCACCTATTAACCCCCTGTAAAGCAACTGTCGATCCACCAGTGTGACCAACTCTTCTTATGCTGTGGCAAAGGTGTGTTCAAACTGCGCTTTGCAGAAGCCCTGCGATGCTCCTCTCCTGCCCAACAGTGAGCATAAGACCTGGCCTGATACCAAATCTCCTGCCCAGTGTTGCCAGAGCAAGAAAACCCCTTTACACTGAGGTTATGAATCTCCTCAAATCTTAAAACAAATGAAAGGTGCTTAAAAACTGAGAACTTTTCCTGTCTGTGCACATGTGTGCATGTGTAGATATTTCACAACACAGCATGGGTGTCCAGTAGGTTGTTTTGGGGTGTGGGTTTTAGTTTTTTAGGGAGTTGCTGATATTTTTTTTTCACCCAGTATTTTCAATCTGTGACTAGCTGTGCGATGCTCCCGATGGGAAGGTGAAGCAAACACGGTGCTGGCTGGCAGGGAGGCCCTTGGGCTGGTGTCGTGCTTGAAAGGCTGGAAGGAGTCTTGCTTTCTTTTCTTTACTTGCGTAGGGGGAAAATACAGCATGGACTCAGGGACAAACAAATATGCTGGGGTCTTTAAAAATGTGGTTTTTCCGGGCTTCTCTGTTGAGATGTGGCGTTTGTTTCTGTGTGTGAAGCCTTCAGTTGCACCGTCCTGAAGGATGCTGCAGGGATGTGGCCAAAGCCTTTGGCAGCACATGTCGGTGAGAGGCTGCAGGGTTTGATGCTCCCACGTAGCGACCACACAGAAAGGAGCTGGGGCCACTTGTGGTGAGACCATCCCTGAGCAGTGACCTGCTCTGTGTTTGCCCATGTCCTGAAAATTCACCTTACAGCTGCTAGAATGTGGCTGGTCCCTCCTTGGGCTTGTCTGGAAACAAGCAGGTACGGATTTTAAGTAATGAACCCCCAAGGAAAGGATTTGGGAAGCGAAGTGGAGCTGCGCTTTCTGTGTCAGCCGCAGCTGGCCTGGCTCCCACCGCGGCCCTGGGATCAAAAGGCAGCCAGGATGGGGGAAGCCATCGGCGCAATCACGTGGAGAAATGCTGATGCAGGTGACAGGCAGGTTTGTGGGAGGAAATGTTTGCATTTCTTGCAATGAAAGCATTAAAAAAAAAAAAAAAGCCAGCTTTGCCTGGGCAGCGTGGCAGTGCTGCCGACACGGCTGTGGGGGCTCAGATGGCCCAGCAGCAGCTTCTCAGCCCCACGCTGGCACCACAGCGAGGAGTGGGCATGGCCAGGCAGGCCTGGGGACATGGGGACACTGCAGCACTGCCGGGAGCTTGTGGAGGCAGCAGACCCCTATGGTGGAAAAAAATCCTCTCCACCACTCAAAGTTCCCATTGTGTAGGGGATCTTCTCCGAGCAAGGCATGAGAGATCTGCATCTCAGGTGCCTTCTTTCGGTATGGGGCAGGGCAGCTGGCTCCATAGCAGTGCGATGGGTGAACCCCCCCAAAGCGAGTGGTGAGGCTCCCCCAGCCATCGGGACAAGGCCAGGAGAGGCAGCCCTCCTGGAGAAGTGCTCCCTCTCAAGACGAAAACCAGATCACGCCAGGACACGTCTAAACCCACGTATCCCCATGCGACCCACCTCCTGGGGCAGCTCCCTGCGTGGCTCTGCTTGCTACAAAGGCAGGCCAGCAGCCATGGCACAGGCAGGACACCTCGCCAGCAGCCACGTCAACCACAAAAAAGTCCTTTCACCAAATTTTGTCTCTCATCTGCACTGCAAAGCTGGGGGGAGCTGCCAGGGAAGGTGGGGCAACAGTCCTTGTCACCTGATGCTCTGAAACATGCATTCACAAACGCGCTTTCCAAAAAACTCTGCTGTAAAAGCTCGATCTGGAAGGAAAGAGATTCTTTCTATGGGAGTCAGCGTTTCTTTTTCATCATGGATAACATAAACACATGTCTCATCGCAAAGATCACCGCTGTGGAAATCTTCACTCTTTGTTCAGGCATTTTTCTAATCAATAGATAATTTTACATTTACATCTTATTGGTACCTTTTCCTCTTCCATTCAGTCCTGCTGGGGAGAAAAAAACCCATTAGATGTCTTGTCATACCAGTCAGAATAAAAAAAAAAAAGATTAAAAAAATGGTCCAGTGAAGTTCTAGACTTGAATCCCAGCTTTGCAGTCGCTTCTGTGGAGGATAAATACCAGTTCTGGAGTGCTGCATAAAGTAGAAATTAAATTTCAGATGAATTTATTGAAAAACAAGTGAGTACCCAAAGATGAAACCATATAATAATTAGAAAACAGCCAGCACAAAGTGGTAGGACATCTCAAGTCAAGAAAAATGGTTCTCAGCATTTGCCTATTGCTGCCTGGCAGAAGGCAGTGCCGAGCCTTCCCCGAGTGTCTGGGTTTAAAACAAGAGGCCACCTGCGTCCAGCTGGTGCCATGGTGATTCTCTAGTCAGCGGGGATTGTCAACAGCCATTTCCACAGGTGGCACAGATGTACCTCCAGTTTGCCATGCCTCCTTTGCTGTCTGCACTCAGAAATAGCTGCTGGCGGCGAGGAGGATGTGCCAGTACCCCAGCACCCCCCAAGTCCTCAGAGTTTCCCCCCTGAGTCCTTCTCCACCTCAGGACTGTGTCTGGTGACCTCCTCAGCACAGCTGCTTGCAAGGACCAGAGCCTGAGGACAGCCACCCACCACACTTGCAGCCTCTCCATCCCACCGTCACACCAGTCGGGGACACTGACGTGCGGCTGATCGCCTCGGGGTTTCTCTTCTTCATGGCAGAGCTTTCCGTCTCTGCCCTTTTCTCCCAGCCCTGCTCAGTACAATGGGAAAGTTGTGGATAATTTCCCTGCATCTTCAAGGGCTCAGTCCTCGTCCCACTAATGCGACTAGAGCGACTGTCACGGGTCACATGAATGTGGCCACAGAAGCTGGATGAAGTGGTGGGAGAGGCTCTGCGTGGTTGGCAAGTCCCTCTTTGGGCAAAAGGTGTCCTCAAATCCATCAGAGATGCTGCCTTCTCCCCAGCTTGACTCCAGGACGCTAGTGGTGGTGGAAGCACACATCAGCTGCAGGCTCTGGGCAGCCCACCGCAGCTTGGGCAGGAGGCATCCCCATGGCCACCCGCTTCATGCCATTCATCGATGCATGATCAAACAGCCTTTCTTTTGGCTTCTCATTAACCAAACCCACAACTCTTTCCTTAGAAGGATGAAGATGACAAAGATGAGCAGCTCCATTTAATAACAAAGATGGCTCTTACGCGTAGTCCTTTTTTAAATTCTTTTTTACAGAGAGGTGACACTCAGATGCCCCCCCCCTTACACTCACTCTGAGCTAACACCTCCTGGGCTGGTTGGGGGGGGGGCGGTTGCTTTTCCAGCCCCATACCCAGAGCAGGAGGGATGCTACCGCATGAAAACACTGCCACGAAGCTTCGTCTCTCTTACAGCTAACCACGAAAATCCCGCTGCCTTCCACTCCTATTTTATCACCTGGGGGTGGGAGAAGATTTTATTCCTTGCAAATGGAGGGGAAAACCAGCACAGTAAATTGTAAGTGTAGCTTAAAAATGGGTTGCACAGGGGAGCCCAAAGCTTCTCTGCTCTTCCACGTTCACCTCGCGTATCCACATCAGGGACGCCGGGGGCAGCTGTGCCCAAGTCTCACTGAAATCTTCTCCTCAGCATTGTAGCGACACAATTATGCTTCGGGAAATCTAGGGATGAGGAAACAGCACACGGTGTAACAGTAAAATAGTAAGATTTTTCTCTTGTATCTTAAATATATCCGTACAGAGCCACTGAGCACTGCAATATTTTATTTGTATGTATCAACCTTAGGTATTCTGTTTGTAAAGCTCATTCACGCGCATTATCCATCTCCATGTTGGACTGACTGTATGTGTGCCTTTCACCCTTTTTCATGGTTTGTCATGTTTTTTTAACACAACTGCAGAACTTGAATAAATCAATGAACTGTAGTTAAAAGTCCTATGCAAGAGGTGACTGCGGAGTCAGTTTTCGATATTTCTGTGTTTCTATGTTGTTTTAAAAGTAGATGCTGGGATTTTCAGAGAAGCCTAACAGAATGAATGCCCTAAAAAGCGTTTAGGTTTGGGTTTGTTTTTTTTTTAAGCTAAAAAGCATTTAGTATTTCGGATGCTAAATCTCTTAGGCAGCTTTGAAAAGCTCAGCCTAAACCCCAGTTCCTCACTGGTTTGTGTGTGGAGAATGAGCAGTGGCAGCAGAACGAGCACCAGCGCTTTGCCAGGGTGGACGGCATGTTCGAGAGCTGGTGTTTTCCTTTCAAGAGAAAGGAGAAGAAAGTGCTATTTGGTCGGAAAAGGTTGCCTTAAGCCTTCCCTAAAATGTGTTGGAGAACGTGATGATCCCCGGCCGCCAGCCCTGCACCCCCCCCACCCCGGGCGCTGTGGAGGACCCACGCCATGGAGCAGATGCGCAGGCAGCGGGTCTCTGCCAGCCGCACGCTGCCGAATGCCTTACAACAGTGGGACAACTTCCACACTGGGATGTTGAGAAGAGGGAAAAAAAACATAAGCGCCCCACATTTTTCTACATCACCTATGCTGTAGAACTGCAACCTCATCCAAAACTCGAAGCTAACAAAATACGTCCTTTTTGTGTGTTACATGTTAAATTGGTGTAAGCAAGGTTAGTAGAGAAAGGGTGTCTACTTGTCGTAGGACATCATTGTTTAAACATTTGCCATGTGTCAACAGACTGAAGGACACAATTGCCTGGTATATGTTACGTAGTGTGCCTGTGTGTATGTAACCTGGTTTTGGTTTTTAGGTTGTAATGCTGTCTTTTGACTGAAAAAAAAAATCTAATATAAAGAAAAACCACAAGAAATAATAATTAAAAAAATATATATTTAAACTCTATTTTATGTGTATTCCTCTAAGGCCTGAAAGCAAGCCTGTTTGCAAAAGGGTTGGGGTTTTAAAATAAGCTTTTAAAAGTCAATGCCGTGACTATCAGAGACAAGTCAATAGAAAAAGGTCCCCTTTGAAGAGAAGGACGCACAGGGATGGTACGGGCTGAGTCGTTTGAGGGAATTTTTTTTCCCCTCCCCATTAACAAATATGAAAGCTCAGTAGATGATTGCAAGGGCTAAAGCAGATGCTGATTGCCCAGGGAAAGCCGTCCCACATCAGTCCATCTCTACAGCATCAGCTGTTCCTCCGAGCACACGCACAACAACAGCCTGCTACCTTCTGACCACCCACCTTACACCTGAGAGGCAGAGAGACGCCTCCAAGATGATTAAGAGCTTGGAGCATCCAACTGATGAGGAGAGGCTGAGAGCTGGGACCGCTCTGCCTGGAGGAGGGAAGGCTCTGTGGGATCCCACCCATGTGAGTAGATACCTTATGGGGGAGTACAGAAGAAGGAACCAGACTCTTCTCAGCCCAGGGGCAGGATGAGAGACACAAACTGAAGTAAAAACAGAAAAGAAATTCCACTTAAACATAAGAAAATGCTTTTCTACTGTGAGGGTGGTTGATCACAGGTGCAGGTTGCCCAGTGAGGTTGAGGAGTCTCCGTCCTTGGAGACACCCAAAATGAGAGGGGACATGGCCATGAGCAACGTGCTCTGGGCAGGGGTGGGATGGGGCTTTCCCAGGCCAGCAGTCCCATGGCTGCACTGGCTCCTCCAGCAGAGCAAAGCCAAGGGGTGCTCTGGGTGTCACACCTGCCATTCCCCAGCTGCTGGGAGAAGCACTTCAAGGAACTGTTAGGTTAGATATCGGGCATGAAAAAACAGGTAAGAGTGAGCTCTGATAAAGCTTCTCATGGGAAAACCAAGTCGGCAGTGTGAGACAAAGCACAGGGTCATTTGGGCTGGACCTCAGTTCTTCAGCCCAACCTTCTGCTTGCAACAGGGTAAATACCGAATTCAGACCATGTTGTACATGGCTTTGTCCAGCCAGCTCTTGAAAAATCTCTAGAGAGATCCAGCCACCTCTCTGAGCCCTGCTCCAGGCTCTGCCAGCTGTCCCCAGTGAGAATTCTCTGTTCTATCCAGCCAGAACCTCCCCTCTTTCCATTTATTCTATAGGTGTCCCCTCCTCCCAGCACCCACCTCTGTAAGAGCCTGGCTCCACCTTCTTCTCCAGTACCTGAAAGGGTGATGAAGCCCATCGCCCTCCACCTCTCCTCTTTGACCAGGTGTTCCCAGCCCCTGGCCATCTTGGTGACCCTCTGTTTTGTCCCTTCTATGTTTATCAAGATCTTTGTTGTGTGAGTGTATGGTGGTGGTGGTGAACGAGGTGGTAATACTCCAGATATGGTCTAACAAGTGCCAAGAAGAGGGGAAGGATCACTTCCCTCACCCACTGGCTCCGCTTGTGCCGTGCCCCAGCCCTCCTGGCTGCACTCAGCCAGGCTTTGCTTGCCCTCCTCAAGGGCTCCAAGCGCAGAGCTACTTCCCAGCTGGTCACTGCAAAGTGCATCAGTGGGCACCAGTACAAGGGTCCCTGGCTCCTTCCCAGGTGTAGGCTCTTGCATTTGTCCTTTCCCAAGGTCCATGTCCCTCTAAACAGTGACGCTGTCCACCAGCTCATCTGCTTCCCCCAACGTGGTGTTTTCTACAAACCTGAGCACATCCCCTCTCTTTCCCTACTTTATTGGTACATGGTCATTACCTGTGAAGATGACCTTGCCGTTTTGTGGACTTTCCCAGCTCCTCATTTCCCAAAACATCCCAATGGACCTGACCAGCAATAGCAGAGATGAGGCCAAGCAGAGCATAGGGCACATGCCAGGTCACCTGCACTCGCCCCTCGCGCTTCGGACAGAGTCAGTGGACATCAAAGAGCAAGACCCCAACGGGGCCTTCCCACCCCACCAAAGGCTTCGTCAGGCATGGGGCAACCCTGCCTTGTCCTCAGCACAACTGACGTGGGGAACAAAACCCATTTTGTGAACTGACCAACTGAAAATGAGGGTTAAGAAATGCGACGTGGAGGGTGGAAGTAGTAAAAATGGGCCATTTCAGAAACTGCTTCCTATTGACTGTACTCATGTGTGTGAGTGCATACAGAAATACATGCATATATAAATGTGTACAAGTGGATCTATAATCCTAAAGGAGCAGACACTTTGTGGAAATCAACTACCCCCAGTAAAGTATGAGAAGTGCCAGCCCCTGGGGGGGAGCAGGGGCTGCAGAGCAGAGGGGCTCTCGGGGCTCCTGGGGGGTGGGAGGAGGCAACATTCCCCGACCAGCATCCCACTTCTCCCGTGCAAAAGACACAGAACATCGAAACTCTGACACTGAGGACCGGAGACGTCAGCCTTGCTCAGAGTCTATTACCGTGTGCACAAAGAGGAAATTTCTGTCATTAGAAGAGGTGACAGCTTATATTTCATGACAACTTATATTTAATCAGTCTTTTCATATACATCAATAGATTTTTCAAATTCCGCCAGAAAAGAAAATAGGCAGAAGTATCTCTTTGTGCACCAAGCAACAAGCAATCTGAAAGGACTGGCTTCTCCGCGTTTCACCGCGAGCGCTCCCCGCAACACAGCCACTGACCTACTTTCCGCGGCAGCGCACCCAGAGCAGCCACCACCCACGGCAGCACCCTTGTCCTGATAAACACGCTGCAGGCTACTGCATTTCAGAAAGTCCTCAAACCGTTTAATACGGCATTTTTCTCTGCCATGTTTTCCTGCTGAGAAGCTTTATTTGTGGGGAGTGCCGTCTTCTGGCTCTCCTCACTCTGTCTTCATCCCACAGATCCCCAGGGTGGCCTTGGCGGTTTGTTTCTTGCTTTGCAAGAACAGCTGCATCAGTTAATTCATTTGTGGTTAAACAAATTCCTTTCTAAAGCTCCATATAAGGAGCTTGCAGGCCTAGAGCTCTAAATAATCCCTTCGATCTTCCTGTTTGGAATGATGCTGTTGTTGCTGCTAATAATAATACAACCCAAATTACAGGACAATAACATTTATTTAGAGCATGAGGGATTCCACATTATACAAACCCTTAAATTTATTTTTTTGTTTCACTGGTCCATTTCTACAACAAATACATCAGATCTACTATATAATAAAATTATTTACATTTCCAAACGATATCAGGTTTGTTTATAAACCCTCTTACTGCTATTCACATACAGTACTTAAACAACAGCACAATACATTATTTCAATACCTAAAAATGACAACCCTGTATTCTAATTTGTTTATGAAAAGTGGAAACAAATAAATTTACAATTGTCTTCCCCTCCCCTTCCATTTCATACAAACACGTTAACCTAATATGCTAACCCTGGACTTCGCTTTGTAAATCCAGGGGGTTTTAGAAGAACCCAGTTTTTATATCTATTTATCTGTTTTTTAGAAAAAAATCATTTATTGGGAACAGTATAATATTAAAATGACTTACTGTACAGAATTTTATTTAAAAAAAGAAAAATCACAGCTCAAAATTCCTATTGGTAAATTCACACTCATTTACAAGTTTCATGTTTCCATGCAGTAATTTACTTGGATTTTCTTCTTTTTGACTGCATTGCACTGGCACTCGTCTCTGAAATTAAGAGAAGAAAAAAAGCATGGATACGAAGTCGGTAAGCCATTCCCCAGAGGTGCACAGATTGCCCTTTTATTTTTCTAAAATCACTGGGAGCGGAACCCTGTGCCGAGCAGGATCTCCGCGGAACAGGCCTGGCTCTGCATGAGCCGTCACACCAAGGGACCCTCTGCCCTGACGGCCGCCGCCAGCAGTGACACACACGGAGCTCCCCCGCACTCCTGCACCGACACTACCTCTGAGCCTCGCAAGTCTAACATTTCTGAAGTCCTAATATAACCGCCTTAAAAACAAGAGTCATGTATTTTTAACTCGTTCTTTAACTCGAGTTCCCTACGTGCCACGACTCGCTCCACCACGCGGCAGAAGGAATTCTCCATGAATCGGCAGCACCATGCCGGGCATGGGCTGCAACAACCAGCCCCAAGCGGCGGGGAGATGGTTATAGAAAAACTTCGGAAGATATTTTGGAGCATGTCACGCAAGTTAAGAATCTAGTTGTTTGAGTCCTTGGAAAAGTCAGGTCATCAGAAAACAAGTCTCCTTGGTGTACATTATGATTCTCAGAGAAACAGCTTATGCAGAAAGATACAAAATGTTATTGAGCGCTGCAGCAGAACAAGCGGGAGCGCGCGCAGAAGCCACAGGGAAAGCAGATGACATTTTCAGTGCACTTACCAAGGCACTAAGTTTCCATTTCACAACAAAAAAAAGGAGTAAGGACCAAGGGTATTTGCATCTTTAGATTTTTTTAAAAATACCATTTTAAATGTTGGCAATGTATCTTTGGCTCTTTACAATATTTTCCAAAAGCTGCTAGAGCTGTGTGTATTTTTAGAGTCAAAAGGGAAAAAAATTCCAAGACATCTAAAACTAGAAAAGCAAGGGTACAACTCCACGGCTGTTAAGTGTTGTATTAAAAAAAATTCAACATTTCAAAATTTAACAAACTTGAAACTGCAGTAAACAATGAAACAGCCCTTGCTGGAAAGGCACTCCAAAAAGTGAAAATACTGATACAGTACCAGTTTTTGGAAGTGATGCATCTCAGCAGGTGCAACTGCCTGTCATGGCAGCTCCCTCCGAGCAGCCCAGAGGCTTTTAAGGAGCTCGGTCAGCAGCAGCATTAGCTGTGGCCGTCCCTGCTGTGGCTGCAGTCTCCAGGCTTGGGAGAACGAATGGGGCAGCGGTCAGTGCCTGTTCCCGTCCCCGGTCCCTTGCGAGCATCACCAGCATCTCCAGCACCTCGTGAGCATCACCAGCACCTCCCTCACCTGCTTCTGTCCCAAACCTGCGCCCCGAAGCATGCCCTGTACAGATGGGCGAGGGCTGGCTTTCAGCGTGTCTCTTCTCTCCCAGTTATCCCTCTGCCACCTCCTTCCCAATGCTTAGGAAGGGAATTCCTACACGACCTGGTCAAAGTCCTCTTCTCTTTCCCTGCAGTATTTAAGTTTCTCCTATGTTTCTCCATTTTTATAATGACCTTAACCAGCCTGTCTCAAAAGGTCCCAGCCCCACACTCTCTTTAACGTGAATTAGTGAGTTTCTCAGGCCACAGATAATGTCACTGTAGGTGTCCCGGAGGAGGCCAGGAGCATACAAAACAAATGTGCTTTCTTGAGCTAGGATTCACTAATAAAAATGTAGGACAGAGTAGGCACAAGTGGCAAACCTCGTTAAACTTCTTCAGCTACCTCACTATCCTCCAGCCTGTCCTCTTCCACCAGAGAGCCTTGGTTTGCCCATTTTCCCTACACCTTGGAAGCAGCCACTCACATGTTATAAGTGACCAAAGCTGGGGGATACACAGTAAGCAGGACCTATGTTTTCTAGCAAAACCCTTAGACACTGCAGCAGTTTCAGACACATGTTTTAAAAACAATTATTTTACTTACAGAGGTAAACGAATAATATAGTCAGTACAAAACCCCTAAGCGAGTTCTCGCGTTATTTAAATTTGATGTACTTTCACATTCCCACGTTTTCAGAATTTGACACGCCACTGGTTGTCATCTTTAGATTTATTCATTACAGTATGTGGGGCAGGTCATACCTTTCAGATCCCCTCAAACTCAGGAAAGTATCACCAAATCGGTTTTACATTGGCTTCACATTTTTCAGACTTTTCTTCACAATCATGAAAGATAACTTATTGTTACAATACAGACTTAGATACTTCTGCACAATCCTGCCACAAGAAGTAAATTTAATTAAATTCAGCAGCCACAGAAGTGCAGAACATATAGGTCCCTCCGTGTAATCTTTCAGAGTCATTGCACCATTACGTATAGCTGGAAGTCTTCTCTAAAACTCTTAAAATGCAAATATTCTTACCATCAAATTTTAGTATCTTCAGTATGGAAAATGGTTGCTGAATTCAACTTGACTTCCTTTTATAATAAATTTATATTAATATCTCTGTGTTCTGTATGTTATCTTTAAAATACTGGTCGAATGTTGCCTCTTGATGGTCTCTCTCTACCCTCTTGCACAACTTTCATCCATCAGAATTTTTCTGACCCTTAACCATAAGGAGCTGACAGAATTAGCTTCGGAAACGCAGAACAGCACCATGGACCGTGCACTGCAGTAATGATCGTGCGTGTCACACAAATGCTGCATACTTTGTTAAAGATTGTAACCTGCGCAGAAATAAGGCACGTCAGCAACTGCTACTGCCGTGGGTTAATATCTGTAATTTTAGGATTTCCCGTGTTGTTGGGAGAGCAGCTGAGGCCCCGTGCGCGAGCACACGGCACCCCTCGGCGCCACAGGCAGCGTTCGGAGCTGCCTTAACCACAGCACTTGGCTCCACAAGAGCTGACCGTGCACTTGGGAAGACTTAAGCATTTGTCTGGTGTCTTTCAGGCTTCAGAAAAAAAAAAAAAAAAGTCACTTTTTGACTTGAGTACAGTCCTTTTAATGGCAACACATTTCTGCCAAGAGAATTCAAGTTCAACTAGGCAAGCTGGCTGGACACTATGTTGGTGAGTGCTGCAGAAAACAAGTTCCACAAATTTAACAATGGGAAATTCATACAAGATTTACTGCCGGTGCAGATGTCGGTAAATACTTCAACACCAACCTGTGACTAAATCATTGAAACTGGAGTTAACGGCACATGTTTACAAGCTGTAAAGCACTGTTATGAGCCAGTTACCGAAAGGGTTATTATTTGGGGAAGTAGTTACTTCCTGCCCTCTCCAGAGAAAGGACGGCTGTGCATTTTACCTTTTGCAGTGCTGGATGCAGAGGCTGGTCTGGAGGACCTCTTGCGCTGGCCATTCTCTACAGTTTCCTGTGAAGCGGCAGAATCCTCTGTTCTTGAATTTCTTCTATTTGGAGTTTTAGACTTTTCACAATTCTCTTTTGTCTCATTACTAATAAAGTGGGACAAAATATTTCTGATGAAGTGTAAGAAGAATTATGTTTTTCTATGCAACTCAGACAAGCTGGAGGATGGACCGACACAGGTACCAGTTCCGGATTATTAGCACTGAAGACATGAAATGCTAGAGATACCAGAAGTTTTATCAGATGAAGAATGACCTGAGTAAGCCAGAGTATAGTCCATTTCTATTAAAAATTATCAGAGGATACAGAATTGAGAAGTCCTCAAAGAGAATATTTTCAACATTAGAAGACCAAGAAATTAGATGCATTATAAATTGTCTGCTCTGTTTTCCACAGGTGCCACCATTACTGAAGTCTAGGAAAAGCAAACAAGTTACATTAGAGACTGCTACGATATGGGAATACAGAGTTGAAATTGCAGATGAACAAAAGGAGGAATTATGAGCTCTTCAGTGAGTATGCCAGCTTTTGTTTTCACTAAAAAGGCTCACTCCATTGATCCAAGTGATTTCTTTACATATTAAAAAGCTTAAGGTTTATTTAAAACTTTCTTCAAGCTTTAAAGCTTAAAATTAAACTATTTCTTCTATAACAGAAAGCTTTTTCTGATATAAAAAAATAATTTTAGTGTAGTAGTGTGGAAATCCGTGTTTCTTGCTACTGAGACAATAAATGGAGTGCTACATTTTGTAATTAAAATCCTCTTTTATTTTATCACTCTGAACCCTGTAAACTCATCCTGAGGTTTGGGTGTTTTCTCCTTATTAACGCCAGGCAAGTTCCAATGACTAAGTTTCTGAAGATTAAGCTAAACTTATCTCCTGCAAATTCAAAGGTAAGTAACCAAACAAATTATTCTGCTGATAACGGAAAAGGAGAAAGAAAACTCATTTCATGCCCTTTGGGTGATACTTAGAAGATTTTAGGAAAGGCTGCTTTAATCAGAGAACTGACTGAAAACACACAGAGCAGACCTGTGCGTTACAGAGGTTCCACTACAGTGTCAGTGTTGCAGAGAATCCTGCTTTGAGAGGAAAAACTACTACAAATACTTGTAGTGGTAAGTAACAGCTATCTGAAATAAAACACAGTTTGTCAATGAAAGGAGAGACAAACACTCCCAAGCAAGGAAACACACTGCAGAGGAGAATATGGAAGCACGTGGATTGTCTCAGATGCAAAATGAATATTGAAATCTGTTTCCCTGTAAGTCAGTATTATGGGCAACCTATAAACTGAATCCCCCAAACAGGTCACAAACTGGTCTTCTGCTAAGTAACCTGGGCGGCTGAAACGACAGACATCTACTTAACAGGACTCCTGGAGGTGAGCAAACAGTCAGCATCAGCTGAAGGTCAGTTATTACAGATAATTTTTACAGATTCTAGTGATTAATCCATAGTTTGGATTGTCTCATAGGAACCAACACATCACCCCCTCTCATTTTATAGGAGGAAATCAAGTTGGCCGAAATAAAAATATTTCTAGTGCTTTGTAGGTTGCAAGGTTCCTCTAAGGTTTGTACCATATGGTGTTTAACTCTGGGAGCTCAAAGCTGACCACTGTGAGTATCAGCCATCACTAGACTCACAGTTTGCCTGAAACCTTCCCTTCTTTTCCAGTCTTGCTCAGAAAAGCATCAGTCCAGAAAAATCCAAACAGAAATGCACTTGTGGTAATTTGATGTGCTGAATGAGTCTGGAGAACGGTCACGCAAGGACACTTCATGCGGAGATCTGCTCATCTGCCAAGTGTCGCACCTTCAGCTTTTTGGAAAAATTCTACCCTAAACCCAACTTGTTGTGAAATTTCAGTTTGTCTTTGATACAACTCGAAAGATCCCAATCCAAGTGAAGGTAAATATAGTTAAATACTCAATTCAGAGTCATTCCTCCTCGTGAGAAGGCGTATTGTGTTACCTCCCTTACAAAAGAAGACACTGCCTTTTTTCCCGAAGAACCAATCGAGCGAGTTGCGCCTCTTGCCCTGGCTTTGGGGATCGCTCCACTGATGAGGGAGCATCAAAAGCGCGGCCAGCTGTGCCACCACCGTCACCCAAAAGCCTGACGCAGGTCTGTCATTACAGCTGCCTAGACTAAGTGTTAAGACCCTGATGGGTTTAGACTCTAACAGAAATAGATCTTGGAAACCACGTTTGATCTTTTAATTACTGAATGTCTTAATGGGGACAAGATGAAGTATCTACTTGGCATTCCTATCGGGTTTCAGCAAGGTGTCAACAAGCAAACACAGAGGAAATCGGGATAAAACAGTCATGAAGGCAGAAGAAGAACAAACTTTAGAAAGACCTACTTTCAGAAAACAAAAACTCACATGACAGCTAAGCTTGACATGGTTTTGGGGGTTTTAGTTTTGATTTGTTTTCAGAAAATAATGAACAGTGGAACCATCAAGACCCTTCCAGGATGTGAAACACTCAGGCCTGAAGGGATAAGAGGAAACATTCCCAAAGCATGAAGACAGACATGGGAAAAAGTTACTGTACATTCTGCATTTCAGCAATGTTTTGAAACATTCAACTATCCCAACTTCTTAGCAGAACAGAAAGGGAATGGTCAAGAAAATGAAAAGCAGTAGCAGAAGTTGTGCAGTTGAAGCAAAGAGAAAGGGACTTCCTCCCATGAAAGCTTTATCTATTCTACACAAACTATCTCCTTACCTTTGACCAGCAACTACTGGAGCATTTGTTTCAAGTTCTACAAGAGAAAAACATAATTTTTAAGTCTGCTGTAGAAGTACGTACCCGCTGACAAGGCACGACTATTTCGCATTTTTCTCATTATGCATTAGGTCTGAAGAATAAATTTCTCTCATCTATCGTTACTCGCAAAGCAAAGCACGCTGACTATCAAAGCACCACATCAGCCAAGTGCTCTTCCTGATTACGGCCTGCATCAGCTACAACAGAGAAAAGTTAAAAGGAACCCTGCAGAAGAATACCATAGAGAAGGTTCCCAACTGTAGCCCTTGTCCTCTCCCTTTTAAAACTTTCATTTTAGACAGTTTATTCCTTCTAAACCATCTAGCGTTTGTTAGTTTTAAACCTTAAAAATATGAATCTGGGTATGCATGTAAAATTTTGCTTTAACCCAACCACCTCTCCCAGCAATATCTTCTAATGCAAAGGAAGACAATTTTCTGAAGCCCAATTATACTTCCACTGAATTGGAAAAAGTCTCTCGGGAGATGATGTAAAGGGAAGTCTGAGCTGCTGCCTTTGTCTCCCTCTCTCCTGGTGATTTTATACATACAGATCAGCTTTCCTTTTGAGTCTTCACCATAATAAACAGCTCTCCTTTTCACCATGGAAGATTTCTAATCTTTTTACTGTCCATCTTTTCATTCTCCCCATATCCACCAGATCCTTTGTTGAGAGGGAGTAGCTACACCTAAACCCAGCATCTCTCGTGAAAAACTGCCACTGGGTTAGGGATTACCATTACTGTGCGACGTCTGAACTCGTTGTCACCTCGACTCTCACTCCCTCTCATAGCGTACCCCCTCTCGCCACTAAACACCCTACCATCTTGGGGACAGCGGTGCACAAAACTGTGGCTTTAAGATCAATTTAGTACCCAAACTTTGCCAGAGTGTGCACAAGGAATAAAGGTGTAAAAAAAGTATGAAAACAAGTAATATCTACCCCTTTAAGGTAAATACCCCTTACAATTTGTATTGTTGGAACATCAGACTCTTCAGCATAAGTGTGCATAGCACCGTCTGGGAAAAAGAGATGTCTTGGTAATAAAACAGCTTAAGTAACACAAGGAAAGAGTTGCTTTTCTTCCTACCCAAAATTTGAACAGGGGGAATATCGAATACTAGAAATCAATAACGTTGGTGCTTTTTCCCTCAGCAGGAAGTCCCTAATGCAGCCACATCAGCCCTGGGGCAATGACTCAGATGTAGAGTGAGAGGGGGCAGGAACATCTTTGTTTAAGTGGAAGTTTAAAGAAAGCAATTCCATACAATCTTTACTTTCTGAAAGCTTTACTTCTAATCATAGTTAGAGATGGCAAATTGATGGAGAGTGGCACTTCCCATGTGCAAGTCCACATCTACCCATCTTCCCTACTCATTTTGGGAATTACTTTTTGGAAACACCACAGAACCAGCGGTGAAAGCCATGATAATAGATGGCAATAACAAAAAGTCATCTGCCAGGGCTCCATCCCTGAAACACTGTCGAGGGTTCATTAAAAGCTGGACAGAAAAAAAAGGATTACAACTCTAAAAATCACATTCCCAGCATGGCTTTTGAAAATATTTTCAGAAGTGTCCTGTATAAAAGAAAAACTCCTGTTCGCCCTTAAGAAAACTTCAAAACTCAAACACAACATATCATTACAAATCCAGTCCTTCCAGCTTATGACCGAGTATCTAAAAACTGCCTCAGTGATTTTTTAATTCATTTTACTTGATCCCATACTGAATCTCCAATAAGGCTTTGGAGACTTCTAAAGCACAACGTATCTAACAAAGAAAAGTAATCTCAAAAGCACAAATAATAAAAAAGAAAAACAATCCCCAAGCTATCAAGCACATTAGTGACCATTAAATATGCATTAAAATAAATGCCTTTTCAGTTACAAACATAAAGAGTTTAGTTCACCTATATTCTGCTTTTCCAAAGTGAGATTTACCTGTTCTTTGAACAGTACTTTCTGATGTAGCAACTGAACTTTTTTTCTGTGTTAAATGTTGAGAGGATGCTAGAATAAAAGTAGAGGGAAAAAGCATTATTTTCAAAGGAAGTCACAAGAATTTTCTGTTGTGCGATCGGGCTGCTTTTACAAAATGCTGTATCTTCCAGTTTACCGTGTTTTTTAATTTACAGATGCAATTTTTTTAACCCACCCTCTATCTTCCCCCCACCACACACCAGTTTAAAAAAAAAATTTGGCAAAACTATACCAAGCAAGTTTTCTCAAACTAGAAGAAGTGGCGAAACCACTATATCATAAACCACATTTTTAAAGGTAACAGCTTTTCTCCAGACTGAGAAATTAAAGAAAGTCCTAGAAATTAAAGAGTTTAGTCTCTCTCAGGTTAATGCTCATTTCAAGAGAAGTTCTGGGGAAAAATAGCATCTTTGTTAATAAATCAATGCTCTCACTCTTTCAATTAAATCTCAAGAGTGCAAAATATGCTCCACAGGCTCCCTTGAAGTCCTTTGGCAACATGATCATGTGACTTCACATTTCTTAGGTTGCCAAGTTAAAAAATGAGATGGAAAAACAATTCTTGTTGGGCTAATGCTTTCTGGTCTTCTCTTATATGTGATAATGAACTTAGGAAGAACATGAAGACAAAAAGTTAAACATTCCTGTTTAAATACAGAATATCCGCTTCCATTTTCCTCCTAACAAACGCGAATTCCTTCTGTGAAGCTCAAAGGAAGCATTTCCATTCTCTAATGGCATGCAGCTCCAACATACACCTAACAGTCACAGGGAAAGTCACTTTCAAGCTGAAGTTCTCAGTTCCACTGACTTCTGTGGATTTTTTTCTTCCACGATTTCATCTTCTGAGTCTAAATTCATGACATAAAGCACAACGGATATTCAGACAGCTTCCTTCAAGAGTGATGCTTTTTTTCCCCACCATTTTCAATAGATTAAAAATGGTATCAAGAAATAGCAGGAATGTCATAAATAAAGTCTGTCAGATCACCAAATCACAGAATGGTTTGGGTTGGAAGGGAGCTTAAAGATCATCTTGTTCCCTGCCATGGGCAGGGACACCTCCCACTAGACCAGATGCTCAAATTAAAATACTAAAGCGAGAAGACAGTTCAGCTGTGAAGGTATTTTATGTTTTTGAATTGGGTGCAGTTCACTTACGAACACTTTTTCAGGTATTTCTCTGAAATGAGCATTTTAATTTTTCCCTAGACATAAGTGGTTTTATGTTTTGATTATTTTTTTTTCTCCTGGAGGTTATTCAGCTATTTCCCTACAGGGTTAAGCTTATTCGAAGAGGGAACTAGTAGAATTAGGATTAACTCAAAATATCATAAATTAAGTCAATACATTGAAATAAGTTATAAACATAAAAAGTCTCCAGCAAGACTGAAGCAGAATACCAGTATATTTACCAGTACAAAAGGCACTTTAAGCATTACTTTTGTCATTACTGACACATTCACTTTTTCTCCCCACTTCTAACAGTTACACAAAGTCACTCCTCTATTATTGCATCAGATGCTTGTGACAAATGCGCCATTTAAGCAGTAAATGTAAGCTGAAATAAAACATCTGAAACGTGAATCTTAGTGAAATGCAAGCCTGTGCATCATTCAGATATTAGAAACAAAAAAGCATGTTGCCAGCCTTGGCTACAGCGTCTAAATTTTATTATGCTCATGGAAAAAAGCCCCTTTGGAAGTTTACAAATGCGATCTCATTCCTTGCCCTTAGGCCGGGTGGCACTGGACTTACCGGCACTTTGTAGCAGTTCCTGATGTGCTCCTGCCTTTTCCTCGGCCACTCCGACCCCGCTCTGCTCGGAGGGCAAACCCCCGAGGCTGCTGCCATTAGTGCTGGGGGCGGCAGGAGTGGGCTCCGGGGCGGTGGGAGTGGGCGCCGCTGGCACCGCACTGGCAGGAGGAGTGCCTGCTGTCACACCTGGGGACACAGAGGCAGGAGCCACAGCTGCAGCACTGACGCTCGAACTGCCAGGCCCAGAAGTGCTCTGTTTTATAAGACTGGGTGCTGGGGGTGTCACAGTTTTATTCTCTGGTTCTGCTGGTGATTGCTCTGTTCCCAAGCTGTTTGGGACCGACGTTTCTACTCCCTGACCTTCTGCTTCTCCATCCAAAGCATACTGCTCTTCCCCTTTCTCAAGGGAGCCAGTGACTTTCTTGCACGCTTTTGTCAGCAAGAGTTGGCCAATCTTGTCTACTTTTCCCTTTCCCTTACTCGATGAAACAGGACTGCGTCTGTTCCCAGATCCTGGACTACTCGTAAGAAGAGGCGAAACAACAGGTCCAGACTGTGTGGCTGTAACAGAGCCCTGGTCACTTGTCCCGGCACTTTGAGAAGAAGTCTCCTCCGGGCTGAAGTCTTTGACTTGCTGAGCAGGGACATGTGAAGGAACACTGGAAGAAGTTGTAGCGGGAGAAGGCAGTTGAACAGGAGGTGCCAAGGGATTAAGAACCAGTGGCCTGCTGGTGGGAATACTAGAAACAGGACTGCTGGATGATGTGCTGGGAGGAGCGGGCCCAGAGGAGAACTTTATATTCTGCGGTATATGCAAAGGACCAACGACCGCGACTGACTGAGGCATTAGACTAGAGTTAGAAGTCATCGAGGCTGCTGGAATCGTACTTGACTGAGAGCCCTTCATAACCTGAATTATTGACGATGAGTTTATAAAAACGGGTGTAATAAACTGTGGCCGGGCGCTAGACTGAGCTGCTGACTGTCCCTCAGAAACCATAACTTTGTTCCCTACGTTGGGCATTGTGACAACAGTTGACACTAATGCAGGTTGCAAGTGAGATGGCAATGGTGCTGATGTATTAGCAGAAGACGTAATAGGGTTTGAAGTTACAAAAACTGTTATCTGGTTGGGGGGTAAAGGACCTGAAACAGAAGAAGAGCTGATGGGCCTCTGCATTACTGGAGGAACACTCTGTGCAACACTTGAGTTTATTTCTCCCAGTTCCTGGTGCCCTGGATTTGAACAAGGCTCATTATTTTGAGGCAAGCTAAGTGAATTAGATGGCTCTTTGCTCGAGGATGAATCCTGCAGTGGAGGAATGACAGCTATCTTCTTTAGCTCCTCACCAGGAGTGACTATCGGTGCCATTTCAAGACCAGTCAGCCCAGGGGGCTTAATGGTTACATTAGGAGCTCCAGAATTATCAAGAAGTTGACTTAAAGAAGTTGGTGCCTCCCTCATAGCTGGAGATACCATGGTTTTACTTTCCTCCAAGACCGGAAGCTTACTGGTGTCTATGGCCTGCCCATCTTTTTTCGACTGTTCTTCTGGAACCAACGTCTTCATTTCTGGAGTAGTAGGGATACCTTTTAGTTCAATGCTGGGCTGCTCTTTGTTACCTTGGACACCTTGTGCACTTGGACACTCGTTATCTTGAGGCAGACTAAGGCTCTCTTTATTGTCTTCAGGAATGCCAGTCACAGCAGGTACAGAAATTGCAGGATTCTGATTACTTAGCATGTTATTATTTTGAAAACTTGTAGTCACAGGTGTTGGCAAAGAAGAGGGACCAGTCATCATATTTCTTTGTAATTCCATGTTCTGCAAGAGAGATGGATTCTGCTGAGTTGTCAATGATAATTTAGCTGCTTTTGAATTCTGTCTGCCAGGACTTGGTGTAGTTTTCCTACTGGATCCAGGACTGGACCTTCGACTATTGCTTGGACTTGCTCTCTTTGTTCCTCCAGTGTTGGTTTGTTTTCCTGAATTAATGACCATGCCTTCCAATTTGTGTGACTGTGGAGCAGCAAAACTAGACTGATTGTTAATTGTGAGATTTGATGGGGCTTGTCCGATGGCCTTCAAAGTAGTTGGATTAAGACCCTGCTGATCAAATCCTCTATTGAGATTAGGCCTGGGAGGTAAAGGAATATTAATTTGGGGAGGGAACAAACCAGCTATAGAAGCATTGAGTCTCTCTGGAGACAAGCTAATTTCTGATGGTTCTGTGCTAGGTGGACGGTTATTAGGAGTCTGAGGATAGTATGGCCTTGGGCTTGCTCTGTTTGGGGTTTTAGGCCTTGAAGTTTGTGATGGGGTGGCAACATTTGGAAAATGGTGTGTAAGAGTGCTAGGCAGAGAATTAGACTGCTGCTGGGGACTTGCACCTTGGGCAGTTGAAAGTGGGGATGGTCCAGGTTTGGGTCCCGTCAGCATTAATTGGTTCTGTGAAACTACTAAATGAGATGTCAAATTATTCTGAGCTCCTGATGCTGGGGGGCCTTCAGCTCCACCTCCTTCTGGAAGGGAGGATACTGATGAAACCTCTCCAAGGGGTGAGCTGGAAGGATTCTGTACATTATCTGAATAAACCATTTTTCTTGCATTATTTCCCAGAGGAGGATTGCCTGGCAAGGAAATTCTTTGTTTATCAGGAGATGGAGGCACTGATCCAGGACCTTGGAGGTTAACCATTACCGACATGTTACCACTCTGCTGCATTGGCATTCGTTGAGCATCTGGATTCAGAGGCCCTCTAGGTGGGTGAACTCCCTGTGGTACAGGAAGCCTGACTGATTTGGGATCCTGCTGCATCATAAGCATCATCATCATCTGCTGCTGCTGCTGCTGCTGCTGCGGTGTTTGTGGTGGTGCCTGGGCTTGCTGTGGTGGTGGCTGTGGCTGCTGCTGCTGCTGCTGTGGCTGTGGCTGCTGCGCATGAGGCATGAGTTGAGGTGGCATCTGCTGAAGTGGTCTTTGTTCCACTGGCTGAGATGGATAACCTAAGATGACAAAGATGATACATTCATTAAAACCAAAGATCAGAGAAAGCAGAATTTCTGTAACAAACAGGATCAGATAGAGAGTAGAGCCAGGAGCCTGTTTATCTTATGCAAGAGCCACATTAATGAAACAGGCTTTACAAATAAGGACCAAGATTTTACTTAATTCTTAAAAATATTTTCACTTTATGTATGAATGACTTGCATGACATTTAACTGGAGATCTCTTAGTGTATTGTATCAGCTACTAGATATTACTCCAGATTCATGCCACCTGAAAAGTCTCTGCAACTGTCCATGGGCTTGCTTTCACTTATAAATGCAGAGTTGGACTTTCACTAATTAATACTTCTTAAAACAAACTTAAGAGTTTGATAGGCCCTGTGGTACATGGACTAGCATATCTCCTACAGATCTGACATTTTTTGGTGTACAAAGTAAAATCTGGCCAAAATGGTGCTAAGAACCACCCGTGTGGCTTAGAACATAAATTCCTTGGCAGACTTTGGATTTAATCCTCCCTATGTGCAAAGGACTGCACCTGTCCAACTGCAACCCCTATTTCTTAATTCTGAAAAATCAGCTATTGGTTAATGCTAGATTTTTAAAGCATCAGTCTGTGCTACAGCTAGAAATACAGGATTTATCAATTACGTTACGGGTGAATGACTATGGTATTCAATATGATACCTGCAGAATGATACATGAGAATGTGGTCCCCTCTTCATTTCGAGTTACTTCAAAGAAAACACTTAAACAATGGTACCAATTAGTTACGAGGAGGAAAAAAGGCTTTGTACTTGAATGTGCGATAACACAAATAAAATAGAACTGTCACAAAGGTCAGTGACAAAGGTTCTTCTATAGTTACTACATTCAGATCATGCACAGAAAAATCCTACTACCTGGTGGCCTGCTTGCAAAATCTGAAAGTTTAGGGCCTGAATTATCTAAATTCATTCCTTGTTCTCCAGACATTGATGACTGATCACTCTCCTCCAGGCCAGCTGGACGTGCTTCTGAAGAACTGCAAGAAAAATAACTGCAATTAACATCTGGCCCTCACATCAGTGTTTGGCTACTGCTTCCATAACAAAGTACTCAAGCAAGTAATTCCTAGCACTTTTCACAGACCTGCAAGTAACTCACTAAAATGTGCCAATACCTCTAGTATAACATGATAAACTTGAACACAGAGCCCTGGTCTGCTGACAGTCACTCCTATGCCTTAAATACTACCAAAAAGGAAACAAGTTGCATAGTGCTCTATTGATCTTAAACATTTCTTTCCTTTGTCTCTACCTTGAATCTGAGTTTTATAACTAAGAGTATGCCAATGGATATTCCAAATGAGGTATATATATGTTTAAATTAAATAGGCTTATCTCTAATACTGCTGTGACATCTGCATAGATAACTATCATGGGTAGATGCATAGAAATGAATTTTAATGGTAACACCATTTCTTCCAGTATTGTACCCAGAAGTGACTATCTCAGGGTATATCAGAGGCCTCTGTTAAGGTCACAGCAAAAATGTATGGACGTATCAGACATTATAAGTCACCCACCAGAGCACCAATCTTTGTGGGATGCTGAGGCTCTGTAAGTGCTCATAGAATCACAGAGTGGTTAGAGTTGGAAAGGACCTTAAAGGCCATCTCGTTCCACCCCCTTGCCCTGGGCAGGGACACCTCCCCTCGACCAGGTTGCTCCAAGTCCTGTCCAACCTGGCCTTGAACACCTCCAGGGATGGGGCAGCCACAGCTTCTCTGGGCAACCTGGGCCAGGGGCTCACCACCCTCACAGCAAAGAATTTCTTCCTGATATCTAATCTAAATCTACCCTCTCTCAGTTTAAAACCGTTCCCCCTTGTCCTATGGCTCCCCTCCCTGATCCAGAGTCCCTCCCCAGCTTTCCTGTAGCCCCTTTAGGCACTGGAAGGGACTCTAAGGTCTCCCTGGAGCCTTCTCTTCTCCAGGCTGAACACCCCCAGCTCTCTCAGCCTGTCCTCACAGCAGAGGGGCTCCAGCCTTCGCAGCATCTCCATGGCCTCCTCTGTCCCTGCTCCAACAGCTCCATGTCCTTCTGCTGTTGGTGGCCCCATCCCCTCCCAGCCCTGCTGGCCACACTGCTGCGGATGCAGCCCAGGATGCGGGGAGCTTTCTGGGCTACGAGCAAACATTGCCAGGTCACACTGAGCTTCTCATCAACCAACACCCCCAAGTCCTTCTCCAGTGGTACTTGATGCTCCTCGAGACTCACTGGGACAATTTAAATTGTTCAGATACAATGCCCAATACTTCCACTGAATCAAAACAGCTTTTGCAGACTTAGAAAAAACCAAGTTTCTATAGCTATCAATATATATGGTCAGAGGAGGTAAGATAAAGAGGGATGAAGAGTAAAAGACCTTAACTGCTTATCGGCTTCATGAATATATGAGGGCTGGAGAGAGATCTATGTAATAAAAGCTCTGAGTTAAAATTAAAGACATCAAAATAAGCCCACTGCCAACAAAGAGAGGCAGAATCACGCAGAAATGCCAAGGACAATAGAAATTTTCAGCAAAATAAGAATTTGAAGTATATAAAGGCTGAGAGATCTATCTTAGTTTTACTTGAGAGTAACAGTTTCTGGCATCTGTACAGCTGACCCAGGCCTGTCCTAATGTCTTATTCACTACCTAACCAATGTTCAAAAAGCAGCGTGTGACTGGAAAATCCCCGAACTTTCACTGGTCAAAACTGGGGAGAACATAAACCAAGACAGAAGAAAGGTAAGAAACAGGGCAAACAGAGAACCCTTCCAAGCACGGCCACTGAGTGGGCAAGTATTGCCAAGGGAAATATTTGGAGTTAAACCTTTTGTCTAATCCAGCACACCACCAATTTTTGTGATGCAGTTGTTATAGGCTTACATGCCTCCACCAATACATTTGATGAAAATTGTCAAAACGCACACACATGCCCCAGAATATTATATTAGCAGCCACAAATGAACAAAAATTCTGGCAACAAAATCACCCAGAGGAGCTGCAGCCTTTGATGTAGGTGCCAGCACTGTGAACTGCCTAGAATGGTGAATACAATCTTAAATTAGTAATTTTGCCATTTATGATTTCCTTATAATGGTGGGAGATTAAAAATGCCGCAGTTAAAGATTAGATAAAAAGCCGATGCAGAGCATCACTGCACAACCAGATTTAACCTAGAAAACAAACATGGTGCAAAACTGATTCTTAGAAAACATCTCCTGGCAGATGGGTCTCATCAGGCCGGCTCTGCAAACCCTGCAAAGCAGACACAAGTGGTGTTTGCTAACAAAGAAGCGCAGTTATTGTAGGAAAGATTGCTGGAAGATTTAAATATAACTTGCATTTTGAATGTAGCTGACATTAACTGGGCATATTTAACAACCACCAGCCATCCAAAAAGCCCCAAATTCTAAATGCAAATAACAAGCAAGATGACAAGTTTGTGTGAGATGGACAAATATTCCATATTTGTTCTTCTTTCCTATTGTTCTGGATGTAAAACAAAAACAACTGCACAGTATGGACTCTCACAAGTGAACCCTTTGCTCCACTGGTTGCATTCTCAAGCACAACTTCCAGATAGAAAATCCCTCATCAGAGAGAGAACTCCACGAGACATAAAAAAAACCCAAACAAAACTCGAAAAACAAACCCAGAAAGGGCTGTAGATGCTGAAATAAGGTGTGCAAAAATAAAATTACACTACACATGCAAGCAGAACCAGCCCTGCCAACACGGACCAATGCTCTGCAACAACTTTTGCTTTTACAGAAAGACGTTCATCCTCTGGTGCTCAATGACTCTCATTCCCCGTGCGTCCATGGGGAGCATATCACCTCCAGCCCGATGGTTACAAGCTCTCTTGAGTTTGGGTGAGAAAAACTTCTCTGTCCCGCAGTGCTGATCACCATCTGCACATCACACCTCACACTGCGTCCTGTCCATCTCAATGCCAGTGGTGATGTTACCCAGTGGGTTATTTCTGTTCTCCCAGCGCCCACAATGTTTATTGGCTGTGCACAGGGGAACATTAAACAACTCTGTGTGTGTGTATTTAACAGAATTAACGAACACGCTTTATCACATTTCATCTAGCATCTTTTTCCTCAGTTTACATCCCATTACCTGCCTTCAGATTCAGAAAACAGATGCAATCACTTTTAAACAACCTACTTTTCCAAAATGTCTCGGTTGTCATTCCGATGCTGAGCTGCTCCATTAGGCAAACCCTTCAAACGATTCTAGACTCAGCTGAATAAACTCTTTCAATAGTTCACTTCTCCTATTTACATTCCAATATAGCTCAGACTATAAACCATATTACTAATGGTACTTTTGCTACTATATTATTATACCTCAGAAATTATTTCTAAGAAAAAAAAAACAGAATCATTTTTAGTGTGTTTATCAAATTAGCTGCATTTCCAAACAAGGTTTGCTGCTCTGAATGGTAAAATTTCTGATGAAGAATATCAGAGAAAAAGCTGAAATGAAAAGCATCCTATTTGCTTCTGATGCAAAAGCAAGTGATCCAAAGCAGATTTAAAAGAATCAGCAATTCCAAGACAAAGCTGAGCTTGCCTAACAATGCCAGGGAAGCCAAGAGGGAACAAGGCAGGAAGGTATCAGGGCCAGCTTTCATTGCAGTCGCCCTCCTTTTGCTGGAGAATAACCCCAAAAACATTTATAAGAATAGCTCCCTTCTTAACGCTCCTGCAAGGATAAAGAGATTAATAAACAGCCTGTTAAGAAACAAAATGCTAATCCATATCAGGTGACAAAACTGCATTCTGCAGGTAGCAATGGCAAGAGAACATTCTCTGAAAACTTAAGCGATAGAGTAAGTACAAAGTGGTATTTCCATTAAATACACTGAAATCTTATTAGAAGCCCTATTTAAGAGCTAGGAATTGAGTTGTCATAGCTCAACAGAAAAGCTGTAAAACAGTTGTCTTTTATTGTGAAAACTTTTTAACAAGCATGTAGTCTTGTGGGGCTTTGTAAACTGAGGAGAGCTTTAGATTCCATTTATTGATACTCCCAGGCCACACTGAAGCTGCGTCATCATCTGTAAGACCATTAAAAACAAAATCCTAGCAAGGCTTTTGTTTACACAAATAACGGATTTTCTTTTCAGAAGAGAGTGACAACTTGTCTGCTCCCTCTGAATCCTTTGCCATGGCAAGACAGCTCACTGGAGCAGTGATTACTATATTTTATTGGAATATATTTAGAGTTGAAGTGTTTTATTTTTTACACATAGCACCAGATCTTTCCTACCTAGAAACACAAGGCTGTTTCTGTCTTTGATTTGGGACAAAAAAAAAAAACTTTCCACAAAAGATGCGGATGACTAACAGTGACACCAGGTTTGCATATTCGACTGATGCAAAATACCAGCAGTGCCTACTGGTACTACACACACTGCTGTTGGGCAGTGGCTCTGCAACAGGGATGCCCCATCCCTGGAGGTGTTCAAGGCCAGGCTGGATGGGGCTTTGAGCAGCCTGGTCCAGTGGGAGGTGTCCCTGCCCAGGGCAGGGGGGTGGAAAAGGATGGTGTTTAAGGTCCCTTCCAACCCAAACCATTCCATGATTCTATGAACATGAATGCTTTTGATACAAAGCAAAATAAGACATTGTTATTGTTTGAAAGACATCTGGATAGCTTTGAATATCAGGTGAAAAAAACCCAGGAAAATATCTGCTTGCTCTTTATCTGAGACTCTCTGCAGGATCTAATGTGTCAAAAGCAGGAAGACGCACATTCTACCATTACGCTACTGCTATTCTTTACAGCTGGACCACATGACACTACCTTGTGCAATATGCTGTTACAAGCCAATGCTGCCAAATTACTTGCACTTAAAATTTCTGGAATTGCAAAATGAAGACACCGACATGACCTCATATACCTGCTTTCCACGTAGCCAAAGACTATTAAAGCTAGAAAGCCCCACACACCATCACCTATGGCCCCTCCTACAGCAGCACCACAGCGGGATGGATGGTGGCTGCTGGGGACTGTCCACCTGAGCCTTCTTCTACGCATCTCAGAACCTGACAAGGTGTAACAAGCTGGGCACTGCAAGAGACGAGCTGGGACCTCAGTAGCGGTTTCCAAGTGTCATGGTTCCAGCTGGGATAGAGTTAACTTTTTGCTAGCAGCTGGTGTAGTGCCATGTTTTGGATTTGGGATGGGCATAGAGCGATAGCGCACCAATGTTTTTGGCTGTTGCTGAGCTCTCAAGGCCATTCTGCTTCTCACCCCACCCTACCAGCAATGGGCTGGAGGGGCACAAGGCATTGGGAGGGGACACGGCTGGGACAGCTGACCCCGACTGACCAAAGGGATGTTCCACGTCATGTGATGTCATGCTCAGTATATAAAGCTCGGGGAAGAAGACAGAAGGGGGGGATATATGGAGTGATGGTGTTTGTCTTCCCAAGTCACTGTTACGCACAATGGAGCCCTGCTGTCCTGGGGGTGGCTGAACATCTGCCTGCCGATGGGAAGCGGTGAATGAATTCCTTGTTTTGCTTTGCTTGCGTGAACGGCTTTTGCTCTACCTATTAAACTGTCTTTATTTCAACCCGTGAGTTTTTCCTCACTTTTACTCCTCTGATTCTCTCCCCCATCAAAACTCAGGGGAGCAAGCAAGCAGCTGCATGGTCCTAGTTGCTGGCTGGGGTCAAACCACAACAGTCCTTTTTGGCACCCAACATGGGGCTCGATAGATTGAGATAACGACAGATTTGATTGGAACGTGCTAGATAGCTAAACAGCAATAACAGCTATAAATTCTATTAATTGGCAGACTCCCGTGCTTGCCACGAGGCTCGCTTGCCTTACTATATATTAGAGTATTGTGCTCATTAGTGGTTGCTTTTTGCTTTCGTTGCTTGCTGTACTGCTGGCTGCTTATCATCCTACTCTGCTGTGCTTGGGAACGTTCTGATAACAGCAATGGCAATGTGCCTGGGCCAGTGGATGGCCAGGGCTGCTGCCGACAGGCTAGCACAGAGTCGAAGTAACTCTGCAGACACTAAGGCAAGTGAAGGAGGAGGGTGAGAAGGTGCTTTAGGCGCCAGAGCAGAGATTCCCCTGCATCCCGTGGCGAAGACCATGGTGAGCCAGGTTGTCCCCCTGCAGCCCACAGAGGTTAATGCTGGAGCAGGTGATGCTTGAAGGAAGGGACCCACCCTGGAGCAGCTCGTGAAGAGCTGCAGCCTGTGGGAGGGAGCCCCCGCTGGAGCAGGGCAAGGGTGTGAGGAGTCCTTCCCTGGAAGAAGGAGGAGCAGCCAGAAACATGATGAACTGACTGCAACTCCCACTCCTCATCTCCCTGTGCCACTCGGGGGGAGCAGTAGAGAAATCAGGAGTCAAGTTAAACCCAGGACTTGAGTTGCATGTTATGGGAATTACTCTAGCAGGAGCCCCTTGTTGCTAACCATGCTAGGAGCAAGGGGAGGACTTCACTGCAACGTTTAATCCTTTAACCTGGTCCAAAGGAACCAGGGGTGGAGACTGTACTGGATATATCTTTATATTGTTGTGACCCATGATTTGAATTGCACGTTATAGGAATTGCTACAGCAGGAACCACCTGAACCAATGGAGGACAAGCCTTACAAGAAGCAGTGCCAGTGCAGCAGTGACCCGACCTGAGCTGGCTTTGGTGCCCAGTGACTCCACACAACACACCATCCCTCCTGGCCGGGGTGACTGCCGGACCAGATGGAGCCCAAGGTTGTGGACTGGATGAACTTAATGGACATTTTGTAGACATTTATGGACACTTAACAGACATTGCACAGGGGTGGTCCATGGACTAAGGGAACAATATCTGTGCATTATATCAAAGAATGGTAAGGAGGGTGGTGGTGAATGAGGTTGTAATAAATAGTGTGGGACCCAAGCATGACATAAATGGTATGGAATAAGGGGTGGAGAAAGTCATGGTTCCAGCTGGGATGGAGTTAACTTTTTGCTAGCAGCTGGTGTAGTGCCATGTTTTGGATTTGGGATGGGCATAGAGCAACAGCGCACCAATGTTTTTGGCTGTTGCTGAGCTCTCAAGGCCATTCTGCTTCTCACCCCACCCTACCAGCAATGGGCTGGAGGGGCACAAGGCACTGGGAGGGGACACGGCTGGGACAGCTGACCCTGACTGACCAAAGGGATGTTCCACGTCATGTGATGTCATGCTCAGTATATAAAGCTCGGGGAAGAAGACAGAAGGGGGGGATATATGGAGTGATGGCGTTTGTCTTCCCAAGTCACTGTTACGCACAATGGAGCCCTGCTGTCCTGGGGGTGGCTGAACACCCACCTGCCGATGAGAAGCAGTGAATGGATTCCTTGTTTTGCTTTGCTTGTGTGAATGGCTTTTGCTCTACCTATTAAACTGTCTTTATCTCAACCTGTGAGTTTTTCCTCATTTTTACTCTTCTGATTCTCTCTCCCATCGCAACTTGGGGGAGTGAGCGAGTGGCTGCGTGGTTCTAGTTGCCGCATGGGGTTAAACCACGACACGAAGTCACCCTGAAGTTGCAGTCCACCCACACGTTGGCCACTTGGTTCTGAGTGAGTTACTTGAACCAGGTTTTCACAGCTGGCCACAAACTGTATACTCCTTCAGACTTAACCTGAAATCATATGGCCTGTTTTGCAGCAGTGTTGAGCTGACAGGCCATACCATGACCATATATAATTATATTGAAGGTATTTGAAAGACTTTTTTCAAGGCCTGTGAAGTTAGCATGCTTTGCTTTACCTTTGCTATGCAGCATTTCTGCACCTGTAAAAGGCAAGTAACAGCTTCAGCATTTTATTTTAGTACTAGTTAAGCCAATTAAGGATTATCACAAAAGATCACTTGCTATAGATGATGAGAGTCGTTTCAGTCCAGAACTAAAATGTCCATAACAAAATTAATTCCATCTTCACGAAGGAATCTTGACATTGTGCAGAAAATGCAGGCTGGGGCTACGCACTGAACAACCAAGGGGAAAAAAATAAAATATTGAATAGCCACTTAGTACTTGAACGCCATCCACTCTTTGCACTGAGTTGGACATCTGCTCTGGAAAAGGGAGCGTAAACTTCAGGTTAAAGACTTACAATGATTACTTAAAGGAGTGGGACTGGTGAAACCAGAGCCACACCAATAGCTTAATGTGCCATTTCTACTTTGTTGTTTGTTTAAGAATTTAACTGAAATTTGGATATTCCTGTGTTGTAATTTTCTGTGCAAAGTTTTTCCCATTTTTTTCTAAAGCAAACTGAAAACAATCCCCAGAAGTTCCATCAGGTAGATTCCTGTCAATGCCCCTGTGGCTCATCTGCAGGATCAGAGTAATTAGACACAGCATATCTGCCTTTACCATTTTAGCTGAATAACGGTATAGCAGCAGTAGTCCACCACCCTGTGCTGGTATTAGTAGACTTTCAACAGCAAAAGGTTACAGCACAGCTGGCCAATGAAGAATATGCTGGCCAAAGAGGAATGAAGAGATTCAGCAACCTCATATTTCCATTGAACATGTACATTCATTATCTCTCAATATTATGCATTTGCCTCTTCCCTCTCAAAAGCTGGGGTTTTTTTTCCTTCCTAATCTCTCTCAGCCCAGGAAGACCAGCACTTCTCGGGCTTGTTATCCTCGTACCCAGAAAATACCAGATTCCTCCCTCTAAATTATAGCTGCAGCTTCAACTAAGAAAGAAGTCCAGCTCAATTCCAGACAGAAACACGTCAGGACATACCTGTAATTCAGGAAACAACCCCCAGAAAATCTCTACTGCACATGTTATACAGAGGCTTATAATTCTTCTGAAAGTACTTCCCAACCTTTGTGGCTGTCAGACTGCTTAAAAAAGGCAGCCTCCTCTTCCAAGGGCTGTGGCACCATGTGCCCACTGACATATTGAAACACCTTCTACGCTTCCTTTACCCAGTAAATGTAAGGAACGGTGGTGCAATAATTAGGTTTATAACAGAGCTGGGACGTTTGCATGTTTTTTCTTTTCAAATCTTGAATGAACAGTCCAGTGGCAGACTTACCAGTGGGTTATCGTTTAACTCTTGAGAGAAACTGCTAGAATATGAAACAATACGGGTCCTTTCTCACCCCATACTTGCTGAAAAAATATTGACAAGTTGCCTGTGGAGCTTCCCCACGCCTCTTATAAAAACAATGTAATATCAAACCTACGTTGTTTGTTCTAGCTGTTGATTATTTTTCTTCTTCCTTGGAGGCTTCTTCTTCTTCGGCTTATTGGCATTCTGATTATTTTGTTTGTTGTTCACACCAAAGTGTCCTGCTGATATATCGCTTTGTAGGAGGTTAACCAAAAGCGGACTTGTGAGCGTAACATCTTTGTTGACAGGAAAAACAGGATTCTGCCCACAGGAAATCTGATTCCCATTTGGTGTTCCGCTAAACCCTGTATTGAAAGGCAGTCCATGGCCAGAGAAATGACTCCCCGAAGCATTGTTGTTTCCTTGCATTGCTTGCATATGAGAAGGCACCATGTTTGGCTGCTGCACAGGAACATCAGGTAACATCTGTGTCAAGTTGACATCATTATTTGTTGTAGTAGTAGTATCCCCAAGTTGTTGAGATATGTGAGGACCAGGTCCAGTGGGTCTTAAAACTTGCCCTTGCATTCCCATAACCTGAGAAGGATTACCATTCACAGTGCCCTGCTGTGCCATCATCTGCCCAGTGAACTGCACCATGTTTCCTTGCATGTTTGGGGTTGGTCCTCTCATCAGCTGAGCTGGCCCCGTCATAACATTGGACTGGTTTTGAGTACTAAAAGGCTGTTTATTTCCTTGCATCTGAGTGGTCATCATCTGTTCCATCATTGAATTTTGCTGTAACAAGACCTGGCCCTGAGGTCCCATCATCTGATTGTGTGTAGACATCATCTGTTGTCCCTGCTGGGGAATCATCTGTTTGGGTGGGGTCATCCTTTGGGGAGAAGGACCAAGATTTTGGTTTTGTGGTGTCACCATCATTTGACCTTGCGGCATGAGCTGAGTTCGAGAAAGTATCATCTGGTTTTGAGGGTTCAGCGATCCCTGAGCCTGAATGTTTACCATCTGTCCTTGAGAGGATACAATTTGCTGATGCATTCCCATAAGCTGAGACTGTGGTCCTTGCTGAGGCTGTCCCTGCATGTTGCCCATGTTTACTTGCGGTACCCCACTAGCACCAGCCTGCTGGTTGTTCATATTTCCATGAAGTCCCATTAGATTGGTCTGCATCATATTTGGTGGGCCATGGGGCGCTTGCATCTGATTTTGAGGAGGTCCAGATCCTTGGCCACCTTAAAAAAAATAAAATTGCCAGTAAGAAACTGATTGGAGTGGTATAAGAGTTTTCACAACTTTTGATGTTGAGTAAGTACTCCAAAATTGTTTTCCTCGCATCTCCAATGAACTGGAATATCTGATATGCTTGCAGTCCTGTGATGCTATGTTTGATGCTACAGATACCGGTTAGTTGTCAAAACAGAACATCATACTTCTCAAAATAAACACTTAGGCTGGTACTTCCCATGTATACCACTGCAGACGATGTAAATTTCATTTCAGCTGTTACCTGGAAGTAAGTTTGAAAATATTCCATCATATGCCCTAGCTCAACAAAATAACCAAAATAAGCTTCAGACCTTGAGGTTATTTTATAATGGGTTATAAAATAAATACACAGGGAGTACTGATGAAATGGCGTTAGCAAGGTATCCATAATTCAGACAAAAGATTAATAATGGAATTGTTAAACAGAGACATTCGTGAACTAAAGATTTAATTTCTACAGGACTGACTGTAGGTAGACTTCCAAAGCTTTCAAAGGAACTAATAAATAATTTTGTGTATTTTGTTCCGCTTTTAAGAAAATAACGCTTTTTTTTTTTCTGGGCAAAATGTTCCTTTTGTGTTGTATCTTTATTATCCCTAGCCTCCAAATTTCAATGCTACTTTCATTCAGTTTCTTAAGAGATACTTCTGGATGCTAGTATCACAGTCCTAATCAACTGGTGTTTAAAAAACAGCTTTTCTTTTCCTCATTTATCAATACACACAGAATACCCCTGCAGCCCGATCAATGACAGAAGTTTAATGTTTTGGTACCTGTGTTACCCAAGTAAAGGCACAATTTTCTACAAAAAGAGAAAAAAACCTGAGGAACACCGCATTCCAAACAGACCTGTGTGCTGCACGTTCTGGCTAGTTTGCAGCTGCGGTGCTCCGCTGTTCCCCGCTGTTCCTGGAGCGGTTGAAGGCACCTGACCTTGCATGAAGTTCTGGTTAGTCTGGCCTGCAGGGAACCCCGGGGGCAGGCGCTTGGGCATCCCTGAACACAAGAATTTGATTAGTACTAAGTATGGAGAACAGGAAGAAAAGGAAGAGAAAATCTCCAATTAGAGTATGATAGGAAGAACACCTTTGAGTTTGTACTGCCACATTACAGGTTTAGGCAGAAAGTGGTTTTTGCCAATTAACAAAACCCGCTGAAGACATTTATAGTTCTTACCTGTGCAGTAATTCTGCCTAACAAGGTTCTGGATTCAGTTCAACTATAATTTAACTACAAAACCTACCCCACAGAGAAGGCGAAAAGTCCATGTTTTACTTTTTAGAAACCAGAAATAAAAGTAACATAGTTTTCTGTTTTCTTATCTACCGCATCTCAACTTTAATCGTCCTTAACTTACTCCACATGCACAAACACAAATATCTTGCATTTTTGTTACAGTGATGTGCTCCTCTCATCAACTGGCACCATAACACACCAGGTACACAGTCCTTTGCACTGCTGCTGTGTGTACACCCACTCAAAAATAACTTCTCGGCCCAGAGCGGGCTGAGCAACCTCACGAGACAGCACATCCAGAGCCCCCAACGGCTATTCATTGAGGTAACCCTGCTATTCCTACTGCCCCTACCTGGCACAACACCCACGCTTTGACACATCAAAACATCACCCTGGGACAGAGAGCAAAACTCCCCTCTACCTGCCAACATCAGCAGCAGCATAAATGGATTTAACAGAACCCACTTCTTTTTAACTCACCATCAAATAGTCAGTGCGGCAGACCTAGAGGCGACCTGTCCTCCCTTATTTTTCTGACCCGCGATACACAGCCAGAATTCGACCTTAGTTCTTTCTACAGTTACATCTTTCTTGCACACTTAATTGTATCGCTGGTGTTAATTGGGTCTTAGGTTTGCAGTGCATATTTCAAGATCATCAAGTTTACAGGTCAAACAATAAGACACATCTGCAAATACGGAACATACACTTTTTGAAACATCACATCATCAGACTATAGTTTAGCGCTGCTAAACTTTTAGGAAAGTTTTGCACGTAGGAATGCTTGAACTGAGAAAAAAAAGAAGTGTTAACTTAACCTATTCCAAATTTAATAAAAATTCTGATTTGCTAAATTAACTAGATGAAATGGAAAGCATTTGAATGTATTCATCTACACCAAACCTTTAAATCTCAGATGGCTTAAAACTTGAAAAATCTGTAATTACAACTTAGTTAACATAATGCAAAATGGCTTAAAAATTGAAAGATCCATAATTACAACTTAATTAACATATAAACTGCAGCAAGGAATGATCATGCACAGAAGCCACGCAAAAGTCTCAGCAAGTAGAAGCAACACGGCTTTGCTGAAAACCAACGGAATCCTATCTTTTTAAAATCAGCTGAGGATACAGCTCACAGCAGGATTACTGATTTTAGCAATAAAGTCTACAGTGAGTACAAATAACGTATTTTGATAGTTTATTTGGGGTGTCATTTTTAACTCAAAAAAGTAGGGTTTTGTTTGTATCAGGTTTACTTAGTAAGGAAGGAGAATACAGAGGTTGAACTGTCTAGAGGTCATGGCTCGGCTACCTAGAGGAAATGATTCCTGATGGGGACATATGGCTGGTGAGGCAAAACTGTAGGGAAATGTGACTATACTAAATAATAAATAACTGCTTTCAGATGGAGACAAGATAAGATATACCAAGTATAGTGCACTGGCAGATCCTAAGAACAGTCTGGAAAGAGAAGACCCTTGAAACCGAGACAATTCATCTGAATCAAATTCATCTGAATTCAAATGAGACCCATGGTACAAACTGTGAAAACAAGAAGCTTGTCCAGATCAGCAGACTAGGAAACAGGTATTTCTGTTCTAGAATATATATGTGTGTGTGTGTACATGGATAAAGAATGTGGCTCGTATTGTAGAAGTACAGAAAGAAAACACTTTAAAGGCTTAAGCAAGAGCTTGTGTATGGGTATCTGAGAGCAGCCATTCAAGAGAAAGACGAACAAATGAGTGAGCAGAGAGAAGTGCTACAAGTCTGGCACAGAACTACAAAGGTTTCAAGTGAAAAAAACCAACAGGGACACAACAGATCTTGGGACTGACAAATGAAATTCCTTCACTACTAGAAGTAGTAAGTAAAAGATGTGAGAGCGGAGGTCCAAGGATAAAACTACAGACAACGCAGCCAAAGGGGAAGTTAAAACATCCCTTGACCTCTTAATTATAGAATAGGGAGTACAACAGCATGGCAATAATAGCTCTTTCCTCTTTTATATGGGAAGAAACTGGTGACAAGTAAAGACAGGGTCAAGAAGAGACATCCACAACTTAGAAAAAGATGTAAAATAATGCCTCAGTTCTGTGGCAGAAAATGTAAATGGTAACAGAGGAAGCTGAAGAGAAAAAGAAATGTTCATTTGTTCTTATTACACTCTCTCCCTCCTTCTCAAAAATAATCCCCTTCCCCCCCAAAAAAGAACACCATCAAACCAAAACAAAAACCCCACACCACCTCTAAATATCCCAAACTTGCTTAAAGGCAACAGAAGAAGTGTCAAGACTGGCAGTCACAACCAGCAACAGCACACAGTGGTTTCTCTCTGCAGTGGCCCAGAGTCTACCCTTCAGTCATCGCTGTGATGCTGCAGGAGAGACAGGTAGTAGAAACGAGGTGACGCTGCTGCTAATTCACCCGTACCCACTTTATATCCAATCTATGCCTTTATTCTGTCTTCTAAAGGATCTTTTCAAAACTGACAGCAACATTAATTCTAGCTATTTTATGTTTCTTTTTAAAATAAAAGAAGGTCTCAGTTCCTCTTACCTCCTAAGCCAGGATGTAAACCTTGCGGACCTTGGTTTTGCTGCTGCATCACCATGAAGTTGGGGGGTACATTCCCCTGTTGCACCATAGGATTACGACTAGGAGAACTGACAGGCTGCTGAAATCCCTGTGGAAGCGTGCTACTCTGGGGAGGCCTTGGTCCCATCTGCTGCTGCGTCTGGTTAACTGTTGGAGATGATGCAGGAGAGCCCTGCTGGAAGGAGGAGGGAGAGGAAGCAGGAGACTTGTTGGTCAGGTGGGGTTGTTGCAGTGGGGTAGGAACACGTGAGGGCCCTCCCTGAAGGCTTTTCATTTGAGGAGCAGTAAACTGGCCAGGATTGCTCATTTGGGGAAAGTTTGAGTGAGCCTGGGAAGCTTGCTGGCTTCCAAAAGGATATGGAGGTGGAGGATGAGTAGGAGTTTGTACTGTTGCTAGAGATGGTCTTGCTTGAAGTTGCTGCTGCATTTGTCCAGGCAGCGGGGCCTTTTTCCAACCCTGGTTAACTGTCAATGTACCCAATGCTCCCTGGGTTGGAGGAGGCTGAAGTGCTCCAGAAGGAAGCTGGTTCCAGCCAGGGGGAACTGGAACCTGTGCTGGTGAAGTAAATGAAGGTCGAATACCCTGCTGTGGCTGCTGATGTGGCTGGGGAGGACGCGTCTGCAGCTGCGCCTGCTGCTGTAGCTGCTGGAAGTTGGCTGAGTTCATCTGCCTGTTTACTGGAACTGACTGCATTGAATGGAGCTGGGGAGCTAAAGATCCGGATGGATGATTTTGCTGCTGGATATTTAGCCCAGATAAGAGTGGGTCCATTGCATCTATTAAAATAGCAAAAAAAAAATAAAATAAAAAAATAACCTACTGTAGATAAAACCCATCCCAAAACAAGAAAGAGTAAATTGCTTGCTTGCATTTGCTTACTCTGCACAAAAATTCATGTTCCAGTGTTCCAATTTCTCCAACAGACAGAACAGACAATGCTCTAAAAATTTTCAAAATGTTTGGGAATCCTGAGAAGCCAGGTCTTACAAATTTATAACCTCTACAATAAAGCACAATCGCTCCACAGCACTTTTTACTACAGACTAATGCAAGCCTTCTACACACTCAGAATCGTAGAACCACAGAATATCTTGAGTTGGAAGTGACCCAATAAGGATCATTGAGCCCAACTCCTTGCTCCTCGCAGGACTACCTAAAACCAAACCCTATGACTAAGAGCATCATCCAGACACTCCCTGAGCTCTGACAGGATCAGTGCTGTGACCACTTCCCTGGGGAGCCTGTTCCAGGGACTGACCACCCTCTCAGTGAAGAACCTTTTCCTCACGTCTGACCTGAACTTCCCCTGATGCAGCTTCATTCCATTCTCTCATGCCCTGTCACTGGTCACCAGAGAGAGGAGATTGGCACCTCTCCTCCGCTGTCCCCCTCGAGGAAGGTGCAGGCTGCCATGAGGGCACCCCTCAGCCTTCTCTTCTCCAGACTGAGCACGCCAAGTGACCTCAGCGGCTCCTCCTAAGTCTTGCCCTTGAGACCTTTCACCATGTCAGTCGCCCTCCTCTGGACACACTCCAATAGTTTGGTGTCCTTCTTCTATTGAGGTGCCCCAACCTGTGCTCTGAGCTGGAGGTGGGGCCGCTCCAGTGCGGTGCAGAGTGGGACAGTCGCCTCCCTCACCTGGCTGGCGATGCTGCGCTTGGTGCCCCCGGGGCATGGCTGGCTCTTTGGGCTGCCTGGGCACACTGCTGAGTCCTGCTCAGCTTCCATCAACCCAAAATCCCAGAGCTCTTTCCCCAGGGCTGCTCTCCAGCCTCTCCTCCTCCAGTTTGTACGTAAAACCCAGTTGTTGGGGCTATTACCCCCATCAGTTAAAAGAAGTGGCATAACGAGGAACTAAGGTAGTACCATAAACCAACATTCCCAGAATATTTAAAACATTTATGAAAAATGCTGTCTGTAAGAATAAATACTGCAGAAATCTAGCGAAGTTGGCAAGTACTGCCACCATTTTATGGAGGGACAAGTAATAACCCCCTCTCTTTTTCTGTAGTCCCAAAATCCAATTAACTTATAATGGTAGAATAGCGAAGAATAAAGCCAAGACATTCTCACTCCCCAGAACCCCAGTCCTCAAACTTCCAGCCGACCTACCCCTCCTGAAAAGCACTTGTGCTCAGTCTGGTGCATTTGCTTCCTACTGGAGATATCTGCCTCGTTCAACCAATCCTTTTCTCACCCTTAGCTAAACATGAAGCTCAGTCACAACAGCTCTACTGCAAAATTACTGCTGCTGCTGCTCAATGCATTACAAAATACCAAACAAGCTGGTGACTTATTAGGCACCCAAATTATTTTCGAAAGTTTTACCAGACGAATAGGGGCAGAGAGGCTTCCACAGAAAGAGTAACTCTCAGAAAGGGCAGGGGAAGTACTCCAGGACAATTCTGGAGTACTCTTATGAGTACAGGCTCAAGCCTGTGTGCTGAAGAATAAAAATTCAAGAACATTTTCAGGTCAGTACTGTGACTAAATTTTACCACCTGGCTGTGAGGAAGGCCGAGGTGTTCTCGGCTGCAGCTCAGCACTAGCAGCACTTGCCACCATAGAGGAGGGCACATTTCCACTCTGGGACATCATGACAGCTGCAGCATTGCTCATTCTTATTAAACCTTAAAAAATAAAAATAAAAATCATCAAGTCTCACAGTTTTCACATAGAAAAGAATTTTAGATTATTTTTTTTACAAGAAAAAAAATTCTATTTGTTAACGAAACATTTTTTTTTAGACTTTAAGAATGGTTTGTCTGAAATAACCTGAGGACATATGTCTCTGTCTGAAAGCTTAGATTCCCTGGTGTAAAACAAACAAGTTAAGGTCATGCTGAAGCTTCTCCTTTAGCACCAAACCTTTAGAAAGGCTACCGAAGGAAACACCACTGAATTATTTGAGCCTGACTTGCCGCCAAAGTCACTAAGTGACAAGATTGTTTCAAAGTTATACATGTACTAAGGTTTTTGCAATATCTGATACTAGAAAGTAACTAAGGTGTTGCAAGAGAGAAAAATCTCAATGTTTCACTTCTACAGGCTGCTGTTTTATAAAATGGTTTACACTGTTGACCTGTTGGTTATATTGTTATACCATTTACCTTAATATTGTTGACCTGCAGGCAGGAAATGAAGCTGATGATGGTCTCAGCGAAGATTTAGAACAGCTGAATTCAAATCAAACCTTTCTTCAAATGTTTTACATTCCTTCTTAAGCACAACACTTTTACTACTGTTTAATCAGGTTTCTACAGAGGTGAAATGTTCTTTCCATTCCTTCTCATCAATGGCCACACATGCATCTTTCTTTGACAAAAAATGCTCCCAGTTTTCTAATTGCTTTAAATCCTGAGATACTAATTAGTTTATTTTGCCTTCTGATTCAGCTATTAAAATGATTTATGTAGCAGCTTACTTTTAACTCTTCTTAAAATCTGGCTTGTATAGTTAAAAATTATTTATCATGTCTATACAATGCTCTAAAACCTAGAGTTTAATAAAATTACACCTCTCCACAAAAATTAATTCTCTACAATTAGATCTCAAAAGTTTACCAGAAAATAAAAAGAGAGACTAACAATGACAGTGGCCTGTCCTTCCCTTAATTGTAATGGATTTAATATAAAATAATTTATTATTATACACTGAATAAAGGCTTATGCTCCATTTTCATAAAGGTAGCCAAACAGAAAACTGATAATTTGTGCACATTTCAAAGTGAATTCACTAGACTAGAGGCATCTGCTTTAACAGTCTTTATGCAAAAAAACCAACAACCCAAACAACCAACCCTAAACCACCAAAACAAAACCCCAAACCACTAAACCCTCAAAAAAACCCCAAACCAACCAATCTGCCATGCCCATATTACTCCGATATTTGTGGGACAAAATGCAGACAATTATTTAGTTTACATAATGTGGGACATGGTTTGACAGTACAGAAACAAAAAACACACATTAATTAAAATGGCAAGCATAATTCTGCAAAAAATAGTTGCTATAATAAGCGAAATTTTAGGATTAGCTTAGTAACAAGATTTCAAAGCGCATAAAGCTAAACAAATAAAAACCAAAGGAATTTACCTTGTCCCCCTTGCATGGGAAACCCTGTTTCCATGCGCACTGCACTGCTGGCTCCCAGGGGCCCGTTGATTCGGACATCCTGGCTTCTGTTTTGAGCTAAAGCCAAATTGATAGCACCTTCCCCTAAAAGTAATGCACAATTTTGCGTGAACTGAATGATATACAGCAAAGCAGAATAGAGACATTTTCCAAAGGACATCTAAAAGATGTCAAGGAAGGAAGAAGAAAATTTACCTATAATGAGCACTTCAGAAGGACAGTTATGCATCGTATTACCCTTCTCTTCTGGGTTTCAATTTTAAGAGGAAGAAACACCATGACAAGCATTGAACGCCCTTAGTTTCATCCTGAGTGAGCTCTTGGACAATTGTCCAGAATCGATATTTTAATTGTGAAATCCACTGAAAACCTGTTTTTAAGAAAGCCCCACACGAAACACTTGGGGAAAAGAAAATTAGTGCTAACTAACACTCAAAAAACATTTTTCAGGAAGTTTCCTGATGCTCAAGAGGATTTTCAGCTATCATTTTTATTATTAAACCTATTCTTGGAAGAATAAAAGTCCTGACCTACCTTTTCCCTGAAGTCATTCTCCAAGTTACTAAATAGGAAGTTTTGCAACATTAACCAAGTACACAAAATCGCTTGCTGAGCATACTTAAATTTTAGCTTAATACCTTTGGAAGCAAATTATGTGTGAAATACCTTCAATTTGAACTGAGAGAATTCCCAGGTCACGAAGCTGTTGGTTATTATTCTGAGCCAGAATGCGCAGCCGCTCCGCAGCTTCCCGAGGTATATTGAAGGTAACGCGGACACTGTTCCAAGGCTCTATCTTCTGCAGTTTCAACTTGTTGGATTCTTAAAAGAAAAATGGTCAGAGTCAGTACAAAGGCAGTTTTCAGACACCTATGATGTAGTAACTTGGTAAAAAAGCACAGCTGAAAAAGCTTAAACAATTATTTGCCTTTGAACATTATCAGTGGTTAGTCTCAGGTCCAGGAGATTTCTCCAGCACAGGTGTACGGTGACCGACACTGTCAAACCACTTCAAGTAGTTTCCAAAAACTAGTAATATGGACACAACCCAATTGATAACCAACACAATAGCCAGCACAATCACTTGATAATATTACTCAAAAATTGAAATATCCTGTGGATAAACTACTTTGGAAAGATAAGAAAATATCTAATAAAACAGATTTAGTAAATCTGTTAGTGACCCAGATGGATGCGTGAAAAGACTGACAAGAAGGAAACCCCCATTATTGAAATATTTGTTCTACAAACGCTGGTGAAACCTTTTTTTTTTTCTTTCTGTTTTCAGAAGGCCAGTGCCAACAGAGTCCTAGCAGTATTTCATTAATTTCTACCATACTATTTAGTTCTTCTGAATAGGTATGTTCAATCTACTGCAAAAAAACGTTAATTGAAGTCATGCAAAATATTTAGTTGCACGTTTTCTGAAAACCTCTTCTACATATGAGTGTTTCTACGTAGATCATTTGTTTTAAAAGTAACAGGTGGGAAATAGCAAAAATGTACGTCATTCAGGTTGGATATATTTATCTGAAGTGGTACCTAACTAAATAATTGCTACAAAATGTATTTAAGGATAATTAAAAATACATTCCTAATACAGGTTTATAAGCTTCCAGTTTGTAGCTTTCTGAGAAGGAAGTCCCTTCAAAAGCAGTAAACATTGGTCTAAATTTTAATCATCCAGTTCTTCCACTGTTAACATCAGATTTACTAAAAGTTTGCTAACTTTTTGATTCTGAAGAACACGTCATTTAAGAGTTCCAATAGCTCATTTCTATTTAGGAATCTCTTGTCCCTAACTAATTCACCAAGTCCCTTCTGCTGCTACAGTAACAGTGTTATTAAATTCATCCTCTTTCTACCTATAAACACGTTTTTGGCTGGAAACATGACAGGAGTAGTTTTAAAACCTCCTTTTCTGGAGGTTTGAGCAGTCTTATATGTACTGCTATTATTGTTCCAAAATTTTACATATGAAAATTGCATTATCAGTTTCAATATTTCTAGATATGAGTATCTGAGTTTCTTGTTTTTCAAACACCGCATCTGCTAAGCCTAAACCAATGTTATTCACTAACTTGACATTCTGAATATCCTATTTCGCTCTGAATCACTTGAAATAACTTGTCACATTTTCAAATTAATTTGACATTGATTTTAAAAATTTGCTTTCTGCTTTCTCAGCTGAGGTCTGAATCACATTCGTTAATCCTGACATTAATACTTATAACAAACCCAGCGTGCAGATGCCTCCATGTAACAAAGGCAACTCCATTCAGCTACAGATTGAATTTGTTTCCATTCAAAAATTACGCAATTCACCTCCAGTATCAACACATATCCTTTTACACCAGGAAACCATCTGTTAATTTTATGTTCAACTGTTTATAAAATACAACTCAAAACAGTGGTATTTCTTCACAGTATTTTTATCTTATCCCAGCATTTTATCTCCCTGAGGGATAACAGCAAGGACCCCGACAACTGACACCAGACCCAACTGATGACAACGGGGCAAAATGGAAAGAACAGAACAAAGCGATACAGAAATTCAGTTTGGTTATTCAGAAGTCATGGGTTATTCTCCTGAAAAGGTATTTTACATTATTGAAAAACCAAGCAATGCAATGAATGTTTTAAAACCTAATCTGGAAAATTAGTTTTGTTTAAACAGAAAGACAGGAGAAGAAAGGTGGATTCTTCGTTGTACAGTGTGATTTCAGAGGACCATGCAATAGAAAAGCAGTGTGCTGGGATGGCGACCTACAGTTATCAGGAAAAACTTGCTTCACAAACCACAGACAGAAAGAGAGAGAAAGACGTGGCTTTTAGACTGCAGTTATATGACACCATCCCAAGTGCTGTGGTCCCAGTCTCCAAGGCTCTTCTGGTTACGTGTTCCTGCCACCGCAGTTAAGGCAACCCTCCTGGCTTTAATCTGTTTCTACAGCAAGCTACACTAAGAAGAAATTAACGGCAAGAAATTAAGCCGTTAAATCTGACTGTTCAAGTAATACCAGATGAGGGGCATTGCTGGGGAAACTGGCGGTGGGGAGGGAGCACATCATTGATCCACACACACTGACCCACGCCATTACACCGCTGCACCCTTACCAAGGGAGGGCTGGCTATTGAGATTGTACTTGCACAAGCAAGGCTACATAACTGAGCAGCTCTAAGTAATCATCGTAAGACCCTCTGCAAAGATGCTCAGACAACGGACAGCTGTCTTTTTCCAGACCTAGATGTGCTGGTAGAAGATATTATTGTCCCAAAAGCCTATTATCACTCACTAGCAACATAGCTGTTCCCAGAGCTCGGCGGGCATACAGGGGTATGTGAGAACACTCCAGGTCCCCCAGCAGAAAACAAAACAAAAATCAGGTAGGGTAGGTCAATGCAGCAGCAAAGGGGCAGTAACACCTTGAACTCACACAGTTACTTGAGAGTGAACCTACTCAGATGAACTGCAGTGGTTTAAATTGGATGGGTTTGGTGGTAAAAAGCATCTCCTGGTTTCATTTTCATTTAACAGAGCAATGTGTAATGGAGGGAAATGAAAGAGAGAAAAAACCAACAACAAGTAAAACAAGGGAACTGAATACGAATAAACAAACTCACTAATGACATCAGTTTTAAACAATGAAACAACTGCAGAAATTTGTATTCTGTGTCTCCAGGAAGAACAACTCCCAAATTCACTAAGAATAACCCCAAAAAATCTTATTACAAACTAAGTAACTCGAAAACAATATAATATAAGCATCTTGATTACGTAAACATATATTTTAAGGACAGTTGAAAATTGACAAGAAGGTACATTACCCATGTGTAAAAGGCCAGGCACATTCTCCAGTATGATATCGAGTTTCTGCTCAAAGTCTCTGTCACCTATATTTCCTTTAAAAGCTACAAAGATCGTGGAATCCTCAGGAGCAGCCTCCTGTTTCAGTTCATCTTCCTCCAGTCCTGAATCAAAATCCACCTCTAAGTCTTCCATAGCTGAGGAGTACAAGGAGGTATATGTATCTTTTAAGTTAGGTAGGTCATCCAAAACCATTGTTTCCAACAATGGGAGCCTGTCAGACGTTAAGATGATGCTTGGAAGGGAAAAAAAGAATTATACTAAGTATAATAGTAAGTGTGTAAAGACATTAGCAACTGCTTTCAATGGCAGGTAAGATCGTTGACAGAAAAGCTTACCAGATGACCCAATGCCAGGATCTGCGAGACAAACTGTGCGACTTTGAAAACCATGGCCATTGCAGTACCAAGCTGTTCATCCACTAGAACAAACAGAAGTGGTTTCCAGACAGAATCCTGCTGCATGTGGCTTGAGAAGTATTCCAGTTGACCTAAACAACAGTCAGGGAGAAAGGAAGGTAGAGGGGGAAAAAATAAGAAAATCAGTTACACTCATCTCTGTATCGTACAGATGACAAGCAAGCACTCAGTACCAATTCTGTACGGAAGTTATAAGGCTCACAGCAATACTTTAATTACAGAAAGATAGGAACAAACACCAAATTTAGTTTTAGGGACTGCAGATGCAATAGGCACTCCTTTGTCCAGGAAAGCAGCAGGAAAGCCATAGCATTTTTTCCAGGAGAAATTTAGCATTTGACAAATATTTTACTTATGTGCAGGGAAATCTCAGGCATACTATGTCATCTTTCTAAAAATTTGTAAAGATTTAGGTGTGTTGAGCTGCTTATGCACATTACAACCTGAAATTTGTTCCCCTGTGCTAGCCCACAATGCCCCCCATGCCCCTGTTGAGCTTAGATAAGAATGAATTCAAGTAAATCATGTCACACATCTGATGTTTTTTACTTTATAAACCGTCTAGACTTTGCACTAAAGTTTACTTGACATCATGATAGTAAATCTAAGCTGTTATCTGTACAGATGTACAGCCTGCGATGGAAGTTAACCCTACAACTGTGGGAAACAATACCAATGTTAAGACAGACATTTTTCCACTCCAACACCAGCCGTTCCGAGGGCTCCGGCATCGACTCCTCCAGGTGAGACCTCTAGTCTCACACTCAACACTTTGCAAGTATTGCTAAAAGATTAAAACCACCTACACCAACAGCCGAAGCTGACGCCAAAACTGAAAAAGGGACCTGTTCCTGACCACCGCTGTCAAAACCAAATCAGTTCAACAGCCAGGACCATCATGACCTCGTAACTCCAAAGCTGTCTATACTCAGCGGAGCCCACCAAAAAGCGTTAGGACATACCCTCGAATAGCATACAGACTGGGGGTCTGGCAGAGGTTCAAGTTCCCAACACAAATTAAAACACTGAGATTAAAGGTGAGATGCAGATATGGGCCAGAAAACAGCCTTTTTTTAATAGAAAAGATAACTACGTTAGACAAGCTTAGATTCAGCTCTACGTTGTTTGCATGCTCACATAACACTCCTGAAGGGACAATATTACGAATGAAAAAACAAGAACCCAGAAGTCACAAAATACCCACAGTTTTGGTCAGGTCTCTACATACACACTTACTGTGATTTTACAAAATAGGACTTCTTTTCTCCCTTGCAACCCTACACCACACTAGGCAGGCTAAATGGCATTAACGAATAATCACCTATTTTACACATAGTTACTCTCTTCATACTGCAGAACCAAGCCTTCATTCTCAAACACGACTCAAATCTTGGATTAAAACAAAGCTAATTTTGTCTCACAAGCTCTTCTGCAGTCCTGCAACAGGAATTAAGCAAAAACGTTTCACGGTCACTGATCTATTTCCATAGTGCTTTCATAAGTCACTTATTACCACAGAAATTTTAAAGATAGGGAATAAAGGCAAAAATTTAAAAAACTCATTACCAGATGAACATGGAGACAATTATATCTTTTTTTTCCCCCAGAGCTGCTCAGCTCTGTATCTAAATTGCGGGTTTGAGCACCTCCACTAAGTCAAACTATTCAGTTTAAAGTCAGAACATGAAAATGACAATTAATAAGCATTGTGAAAAGCTGTTTTAATTTGATTTTCACACACAAGTTCTTGGACAGGGAACTTGCTTACCAGAGCTGGCTTTACACCAGCCAGGAGAGAATTCCTGTTGCTGCTGCATTCCTACATCATTCGTTACACGTACGCTCACTTCAGGGAGAAAGGAGCTGGGAGTCCTACACAAATTATCTTTTTAATGACCAAGCACAGTCATTCTAGGCACTGAATGAGGCAAGCATCCTGTGAAATATCAGCACTATATTTTGAAGAAAATGGCATAGAAAATTATTTATCTGAAAACATTCAGTAGGTTTTTCAGGAAGAGAGATCTCAGCTCAATATATAGGCTCTTCTGTGTTGAAAAAGCACAATTGCTCATAGGGAATGTGGTGTTCCACCTGCAGCAAGAAACATGAGTACTTCTGACAAACCCTGGAACCAAAGAAACAGAAGTTTCTCTATAAGAACACAAACATTTCAAATCTTTTTTTGAATGGAAGTGTCTGAAGCATCCATCTTCTCTGTGAATGAGCAGAAGACCCCCAAACTTCTTAAACCATGGTTTTAAAGACTTCATAAAAATGCTGCAGCTTAGACCAGACTCCACCAACCTCACCTCAAAGTGTCAAAATCTGACAGGATTTATTGAAATTATGGCCCTTCATGAACATTATTAAAATACAGTTTGCTAAATCATGGAGGACGACAGGTTTTGTTTCATTTGACTCAGAAAATCACAGGACTGCAGTGAAAGCTTGAATTAAGAGAAAAAAAAAAAAAACAAACCAAAACCAAACCAGGATTGAGCTTTAAATTTTTCTCTCTGGCTAAGAACATGTAGCTACGGCTCCCTTTGCAATTTTTTTTTTTTTTTCCACATTATGCTCCTCAGGGATCTCTGCTACATCTATCTTCCCCCTCTCCCCCTCTAACACACGCAGTTTAGTCTGTTCCTGTATTCAAGTATAATTTATCTCAAGTATGACAGGAGGAAGTAATGATCTGCGAAATCTTCCTCTTCAGGCAGAGCACAGCACACCGCCCATCTCTAACCAAATGAATCTCAGCTGCATCCCTCACCCTAACAAATTCTGTAATCTCCTGGTTATAGGGTTGAGTTCCATAAATCATGAGCCAGCAAGTCACCATAATTAGCACGTACCTTCGCTCAACACTCTTCCACATAAACACAAAAAGCCTTCAGCAGAAGCACAGACAGGTAAAACTCTGGTCATTCAACAATTCCTGTAAAGTAGATGAGCTCCCAGCAGGCTATAGAGTAACTCTGATGAGCAAGAACCACACCTGAATTGATCTGCATAACCACAGCATGTTTCAGGAACTTCAGCATTCGTGCTCTCATGGCAACACAAAAAGGTCTCTGAATATCATCCCCCTTCCTGCCCTTGCACCCTGTTGTTTTAAGAGTTTCCAATTCAGTATTTCCTGTTACACAATTGTTTCTAGAAACTCAGAGCAAGTCCAGTGGCTACCATGTGGCAACCGTCTACCCATGAACCTGGGCTGGGAAAGGCTACAGCAGCGTGAAAAGTATAATGCCTGTTACAAAGTCAGTCTTATTCAGTATAGTTTAATTATTAAAAATATGTAACTGAAGTAAGAGAGATGGGGATAAATAGCCAGATAACAGACTAATAATGAAAATGCACCTGCAGTATCTCATGGGGGTAGGGGGTGGCAAGGAACAGCCCATGGAGATCGGAGTATCCAAACTGACAGACAGAGGGCACACCCCAGGCTGCTGGAGGCTGCAGCTCCTGGGTACACTCAGCATACGGATAAACAATTAACTGACTAAAATGTGCAAGATGGAGACTATCCAGAGGAAGAATTCATGTAGAATACAACAGTGCCACTAGATCTGGGCTGAAGGACAGCTGGGTCCCACCGCGTGCCACGGGGGACCCAGAAGGCAGTTTGTCACGCCACGTGTTGTACCCCACCACCAGCCCTGACTTGAGAAAGGCAGCCCGCACGACAAACCCAGCACTGTGGGACTGGGCAATGCTGAGAGAATCCCGTCCAGTCCTTGGGAGAGATGGGATTAGAGCAAAATCTGCAACAGCCGGCTGTCGCTAACTGGGGAGCAGATGAACTCTGGAAAGCCAGCAGGCTCTGGAGTGCCAGCACTGCCAGATGGAAGTGCTGGTCTCTGGGGTTAAAAAAAAACCCAAAGAAAGGGAAAAAAAAAGCACCGGTATCTTGGTATCCTCATCCCAAGATCCGCTCAAAAACTTATGGTTATGTCAATTTGTTTCTTAAACAGAACTTGAAACTTCTTGTGTTGCTGCCTTCTAACCATCGCAGTACACAAAGTGAGTAAACCAAAACAAGGCTTTGTCTAATAACTTGTCCCAGGTTTTCTGCGACACAGGCTATTGATTTACAAGCTGTTTCTACATTTGGGGCAACTCAGAATAAACGCTTTCACAACTGATGTCACACCAGAACATGCAGCCTCTCAAAACAAATACACAAAGAGCCCAATTAAATAAAAAGTACTAAAATCATGCTTGACGCCTGAAAAAGTGCTCTTCCAAATTACACCCAAGACTGGAAAGGGCGAGAGCAGAAGGAAGGATGGACTGACATCCTTCACTAGCAGATGGCAGAAGTTAGCACTGAGCAGGGTCCTCATCCTCACCTGGACCGTTATTTAAAGCTGCAACAGGGAAGAGGAAGAAAAATCAGCCCAGAAGTGAGACTACAATCAAGTCCCTTGGGGAATCCAGACCTGAGAGTGAGGAGAAGTAGTCTTTAAAAGCAGTAGCAGCATAATTTCCGAAGGATACAGAACCCTTCTTGCCTCTGCCTTCATTGAAAAATGCTTTTCAAGCAGCTTAATACGGAAAAAAAAAAAGAAAATCAGAAAAAAAGCATGTCTTGAAAAATACATTTGAAAGTTTTCTTTTTTCCTTTGTTTTAGGTGCCAGTGAGAAAATATGTAAAGATATTTATTAAGTTTTTCAGGATGGGGACAGAGGAGCTTCAGCATTGTCTGAACACTGTTGAGAAGATGGCTGTCTATTAATACATAACATATACACACATCCAACCACACAGGCATACTTTAAAGTGTACCACCTATAAAAGCCAGAAACTCTCTGATAGTAACACTGGTTTTATTGCAAATTTGTTAACAGTGTGTTATCATCCTACAGCTGTTTCAACCGTTTTGTTGCCTAGCGTAGTGATCTTGGAGCTTGTTAAATCTGACTAATGAACAAACCTATACACACAACCATTCTACGATACAAAGATTAAAATGACAATTGTTTTTGGCAAAAATACACAAAAAAGACTTTTAAACAAATTCTAGATAAGTGTCATATTGTTAGACAAGAAGATTAAATAAGGCTAGGAATAACTGTTATAATATGAAAGAACGCAACAAAATAAACTTAAACACGCAGTAAAATTTCCGCTGAAACCACTTAGCTAGGGGTAGTTCCAGTAATTTGTAACTTCAAACTTTGGCATTAAAGAGGGATAACACCACAAAAGCGTCCCAGCTGTGGTCTTTGGGAGGAAGGTCTGAGAACAGCTACAAACCTGATGGCAAATGCCCATAACCCTCTATGGCAGACTGAAAAGTCAGCTCTGGAGACAGCCCTTCAAACACATGAACCGGAGAGGCGACGACCTATTAGTTGGAGAGTTAGGAGGAGAATACAGAAGAACAAGAGCTATTCAAATGCATCATATGCTTATTTTACCTACCAAAATGTATTCCACAACTTCAGTATTTTGTGGCATGCAACAGGTCTTCAGGTAATTCCAGACTGGCAAACATGGTTAAACAGCAACTCCCAAAAACGTAATCCTGAAAGAAAACCATCACGTTTCATCAGATAACAATTCAAAATAACAAAAATACTGAATATAACACAGTGAATACCTTGATTTTTAATATGAAGCTTTGCAACAAATCCAACTCTCTCCTTAGTAACATAAAAAGCACTTGTTACTACATTCAAATACTAACAGCAAAAACTGAGGATCTAGAAAAATCAACCTTTCACTAGAGGCAAAAAACTGCACACTGCCTTTGGCTGGAAATAACATTATATTCTTCTAAACAGGGCATGTTTCATCTAGAATAACGGATTTATTTAAGTCCTAAGATAAACTTTTCTAGATTAAATTTACCTTCAGAAAAGAGAAACCGGCACAAGGAGGATGCACTTTGGCTCATCCTAAGGAGGCACCTAAATCGGCTCAGGTTAAGCTCGTTCCAGAAATACATTACGAGCCCACAGGACCACCTCACATGGACATGTTTACTGCAGGTGGCCAACAAAGCAAGGGGAATCCATCCTCAGAACCTGTTCCTGTTCACGATCTCATCAAGTTGCACTCAAACTTCTCAGGGTAATGAAAACGCAGCAGTAAAGCTAATGGCTTCAGAGACAACAAAACACCTCCCCTCAAATCAAGATGATTTATATTAACATCCTGCTGCTGTTTTTCAAGCAGATTTTCTCCTTACATGCCAGCCTGCTCACCAGTGGGGAAGAGGACTACCCAAAACCAAACTGGGTAAGCAGAAGAGGGAAGAAGACTCCGAAAGACAAAGCAGAAATCTGCTATCTTCTACCTAGGTGACAAAGTAAAATCTCTTTAAAAGCCTTAGTATTGTGCCACAGCCTTTGCAGTTCTGCCAGCCCAGCAACTCAAAGGGAAGGAAAGAGTATTCACATTAAATCAGATCATATACACTTTGCAGCACTTTTAATAGTCATCTAACACTTTTCAATCACTGGTATCTTCTTGTATTTCTAAATAAGTGTTGTAATTCAAGCAGCAGTATAGTGCCAAGTAGGAGACCTGAGTGGCTAAAACGTAAGCGGTAACTCTGCTGTTTCCAGCTATATGCAAACCTGCCTCAGTCCCACGACCGGACACCAAGCTGACAAGCAAAACCAAAATCTGAAGTAAGAAATTTTAATATTATTTATCAAGTGTAAGCCAAAACTAAAAAAGCTTTCCATGTTCTATAGTAGATACTGCATTAGTTCTAGTTTTTCCCTCTTTTTATGAAAGGATGTTCCCCTGAGTATTTTAGACAGCCTAAAATTAAGTCACGTAACAAACTGGCTCGTTAACTCCACAGCCGTGCCAAGAGTTCACATGAAAGGACAGTCCTCACTCGCCCAGTAAAAGCTGTTTTTAAGAAGGCCTCAAAACTGATAGAGTCAGCGCCCATTCGGACCCTCTGGGCCTTGGCAGGGCAGGGCTCTTGGCTAATGGTGGTGAACCGAAGGGGAAATCATCTGAATTTCTTGGTGCAAGGAACCGAGAGGCTTTTTGTTCCTCCAATTCTCCCTTCCGAGGGGAAGGGTGACCCTCCCTCACCACGGGTCTGCAGACACCCAGCTCCTCCAGAGACAAGAGGACCGTGAAAGATGGGCTCCAGAGTAAGAAACTGAGGATGGTCAGCCTGGGCTACGGGAAGAGGAGCGAACAATTGCTGCTGCCTCCATTCCCATTGTACACATGAGACGATACCAAATTTGGTTAAGGAAAATAACTAATCAACACTGGTTCATTAACTCCAACTTTCATTACAATAAGTTATCCAATAGAGATCTTGGAAATGCCTAGACACTGAACGTGTAGGTTAGCAAGGAATCCATAGAAACAGCCCTGTGAAGTGTTCCATCTAGAGAAAGTTTTGTTTAGAGCTTATGGTTTCCCAAATGTCAAGAAAACAAAACAAGAAAGTCTACAGGAAGGCAGGCTTCATTCACTCATTCTGATATGGAACTACTCACTGCTGTTCATACTGCTCTGCTGCACTCCCATAGCCCTCAAGCATGAAACTCCTAAACCCAAGTGTTTCTGACAAGGAGAAAATTACAGCTTTTTATAATGCATATGACCTTCTGCAGTGATATCTTGATGTATTTCGATAGCAGGTGTGTTATCAGTGTGTTATGGTTTCATAAAGTTTGTTGAAACCCCACAACTAATGCCAAGCTGCAATGGACATGGGTCAACTGAGCCATTAATTTTTATTTCAACAGAATTTGAGGGACGAGATCATCAGGGTTGCTTTAAAAAGCAAGATGATAACTCCAGAATGAGTTTTAACTGCAGGTAAGTTAGCCACATAGAAGTTCCCACTTTCGGTAGCTGAGATACCAACACAAGGTGCTGCCAGTCGTCTCCCTAAGTCACAAGTTATCTCAGAATCAGCAATTTTCTTGGAAGCTGTCATCTACACAGTGTAATATTTGATCAGTCAAATCCCACTAGCTGAACTATTAATTTCACATGTTAAGGATATTTCCATTTGGAAGAAATACACCACAGTTTGTAACAGATGAATACGGTAACAGAGCTTTGCAGTACGTAACTTTTCACAAAGATCCATCCATGCAACCAGCAAACCAGTAAAATGAGATGCTATTTAAAATCAGATGCATCTTGACAAGAAACTGTATTTTATCTTGTTTCCAAAGGCTATGAGAAAACTCCTTTTCAAGTAGCAATCTATTAATTGCTTGTGTTGCGACAAGCTTTTTATTTAAAGTTGAATTTAACCGTTACCAAACCTTTCTGGGTTGACATGACCCACAAGTACTCCTTTATCACCAAATTCTCACTGAGCTTCGTAAGTGTTGATATAACCAGTGCAGGTATTCTTGTGATTACCAGTCCTGAACTAAGGTTTCCCTGAAAACTGCACCTCTTGCTTACTGCAACATTCTTCCTTCTTGCATGTAACAGAAGTGGAGGAAACGTCACTGTTTTTAAAATTCTGAAATGTTATAAAGTATGAAGAAAATATTTAAGTTAAAACAATAATAAAGACACCATTCTACCTGACCAAAAAAATATCTTCATATAACAGAAGTAGGTACAGCTTCTGTTAAAATCAAGATTGTTCTGAGAGTTTCCTGTTTGTATAAAAGCTCACAGGATATTTTGTGCTACTCTGGGCTTTTGGAAGAATCAAATTTCAAAAGCGTTATTTATTGTCACTATTGCTATTAAGAACCATGTAATCACTGGTCAGCCTTGCACCTTCTGGTAAAACTAGGGTGCAACACAACTAGATAGCAATGCCTTCTTGCAGGGATGGGAAGAGCCCCCCCAAAATCCCTTAGAAGGAACACTGTCCCCTGCTGCAACCAAAAGCTGAGACACTATTTCTTGTCCAGTATTATTCTTAACTGAGCCTCACTAAAAAATAAAACAGTGTTTTTGCCTTGGGAGGTTCAGCTCCTCCAGCCACAATCCCAGGGGTGCTACTGCTCCCTGCTCGCCTCCGCTGCGAGAGACCCATAAGAACTGCCACTATGAGCCTCCTATCTCATCTCTCACCTGCTTCCCATTCACTGCCAGGAAAAACCAGAGCGTTACAGATGCCAAAACTTCCAGCTTACCAGGAAGCAAGGCAGAAATAATTCTTCACGTTTTCCTTGCCCCATCCAGGGAGGAGGGAGGCTGGCGAGAGCATGCCTGCACACATGCACGCAGAACACAGCAGCTCACATCTAATTCAGTCTCTCTAGGTACTGCCCAGGAACCACAATGAGAAATGTAATCTCATACCAGGTGCACGGTCTTGGTAAGTCATTTGATTTTTTAAAGAGTAAAAATTAAAATGAATGCATAGGGCACGGAGAATTTAATAGCATGCATCTGTTGGTGGGAATAACTAGATCATTCCCTTCCATACATCAAATCTAAGCAGGCTTCCACATATCCAACTCAGCATAAGCAACTTCCAATCCCAAATTATCATTATGAAGACAAATGAATTAGGCAAGGCATCATTCATCCCCTGTACTATTCAATTTTCATACAAATCCGATTCAAGCTCTAGCGTAGGGCTATGCTTCAAGACTGCTCATTCCAGCGGGAGAACCAGGCAATGTTCCTCCTGGTTCCAAGAAGATGACAGCTCTCAGGAGCTGGGAAGTCCCCTGCGCGCCCCCCCCCTCCACCCCAGCTCCCAAACCAGCTACACTGAGACATGTACTGGTCACCTTTCTTTTTTCACAAATAAATAAAGGACTATTTTCTGTGACACAACCTCAAGGCTGCAATATATACATGATAGAATTCACTTATTTTTTCTATTTTTAATGACAATAGCAGTTTTTGATGTGCTACTCAGAGTGCAGGTGGGCTGCTGTTAATAGCATCAACTAATGACAGAGGACACACTGAATGGAAAGTGACTTCCAATGGACTGAGAAAAATCCCAGGCTCCTGGACCTCAGGAAAACTTCCACTGTATCTCTCTGTGTAATCCAAGGCTCAGATGAAATTTCAACTCCAGCAGCATCACTGAAAAGACTTTTTTTCTTCCTTCTAGTTAGTCAGGACACTAGAAAGTCTCGAGTTTCATACACCATCTTGAGACAAACCTTCAGCTATTGATGTGTCCAAACTAAGGAACACATGGACTATGTATTTGAGATGCTCGGTTATCTGCAATGGGCAGTTCCTGCTGAAGAACACCACTGATCCACTCTGGAGGGGACAGCAGAGCATGTGACGGTGTCAAGACAAAACAGAAAATATCCATGGCTTCAGTAAAGCAAAGGTGAATTGGTCATCCAGCTAGCAGATGGAAAATAGCTCACCTGGAGTTTGACAATGCATCTTCCCTGCCTCATGTCCGTGTCACCTAGGATGATTTCTCCTTCCACTTCTGCCCCTTAACTTTTCCCAACCCTTTGCGTTGTCTCCCATTACTTCTGCTCCAGCCCAGCTTAAGGAACAAGTCTACACTTGGAGCCAGTTTTTGCAACACACAGGGTTAAGTCTCGTTGTTCAATGGTCTCCACGTTCTGCTCACTGTATTCTCTCCACGCCACAATGTTTGTGTTTCTCAATAGCGACCACATGATTTTGAAACGGACACCACCATCATGCCTTCTGCCCTTCAGAGGTACGCTAGTGACCTACAAAATTTCAATATTCCCAATGCAATCAAACTGTTACAGCCACATTAACTCTTCGATATCTTCAGTGGCAAACTCTCTGCCACCACAAAGCTATTGAATTCTGTATGTCTGTGTAACTCAGTTGTAACTCCAGCTTTCATCCAAAAGAATCAACATGGTATTAGAAAATAAAAATACACTGTAAATCTGTTTAATGGTTTAGTTATCAGTTTGAAATATTTAACATCTACTACGAAGGCACACAATCTATGACAGCATCATAAACTTAAACAGAAGAAAGAGTGGCACCACGATTGTTCAGTCAAATTTACCTCTACATCCCTGTATTTTCAAGTATTTAAGTCACTTAAAAAAAGAAAGTACCAACATTTAGTTTAGAGAAGCATGGGGGGGGCGGCGGTGTGGATTTCTCAGGTTTCCCACCCACAGTTGCTTTTTATTTTAAGGAAGCAGCTATTTTTTTACTAGAATAGTGTAAAATTACTGCATTGGTTGGAAGCCTGTTGTAAACAACTCCTGCCTGCAAGTCCTATAGAAGAACAGGTTTTCCGGACAGAATGGCTGGAGAGCGCTGAGAGTTCTTCCAGCCCAAATCCAAAGCCTAACAGAATATCCTTCTGTAGGTTTAAAATATTACGAAATGTCATTTCTCAAAAGAAGATCAGGTCTGTGTGCAGCCTCCCCCTGTTTTGATTTTCGTTTTTCCCTCAGGAGAGTGAGGATACAGTGTTACTGTGAAAAACATCCTGGAAAAAGCCGGACACCTTCCAAAGGAAGCGACGAGGCTCAGTGAACATTTGAAGAGCATATGAATTTCTAGCAAACACCTGATGCCTTGCTGCAGGTAGTGCATTTAGTCCGGAGGCTGGCAGATCTGGCCATTTTGGATACGTGTCTTGAGACCTTTGTTTCCCTCTCTCTCTTCTGTGTACAGAAGCTGGGAATGCTTGCTGTAACTGTAAAAGAGCTGCTAAATCCAAGACCTGCAGTTATTACACATGGGGACCTTCTTTGAAAACACCAAATTTGTTCTCTGTGGCTGTTTTCTCCTACGTGAAATACTGAAGGATGCTTTAGCTACATAAAGAACCAACCAGAAAGACTACAGCGCACGATAATTATAAATACCAACAAGAGGCACTGTCTTTCCTCTAATAAAATTGAAATGAGAAAGGTTTTACTACATTTTTCAGTTCGGGGAACGAGCACAAGTGTGCATGTCCAGAAGCTGAGGGGTTGTGAAGACACAAAGCTCATAAAGCTCCAATTTGGGACCAGCCTTCAGACCCGACAGAAGAGCTCTTTGCTTCCTGTGCCCCAAAGAAGTCGGAGGGAATCGGAACCCGGAGTTTTCTGAGACGTTTTGAGAGTAGATGAAATTCGGAGAAAGGCAGAAATCAAGTTAAGAAGCCTTTCTCCATTTTAAAGAGTTACCGCGGAATTCAAACAAAAGCTCGGGTTCAACGAAACGTCAGCGCATCCTCGCTGACATCTCACAAAGACGTCAACGCCCGCGTGAGCTTGGGGCCGGGGAACCGGGATCAGAAGCGGCCTCCCGGGCGGAGGAGCGGCTCCGGGCTGACAGCACCCGCCCGCCCGGGGCCCGCCTCACGGCCCCCTCCCCGGGGAGCGCCGGCCGCCCCGGCGCGGCCCAGCGCCCGCTCTCCCGCCGGGATCTCAGCCTCGGGTCGCCCCTCGGGGCTGAGCTCAGGCTTTGACCGGCTGCGGCGAACGGCTGCGATCGGAGCGGCGGGAGGAACGAGGCCGCCTCCGGCCCGGCGGGGCAGGCTGCAGGCCGCGCCCGAGCAGGCTCACCCGGCGCCGGCGCCCAGGCCGCGGCGCCCCGCAGCATGCCGAGAAGCCCCGCGGGGCCCGGTGCCCCGCCGCCTGCGCGGCCCGGCCCGGCGGGGCGCTCCGCCGGCGGCGGGCCGAGCCCACGCACCGCTCCGCGCCCCGCCAGGCCCCGCCGCCCCTTCCCGCCGCGCCGCAGGCCCGGCCTGCTCCGCTCCCGGCCCGGCCCTGACACTGCTTCCGCCCCGCCGCCCCTGTCACGCCCGCCGCCGCGTTCCCCGCGCCCCCGCGGGCGGCGGAGAGGCCCCGCCGAGGGCCCGCCCCGCCTCACCTGGCACTGCCGCCGCTGGTGGCGGCTGCGGTGGCGCCGCCGCCGCCGCCTCCTCCGCCGCCGCCGCCGCCTCCTCCGCCGCCGCCGCCGCGCCCGCGCCGCGAGCGCGCGCAGGAGGGCGGGGGCCGCCGGGGCGGGCGGGGGCGCGCGCGGGGGCGGGGGGGGCGCGCGCGGCGCGCGGACGCCCGGGACAGGCAGCGCGGCCGCTCCGCCTCCCGCCGCCACCGCCCCACGTGACCCGGCCCGCCCCGCGCGCGCCTGCGTCCGAGCGCGCGGAGCCGCCGCAGAGGAGGGGGGGGGAGCGGAGAGGGTGGGGGGAGACGCGGCCTCGCGCGCGGAGCAGGTGTGTGGGCGGGCGGAGCGAGGCGGGAACCGCCGGGCACCGGGACCAGTTCCCACCCCTACCCAGGGGTCCCGCTCGGCTCCCCTGCCCTGCCCAGCTGCGGGGGAACTGCCGCCTCCATGGGGTTTCCCGTACGTCCCCCCCCGCCCTGCGGGCCGTGGGAGCCTCCGTGGCGGGGGGCGCGCGGCCGTGGGCTGCCGGGGCATCGCCTCGCGTGGGGCCGGGGGCGGGAAGCCCTGCCGGATCGGAACAAAACGTGTTTCCTGACGAGGTTTAAGAAAAAAAATAATAATTAAGGCCTTTATAGAAAATTACTAGGAAACAAGGTTTTTCATTCAGAAGTATTTTAATTCAGAGGAGCTTTTCATCCGAAGATATTGGGCTTTATAAATATCAATGGATGTTATTTAGTCTCGCTGCCGGGGAGATGGGAAAGAAACCGGAGAGTGATGTGATAGGAACTCAGCAATGCTGCGTTTTAATTAAAAGCCTGATGCTTTTTAATATTAAAAGCTAACGAGCAGGCCCGCGCTCCCTGGCGGGTGATGGGTGCTCCCCAGCATCTGGGGGCTTCACAGCCAAGTCCCGCAGAGCGACCACGGGACACCCAGCCCTCTGGTGTGCCCCTTCCCACAGACCTTTACCCTGAGAATAACTCTTATCCCACAAACCTTATCTGTGAGAAATGAGAAATTAATATAAGACAGCAGCACTGCAGAAACATCTGATTTTGCTCCTGCCAGCCGTTGCTTCCAGCAGAAAGCTCCGACCTGGTGGCAGTAAAGGAAAGAAACACATGGCAATTACTATTTCAGGCTAGTAAAATAATCAAAAGTCCTTTGTGGGGAAAAATAAAGACTTTGCTCCTGCAAGAATGAGTCTGATTAACATTAGTGACTGGAGTAGGTTCTGCTGGCTGCAGGAGGGGTGGGGGGGCCAGGGGGCTGTGGGGCCAGAGCCAGCCCTCCCCAGCCCCCCGATGCTGGCTATGCGTCGATGGCTGCAGGATAAATGACAGGAAAAGAGGAAAATGGCTTTTTATTTTTCAAAACGTCTTAAATGCAGTAATCCCATATCTCATCTGACGCTATAGCTTGCAACACATAAAAATCTCCTTTTTTTAAATTGAGATACAAATGCATTCCATTAAAAAAAAAAAAAAACCAAAACAAAATAATGACCATCATGGTTAGTATGTGACTTATGTTAATAATTATTGGTGGTGTGTGGAGACCTGCGAGCAGAGCGCTCATTTCCTCCGTGTTTGCAGCTCCACAGCTCCCTGCTGGCAGCTGGGCATTAATTCCTCGCTGAAGGAATCTTCTGCTCATGCCTGTTTCTCTTCTCTGGTTTCAGGGGTAGGACCCCCCTCCAGCCCCTGCCAGTGTACTGACCCACCCCCCTGGGCCCTGGGAGACTCCTGGGAGAGGAGTGGGGTGTCCCTCACGGGGTGGTGACCAGCAGCTCTCACTGCGTCCGCGTGTCCCTCGGGGAGTTCCTGTTGGTGTCAGCGTGGAGGTTCCCCCGCTTTCCCTTGCTCTGCTCACGTCCTGCCCGACTTGTCCTCATGCTTTCCTCTGCTTCAGGCAATGCATCTTAACCTGGCTGCATTTAACTTCCTCCTCCTCCAGCCCAACCATCCCTCAAAGGCTCACGTGTGTCCCGCTCCCACACAGCTACACCAGGGTGCTGCTCCCAAAGCATCCCCACGTTTGCCACTGATGCTGCTGTGTTTGTCTTGCAAGGTTGTCCTTCAGGGTTTTTTGCTTGTTTGTGATTGTACGTATTACCCACATTAATACTGGGCACATCTCGCAGACTGTAGTGAACAAGAACACGTGCACCGCTATTTTTCAAAACCCAAGTTTTCTGGAGGCACAACGTGGAGGTATCTCCCTAAGATCCGCTCAAGCCATCCAAGTGCTGTGAGTTTCTGATCTGGGTTGTAGGTCCCCCACGGATAACTTTCCTGGGCCTAGTCACACGTGGAGTTTGCAAACAAGCCCTTCCTTCAGGAGCAGCTTGGTGCCTCATACATCCCCGCAGCACTTGGTAGCACGCTGCGTCTGCAGGCTTCTCCTCGCGCGTCTGCTCTATTGGGAAAAAACAGAACTGGCACAAACTCTGCGTGATTAAATCCCCATTCTCTCCAAATGGCTTTGTCACCCAAAAAAGGGAAGGTAGAGCTGAAGGGACACCAGGGTGACAGGACGTGACCGAGGACTCTCCTGGGGCATCTCTGCTGAAGATGGGTGGCTGGAGGGACCTGAAGTGGGTTTGCCACCCTGCATATTGTGGCTAGCACAGGGCATGTGGCTCGCTGGCCACCCATGCGTGCAGCAGGGGACCGACAGGAGCTGGCAGTGGTGAGAAGGGACTAAGGTGACGCGGAGACTGCGAGGGGAGGGAGCCTGGGACAGCTCACATGCTCCCACCCTGGCGTTTGTGCCCCCTGTGCGTCGCCGCAGCGAGGTGCACCACAGGCAGGTCTCCAGAGCCTGGGTTTTCACAGCCTGCATCCACAATGTGCAGCCTGAGCATTTCTACACCTCACCTGGCCTCTGTACACCGTAACCAAGATGGGAGATTTTTTTTGGGCTAGATCTGTCCCATTATTCTGTGTTCGTGGGGCCCCTCCATGAGCAGACCCACATTTTGGTTTGGATTTAAACCGGAAGAGGGGAGATTTAGATGAGATTTCAGGAAGAAATTCTTTGCTGTGAGGGTGGTGAGACCCTGTCCCAGGTTGCCCAGAGAAGCTGTGGCTGCCCCATCCCTGGAGGTGTTCAAGGCCAGGTTGGACGGGGCTTTGAGCAGCCTGGTCTAGTGGGAGGTGTCCCTGCCCAGGGCAAGGGGTTGGAACTAGATGGTCTTTAAGGTCCCTTCCAACACAACCATTCTGTGATTCTATGATTCCAAAGCTTTGCTGCAAACCAAATGATACATACTAATATAATGTCACCTGCAGAGCGACACGGTGAAGGAGGAGGGCAACGTACAGCACGCAGAGATGGCTGAGTTCGAGCTGCCTCAGTGTCCGCAAGCAGAACAGAGAAACACATTTGAGATTATGACACTCAAAATGGTGGTTATATTTACACACATTTTCATATGACAGTATTTTCAAAGGAAAGATATTATACAGAAAAAGTAGTAGACTCATGAGCAGCTTTACATTTTTCCAAATATAAATATTATACAATGAGTTGAACAAAATAATTTCTCCTCTAATACTGGTATGATGCTCACTTAAAGAGAAAGAAGGGAGAAGACCTGTTGCATTGCAGTCACAACCACTTCTGATCTGCGATGTTGTTAAAACTGGGAGCGTGGGGTGGAGGAGAGAGGGGGGCAACTGGGTACAGAGGTGACTGATGAGGGTACATGGGCACCATCCTCTCCTCGGCCCTATGGAGGTGGGGAGGTGGGGGCTGCTGGGGGGAAGCCCTGGCTGTGCTGGGGACAGTCCCAGTGCGTGGAGGGTCACAGCGGCCAAGTAGCTGCTGTCGAACGGGATAGTCCCCGCGGGCAGCAGGGTCAGCTCTGCCAGGACAATCTGCATCTAACAATGCTGGGGCCACTGGGTTTTGCTGCTCGAGGGCTCCTGCTCTGCAGGCTCTGCTGCCCTCCACACAGATGTGTTTCGTTCTAGGACAGTGCCCTGCCTCTCCGAAACCAGCTCTGCTGGTCGGGGGTCTCCTTTCCCTGGCCAGCGTGCAGATGTCCATCACTGGAGTATGGAAGATCTTTCCAAAACTGCTGTGATGAAAACACCTGGGTGCTACGGGAGCTCTTCCCGCTCCACTTCATTCTTTGCAAAACCTTCTAAAATCTGCAGTGTTTGTGATGTGTTCATGGAAGAGACGCAGGCTTTGCCTCATGGTGTTTACCGAGGCCTGGCTCCCCTTTCTCTCCAACCCGTCAGTGTCTGGGACCAGGCCGTTGAAGGCCATGGAGTGTGTGCAGCGGGTGGAGCGAAGCTCCGAGATGATCCCACCAGGAGGGACCCAGCTGCCACCAGGAGGGTCCAGCTCCCCCGCAGGCAGCCCAGCGGCTGGCACTGAACAGGCGCTTTTGGACTGGCCGCCCAGCTGAGGGACCCCTCGGAGAGATGCTGGCAGAGCTGTAGGACACCGGTCATCATCCCTGGAGCTGGGGACCCAAACCTGCTGCCCCGGCTCTGGCAGCAGTGGCGGCTCTCTGCCCTCACCCGCCCCAGCAGCCCCGGTCTCCAGAGGCATGGAGAGGGGCATGGACTGGAGCTGCTGGCTGTCTCCAGGGGCATGGAGAGGGGCACAGACCAGAGCTGCTGGCTGGAGCGCAGGAACACGCAGGGCCACTGGTCTCACACCGTACTGGGGGGCAGCAGGGGACCCTGGCCCCTCCTGCACTGCATTGGCAGCATGGCCCCAACCACCCCAACAGCCCCACCAACATCCGTCCCTGTCCGGACCAGTGGGGGCATGGCAGGCTCCAGCCCCTCTTGGTGGCCAGGCACTGAATGGAACAGTGATGGGGACAAAATGGCACAGCCAAGGTGCTAGAGCATCCTTGTCCCCACGGCTGAGGATGGCGGTGCTGACTTCTGCCGCATCCCCCCATTAGGCTTTTATACACAGCCACGAGCGCTCAGTGCAGGTGGAGAGCGGTATCTAACACAAGCGAAGCTGCTTGTTAACTGTGCTCAGGAATGGCATTGAGCCTTTGTGGGAAACACTGACAAATCGAGCCACCACTTAGCGGCAGAGCTATGTAAAAACCAGTGTATGTTGCTGGGAGCAATGCAAATGTGGGCAGAGACAAGCTGATCGCGTTCCAGATCATAATAGTCACATTTGGTAAAGGCATCTTTTTTTTTCTTTCCTTTAGTTTGTTTGGTTTTGTCTTGTTCCTTTAAAAATTTTATTTATTGTTTTTCTTGGCTACTTTATATTTTGTATGTTGTGTTCTGAGCTCCTTACTGACACTTCCATGTAAAAGTTTCAGGACAACTTCAGCTTCAGAGCTGTTAGACGTGGGCAACGGCTGGGTTGAAATCAATGCAGTTACTCTGCATGCGCGTCTCCAGAACGTGGCCCTTTATTTCACAATGTCTATCTCACTTGCACAGAACAAAACATCGGGTATTTCTTGGTACCACACACTAAACTCATCAGATCTCATCACAACAGATGGACTCAAAGTATCAGAGACACTGGGCCAATTAGCAGATTAAAGGTTTCCATATCGAACACATCTGTGCTATACTGATGCCATTTTTAAAGAGAGAAAATGGGAAATAATTCAAAATATCTTTACTTCTCTTACCCATGACCTAGGGCCCTAAGTCCCATCTCTGAATTATTTTAAATTTTCTCTTTTTCCCAACATAGGCCATGATCCAGCAGAGCACTTAGGAACATGCTTTATTTTGAGGTTCTGAATAACTGCTGTGAAATCGTACCTTGGGGCGTTCAAATGTCCTTTTGAATCAAGACCAGAGTCTTTAAGTCCCAAACGAATACACAGGTTCCAGCATCAGAAGTGAGTTGGTGAATTCAGTTAATAAGGAGGAATTTTGCCTTTCAAAGTGTTTTGTGATATTCCATGCAAAATACTGAAGCGACAATGACACTTATTTGGCAGCTGTGCTCGGTAAACCTTCATGCCCAAGGGACAGATCACTGCTGTGCTGTACCAGAAACCCCCAGATACGACCAGTGACATTCAACTACAAAACTGCATCCTTCCCTTCCTGAGAAACGTGAAGAGCTCTGCTCCAAGACACGTAAAGTTTTATGAAGGCTCTGACTTCGGGCAGTGACCAACTCTAGTCCTGATGACAGAAAAATAAATAAATAAGATTTCATGTCCCTATGGTGAAGAAAGTCCCTTCTTGCCCTACGGGCAGTGTGGTGGCACAGAAGACAACTTCCCAATGATGACGTGGTACTTCCCCCCGTCTCTCAGCTGAGGCCACTGACGCATTTGTAACAGAAACTGCCGTCCATGCTCCCGTCTGCAAGGGAGCTGCCATGCTCTTCTCATGGGTGGTTGCGCTTCAGCGGAGCGCGAAAGCATTCTCTGTCCTTCCTCGGTGCAACGTGCAAGGCTTGGCGTAAGATGCTTTGAGATCCTCTGCTGGCAGGTGGCCAGAACGATTAAGTCTGATGATCTGCCGCAGCGCCCTGACTACCCCTAAAACGACCCACGCGCTCCCTGTGTCGAATGGCAAGGGGCGTTAGAAGGTGCGTTACACCAGACGGGTGTCATGGAGTCCCTCGGGGGGAAGGTTGGGGGCAACTGGTGTAATCATCAAGTGACAAACCAGGACAACCATAAGCAGACACACATATATAATATGTACAGTGGCCATAGATGCATTTGCACCATGAAGGAAATCATCAAACTTTAGACCACAGAAAATTATTAAATTCCAGGATTTTTTAGTGGCAGGTGTCTGTCTAACTCGCTAGTAAAAAGAGAAGGAAATGTTCAAATACGGGTTGAATGAAGTAGTGCAGCTGTCAGATGTGGTATTATTTCTTCACTCTATTTCAGACAAGAAATGCAGAAGTATTCTTATATTTTGCACTATGTTCTGCGAACAGAAAATTATCTCAGTAGTGTTTGGGTTGTTTTGTACCTTTTCTCTCACTCTCTTCAGCTTTTCCAGTAGAGCCACCAGTATCAAAATACAAAGGTGAAGTGCAGGTGTGAATTTAGTAAGCAGAAAATCCCAAGCCTCTCTGTAGGGATTACGCGATTCAGGCTTTTGGAGCAGACTGAGATAAGGCAGTGTAAGGAAAGTCCTGAACCTCCCTAAACACTCTCCATGTGGTTTTCAGGCCATGGTCTGTGAATTTTTACAAGTCTGTAGATTTTTATAAGTCTGTGGAGCACTGCTAAGGTATCTTCAAAAAGTATCTAAGAAAATTAAGCCCGTTAGCACTAAGCTGAAATTCACCATGGAGGAGGCTGAACCTCTGTAAGAAAACTGTTGGGGGGTTCCACAAGTTGTCAGAAGCTGAAAACCATTGCTCCCGATACAAAATCAGCAACTTGATTCAAAATATTTACTCCCGAAATTCAAGGTCTGTAGCGATGTGAGAAAAGGAACTAGCTGTGCACTAGTAAGGAAACTGGGGCTGCGCACCAGTAAAACCCAGCTGGCCCATACGGGGTATGAAAGGATTCCCCACTATTCCAGCTACAGGCATCTACAAACACTACATCAGGCTGCATTAATTTTTGGCTTACACAAGAGGTGAAGAATGAACATGGGAAAGATGGGGCAATGAAGATGACATCATCAGCTGGTTTTTTCCTTTGCTAATGTTCCTGCTGGCTAAAATTTAAGATGCTGGCTAGAATTGGGCTTTTGAAAAGACTGAAATTATTAGCAAGACTCTGCCAAAAGGGAAGTGTGCTCTCTGCATTCATGTAACAAGGACTGGGTGATTTAAATAATTCAAAAATAAGAGAAAAAAAAAAGTGAGAGGGCTGCATGTTGGTGCTGCTAACCCCTCCAGGGTGGGCCTGGCTGGGGAATGCAGAAAGGTTTCTCAGCAGTGTGTGTGCGGGGCTCCTGCCCCGGGGCGGCGGGGAGAAAGGGCCGTTTCAGAACATGCATGTCACTGGGGGCGAGTTGTCTAAGCCTTGTTCTGGGAGGTGCTACAATATTGTGGCTCCGGCAGCATCCACGCTCCTGGGGTCCTTCAGGCCGATGATGAAACTGTTGGTTCTCCTGGCCCCGTGAACTAGGGAGACCACTTTGACTTTATCCACTCGATGGCCCCTGGCTACAAGAAATTCAATATCTTCTTCACGAAACTCACCTGTAGGGATTTTAAAAGAGGGTTTGTAACTGAAACCACCGTTGCCCTTGATGCAAAGCTCTGTCCTAACCCTGCCACGATCTCCAGCGTGAAGAAACCTGCCTGCAGCCCCTTCAGAAGTTGTCCCAGCCAGGGCAAGCCAAGCGGCCAAGGAGTAAAGGTTATGCTCTATGCAGTGGGGGGAAAGGAGAGGATCCTGAAGACCATTTAAAGGTGGGGAAGATCCTCCTCTATGGAAAAAGGGGAAAATACATTGTTGGCTCCTATTGTAGTTACTCTGCTTACAGAACAGTCCCCGCTCTTAAGAGCTTAGTTACAAATAATAGTATTAACAGCTATTAGTCAAAATAAGATGCAAGACATCTCAAAACTAATGACAGCAAACCAAGCTGCCAAATGACAAACTTTGTAATAAGCCTTTCCACTTCCCCTACATGTATTTCTCAATATTCCAGCCATCTACCTTAGGTTGCTTGCTCTTCTGCTTTCGTTTCATTTCTTTGGTGTTTTTTAATTTCTGTATGAATGGAAGTGCCCAAGGATTGGAAGCTGGGGATGCAGCTGGACAAACTGAGCAGGCACACAAACCCCCAACATTTATTTAAGCTATACGCACTGCAGATATATTGCATGTATCTTGTTGATGGCAAATGTCCAAACCAACAAATTAGGACCTTTTGAAGCTTTGGATTCGTTTTAATTACATGCTAGTTTCCAAGCCTGCAGGTCACACTCGACAGACATTTTTAGATTTTCCTCTAAAATGGGAAGGCCTAGAAACTTTGGCTATTTTGCATGAAATGAGAACTAAATGTCACTTATGGTTCACTCTGGTAAGGTATGGCTTTGTGAAAAATACCAAATAGACCAAGACTTCCAATAACAAGGAAAAGAGTTGGCAGTACAGGCTCCAGAGGGTCAGTATTGATGCTGCATTTCCAGCACTGTCGAGCTACAAGCCTTCCCATAAGCTTTGTCTTCTCCCCAGCTGGTGGAGTTAAGGGACAGGGACTGGAAAGTGAAAGACTATAATTTATGGCAGTGGTAATAAGGTGTAGGAAGATCTGCTAGCTATCAGGACCTAGCTGGGTGAAGCTGCGATTGGACACATTTATTTATCCTCAATGGCACAAGAAGGACATGGACATGTTGGAGGGGGTCCAGAGGAGGGCCACGAAGACGATCAAAGGGCTGGAACACCTCTGCTATGAGGACAGGCTGAGAGTGGTGGGGTTGTTCAGCCTGGAGAAGAAAAGGCTCCAGGGAGACCTTATAGCGGCCTTCCAGTACCTGAAGGGACTACAAGAAAGCTCGGGAGGGGCTGTTTGCAAGGGCATGTAGCAATAGGACGAGGGACAATGGTTTTGGACTAGAGCAGGGTAGGTTTAGATTAGACATTAGGAAGAAGTTCTTTACAATGAGGGTGGTGAAACACTGGCCCAGGTTGCCCAGAGAGGTGGTGGAGGCCCCATCCCTGGAGACATTCAAGGCCAGGCTTGATGAGGCTCTGAGCAACCTGATCTAGTTGAAGATGTCCCTGCTCACTGCAGGGGGGTTGGACTAGATGGCCTTTAGAGGTCCCTTCCAACAACACATTATATTATTCTATGATTCTATAACATCAGATCTCCAAAAGGTTTTAAGGACAGGACAAGGCTGCTACCAGGAGGTGAGCTGGGACAGAGGGAGGTGTGGGGAGAAGCACCTGAAAGAGTTTGGAGAGGTGGCCAGGAAGAATTCCCAAGACAAGAGGGAGAGCGTATGGCTCAGCAAGGGCTCCAAGCTTTGAAGAAGCGAGGTTGCCACTTTTTTTGTCTTCCCCAAAACCCTCTGCACCCACTGGCAACCCTAGAACTCGGTGAGCTGCACGCTGGGCTGTCGCGCTTCCAGAGCAGTGTGCTAAGAAAATCCCGCTCCTTTTCTAAACGCGCCGGGTTTGTGGGCTGCACAATACCCAGTGCCCATACTCACTGTCAACCTGCAAGGTGTTGGACTGAAGCTGTGGGTGAAGTCGACCCAGTGACAAACTTTCACTCAGATTCTTGTTAAATGTTAAAACATTTACCAAAACCTGCAAGAGAATAAAAGATACTCAATAATAATAAGAAGTAATGAGAATAGAAGCCAACTTCCCGAGCATCCCTCTAATTGGTGGCTCCAACATCTGCAGATGCAGCAGGTTTACCAAACTGCATGAACTAACACAGGGTTTCACACATACAAAGGGACCCTTGAAATACAGCCTGGCTATTGTTGGTGGAAAAGCGGTACCTTTTCAGGATTTTGTGGGCTTTTTGTCACATAGTTCCTGCTAAATTAGGAGAGTTGTGTGTCTGGAACATGATGTCATCTCTAAATACGTGTTTGTTACAGCCAAAAACTCAGCACATGACTTCTCCAAACAAAGCATTAGGAGGCAATGGTTGGCCTCAGTTTTGCTCTGAATAATGCAAAAGGTAAGGAAAATGGGAGCCAGCTTCAGTTGTGCCTATCTTTTTAGCAATCCCTTGCTGTCGTGCACACAATCAGGCTACACACAAGTACTTCACCTCATTACAAATCATAAATTAGGAAGAGCTGCCCACCTTATAGCAAGTGCTGAGCAGGGAGGGATTCAGTCGGGAATGCACAAAAAGGAGCTTTTCATAGGGAAAAGGGCTAAAAGGCTGCGAGTCTCCTGCAATTCTCTGAATACAAAATGCTCCTTTTTTTTTCCTAACGATCCTTAAGACGAGCTTTGAACAGGTATTAGAATGACACAAAACCATTATAGGTTTTGCCAAAACGCTTTTCCTCTAGAATGATGAGTGGCGCCACCCGGAAAGGTGCAAGAGAAGTAAACGGGTAGCTCTTAGAGATTTCAATCCAGTGGCCACCAGTTTCAACACAGCCTGGGACAGGAGGGAAGGGAGGGGACCCTGCTCAGCGCTGAGCTGAGCTGCTGCTCTGAGAGGGCGGGTGCCCGGGCACAGCACTGACCTGAACGATGCTGCTCAGGGCTCTGTCCCCATTGTTGGCTCCCAGACACAGGTATGTCCCGCACATCCCCTCAGATGGTCTCACAATGGTGGGCAACAGGAAAGACAGGGGCCGTTTCCGAGGCTGAATGAGATTTTGCTGCAGTTGAAGCAAAGACACACCAAAGAGTTTCAACAAGCCGACTAAGCCTTTGCTGGTGCTCAAGTTGCGCAGGTTAACTTCTTACTCTTCATGCTCCAGCCAGCAATTGCACTTGGGTAGTTTTACAAGGCTGACATCCTCACTGCTATGACAGAGGTCTCTGACATTAACAGGCTCTGTCCCGTTTCATGCCATGGCTCTCTTTTACAGAAGTTATACGGAGCCATTCACCCACTTCTGAAGTACCAACCCAGCAAAGCAGGACGGTTTTACAGTACACGGCAAGAAGAAACAAGAAGGCAGCACTGCAAGCCACCAGTACTGGTCTGTAATTGTTTCTTTCCAGGACCTGAAGATTTTTTTTCTGCTGTCTGTTACTTTTAAACCTGCAGAGCAGCAACTCATAAAGAGAGGTCTTAACTCAAGTCCACAGAAAAGGCCAATTGCTTTAAAGTGCATCTGGACTGCAGGAAAAATAGGTAGCTGAGATGTGCAGTGTCATTTGATAAAACTGCATTGTAATGATAATGGATACACATGAAGCCTTCTGTTTACTCTGTTTCAGTGGCTCATAGAATGGAAAAATAGGAGCTTTCTACAGGCTGTTGTCTCTCAGTTATTAATAAGGCATTAAATACCCTCCCTGTTGTGGAGATGAGAAAAAAATGGTACAGACAGCTCAAATAAAGAATTTGTCATTACCGGCCTGGGAATGGAGCAGTTCATTGTTTTATTTTGCCAGGAGAAGTCCAACATCTGGCTGTTCAGGAGGACTCCAGAGGGTGTTATTATGCCACTGCCAAAGGGACGATTCAAAGAACTGAAAAGAAACATGAAGAAATCTCATAAAAATCCTCCCAGAGATTTTTTGTACACCTCGAGGCTTTCAGGGCACCAATTTTCTGTCCCATCTTGGCTTGATAGAGGCTCTGGTAATTCTCTAGGGCTGGTTAGATGTGAGGAGTGTAAGTCTCCATGTACTTCGGAGTAGGTCCCTCCCTGTGTTTAAGGATTCCCCTCTAGGTGATGGATCTATCTCCATGCCCCCATCAGTCCTCAAATTTGGCCATCACCTCTCCTCCAGGGAGCAGATTCAGGCCAATCTAGATACGTTTCACTGCAAGAGGGCTGTAGGATTGCACAGCGCAGAGCAACACCAGCTCACACATCTCCACCCCATCTTCCCCATTCCTCCAGTTGTAGGACTAACTGGGACCGAGCAGCCCACCTGCTTCAGGTCTGCTCCCGTCTGTCCTGTTGAACCTGCTTTCTTCTCCCTGCTCCCACCCTCTGAGCACATTATGGAGGGAAGAAGTAAATCCTTTACCTCACAACCGCAACAATGAAGTCATCAGGTCCCATGACAAGGACCTGGCTTGCAGCGGGTCCGCTCTCCATGGAGAAGTGAGGCATGCGGAGATCGGATGAGAAGGACTGGGAGTCATTAATCAGCTGGCGCAGGGAATTAGCTTCTGATTTACTTCAGTGATGAGGGAGGGAAAGAGGAAAGAAAGCCATAAGCCTAGGAAGCCGAACATTGCTTGGTCTCTGGGTAGGGGTTCATCTACACAGCTACCAGTGGTGTCTCCCTGAAGGGGCTGGCACTGAGGACAGGGAGCTCCTCTGGTTCACCCGATGGAAGGAGAGAAGATGTCTCAGTCCACACAGAGAGGCAACGCTGTGGACCTCCCAGGCTCTGTCTACAGTGGTAAACTCAGCCCCAATGGACAAGGGGTGGCATCACCCAGCTGAATGCCAGTCCTCCAGGTGGAGGGCAAGTCAGCTCCAGCTTTTGCCACCAACCGTGACTGAACCTGGCTCTGAGGTGGGAGGCTGGATTGAAACCCCAGGCCTCGCCTCTCCTGCGTGTCTGGGTGTACTGCAAAGGCACCGAGCCCAATAGTGGGGAAGGGAGAGCCAGAAACTTGCATGTGCGGTCATGACCACGTGTATGGCCATTTTCTGACCTGCTGAGAAGGAATGCAATTGGGTTAAGGAGGCGATTGGTGACAGCCAACATGGCTTCCCCAAAGGCAAATCGTGCCTGACAAATTTGGTGGCCTTCTACGATGGCTACAGCATTGGTAGATAAAGGGAGAGCAACTGATGTCATCTACCTGGACTTATGCCAAGCGTTTGATGCTGTCCCGCACGGCATCCTGGTCTCTAAATTGGAAAGGCATGGATTTGATGGATGGACCACTCGTTGTATAAGGAACTGGCTAGATGGCCGCACTCAAAGGGTTGTGGTCAACAGCTTAATGCCCAAGTGGAAACCAGTCATGAGTGGTGTTCCTCAGGGGTCAGTACTGGGACTAGTGCTGTTTAACATCTTTGTTAGTGACATGGACAATGGGATTAACTGCACCCTCAGCAAGTTTGCCGATGATACCAAGCTGTGTGGCATGGTCGACATGCTGGATGGAAGGGATGCCATCCAGAGGGACCTGGACAGGCTTGAGAGGTGGGCCTGTGCGAATCTCATGAAGTTCAACCAGGCCAAGTGCAAGGTCCTGCACCTGGGTCATGGCAATCCCAGGCACAAATACAGGCTGGGCGGAGAATGGCTTGAGAGCAGCCCTGAGGAGAAGGACTTGGGGGTGCTGGTGGATGAGAAGCTCAACATGAGCTGGCAATGCGCGCTGACAGCCTAGAAAGTCAACTGCATCCTGGGCTGCATCAAAAGAAGCGTGGCCAGCAGGTCGGGGGAGGTGATTTGGCCCCTCTACTCCGCTCTGGTGAGACCCCACCTGCAGTACTGCATCCAGCTCTGGAGTCCTCAGCACAAGAAGGACATGGACCTGTTGGAATGGATCCAGCAGAGGGCCATGAAGATGATCAGAGGGCTGGAACACCTCTGCTATGAGGACAAGCTGAGAGAGATGGGGTTGTTCAGCCTGGAGAAGAGAAGGGTCTGGGGAGACCTTATAGCAGCCTTCCAGTCCCTAAAGGGGGCCTACAGGAAGGATAGGGAGGGACAGTTCATCAGGGAGTGTGATGATAGGACGAGGGGTAATGGTTTTAAAAGATATTAGGAAGAAATTCTTTGCTGTGAAGGTGGTGAGACCCTGGCCCAGGTTGCCCAGAGAAGCTGTGGATGCCCCATCCCTGGAAGTGTTCAAGACCAGGCTGGATGAGGCTTTGAGCAGCCTGGTCTAGTGGGAGGTGGCTCTGCCCAGGGCAGGGGGGTTGGAACTAGATGATCTTTAAGGTCCCTTCCAACCGAAACCATTCTATGATTCTATGAATATTTAGAGGGGTGAGAAAGTGGGAGGAACCCTCAAGATCAAGCTGGTTCCAGGAAACGTCTGTGTGAGGACATCCCACAACCCATCTGCAGAGCCCCATGGTATCAGTTGTGATCCTTGTGGAAGAGTGAGCCCTAGGAGGACACTCCAGGATTGATCTTTCCTCAGTAAAATAGAGGTAGAAAAATCTCAGGTTTCCCTGTGCACTGAAAAAAGCAAATCCAGGACAATATCCAAACCACACATCCTGCAACTGTGACCGTGCCTGTCAGCTTCAGACCTACCTCACCATGCCTTCTGCAGCATGAGTGACGGACACATCATCAGATGGGTCTCCCAGGTTGCTAGCCAGACTCAGGGCTATTTTTAATGTCTAAATTGAACACACAAAGAAAGAAAGAGAAAAGAAAAAAAAAAGAAAAACATTTAGGTGGCCATGGAAATACAACTTTTGATACTCCAAACAAGAAGATGTATCTGATCTCCTGGCTTGTTGGCTAAAGCCTTTGAAGAAAAATGTCCAAAAGCCTGGTTCTGGTAATACCTCAGTGCCAAGGGCTGCCACACATGGGTATGGGGACAGAAGGGCACCAGTCTGGCATGGCAAACTGTGTGCTGAGGGACCCAAGCGTACCCAGCAGTGTTTATAGGAGGTGGAACATGCCTGGCAGGAGCTGATCAGCTGGCTCAGCCCAGCTCAGCGGTCCAGCTGCATTGCCAGCTGGCACACAGGATCACCAGAACGCCACTTACTTTCTGTTTCCATTCCTGAGTGGTCACCACAACAGCAGAGATGACACTGAATCCCAGTGGGACAGTGGGTCCTGGCTCGCTGTTGCCTCTGGACGGCAGCTCCACTGGCACAACACCACTGCCGAGCAGAAACAAGCTATTCTGCTCACCAGCTGCTACCCATGTTCCTTATTGTAAGTCATCCAAAGCATTTGAACAGAAAGCATTAGTCCCAGCACACTTAAGGGAATGATGGTTTAAAAAGAGGAAGGGATCTGGTTTCTCATACGTGCAGAATCCTGCCTAAGCCAGTCCATTAAAAATGAGAAAAGAAGATGCCATTTCAAGAGACACAGTTTATCCAGCACTGGTGTTACAGAGTGTAACCAGAGGACAGCCACAAGGAGAAATGTGCTCTTCAATCAAGCCAGCTTGTGCTTAGCAGGAATGCGCTAAACTTTCAGCTTGCAGGTCATGCCATTTTCATTCAAGACCCTGCAAGTAGACAGCTAGATGTGACTTCTGTTTTGATATGTGCCATGCATCAATGACTTCTCCTGCAGTGTCATCATTTATCTTCTGATGTACAGTGTAGAACATGATTTAACTTCTGGAGAAGGTGGCATTTCCATGAAATGGTCTCCTGACCACCATACGGAGGATGTACAAGAGGCTCAGTGGCCAGGGAAGAGCTCCACTGAAACAAGCAGACCATGTCTACCCCACAGGCACAGGTTAAGGACATTTTGGTCATGGCTGTCCCATGGCTGGACTATCTGGTGCTGACCTACCACTGAATCTCAACCATGTGTTCAGCTGTGTGGTCCCAAGTAATCAGGGTTACACACTGTCCTGGTTCCGGCAGGGACAGGGCTAAGTATTCCATGCCATGTGAGCCACGCCCACCCTGAGATTAAAAGGAGGGAGGGGGCAGGCAGTCGGGTTTGGAGCGGGCTGGTGCGTCCCGGGTCCGGACCGGCAGGGAGCGGCGGTTCCCTAAGCGCGTTTGTATATTCCTCTGCCCGTGTTATTGTTTTCTTGTTCCCTTTGCTGTTCTGTTAAACTGCCTTTGTCTCAACCCAAGAGTTTTGCCTTTTTCTTCTGATCCTTCCCATACTGGGAAGCGCTGAGCGAGCGACACGTGGTTCTTTGTTGCCATCTGAGGCCAAACCACGACACACACCTTCTGAAGTGACTGCCCTTTTTTTGGAGGTTGCTGTTCCTCAGCAACGGGTGAAACTCTTGGACTGGTACAAACGCAGAGCAAGCAGATTCATCTAAAGCTTCCTGAAGAGAGCTCAAAAATAACTTAGGTGAGACAATCTTCTCTGCCTCTGCACAGGCCTAGCAGCGTGTTGTGTTTTTGATAAGAGGCAATGACTTCCAAGTACCCGCTGCCCTGTCTGCTACAAGGATGTGGTTACATCCTTGCTTAAAATTCCCAACTCGGAAAACCCAGCTGTGGATCTGTTAAGCACCTAAGAACAGAACTCTGCTTACAGAGCAGGAAACTGAGCACATGCTTGACTTCCTGGGAAGCTGCAAAGATTTGGTAGGGCTGACAGCCCTGAATACTGGAAAAATCAAGATCTGGACCACTGAGATGATGAAGTTGGCTAAAATTGAACGATTTAAAAAATATATAAAGCATTGTGTTAGTTTTTCTCGTCATTGACGCGTACAGGTTTTTGCTTGCAACATCACAGTGCTGACTCTCCTTGTAGTGCTCTGGTATGGCCAGGGCCACTGGAGCGTAAGACATGGAGGAAATAGATGGGACCACCCTCAGCTGCTGTGGGGTCATTCTGAAGAGATGCTCGCATACAAGAAATGGGCAAAAGCCACAGTTTGTTCTTCTGAAAAAGCTCTGCCTAAGCAAGAAAGAGCTCAGCTGAGCAGGAGGCTCCAGCATCTGCACCTACCTGAGGCAGCAGCCCAGCCCAGGTTTACACCTTAGCAGTCTATTTGCTCATTCTCCTCTGGGAATTACCTACAAACATTTTTGTACAACCAAGGAATAAATAAATTATTCTCTAGCAGCACAAGAAATTCAGCCAAACATTGAACCTCCTCTTACCTCTGCCATCCAGTTCAAGATATTCCCCCTGGATACTTGACTTGTGATGTTAAAGCCCTCAAGGATGTTCAGCGCTGTCATCAGAGCAGGACCTGCATGTGGAGGTGGGGGACTGAAAACAAGATGACCTGTGAAAGGAAGAAGAGAGGAACGACGCTGCTTTTGTCAGATACTGCCCAGTTAAAATGCTTTCCCATTAGCTACTCTCCTTGAGGACAGGGAAACATTTCCAGATTTGAGGGGAAATAATGGAAAGCAACATGATTTGAAAAGGATTTCCCAAAACATTCTTGCATCTTTCTGGGATTTTTTATGATGGATGAAGGAAGCCCAAATAGGGATGACTTTTTTACATTTGAAATTCAGTTCTTGTTGGTTGGCCGGTTGGTTTCTGGACTGCAGTATGGAAGAATGGAGATAAAATGGGTTTGCAACATTACAGCTATAAGGAGAGTAAATCTAGGGATTTCTAGAAAAGAATGACATTTTGGAAACTTTATGCATAAAGTAAGTTTTTATCCCTTGTAGATCAATCTTGGGAACTGTCTTCAGAGAAAGGCGCTAGCCTATGGTCCAGCTCCTATCTAGACATTGCATCAGTATGCGAACATGTTGCATCTTTACCCTCTTACGCTATCAAAATACCATCAGTCACTATCAGGGGAAAACCAGGCCCATTCCAAAGTGCTGAAAACCTCCTGAACTGCCTTCGATGCCTCAGTGTCAGTAGGCAATAGCCGGAGACTCCCTGGAGGTGCAGACACCTCAGCGCAGCTTTGACTTCAACTCTTGCTAAATACCGTTGATGCCTCTTACCAGGTGAAGCAAACTTTTAACTGGAGCTGCATGGCATGGGTCAGGTGCTTACCTCGATAGACTGTGTGGACAGGATTCTCCACTGTGACACTGTAATTGCTGAAGTCTTCCTCCACCAAGACTCCTCCGTAGCTGTGGACCTGTGTAGGAGAGCAAAGCAGCACACACTGAGATAGCTGGGTCAAGGCTTTCTGTGTTCCTCAGGGTGGCCCAGGCGAACACACACCACACTGTCAAACAAATACCATTGAGATTCCCACGCCAAGTGCCAGGTTCGTCAGGAAGCCCTGAAAAATCTGTGCTTTGAAGGCCTTGGTGGACCTGGCTCACCAAACGCCATCACCACTGAAGGCTCTGCAGCTCACCTCCGAAAGCTCACCCACCCCATGGGTGCTCTGAAGGTGTTCTGCCTACCCGTGAGGATACGGACTGGCACTGTCTCACAGCCTTCTCTCCCCAGGGTGGCAAGGATGACTGTGTTAAAGGTTATGAAGCATTTGAATACTGCCAGGATAAAAGATATAAATGGATCCAGAATAGAAGGAACCTGGTTGTAGCAGGTCACCATCACTAGAAATCTTCAGCATACAATTCCCACCCTACTTTTAATTATTTCAGGTGAGAGTGGGTCTGCTGTACCCTTGGTCTTTCTGTAAGACTCTCCTAGAGGTGCAATTTATTGGGCTTGGTAATTTTCCTGAACACAGTGAAGATGGGTAATTCCCTCCACTGAGGTCTTCTGTGGCTGAATCATGATGGAGATGAGGTAGGATCATCATAACCGTACTCTGCGGACCTTAAAATCTCAGTCAGTGTACAGGTGCTACTGGGCCAACTCTTTCCTTCCACCCAGGAGAAGCCACACACCCTGGTGAGAGGTTCTGCTGGGGTGAGCTGCTGCTATGAGTCCTCTGGATTTCCATCCAAAAAATAACCTGTGCATGCTCTGGTTTCTAAACCAGCCAGCTAACTTGGCAAGAAAACTTCTTCTCTGCCAGAAATGGATGAATCACCACAGCAGGAAAGCTAATGCAGGGCACGTTGTGGGGGGCAGCACATCAAACCACCCCAAAGCTGCAAAAGAAGATGTAGCCCCTGCTTGAATGCCTGCCCCCTTCCCAAAGCAGTCCCAGAGAACAGGCCAGGCTGAACCCAACAGCAGAGGTGAGAAGGGAGGTGCATGTGCCAGGAGCTGGCTTCCTGGAACTCGGCCACAGAAAGCCCAGGAAAAGCAGCGGGGAGCAGGGCAGGAGGAACCTGACAGCACAGAAAAGGGGAGAAGCCCTGCTCAGCCACACACTGCTGCCACCATCTCAAATTCCCCAGAGAGCGCTTTTTTTGCACCCGTGCCTTCCTGTCGCAGGATGGAAACAAAGGGTAGGCTGTTTTGGAGCTTTACTTGATTTCATCACATCGATGCCCTCCCTTTGCTGGAACAATACACACTGTGGGAAGCCATCACTTTGCTCTGCAACCAAAGCGCACTTGATCCCAGAGCTTGCCAGGGTCTTCGGTGTTGCAGCCCCGGGCCTTGCTCCTCCATAGAGAGTTTGTGCTTCCCTGCGGCAGCCCTCAGGTCAGGGGAACGGGGTGACAAAGCTGGGTTTAGCTGTGGAGATGCACCACAAGCTCGGGACTTTTCCTGTTTCTCGTTCTCCACCTCTGCTGTGGTCCAGTGAACCACAGGAGAAGATTTCCAAGCACAGACCTCACAAATGTCTAGGGCTTGAGCTGAATGAGCTCATTCCAGATTGCTGCGGAGATGATGAAGGTGCATCACTTGCACCATGGTGGTAGGGAAAAATGGTGCCACCAACCACCCTGACTGCAGCTACACAGATATCAAAGTTTTGGGTTTTTTTACCAGAATAATTACTTTGTTGTTGCTATTTTTTCCAGAGCACCTCTAACAACAGGAGTTAAACTAGGGCAACCTGAAGTGGGACCAAGCCTGTCTGATCCTCTGCTCACAAGCTCACAGTTTTATTTTTAAACCATCTTCCTGGAGTCTATATCTTACAGTCCCATTAACAACAAAAATTTGCTTCTCAACAGTGGGCACTTCCCGTTATGAGGGAAAAAAGGAGTTGTCACTAATACTAACACAGCCCAGAGAGGGTCTTGAAACTGAGATTTTTTTTTGCCTTCGAAAAACCAGTCTATCCCGGTTATAGAGTGAAACTTCTCTAGGCTGTGGAAGTGACCTCTGCATCACTTACACCACTGCAGTGACAGGGACAGGAAAGAAAAAGGAGGCTCCATGCATTTGTCCCCATCATTGCGCTGACACTTGGCTATGGCTTATCTCCAGGTTGTCACCTTAAGCAGGTGACATGGCAGGTGGCACCTTCAGCCGACTGTGCTGTGCTGTCTGGGGTAGAGATAGGGACAGACATGGCTCACCTCAGAGATTATCTCCTGGGTCAAGTTTCCGCTGTAGAAAGCTGACACCCCTTCTGCACCCACCAGCTCCAGGATGGCTGCGAGGTCCAGGCGCCTGACCAACATGCCAGGCAGCAGGGGCTGGCCATCTGGCAGGAAGATCTCCCGAAATTTGTCAGAGTAATTCAGGTCCTTCACTTCACTTACGGCTTCGGCTGCAGGCAAGAAGAGGAAGGATATCCAGAAAAGGCAGGGTACAGGAATGCACAGGGGACCCAGAGTCACTGTGCACCTTGTGGGGATGTTGGGGACTTGCTGCTGCCTCCTGGCCTATTTCAAAACTAGAGGCAGGCATTGGAGCTGGGAAGGAAACCCAAAGAAGCCCCAGCGCCCTTCCCTGGCTGGCCTTGGGCGGTTGCCCAGTGTGGGCTGCTCTGACCTGTCCCCAACCAGCCCTGGGAAAGGGCTCCAGTGTCACCGCCACCACACTCTCCCCTTGCAGACCACGGCTCACACCTTGCTCAGCTCCCAGCACCATCTATCTCCAGGTCCAAGGAGCCCTTATTTCCCACGAATAACCATCTCCACCCTGGCTGCTTCGCACCCGAGCACAGTGGCCAGTGTGCTCCTCCATGATGAGCAGCCACCCTTGGCTCCCCATCAGGTACTCACCCAAATCATGGGTGACATTAAACCCATCCTGGGCAACGCTGGCTGCAAGGCTCAGCAGCTCGGACCATGGGAGTCTGCCAAAGGAGAAAGGACAAGGAGAAACGTGGAGAGGTGCAGCAGGGCAGGATAGTGAGGAGAAAGCACAGGGATCGGCTTTGTGGTCAGGGGCCTCCTGAAAGAGCAGACTGTGGGGCCAGCGGTGGCCAGAAGGAGCACTGAGCTTTCACTGGGTTGTTTCTTTTCAGCAGGATCATCTCAGTGCTCCACAACATGCACCAGAGAGGAACGTCAATGCAAGGAGAGGGGAAGGAGCATCTCTGGAGCAAAATCTCAAGGCAGGCCCCAGCCCTGAGCAAGTCATTCAGATCCCTCCCTCGCTGTCCCAACAGGGCATCAAGGATAGCCACACTTCTTAGGGTCCAGCTACAGAGAGAATGAAATTGCACAGACATGCATGAAAATGTTCTGCACCTATTTCTAAGAGAACATCTATTGTCCGTATTTTTAGCCAAAATTTGACTTTGCAGAAAGCCTGACCGAACCGAATTCTTTCATTTGTTAAATGAAGTACCAAAAAATGAACATATTTTTCAACGCAAGCCTCCAAGCACGCCTCAGCTAACCATACTGACTGGTGGCCAAGAGCATGGTCTGATAGCGAGGAGTCGTGTGCTCCCAGCTCCCGTGTGGGGACCCCAGGGCACAGCACTAGGACAGCCCGCCCATGCCAGTCTCCTGTCTTACCTCCCGTGTAACTGATGCGCCTGATGCATTCCTTTTATCATGCCTGGCACCCCCACAAGCAGACCTGGCTGTAGAATAAGAAGGACAAAAAGGAAGAGTAGTCTCCTTCCCATGCGGACATGGGACACGGTCCCCAATTGCAAGTCAAGGAGATGCAAGTCATATTCACATGGAAATTGTCTGCATGGTCTTTAAGAGAGGGGAAGACATCTGTAGCAACACATCAAATCAGGGAATGAAAGTTTTTGGAAGGAAAGAGGCAAATTCAATCCTGGTCTCAACCCAGTTTGGTCAAGAGAAATAACTCAGCAGAACAACATGGGATTGTGCTCCTTCCTGGGACTCTCATTCTCCTGGCTCCCCACTCCCAGAAGGACATGCCTCTTTACTCCCCAAGCCCTGCAGGCTCCAGGCATTTTGGGTCTGCCAAAGAAGTATTTTCGCTGGATTCCCCACGTTTGGGGAGATCATGGGGCCCAGGATCTCCCATGGTGGGAGAGGCCTCCTGTCACTTCCCTGGGCATCTCCCCCTTGGCCCAAGATTTGCGGGGAGAGGAGAGCTGGAGATATCAGTCAGCTACAGCCCTGGACTGGTTGGCCATGGGACACTGGTCCTCACCTTGGTGTCCTTCTGCAGGTCCCCCTCCAGTGGGATGCCCAGGGGAGCCACCTCGCGGAAGTTGATCACCCAGCTCCTGTTCTTCCGGATGTCGTGGACCAGCATCACCCCACCCCTGCAGTGAGATGGGGGTCACAGCACGGCACCGGCTGTCCCTGCAACAGCCACTGCCATAAAGCCAAAATTAAGAGTTCAGGTGCCACCAGGACCGGGGCCAGCCTGGCCGTGACAAGGCCATCGTAGCAGGTCACCAGCCCCAGCAGTGACCCAGGGCTGGCCAGCGGCACCGGGGAACGCTGCTGCCCCTCCCCAGGGAGCAGTTCAGGATAATGGAGCTCAGGCCAGCACAGGACGTATGCAGCCCCTGTGCTGAGCCTGCAGCAAGGCTGGATCAAACTCTGCCAGCCTGGCCAGAGGGCCACTGGCTCTGTTCCACTGCCGGGCTGGGACTATCTGGGATTTTCTTTCTAATCCGAGCAGTTTTGCAACAAAACAGGGGTTTTGCTTACAGCAGCAAGCCGAGGTGCAACCTGGAGAAGCTATCAGGTGGCAGTGTTTTATGCAACGCTGCCGAGACCTCCTGTGGAGCTGAGAGCACCAGGCTCACGTGCATGCCACCCTGGGCACGAGGGCTGGGGGGGAGGCCACCCCTCATGGCTGTGTGTCCCCTGGCCACTGCCTGGAGCCAGGCTCGGACCTCAGCTTCCTGTTGCAGCAGGAGCAGAACTTACGGAGCTCCATCTCTGAAAGCACCGGGACAGAGCCCAGGGTGTTGCAAGCTCCTGGCACACTCGCACAGGGGTCCGGCAGCCTGTGGTCGCTTTTTCAACCCTTCAAACCTGAGACTTGGACTTTCCTGGCAGCCACTATGGCAGATGCAGCTTTTCCCTCCCTGGGGGTCTCTGTCCCTCACTGTCATCTCAGCACACAAGAAGGGTCCCCGTCCCTGTGCAGATGTGGACACATCCACTGCCTGATGTCAGAGACCCAGTACCGCACGCTGGGACTCAGACTGCCAGGAGGGCACATCTCAGCTGGTTGGGAAACAACTGAGGCTTGAGGACAATTGCAGATGACAGCACGGGGGTGAGCGACTGACACTTACCCGCCGATCCCGGACGTGTGGGGGTTGACAACTCCCGCGCAGAGGGCCGAGGCGATGGCCGCGTCTACTGAGGAGCCCTGCTTGTTGAGCACCTCTATGCCCAGGGCTGTGCAGCGGGCAGCATCTGTGACCACGGTGCCGCGGTGGAAGATCTGCCAGAAGAGGAGAGCAGTTGTGCCCAGGGAGGGGTGGTGGGGCCACCCAGGTCCTCACCCAGCTCTGTGGGACCCAAAGCCTGAGGCCAGCGCCAAGGCTGTGGCTGATTTGCATTTGCAGGTGCCTCCAAATTTGGGTGGGAGTAATACGTCCCTTGGCATGTCCCTGCACCAGGGCAGCTGTGGCCACTCTGCATGTAGCCGTGGCCATCAGCTCAGCCAGCTTTCACCAGTAGACATGCTGAGCTGGTGGGCTGCGTCTCTCCCTGTCCTCCACAACCCCCGAGCAGGGCTGGACTAATCCTCAAGAGCAGGGGGTGACACTGTGCTGTCACTGTGCTGCAGCAACGCGGTCACTGGAAATAGGAATATAGCTGCAAAGGATGCAGCATCCCCCCAAGTGCCACGGCTTGCTCTTGTCCTTCCCTGGAGCCAGCACCAATGCTCATGCAGCGACAGGAAGTTTTAAAAGGTTCATTTTAACCCTGTGGTATAAAATGCTGCATCTCAGCATAAGCCAGAGTGGCCTTGGGAGCTGTGAGGACAGCAGGGCCGCGGCAGGCTAGTGGGCAGGACTGGCCCTTCCAGTGGTGCCACGGAAGGGGCTGCATTGCACACCCTCCCTCTGGCACTGCACCCCAGCCAGCCACGGGGCCAAGCCGCTCCACTCCCAATGGCCACATTTTGCATGCCACTGAGAGAGCAATAAATGAAAAAAGCCCAAATCTGTTTCACATGGACTTGCAGGCAGCTCTGCCCTTCTGGGCAGCATGTGGAGAAGATGATGGTGACTGCTGGCTGCCCCTTCTCAGGCTGCCCTGCTTGGCAGGAGATGTTCTGCAGGAGGGTATGACTCCACAGCCACGCTGCCTTTGCTTTGCAATTTAGCACTGGTCTGTGGAAGGGAGTAGCAGGAAGTTCAGCTCTGTTTTCACCTATTCCCCTGCTTGGTCCTGGCTGGATCCTCCCAGACATCAGCCTGTGCATACAGATCCATAAAACTATTTCCAAGTGGAGATGTAGGAAAGATGCCTACTGCTTAACTAAGGATTGCCTTCTGAAAGCATTCATATCTGGCTCAAGTCACAGCTGGACACACGGCAGTGGGGCTGCCTGTTTCCCCTCGGCAGCAGCCCCAAACCTGCCAGGCACAGCAAGGCAGGCGCTGTGAGCCCAGCTTGCCTCTCTGAGCACAACCCCCAGCTGCAGGAAAAAGCTTTCAGGACAATTTGGGGTGGAATTGCAGAAAGAGACTCAGCACGGAGGGTCCCACTGGCACCAGCCAGGGCTCACTAGCACTTATCCCGCTAAACTGCTGGCAAAGAGGAAAGTTAGGGAGCTGCTCCTATTTTTAGACTCAAAGCCCAACTGCAAAGCCACTGTTTTGTCTTACCTGAGGGTCCCCAAAATAGATCTGCATGATAAGGGCCACCGTGACCCCCGTGGCAAAGGTCAGGCAGGCAGTGATGATGACAGTCAGCCCATCCTGCCGGCAGCTGCAGTCTCCAGAGAAAGGGTCCTTGCTGGTCTCCTGGAGAGGGGACACGTCCTGGCTGCCCATCTCTGATGAGGACGAGGGCAGGCGCTGGAGACGCGCGGACTTCAGGAAGGAGTCTGGGTCTTTGTGGGCAGCAGGGAGAAAACAAGTGTTAGTTATTAAGCAACTCGGGGCTCTTATTGCAGTGTTTACCCAGTGCTAACATTACACCATGCCCCTTCCAGCAAAGCTATTACCTTCCCTATTGATTCCAGCTCGCAAGAGACTTTCTGGCTCAGATGCTGCTCTGGGTCATTTTACTGATCCCTTCCCTTAGCTCTAGTTATTCCAACCTGACTTTCCTGGAGATTAAGAGGGGCAAACCCCCATGAATTTTGCTCCATTTCAATCCATTCATCAGTCTCCAGTTACTGCTCCGTTTGAATGGGTTCTTAACGCAGCACTGACCTGCAAACAGGTCTCTGAAGTGCAGCAGGACTGAAGAAGAGGAAGTTAAGATACAAAGAAGAAAAATCCAGCAGCCTTATTTGGAGCTACACTTGAGCTAAAGCACCTAAGCAAGAGAGAGGAGACGCAAAACATGTGGCCTGGGCACAGGAAATACTTCTACAGAAGCACGGCAAAGTGGGAGCAGAGAGGAGCAAACCTGCAAACTGGAGGGGCCTCAGGGCATCCACCCGCTCTGCTGGCAGGAAAGGCTCTGCTTTAATTTCTCACTTCCTCTGGCTGACGAGGCCCACTGTGAAATCGAGCTGCTCACCAAACATCCAGCTCTGAGATGGCAAATGCAATGGGGCAGGGTTTTGCTGGGCATCCGCCGGATGGCAAACGATGCTCAGCAGGATGAAAAAGTCTCTGTTGCTCTGAAAGATGCCTTGAATCTCCGCTCGTGTCAGCTGCTGCCTTTGCGGCGGGGAGGACGCTGGCTGAGGACGCCGGAGGACGCCGGCTGAGGACGGTGCCTGATGGGCACACGGAGCTGCTCGTATAGCCGTGGGAACGTGCCTGTCCCTGCCAGGGACCAAATGGGACCAAGAGGCTCAGCACAGCCTCCAGGGCTCCTGGACGAATTTTTTGGGGGGCTGCCGAAAGCCAGCAGGCGCTGCAGTGCCCTGCGCATCTGTGGTGCGAAAAGGAGCACCGAGTGGAAAAGACAAGCTGACAAGCTTGTCCCTCCTCTCAGGGGACTTTTCCTGGGTTTGAGGTAAGTGAGCAGGAAACCCTGCATCCCCCATCACCCCGCCATGCCTCTCCTCTGCTCTGGCAGGCAGCATCTCCCTGGGGACTGCCGGCCCTGTCCTTGACATGATATTAAAAAGACCTCCTGGGTGCAGCTGTCCTGGGGCCAGCCGTGGTGTTAGTTTTAATTTCAGTGATGCTGCAACCAGGAGTAACCCCACCCACCCCAGCCAGGGAATCCCCTGAGGGTGAATTTAATCTCATTCATGCTGTGGTGATTTAGGAGGGTGGCTGGGAAAGGCCAGCTTTCCTGGCCTGCACCTCTGGAGCACACACGGAGCCCCTTACTAGCGCATCTGGTCTGAGCAAGCCATGCCTGCAGTCTGCGGGCAGGGTGGGAGGCCTGGCTGGGGAGCGATGGGCCAGGGTGCCTCCGGAGGGGGCCACAACCAGCCTGGCAGGGGACACCACTGGGGAGGGATGTCACATACAGCCCCTGGCACCCCCGCAAGTGGGGCATCCACCCCACCAGTGGGGAAACAATGAGGAGTGAGCTGGGATCCTCCGCCCGACCCCCCCCTTGGCTGCCATTCCTCTGCTCTGCTCCTGGAGTGCTGGTGACAGGCCAGCCCAGCATGAGAGGACGTGAACATCTAGGGAGCAACCATGGGAGAGGACATGAACATCCAGGGAACAACCACGGGAGAGGACAGAAGTCCCTTCATTCTCTGCCACAGACATTCCACATAGCCTCGGTCAAGTTGCTTATTCTCTGTGACCACTGGTGCTGCATGGGGGTAGCAGGGCTGTGGTTTGGGGCCAGGAGAGGCTGGAAGTGGTCAGTCGGGAGCACAGAGGGCAAGGAGCAGCCTGCGAGGCCAACACACAGGTGCCCATCCCACAACCAACATCCACGCTTGAAAGAGAAGCCACCAAACCCTACTTGGCTTCTGTGGGGGCTGTGAAGGACATGTGGCTTCAACAAGGGAACCAGAGCTTGGGGGAGCCAGGGCCATCTCAGCTATGGAGCTGCTGCGGAGGGGGCAGCAGAGACTGGAGCCACTCATGGGCTCCGGCAGGCACTGCAGTGTGGGACTGTTCATCCTCTGGGGGCCTGTCCCCAGCACCAACAGCACAACAGGGGCTTCCTCCTTTTAGTGAGATCTGGGTGGTAGAAACCAAAGGTTTGGGATCCCTCCCTGCTGGTCCAGCAGATAACATGCCATGGAGAAGTACAGTTTTGCAACACACGCGCAGTTTCCCCGTGGCAGGAGATCAGCAGCTTCCCATCCACCCCAGAACAAGCACCTGGTGAGACCGAGACCCCGCACATGGCCAGGCGCCAGCACAGCCGCAATCGCATCGAGCTCTGCCCATGTTCCACCTGTGAGACGAGGCCTCCTGCTCTGGGAAGAGCTGTTTCTGCACACCCCCCCGACAGCACAGGATGGCACGGGACAGGAACGGGCGCTCCAGGGGTGACAGCAGGACGGGGCAGGGGACAAGGAGTGTGTGGGACCGGCTCAAACATGGGCGTGGGGTCTGGGGGACGACGGGGCAGAGACTCGCCCACGGGCTGTGAAGCTGCCCCAGGGACGGAGGGACATGTTGCTTGGAGAAACGCGACATGAGGGAGAAAAAAAAAACCGTTTCTCTGAGCTACTGAGAGGGAAGAAATCAATTAAAAACAGGCAAAGGGTTTTCTCAAGGATCACAGGACCCCCTGACTTTATTACAGCCGCGCACCAGGACCGCCAGCTCCGGGCCAACCCCCGGGATCTCTGGCTACCTGCCGTGCCCTTAAGGCACACGGGGGGACGGGGGACAGGAGGACGCGGGGCCCGGCGACCCCCGCTCCCTGCGTGGGGCCGGGGGAGGGAGCCCCTGGGCCGGACCGAGGGCCCGCAGCGCCGGGGAGGGCGGTTCGGGGGGACCCCGGGCCCGGCCTGCCGGAGGCTGCCGGCGGAGCGGGGCCCGAGGGGCCGGCGGGGGCCGGGGGCATGTGGGGCCGCGGGCGGGCTCGGCCGCCGCCCCTCACCCGTGTCCTGCTCGCCCAAGAACGCGTCCTCCTCCTTCCGGGCGCGGAGGCCGCCCTCGGCCGCGCCGCCCGCCTCCTCCTCGGGCAGCCGGGGGAAACTGGTGATGCTCATGTAGTCCACGGGCGAGCCGGCGGCCAAGGCCCGCTGCCGGCCGCCCCCCACCTCCGCCGCCACCTGCACCGCCATCGCCGCCGAGACGCCGGAAGGGGCCGGGCCAACTGGGGCCGCCCCACGGCGGGGCCCTGAGGGGGCGGTGGCAGCTCAGGGCGGGGGCGGCCATTGAGGGGCGGTGCTGAGGCCCCGTGGGCCCACCTGAACCCGGGAGCCCGGCCCGGCCCGGCCCGGCTGCGGGCGCTGCCCGGGGGTCGCAGGCGCGGGGCTCGGGGCGGAGGAGACGGGCCGCCGTGGGCTGGGCTCCAGCCGGTAGAGCCTTGCGGGGTGAGCTCCCCCTCGCCCCCGGCTCCACACGGCGGGTCAGAGCCGGTGGTGAGGACGGGGGGGATGAGCCCTGGACCCCCTCAGAGCAGGGGCGTCTTCTTTATGGGCCAAGCCTCCAGGGTAATGGATCAGAGATTCCTTAGTCCTGTCTCCAGGAGGCTGGAAGGGTTTTCCAAGGGACATGCACATATTTTGTCTCATCCATGCGAACCTCATGAAGTTCAACCAGGCCAAGTGCAAGGTCCTGCACCTGGGTCATGGCAATCCCAGGCACAAATACAGGCTGGGCGGAGAATGGCTTGAGAGCAGCCCTGAGGAGAAGGACTTGGGGGTGCTGGTGGGTGAGAAGCTCAACATGAGTCGGCAATGTACGCTGACAGCCCAGAAAGCCAACCGCATCCTGGGCTGCATCAAAAGAAGTGTGGCCAGCAGGGTGAGAGAGCCCCCCTGCTCTGCTCTGGTGAGACCCCACCTGCAGTACTGCGTCCATCTCTGGAGTCCTCAGCACAAGAAGGACATGGGCCTGTTGGAATGGATCCAGCGGAGGGCCATGAAGATGATCAGAGGGCTGGAACACCTCTGCTGTGAGGACAGGCTGAGAGAGGTGGGGTTGTTCAGCCTGGAGAAGAGAAGGGTCTGGGGAGACCTTACAGCAGCCTTCCAGTACCTACAGGAGAGATGAGGAGGGACTCTTGATCAGGGGGTGTGATGATAGGACAAGGGGAAATGGTTTCAATCTGAAGGAGGGTAGATTTAGATTGGATGCTTGGAAGAAATTCTTTCCTGTGAGGGCAGTGAGCCCCTGGCCCAGGTTGCCCAGAGAAGCTGTGGCTGCCCCATCCCTGGAGGTGTTCAAGGCCAGGTTGGACGGGGCCTTGAGCAACCTGCTCTAGTGGGAGGTGTCCCTGCCCAGGGCAGGGGGGATGGGACTGGATGGGCTTTAAGGTCCCTTCCAACTCTAACCATTCTATGATTCTATGATCACTTATTCAGGCCAACCTCTAGCAGGGAAGCTCACTTGCTGCCATTTCACCCATTACCATGGTGGCAAGGGAGTTCCAGCACCTCGTGGGACACCATCAGCAAGAGACACCATGACATTGTCCCAGAGCAGCCTGGTGGGCTCTCTCTCACAGCCAGCTTGGCCTTCCAACATGGACGTCTGGAGACAAGAGCTGGAGACCACAGCACAACGAGTTTTGGTCGGTGTTGGAGGTGAAGCTGGCTGGGCTCAGCCCTGGCACTGTTGGCTGTCGCTGCTGCTGGCCCCTGCAGCATCAAAATGTGTGTTGGAGCGGGCTGAGGCTGTCTGGCACCACGGTCAGCATGAAGCCAGGGGTACAGGCACAGCCCAAACTGGGGCAAACCTGAGCTGTGGTAACCAACAGCTGCCATTTGGCAGAGTTTTCATTGAAATACCTACAGCAGGGGAGGCTTGGTTTGCATGGACATTTCTGAAATCAAACAGGCTGAAACATTTCATTTTCCCCCTACACTTATTTCAGAAGTTGGCCTGAAAAACACTAATAAAATAACTGGAAGATGAAAGAAGTTGTTTCATTCTGGGCTGAACAAAATGCTTCAGGTTTGTGCAAATTACTTCCCCCATGACAACACTGTCCTCTCCTCCTCAGCTTGGCACATGCTCTTGGCTTTTCGTCTGCCAGATCTGAAAAATCCATCCTCTGCCCTGATCTGTCCTGGACATCTGTTGTTTTGGGAGATGGAGCATGTTGAGTGCTGGGCTGTTTGGCTCTGGGAAGTCACCTGAGAGGTACGTGTCCTACTTTAGTATCTTCCAAGGAGTCAAATAATGCCCCCTGCTCTTCCCTGCGTGAGCAGCTCCACTAGCTCCCTAACACAGGGAGATGTAAACGTTCCTTTGCTCTGGCAGCGTCAAGGTTTCACTAGTGCTCTGCAGCAGCCTGAGGGCATAACGGGCATTGCCAGTTATTAACTAAATAGCCATGATAATTCGGAAAGGTTGGCTTTTGCAAGCCAGTCTCAGCCTGCTCCGTTTTCAGCCGTTTCTCCACCCTTCCCATCCCCAGCATTTGGAGGTCCCTTCCCCACCAAAGCAGCTCCTCCAAGGCCAGGAGCTTTGTGCATAATGCATTTTCCTCCACCCCTTTGCCTGGCAGAGTATTAGCAGACATCCTTGAAATGAAACACCTTAGGAAGTGTGGGCAGGGACACTGCTGTCCCAGAAGGTCTCAGCAAACACTGTCCCCCATGTGACTTAGCAGTGCTCAAAGGCAAAGCTCTACGTCCTGCTGCTTGAGATTTCAAGACCCTGCTTGCCCCAGACCAACCCAGCCTCCACTTCTCCTGTGTTTCTGACAAACCAAGCCCAATCAGCTCTGTCACCTTCAGGCAGCTGAATCCCAGCAACTCTGAGTACAGCCTTTGCAGGCTTGGAAATCAAGCTGGGGTAATGCAGGGGTGATGACACCTCCACGGAGGGGACAGACTCTTTTCAGTGGTGTGCTCCCAGCACCAACAGGCACCACTGGCTTTACGGCCATCCCAAGCACTCTTAAAGACAAGTGACATCATCAACATTCCCTTGCTGGACCAAAACCACTTTACATCATTCTACATGCTCAGCCATCCCCGCTGCAGAGCTACCCTGTGGCAGGCAGCAGCTTTTCCAGCTGGGGTCTGACAACTGATATTGCCAAGACACAAGATGCCCAGCTGCACAACCACCTCTCAACAACTGTTAGCACACCTTTGCACCCATGCCATTTTTCCCTTTAACACCAAAAATATCTTGAACTAAAGTTTTAATGGATATTATACTTGAAGCCCAAGAAAGACCACAAGAAATTTCTCTGCCAGTTCCAGACTTGCTCGTATCCTCACAATGAGGTTAGGCCAGGAAATATCTCACTCTCCTTCCTGCAGGGGACTGGCTTCTTTTTGGTAAAAGCAAAGTGATGTTCCTCTAGGTCTGCAGCTAGCAGTGAGCTTCACAGAGCCTGCAGGCAGCACAGCCTCTCCTCTGCACTGTCACGTAGACCCCACAAGGATGCAGCCTCCTGGTGGAACCATATCCCAACAGCTGTGGCTCCCACAGCTCAGCTCTCCAGCACAGGAAAGACATTTTCTCCCTTGTCACTGCTCCATGGTAGCACAGACCCCCCACCAGCCATGGGTTTAGTCTCCTACCCTTCGAGGAGAGGAGAGTGCAGAGCAATCATGCTCATCATGCCAATACCAAAACTGCTGAGGACAGAGGTGCTGCCCAAGCCCCTGTTCCCCCCACTGCGGCCCCTCCTCCTGTCAGCTGCTGCTCTTCTGTCCTCCTAGCACTCAACTTCATGCTCTTTGTTAGACCATTCCTGTGTCAATCTCTCACATCTCTGCAAAAAACCCTTGTTTTTACAGTGATCATCATTGTAAGATGCTCAGCTCCATTCTACAGGCTGCCACATCCCTTTGAGCTTCTTAAAATTAATCTCATTTCTTTGGGGGCAGACACCATAGCTGTAGTGACCAGCACTGGGGATACCTGCTTCTAGCCATTGAGGCACCCCTTGAAACAGAAACCTTAAGAGATTAAAAGTTTTCAGCTGAGCAACTGCAATCACTAACTTAGTTACCAGGAACCTTGAGGAGATCCAGAGACCACTGTCTCTTCCACACGGTCATGATCATCCTCAACAGTGGATCCTCCTCAACTCAGGTTCTGCCTCAGATTCCAGCCACTAGAACTGTAGAGAACTGCAAAGACCAAGAAACTCAGCTGGTGGGACTGCAGGCAAGCGAGGAAAAAAGCAAAGGGGCAGGTAAGCAACTCCCCAGCTCTTCAGTCTTTCACTCTGCACATTTTACAGCAGGGCTTGAAGCCCTGCTCTGGATCAGTCTTGGGCACTCTGCAGCGCAGCAGTGGCTCTGCCATGATTGCGTGTCACAGGGCAGGGACAGCTGCTGAAGAAGCAGAACAGATTACGTGTAAACAACACTTGGCTTTACCTGCTTAATCACCCATTAAAGCATGGATCTAAGCATTAGCTGCTACTTCCACTATGAATGCTTCTGGCCCCTTCTAGAAGTGCAGGACTCAAGCCTGCAGCACAAGAGACCTGAGAATCCCAAAGAGCTACTGGCTTAGGAATTTACCCAAAATCAAACTGTTAAAGGAATGCCACACTGACACCATTTTGCAAAACTTCAAAGACCAGAGGATACAGAAGCTGTATAGTGGATTATCCAGGCGACATTTATTAGAGCATTTCAAGTATACAATGATTTTACTGATGGCTGTGAGCAGCTAAGATGCAAAAAAATGCCAGTAGGAAAGGGTGACCTAGAACTAGCAGGCTCTGCAATTCTTGTGGGAAATTAATGCTTTCAGCTGAAAGGAAAAGAAAATGTCAGACTAAAAGACTGAGCAAGTTTGGGGATGGGGAGGAGCAAATATAGAAGATTTTATTTGAGATCACTTACTTAAATTGGCAACTCACAAGTAGCAGAACTGTCTGCTATTGCACTCTTCCCTTGGCATCCCAAGGACCTAGAATAGCCAGGTGTGTTTTTTTCCACCAAGAACAGACAGCATTTTCCCTGGTAAGAATGGAGGTGGAGCCCCAGCTCAGCGCTTAAGAGATTTAGATCCCTGGCTTGCATACTTGCATGTGAGAAGCAGGCTGTTGAACTTCCATCAGCGAGGAAGCAATGCAGACTCTCAGCAACAGCACACTACAACTATCAACTCCTCACTGTAAGGCAGCTTTAGGTCAGGACTCTTTTTGGGTGCCTGAGCTGTTGTTTAAAAAAGCAAGGACCACATGGCAACAAGACTATAAGGTCCTCTGACGAGAACAAGGACTGTGCGTGTTTCCCAAGAACAATTTCTGAAAGATATGTCCTTAAAAATATCTTAAAGCAGAGAGTCCCCCACTGATGCACACGAAGGGCATGTCCAGGGAGGAACTGAGCTATGAAGTGATCAACTCATAAAAAGCACCTCACAAACCAGAGGCTATGTACTTTGCTTGATTTGCAAGTTAGTAATTCTGCATTTAAGATAATAGCTGCCTCAATTGTGTCTTAGTCTCCTGCATTTATTAACAAGGAGCAGTTGAATTCAAGAGCTTAAAAAAAAAAAAAAACAAAAAAGAATTTAAATGCTTAACATTTAAAAAGGTATGTCCAGAATGACGGTACTTCAAGACTACTAAACTCTGAGGTATGCACTGGCAACTTAGTAGTCAGGCTAGCAGAATGCAGCGGAGTTTCTACGCCTCCTGAATGCACCTCAAGTTAAACCTTTGTTAACCAAGTGAATCACAATTCTTTCTAGCAAAGTTGCTTAAAAATTTGTCTTCGGCAAAGACCATTTAAAAATTCTGGTCATCAACTGATTTGCAAGTAAAACAAAAAATATTAGAAATGGTAACAACACAATCTGTTTAATCAAATTGGATCCAATTACTACAAAAACATGCTAAGGACAGCCACTCAACTCATATCCTGGATGCTGCAGTGCTTTTCTCCCACGTAGCCTATGACTGCTTTTTAAAAACTGTTTGTCTAAAGGACAGCAATGGAAGACAAGTCAGGATTTAATGACAGATTTCAAACAGAAGGGCACACATACATTAAATTAACAGATTCAACCTTCAGCACACAGGAGCTGGACTGAGTTACTGGCTAGAGTCACAGCAAGTTCAAAATTTGAACAGTCTTGAACCACTTCCAAAAATTCCAATGGCTTTTTAGTAGTTCCAACAATTAACGGATATATAAAACGGAGACGGACTTCTCCAGCAGAAGAGTTTGGGCTCTTCCAGGCTAATCAGACCACTGGTACAGAAGGGAGTTGCCTTGACTTCCCCCACCTTCCCACCAGTCCACTAAAGACTATGATTTATTAAAACCTTCTCAATTTACTGACAACTGATTTAACAGGCAAAAGCTACAGACTGCGTCAATCATAGTGGATGGCAGTATAGAAGATTATCCAAACAACCTGTGGAGAGGAAAGGAAGTGAAGGTTATTTTGATGCCTCTGGAGAGGGTTCAGACACAGAAAACAAGCCTCACGCCTTGCTCTCAAGAGAGGACTGGGGACTGAATTCCAGCTTTGAGATGGTCTCGGAGAGATGTTAGGATCACCATGTGCCACAAACAGTGGCATTCATATTGCTTGCCTTCCGAGGTGACTAGCCTCTCCACGTTAAAATCCCACCACAGTCCCTCTAGTGATTTAGAAACACCACCAAATCAAGTGCTATGCACATTCAGACTCAGGGGAGGGGAGTAAGGGAAAAAAACAGACATGCAAAACACCGGTTTGGGTGTAACTAGCTCTAGAGGAACCCGAACAAGATATCTGTGACAGAGGATGGGGAGACATAGAAGTTAAGTGGTAGATGCAGAAGTATAGCTGCCTGTTCCTACGTCCTTACCTACAGAGAAATCCCAGACATTAATACTGTATTTCATAGCCGGTAGCCATGAGATTCGGGGATTTTCTTTCCCATTCAACTCCACTTATTAGATGATGTGAACACATCTCTCTTCTATCAGCGCACCACCTCACCTGCTTTTCTTCCAGGTCTTTTCCCTCAGAAAGTGTACCAACACAATTCACTAATCAACGTAAAGAAAACAAGAGGCATTACCAGAAACAGTGCAAATGATGTCATGAATCCTTCCTTTGTTAGCTCCCACGTCCCACCATACTCCTCCTCATCTATCTGCTGGAAGCTACTGAAGTAGAGGTACAGAACACCAGCATTGATCAGGCAGAATCTGGAAGAAAGAGATTAGGAAGCATCATTTCAGTGATAGAGGGGGCAGGTATCCAACATGCCATACAGCAACGTAGCAGTGAAACATCCTTCATCCACGGCAGAGAGGAAGCAAAGAGGAACACTGTTCCTGTAATGCTTCCCAGGCATCTTAAAAGAGCATCTCAGGTCAGCTTGCCACAGCGTGCCAGGTTTGGAAGAAGTTCACCTACTCCTAGAGAGTAGTCAAAAGCTGGAAGTATCAGCAGATCTGCAAACCCTGGAAGTGTTCCTACCCTGCAGATCAGCAGCAGTCCTGCTTCCACACAGAATCAAATTTCCTCGTGTTTGCTACTTGACTGGGAGGCTGCTAAGAGGGAAGACTGTTAGACTCTACAGAATCACAGAATGTGTTGGGTTGGAAGGAACCCTTAAAGGCCATCTAGTCCAACCCCCCTGCAGTGAGCAGGGACATCTTCAACTAGATCAGGTTGCTCAGAGCCTCATCAAGCCTGGCCTTGAATGTCTCCAGGGATGGGGCCTCCACCACCTCTCTGGGCAACCTGTTCCGGTCTCTCACCACCCTCATTGCAAAGAACTTCTTCCTAATGTCTAATCAAAACATACCCTGCTCTAGTCTAAAATCATTGTCCCTCATCCTATCGCTACATGCCCTTGCAAACAGCCCCTCCCCAGCTTTCTTGTAGGCCCCCTTTAGGGGCTGGAAGGCTGCTATAAGGTCTGCCCAGAGCCTTCTCTTCTCCAGGCTGAACAACCCCAGCTCTCTCAGCCTGTCCTCGTAGGAGAGGTGCTCCAGCCCTTTGATCATCTCCGTGGCCCTCCTCTGCTCAGTCTTAGATCCCCGTTAGTGTCCCATGACCAAATGCAGTGACTTAGAGATAAGAACCAGAAAAGACTCGATACCGCCCTCAGAGCCATAGCACTGGGGTTCAACTTGAGACAACTCAGCGCTCTCTAGCCTGTGTCAACAGTTATGCTGCAACAGAGAGAATAAAACGTGACCTCCTGATTGTCCTTAGACAGTTCTGGCTTTACAGCACCCCAACTTAGGGTTGGGGCAACCTGGGAAGCGACAGGTACATTTCCTGGAAAGCAGGCTGTGTAGGAAGGGCAATATGGGAAGGCATACACACAAGTTCAGTGACTGGCAGCACGCTGTGAGCCGCTGTGCAACAGCATACCACAGAGAAACCACACACATGGTTCTAGAAGCTTTTAGCTTTTCTACTGTACACCAAATTACTTTCATTTCTTATTAACATTTAGCACAGGAATTGGCTTAGGTACCTGAAGGTGCCTTGTGAATTAATGGATGACTAAGTAAGAACAATGCTTCTCAGCTACTCCACATCTGTTGCTGGGGGCACTTCAGATTTAACTGTTTGCATGTATCTATCAAGTTCCTGGTGGAGCAGTACTGTGTTACAGCTCCTTTTCCCTAAATTTCAAACTTTTTTTTTTCTTAGAGACGCTTGCTGCTACTCCCTCCACTTTCTTGCCACAGCCAGGACACACAGGAGGAAGGACAAGATGACAAGTCGGTTTTCCCTAAGAAAAGCTGTGAGATTGCGAGCTTGACTAGGCAGAGACATTTGCAATATCGGAGACTCCCCAGAGCAGATGCCACATCTTCCCATCTCTGGTGTCCCTCCAGAGGCTTTCAGACATGTGCCAGAGCCAAACAAATTTTCATTTCATAACTCAGAGTGCTCACTGCAGCCTTTGGACACCTGCTGGGAGGTGACCTGAATCCCGAATCTTGGTGGGCATCTGCTGCGTATGTACCCTTCTAGGCACTGCCTTCCCCCCACACCATGGCCAAAAGAACAACTTTGGCAAGCTGGGAGCACTGCAGGAGCACTGCCAGTGGTGCCACTCTGCCTGCTTGTCACCTACGGTCTTTGGTGTTCTGAAGAAACCTTTTCTTTTTCAAAGAGAAGCTGCCCCTCTTGTCTGCTGACAGAACCTCCTCTCTGAGGAGGGCTCCTGACTCAAAGACAAGGACTATCACACCTTCAACTCTATGGGTTTTATTCCTTAGGTGGCCGCACTAGGCACCAGACTCATAGCCCCCATTCACAGGAACAGGCCACTTCCCAAGTCAACTGAACCTCTTGTTCCCTTCTTCTACCCCTGCCCCCTTTAAGAATAATAAAATAAATAAAAAAATATTACTTTTAGAAAGCATTAATCAGGCTGAGGAGAGAGAAAGTGGCTGATGAAGACATGTTATGATTTGTATGAAATTCATGACAAATAACAGTCTGGAATGCAACGCTGGCTTTAAGAGGCATGGCAGGCAGAGACTGCGTTTGGCCAGCCCATTGTTTAAAACAGACACCAAGTAAAGTCCAAATGTGGGAAAGTACATGAGACAGAAAAGGAAGTAAACCTTACACTGCTATTCCCACGAATCCCTTCAGTGGAACTACTCCCCAGATGATTCCCAAAATAACTGCAATGATCTGCCGGAACCAGTAGATCACATCTAAAAACTCGTCCTGAGGAAATAAAGCACAAGAAAGATTTTAGCATTTACTATGTTTCCTTTTCTTAAAGCATCACACAATTGAAAAGTGAAAATTTAACACACTTCGTTTTCCATTCGAAGTATAAGATATTGTACTCGGAGCAGATGAAAGCAGCTTATGGTGTCGTGCACCCTGGACTTTTCCGCTTCCAAATTAAATACATAGCTTTGTCCTCTGATGGGCGAACCAAGAAGTGAACAAGCATCTAGTCTCCTTGTTCAGTAAAGTTTCAAGTCTATAAAAATTCTCTGGAATAAAAGTTTAAAGAACTGTTCATACTTTAAGACCGTTATTGACACTCTCAGCACCCCGGGCCCGGCCCTACCCAGAAACAAGTGCTACCGGCAGCCAGTACTCATGCCAACTCCAAAGCCCAAACCGTATCTCACACATACTATGAGTGCATCTACACTCTTTCAGAGCAGCACCAAACAGATCATTCCTGTTCACCCACAGTGCCCACACAACCCAAAGTATTTCAGCTGGACAACGCTGACTCACGCTTCAAACAAAATTCACTTCTGCTACAGCCTCCCCAAGGATGGGACTGCCCCAGCATACCCCCAAACACCAACGGCCTTCGTGATTTTACTGTAGGATGTGCAAAGTGGTTTGGCTCCAAGTGGAAGACTAGAATCCGTGTCAGATGTGGTCGTTTCTCTTAGTCACCACATTTCTCAGTCATTTCAGCCATCAGTTCACATCCTATCACACCAAAACATTGGCACAGATTGTCATTGCTCCCCTCGCTTACTCTGAAATTCCTGCCCAGTTTGTCAGAGGGGGACGAGGTCAAGTACAGCAGAGCCCCACTAGTTCTGTGAGCAACAGCAACCGATAAGAAAAAAGCGACAGTTTCACATCTGTCCCCGCAAAGGAAACACAGGGCAGAGTCTGCGCCTTCCCCACGCTGAAAGGCAAAGGCAGCAAACCAGGGAGCAGACATCCCGCTCCTCCCGTGTGTGCCCAGGCCATGCTCGGGATACAGCAGGAGCTGGGATGCTGCCGGAGCTCACAGCACCTTGTGGGTGCGCTGCTGGGCGGCAGCAGCAGGATGAGGCACTGACCAGGAGCACTGCAGCACACAGGAGATATGCACAGGAAAAAGGGCTTCACTAGAGCTAAAAACACTGGGAAGTCTGTGGCTGACATGTTCTCACTCTGACAAACATGAGCTGACAAACATGAGCAAAACATGCAAGTTGAGCACATCCATGAAATTTTCTAGAAACCAAATCTCTTTTTGCACACCATATGGTGAGGTGAGGAACAGCAAAGCAGCCCACAAACAGCTAAACAACCGCCGTGACGTTACTCTTCTGTGAGAATATACCTGCACTGTGACACAGTAACGGAGAAATGCTCACAAGCCTGTTCTTGCTGCTGCCCTTTCCCTTCACACTGGACAGGTCAGCTGGATTTGCAAACATATTTCCCCCCAACTTCTTAAAGCTGATTATATTTCTAGTTTTCTTTTAATTACACAAAGGAAATATCTATTTAATCCTAGAAGAGTTTAACATAAAAGCCAAATTTAACTGAGGTAATGTCCTGCTTTAAGGTAAAACAGAACCAATTTTCTTTTCAGTAATTTTACTTTTCAGCTAAGCCTCTTCTAACTAACTGAACTCTCTGAAATTAATGGTGTATTTTTCAGACAGTATCTGCTTCCAGAGTGATAAGAATTCATGCCAAGGAATGGTACACAGAGAGGCTCTTGCTTATACTTATTGCTATAACAACCAAGGTCAGCTCACTTTGTTATTTGCCTCATTGGAGGGTCAGAAGCAGAAAAGCATAGAGGGGTCCCAGCTGCAGGGAGGAATGGATGGGACAGGTGACCCAAACCTGACCAACAGGGGTATTCCATCCCATTTGCATCGTGCTCAGTATAAAAGCTGAGGGATCAAAGGGTCAGCCCTCTTTTGTCAATGGTCGGTGTCTGAGGAGGACTCCGTTCATCTGCCTTTGATTCTGATCCATGCATTCCTGAATCCAGATCCGGAATCCAGTTCTTGTCTGATGCCGAGTCCAGTCTGGGACTTTCCCAGTGATCCTCATCCTGGGAGCTTGATACTGGTTTTGTACATGTTGCATATATTTCATTTTCTTCTTTTTTGATATTATTATCTTTTCTTCTTATTATTTTACTATTAACTTCTCATTAAAGTAGTTTAGTTTCTTTTAAACTCTTAAGTCACTTTCTCTCTGATCCTTCTCTCCCTGAAGGGAGAGGTTGAGGAGACCTCAGTTTCAGTGGCCTGTCCACCCCAAACCAGGGCAGACATCTTCATATAAATGCAGCTTGTGTTTTCTTTGGCTCCACGTCCAAACAGCAGAGAACTGTGTCTGGCGCAGGCTGCAGCACAGCAGATGTGCCACACCTGCCTTCAGGAAGCACCTGGAGGGCAAGTTCTGTGGGTAAGGAAGGACACAAACACCGTGCGCCGGTTATCCCGTGTGGAAGTCCCGGCTGGATTTGAACGAGAGTGCTGCGTTTACCGACGAGGCCCCGGCCTCACACACAGAGCTGCGGGCACAGCCCGGCCGCCCTGGCACGGGGCCCAGAGCTCCGGCGGGTGACACACGCCACAGGCTGCCGCGTGACGAGCCACCGCGTCCCTGCCGACGGGATTTAAACGAGCTCCAGCGACGCCTCCTCCGGCTCCTTCCCGCAGACCCTCCGGTGCCGCCACCACTCCACACGCACCCGAGCGGGACGGGACCGCCGGGACGGGCCCCGCCACGACCTGCGCCTGCCCTCAAACGCGCCTCCGGGGCCCGCGGACAGGCACCAGCCCCCAGCCCCGGTACCGCCAGGCGTGAGCCGCCTCCCACTCTGCCGCGCTCCCCCCGCCCCGCCGCCACCCCCGGCCCCACCTTGTCGTGCCAGGCAGAGTCGCTGCGCAGCGCCTTGCCCCACACCGACCCGCGACCAGCCGCCCCGCCGTTGGCCAGCGCGTGCTGCTGGGCGTGCGGCGGCTCCTCCCTGCGCCGCGCGCCGCTCATCCTCCCGCCTTCCCGCCCCGGCACCGGTACCGGACCTGGCCCCGCCGCCGGCCCGGAAGCGGCCGCCGCGCAGCGGCACACGCCTGCGCCCCCGCTCCGCCAATCGCGGTGGCGTTCCGCTCCACACGTGACAAAGGCGAGCGCCGCTCCCGCTACGGTGGGGGAGAGGGGTTAGGTGGGAGTGTGGTGTTTGGTGGGGTCTCGCCGTTCCCGCGTTGGGGGAGGCCCAGGAGCGACCCCCGGCAGTGCTGGGCCTGGGCGGAGGCGGTGTGCGGCTCGGCTGGTCGCGGTCCCGGCGCGGGGGCAGCGGCCGGGAGGTGAAGCGGTGAGCCCGTGTGGGGAAAGGGGAGGCCCGGCAGAGCCGCTGCTCGGCGGAAGCGCCGGCAGACCCCATTGGGGGGAGCGGGAACGGTCCTTCCGCCCGCCCCGGACGCAGGGCAGGCAGCCGGACACGGAGCCCCGGCACGCCGGGCCCGCTCCCCCTCCCACAGCCGGGTCCCTCCCGTGGCCGTGCCGGGGCCTTCGGAGCCCTGGAAGTGAATATTTGACGACTATTTTATATTCTTGCCTTACAAGAGCAGTGGTATTCAACTTAAAACAGTGTACTCCTCATGAAAAACATGTCGGGAATGACTTTTTCAGCCCCTCTGCTCCGCTCTGGGGAGACCCCCCTGCAGCGCTGCCTCCAGCTCTGGGGCCACCAACAGCAGAAGGACATGGACCTGTTGGAGTGGGGCGAGAGGAGGCCACGGAGATGCTGCGAGGGCTGGAGCCCCTCTGCTGTGAGGACAGGCTGAGAGAGTTGGGGGTGTTCAGCCTGGAGGGTCTCCGGGGAGATCTTGGAGCCCCTTCCAGTCTCTCAAGGGACTCCAGGAGAGATGGGCAGGGACTCTGGATCAGGGAGGGGAGCGATAGGACAAGGGGGAATGGTTTTAAACTGAAAGAGGGAGATTTAGATGAGATTTCAGGAAGAAATTCTTCGCTTTGAGGGTGGTGAGCCCCTGGCCCAGGTTGCTCAGAGAAGCTGTGGCTGCCCCATCCCTAGAGGTGTTCAAGGCCAGGTTGGACAGGGCTTTGAGCAACCTGGTCTAGTGGGAGGTGTCCCTGCCCAGGGCAGGGGTGTGGGACTGGATGGTCATAGAACATAGAATGTGTTGGGTTGGAAGGGACCTTTAAAGGTCACCTAGTCCAACCCCCCTGCAGTAAGCAGGGACTTCTTCAACTAGATCAGGTTGCTCAGAGCCTCATCAAGCCTGGCCTTGAATGTCTCCAGGGACGGGGCCTCCACCACCTCTCTGGGCAACCTGGGCCAGTGTCTCATCACCCTCATTGTAAAGAACTTCTTCCTAATGTCTAATCTAAACCTACCCTGCTCTAGTCCAAAACCATTGTCCCTCATCCTATCGCTACATGCCCTTGCAAACAGCCCCTCCCCATCTCTCCTGTAGGCCCCCTTCAGGTACTGGAAGGCTGCTATAAGATCTCCCCGGAGCCTTCTCTTCTCCAGGCTGAACAACCCCAGCTCTCTCAGCCTGTCCTCACAGCAGAGGTGTTCCAGCCCTCTGATCATCTTTGTGGCCCTCCGCTGGACCCGTTCCAACAGGTCCATGTCCTTCTTGTGCTGAGGGCTCCAGAGCTGGACACAGTACTCCAGGTGGGGTCTCACGAGAACAGAGGAGAGGGGGAGAATCACCTCTCTGGATCTGCTGGCCACGCTTCTTTTGATGCAGCCCAGGATCCGATTGGCCTTCTGGGCTGCGAGTGCACATTGTTGGCTCATGTCTGGCTTTTCATCCACCAGGACCCCCAAGTCCTTTTCCACAGGGCTGCTCTCTATCACATCATCCCCCAGCCTGTATTGATAATGAGAATTGTCCTGACCCAAGTGTAGGACCTTGCACGTGGCCTTGTTGAACTCCATAAGGTTTGCTCGGGCCCACCCCTCTAGCTCGTCCAGGTCCCTCTGGATGACATCCCATCCCTCTGGCACATCGACCGCACCACTCAGCTTAGCGTCATTGGCAAATTTGCTGAGGGTGCACTTGATCCCACTATCCATGTCATTGATGAGGATGCTGAACAGCACCAGTCCCAGTATGGATCCCTGAGGGACACCACTTGTCACCCCTCTCCATCTGGACATCAAGCCATTGACCACCATCCTCTGGATGCAACCATCCAGCCAGTTCCTTATCCACCAAACAGTCCACCTATGAAATCCGTATCTGTCCAACTTAGAGAGAAGGATGTTGTGGGGGACCGTGTCAAAAGCCTTGCAGAAGTCCAGATAGATGATATCCGTTGGTCTTCCGTTGTCCACTGATGCAGTCACTCCATTGTAGAAAGCCACTAGATATTGGTCAGGCAGGACTTGCCCCTGGTGAAGCCATGCTGGCTGTCTCGAATCACCTCCCTGTCCTCCATGTGCCTTAGTATAGCTTCTAGAAGGATCTGTTCCATGATCTTCTCAGGCACACAGGTGAGGCTGACAGGGCAGTAGTTCCCAGGGTCCTCCTTTCTACCCTTTTTAAAAATGGGTGTGATGTTTCCCTTTTTCCAGTTGCCAGAGTCTTCACCTGATGGCCATGACTTTTCAAATATCATGGAGAGTGGCTTGGCAACTACATCAGCCAATCCCCTCAGGACTCTGGGGTGCATCTCATCAGGTCCCATAGACTTGTATACGTTCAGGTTCCTCAGGTGGTCACAAACCTTGTCTTCACTTACAGTGGGAGGGACTTTGTCCCGCAGGTCTTGCAGTCCTTCAACTCAGGAGGCGTGAAGAGAGAGGCTGTCAGTGAAGACTGAGGCAAAAAAGTTGTTGATAACCTGAGCCTTCTCCTCGTCTGTTGGTACCAGTTTGCCATTCTCAGTCATCAGGGAGGGCACGCTTTCTTTGACCTTCCTTTTCTGGTTGACGTGCCTGTAGAAGCCCTTCTTGTTATTCTTAGCATCCCTTGCCAAGTTCAGCTCCAGCCATGCCTTGGCCTTCCTGACCCCATCCCTACATAACCGGGCAGCATCCCTATACTCTTCCCAAGACACCTGATGCTGCTTGAACTGCCTGTGCAGTTCCTTCTTGCCTTTTAGTTTGACCAGCAGATCCCAGCTCAGCCATGCCGGTCTCTTCCCTTTCTTGCTTATTTCTTACACCTGGGGATCGAGAGCTCTTGTGCTCTATGGAAAGCATCCTTGAAGATCTGCCAGCTCTGTTCTGCCCCCTTGTCCCTGAGGACATTTCTCAGGGGGTCCTATTGACTAACTCCTTGAAGAGACGGAGGTTTGCTTTCCTGAAATTCAGGGTCCTGACTATGCTCCTCGTCTGGCACATATCCCTCAGGACCGTGAACTCCACCAGTGCGTGGTCATTGCAGCCCACGCTGCCTCCAATCTTGACATCCCCAATGAGCTCACTGGCATTGGTGACTATGAGGTCCAGTATGGTATCCCCTCGGGTAGGGCTGTGTATTTCCTGTCTTAGGAAGTTATCATCGAGGCACTCCAGGAACCTCCTGGATCGTCTACAGCTTGCCATGTTACTTTTCCAGCAGATGTTGGGGTGGTTGAAATCCCCCAGCAGGACGAGAGCCTTCGAGTGTGATGCCTCCTGTAGCTGGAAGAAGAAGGCTTCATCAGTAGGTTCCCCTTGATCAGGCAGCCTGTAGTAAACACCAACCACAAGGTTCCCCATGTTGCCTCGGTCTCTAATTCCTACCCATAAGTTTTTGACTTCCTCTTGGCTGTTCTTTAGGGACATCTCTTCACACTCTATTCCTTACTTAACATAGAGGGCAACACCTCCACCCATCCTTCCTCGCCTGTCCCTTCTGAACAGCCTGTAGCCATCGATAGCCATGTTCCAGTCATGGGATTCGTCCCACCAGGTTTCAGTAACGGCCACTATGTCGTAGCTTTCCAGCAGCATGGTGGCTTCCAGCTCCTCCTGTTTGTTGCCCGTGCTGCGTGCATTTGTGTAGAGGCACTTCAGCCGGGCTGTTGGCTGTGCTGCCTTCTTAGAGGAGCACCCCTTGGGGTGTTTCTCGGGTGTTTCCCTGTTGACTCAGACTACCTCAGGAGCCCCTGGCTCATCTCTGTAAGACTTTGACTGTGATGTAGCATCCCCAGCATGCCTTGAGGCAACAGGTTGAAGGCCCTTACGAGGTCTTTAGGGTCCCTTTCCAACTCAAACCATTCTGTGATTTTCTGATTCTGTGAGGTGGGCAGGGTGTTTGGTTGGGATTGATTCACTATTATCCTCTTCAGGGTAGGCAGAGAAGGGCCTTTGGGACAATAAATTATCAAAATTCCTGTGTTTGTACGGGCGTGGGTCTAGGTACCTCCTCCTGGTGGGCAGCATGATGACCAGTTCAGTTCTGCAGTGCTGGGCTCACTCAAGGTGTTGCTGGAAGACCTTGATCCTGCAATGAGCCTTGCTGGTGGTGGTGAGGCCTGAGCCCTGCAAAGGTCCCTCGTACGGAGCCATTGCTCCCTCACTTGCCTGTGCACATCCCTGCTGAGGCATGGTGAGGTTCACTGTTTCATTTCCTATTAACAAAACCCAGGCCCGAGGTCCTGCATTTCTTTCTGTTGCACAAACTAGCAAACGCGTGATGTGCTGAGTGTCTCAGGAGCCTGACTGCTCTCTGTTTCCTGCTAAATACTTCAGGAGAAGCCACAGTGCTGTTGATTTCAGCAGGACCTGGGAACCTTCAGGGGTAGCCTGGACCTGCCTGAGCTGTGTGTGGTTATAGAATCATAGAATGGTTAGAGTTGGAAGGGAGCATCTAGTTCCAACCCCCCTGCCATGGGCAGGGATATCTCCCACTAGACCAGGTTGCTCAAAGCCTCATCCAGCCTGGTCTTGAACACTTCCAGGGATGGGCATCCACAACCTCCCTGGGCAACCTGGGCCAGGGTCTCACCACCCTCACAGGAAAGAATTTCTTCCTAATACCCAATCTAAATCTCCTCTCTTTCAGTTTGAAACCATTACCCCTCATCCTATCATTACACTCCCTGATCAAGAGTCCCTCCCCATCCTTCCTGTAGGCCCCCTTCAGGTACTGGAAGGATGCTATAAGGTCTCCCCGGAGCCTTCTCTTCTCCAGGCTGAACACCCCCAACTCTCTCAGCCTGTCCTCACAGCAGAGGTGTTCCAGCCCTCTGATCATCTTTGTGGCCCTCCACTGGACCCATCCTTCTTGTGCTGAGGACTCCAGAGCTGGATGCAGTACTGCAGGTGGGGTCTCACCAGAGCGGAGTAGAGGGGCCAAATCACCTCCCCCGACCTGCTGGCCACGCTTCTTTTGATGCAGCACAGGATGCGGTTGGCTTTCTGGGCTGCAAGCATGCATTGCCGGCTCACGTTGAGCTTCTCGTCCACCAGCACCCCCAAGTCCTTCTCCTCAGGGCTGCTCTCAAGCCATTCTCCGCCCAGCCTGTATTTGTGCCTGGGATTGCCATGACCCAGGTGCAGGACCTTGCACTTGGCCTGGTTGAACTTCATGAGATTCGCACAGGCCCACCTCTCAAGCCTGTCCAGGTCCCTCTGGATGGCATCCCTTCCATCCAGCATGTCGACCATGCCACACAGCTTGTTTTTGTCAGCAAACTTGCTGAGGGTGCAGTTAATCCCATTGTCCATGTCACTAACAAAGATGTTAAACAGCACTGGTCCCAGTACTGACCGTTGAGGAATGGCACTTGTCACTGGTTTCCACTTGGACATTGAGCTGTTGACCGCAACCCTTTGAGTGCAGCCATCCAGCCAGTTCCTTATCCACTGAGTGGTCCATCCATCAAATCCATGCCTTTCCAATTTAGAGACCAGGATGCCGTGCGGGACAGCATCAAACGCTTGGCATAAGTCCAGGTAGATGACGTCAGTTGCTCTCCCCTTATCTACCAATGCTGTGGCAACATCGTAGAAGGCCACCAAATTTGTCAGGCACGATCTGCCTTTGGGGAAGCCATGTTGGCTGTCACCAATCACCTCCTTATTTTCCATGTGCCTTAGCAGAGATTCCAGGAGGATCTGCTCCGTGATCTTGCCAGTCACAGAGGTGAGACTGACTGGTCTGTAGTTTCCCGGGTCTTCCTTTTTTCCCTTTTTGAAAATGGGGGTTATGTTTCCCCTTTTCCAGACAGTTCCACTGGACTGCCACAACTTTTCAAATGTAATGGAAAGTGGCTTAGCGACTTCATCTGCCAGCTCCCTCAGGACCTGTGGATGGATTTCATCAGGTCCCATGGACTTCTGTACCTTCAGGTTCCTCAGATGATCTCGAACCTGGTCGTCTCCTACAGTGGGCAGTTCTTCATTCTCATAGACCCTGACTTTGCATTCTGCAACTTGGGTGGTGTGGTTGGAGCCCTTGCCGGTGAAGACCGAGGCAAAAAAGTCATTCAGTACCTCAGCCTTCTCCACATCCTGGGTGACCAGGTCTCCTGTTTCCTTCTGAAGAGGGCCCACATCTTCCCTAGTCTTGCCTTTACCCCTGACGTACTTATAGAAGTTTTTCTTGTTATCCTTGATGTCCCTATCTGGATTTAATTCTATCATCTGAGCTTTAGCTTGCCTAATCTGGTTCCTGGCTACTCGGGCAGTTTCTCTTTATTCCACCCAGCCAACCCGTCCTTGCTTCCACCCTCTCTAGGCCTCCTTTTTGCTTTTGAGCTTGTCCAGGAGCTCCTTCTTCATCCATGCAGGCCTCCTGGCATTTTTGCCTGACTTCTTCTTTCTTGGGATGCACCACTCCTGAGCTTGGAGGAGGTGATCTTTGAATACTAACCAGCTTTCTTGCGCCCCTCTTCCCTCCAGTACTTTTCCCCATGTTTCCCTGCCAAGCACGTCCCTCAAGAGGCCAAAGTCTGCACTCCTGAAGTCCAGGGTAGTGAGCTTGCTGTGTGCCCTCCTTACTGCCCTAAGGATCTTGAATTCTACCATTTCATGACCACTGCAGCCGAGGCTACCCTTGAGCTTGACATTCCCCACCAGCCCCTCCTTGTTGGTAAGGACAAGGTCCAGCATAGTTCCTCTCCTTTTTGGCTCCTCTATTCCAAGAACTTCCTGGACTTCTTGTGCCCTGCTGTGTTGTTATCACAGAGGGGAGCAGGCAGTGGGGGGGTCATTGCTGTATCTCCATCAGGACCTTTGCCTCTGACCCCCCCACCATGGTAGGGCTCTTTGCTGAGGGGCCAGGTCTCATGTGCCACAGCTCCAATCTTGCTCCTGGGGCGCTCCTCTGGTGCTTAGGTCATAGCAGCCCCCCTCCCACCCTGCACCCTCTGCTCCATGATGGACACGGTCACCGAGCACAGCGGGAGGTGACAGCTGTGGGACCCGAGGGCTGAGCTCTTCCAGGACTTCAGGCTGTGTCTGAAGTACGTGAGCAGTCTCACTGTCCCCAGCTCTGTGCTCCTGCCCCAGGACGCTTTGCAGGGATGGAAGCGCTTGCACGGTGATGAGACACCTGTAATCTAAAATTCATGTGCTAAAGCCCCCCCGGCTTGTTTTACTTCATCCCCATTGCCTGATCCATTGCCCAGAGAGAAACACAAATTCAATTGGGGCTTGAAAGCACAAGGAGGAGGCAAGCGAGGTGCCAGAGGATGTCACAGGGGTACAAACAGGCCCCTGGTAAGGGATGCATGCTGGCAGGCACAGGGATGTGGGGCAGAAGGATTACATGGGGAGCCCTGGGCACAGGCAGGGGTGGTGGGAAGGGCTGGATGGGGCTCAAGGGAGAGCCCGAGGGGCTGGGCAAGGTGGCCCAGCAGCAGCCCCTTACCTGCACGCAGCTTCAGAGGCTGCAAAGCATGCGAGGAGCTGCCACGTCCAAACTGCCCTGCTTCACCAGTGTGTCCCCCCGCAGCGCCCGGCCTGACACCTGCCCGATGGTGAGGAACTGGGGCTTGGTGGGGGACAGTGGCCACCCCAGAGGGGCTGGAGAGGGGGTCCTGCTTCCTGACAGGCTCCTGGGGACCACCTGGACGTGGCTGAGGCTGGGCCTTTCCTCCAGCACAGAAAAACCTGGGACCAGCCATGGGGGGGCAGCTTGGGCTGTCTGACTCCCGGGATTTCTTTTTTTTTCTTTTTTTTCTCATTCCTTATATTTTTATTAAAAAGGCAAACCTTGGGACCCCCCTGGCCAGATCATGGCATGGCAAAGGCTCTGTGCTCTCCCTGGCTCGCTTCTGCCCTGGCACGGCACTTGGTGGCGTTTCCAACCCCATCCAATGCACCCACTCAGTGGGTGTTTTCCAACACCCCAGTGTTTGGCTGGCTCCTGATTCCTCCCCCAGTGCCGCCTGTCCTTTGGAGCGGACATAAGCAGGACACCTGCCTCCAGTGAAGGCCAAGCCGCCTCCATGACTCCTACGCTCCCTGGAGGGGACAATGTCCTGGCAGTTTCCTTCCAAGCAGCATGGGGGCATGGTTGGTTAGGATGTCCCCAAGTCTGGCAGGCTGCTGGCAGAGCTGGTCACTGATCTGAGCCAGTGGGAACAAAATTCATGCCCTGGGCAGGGTCTGGCCAGGCTGCTGGAGGACATGGCCACTGCTTTTGTGTCTGTGACGAAACACGTTTTTTGTTTTTTTAACTATTGTTTGTAGTGGTGTCCCGCAGGAGAATGGCAGCTGAAGATCAATTTGTGTCACTGCTCATTTCTGCTCTTCACCTGTGTTGCTGTGAGTGCAGACCATGTGCTCCATGCTCTCCCCTTGGCACAGCTCTGCCACGCTGGGAAGTGCCCAGGGACGGCGGCAGGGTATGGTCCTCATCCTTGAGCTCCCACTTCTCTCCATGGGCAGTGACAGAGCTGCTGGCAGCACGTGGGCAGAGCAGCCCTGCTCTGGCTGCCTGCCCCAGGGTTGGGTGAATCCCTCTCCCACTTGCCTGCTCCTTTGCAGGCTGAATTCTGGCCCCAGTGCCATGGTGTCCTCCAAACCAAAGACAAATCCCCCCAGGATGATGTCTGGGGAGGGCATTACCCTCCCAAGGGAGAGCCCACAGAACCGGGACCTCCTTGGTGGCTGCCGAACTGGGATGTGGTGCAGGGTTGCTGACGGGAAGGAAACATGAGCAAGACCCAGGAACAGGCCCTGGAGAGGTGTCCCTGGGGCTGGTGCCTGTCCCCGGTGACTGATAGGAGTTCCCCATCCCTGCGCCTCTGGGCTCCAGGCCCCAGCTTGGGAACAGGGCATGGCCCCAGCTGTTCTCCAGCCCAGGGAACTTTTTAGAGGAACTTGGAGGGGCTGTTTAACGTAGACCTTCTGGGAGCTTGCAGACCAGGGGCAGAGGCATGGCTCAGCACCAACCCAGTCTTTCTGGCCACCGTTCCCTTTGCAGCCTGGTCCCACTGGGCCGTTAGCAGAGGCTTTCAGCCAGCCTCGCTGCAGCCTTTGGATGCCCTCAAGGCTTCTCCATGGAGCTCAACTGGGCCGCTGGCCCACAGGCAGCCCCACACCCACTGGCAGGGGCCCAGAGCTGCTCTAGGAAGCCCGGGGCAAACCACCGCCCATGGGCTGGTGTCACCCGTGGGCTGGTGTCACCCGTGGGTGCCCACAGCCCCTCAGAGCACGGCATTCCCCTATGTCACCAGGCTGGGAGGCACGGGGACGCCCACGGGGAGACCGGGACGTGCTGGTCCCCATCCCTCCAGGCGCAGCCCCGAGTTGGGCATCTCCCCGCGGGAAAGCGGCCACGCGTGGGCCGCCCCCGCCGCCCTTTCGTCTATATAAGGCCGAAAGCGCCGTCCCGCCGCCCCGGCCCCGCGGCCCCGGCCCCGCCGCATTCTTCTGCCTTGTATGGGCCGAGCCGGGCCGGGCGGGCCGGGATGGGACGGGCCGGGGCGGGCGGCACCGCCCCGGGCCCCCGCTGCCCGCCCGCCCCAAGGGCCGTGCCACGGGCCGGGCCCCGGCAGAGCAGCGCCGGCCGCCCCGCAGCTTCCCCGCTCCGCTCCAGGTGAGGCGGCTCCGCCGGGCCCCGCCGCTCCCCGATCCGCTGGGCGGGACCGGGTCCGAGCGGACACGGGGGGAGGCCGGCACGGGAGGGAGTGGGGCAGCCCCGGCGGGGCGGGACGAACCGGGCGGGATGGAGCCGGGGCGGCCCCGTTGGACCGGGCGGGAGGGAGCCGGGGCGGCCCCGATGGATCGGGCGGGATGGAGCCGAGGCTGGGAGGGGAAGCGGCAGGACGGGAGGGGGCGTCTGCCCCGGGCAGAGCGGGAGGGATCAGCCCCCGGCCGCCCCAGCGGTGTCGCGGTGCTGGAGCTGGTGCGAGGCTCGGTCCTGGGGAGGGGGCGACACAGCGGCAGGAGAAGCCCCGGTTTGTCCCTGGCAGGCACCCCTCTGCCCGGATAGGCGGGGAGAGCCGCTCTCCAGGGCCCGGCAGGGATGTCCCACTGGGGGAGGCGAGGATCGGTCTTGAGCAAAGCTCTCAAGAACTCTGCAACGACCTGGAGCTGGGACATCCTGGCTTCCCCGGGACGGCAGCGCTGCCAGAGCAGATTCTGCCGCCCGTGGCTTCACCTGCCTCCTGGTTTGAGAGACCTGTTCCTGCCTGGAACATCTTTTTTCCCCCAAGTCTTTTTGCTAATGGCCAGAGACAAGATCCAGATGCATGCTCCAGAGATCTCCGCAGTGTCCAGTGAGCAACTTCAGGCAATAAATTGTAGTAAGGCAGAAAAGCTTTACTTAGCTCATTTCCCTCAGTCTTGAACACAGAGGAACTTTGTGTTTTGTTTAGCCTTGCCCGTGAAAACTTGAGGTCCTCTTGGCTTCCCTCCCTGCATGCCCTTTTGGTACAAAATGTTACGACTCTGATAAAAACCAGGGGGGCTCTAAAACATGGATGTGTAGGAGAAGGCGGCAGCTGGAGCAGAACATTCTTTGGAGTGGAACATCCCCAATTGTCAACAACCACTGCTGCTGACCAAAGATGGTTGGGTTTCTTCAGTCACTTGAATTTTTTCCTCTCGTCACTGGCAGGCTCTGTGCAGCTGTAGGAGGAGTTTGCGGTCACCTCCCCCTCTGAGGCGCTGCGGCCAGATTCCCCTGACGAGGTGAGCCCCTTAATTCTCCTGGGACAATATCAAACCCAGTCCAGGGCATGTTATGCTGGTGGCCCAAGGCCATGAAGACCTTCTGGCCCATGGTCCCGTTTCCCAACCTCCCCAGGCATCAGACGGGTGATGGGTCTTTTGCGTGGTGATGGAGTTTGTGCACTATCTTCTCGTGGCAGCCTCAGAAGTTGTGCTTTGGAAGGGTTTGCATGTGTCACATGGGCATGGTGAGGTCCTTGTCCCAGAAACTTGGTGGGAAGAAGCTAGTCCAGAAACAGTTTGCTGAAACTTGCCACCGAGCCCCCTGGCTGCCCGTGGGCCTGGGTGGTTCCCTGGTGTGTGGTGGGAGCCAAGGACGGGGATGAACTTTCCCTCCTGGGAGTCACTGCATACTTGGCTCTGGCTCCCTGGTGCTGCCCTGCTTCCTCCTGTCCGCATGTGAAACCTGCTCACCAGTTGCAGTGCTGGTGGCTGTGGCTGCACTGGGGACACAGCCCAGGACTCAGGTTCCGCTTTACCCTTGCCTCCAAACTCCCTGTCCCACATCCATCTCTAATAAGGCCAAAAAAGGAGCAGAACGGCAGGCCGCCTCCCATCCTGCAGTGCCAAGCAGGACAAGGCATCCCCTGCAGCTCCTGGTGCCTCCAGCCGGCAGTGCGGCTACCCTGGCACCAGCAGCCTGTGGCAGCAGGGACGGAGCTGAGCAATGCCACATCCCAAGGGCATCCTGAGCAGGGCTGTGCTGGAGGGAAGGGACGGTTTAACAACAAATTAGGCAGGGAAGCTGAGCTGCTCCCTGCTCACTCCCCCAGCGTATGACAACCTGATCCGTGTGTCCTGCTGGCTCTGGAGGCGGGATGTCCACTCCTGGTGCTGGGAGAGGTGCCTGGCAGGAGGCAAAGCTTTATGGGTGGAAGGATAAGGGTGCCCTGGCTGCAGCGCTACCCTGTGCCTCCTGTGCCAGTGTGGGATGCTGCAAGACATCACCCATTCTGGCCCTCCTGCCACCCTGGGAGAGGGGGTGGGAACTGCTGCCTGTGCTGGGCTACATGGTGCAGCAACGTGTCAAGGTGCGGCCGGCTGTGTGTTGTGGAGGGCCAGCACTTGCCTCTTAGTACATGCAGCTGTGTTGTGGCTCGCTGGCACTAGCAACTAGTTTTGGGAAGAGGCGCTGGGCAGAGATTTAACCGCAGCCCCACACGGTGCCGGAGCCTCATCAGCACTTTTAGAGGTGGCTCCTGCAGTTGCAGGGACAGCTTTGGAGGAGCGTCCGTAGGGGAACCCTTAGCTGCATATTCCGGGTGATCGTAGCTTCTGCATACACAGGAACACCCCGGGGACAGGCTGCTGCCACCACAAGGGGAGCTGGCTGTCCCCTCCCCGCCTTCATGCCAGCCAGACCTGCCACAAGCCCGCTCAGCTCACTGGCCCAGCAGCAGCTCCCTGCTGCTGTGGTTTTCAGCTGGGATAGTGAGCTGGCGCAGCACAGGAGAAGATGCAGGGTAGGGAAGGGAGGGAGTGGGCAGGAAGGAGGAGGACAGGGATGGGACAGGGCCTGCCTGCCCTGTCAGCCCTGTCCCTTCGGCTTATCCCACCCTCCCCAGCATGGTCAGGAAGCGGCACCAGGATGGAGTCACTTGGTTGGTTTTACCCAGGAGGAAACACATGATGTTTTATTTTTCTGATAACTGTGGGTCTTTGCTCTTGCTCTTTAAAATGAAACTATTTTCTTTACTAACTTGTGAACTTTTTAAGCCAGCCCCGTGGCCCCTTGGGTCTGACTCTTGGGGGAAAAGGCACAAGCCCGGTGGTGCAGGAGGCAGGGAGATTGTCCCAGCAGGAGCAGTGGCAGAAGGGCGAGGGAACAAGGGCAGCCGGTGATGGGGGGAGCATGGTGATCAGATTGGTGCGTGGCTTTTGTGCCAGGCTGGCCGGGGTCTCACCCGAGTGCAACCCTCCCCGGCGCTGCTGCCTGAGCCCTGAACTCCTGGTCTGGAGCAGTGCTGAGATGGGGCTTTCAGCCGGGGGGGGCAGGCAGGAGCAGGGCCAGTCTCTGTGGGTTTCCTTCTTGCCGTGGAGGAAGCTGGAGGTTTGGTAGCTGCACCATTTGGCTCAGCCGAATCCACCCCAGCGTGCAGGGCATCATGGCCGGGCATCCCCTGAGATGGTCTGGGCATCGGGGTTTTGGGAATCCCAGAAAGCATGGGCTGGAAGACCAGGGGAGCATGGCCGTCGAGCCCTCCTGCAGTGCACGGATCACCCCTGTTGAACCACAGTTTGCCTCGCTGCAAATCACTTCTGTCTCGTGCAAGAGGCACCTTTTCCTGCACTGACCCAAAAAAGTCCCTTCCCAAGTCCCAGCCAGCTATCAGCAGAAACAGAATAATTAGGAGATGACCAGGCTGAGCTGGACCTTGGGACCAAGCATCTTTCCAGGGCGTATTTTGGATCAAACAGCAAAATCATGTGCTGTCAAAATTGCACTTAATCCCCCTAACGAGAACCATCTCTCTGGAGAGGGTGCCAAGCCACGCTTCTGCTACTGGTCACAGCCGGGGCAGGGTAAATATTTGGATAATATTAATTCATGTGGTGAGAGCAAAACTCCTGCTTATTTCTCTAGTCTTCTGCTAATAATTCTGCTAATAATTCAGCATGCTTTGAAAGCTCAGCCCAGTGCTGTGGGCCAGTGGCAGAGCTTTTATTGCTGGCTCTGGCCCAGCACAGCGAAGCTGTGTTCAGCTGAGCTGCCCTATGCCGCTGTCGGGGGCTGGTTCCAGGCTGGCAGCACACGCTGGTGTCCCGCAGGGCACGCAGAAAGAGAATCCCATTGCAAAGAGGTTTGTGGTGCTGGAGGAAGCAGCGGGCAAGGGATGGGCTGCGGGGGGTGAGATCTCCTGCCCGCCCAGCCGTGGGCATGGCTGGGCTCTCCAGTCCCACTGCTTTCCTCAGCTGGCCAGTGGCAAATGTCTCTTTCCTGGCAGGCACTGGGAAAGGACGGAGCGTTTGGGGGATGGCGGGGTGATTTGGTGACTGGGTGCAGCTTAGGGCAGCACAAGGGAGGGTGCTGAGGGCAGTGCTGTTTCCATCCCAGTGCCCACAGCCACCAGAGCTCACGGGGGACGAGGAGGGGACTGTCTCCCAGGGGACATGTGGAGCATGTCCCCTGCAGATGAAGGGCCCAGCTTGGTCTTGGCGGGTGCCGCCAGGCTCTCTGGCATGGTGCACTGCTCCCGCAGTGGGATGGGAGTGGGTGTTGGGGTAGGGGGACAGTCCCCACCCCCCTCTGAGCCTGGCTGGGCACCACAGTGCGAGGCAGGCACTGACACCGTAGCTGGGATTTGGCATCCTGCAACCCCCGGGATGTCCTTCCAGTGCAGCCCAGCTAGGGGAGCCTGGGGACCTCAGCAGGCTGGGGACCAGGCTGGTGGCCACTGCAGCCCCCACCTCTGCAACCCCTTGAAAGAGGGATAGCAGGAGGAGAGGAAAACAGCTGGAGAGCAGGGACTGGTCCAGGGAGGGCTGGCAGGAGCTGTGTGGGTGCAGGAGAAGGCTGTTTGCTCTGCCCTAGTCTGTGCCAGCACTGGGGTCCCCCTGGGGGAGATGCTCCCCAAGGCCCTGCAGTCCCCCCGGGTGCATCAGCATTAAGGACCCAGCTGGGAAGCAGATCCTGACGCACAGTCTGGGATGGCTGGAGCAGCTGGGCATGGTTGATGGCACGCAGCTCACTGGTGGTGTTGCTTTGTGCTGCTTCACCCAACATGATGTGGCTCCTTAACTGCTCTGTGTCCCCTGGCAGTGAAGGCAGGAACACAGGCAGCCCTGCTGCCCACCACGGCAAGGGGCACACAGCAGAGCGGATTAGAATTAATTCGGAATCCATTAATTTAATATTGCCCCTGCAGCTGCTCCCCAGGTCAGATGCTGACCCAGGTGGGGAAACTGAGGCAGAGGGCTGCGTGTGAGAGAGAAATGGCTGCAATAGAAACATGAGGGCTCTGAGCGGTGTCTCTCCCTTGGGCTGGCCTCACCCCAGGCTTTGTGCAGGGCTGTGCTGGGCTGACACCGTCCCTCTGCCAGCCGGGTCTTTGCTGGTATCTCACTGAGTTACACTTGCCAGGATTTGACTGGGAGAGGTCTGAGCATCCTCCTCTCAGGCAACATCGGTGGTCACTGGGAGTGCTGAGCACCCCATATGGATCCCGTTTGGGTCTCCAGCACCCATGGTGCAGGGTGTCTTGAATACCGACTGCATCCCTCAGCCTGGCAGTTTGGGAGGGTGACACCAAACCACTGCTCAGTGCTGTGAAGGGGCTCAGGTACCCTCTGCTGGGCGCTTGCCAGCACAGGCTGGGGGCAGGAACCCCCCTTTGAAAGACCACATTTTCCTCCCGCGGTCTTGCCTTGGCGGTGTTTGAAGTCCCCATGGGACATGCATTGCCCCAGCTGTGTCCCCAGAGGTCTGTCCATCCCACTGCTGCCCCCCTCTTTGCCCCTCCGGGCTGTTCCCTTCTCCTGGCATTCATTACCTGTAACAACAGCACCAGTCCTCAAGCACCCTGCTGTCCCGGCGTTGCTCAGCCGCTCTTCCCCTGCCCCGCAGGGGCTCTGCAGCCCCCCCAGAGGTCCACCAGCCCCCTCTCCCCTCCGGCTCAGGCCCTTCCTGTGGCGTCCCCGGGCACGGCGGTGGCGAGCGGCCCTTTGGCCCGGTGGGGGCGGGAGGTGGGATGGGTGGGTGGATGGATGGATGGATGGATGGAGGCAGGATGGAGGGGGAAGGGAGGTGGTGGTATGTGAGGAATGTGCCCGGAGCAGATAACTCCTTCCCGCTGGGTGCTGGGTGCTGCGCAGAGCTCCCACTCGCCCCCCGGGGAGGCGGCCCGGGGTGCTTTTGCACAGCGAAATGGAGGGTGGGCATGGAGCCCCATTGCCTGGGAACTGGGCTGGGGAGGGCTTGGGGTGCCATGGAGCCCCATTGCCTGGGAGCCGGGCTGGGGAGGGCCGGGGGAGCCCTGCCGGAGCAGGAGGGGAGGCCTGGGGGCGGGCCATGGCTAAGCTCTGCCCAAAATGCCGAGGCACCCATCCCCACAGCCCCCCTGGGACTGAGGGCAGCGTGAGGATGCTGGGTCCTGGGCTTGGCATGTCTCCCTGCACCTGGGACACAAAGGGGACAGGTGACAAGCAGGTTTTGGGGCTTGGGGGCCAAAGGGTGCAGGCAGGGAGCCCCAAGAGCAGAGAGGGAGCCTGCAGCCTGTGGGGACAGCCCTGCAGAAGGGGTGCCAGAGGGCGCTGCCTGCTCTTGTGACTTCCCAGGGAAGTCCCATTAGAGCCTAGGTCTCGCCTGTCCCCATGTCTGACCCTGCGATCACCTTATCTTGCTGTTACCAAACTGTGTGACAGCCAGGGAAACTGAGGCACGGGACTGGGGCTGCCCGGAGTCGTGTGTCCCTGCCTGTGCTCCGGCCCCCTGGGCTCTGCCTGTCCCCAGCCCTCTTGACGCTCCTGCCTGCTGCACCCAGATACCACCACAGCCGCCAAGATGTCCAGCAAACGTGCCAAAGCCAAGACCACCAAGAAGCGTCCTCAGCGTGCAACCTCCAACGTATTTGCCATGTTTGACCAGTCGCAGATCCAGGAGTTCAAGGAAGCCTTCAACATGATCGACCAGAACCGCGATGGCTTCATTGACAAGGAGGATCTTCACGACATGCTGGCTTCCCTCGGTGAGGAGACCCTCCCCTTGTGCTCCCATGTGTCCCTCAGCCTCTCTGTCCCCAACACCTCCTCAGCAAATGGGGAGAGAAGCTGAGTGACCCCGTGCCTCACACCCAGTTTTGGTGGGATGCCATTGAGGCACAGCCCTCCTACTTTGGGACAGCCCCATGCTGGTTGCAAAATTGGCGTGAGGGGGAGGGACAGATTTCTCTGCTGGCACCAGTTGACCCTAGTTGGTGGATGCACCCGAGGGCAGCAGCTCGGTGTGTTGCTCTTACAGCTGTGCTCACTAGAAGGGAAGAGACCCTTGGGGTTGGAGAAGCTCTACCCTAGGAGCAACTACCAGTAGCCATTGAGTATTTGAGCAGTCTCACCCCAGAATATCACCGGGGGTCATCCCCTGTGGGACAAAGCCCTCCCGTTTCTCTCAGCCTGGGTGACAGAAGAGGCTGGTCCCTGTGCTGGCATGATACCTCGGCTGGTTGAGACTTGCAGGTCTGGCCATGTTCCCCACCCAGAGCCCATTCTCCTTCGCTGCAGGCCACAGCTCCCACCTCCTGCTCCCTGCAGTATCTCCACAACGCTTTGGGAGGTCTGTCAATGATTGACCTGGCAGCCAAACCTGTTCTGGAGGTCCTGCCAGTCCGCCGGAGGGACCTCCCTCCTCTCCATGAGCCGTAGCTCTGGAGAAGAGAGAGGCCGGGTGCTGGGGGCACGTGGACCTCAGCAGAGGAGGTTAAACTATCCCTGGTGCATCCACGGTAGGAGCAGTGCTGGGGACATCAGCAGCACAAGACTTGTGTGGGGATGTTGCTGCCCCTCTCCTCGGGTGGTGCTGGGTGTCAGTGGCCAGGGGAACGGAGAAAAGCTGTGGGTTTAGTTCCTGATATCCCCCAGATGAATTCCTGCATCTCCCTCGAGGCTGAACCTAGCAGAGCTTAATTCCAGGTGGCCTCCGGCATGCATTAAAACATGAGGGGAGCACTGGGCACTGCGGAAGCCCCCTTCCCTTGTTCATGGGGTGGGTGAACATGCACCAGCAAATTCATGTGCAATGAAAACCCCAGACAGCTGGGTGCATGGGCTGGCCTTGGGGATGGGTGCTGGGGGGAACAGGGCCCTGCACCCACACCCCTGCCTGCGTCCGGCAGGGAAGAACCCTACTGATGAGTACCTGGAGGGCATGATGAGCGAGGCACCGGGGCCCATCAACTTCACCATGTTCCTCACCATGTTTGGGGAGAAGCTGAACGGCACCGACCCAGAGGATGTCATCCGCAACGCCTTCGCCTGCTTCGACGAGGAGGCATCAGGTACGGGCACTGCCTGCAGCCCCATGCTGCTGGCCCGGATGCCCTCCCCTCGGGCATGCAGCCAGGACAGGGGCTGGGGCCAAATCCTTGGGGCCAGTCCCCAAGCGGCTCCAGAGTGGGAGAGCTTCAGAAGAGCGGGGGAAGGTCCTGCTGCTCAGCCCTCCCACAGTGTCCCCTGCTAATGCCACCCCCTGCCATCCCTGCAGGCTTCATCCACGAGGACCATCTGCGTGAGCTGCTGACCACCATGGGAGACAGGTTCACTGATGAGGAGGTGGATGAGATGTACCGGGAGGCGCCCATCGACAAGAAAGGCAACTTCAACTACGTGGAGTTCACCCGCATCCTGAAGCATGGGGCCAAGGACAAGGACGATTAGAGCCTGGGGCCGCTCAGGCCCTCTGCGTCCTCCTGTGCACACCCACCGCCCCTCGGCCCCCCCTTGCTGCCCCACAGCAGGCTCCCCCCATGGGAAACACCTCCCAGGACCGGCACCCCGCATCGGGTCACGCTTGGAGGGGAAGCGCTCCTGTCACTACGCCACTGTATGCCCATCCATCAGCCCCCGACCTCCTCTCCATCACCTCTCCTGCCCACAGGCTCGCCCCGCTGGGACCCCCAGCCTGGCTGTGACCCTCCCCCCAGGCAGCCACTGACCCCCTCAAAGCTGCCATGCAGCTGGTCCTTGGGGCTGGGGTGAGCATTCCAGGTGAGTGCTGGCCTGTGGGGATCTTGGCTGGCTCGAGCCCGAGCTATCCCCTTCTCGGGGATGTAGCACAGAGAGAAAGTGCCTCTCCCCTCCCCTCCCACACCCCCTTCCTTCATGAAAGAAAACCCAGTTTGTTTCCTCCTCCCTGGCTGTTTTATGGCTTTAGAGCCTGTGATCTGAGGGATTTGGGAAGCCGATGCGGCGTATAAAACCTGATGGGTGTGATACGGAGACGTGCTGTGTGTGGCTCCCTCACCGTGCCGTGCCCCACTGCCCGCCTGCCTGGTGGCTCTGGGGGGTGGATTTGGGCACTGCATCTCCCCACCTCACTCCTGCTGCCAGCCAGGGCACCATCCAGCAGGGCAGCCTGTTTTTGAAGCCAAATCACTCCCAACCAGGGTGACATCAGCTTTAGCATCATTTTCCACCTTTGCTGATGGGATGAGGGTCTCTCTGCCCCCACGTTGGGGCGGGCACACAGGTGGGCAGAGAGACACTGGGCAAGGTGGTGGCCATGCTCCCCCACCAGCTGGTTCGGGGTCCCAGGGGTTTGGCTACCCGTTTGTGTCAGGGGTGGGGGTAAGAGACAAGGGGGGTAAGAAATGGGGAGGGGGGTTGTCCCCTTGGTTTGGTTATTTCTCACCCCCCCAGTGCACTGGGAAAGCTGGGACAGGCTCTGTGGGAGCTCCATGGGCGCGTGCTGTTGGAATCAGAGGGGTCAGCAGCCCCATCCATGCTCGGAGAGCTGCCAGGCCCCAGGAGATGCTCTCACCTGGGAGGTGACTCGTGGTTGAAAAGCTTCTCCTTGGTTCTCGGTGCTTCTATTTCCCAGGCACTGCCAACACAAGGAAAGATAAACTAAATTATCAGGGACACAGAGATGTGAAAGGCTGCAGACATGCTTTCCCAGGGAGCTCCCCAGTGTCGCGGATCGTGCTGTGCAGCAACAGCCCCAAACCAGCCCACCTCCAGCCTTGCAGATGCCAAGCTCCTTCCCTAATTCCCTGCTGTGCCAGGGAAAAAAACTACAGTTCTCCCACTTCCAGAGCCAAGTCCCAGGCCCAAAGGCTGCTGGAGGGCACAATGCTTTTTAAAAAACCCCCTTCACTGGGACATACACCAAAGTGAACTTGGGATGTCACTGTCATCAGACAGATGGTCTGATGCTGGTGATAAACAAAGTGGCGTGGGAAAGGGCCTCCAGCTTCTGCAAGGTCTCTGCCACGCTGTGGACAAACTGTCTTCTAGAGGTGGCTGCATCCAGGAGCGATGTTCAGCCCCACTGATCCCAAAGGATCAGCTTGTGTGACCAGCCCAGGTTCTCCCAGTGTTGGGAGTGGGGTGGACTTGGTAGCTGGCCACCAACCAGCTGTGGACACTGCCGGCCCCAAGCAGAGAGCTGCCAGAGGCTCCAGCGTGGGGCTGTCAGAAGCGCTGCCTCACGCAGCTACTAAAGCTGCTGTGTCTGAGCTGCCTCCTTCACTGGCACGGCCATGGTTACACTGCAGGGCTCTCAGGAGAGGGCATCCTTCAACCCTGTGCCAGCAAAGTATTGGACACCGCGCTACATATGGGAAGAGTAAATATGGTCCTTGCAAAAAGGAATCCTGCCTCCCTCACCTCCTGGAGCTCTTGGCAGGTGGATCAAGAAGTTATTTGGGTAATAAAGATGGGGCTGTCTTGCAGGAATTCAGAGGCTGTGTGAAAAGCACGGAGATGCAGGTGGGTTGACGGAAAGTGAAGCACATGGGAAAGATCAGCCCTGACTTCACAGGTGAGACAATGGGCTCCAAGTGTCCTGAGACAGCCCCAGGGAAAGGTCAGGGCTCAGTGGCTGTTAAAATCAAGAAAAAAAGGAGAAAGAAAATCACATGCTAGGAATTACTAGGAAAAGAAAGGAGATTGAAAGACAGGCCACTGTTCAGCCGTTGCCTATGTCCTTTTATCACCCACACCTTGAATATAAAAAAGAGATAGAGAACGGCAGCTGGTCTGTGTTTGGCAGCACAGACCCCGGGCAAGCTGCACCCTCTGGCCTGGCAAGGGGACGTAGGAGGGGGGTGGCAGCGTGGGGACACTGCTGCCTCCCACCCCTCCTTGGGCTGTGCACGGGCATCACCGGACATGCAGGAGCCAAGTTAAGGAAATAACCATCCTTTTGGGTCAATCTAAAAGAGCTGCTCACAGTGGAGAATTGTTTCCTGATGTTCAGAGGGACCCTCAGTTTGTGCCCATGGCCTCTGGTCCTGTCCCTGGGTACCACCAGGAAAAGCCTGGTGCCACCCTCTCTGCGTCCCCCCTCCAGGGGATGACCTCCCCCAGAGCCTGCTCTGCTCCAGGCTGAACAGTCCCAGCTCTCTCAGCCTCTCCTCGTAGCAGAGACGCCCCAGTCCCTTCAGCACCTTCGCAGCCCTTCGCTGGACTCTCTCCAGTCTGTCCCTGTCTCTCTTGTACTGGGGAGCGCAGTGCTGGACCCAGCACTCCAGGGGTGGCCTCAGTGGTGCTGAGCAGAGGGGAAGGATCACTTCCCTCCACCAGCTGTGACATTGCTCCTAAGGCAGCCCGGGACACTGTTTGCCGCCTTTGCTGGCTCATGGTCAACCTGGTGTCCATCAGGACGCCCAGGGCCTTTTCTGCCAAGCTGCTTCCAGCTGGGCGGCCCCCAGTATATCCTGGTGCCTGGGGCTGATCCTCCCCAGGGGCAGGACTTTGTACTTCTTGTTGAACTTCATGTGGTTCCTGTTGCCCCATTTCTCCAGCTCTTGCTCCTGCTCGTACATGCAACCCATCCAGGGGTCGAGAGTCAGCCCTGGGTGCTCTGGCTGGCAGCTCCTGTTGTGTCACCTCTCCCCATGGGAATTATTCCCTCCCTTAGCCTGAACAAGCACTGTCCCTGAGGTCCATGGAGGCTTCCTCCAAGTGTGACGTTCTCCAGGACTGCGAGCTCCATCCTGATGCCCCCAGAGCATCACAGCTCCTCTGTCCATGTCCTAAGATGCAGGTTATGGGAATATCAGAGAGGCAAAGGACGTGGCGGTACCCGCTGAGAGAGGTTCTGCCCTGCCCTACGGTCTCTGGGAAAGGCAATGGGATCAGCAGAGCTGCCCCACGGGAGGGGCAGGAGGAGATGGAGGGGTGGCGATGCCCGAGCGTGGGACTCCGGTGCCGGAGCTGGGCAGAGCTGCACGGCGCTGGCGGTGGTGACGCCGCTGGGGCTGTGGCACGAGCAGCAGGATACCAGGTGCTCTCATGGCACTGCTTGTCCCCGGTTGGTGCCCCGCCGGCATGCACCGGCCCTCACCGATGCTCTAACATCAGTCTCCTCATCGAGAAGGTGGCAATCCATTTTAAACCCTTAAACATGCCTTTAAGGCTCTGCAGGAGAAGGGTGAAGGAGCACAGTGGCCTCAGGCTCCCCCTCCATCCCTGAGCAGGGGAAGGGCGAGCCCAGCTGCCATTTCCCTCCTAATTAACACCATCATGACTCCAGCCAGCCAGCCTTGGCTTTTGTAGAGCAAAGGCGGGCTGTTTATCAGTAAAAAATCCCTGTTAACACCACTCCCAGGACCAGTCCTACTGGGGGAATCCCATCCTGCAGGGAGGCCAGTGGCCCTGGGCAGGGAGCAGGACCCCCGCTGCCAGAGAACCAGAGCTGGGCCCCAAGGGCAGGGCTGCAGGCGACCACAAATCCAATTTTCCTTGCCAAAAATCCAGATTAAAAATATCAGAGGGCGGGCAAAGGGTGGAGGGAGTCCTGCCTAGGACAGGTCAGGGAGTTGGACTGGATGATCTACAGAGGTCCCTTCCAACCCCTACCATTGCCTTCAGAAGGGGTTTCCAGCATCCCCCCTTCGGGCTCTTGCTGCCTTATTGTTTTTCAAATTGCTGAAGTTTAATAGTATTATCATGTCAATGGGCCTGGCCAGACTTGGTATGCTGGCTGCAGGGACTCAGGGAGATGCCCCCCCCACCCCGCGCAGCCCCTGCCCTGGCACCTTGCCCCACAAGGCTCCGTGTGGGTGCCTGCCCCAAGCTGGCTTTGCCCAGGGATTTAGGCTCCCTGGACGCTGCGCTCTGGCATCCAGCAGGGTTTTTCCAAAGCTGCTTCCACACTGCCTGTATCTGCAGTCCAGGGAGCGCGAGAGGGCTCATGGCCCAGCCCTGGGCAGGGATTTGAGCCCAGGGACTGTTTCCCAGTTGTTGCAATTAGCCAGAAGACTAATACAGCTTTTTTCAAACGGTGGGAGCAATAGCAGACTGCTGGGAAGGACGGTCCTGCCTGGGCTCAGGGGGTGGCTGGGGGGACTCTGCGGTGTCACCCACCAGGGACAGGCTGGGCAGGGAGTGGAGCGGGCAGGACGGGCAGGAAGGATGCCCCCTGACTGGTCACGGCCCTGGTTGCAGGCAGGAGTCAGCCTTGGTGAGAGGGCTGGCTGGGGCGGGGGGGGGCACCCTGCGGGCGTATACACTTGCAGCAGACGGGATTTGCGCTGGGGGCTGGCCCCACACCTCCCCTGTGGGTCACCAGTCCATACTGCCTTGGGGAGGACAGGACTCAGGACATTGAAGATTTAGCAGCAACTAAACAAATGAGGGAATTTCTTTTTTTTTTGCTATTTAATCCTTTATCACACCATGCAATCTGCTTTGCAGGGATTGAAAACCTACCATAAAAGACGTTTTTTTGCAGCCTTTCTCAGTACCCGACCAGATCCCCGTCTTTTTCTCTGCAAGCAGGAAAGAGGGGTGGCAGGGGAGCTGCAGCAGCCTGCAAAGGTGCTGGAGCCTGCGGGGGTGGGGGGGGACGGGACCCAAGGCCGGCTCCTGTGCAGGGTGCCATCAAACACACACTGCAAACAAGCTCTGTGGGGAGAAAGATGGAGCAGGACGCGGTGATCCTGTGGGCTGCTGTGCCCCAGGAGCACACAGGTCCCTGGGGGGACGCACGCGCGCATTGTGCCTGGCTTGGCAAGGATGAGCGTGGACATCCCCAAGAGGGGGGATGGCCATCCCAAAGAGGACATCCCAAGAAGGGGGGGTGTCTCACTGCTGGCACCCCTCTGGGCTGGCCACTGGACATGTTGGTTTCCCGTGGCAGCACTTTCTCCATCGTGGGAGCGGGAAGGGAACGGTCTGCTGTTGCTCACGCAGTGCAGAGAGTGCCTGACACATGGGACGCGCCACCGCTGCTCAGAGCAGCTCTTCTCTCTGTGGTTCCCACTGATGAAGGGCACCACCCCAGGACGAACATGATGGACCCATCCCCTTCCAGGCTCAGCGCTGCTCACCTGCCTGTCCCAGGAATCTGGTGAAGGTGTCACCCAGCCCCGCATCATGGAAAGGCACAGAGCACATGGTGGGGAAATCCTGCGGGAGCCACATCCTGGACCAGCAGTGTGCTTGCACGTAAATGGAGAGATTTGGTCTCCAAAACTCAGAAGGTCACCTTGGGCTCTGCCACTGCAGCGGAGAGGTGCAGGGAGGGCAGTGGCAGCCCAGTGAGGCCTCCAAAGACCTTGCCCGTTGGCAATGGACATGGCAAAGTTGTCCTGGTGCCTCCTCAGTCACGCCTCTGGCTTTGAAACACCTTCCACTTTCCTGGCAGCAGTGACATGCTGAGCTTCTGCTTTCCCATTTCCCAAGTCAAAAAGTCACCAAATGAAGCACAGGTGGTGTTCCAGGGTGGTCTGAGGTCCCCGGGGCTGTCACGCACACCCGCCCCAGCAGCTCCTGTCCCCAGGCCTGGACCTGCTACCAGTGCCTGCCTAGGTCCCTGCCCGAAGACACCAGTAGCCCCTTGGTGCTCAGTTACAGCATTCAGCCGTAACATGGCTGGGGGCATGGAGCTTGTGCGGTGCCTTGTGGGGGTGTCCTGGGGTGGGTGCTGCAGGGCAGGTGTCCCTGTGCGGGTGTCTCTGTGTGGTGCCTCTGTCTGGGTGCCCTGTGTGGGTGTCCCTGTGCAGTGTCCCCTGTGTGGGTGCCCCTGTTTGGGTGTCTCTGTGCAGGTGTCCTGTGCGCTCTCTCTGTCTGGGTGCCCTGTTTGGGTGTCCCCGTGTGGGTGCTGGGATGCAGCCCTGCGCAGGGGGGTCACCGCCGCATCCGCAGCCCGGCTCCTTCCCGTCGGGCACCGTCTTGTGGAGCGGGGGCCGCCCCGGGCGGGAGTCCCACGGCCGGCGGGTGCCAGCGCGGGGCTCGGCGGGGCGGGGGCGGGGGTGCCCGCTGCCCGGTGCGGCGGCGGTGACAGCCGGGGGCGGGCGGGCCGGGGCCGGGGGCGGGGGGCCCGGCCGAGTTCCTGCCTCCTCGGGAACAAAGGGAACTCTGTCTCGGCATCTGTCACCGCCGCCCACCCAAAACTTTTCGCCGCGCCTCCGCCGCCGCGGCGGGGTCCCGCCGTCCCGTGTGTCCCCCACCTCCCCCCGGCACCGGCACCGGAGCGGCGACCCCGGCGCGGCCCATGCGAAGGCCGAGGCGGCGGCGGCGGCGGCCCGGGGGTAAGAGCGGGCAGCAAACATGGAGTCCCGGGCGGGCCGGAGCGCGGGGCGGCGCGGAGCCCGGCGGCCCCGCCGCCTTTGTGCGGGCCGGGCCGGCGGCCGCCCCCGCCGGGAAAAGTTTGTGGGAGTTGCGGGTGGGCGCGCGGGGGGGGGGGGGTTCGTCCCTTTTCCGCGGCCTTTCCAACTTGGCCGACGTCGGGTGTTTGGTCGGGGCTGGTTTTGGGCCGGTTTGTGCCGTTTGAGGGGCTGCGGGGTTGGGGGGACCGCGGGCGAGTTTCCAGCTTCTCTTCCCGTTCTTCTCGGGCCCGGCGGCGGCGGGGGGGGGGGGTCCGGGGCTCGCTGCTCCCCCCGGCTTTGTGTCGGCGGCGGGCGGGCGGCGGTACCTGTTGCGGCGGGGGGCGCGGGGGGCGGCGGAGCCTGGGGGGGGGTGGGGGGGGGCGCGGAGCGGGGCGGAGGGGCGCGGGGGGGCCCGCACCCCCGAGCCGAGCCGAGCCGAGCCCCCGGCCCCTGACAGCAGCGCGGGGAAGTGGCCCCCGCCGCCCCTCGCCTCCATCCCCGCCGCACAATGACCCCGCGTGGTTCCTCCAGCCCGAAGTCGCTCCGACTTCCCAGCCACAGCCTTTTTCTCCTGCTGAGATTTTTTTTTTTTTTTTTTTTTTTAAATTTTTATCCCCCTCCCCCCCGCCCCAAACGCTTGATTCCGTTTCGGCCGCCGCGAGTGGCTCCCCCGGCGCCGCCCCCGCAGCCCTGCAGGGGACGTGCCGGCAGAGCCCGGTGCCGCGGGGTGGGCTGTTGTCCCCCGCTCCGGTGCCCGTGGCTTCTCCTCCCCCCGGGGGGCCTCTGCCTCTGGGTCAGCCCCCCTGCCCCAGGCGGGCGAGCAGGGGGCTGGGGGCGGTGGGGGGGGGTGTCTGTGGCTGCGTCCCCCCAGCCGGGACGCCGCCTGATGCCCGCTCTCTGGTTTCCACCTTGCCAGGCTTTAACCAGGAGAGATCGGCAGGCAGCTCCACCATGTCGGACAGTGACCTCGGGGAGGACGACAGCGCCACATCCCCGGACCCCTTGCAGTCCAACAAGAGGAAGAGAAGGGGCAACCTCCCCAAGGAGTCAGTGAAGATCCTCCGGGACTGGCTGTATGAGCACCGCTTCAATGCCTACCCCTCCGAGCAGGAGAAGCTCAGCCTCTCGGGGCAGACCAGCCTCTCCGTGCTGCAGGTAGGAGCCAGTCCCCCACATGCTGGGGACACCGTTGAGTCCTCTGCCACGGTGCTTGGCACGGGCCGGACTGGGAGAACCCCACCGAAGATCCCGGAGGTCTCTGCACGCTGGAACCACTTGTCTCTGAAGGGCAGCAAGGAGGCAGGGGGGGAACGGCAGCAAGTGGGCAGCCCCTGCACGGGAGGGGTCTGAGCCCTGGGGACCCGCTCTGTGGCAGTGCTGGGGCAGAGCTTTTTGTCCAGCCAGAAGATGGAGGGACTCAGATGGGGACAAACTAAGCAATACCCTGTTGTTAGTAAAAACTGACACAGGTGGGAGGGTTTCAGGGGGTGCTGCTTTATCCTGTTCCCCTGGGCACCCCACAGCAAAGGGGCCAGAGCTATCACCCCCTCCCCACACACAGGGCTGGGCAGGGAACAACCCTCTGAGGAGGAGAGGGGCTGGGCTGGGCTTTGACCCCAGGTGGGCCGTTAAGGTCCCTTTCAACCCAAAGCATTCAATGATTCTATGATTGGCCGCACTAAGTACTGGCTGGTCCCCATTGCCCCAGGGGAGCAGGGGGAGCCCAGCCCAGCTGGGCAGGGATCCTCCTGGCCTGCTCCTGGTGGTGGGCTGATGTTCTCCTTGTGGCGAGTGCCCAGCCAGGAGCCCTGGCGAGCAGCGGGGGTGAGCAGTGCTTTTCCTTCCAACTTTGGCTTTGGCCCTGCCTGCTGTTGGGGTGGCCGGGACAACCTGTCCCTTTGATCCACGCGGAGGCCAACAGCCTCCGGGCAGGGGGATCCCCATGTGCCCAGGGCCCCGTCCCCCCGCTCCCAGCCTGGCAGGGTGGGAGGTGAAGAGGGGCTTTGCTCTGGCTGTGGGGGCACAGCGGGGTGGGAAGCAGCTCTTGTGTGCCGAGGAGCAGGCAAGGGCTGGTGGGTTTGCAGCTGAGCTCCTCTCCTTGGGGCTTCCTCCGCACCTCTGGCACCTTTCCCTGCGGCTTGGCGTGGTCCCGGCCATGGCCCAGACACTCCTGTGCAGGCAGTGCCTGTCTGCTTTCCCTCTTCCTGGCTAGCAAGGCAAACTTTCTTTTTCATTTTAATGTATTTCTTTAAATGCAACAGGTTTGTGTCCGGGCAGCTGCAGGGGGAGGCTGGTGGTGGTCCTGGGAGAGCTGGAGCCAGGGTGCTGGGGGGAGCAGCAGTGGGTTTGTGGCCATGAGAGTCTGGGCTTGCCCTGGACTGGGGTTGGCACGGCGGTGCCCGGCATGTGGGGCTTTACCCCAGGGCTTGTGGCAGTGGGACCGGCAGGTGCCTGGCCCTGAGCTCTTGGGGACCAAGGAGGGTGCTGACTGGCCCATGGGCTGGTGTCCAGGGGTGACCTTGCCGTGCGCTGGCTGCTGTTGCCCCATGGGACCCCCTGTGGCATGTGCCTGCTGAGGAGGCTGCCCCTCTACCCCCAGGCGGGGGTCCCAGCCCAGTGGCAGCTGAGGGCTGTCACTGGGATTCCTGTCAGCGTGAGGTGACACAACAGGACGCTGTGGGGACTGCTCTGTCTGACAGGAGAAGCCCACTGGGGTGGAGCTGTGGGGCACCCTACGGCAAGGCTGGAGTGGCTGCAGGGTTGGATCCGTCTGTGTTGATCTGACCTCCCTAGGAGCCTCTTGAGCTGCAGCCACTGGCCAAAGCCCCTGGTTGTTTATTTGTGCCTCCCCTGCCCAGTCCAGTGGCCTGGGGAGTGGGAGTGCAGCGACCCCGGGTCTCCAGGGAGGCTGGGAAGCCACATGTCTCCCTTACGGAGAGCCGGGAGGTGAGAACGTGGTGCTCGCTCATGGCAAGGCTTCCCGGACAGCAGCAGGTCTCCAAGCGTATGCCCTCCCGCGGGGATGGGCTCTTCCTCCCTGCAGAGGAGATGCTGCTCTTGCAGCAGTGGTGGGGACAGACCCAGCCCAAAGGGACGGTCCAGCGTGCGCTGGTGGTGGGGCCAAGTGATGGACATGTTTAAAAATAAAAAAATAAGCTGTTTGCTTCAAAGCTGAGGCATATCCCAGCTCCCTGTCTGGGTGACACTGTGCGGTGTCCTGTGGTGTCACCAGTGGTTGTGTGTGCCCATCTCCATGCTGTGTTCTCCAGAGGGATTTGAATGCTGGAAGGAGTAGGGTGGGGGACAGACTGGCAGGATTCTGTGGGCCTTCTCTGTGCTGTGGAGTTTGTTGGTTCTTTGTTGGGAGTCCAGCCCTCAGCTTGGGGATTTAGAACAGTTGATGGCCATGGGATCGCAAGATCATGTCAAGGAGACCTGGCTAAAGCATGCAAGGGAGGGTGTTTGGAAGGGAAAACAGGGTGAGACTAGTGTATTTGAGGGTGTTAAGTGCCAAATATTGTCTTAAAGACAAAAAAGACAACCGAGATCTTGCTGTGATCGAAGTTGTGGTAAGTTCTCTCTCCCCAGGGGAAATATTTTACGTAGCTGTTGATTTGGGAAAGATCGGTCATTTCCCCCCCCCTATTTATTCTCTTCTAATTGTTTTCTAGGAAGAAGGCAGTTATTTTAGTGCAGCATTTTATATAAAGATGCTGAAACAATACATGGCTGAGACTGAATACATGGCTGCTGTGTTTCCGAAGAGTTTCTAGAGGTGTAGCTGCAGAGCTCTGCCTCTTTGGTGTGCAGAGGTTTTGGAAGAGCCTTTAAAGTTAGCTGTAACCTCGCTCATTGGCAGGAGGCATGGGAAGGTGTCGATGCACTGCCGTGATCCCTGCTGCCCCCTTAGGGGATGGGGGGCTGCAGCTCTGTGAGCCGGTGGTCTTTGGGGTTTTCCATCCATGCTGCTGTCCAGCCTCAGTGCTCCCGTCCAGGGCATGTTGGCACCCTCGGCAGTGTGGGACACATGGCCGGGCACGCTGAGCTCTGGGATGGGTCACCTGGAGAAGGGAAAACATCCCCCCAGCCTGGGGACCTGCTGGAGGTCCTTGGGCTCTGAGCTGGCTCTGTGCAATGCCACCACCTCTGGCTGGGGGGACAGCAGGAGCCCCTGGGAGGGTGCTGGGAGCTGCACCCTGCTTTACCTGCAAGCAGCAGGACTTAGGGGCTGCGGCGGGGGGACAGCACTGAGCCCATCCTTCCCTGGGGAGCGGGCAGCCCTGCTCGAGAGCTGCTGCAGCTCCAGTGGCTCTGTGCAGCCCTGCTCCGGCTCGCAGGGCGGCTCATCCCCAAAGCTGCCCAGGCTCTGTTTGTTCGCTGGTGTGGGGAGCGGGTGCCGGCGGTGCCTGGGGGGGCTGGCACCCATGCGCAGTCCCCGGCAGGGTGACAGGGGTGCAGGGAGGAAGGGGCTGCCCCAGGCAGGCAGTGCAGCAGGAAGCAGCTGGCGTTGGGGTTTCCGTGGGTGGCCGGGCAGCCCCTGCCAGGAGCGACTCTGCCTCTCCTGAGCCCCACGGGTGCAGGGCTGGGGGGAGCCCTGTAGTAGCTGGAGCTGTTTGCTGCGTCCAGGGAGATGGGGATCTTCTGCTGGCTTGGCTTTGACCTGCTGCCCCCTGGCCGGGGCCGCGTGTGCGGGTCAGCCGTGGGCTGACAGCACTGTGCCCCTCTCTCCTCCCAGATCTGCAACTGGTTCATCAACGCCAGGAGGCGGCTGCTCCCTGACATGCTGCGCAAGGATGGGAAGGACCCCAACCAGTTCACCATCTCCCGCCGAGGGGGCAAAGCTGGTGACATGGCCCTGCCGCGGGGGGCTGCTGCCGGCTCCGGGGTGCTGGTGGTACCTCCCGTGACGGCGGTGGGGGCCTCCAAGGTGCTGTCAATGTCTGTGTGCCCACAGGTACTGTGCCACCCCACCCAGGCGCTGGGCAGCAACCTGAGGGTGGTGAGCGCCCACAGCCCCGAGCGGGAGAAGCCCCCCGGCCCGCAGCAAGCGGAGCTGGACCCTGCCCCAAAAGTGCCGCTGGGTGCTGCCGGCAGCACCATGGCCTTGCTGGCCCGGGCCGAGGCAGCCAGCCCCACCAGTGGACTCTTCAACACGCCGCCCCCCACGCCCCCTGAGCTCTTCGGCGACGACTTCAGCAGCTTCCAGCTGCTGGTGGAGGTGGCCTTGCAGAAGGCGGCTGAGCTGGAGTCGCAGCGGCAGGGTGGGCAGCTGCCCCTCTCGCCCCAGACTGAGCCCCCCGCAGCCTCCGTTTCCAAATAACCTCCTGGGCCAGGTCCCGCAGGGTGCCCTTCCCTGCGGGGTGCCCGGCCCTCCCAGCCTTGTGCCACCCGTCTGCCGGCACCCCCCAGCCAGCTCATCTGGGAAGCGGACTCCAGCCTCCTGGGGGGCTCTGGTCTCCATCAGCTGAGGGGGGGGAGGAAGGACTGTCCCATGCTGCTGCCCTCTCACTGGGGAAATGCCCCCTGCCTGCTGCCCTTGCTGCCGAGGACGGTGCCCCGGCTGCGCTGGAGGATGTGGCTGCTGCGCTCTTGCTGTTGTGAAAAGACCTTTGCAGCTTTACTGACCTTTCCCTGCCGCTGCCGCCGGTTTCTGTGGAGCCCCTCCTCGGAAAACCTGCTGACTTCTTTTTCTCTCTCCTGTAAACAAGGGTCCAGCCAACACCGTTTCTTTAGGGAAAGAGAATTTACTATTATTTTTTTTTAAAAAGTTGGTGTCTGTTTTAAGGACTATGGATGAAAAGCTTTCTCTCCCAAATCTCCGATTCCTGCCCCCTCCCCCCCCCCCTTTTTTTTTCCTTTTGTTTGTGGAGGGCCCTTCTGGTACCTTGTGCTGGCCGGGAGCCCTGCCTTGCCTAGGGAAGGGCAAAGGACAGATGAACTGGAAAGCTGAAGTCTGTGGCATTTTTTCCACATGGAAAACATGGGACCCTCCTCTTCTGCCTTAGGGTGTTACAGATGCTGCCAGTAGAAATCTCTTTGGTGCTGTTTAGCAATTTTTATTGAAATGTTTTCCCTTTAATTGTGATTTATGATATGATTTTTTTTTTTCCTTCTATAAGCATTTCCACAACTTCCCTGTGCTTCTCTTGAGTTCCTGCTGAATGTGTGCACACTGTGTCCCAGAACAGAGAGTGCATCGCAGAGCCTGCGAGATGCTGACAGCAGGCTGCTGCTGGGGGTGGACGCAAAGCTGAGACTGTGAAATTTTGTATCCCACTTCTTTATTCTCTTTTTATTTTAAAAAAAAACACAAACAAAACCACATTTGGAAAGAGGTGTGTTGTGGGCATGGGCATGTGTGTTCTTCTGCAAGTGCAGCGCTTGCAGCCTGCAGACCACGGTTCCTGGAAAGCAGAGTCGTGTCATCAGCCAAGCGCTGATGAACTGCCCTGGGAATGCGGAGGGATCGAGTCCTGTTGCTCCCTGTCCCCTCTCCTCCTGCTCTCCAGGGCTGAGCGTGGCCGTGCCCGGCTGTGCAGTGCTGGTGACCTCTAGTGACAAGCTGGTGTCTGCTGGGAGCTGGCTGGGTGGCTCTGGGGCAGTTCCTGGCTGGGCATCGCTTGCTGTCACTGAGCGGGAGCCTGGGTGCTGCACTGCTCCTGGGATGGAGATATTGCTGTTTCACTGTAAAATGTAAGTTAAATAGCGATACATACGCACCTATGTTATCTATCCTGAGAAACACTAATCCTAGGTAATTAGCCTGATTATTAAATTGCATGACTAGAGATAATAACGTCCACAGGATCTGGTGCTCTGCAGTGGTTGGAGCCAGTGGTGCTGGGGGAGCAGCATGCTGCGGGATGATGGGGCCTGGAAGGGAAAAGCACTGATTTTGGGGACTGGTATTTCCCACCCCCCCTTTCTTGATGGAGAAGGTGACAGGGCAGAGGAGTTCCCGAGTGCTGGGGGGCGCGGCAGGAGGTCCCAAGTGCTTGGGGTGGTGGTGTAGGAAGGCTTGCCAGTAGTGTGTGGCGCTGGGCAGGTGCCCCTGTGCAGGGCAGGGATGGCTCCAGCTCCGGCACTACCTGGCTGGGCAGAGGGCACCACTTCAGGTGGTGCCGTGAACACCTTCTTCCTCATCTCCCCCAGCTCCATTTTATGTCCAGCCTTTGCCCTCTGCCTCCTTTCTGAGGAAAGCCCTGAATTTTAGGAGTCCCTCCCTTATTTCTAGGTAGCCCTTCCCCCTGCCAGCCCCTGCAGTTCTGTTTCCTCCCCCAGGGGAGGGAGAGGCTTTTCAGTCTCCTCCCTTTATTTTGCCCCGTCGAACCAAAGTGGTTTCCTCTCCCAGGGGCAGGAGTGCTACAGCCCTGCCTGTGCCATGGACTGGTGCTGCTGCCCTGGGGATGGGCCAGAAAGAATGGGGAGGGCAGGGATTATTGGAACGAAATTTATGGAGCAAAAAACTACTGTAAATATCTTTTTGTTTGTTCTTCTGTTGTCAAATAAAAGTTTTTTAGTTTTGGTTGGTGGTTTTTTTTTGTTTGTTTGTTTTTTAACATGAGCTGTGTGTGAGAGTAGACTATGTCATTTGTGGATGGCTCACTTGCTCCTCTCTCACCACCTCCTGATGCTCAGCCAAAGCAGCTTAAGAGGTCTAAGGAGCATTGCTGGGTGTGGAAAAAAATGGGGCCAGTGCCTGGCATGGGCCTGCGCCTACCCTACCAGCGTTTGGTCTGACAGCCGTTACGTGCTCGCTTCCCACAGCATTTGATCCTGGGGCCTGGGAGCCAGAAAGCCTTTGTCAGAGGACTGATGCATTTCTGTCATTCCTCCTGGCCAGCACCAGAAAAGAAGTGAGATGGTATCACTGCTAGCCCCTTGGTAAAGGAAGAAAGAAGCCATCTCGGTGGGGCTCCACTGCACAGTTTACTGGGTCAGGAACCCTGTGGGGGGGACAGGTGTCTTGCAGAGCTGCTCCTGAAGCAGCAGCCATGGCCAGCCTTGCTCTACCCCGGAGGGCAGGGGCATGAACCCAAAGGCTGCCACACTGCTGGCACAGACGCTGGTGGCACGGGCACCGCAGCAGGGCTCTGGGCTGCCCCTGTGCTGCCCCAGGGGCTCAGCCAGCCTCTTGCATGCACTAGGCGTGTGCATGCCGACATTTCATCTGCTGGTGTCTTCCACACACCTGCTGTAGGTAAAACACAGCCAGCCCCCCCCCCCCCCCCATCTCTGCCTGTCCCTACTGCAGCCTCAAGTAGCACCTCAGGGTTCCTGAGCTGCACAGAGGTGCCTTTGCCGGGCCAGGTCCTGGGGACCCCCAGACAGGTTGGGCAGAGCCTCAGGGACCTGTACTTGCCCTCATGGGGAATGGGCCACTGGCCCCCAGCAGGCCTCAAGCACACCTGGCTGCAGGGCGATGGGCAGACATGTCCCGCAGGCACAAGTAGAGCAGTGGAAGGGGTAACACAGCCACCACCCACCCTTGCCCTCCAGCACAGTGCTGACTGTCCTCATCTGGGGGGGGAGGCATGGCTCTGCCCCCACCATTGCCTCCCAGGGCAGCAGCTGGGACTTGTAGTCCCAGGAGGGGCCTAGCCAGCAGACCACTGCCAGCCCTGTCCCAGCCCTGCAGCCCCCCTCTCTGGCCTGTGCTCTGCCCTGGGCACCCTCAGACATTGCATTGACCGCAGATAAGCCTCGTTAACATGACACTTCCATACTTCTCATGCCACAGCCAACACTGCCCCGAAAATACCCACATGGGAGTGTAAGGCTTTGGGAGACCCTCCCTTGGCAGCTGCATCCCCCGTCGCTGGGGCAAGGAGGCAGTGTGAGGCATCAGCCTGGGCCCAAAACCAGCAGAAACAGAAGCTGAAGTTATGTGTCACGAGGGTCTCTGAACCCCCAGGGCTGTGTTCGTAATCCATCTCTGTCTTGCTTCCTGCTGTGCTCCTCTTACCTAGATAATGCAGGGAGCTGCTGCCCTGGCACTACTCCATGGGGCATGCACCAGCCTGGCTCCATGGTACCCCCTTGTCTTAGTGCCGCCTGGGATACTGGACTTGAGCACAGGGTGCTGAGCTGGCGTCATGGGAGCCCCGCAGACAGTCAGCTGGCACCCATGCTGTTTGGGTTAGGGTCAGTTGGTGCCACAGAGCAGGCAGCTGTTCCCAGAGCCCAGGGGAAGCACAACTGGCATGGCAGCCACTTGCATTTGTCTCTCAGGTCAGGGCACAAACCCCGTGCACAGACCCAGCGTGGGTACTGGGGGGATTCTGCCTGCCCCGGTGGTGCCTGGGCCACGGGGCTCTGCCCGCTGTGTCGGCCACCACCGCCTGAGGAGAACCACAGGGGCCTGAGGCATGGGCCACCCCTGTCCCTCGCGGCGCAGGCCGGTGCTGAGGAGAAGCTCAGCCTGGGCACCGCGCTCCCCCCGCCACGAGCTCAGGGTGGGCAGGGGGAGCCCCCGGGCCCATGGCGCGGCGCTGCCCGTCCTCTGTGGTGGGCAGGACCCGTCCCGTCCCGGGTCGGCGCCGCCACCCCACCCTCACACTGCCCAGCGACCGGCCGCGGGGGCGACAGCGGAAACTGCCCCATCCCCTCCCAGCGGCCTCAGCGCCCATTCGCCCCCAAAACTCACACGCTCTGTTGTGATTGGCTGTCAGGAGCAGTCACCCCGCCTACCGCCTTGCCCGGAAGTACATTTCACACAGAGGCCCAGACGCTCTATCCGCACTGGGGGCAGCCATTTTGTTTCAGCCGCCATTTTGCGTCAGGGAGCAGCCATTTTGTTAGACGTCATACATCTCTGATTGGCTGTATCATACCCACGTGTTCTCGGGCAGCCCCATGATTGGTCGCCCGCTTCCTTTGGACCCAGAAGTGCTGCCCCAGTATAACAATACATACATTTGTATGTAATGTATGTATATATAGAATTATTTATATAAAGGGGTGTATAAATATGTATTAATATGTTTCTCTCAGAGGTATATTTCTATGCTTGTATATATGCGTATCTATTTTAATCTGTATGTGTACATTTATAAAGCTGTAGAGATTAAACATAGAGTCATAAAGCTACAGGTACAAAAGAGATAAAGAGCAAGGGAAGAGCGCTGGGGCCTGTTGTACTTCCGGGTGAGCCACAGGGGGCAGGGGCTGGTCTTGTCAGCCAATCACTGCACTCCACACCCCTGGGAAAGCATGCAACTTCCTGCAGGAGGGGCGGGACTTCTCCCAGACACACCTATCCCTGCACAGGCCCCCCCCCCCGCCATCAGCCATCTTGGCGCTGCTGAAGGCCGCATTACAGACACCACCCCTGACAGCAAGAAGGGAGAGAGACTGCAGGCAGCTATGAATTCAGACTGCATTTGTTTATTTATTTTTTTTTTTTTATGGTAAGTCAGACAGCTGTCCTCGCTGCTGTAAGTTCTCCTCCTCCAAGGTGGTGTGAAACAAAAGGAGAGTCAGGCAGGGACCCGCACTCTCCCACAGCACCCAGCAGCGCAGGCAGCAGGGCTGGCGTCACACCCCACTCCATCCCTCCTGGCTGCAGCCACAGAGCACAGCCCCAGAGCCCAGCACAGCTGAGCTAGGACCAGGAGCCATCTCAGGCCCAGGGAGCTAAGAAGATCATTTGACACCTCAGGCAGCCGGGCTGCTGCCCACAGCTTGCCAGCCCTCGAAAAAGCAGCTTTCCAGGTCTGTGCCCCAGCCACAGCCTCAGCTGCTTGTGGAAGAGTAAATATAAAAAAAATAAAAAAAAATCACCATTCCCCCTTTCACTGCTAGAAATCTCTAAAACTGCATCTTTACAATCCTCCCCAAAAACCTGACAGTGCAACCCAACAAGTCAGTGTCTCTACCCACAAAGATCAAGACCAACGCTGAATTTGAGTTACATTATGAGAATCTAATTCCACATTTGAGAATTTAGGGTAGGTGGGCAGAAGTCTCTTAAGATAGCTATGCATGGACAACACTTGACAGCATACAATGGTCACTCAAACATCATTGAGAATTTCACTTTTATTTATTTTTTGCCTTCTGGATCACCAACACCCTTGCTTAAACTTCTGTGGGATTCTACCCCCACCCCCATGAATGTAGCACACAATCTCCCAACTCCTTCAAGCAAGTGAAGAAACAAAAACAAAAAAACAACAACAACAACAACAAAAAAAAGAAATCCCCAGCAAGATCACTCAGGATGGGGCCAAACGCTTATTTTGAGGAGGTGGCAAAAAAATTTGGTGGTGGCAGTTCTGGCTTCAAGAAGCCAGACTGAAAAGGAGACCTACAAAGGGGAAAATGGGCTAAAAAATATTTAGCAATCCTTCCTCTACCCCGAGAGCAGGGAGATAAGCAAAAAATAGTCATCTGATTACACACAGGGTATATATTTTTACACACACTTTTACACACATCTAGATATAGTACATGTAAAAATATATGCTATACATATGCCCATTCTCACCAAGGTGCACCATCTGCACTGTGCACATGGGCATGTATACGTGTGTATGAATTAAATGTACAGGTACTACGAAGTGTATATGTGCATATGTACACATACATACAGGCAGGCAGCCTAACACCAGCCGCCTGTGCCTTCCTCTTTGTACAAAACCCACTCCTCCCACCCCGGAACACCGTCGCGCTTTCCCCAGCCCTCCTCTTCCCCAGCCCATTTGGAAAGAGGTCCCCCCCTCAGCGTAGCAGCTTCTTTCTCAACAAGCAAGTCAAGGAAAATAATTTTGCAAAGGGAAGAGGAGAAAAATCAAAGTGAAGCATGTGTGGATCGTGCCTGTAGTTGCTCTGTGGTCCTTCAGCTCCCTTCCTGTGCCTGGAGTAGGGTCCTGCTCTCCCAGGATCAGCCAGACAAGCGCTGTCCCTTCTCCCTTCGCCAGCTTATTGCACGTTTGTTTCTGGGCTGCATTTCAACGACTCTGCAATTACATTCCACAGACCCTGTGCCATCCTCTCACTTCAATAAAACAGAGGAATACACACCCACTGTCCTGTCCCTGCCCACCCCATCCTCCCCCCACCCCAATATCCCCATCAAAAGGGAAAAAAAAAACCCCAAACAAAAAAAACCCCAAGAAAGGCTGCTTGCTAGCAGAGTGCAACAGTAGTACACACTGAATGGGTGTTCTCTTCAGGAGCTCTGTGGAAGAGAGGTTATTTCTAACACGGTAAACGAAGCCATGCAAAAGGTGGGATAAAGGGAGCCAGAGGAGGAAAAAATAAAGGATGAGAAGGGAGAACGGAACTGAGGAGGAGGAAGAACACAGCATGGCAAGTGCTCAAGGCTTCATGTTTTCTTGTCCTCTTCTTGTAAACAAGCTAATAATTCTCATTAGATAGAACAAGTAAAAAGACTGAAGTTCCAAGTCAAGGGGCTGGAGGTTCCAGGAGTCTGTTCAGTCCATTCAGCAACACCACGGCCAGTGAGAAAACGAGGGGTATTTTTTTCTTTTTTTAAAATCTTCATTACTTAAAGCTGAGAGAAAAAAGCCAACTCAGGAGCCCTTTTCAAGGATGGCTCATTGTCTCTAGACTGAATAAATCACACTAGTTTAGAGAGAACCTTTTTTTTTTTTTTCTCCTTTTTAATGACTTATAAAAACCACACGGTTCCTTCCTCTGCCCCTTTGCTCAAAGACGGGTCTGTGCCTCGGGTACGTAGATCTCGATGCTATCTGCGCTCTCCGTGGCCGAGTTCTGCCGGACAGAGGCAGCCCGCTTGGCTGCCATGAGACGCTTGCGAGCTTCTTGGCGCTGCTTGTCTGAGTCAGAGGCTTTGTCCCGGTTCAGTTGGGCTTTGGACTTGGCTGGCTTCTTTGGCACTGGAGGGGGTGGTTTCTTCTCTTCCTTTAGGGAGACAGTAAGGAAAAACCCAAACATAAAATAAAAATGCACGTATAGAAGTTTACTCTCTGATATGGTGAGGACTCTTATGGCACGAGGGACTAAGCGATGAGATTGACTCAGGTGAAAGAAGCAGAAGCAGTTCTTGAGCAAGACACTCATCAAAATCAGCTTCCCCAATTTCTAGAAATGTGCTATTTTGCATTTCATGGTACAGAGCCTTCTGTGAAGCGGACCAGAGGGTGCAGACTATGTCTGGCCCAGCTACAGGTCAGAGCACAGCACGGGCAGCAGAAGACTGAAATTGATCTGGAACTGCAAAATTTTAATACACCACCCTACCCAGAGCCATAGTCCTCCTTCCTACCCTCATGTCTAGTCAGGAAGCCTGGCCGAGGGACACAGCCCCTGCTGCACTTTCAAAAGGTTCCAGTAGGTGTGCTTTTAATACTACTCAGACACCAAGAATAGTTAAAACCTATTCATACAGCGCTTGTAACACTAGAGGCCTCTGTATCACTGCTTTAAGCACACACCACTCATCGCTCTGGTCTCTCTCCATCATAACTGTTTTTCCCCTTGTACAAAACTGTTTCCCCTGTTAACTCAAGAGGAATGGTCTCAGTGCATTGCAAAGCTGTGTGTGATTACACTGCACAAGTGCAAGATGCTAAAAGCCTTAAAGATCTTCTTTTTGCAGACACAAATAGACCTCTGATACCCAGAAAGGTCTGTGAGGTGCTCTGGCCACTCCCAACTGCCCCACACTCACCTTTCTTTCCGGTGTCTCTGCCAATTGCCAGCTATTAGCTTTCAGGTGGTACAGCTCATCAAACTTCATGCTGATGTCTTCAATGGACAACTGCAGAAGATCCCAAAACCCGGCTAGGTCCTGGGCTGTGGGTCTGGGATTGGCATTAGGGTTCTAGAAGGGAAAGCATAAAAAACACCTTTCAGAAAGAATATACCCTCCTGACAAGCAGAGCAGTCTGCGCAGCTTACGTATTCATCCTTTGTAAGTCTACCTGCCTGACAACTGAAGCATCAAGAACCCACAGGAGACACCATCCCTAAATATGCAGAGACACAATGCCGTCATTTACAGTCAAAACTATGTCTGCAAAGATCAGGAAGCAGAGATCCTGACTGTATTTCTCCTTGAGGAGCCTGAAGAAGAATCCTGAAAAAAGACACTCTCTGTATCAGAAAGCAGTAGCTCCCATTCTTCCTAAAGCTTCCCCAGCTAGCGCTAATCCCACAGCAGGAACCTCCAACCAAAAGGTCCCCAGCATGCAATTCAGAGCTAGAACACTGGTTTCTTACACAGAGATCCCAATTTCATGGTGGGGAATAACAGAAATGGACACAACACAATGCAAAGCACAGCTCTGACACCTGTAGTACTTGCATGCCAGCGTCTGGCAATCCAAAGAAGCCAACATAGCTTTCACAAGCAAAATGACTTTGCTACATTCCACCCCTCCCCCGTCCCAAACAATCTGAAAGTATCAGTATTTCTCAGGCTAGGTTGCAAAATTTTAAGTAGCTTAAGTTTCTCCCAAGAACGGAGTTTTCCTGGTTCTGAGACATCTGAACTGCCATTGCAGGCCTGGATTGTCTCAGGAAAGCACGGGATCAGATCTGAGCAACTCAGCACAATGCATCAAAGGGAGACCCCAGCACAAAGCTCGGTGGAAAGCCTGGCAGCTCGTGGTGTTGCTGTAACCTCTCAGCCCTCAGCAGCCAGAGATCAGCAAGCAGACGCCCAGCACTTCACCCCTTCCCTCCTCCTTGACGAGCTTCTCTAAGATTTTTTTTTTTAATGCAAGTAAAGGGGAATTCACCTCTGAGGAAGTTTGCAAAAAAAATCCATACCACGATAAAGCTTGGGGGGAAAACCAAAACACAGATTGCCACCCATTCCCACGTTAGCCCTGTTCAGCTCTCAGGGAGGGCAAACCTTTGCATTACATTTGAAGGGATCCGATTCAAACAGCGCTTTGTGAGGGAGCAAACGAGGGACAATCCTGTTGGGACAGTTTTACCATCCACATAATCTATGTGCAAACAAAGCATGTTTGCAGAAGAACAGCAGACTTTTCAAACGTTCCCCCCTATTTGGCAAAACCTCAGTGGTTCACCTCAAAAAGCCCTTTAGAAGTAACAAGAAAGAGGTAGTTTCCAGGACACAGAGAGATATGGCTGCTTGACCATTCAGACCCACAGAGAGACCTGGTGTATTCAGCACGCCCTGATCAGCAGTTCAAGTGTGCTCATGTTAGCACTGAGAGGAATTGCAAACACCCACCTTGAGCGGAGCACAGCCCAAGAACTGCCTATTCAGAAGGGAGATTGAAGCGATCCGCTTCCCACTGCTCAGCTGCTGTTTTAAGTCAGCATTTATCCATCATAGCATGGTGCTCAGGCTGTAGGCTACAGATGCATTAGCTTTGTTTTTACAGTGACAGTAGGCTGTTAACACCTGATCACATTCCTGTAGTGCTGTTGAAATAGATACACCTCCCCTCCCCAAAATCAGGAGAAATAGATCCAGACTCACCAAGTTTTGTTCACAGAGGCCGTGGAATTGCTGGAACTTCTGTGACATTAGTAACTGTGCACTGCCCACTGCACTCAGGACTTTTCCTAAGACTATGGGGGAGAAAAATAAAAGAAAAAGACCTCAGTTGAACAGAATATTAAATGCAGCAATGAACTCAGGTGTTTCTGGAGCAAGATGTTTCTGGAGCAAAGAATCGCTCTTGATTCATTAGAAAAGGAGTTTCAGAGACCCCCAAGGAAGTAACTGCTCTCAGGAAAAGAATTAGTATTGAAACTATAATCTACAGGTGTCTTTGCCATCTATTACTGCTCCTTCTAGAGCAGGTCAAAAGCAGGCCAGACTGAGAACATTATATCAGAGTCTGCAGAAACTGCAAAACCTAAACTGCCTTCAGCCCATCAGACATGCCACCAGCACAGTCGGCAGATCACAACCGTCTCTTCCACTCAATGCACAAGGTGAAGGTGGCAAGGGGCAGGAGAACTGTCTCCAACCTCCATTTACCACAAGGGATTTGCTGGCAGGCTGGGGCTTTTAATACCCAGGACTTTATGCTGCTCTTAGTGGGTTTTCCAAGAAGCTTTGGGTATGGCAACATTCCTCTGCCCATTAACAGAAAAAACACTGTACAGGCTTTTCCCTTCCAAAGGCAGGGTTGAGAGACCCACATCCCATGAACAGGGATGAACTGATTCCCCTTCTCCTCCCTGGTCTGCTGCTGCACCTACTGTTTATAGATCTTGGTGGGACAAGTGTAAACTGGGCGCCCTCTGTGCTCACCAAGTTCTCTGTTACAGAACCTACTAGGAAATTGCTCTTGGAGGTCACAGATATAATGCCACACTGGTCTTGGTGTCTTTTCTTGCCAGAGCACTCTGACCACAAGCGAAACAAGGGCATCCCCTGAGGCAGGGAGAGCCCTGGCACTGCCTGTCCAGTTTGCAGCCAGTGCAGCATCTTAGTGCAATAGGATTAGAGATGAGCTCCCCTAAGCCCTACCAGTGACAGAGAGCTATGACCAAGTCTCACCATTATTTCACCTTTCGCAGGTATCAAAAAAAAAAAAATACCAAGCCAGCCAAAAAAAAAAAAAATACATCAGCCAGACTCAAACCAAAGATCCTGCCCTCTGCAGCATAGTCACCTACTTCTGTCACTCTGTATGCACCGTCAGCATGACTGCAAGAAGCACAGGTTTTGCCAATTCATTTGAAAATAATGGAACAAGCCTAATTGGGACTGAACCCAATAAAATCAAGTGGCCTTGTATTCCCTGTGCATGCGCTTCTGGTGTATTTAGCACAAATTCAGTGAAGCTTTCCCATATGAAGAAACCTCCTCTTTGCCATGAGGACAAGTGCACTGATTCAACAGATCAAAGCAGCTCAGAAGTCATGTTCATTCTGCCCCACTGCCAACTAAACTTTCACTTGCCCGCTGGAGTACAATGGGTTAGGCAGGGAAAAAGATCCCACAGCCTCCCTGAAAGCAATCCATTTAAGCTTTTAGCAGTTTTGAGTGGTCAGAAGCTGCACCATCCCCTGAAAGTCTTCTATGCTGCATCACAGTATTATGCTAGAGGAGAAAAAAAAAAAGTTCTTGTCCCATACTCATCTCCATGTTCTGTCTCTCTGTAGGCTATCAGCAACTTAACTGCAGGAAGCTGATCCAATGCTTGGTTACAACTCTTTCTGGAGGGAGGAGCCACTAGGCTGCTCCAGTCTTGTGTCCACAGGCTGACAATACCTACCTTCTTCAGAGAGATTGTTCTCTTTGGTCTCCTGGTCCATCTGGCGGCACCAGCCTTCTAACCGCTCTGTTTCTGCCTGCAGCAGCTTCAGAAACCAGTACCCATCCCGCCGGCAGGCTCCTGGCTGTGTGGGTTCTGATGGCGAGGTGGAGGATGTCTCAAGCCAGGGGTCAGGAGGAGGGAGAGAGGAAGGTTCCAGGGCTGGGTCATTGTTTTCTCCATAGGAGAGGTTTCTCTTAATCTGTGAGGGCTTGGCTGGTTGCCTGGTAGTAGCATCAACACCAACGGAGTTGTTGTGTCGGGGGCACTCAGTGAGGCTTCTCTCAGATGATTTACAGCTAGAGTTATTAGGTTCCTGTGTGTCAGAGTCTGTGTCCTGTTTGGAGGACATGCTGCGAGAGTGGCTGTTTCTAGAGAGAGACCAAAAGCAAAAATTAAACAGCAGAACTCAACCTGGCTGGCCTCAAACAGACAGTGAAATGCATTTGTTTTTTATGCCTGCAGCTGAGCCTCACCCTGCCCACCCTGCCCCTCCTCACACACAAACACACACCACACATTCAGACAGACAAAATTATAAGGTTGCCTGCTTACTGCAATAGGCCATTCAGACGAGAGGACTGACGCACATCTATAATTACATCTTGGACTTTTTTTTTTTTTAAATTTCAAACTCCCATTGATTTGGCTGTTTACAGAACAAGTGTTTTTTGCAGTGGGTGTGTGCTGTGGAGGAAGAGCTCTCCATGGGCCCCCATTCAACACCACTCATATTGGAACAAAGAAGGGGAAAAGGTCTCAGCAAAAGTGGAGGAAGCGCAATTTAAAAGAAAGGAAACTACAAAAGCTTGCGTCTTTCACTTACCGCCACTCGTCCTCTACCTGTACCCCGATGGACTGGAATTTGGTGGCTGGTGGAGGAGGCTCCTCTTTTGCCACTGGCTGAAGGCAGTCAACCTTATTAAACAAAAAAAATACAGACAAAAACAGACACAAGAACTTGCTGCTGGAATTCACATTAGTAGACCAGGAGTGCTGCACACACACACAGCATGCTGACACCACATGCCAACTGGAGGGGTCTCTTAGGAGAAGCACAAGGCTGCTGCTCAGGGCTGCTCCCACTTGAGCATCAGGACTGTATCCTGCCAGGTATCTGCTCTAAGAGATGGCTCTGCCATCCACCACTGTTTGCATGGCTGCAGCACGCTGAGGAAGGGCTGCGTCCCCCTTAAGGAGCAGCTGCATGTGTGGCATCTGACATGGGCAAAGGCCAAGAGATTCAAGAGAGGGCAGCGATCTGATTAAGACTGACAGCAAAGCCCAGCTTCCTCTCTCCCAGGGACTGACACCCTCCATAGCTCTGAATAAGAGGGTTAGAGGTTTTAGGAAGGAAATCCAGGCTCTGGGGCAGGTGGCTTGGGAACCAGCTCAGAAAAGGAAAAAGAGAGGAATGCAGTCAGCCTCTCCAATGCGAGTTCTCTTGCCTTGCTGCCCCTTCAGCATGTGTTTTGCCCCACTAGCCCTGCAGAAAAGCCTTTGCTATCACATGTACCTAACTGGCCAGCCAGCCTTTCTGTAAAGCCAATGGAGAACTTATTCAGTGCACACACACACGTGGTGGCTCAAAGCCCAGATCCTGCATTTGGACTTGCCCAAGTGCTCACGTTCCTGTCTGCAGGAAACAGCCTGCAGCACTGAACCAGCACTTTGGGACAGAACAAGTTTGCTTGCGGCAGTCGACCATCCGTAACTGTCTGCAATCTGTCCACGAGAAGAGTGGACAATGGCAGGTGACTTAAGTTTTGCTGAATAAAGCATGGATTTACGCTACTCAGTGGGTTCTCATTTGACTACATAATCAACAGCTTATTTCCATTGATTTTCACAGAGTTAAATGCTTCCAGCAAGAGAAGCAGCAACCTGCTGGGAATGGTGGACAGCAAGGAATTGCTCCCCCCTTCCTACAGCCCTGGGATCATTTGGCACTGCAGCAGCCTATACTACATGGATGTCAAGTAGAAGGGCCCAACTCTCAGAAGAAAGTTGTCTCTAGAACCATGATGGACAAGGAGTAGACTGATGTTAAGTAATACACAGTACAGAGCACAGGCATACTAACAGCAAAAGGCCTCTTCAGAGAGACTGACCCAGTTAACACGGTCCCACTGCTTTATGAAACTTTTTAATTTTGTTCTAAAAGAACTTAGTCATTTCTGGTCTGTTATGGAAAGCCTCTGCTGTATTTCACCCCTGGGAACACAGGAAGTTAGTCTGACACAGCAGTTACTTTCTCTTGCTATTCTAAGCGAGTTCAGATGCACACCTGGTCACACAAAATGCACATGCTAAATGGATGGGGTAAGGACATTACTTAGGACAAAGGAGAACAAACTATTCCATACTTGTATTCCTATAGATGACAGCTTTCTTTTGGGGATATTCTCCACTTTAGGCTCTTCGCTAGTCAGAGTCCCTTTATCACTTTTCAAAGTTGCATTTTTCTGGGGTAACTCTGGAGTCTCTCTTGCTGGAGTCACAACGCTCCCCCTCGTCACACTGTGTGTCCTAGTGCTGTCCAAGCTGTCCGAAGAATTGCTGAGTCCTGACTGACTGGTCACCTCACTCTTGTGGTCCTGGCTGTCCAGGTAGGTGTCCTGCGCCGATTCAGTGCTGCTCTGCACAGTGACAGAGATGAACGGCTTGGATGTGGTCCGAGGTGGGACAGGAGGTGGAGTCTTTTTATATGCCACTAGGCATGAGGAACCTGCAGTAATGGAGGTGGGAAGAATAGAGAATGCAAGAGACAGATACAGGAAAAAAGAAAGAAAAAGCAAGTCAATCACAACATTCAAGAGGAGCCTCCAAGCAGAAGCTGGAGGCAGAAATGCAGAAACAGCCTACAGCCAGCAGCTTACACTGGGAAACCCAAACCAAAGCATAAGGGGAAGCGGAAGGCAGAGCCAGAGCTAGCTTGCAAAAGAAGTCAAAAGGAATACCATGATACATGAAAGGCTGGAAATGGAGAAGAGGTATAGAAAAGCCTCCCAAGAATGCTACAGGGTTTGGTAGGTGTAAGCGTCCACACTGGTGAAATTTTCTTTGGCTAAACCCTATGTTTTAGTGTCCTAGTACAGCCAAGTGTCTCAGCTCTTTGTCCCATCAGTTGGCAAGTTTCAGTGTCTGGACCAGGGCAGTGTTTTTTCCTATAAAAACAGAAAGAAGCCATAAAGTTGTTAGATGCTGATGGTAGGAATGAACATTTGTGAGATTCCTCTAATGCTAGGTTTTTAAGGTAAATACATCATCTGTATGGAACAGCCCAAGAGCGGCGAGGCTGCTGCTGCTCCATGACCCCAGATCCAACCAGTAGTGAGGCTGAAGATGTGTTCCCAGCAGGCACACAGAGCACCCATGTCCACTACATGTATGTATACCTATGTGGACAGCTACACAGGTCGTAGAAGAGCACCCACATGAACACGGACAGTAGCAATGGCCTCATCCTGCTCCTGTCTCTGGCTTAACAGGGTGGAAGTCCGTTAGTGACAATACACATACAAAGGTGGATCCTGCGGCAGCTGTGCTCAGGCAGTCTGCCTAGTTCCTGGACATACAAGCGCCTGAGGCCGAAGTCCTACTCCAGCTGCTGCCGAGACAGGACAGACTGCTCTGGGCAGGGCACAGTCAGAAAACTGCATTGACCAGCCAACTACCTACACAACTGACCCCTTTTATGTCCTTACCCCTGCATTTCCCACTCTTGTTCCTCCCCAAATCAGCAAAACCCCTTTTTTGTCCCACCTTTTGTTCCTGCCCTAAATATCCCACCAAGTCCTGTGCAATCCCCTGCTGCTTTTCCTCTGCACCCCATAATGTGTCCCCGCCCTTAGCAGCAACCTCTTTAGTCCAAAAAGGTCATCTGGAGAGCTGCTCCCCATGGCTCCTGGTGATGGGTGTCACACCTGGACACCGGGGCTGAGGCTCTGCTGGGACAACACCAGGAAAGGCCTGGACAGGGTGTTCAGCGCTCAGGGGTCCTTGGCTTGGGGTCCCACCTGCCATTGGGTGTCCCTCCTTGTCCATGCTCTGGGTTTGTGATGGGCTGATGGCCCCAGGAGTAGCCCAGCAGGGTATGATTTGGGCTCCCCCTCCTGCTATTGTTCTCTGAGCTCCTTCATGGGTCTGCAGAGGAGCTTTATCACATTTAACATTGCTCCACTCCAAGGCATAACCAGAGGGGCTCACACCATCCTCTTTCCTTGCACAGCACTGCCCAGCCACCCATTATACCTCCTGGAAGGGCCACGTTCCCAGAGCAGGAGACTTAGTACTGCTGCCAGGTTCCTCCCAAAAGGGTTGTAGGTCTGTGTGGCTGAGGTGTGCTGAGCCCTACGGCCCCGCTGCCCTGGAAGGGAGCTGCAGGATCAAGGCTCCTGCAGGTTTCAGGGTGACCCCATGCTGTCCAGGCAGTGCCTGCAGGGATTACCCTGCTCTTGCCTTCGTGTCTCAGTGGTGGTGCTCAGCTGTGCTTTGGTCCTGCAGGTTGGGTAGGGAGCTTTGCTGCTCCAGGCTGTGAGCAGATCAGCTCCATCACCCCCCTGGATCATGGAGGGCCAGGTCAGCCTGCCTGAATTGCACCTTACATATTGAAAGGAAATGGCGTTTCCTTGCTTCTGGCGTTGGTGAGTTAGCACGTTACTGGGGTGTGTTCACAGGGCAATCCTTTTCCCACATCGCCAGTGACAAACCAAGCATCCCCGTGTAAGTCACTACAGTACAACGGTGTGGGAAGCTCTGGTGGTGGCAGGGCTGTCACTCTCCTCAGTTCCTGCTCCAACCCAGGAGCTCAGTTCCCAGCAAAGGGGTTCTGTCCTTCAAACTGGAAACCCGTGCATACCATTCCCCCCATGCACACATCCCCCCAGATGTTGACAGATACCAGCACAGACCCATACACCTCCCCAGCCAATAATACAGACAGGCTATACAAACCCAAACCCAGTTTCTAAGTGTTTTCCTAGTACAGCTTTGACGACAGCAGGGGCTGTCATTCCCTTGGGTTCCCTCCACCAGCCCATATTCCCTGATCTCAGTAAAGTTTTGCACCTCAAATTCCAAGCTCCTACCTCCCAGGCCCATATATAACCTCCCCAAAACCCGCTGACACAGTGACAGATGTATATGCAGATATAGATACAGACCATTTTCATTGAACAATACAGAAAGACTTTAAACTTTACCATTTCCATCCCCAAAGTAGCCACCAGCATAATAACTTAAGTACCAGATTACAGCCAGTCTCTGTTCTCTGTGAGGAATCCTTTGACTACTTGGGGACCATGAGGGCAGGCAGAGGTATCTGCTGTTGCCCAACACGACCTTCCACCCCCAAAACTGCCCTGCGGAACACACAACAGGGTACCTGACAGACGTTTTCATCTTTCAGGGCCACTGGACACAACCAATTCTGGCTCAGCCTGCCACAGGGCGCCTTCTGTTTCCTGCATAGTTTTGGCACAATTTTACCACAATTAACTGAGAAGTATCAAATGAACTTGATCTGAATTGATTGCAGGTATGGGAAGGGGTGTTTCACATGACATGAGCCTCCCGGTAGCTCCTTTCCCCACCCAGACGGGTTCCTCCACCTGAGTGGAGGTTGACCACACTTGCAGGGTGCCCAGGAGGGGTGTCCCAGCTGCCTCACAGTCTCCAGTAGGGTCAGAGTCAGTCCCGAGCATCCCTGAGAGCCCAGTCATATTCCCTGTGGGGAAATCACACAGCTACGCCATGTGCCTTATTGACAGTATTTACACGTGCCTATATTGACACATCCTAATATTTACCATATTAACAGCTAAAGTTCCACTTCAAAGACAGAACTAAGAGAAAAGGGTTAGAGAGAAGGAGGAGGTCTCTGTTTCCAAAAGCATTTATAAGCCCAAAGATGCTGAGAAGCACTGTAACAGTGCTACTGCTACAGGAGAACTAAGGAGTCTGCAACGGTGTTGCCAATCAAGCTACCTTTCAGTGTGAATCTGAACAGGGGATCAGGAAGGCACAAAACCCATACCAGTCCCTCCCAGTGCCCCAAGTCCAGCACAAATTGAGCAGTGTCCTGATAGCCACGAGAGTGGGACCTATCCTGATAGCTCACCCCCACCCCCTGACACACAGCCCGCATGGCTGCAAGAGGGACTTGCCATAGGGAACCACACAGCTGAAAAATAAACAGGACAGGCCACTATGTCTGGGGACAGGATTATTTTTCAGCTTCATCAGTCCCCAGTGCTGGCATATACTGTGTAAACCACCCAAGGCAGCCTGAGCCCACAGCTGCTGTGTCCCCAGCCAGGACAAGAACTTACTGTGCACTTTAAAAAAACACCAACAATAATTTCCTAAAATGTTAGATGCAAGTGCTTCAACTTGTCAAATTTACATGTCAAAACACAGCTACACACATCCTTTAGCCCATACTTACTCGGTCATGTAAATACAGCTCAACTGCACTGCAAGGTCATCACTAATGGACAACTAAAAGGGCACAGGCATTCACATCCGACCCGCAGTCCCACTTCGTCCCCTTGCCCATGCAGAGGGGAAGCCCCTACACTCAGGACAGCATCAGGATCTGCTGCAGATTCTCAATCAGCACCAGCTTGGAAGTGTTTAGCATCTCCAAGCAAGTCAAGCTCACCACTGGGATCCCTCTTTCAGAGGTACCAGATTAGATGGCACCACTCGTGCAAGCACAGGTTGAGCTGCACCCCAGAGCTGACCTTTGCCCATGGAAGTCGCTTTACAGGATCTGGTTCCTTGTGCCAATGTACAAATGGCGGGCACAGCAAGAGACATGGAGGTGTTAAGCAACAGTCACTGCACGATCGCTCCCTCTCTTTCCCCGTGTTCTCTGCTGGACATCCCCAAAAGCCTCCTTAGGTGTACTGTAGATCTGAGCAAGTTAAAACTTGCCCTGTTACAGACGCCTACCTGCTCTTGCCCTTATAGCAGAAACCTTGACTACACCTACCCGACACAGAGCACAGCATGCTACACAGGTACAGCATTCCTCACCGGAGCTTTGCCCCATCCCAGCGAGCACCCCTGGCTGTACAGCTGAACAGCCTCTTGGCCACGTGCTGAAACGCTTCATCTGCCACCAACACCTGCTCGTGCAGGACACCACTGCTGAAGACGGAGGAAGAAGTTCAACCCTGACATGCACTAGAGAGCATCCCACGTTTTTGGCTGCTCAGGCCAAAGGGCTGCTTTTGGCTGCCCTCTGGAGCAGAGCCGTGGGCAGACAGAGCCCTGCCAGTCACAGAGGAGGCAGCCACTGACCCCCCCCCAGCTGAGGAATACCCACAGTCCCTCTGCCAGAGCTGTCTGACCAGAAAGCACCATCTTAAATAGCTACAGAAGCTTCTAGGCCAAGTCTTATGCCTGGTCTTGTGCAGCTCATCCCAGAGCAGCGTAGGAGCAAGCTGAAGAGAGCAGTCGCAGAAGTACCCCTTGATAAGCTGTGGCTGCACCACCAAAATACAGGACGCTCATGCTGCCTTGTGTTACTGTACCAGGGTGCTACAGCAGCTATTACCTAGGACAAGTGAGGGCCACCCAAACTGTCAGTGTTTCGAGAAAGCTTGGCTGTATGGCCCTCCAGTTAAATACCTTGTCTCCCCACTCCACATGGCCTCTCTTCTTCCCCAGGAGAGTGCCCAGCCCAGCACACCAGCTGCCCGGGGTTCCCCTGCCACCCACCAGTGAGCCTGCGACACCGTCCTGCTGGGAGCTGAGCTGAGGGGAGGGCACAGAGGTTCTCTGCTGGCGTGTTTACCAAGAGCATAGCTCAAGTTTCCCAGCTGCTGTTTACACCCGCAGGGCTGTAATGTAAGTGGGGAAAGTAAATCAATTGCTATCTGATATTGAACACTGCAGCCAGGCAAAACAAGGGGAGGGCAGCACATGAGCACAGAAAGGCAGAGGTTTCCTGGGAAAGACAGTGGTGTTCAGGGTCAATAAGCTAGATTCAAATCCATCCTTCCACCTCCCAACAGACAGTACAAACACTGCTTGTGCTGCTCTATTTACAGGGGGAAACTGCAGCGTCTTGTTCCTGGGAATCCCTTCATGCCATTTGGCACAGCTGAAGAGCATCACAGATTTTGCTAGAAGGGAATCACATAGTGCCAACAAAAAAATGCCCCTGTTAACGTACATGTGGTCAAAGGGTTGTCCATGTGAGCTATAAAAACAAGTTTATGGCTCTAAGAAACATTGCAAAGGAAAGAAACACAAAAAGATCAGAAGCCTTGAAGAACTGCAGATACTTTGATTAGTGCAATTACAAAATTAACCCCACTGAAGCTTTCTGCAACCATAAATCAGGGACTTCTGACTGTGCAGCAAGCCCAGAAACCACACCTTACCTCAAATGGGTTTCAAAAGCAAAAGTAGGAGTAAGCCCATCTAGAACAGTCCGCCCTTCTCCCTCAATACAACTCTGAACTAAGTTCCAGCATTTCTTGCATCTGTGGGAAGAGAGAAGATATTGAGGAAGCCAAGAGCATCCTGCTATTTCTGTAGGAGAGATGTTACTGGACCAACCCAGCAGGCAGCATGTCCTCATGGCTCACAGGCCAGTCCTACCAGTTACAAGTATTCTGGTTGTTGACGTACCCCTCAAAGGGCTACCGCTCCACATGGTATGAATCTGCTCGAGTTGTTGCAGGTCATAGCCTATTATATGTTAATATCAGGTTGTGCTATGATGTATGACTATAATCCACATGGGCACTGGAGCAGGTACACACCTTAGTCTGCAGCAGCATCAGCTGAGTTTGCTTGTGAACATCAGCCACACTCCAAAACAGTGCGGAAGAACAAGAAAACGTGTAAGTTTTGCTTACGCTTCCAGCTTTGCAGCACTAGACTCCTCCTGCTTATAGGATCTTCTCAGGCTTATTTAAGCAAGCTGTTAAGAATTCACAACTGTGCTGTGGATGATTGATTTTTGGGGGAGGGCTGGCTGTTTATAGTCTTCCTTGCATGATTATTTTTAGAAAGCAGCATGTTTCCAAATTAGCATCTTCACATAGCCCTACCTGCTGCTCTCAGGGGCTTGGGCAATACCCACTGATGCAGCGCCCCAGGCAGAAGAGCTGTTTTCAGAGCCTTAACCTGGAGAGCCCTCCTCACCCCCAAAACGTTGGGCACGCTGTGATCCTCTCCTTACAGAGAACCATGTGTTTGCATCTTGAAAGACTAAATGCAGGAGAGTCATAGAAGAATATTAAATCCAGCACTGCCTTAAGAGAGCCCTGTTCAAATGCCACCAGGCTGTGCTTACCTGCTCAGTACCTGGCAGCACCACCAAGATCATAGCCAAGGTATTTAGTTTTAGATTTAAATATCATAATTGCCCTCAAGCATGCCTCTAGCATGAAGTGCCCAGTTATTTTGTTGCTATTGCCGATTCAATACAGCCTGGTATTTCTAATCATTCCAGTGACTTCAAGGACCTATTCAAACCATCCTCGTTTTTGTTGAACTATCTCCAAGGCTCAAAGCCACAGCTGGGTGCGAAGGCAAGTTAGGCTGCCCTCAGCCACACTGGCAGGGCTATTGTGTCCCCCCCTTCTCCATGTGAAGATTTGAAGAAATGACCTCATCTCCTCGTGCATAAAGCAACATGCTCTGAAATAATCTCTCCTACTACAAGACAAGCTCATTTGTCTTTTAAATGAGCCAACCCAATAATCTTGCAGCAAATGAGAACCACCACCAGTTGCATTATCCCCTCAGAGATTTTGGTCCTACGTCTTTCAGCTTGTTTGCCACAGGGTCTCACAGATGGAAGGAGCTGCATTTAGAGGCAGTTTTCAATAGCAAAGGGAACTGGAACAGCCACATTCCAAGTGGCCTGACCCCTGATTTTCATCAGCTCACAGAACACTTCAAGGTTGAAACTATAATGAACTGCAGGATGTTTTATTTGTAGAGAGTCCAAGTAAAAATGATTCCCAGTTACAATTGCTACTGAAGACAATACAGATCTTTATTGGTTTTCATGGTTCACAGCAATCACTTCAGACATTTTTGTTTTCTGCTAAAATGAAGTGTTTCTAGCCTTTATGGCCATGGCCGCAGCACACAGGCCTCCCCAAATCTGTATTTGCCAAGTATAGAAGCTGTTAAGAGTATTCTGCAGATAGAAGGGCAAGGTACCTGCATCGATTAGAGGCACAGATAAGGAATGTACAAAAATTTTATTAATCAACAGGAAAATATTTCCATCTAGACAAGATGAGGAATCCATGTGAAGATGTCACCTTTTGCTCGGAAGGAATGACTGTCTTTAGAGCACTGGAGAAATTTTAAAAGAAGTCTTACACCAGTTAAACAAAACCACACTCCTGGAAGACCAAGTTAAGTGACTGCATTCATTTAAAGAGACTGTTTATGGAAATGCTATAAATACCTACTCCCTCAGCACTTAGTAGTGCTGATCTTTGAAAGAAGAACAATGTCACCTCAATACTACACAGAGGAAAACAGGCCCCCAACAGGGAAATGTGTTGCTAACCAGGACTAAGCTGGGGATGGGCTATAGACTCTCCTGTCACAAACCTCACTCCACCAAGCTGCAGTCTAAACCCTCAACAGCAGCAGCATCCTGGAGCTAGCAGCTCCTCCACTGTACAGTCCAAGCTGCATGTCACCTCCATGGAGGCTAAAGATGCCTACAGAGTGACCAGCCCAGCAAAGCCCTTCTGAAGCTCTCAGATACTCAAGAGAAACATTGTTAGCACCTCACCAGCTCCCCACAGCCCTCAGCTTTGCTTACTGTACCTGCTGTTTCCGTATAATCCTGGAGTTGATACACAAGCCAGGCTGTGCCTGTAAGTCAGATGACAGAGCATGCTCTAGGCGCTCCTCCCAGGCAGCAGCACCAGGGGAAAAGCACCACCACCTCTGCACTACAGCCCAGCTCCCGCCTCAGACCATCCAACATCACCTCAAGCAGTTCTGAAGGAGGTTGGTGGAGAAATCCAAGCTCAAATTCCCCTTGTTATTGCCCAGCTTTTGGCCCTGGCACAGCTCAGTAGGTAGAGCAGCAAGCCCTGCAGCCTGCTCAGGCATGGCTGGAGTGACAGCTGGGACAAGGGGATCACTGCCACACCATAGCCTGTGGGCTGTTGCTTCTCCCACCATACAACCAGCTGAAGACAGACGCTTGTTTCCAGGACAGAAAACAAGGCATTGGGCTCTCTGCCCCAACACTTTCCACTGGGCACTCCCTCACACCAGCCCCCGGTCTCCCAGCCAGAAACAAGAGAACCACAGAAACATCAGGGAACACACCAGAAAGGCCACACTGAGGGAAGGTGGGTCTGCAGCAAAGACCAAGGAGAGATGAGGGGCAGCAGGCCCATCTCTCCCACTGAAGCAGCCTGGGGTCATACCCTGAAACCCCATCAAGCTGCAGCTGTTCCTACCAGCAGCTATGGAAGATGACCAGACCTCACCTGGAGCTGTACCCAAGTCACTTCTGACCCAAACAGCTCTGGGAAGTGGCTATTTCCACCTGAAGTGAACAGCTTCAACTCACCTTTGAGATAAGCACATAGAGGGGAGATGCCCTTACTAATGAGTACCAGTTTTCCCACAAAGGCACACCAGCTTCCTCTGGGAGCACCCACCATCCAACCCACATACATGCTTGACCCATATTCCAGCTCCCTGCTGGTACAGCCTGTACCAGGTTTGTAGACTACATTTCAGCTATCTCACATTTTGTTGCTGAAAGAAAAGTAGTAACTTCTTAGCTTTAAGATAAACACCTACTTCCCTGAAGCCCCACCACAATCCAGCTAGAGAAGCAAATACAGCTGCCTCCTCCTCACCAGCGAGCAGCAAGTGCTTCCATGTTTGCAAGGGCTACAGTATTGAACAAAGACCTGTGCAAATAGGTCTTGGCTTCCCAGCTGGGAAACCACTTGCTGGTCAAGCAGGCACAGAGCTGTTAAGGACTTGTCACTTGCTGCTCCTGTTCAGGTTCAGTGCCCACCTTGGTCACAGCAGTCTCACAGATCTCTAAGGCTATGCTGGCAGGACAGTATTTATTACCTATGTATTCATCTGCCACATGTTATCTGCCACAAGGGACTGCCCTGCACTTGCTTGACCACTGCCAAGTACAGTTAAGTTCCTGCACATTATTGAAACAAAAGAACTGGACATATCTGCAGGAAAAGGACCTCAAACTCAAGGGACATCTCTCAAGTGTTACAGTCAAAGAGCCCTCCCACAAATACAGAAGCAAAGGGTGCTCTCCTTGAATATAAGCTATGTGTTTTTAGACTAACAGTACAGCTTTCATCCAGAAATACACCACAAAATACTCTGCACAACCATTTGTGTTCTCTGGTCACCCGTGACTGAGATGCCTTTAGGGAGAAGTGCAGCACTCGTTAACAGCATTGAGTGACTGCGCTGGGTGGAGCAGGAACTGCACAGGGCAGGCAAGAGGGCAAGGGCAGCTGGGCTCCACAAGATTTGGCAGCCAATTCTCATTAGAGACCTTGTCCCTATACTTCAGGGGGAGGGGGGAAGAAATGTTTAACCACTGAAGGAAAGGTTAAGAGGGTTGTGATCTCTTTACACACGGGACTTTGGATTTTTCAATGTAGCAGAAGTTTGAGCTTCTCAGAGATGTTCCGATTTGGAATTTGTAGCAATGCCCAAACAGAGAAATTATAATAAGCACTTATACACTGAAAGCTATGACACTGGGAAGGCAAGGCAGCTTGCCTTTTTTTTTTTTTTTTTTTTTTAAAAAAAAGCCACTTGTAGAAGGTCACAAATTTAAAAGAAGCACAAAGCATCAGACAACACCACCCAAGAATGCTGGGGTTTAAAAATACAGTATCTTGCAGTGCTGGCCTTCTGACCAAATTGGTCATCTCCCCCTTTCAGCACAGGCTGCTAAGGCGGAGTTCGCCTTACAGTAAGGACACAACAGATGCTTCAGAGAACACCAGCCACAGACACTCCCAAACCCATCTGCAGCAACTGTTACTGGGGCTTCTATTTGTATTAGAAGAGACATTGTAATTTCTCCCCAAAGTAGTTTTCAGCACAAGTTTTAAAGCAAGCTTCAGCAGTGATAGGCAACTCCACCCTGCTCCAGAGACACACATCCAGCAAGCTGTCCATCTGTCCTGGGGACTTGGGCAGGTCTCCAATCCAGCTAGCACAGGGCAGGAGCTTAAGGGAGCATTCCCCTTCTCTCCCTGCCCAAGATGTTAATTCATTACCAGGAGACAAGATCCCCAAAAACCAACCGTCTTGCCTCAAGAAGTCACTAGGAAGAGAAAGCCATGAGCATGGTCCCAGGAGAAGCAGAGTTGCTGCTCTGACAGGGTGGGGGTGCCTGGTCCCCGGGGACAGGGACCCCAGGGACCCTTGCCTCTCACCTGCTACCTCATTGCCTGTTTTGTGGTGGCACACACATTTTTCCGAAGGGGATGAGGTGAAGGGAACAGTCCATCAGTTCAGTGTGCCTTTGTTCTGTACTGGCAGTCAGGTTGTGCTTATCCCCCCTTAACAGCCTTGCTAATGAGGACTAATGCTTAATGAGCTTAATACACCAAGAGATGTGAAGCAGCACAGCTAAAGGGAATGCAAACCCACAGAACCCTGGGATCTCTACTCATTATCCACAGGCTCCTGCAGCCTCCACCCAGACCAGGCTCTGAGGCCAGGGCCCTGCCCCAGGAATTCAACCATGGCAGCAGCGGAAGCCCCAGCACACTCCTGGACTGCCAGCACCAGCCCTGCCAGCCTGTTTTTGGATACAGCTACACCAGCACAACCAGGGCTGCAGAGCCACCAAACCTGCCAAGTCCCCTTCCATGAGCCTACATAGGCAGGTGTAAAGATAGAGCTGCCTTCTCCCCAGGACCCTCTGCAACCATTGCCCAGCCCATTCCCAGCCACGCAGCAGCACCATAGCACAGAACAGTGGGCAGAGCAGGCAGCAGGGTCTAGCAGAAGTGCCAGCACAATCCTAGTCCCATGGCAGGTTTTTACAAGTGTGACAGGAGTCCAGCTTGGCTTTAAAACCCCACTTGGATATGCCATTTCTCCCTGTTTGCCTTTGTCCAGGGGATGCATAAATAGCAGGTGAGCACACCCAATCAGGGGCATCAACGGTGCCAAGGAGCCCCCATACCAGGCTGAGGGCAGACCGGGCAGGGCTCCTGCATCACCAGCAGCCTGTTCACCACCCGGCTGCACCGACAGCCCCCCCTGCCCTCACCTCAGCATCCTTTCAGTCACTCAGCACCACACAGCTCCAACCCAGGCATGAGCCATGGTGGGAACTGGGGGAGGAGGCGAGTCTCCAGGGAGCAGGGGCTGGCCGAGGATCCCCGGGGAGCAGGGGCTGGCCAAGAGGAGCCTGAAGCCTTTCTGTGCACACAGCAACAGTCACAGGGAACCTGTGCTGCTGCTCCTCCTGCCCCTGGAGAAGGCAGGGGAGCTCTGTCGATACCCTGCCTACGTGTCTGGGCCACACGGCAGCTAGTCCTCTCCAGAGGGTCACCAGGAAGGGGCTGAGCTCAGAACTATCTGTGCCACAGAGCTGGAGGGTTTCTAGACAGCAGACATTTCCAGCAGACCCTACCATCGGGACAGGTCACATGGACTTCCCTGCCACCAGTGCCAGATCTCACATCACTGGACAGACTGGAGCACATCCACCTTAGGGAGCCCACCCAGGCCACAGCTGGGCAGCAGAGCTGCAGCTCAGCACACCACCACTCGCAGGCCTCCAGGAGGTCTGAGGACCACTTCAGTACTATATGGACCACAGCTTAGCAACCACGTTATCAGCCAAAAGCTCCTCAGACAGCAAGATAAGCTGCACTGAAAGATGCTGCCACAACAGGAGAGCAACAGTCCTTTCTGCTAATGTTGATGCACTGAAGCATCATCCACTGCCTCTTCCCAATCCAGAAAGCTGTGCCTGCAGCAGTCTCACCCAGGTGTGGCAAATAAAGCTCACCTGGCAGCAGCCACCCCAGCACAAAGGATTGTCTGCTGGACTTTGACCACCCACTGGTTGCCAGTGCAGCAGCACAAACACACAGCACTCAGGGTAGCTCTAACACTATCAGCCAGGAGATTAGAGACAAGACTGATCTGCTGGCAGGAGAGAGAAAAAGCAACTGAAGACATATATAGATCTGCATTCAAGAGAGTATTTTTCAGGTATAGCACTCATGGCAGGCCCCACTTCTTGCTTTTAAATACATACTGTGGTGGTCTTGAAATAACGATTCCTTCACCAAGGGACTGGGGAGTCCGTTACTGCCAGCTGCACACTGAAGCTTTTTTGTCCAGGCCAGTTTTGGCTCTGCAGCCCCAAAAGTCTGTATTAGAAAGGCTTTGTGAAGAGCAAGAAATGTGCAGGACATCCAAGACCGTGGATGCAGAGAGGCAGTGAAGGGAGCACTGGTTTGAACTGGCTGCCAGAGTATTACTGTCACACAACAGTGACCAGCCTCTGTACTCCTCTCCCTGTTAATGCCACCCTTCCTGCAAGTTTTGCTTAGGATCATGACAATATAAACATGAATTTAGGGCATAAAGGTGAACCAGGCTGGGTTGCAGGCTGCTTCCCCTCTCCCTTCCCTATCACAGGATGCTAACCTGCTGCTGCCCTGCAAAGCTGCACAGACCAGGGTTAGGAATTTAGAGGAGACACTAATAATGAGGAATGACTGAGATTCCTCCATTTATCCACTATTAAGTGCACTGAGGGTATTAGAATTAATCTTCAAAGTGTTTAGGAAAGCTAGTTTAATTAGGCAGGTCTTATTAGTTTTTCTCCAAGCTAGTAGTTTCTAGAATATCCTGCAGAACTAAGTTCCACCAGCTAATTATGCACTGCATGAAATAGTCCTTTCCATTTGCCATCACTTCACTTTATGCAATGCCACATCACTCGGCGGATGGCATATGCAGATGCTTTTAACACGCTCTCTGCCACAGTAGAAGTCCTGGGAATCTTAACACACCTCCTCAAAGTCACACCCAGTCAAAAACATATGGCTAGAAACCACGCAGCACCACTTGGTAAACCAAGCCTGTTCTCATCTATGTCAAAGCTCAACAACTCAAAGTTACTATTTTAGGGTATGCTGACCACTAAAAATCAAGTCCTTCCCAAGCATTTGTTCACACATCAAAGGAGACACACTGCAAGCTTTCAAGGTAGAAGCAATAAGCTGTATCTTGAGCACAAAATAAGTGCCATAACCCAACTGCCTGCCCCCTCAGAAAGGGGAATTTGTCCCTCCAGCATGATGCAAACAGCAGTTACTCTGCAGTACTTTTCCCTGCGTACCTTTTAGCTCAGCAATCATCCTCTAAGCCCCCCACTAACCCATTCTCACTTTTTGTCCAAAACTTTTTTTACAGTTGCAGGAGCATGAAGAGCTCTAGAAGAGCAGAATCACACCTAAAGCTTTTGGGTAGCCAAGCCCATTGACACTAGTTTGGTCCACGGTGCTCAGGGAGCAGCGGGAAGGTTTTGCAAGAACTGCCGAGCTGCTGGGGCGGTATTGGCATGGTCCCACCAACAGTCAGTCGTGGAAGCAATGTGGATGGCTTACCATTATTTTAAGTGTAGCATTTAAACACTGTTCACAGAAGAGCTGGCCAAAAGGGTGCTGAAAACGCTGATGGCAGCCAGCAACTTGTCAACAGACTGTGATAACAGGAACAGGGCTGCACTGGTGTCAGCAATAGCCCAGGGTCCCCCTAGTATAAATGGGACTCCTAGGGAGTTGCTTCATCCCCAAGAACCAAAGCAGCCAGCAATTCTCTAGCCTACTTTTAGGTCTAGAATCTAGATCTAGAAATTGCCACCATTGCTGCTGAAAAACCTCAAGGTAAGGGAAGAATTAATTTCTCCATCACTTTATTCAGCATCAACATTTTCATGACAGTTTTCAGGTACTGTATCACAAATTTACCCAATCCAGAGAGGGAATTGCTGGCATCTGCTACTCTCACTTGCTCACAAGATGAGATTCCAGCTGTTTTAAGCAAGGGCAAGCATTCAGCAATGCCACCTGGAGCAGCAGAGGTGGTTTTGCCAGAACATTATGAAAAACCCTTCCCACACCCAGATGACTAGAAATTCTTTGTAAGCTAAAAACAAACCACACCCTGTACCCACAGGGCCAGAGAAAGCACATGTGTCAGCAGATGAGGAGACAACAATGCAACACAGGCTCTGTGCAAGGAAGATGGAGAAGGCATCGGGCTGAACATACATCTCCCTGCGCTTACCCAGCCTATGAAAAAAAAAAATCTAACCCTTAGTTAAGACTGTCTTTCCACTTGGACATTTGCTGTCAGGCAGCCAGCATCCAAGATTTACATCTTCAAAGCTACAATCATCAAGAGGTTTTAATAGTTGGATTCAATTGAAGCTATTTCCTCCCTTAAGTATGTACAAACCAAGATGTGGCAACATTATGCTAATCCTGAAGAATCAAAGTGAAAATTGCTGGGAAACTTCCGTTCACTGAGGCACAGGACAAGCTTTGCATGTTAGAGAAAGCTATTCCATATTCTAATTCACAATTTAACATGGCATTAGTTATAAGATTAAAAAAATATCACATGAACAGGCACAGAAAAGGCTGTAGCCGGTCACTCCCTCTCCATTAGCATTAAATTTGACAGTGGTTAGCTGCTGCATCAACCAGCACAGGCAACATTGTCTGATCTGAAGAGCCACGGTAAGCCCTTAGAGTGAGAGCAGACAATTAAGCAAATATTCCAACCTTCTAATCCTTTTGCATAGGGTACTAGAAAGCTTTTGAAAGCATAGCTGTTATCATTGCTTGGATTTCTGAATGCTCCCTGTATAAACTAACCTACATATACAGCAAAGCCGAGCTGACTTTCTTCTTTCTCCCTAGCTCAGCACAGAGAGGGTCATAGAGAAACAGCAGCAAGTGTCCCCAGTGACGCTGCTCACACTGTTCTCCCAGAGGCCAAGAGTCCCCAGCTTTGATTTCTGAAGAATTTCAAGTATTACAAACACTTCCAGAACAATGGTCCCTTCTCCCATCCTCCCAAGGAAGTGGGTAAACCCAGAGTACCCGGAGTAAACCCAGCACTTTCTGGAATACTTCATTTCAGGAATCAAGCAGGCCATTTGACAAAGGAGCCACTATGCAGGCTCCAGCTCTGAGAGCACAACAAATCCCAAGCATGAACTGAGCCTTCTCCGAGCTCATCTGAGGCTCTAATATCTGTGACCTAAATAGCTTCAAGCCAGCAATAAGTCTTCATCGTTAAGTTCAGTTTGCTTTTACTAGAGGCTGCAAAACACCAAGTTCCTGGTTCACAGTCCTGAAGAGTCCCTGTAATATTTCAAGTTGAGGGCCCAGACCACCACTTTTCAGCCACAAATATAGGTAGCAGTACTTGTTCGCCCACACCCATGTTCGTCAGTCCTCCAGCTCGCAGAACCTGCCATAAAGGTACTTTGAAGATCTAAGACTATTAACTAGAAAAGGGACACAAGGGAGAGGCTAGTGATGAGCCCTACCACATCCATTTAACAGACTCAGTTTCTAGGCAACAGAACTAAAGGCACTGTCTTAGTTATGCTGCTCTCATGCTATTTTGTCTGCCATGGCACTCTCAGGACTTACTCCTTTCTGTCCTGTTGTCTTGAATTTTGTATTTGATACAATGACCCCCTAGCCTTCCAAGGAGGGTTACAGTAAAACCCAGTCTCCAGCAAAAAAGTATTAAATGTCACTGGATCCCCTGGTGCTTCAGGAACCTGCTCAACTGCAGAATGGACTACTTTATTTTCCTGCCTTGAAAGCAACGTACCAGAAGACTTCTTCACTTCATTTCCCATCTTGCTTATATTTATTCCTGTTTCCAAATGACTGATCTCCTCTTCCTCCACTCCAGTTGTATACCAGTTGTATAGCTCCAGCTACAAAATAAACACTGTCCAAATGAAACTCGGAAATCCTAGGGTTGTTCTGCAGGATATTGCAAGAAGCTTGCTCCCAGGACTCCACCTGTAAACGCTAAATACCAACAAGCAGATGAAGCAGAGCTTTCAGCACTGGCACTTTGGCTTTTCCTCATCTGTTGCATGACACTAAATGGAAGAAGTTAGTCTGACAGGATGGGAAGGAAGTAACCACCACTGATTTAGAGGAAGGTGATGAGAATGATCTTCAGCCTCTTTTGAAGTTATTCCAGCAAGAGACAGGTGTTTTCAGAAGAAGCCACTCCTTGCTAAAGCACAGCTATCTGACCTTCCTGAAAAACTGTTCACTCAATCTCCAAGAGCTGGATGGGCCTCTGGAACAGGCTGCTGAAAGACACCACCCCAGCTATTCTTTAGTCCAAAGAGCTGCAAACATGCGTCATGAGAAGGCTTTCCATGCTGGCTTGTTTAGCAGTGGAGAATGGCCTTGAAAGAAGCCTGTCCACAATGCTGCCTTTTCCTGTTCCTCTTCAGCTTTCCTCCTAGCACACAGAAGAGTTTCACCGGGCATCGCAGGGCAGAGTCTCAGGCATCTGCACTCATAGCAGGCAGCATAAAGATCAGTGACTGCAAAGCCCCTGCTCCAAAGAAGCACAGAAGCTTTTTGTCAATTATAGAGTAACCTAAACAGTAACTAAAGTGGTGACATTGAAAAAATGCAAGGTCTGCTGTAATCTTTGATGGAAAACATCAGTGCAGTACCAAAACTGACATAACAGCTCCAATGGGAATGGCCCTGCTTCTCCTATCAGGAGCTTACCAAGTCTAGAGTTCTGGAAAGGAAATTATGGGGCTTTTTGCTAGAGGTCTTCAGAGTCACAATCCTACCAAACATCTCTGCTACCAGTCCTTTGCAGAACATGATCAGAGGTTTCAGGACACAGGTATTGTTGTAACCATGTCCCTACCCATCTCTTCCCTTTTTCCCCACCCCCTGCCCAAAGCCCGAGCATTCAGGCAGCTGTTACAGCATGGACGTAAAGATGACTTTAAAGCATACAGGCCAAGAAGTTCTTCCTGCAAGGGCAGGATGGAGCAAACAAGCTAAACAGACTGCCCCTTGCAGAGACTTCCTCACGCAACCAAGGACAAAATGGTTTTGGAGAGAAGCAGCTCAGACTTTCCAAATAGCTCCTGGGAATAAGGAGCCATCCTCGCAGCAGTGTTTGTAGGTGGCCTGACCTTGCTCCCACACACACCCCAAGGTGAGTACACTTTCACCAGCTCTTAGTGAAAAATCCCACCTCTACACTTCTCTGCAAATCCCAGCCAAACCAGACATTTTGAAGATAGCCCAAGGCTGGAGTTATTTCTCCACTTGGCCATCTCCCCACACTAGGCTAGGAAACAATTTTGGGCTTGGAATGAATGACTGCATTCACGCAGCCACTCCTTGTCATGCCAGTTGTCCAACACCAAGACCGGCTGTAGGATGAAATTCATAGTAACTGCAGCTTACCCTTCCAAATGAAATGCCAATCTTTCGATGCAGTACTTTCCAGGGCAGTCACCAATCAGCCCTTTGCTGTGTTTAGCTCCAAGAGATTGCTGAAAACAGAGCTACACTGGCTACCAGCAAGACTGACGCCATGTCAGCTACTCGGGGGTTCATCCAGCAAGTGCTTTCACCTTAAGTAGCCTTGCAAAACAAGAACCACCAGACAAAAATAACTAAACTGTGATCATGTAGACACAAACCTAGAGAAGCATTTAATCTGTGGGGCACAGCAAGTTTGGGGTCAAGGAGAGCTTATGCAGAAGCAGGTCTCCAGCTATCTGCTCCAGGAGTCTGTTTATTAGACAGACGCTCCATCAGTTAGAGGAAGAATATGGCAGGATACACCAGGAAACAGTGCCTCCAGGAGAGGGACACAGCGTGAGGGAGACTGCTCTGCCCTTGTCACTTCAGTCTGAACCACAGAACCGCACCCAAGCACAGACCCTCAGCACATGCACTGCAGCGGTGCCAGCATTGCTTGTAAGGGGACAGTGCACTGGAGTGGCTCAGGGTCACTCCTGATGTCTGCAACACCAGACTGGGAAACAAACCAATCCAATCCCTTCTTCGTTTTCCTAGAAAGCAACTTTAAGGAAACATTCAGGTTATTTATGTACCACAGCCACACTTTCAGAGGAAGAGATACCCCAGTCAAGTTTCTTGGATGTAGGCCATGCCAGAAGAGTTAAGACAGACACACTAGATACTGACTGAAGAGACTTCATAATCATGGTAAGCAACTAAACACAAGAGGTCCATCCCTTAGGAGGAGAAAGCTGCTCTGAAGGCTCAGCCAGGGTTTAGATGAAGGTCAGTGGAACAGAAAGACTCTACCAGAGGTCTCCTCTCTACAGCTTCTGGCAGCCAGGCAGGAGAAACACTGTGAACTTGCTGTCAAGCAAGAGAATGACAGAGCAGGGAGAACTGCCTCCAAGAAGCTGAAAAAACAAAGTGCTGAAACCGCTCCCATTACAGCACAGGTTAATGGAGACCTCGAGTGCACACTGCAGGAATTAATTTGCCTCCTCAATATACCTAAAGAGACAACAATGTCCTCATCTTTGTCACTATATGAGAGCAAGAGAAAAATCTCCTTTATCCCCTAACAACCTTTCAAAGGCAAAAACCAACCACAAGTGCTTCTGAAAATAAATTAATGGTCCTGTGGCAAGTGAAGAGGTGGGACAACACCAAATAAGTGCCTTTAGTTTTCAAGTGTCTGGTTTCTATCATCTTCCAATCACATGAACTTGGGGAAGAGCAGGGAGCTCTCCTGCTTGCTCCAGCTCCGACTGCGCATTAACCCCCAGTCAGGGGTGCTGGTACGTTCCCAGAAACAAGTGGGGTTGTCCCAAACAGCTGCTGCCTTGCTGCAGGGCAGCCTCGGAGCCTGCTCCCCCACACGCTGCTGGGGGGCTGCTGCTCTGCTGGCTTCAGCAAGCATCTGAGCACCCGGCTGGAGGCGGCCACCTGCACAAGGATTATTCTCTTGCTGACTTCCAAGGAGGCAAAGCAAAGAGCAGCTGGGACAGCCCTTCCTACACAAGTGACCATTCCCCCCTTGCTGGGGCTAGCATCTTCAGCATGATCATCAGCCCGAGAATGAACCTGATCCTCAGCCCGAGAATGAATCTGATCCTCAGACAGGGATGTAAAGCTGCTCTGTTTCTATTACTATCCCAGACATCCAGAAGACATAGGACGCCTATGAGATGACAGCAGACAAGCTTCATACCAACAAGCCAAAGTCCTGAGATGGTGAAAACAACTTTGCATTAAAGCAGCGACAGGAAAAAGAAGTCCAACCCCCTTTCAGCAACAAATTCAGTACTCCTATTTTTCTAGCTGTAACCAAGATGCACAGTAGAGCTGAGGAAACAAAACAGTAACAAGTATTTTGGATACTGTTTTGAAAACAGATGCATGGCCAGTTATCTCACCGTGGGAACATTAATATGAGTAGGCTCTGAGAGGGAGCAGCAGAGCACTCGCAGAGTTATTTAACTGCAGGCTTTGAACAGCTTGCATCATCTCCATCAGTACATTTCCATGAGTCTGCAACATCAGCAGTTTATGCTGCAAGACACCTGGAAGAATCTTGTGAAGCGTCATCTCCCTTGGGTACCATGGGACTGTCCCCTCCTGCTCTAGCCACTAACAGACACAACCATGAGGACAGTTAGAGGAGGTATTTCTACAGCTCATTGTTCAGTCACATTAATTGACAAGAGATCTGACTCAACTGCTGGAAAGCCTGGTGAAAACTGGGCCTCCTAATCCCCATAGCAGGGATGCCTCATCCTTGGGGAAAGGGCGTAACAGCAGCAGTGAGTCACCTAACACACACAGCAGGCCGCCGCTTCAACATAATTTATACCAGGACAGTTTACTGATTTCAGTGTGATCTGCCTACCCTGGCAGGCTTCATACCAAGGAGTCATTACTTTGAGTGGTTTAAGCTGCATACAGCTCGCTCAGGCACCAAAAAGCAAGATGTGGAAACAAGGAATCTGAGCAACATTAAAGGTAGTATCTTCTGCACAAGTTAACATAGCAGGCATCAGCATGAACAGAAGATCATGATCAACACCTGCAAGATCACAGAATCACATAGAATCACAAAATGGTTCGGGCTGAAAGGAACCTTAAAGATCATCTAGTTCCAACCCCCCTGCCCTGGACAGGGACATCTCCCACTAGACCACGTTGCTCAAAGCCCCATCCAGCCTGGCCTTGAACACCTCCAGGGATGGGGCATTGACAACTTCCAGTTGTCAATGTTCCAGTGCCTCACCACCCTTACCGTAAAGAATTTTTTCCTGATACCCAATCTAAATCTACCTTCTTTCAGTTTGAGGCCGTTACCCTCATCCTATCATAACGCTCCCAAAGAGTCACTCCCCATCCTTCCTATATGCCCCCTTTAGGTACGGGAAGGCCACTGTAAGGTCTCCTCAGAGAAGCACAGTATTAGGTGGGCAGCACAGCAGAGAATACTAACTCAAAGTGTGCTCATGCTGCCCACTGCAACATAAGTGTTACAGCAACAGAGCTGAGGGACAGCCACAGAGCTGGGAGCAGAAAAAGCAGAGCTCCAGAAGCAGACCAGAGAGCCAAAGCCCTTTCCCTTCCCTGACATGGTGGGGAGCAGCCTGCGACTCCCATCATGGCCCTGGCCACACACCGGGTGGTGGCACACAGCCCTGCCCCAGCAGTGTCGGGGACAGGGACCTGCTGGGCTGGGGGCTATAGCTGTGGCATCCCAGCTTTATTAACATCCAACTAATGAAGCAGAGAACATAAGAGCCACATAATTTGTGGTTTCTCTAGGTCAGGAAACCAAGCATGTGGCAATTTGCAGTACAAATATTAGTATTGTGTTAAATTAAATACCACCTTTCCTGAGAGCCAGGATCATCTCTGACTGAAATACAGCAAACTCTCCAAAACTGCTGTCCGGCAGGACACACGTCTCTGGGACAGCACAGTGTCTCCCCAGGACTATTCAATTTGAGTGACAGTTTTAGAAGTGCTCCCTGTTCAAAATTAAGGGAGAGAGTTCATATGCTACAGCAGTGCAGAAGGAAACAACCATTTCAGTTGTAAGTTTCACACAAAAGCATCATTACACCCAAGTTCTGCAGACACTCAAGACATGTATGCACACATACAATTTCAGGAAGCAGTCAAGAATGCATTCGTAAGTTGAGTACCACCATCCAAATTAAAACCACCTTTCAATTTGTTGTCTTAAGGACTCCAGCCGTGACTCTGTCTGCTTCTGCAGCGATCTTGAAGTACGAGCATGATTTAAGGGAAATTTTAACACAGCATGAATTCACACAGTCACTGGAAGCCTCAATTTACCAGATTGCTACTTTTTTCATCAGGAAGTTACATTCTAGGACATTCTGTCCTTTGCCTGTCCAGCCAGATTGGGGTAGTAGCCCTCCTCTCATTACTACGGGTCGGACTGAACAGAGGAAAAAACAGTAGCATTTAAAGCTCGAGATGGGGTCCGGTAGGCAAATGATCTTGTAGTTTCCAAGTCCTGGAAGTTATCGGAGAATGCTCTCAGGAATCTGACTGACAAGAGAACAGCTTTATGGTTTAATTCAGCAGCCCTTGCCAGAACAAACAAATTTGCCTTAGGCTTTGGTTCTTGCACATTAGATGCAAGAAGCTTTGTAACATTAAAACTTAAATTATTTGACACTTCCTTTAGATTTCACATATGCAATGTGTATCCTCTGTGTTACTATCAGAACAGTCCTTAGTTTCTATTAGGTCTGTATGCGTGAGAGAAATACAGTGCAAAGAGCAATGGCATGGAATAATAATTGCTTCTGAAGTTTTAAAGTGATCGGTCTGGTTGTGGTAGGTGGTAAGTCAGACCCCACCCTGTCATTTTGAGCATTCAGCCCCATCACAAAGAGGGAAGGTGCCAGGGAACAAGAGGACAAACAAGAGCAAAGCAGCACAACCAAAACTCTGGAGGGAGATTACACTTAAAAAAAATGCCAAAACCACAACTAAGCATAAGTTCCCCTGCATTCAGACGACCCAGCTGTCCCCCCACTTAATGGTCATGAGAGCTGCAGAGGACTCTGCAGCCTAACAAGGTGAGCAACAAGCACTCGCTGCCTCTCAAGGCAAGAAATATAACCACAACCTCAACGCACAAACACTTCAGCAACTGCACTCTGAGGAGCACATGCAGAGCTGGAATCACAGCACTTGAACTTAGTCGTTTCCAGGATCTCTGAGAACATGCCCTGTACCTAACAGGCTGCCAAGTACCAATTCAGATGTGTTATTAAGCATCCTGCTTTCTGGGAGCATTTACCAATACGAGAAAAATCAGACCTCCTATTCAGAGACACCTGACTAAGGAAACTCACTCATTTTATCAATGGGACTTCACCATAAAGCCAGCTACGAAAGTTATTCATAGATCTCACCTGTATGGAAAAAGAACTCTTTATCCTTAGTTTTTAGATACTGGAACATGCAGAAGCTGTGCAGAGACCAGAGTTCCCACGTGCACAAGTTCCACTGCAGAACATGCAAAGTTCCCCCTTCAGCAGATGCTGCTGGACTATTTCTGTCCTACATTTGCGACTGTAGCTGTGTGAAAACCCTAGCTCTGATCTTCACCACTTAGAGATGCAGGAAAACAGCAACCAACGGACCAGCCCTCAGAGCTTGAGAACCGCATTCGGTGCTTCCCAGCAAGAGAGACTCCACTGGCAACCTACCAACCATGTTCACTGGACCTCAATGCTTTACAGAAGACAAACTCCAAGTCAACACAGCAATAAAGCAGCCACACTCAATCAACAGCAGTGCTGAGTTTGGCATGAATCAGCTGCAGTACGCATGAACAGGCTCGGAGAACCTTAGTACAAGAGGCCAATTGAACAGCATCCACTGCCCCTTCAAGTAAGAAAGGCTGTTAGCAACTTGAAGCCAACTGCACAGGGAGGGTAGACAGAATATAGGACCATAGGTCTGCCCATGTCACAGCACAGTGTGCACAGGTATCTCCTAAACCAGCACAGCACAGCTTCCTCCTGCATACATTCACGCTCCATGGAAACCTCAAAGGACTTGGAAAACCCAGGCAAGGGCCTAAGCACAACTTGTGGCTTCTGGGGACACTTACTGCAGGAAGTCACACTGCCTCTCTGTGCCACAAACTGACAAGCTCTTCCCAAGCTTCTCACAATCCTGCAAACAGCAATAAGCATAAGCCAGTTTTAACACTGTTGAAGTTAAACTGACAGTTCAGCTTTCAGCACCAGGAGGTGTTCAGATCAAGAAATCTGACAGTTTTATCCAGCTATGCCTCCCTTCGATCTTTAAAGTTTCTCAGTGTTGCACAAACCACAGTGCAGCAAGTCTGCCTAAAACATGCAGATACCACTGACACAGAAGCGATTCACATCCTCCAAGTGTGTCACTACTGGCTAGACAAGGAGATTTTTAATACTGAAAACAGCCAAATGCCACCCATGTCCACTTGGTGTTTGCCCTGCATGTGACACCACATGAGTAAGCAGAGCTCTACATGAGTGGAGAGAGCCCAGGCAAGCGCGGACCTTTGTTCACTAAGGTATTTTCCTTTTGCTGAGGGGTTAGAAAAGAACAAGACAGAGCAAATGCATTTTTCTTTAAAGCAAAGGGAAGGAGTCCGTTATCTCTTGCCACTCACTGACCAACAGTTAATAATAGGTGAAAAGACACCAAGAAAAAAAGTCTTGCTCTATCATTCTGACACACAGCAGCTTAGCTAGATGGGAACCTGAGGCTTCCACATGTTCTTAAGTAACCACTTTTCATCATCTACTTACAAGCACCTGACAGCTCTGCATCATCTACTTTTCTCTGTAATAGTTTGCTTTGAGCACAAATCTATATCTTGTTGATCTCCATCTCTGGGTGATGTTTGCAGAAGCTCTGTTTACCTTTGAACAAGTATACATGGCCATCACTGCTACAGGATCAGGCAGCTCTGGTTTCCAAGTCTTTATCAGAGATCACACAAGACAACTTGATTTTCATCTCCGGGTGCTGGCTTGCAGCATGCAACCTGCTGACTTATGATCTGAACAAGCACTTGGTGTCACAACCCTTAACCAACTGCTGCCGAAAGAATGCCTGAAACTTCAGTGCTGGAAAGGTGCCCAAACAAACTTGTCACAATTTTCACTACCTTATCTTTCAGGAAATGGCATTCGCCATTTCCCTTCATATCTCAGATATATTTTGCAGAGTTATTCTGCATGCTCTCTCTTCCCTGTTAAGTTTGGATACTGCTTACCATCCTTCTATAAAGATATCTTTTAAAACTTGTTTGAATTACAGGTATGTTGCCCTTATGTCTGAATTTCAGAGAACTCAGTAGAACACCACATTAACTTGCAGGATATTAGGTTTTTATGTTTCTGTTCCCACCTTGGCCAGCACCTCAGTTTTTCCTTCTGCAAGTGCATCAGCTGTTACAGATGCCAGTCAAGCCAGTCTGAGGGATTCAAGAAACCTGCAAGAACTGAGGGAACGGGTTTGCCATGGGGGAAGAGGATATCACACAATGCAATAGCAAGACTAAAAGCATCCGTGCTGAAGTCCAAGCTGGTCAATGTAGCCCTGCTGTTGGAAGCAGGTTAAGAGGCTGCAGACCAGCAGGAAGAAAACCTGGTGCAATTTGTGACAGAGGAGGGGGTCTCCGAGTAACATACTCCCCGAAGGAGCACAAAACTGACCTAGCTTCCTTTGTAACAGCACCTATGGAAGAACCAAGCAGGAAGCCAGCAACACCCAAAGATTTGTTGCTCATGAGAGCTGCTCCTGTTAAGCCCATTCCAGAGCTGGGTGACCCCATTCCTCACCAGCAAGACTTACCTGCTAGAAGCAATGGGGAAAGGAGAAAAGCTTCCAGGCTCCCCCATAAAGGACCATTAATTCAGTCAGGTTATTCATATTTTTGAAAGACAAGGGTACAAAAGCAGCCTACACAGCCTCTTCTAACAAACTCACTATATGTAATAGAACCTAGCACTGGAGATAGTATGGTGGTCAGATTATCTGATGTATCCTTGGCATTCAAGTCTGCCAAAAGTCATCACTGGCAAAAGAACAGAGCAACTAAGAATATCAGGTCATGGACTCATCCACAGAATTATCCCCACTCAACCCCCTAGGGCACAAACAAGTTTGGGGAATAAGGAAGTCCATGCAGAGTCTTATTCTGAAAGAACGAGCCATTTCACAGCAACTTGCTCATGTAGTAAAGGAATTTGTTGGGGTTAACTGTGTTTAGAGAAGCCCATGAGTAAGGACAGGAGGACTAGTTTCCTTCTAGGAAGCAATCTATTCATAACCTTTAATGGAAATCTCCAAATACTTCAGAATTAGCTGTTTTGTTTCATCAAGGGAAACTTCCCATAGATGAGGTAGTTTTCTACACACACTGAAAATTGGAAGTACGCTAAAAATCATAGCTAAACTTACAAACCATGCATAATTTGTAGATGAGCTTTTAACTTTTTTCCTGAATGACATCTGTCTGCAAACTGTAGTCCTAAACAATTTCAATCTTAGCCCTTTATGCATTCATTTCCTCCTCTCTAATAAATATAGTGCTAGAACTCTTAGAGTAGCCTTGGTGTGGGCAGCTCCACAGCCCTTGTAGCAATCAGGACAGATTCGACCAATGTCAGGAGAGAACTAAAACATTTCCTACCCTCCATAGTTTTTAACCAATATTGGTTAAAAAAGCAGGTTTTAGCATCTTTGGCCAGACAGCTAGCTATTTTAAGATCACCAGCACAACAAGTTAACACGATTCAAATGCAACTGTTCTTCCAGTCACATTTTCCTCCTAAACAGGACACTTATAAAGGCTTCCAAGGGAACAGACAAGGTGAAAAACACTTTGTCTTCATGCTATGAGCTGCTCTAGCCTTTCATCTTAAAAATCCAGCAATTCAGAAAATAAATTAGAAAAAAAGAAGAGGAGCCTGTCAGCAGAACTGCTGGAAGACAGTTTTGATCCTTTCAGGAAAACAGCCAGAAATTTCTCTCACACTGAAAAAGTCAATTTGTTTCAGCTTCCCTGTTACATGAAATTTTATCCCTTTTGTCTGAATACAAGGCTGCTTAAAACAAGCAAAGCATGAAGGAGATGTACTACCATGCTTGCCAAGCAAGCGCCAGCCTCGACAGATTACAACCCAGAGCAGCCCAAGCCAAACTGTGCAGGTGCCATGCACAGGGCCCTGGGGAGCAGGAGGGCCAGAACCCAGCAGCATGACAGCACCCTGGCTTACCCCAGAGCTCCAGACACACCCCACATCCAGGGGAAAACCTGCATGCCCCCTCCCTAATATCAGACTAATACAAACAGAAAAGTTACAGATAACACGCTTCTGTGATAACTGTGACAAAGCCCCTTTATCAAAAATGACAAACAATTGGAAAGCGTTAGCTCCCTGCTTGCCAGGTCAGGCACTGAAGACTGTCCTGCCTCTCATTAATCAGGAGGAGATTAGTTAATATTTGAGTAGGCTATTACAGCTCAAGACACAGTATCCAGTACGCTGTGCCATGCTCTCAGACCCCTTACAAGAAAATGGAGAAAGCTGAGGACAAACCCAGGGAAGATATTATACAGAGCAGAATGCATCCTCATGCAGTCTTTGCAGTGATAAGTCATGGCATTTCAGGAAACAAGGAGAAAGTTCCCATGATTTTGGCAAAGAGCAGAATTAAGCCACAAAAGAAGCCCAGTTCTGTTACATTACCTTCTCCACTGAGCTCATACATGAGGGCATACAAGTCAAATCCTGTTGGCTTTCATGATCTCATCACACAGCTCTCAGCAGCCCAGCTATCCCATTATTTGCTTAAGTATTCCCACAGTGGAAACAGCTGTCTCAGAAGTGTTGGAAAGGCAAGAGACCCCAGAAAGTTCCTCAAACTGACACCCTGGTGATAGAACAGCTTTTTTGACTGCCATCAGAGTTCGCTAGACAAGCTCAGTATACCTGTTACCCAGCCACAAGAAGCACCAAGCCCATCAGGCCAGGACTGGAATGTAGCCTAGTGGTACTTGGGCTTTCAGCATCACAAATGTTTGTTAACAGGGCTCAACTGAAGCAGCGCAGCAATAGCTGGAGATTTTGGGCTTCCTGCCATTCATTTATTTAAGTAAGAGAGCTCAACAACAGACACAGCAATGAAGATAGTTTTGAGAAAGTGATTATATTACCTCTTCCACCACCACTACTGAAGCAACAGCCTTAAAACTGCATCTGTAATTCAGGCTCATGAAAAGCTGTCTTCCCTGAAACCTGCTGAGCTGTTCTGCTTTCTCCTCCCAGCTATTGACTACTGGGGTGCATAGGGCAAGGAGGAATATTAACAACTGCCTCCCGGACACTTTTCAGTGATGCCATAGATTGTGACATCACAGCTGTCTCCATGGTGACACAGCAACACAACTGAATCCAAACAGGAGGCCAATTAGAACAAGAAGGCTCCTCTGTGGTTGGAACCTCTCCCTCATGTTGAGGTTCCTCTCCCTCATGTCTAGTTCTCCTTTCCATTGTAGCCTGCCCACATGCTTAAAGAGGCTTCTCAGCCCACCATGCTCAAGCAAAGCCTCCCAACTGCTTTTCAACTTGCTACAATTAGCATGCACATGTGTGTGTGTGTGGGGAACACACAAAAGAAACCAACCCAAGGCCACCAATCCATAGTGACTCACGCCAGCGAAGACTCCACCTTCAAGGATAAAGCATGCTCAGGACTTGAAACAGATTACATGAACAAGCCCTGGACCCCCTAGGTATCTACATCGTGTTGTTTTCAACCTCCAAATCAGTAAGAGACATACAGGAGCAATCTCTGCTAGTGTAAGTTAAACTGTTAAAGTGCTGCTGTGGGCATGTTAAGCCAAATCTGACTCCCTGACTGATCCCTCTACAGAGCATGTTAATCAGGAAGCACTTGCTGCAGTCCCAGAGATAAGGCAACTGCTGCATTGCTCCGGAGTGCCCAGGAGCAACACAAAGTTAGTTGGAAGTCCCCAGGGCAGAGCAGCTGTTTAGAGTGTACCACAACTGGGCTTTAAGCCTTAGGTCCCTCTCCTTTGTCTGTAGATTCAGCCCATTCAGCCCACTAGCTACATTCAAGAGTACAGTTTACAGCATTTTTCTTTTCTCAAGCAAGCCTAAGCACTGCAGCAGTCCATGAATAAGCTTAAAGTATACTTTCCAAGAAAGCAAGCGTGAAGGTGTAAGCCACAGCATGAAGTCAGGCCACCTGGAGTGAGGAGCTCTGCACCCAACACAGCAGCTCGAGTACGGCCATACTGAACAGGCTCGTAACTGGTGGTTAAACCTTCAAGGGTAACACTGCTTCCCAGAGCTGCAGCAAGCAGACCTGTTCTGTTCCTATTCTGCAATCTGATGGGAAAGAGGCATGTCACTCTCCACACACAGGTCCCTAGTACTGGCAAGATCATGGCATGTGGAGGCTGGGCAGCAATCAGGTTAGCAGCTGTTTTGTGATAAGCTGGTTAAAACTCTAATTGAGACAGCCTAAAAAAGTGATGCTGAAAAGCATCACACTGTAAGAATTAGCATAAAATAGATTTAACAGGTACCCTCAACAACTGCAGCAGAAGCAGTTCTCAGTCATAGTCCATCCAAGTGAGAGTCTTTGTACATAACACTTTTACCAGCTCCTACCTCAGTCTGGTCACATTATTTCACATGCAACTGCAGCACTTGAGTTAAGGCATTTAACAGTTACTAGGGTTCCTGCTAGGAGTCCCTCAGCCATTGAAACTGAGCCATCCTGTGGCACACTTCAGAGAAATGGGGCAATGGGACTTCCTCAAGCCAGTCACCTGGTTTTAGTTCATTCTGGCCTCAGTGTTCCTGGTATGTGAACTTGTTCACCATGAACTGCAATCACATCCACCTGCTGTCCAAACACATACCATCACCCATACCCAAAGCATGTTTGCTAACAGAGCAAGAACTAGAAAAGAGCAGAAAACATGAGTAAGTATGAGCCAGGTTTTGCAGCACTAGAGAAAGACATCAGCTACAGAAGGGAAAGAAACCTGAGAGAAGCAGAAATAATGGCTTTGGAAATAACCAGCCTCTAAAGTTATTTTTAGAGCTGCCTCCCCCAGCACCCAAGATATTCAGAGCCCTTGGAAAAAAAAAAAAAATCAAAGGTAAGTGCACAAATAGCTGTGCCAGAAGAAAGCAGACAGTGCTTCAAAGTTTACTGCTGTCAGAACATCAGCAGCCTAAATGGCTGGCCCAGTTCCATCCTTTGATTCGAGGAGGCCTCATTAGTCTGAGCTCTGCTTTGCTCCACCATAGCAAACTTGCAGGAACTTCACCAACTCCACTGGAGTCATGCCACTCGTGTGTTGGGGGAAACAAGGAGCACTGCTCGGTGCCTGGGGCCCGCAGCAGGATGGCTGTCAGCCTGCCGTCGGGCAGGGCTGAGCACAGCGCTTTCAAGCGGGGTAAAGACAGATGGGCACTTTCATCCCTCCCTTTTAAAGCTCGCTGCTACCAGCACCCAGGATGACGGCTCAGGGAGAGTTTCCTCTAGCTGCCTCCCGGGACAGAGCGGGCCGGGCAGGCTGCTGTGCTCCCCAGCACCGCTCCAGGCGAGCGGGTCTGAGACACCAGCCCGGAGAGGCTGGCGCTCCCCGAGCCGCCCGCCCTCACACCGGTACCCGCTCCGGCCCAGCGGGGAAAAAACGGCCGAGCGCGGGGTGTCCCTGGACCAGCGCTTCCCGCCGCCCGTGAGAAGGCGGCCCCGGCCCAGCAGCGGCCTCCCCTCAGCAGGCCCCGGGCCCCCGCCGCGGCCGCCCGCCCGCTTACCTCGCCCTACGGCTGCTGCAAAGAGCGGCGGCCGCAAAGCGCGGGCGGCGCGAGGGAAGCGGCGCGAGCCGGGGCGGGGGCCGAGGCTGCCTCCCCCCGCCGGGGCCACACAGCATCGGCGGCAGCACCCACTCACCCCGAAGGCAGCGGGATCACCCGCTGTTGGTTCACACAGCCGGGAGAAACCCGCTTGGGGCGGGGGGGCGTCGCGTGTGTGTTACAAGCTCTGGGCATCTGCCGGCTCCTGCGGGGCTGTCCTGGACCCCCGCCTGCTCTGGGGAAGTGCGTTCTCCAGAGGCGCCGCCTCCCGTTTTATCTCTTCAACTTGCGGATTTCTTCAGTGCTGACACCACATCGACATTGTTCCCCACAAAGGGCTACAGGAAGGAATTAAAGCATCACACAGATGAACAGCCAAAAATCAGGGATACCGCCCTGTGGCCAAGCAGGTCTGGTGAAACACAGGCCTGCCACAGCCCAGCACATCCACTGGCAGCACACACAGCTGACGGGGAACAGCATCCGCACCAGCAGCTACACAGGCAAGAGGCCTGAAGATAGATATCTGTAGAAGCTTTTTGTTCCCCTTTCCCCAAAGGCCTGATTTCTGCCCGATTCAGTGTTTGACTTGAGCAAGGAGGGCTCCAGTGAGAGAGCAGGGCTGGAAGAGCCTGCTTAGCAACCCTGAGTGTTTTGCAGCACTCATCTCCAGTAAGCACCTTAACAGAGCAGCGATAAAAGCTAATGTGCAGCACAATACCGCTATTAGCAGCGGCAGCCTCCAGAATGCCCTAGAAGATTTCAGGGTGACAGTGAGATGCAGACACTGGAGCCTGGCACCAAGTGCAAAGGCCAACAGCAGCAGTGCTGCGGCCAAGGCAACAGGCTGCTGGAGAGCAGGTCTCTGCTTCCCAGCATCCAGGATTTCCCTGCTCATAGCACGCTGCAAACTTGAGGGTCACTGAAATTCAATGCTTTCAAATCAAAGTAGCTACTTTGTTCAGGACCAGAGCTGAGGAGGTGGAAGCACCATCCAATACCCTTTTTCTTCCAAGGGATCAGAATAAGCAGCTGTTCTGACACTGGCAAAAGTTCTCAAGCTCTATTCTAGTACCTCTCTCCCCAAACCCACCTTCTCCCCTGGAAAGTCCCAGTCCGTGCTGTACATGGCTGGGCACTACACCAGCTCCACACTGCCAGGGAACTCGCTTTGCTCACAGCAGCAGTGCTAAGAGGCTAAAATTCCTAGTCCAGGACCACTGGAGTGGCAGGTCAGACAAGAAAGCACTAGTAGCCATTCAATAGAGCACACCAAAAGCTGGAAGAGTTCCTGGACAGAAATGCTGTGACTCAGGACCCCATGTTTGAGCCAGGCCGAGAGGCTGAGAAAAGCCTCAGGGTTCAAACAAGAAAGAGAAGGCTTCCCAACAAAACAGTGACCTTACAATAGGCGAGGGAGGCCAGCTGTACAACAGTGTGCTGGCTCTCGAGCTGCCCTGACACATGCTGCTCTCCACAAGAGCAGCACTGCCTAATCCAGCAGCCAAGCAGACAGTGGCCCAGCTCTAACAAGGGCCTTCAGGAGAGGGTCCAGGAACCCCCTTGGTGACAACTCCTCAGGACCCTTTGGGACACTTTCTCCAGCTTCAGACACAGATAGTTCTCTTATGTGTAAGGCCTAGGAGGGATGTAATATCCATGCTATAACTTCCCAATTTTAACTTTCAACTTAATGCAGCTGTAGATATGCCCACCCTGGGTAAGAAGTTTTAGGCTTGGAGATGCCTCTTCAGCACAGCAAATGCCCTGCTGGGGCTCTGTTCAGTGAGATCCTCAACCACTCCCAGAATATAAAAAACAAGACGCACAGTTCTTAGAAGCTTGACTAATCTTATGACAAGAACTCGCAATAAAAAATTCCCTTCTATCAGCTCTTAAATACCTTTTAGCTTTCATCAAATATCACCTCGCGCTATGACAGTGCATCAGTAGAAAGGCATATGCAATTTCTGATCTTTGCTTTAATTCCAGCTCTGACAGACTTGCACCACAAGTAAGAATTTACCTTTGAAACATTCACCACTCAAGTTTCTCAGCCAGCTTCAAACTGGTGAGACAACACAGTAGCTTAAGCTTTGATCTCTTAGAACTAGGTTCAGAAGAAAAGATCATTGCAGTGAAACCTGGATGTCTTAATGAAGAGTACTAAATAAGATACACAAGACTGATAGTCAATATGCCCTTGATGTAAATACTAGGGCTAATGTTTAAAATTTATGCATCCTTACACTGTTCCCCTTATGAGCACTGCTGTCTGATGCAGCAAGCTGACACCTGTCTCAGGTGAGTCCCTTTTAAAGATACCATTTTAATTTTCTAGGTGTTGCCAGAAGAGCTGACAAAGTTAAGCCCCAGAGACCCCATACAGCCACAAGGATAACCAGGTTCCTGCGTGCGCCATCTGCTAAGACGAAGCAGCAGTGGGCAGGCTGCAGTACTCACGTAGGTTTTCGATGCCCTTCTCACATCCCAGTATGTGTATGTGCCCCTCTGTGCCTTTACTGGCAATTTCACAGTGCAAGAGCAAGCCCACCATCAAGAACCCTACGGGGGAAGTAAAGAGAATCAGAACTCAGCTGTCTTCCTTCACAGTATTTAAATGCTGCAAGGAAATTTGGGCAGAGGCCTGGCAGTGCATAACCCCCAGCCCTGCCCTCTACAGAAATGGAACAGAATCTCCTGGGGGACCAGGACTGCTTGTCACCTGTCCTTGATAGCAGACCAGCAGCCCACACAGTGCTATGTAGACACTGATACTGCCCTACCTTATGTTGCCCATAAAATTAGAGACCAGACTCTCATGGGCAGATGCATCTGAGCAGTTACCTCACTGTCTTCAGTGAAAACCGCAAATGCTTTTGAAACAGTGCTGTTCGGATTTACAGTCAGACCCTGGCAGAGCAGAGAAGCAAAACATAGGGCCAAGGCCCAGGGCAGGACTTCAGCAACAAGGCTGTTGTTGCCCTTGCCCACTGCTTCTCCAGGGACAGAAGGCTGACTTAGTGTTCCCATCTGCCCCGAAGGGCCAGCAGTTCATTAATTTTGCAAGACAAATTGAAGTGGACAGAATTCCCACTCTCCTCATTAACTAGCCCATCTGCAAATAGTTTAACTTCCACTTGTTTAAAGGCAGCTTATGTCAAACACCCTGGTATCTTTCTGTCCCCTCACTTCTCCCTCTCTCCAGGTGGCAGGCTGGCACGGAGACCAGGAGAGAAGGGAAGGATCAACTCATTCTTCCCTGAGCTCTTCCAGAGGGACCGGACTTCACCATTCTCATACCCAAGCCCCAACTACAGCCTTCACAGAAATTTATCCCACAGCCTGAACTCTAATCGCCTTTCAAAGCAAACAGCAATCATACTTAGTATTTCTCCCCTCCCTTCTTAAATCTGCTCTGATAGGAAACACACTGACAACTTTTCACTGCAGAAATTAAAGTGGATTTTTCTTGAACAAGGCCACCTGCCTGCACAGCCTTAATCCTTCCAGCTCACATATGTTCCTGTAACTTGCACTGCACTGAATCCAATTATGGCTCCTCAATTCATTAAAGAATATTTGAGGCTGTTGCGCAGGTTGCACAGAGCAAAAGTATCAGCTGATGAGACAAACCCAAGCCCCGCTGCAGTATGGCTTTGCAGCCTTACTCCTGCAGACAGGCATGTAGTGCGTGATTAGGAAAATTAAGTGTCACAGAGTGACTTTTACAGGGTCCGATGAACAGTTCACTCCAAACTATTTGACCCTGGACTCAAACAACAGGAAAATCTATACAGGACACAAGAACTGACATACAGTTATTTGTAAGTGCCTGGCAGTTATTAGTTACCCATTAAAAGTTTTTTAAATTATATTGCTCTGGCAGTGTGCACAGCTAAGGATGAGCTCACAGAACAGCAGGTCTCCCATGCATTACACATAAGGCTGGAGCAGCAGATGAATAACCTTGAGCTAAGTAGTCAGAAGTGTCCACAAATCTAAACTGCATGCACAGATTAAGCAACTGAGTATCCAACTACTGACTCACACACAGCTGCAAAGCGAAATGCAAGCTCTCCCCAGCAGCTGACCATGTTTGCCTCATCAGCAAGAGGGCTGGGACATCAGCTACAGCCGATCAAGTTCCACAAAGGTACCTGTTGGCCTCAGAGTGCTCCGTGGCTTACCAAACCCCATTGCATTCTCAGTATTCTCCACATAGTCAGTCCACATATAACAGAAATCAAGTTCTTCCATTATCACCTTTGCTGATTAGGATCTGGCAGGGACTGCACAGGGTCTTCTCATCCTTTCAAAACCAGCACACTGTACAGCAGTTACACCCCAGCACTTCAAGGCCCAAGTGACAGATCCCACGGCCCTCAGCTACACCAAAACCTCTTATGCTGTCACTATGGAAGTGGAGAAGAAGTAGCAAGCTATAAATGCAAACCCAGCATATAGCAGTTTAGCACTTGCACCTCAAAGATGAGCTTTTAGGTTTTCCATGCAGTCTGCATTTCCATGCATTCCGTGACTGTAACGTGTCACACCAATTCTGCAGATAACCTCCGGAATACCTGGGTACTACTGCAGAGTACGCACACATAAATTATCTTAATCTGAAAGACAAGCAGGCTGGATTTGATGACTGGTTAGGCTTACTTTTCTCCACATGTTCAACAACATATAACTTCATAGCACCAAATTCCTGTTGGAAGAGCAATTACCAGCTCTTCCCTGGTAATTTGGACCCTCTGGAGTCAAGTCTGCCAACTTACACAAGTTGGCAATCTGGCTTGTTATCATCCCAGATGATTGGAATTTATTTTAGGATCTGATGCCACATGCTGTAGGGTTTTTTTTTCTTTTCTTCTTTTCCTCCCCCAAGTGGCAAGATACAGCCTAGGAGTTACAGAGATCCTAATTCCATTCCTGTCTGAAACAAGAGCTGTCCCTGCACAACCTGGGGTCCAGGTCCATACCTTTGCACAATAAGCAATATTAGTCCTATTAACAGCATCCTGGAAATAATACTCCTTTTTGAACCTCGTAATGAAGACTGGAGTAGCAATTAAGATCTACATTTACTTACTGCTCAAAACCAATCATAACATCCCCCCCCAAAGCAGCACACTGGTACTGACCTACACCTGTGGCTGCCTTCAGGGGCAATCATCCCAAACCCTCAGTGAGGGCAGGGCAGCCCAGTGCTGGGGTGTGACACCAAGGAGCCCCAGCCAGGACCTGTTCTCCCAGCCTAAAAAAGAGACTTTTCAAAGCCCGCTCTGGCCAGGAGGTGCCAGCTTGCTGCGCTGCTCAATGTCAGCCCTGGGCAGCACTTACGCCTCACCCAGACAATACCCTTTTCTTCTCGAGGGGAGGAAGAATCCAACCACCACCTTAAAAAAAAGGGGCCAGGGTCCCCTGGGGGAGAAGACATTTGGCGAAGCACGATTTCTTTTTCCCCAGCACCTCAGGGACTCCTCACAGGCCTTGAGCCCCGGCCTGACCCGCCGCCATCCCGTCTGGCTTCCCGGTGCCGGGGACAGCGGGGCTCAGCGCCGCCGGGGGGACCCGGTGCCGTGGGCAGCGCTGCCCTCCCCCCCCCGCGAATCCCCGCGCAGCGAAGGCGGCATACGTGGGAGAATGGGGCACCCCCCCGCCTCCCTGGAGCCCTCCCCCCGACCCACGGAGGGCCGAGACGCGCGTGGGAAGCGGAAGCGCCACCTGCGATCGCGGCGGGCCCGGCAAGCGGCGGCGGCAGCAGCAGGCAGGGAGGCAGGCGGGGCGCGGCACCCCCGCCGCAGAGCCATGCAGGGCCCGGCCCGGCCCCCCGCCCGCCCGCCCGCCCGCCGCGCCCCGGGCGGTCACTCACATTGCTTGAGGAGCTCCAGACACAAAGCCATGGGAGACACAAAGGAGGGGCGGAGGGGACCGGAGAAACGCGTGAGGGGGGACGGGGGGACGCGCGGAGCGGGGGCGCTAGGCCTGGGTCCCGCGGAGGGGAGGACGGACCGTGCCCGCCGAGAGAAGGAGGCCGGGCCGCGCCGGCTGCTCCTGCGGCCCGAGGAGGGAGGAGACGCGCAGAGTCGCTGCCACCACCACACTCACCGCGCCCGCCCGCCGCTCCAGCTGCGCGCCGCGGGCGGGGCCGCGCCTTAAAGCCCCGCCACGCCCCGCCACGCCCCGCGCGTCAGAACCACGCCCCGCGCACGCGCGGCCCCGCCCCGGGGCGCTCCCACGGCCGGGCGCGGTCACGCGTGTCCCCCCCGCGGATCCCCCCACCGTCGCTCGGCGGGGAGCGGGACCCCCGCGAGCCGCCCGCTGCAGGCGCGGGGGGGACACGGCAACAGCAGCTGGTGGCAGCCCCGTGCGTGGCAGGAGCGGGGGAGCCGAACGCCGCTGAACAAAGCGGGCACCTCCTCCCCCTCCCTCCACCCCCCCACGCGGGAGCTTTGTCTCCTCGTCACGGCCGCCGCTGCCACGGTGACATTTTCCCCGGCACACACCCCCACACAGGAGTGGGTTTGGGTGACAGAGCCCGCCGCGCTGCCACCGCTCCTGGCACCCAGTGCCCCGGAACCCCGAGCTGAGCGGTGGGTGCGGGTGCTGCGGCCGATGCTCCTGCCGGGCCCCGGCACACCTGCTACTCCATGTGGAGCTCGGTGTTAGCAATTCTCCAGTGCAGAGACAAATACATGCAAAAGGAAAACGGGGGGGGCGGGGGGAAGGGGACATTTCTCTGGGTGGGTGTTTGCTGCTGGTGACAGATTTGCCAGCTGACCTCCATCCTGCCGGGCACGCGTAGAGGGAGCTGGGCCTCCCGTCACTGGGTGCTGCTGCTCTGCTTGGCACTGGTGTTTTGTGCCTCCCCATGAGGCTGCCTGAGCAGGAATGATGGAGCATGGATGTGTGGAGGGGAGCAAGGTCGGTACAGCTTGTGGGCAGAGCCGCCCTGGGTCCAGCTCCATCCCTCTGATCCTGCCTCGAGACATTCAGAGCAGAGTGTGAGATTGCCCAGGCTGTGGGGTGGGGGGAGACCTCTGGGGGGCCAGAGCCACACCATACGTCAGGCTGAGGCGAGACAGGGGCCATGGGTGCCCGCAGGCCTGGCATGGCGTGGACACTGCCTCAGGGTGTTGCCCGCAGAGTGCTGGCCCACGTTGGGCAGTGCTTGTGGCTCTGCAGGTAGCGGTGTTGATGCGTGGCTCCTGCCAGCAGCACATGTGCCACCCCAGCTCCTCGCTGTTCCCATCAGTCCTTGGATGCTCTGGTTTATTTATGACTTGCTGGGTTCGAAGCAGAGTGAGGAGAAGGGCTGGTCTGCAGCAAGGAGAGATCAAAGCGCCATGGGGAAGCACCGCACTCATCTGATGCGCTGCCAGCTCCGGCAGGCAGGGCTGGGCCACCACCGCCCTTGGCGCTCAGCAATGGGATCACTGTGGATGTGCTGCTTCTGCTCTTGGAAAGAGAGCAGCAAAGTGGGTCCGAGGGAGGATGTCACTAGAGTCAGCCCTGAGACTTGGGACCTGCAGCCCAGGGCCTCTCCCCTCAGCTGCCTACCAAGGAAAACCAGAAAACTTGTTTTCCATCCAGCTGCTTTTGGGCTTGGGAGCAGTGAGCAGCTCTGGACTGAGAGCCTCTCAGCCACACTGAATGTGGCTCTGCGAGGCTCTGAGCTGATCTGTTCCTGAGATCCTCAGGAACACCCACATCATAGCTCAGGAGATGGAAAAAGTAATGGGAAAGCATGCAGGAGAGGAAAAGCAACCCAGAACAACAGAAGCACGCACAAAGAAATCCTCATTTTCCTGCACTGTCCAAAATCCTGCCATTGCTCAGGCCTGGGTGCACGGCCTTACCAAGCCTCGTCCAGCTCCGCTGCCCTGGCACATGTGTGTGTTAGCTAAGACCATCACTGGTCGCTGCTGGGCTGCTCCAGCCACGGCATGAGCCCCGTGGCCATGGAGGGAGATGCTGAGCACCGCCGACAGCAGGGACACAGGGTGGCATCTGTGGTTGCCTGGTGCCAGGGCAGCTCTGTGCTCGCCCAGTTCACATGGATAGCAGCAGGGCCAGCGTGCCGGGATGCTACCAGGTCCCTCAGCCTAAGAAGAGACTGTAGGTGGTCTGCTGTGCCCAGCACGTGGCTCTCCAACCAGCGCGGCCCCACAGACAGAGCACTACGCCACATATGGGCTCCCTGCTGCTGCTCGCAGAGGCTCTGAGCAAGCTGAGGCACCCCTCGGTGCATTGGTTTCTCCTTCTCTCCCACGAGGACAGCACTACTGACTCTCTTTCCTGCCATCAAGGCTGATAAAAGCAAGCAACGAGAAGGACTTGGCTTTCTGACCATATTGCAAAAAAATGCTGGCAGCTGCCTTTCTTTCCACTCTTTTGTAGATGGCCCCTGCTGGGAGAAGGCAGGCTTGGCCAGGACCTTGGAGCTGTGCTCACTTCCCAGTATTTAGTCTATAGGCAGCCGTTTCCACCTCCCCTGTGTCTGCACAGCATCACGTGTGGGCTGCAGCTCCCCCCTTTCTAGGAATCCAGGCAATTGATGTTTCCGTGGGGCTCAAGCCCACTGCAGCCCTCCCTGGGTGCTGGAGACCTGTGCACGCAGCAGGCAGTGGACAGAGAGCTTGCTGCACTGGGCACTGCCTGTGGTAGAACTGAAACCTGGCAGCAAAGAGCCCCCACGGCCAGCTTTGCTGAGGCAGGAGGATAGAGATATTTTGGTTTTGGTGGTGGAGTTGGGAGCGGGGTTGTAGCAACGGTACAGGCTTCCTGGGGAAAAGGGAGTGCTGGCTCGGCACGGGGCTTGGTAGTGGAGTTTCCATAATAACAAGGAAAGGATTAGAGGTGAAAAATGAGCAGGGAAGCATGGAGAGGAACAGCTGTCATAAATTTCTTTGTGTCCTACAGGCATATGAACAGATCATGGAACATGTATAGGTACCTTTTTTCCCCCTTACAAACACTGGTGGAGCATGGAACAGAAATGTTTCCCTGGCGCGCGCGCGCACACACACACACACAATCTCTCTCTCTCTCTCTCTCTCTCTCTCTCTAATCCCTTTCCTGCTGGTATGTCAGAGAAAGCTATTTCTGGAACGTGAAATCTAGGTCAAAAAGAAGGAGAAAATCTGAAGGGAATGATAACAGTCTCTCTCCTCAAAGGCCGTACGGGGTCAGCTCTGGCTGATACGATTAGCAAAGGGGGCGCAGTGGTGCTTTACTCCTCAGGCATGGCCGCTCACGCATGGGCTGAACAATGTTTCCTGGCCTGGTTTGTTTTTTCCTTTGCCTTCACACCACTATGTTTTCCCCACAAAGAAGAGAGGGCCATGACAGCTGAGGGAGGAGGGGAGCAGAATTTGCCTTCCTACCCAGAGACCAGGTAATCACCATGCACAGAGGAGGAAGAGGAGGAGGAGGAGGAGGAGGAGGAAGGGTGTCTGTACCCATCCCTCACAAGCCAGCACTACATGACGTTCCCAGAAGCTGTGGAAACTCATCCCACAGTGAACCAGCCCTTGGGGATTTGGTCAGCACGATGCACGGAGGTGTGCAGGCACTTTGTCTTTCCTCCGCTAAGAACAACCATGCTCCCCCTGCAAGAGCATCAGCGCCAGGGACTGGGCTGGCATCTGCCTTCTCCTGGGGCAGGGTTCCCAGCACAGCAATGGTCCTGGGAGCTGTCTCTAATTTAGTGATGAAAAGAAAAAAATAAGCAATACAAAGAAGACAGAAAACAGGTTGGAGGCAGAAGGGTGGCAATTCTGTCATGGCTTTGGGGAGTATCTCTCCCAGGTAGTGCTCTCATGCCCAGCCTGGGCTTGGGAAAGCTGTGGCATGTGGATGGGCACAAGGTGTGTGCAGCCCTGGCAGCTGTTTATGGGAGCGCTGGTGGCTCTCAAGGATGAGCCTCATGCCTGGCTGTCCCTGGGGTCAAGTTTGGGCTGGCCTGAAGGGCTAGACTTTCTCCAGCTCCTTCTGCTCCAGGCGCTGTGGTTCCTGTGTTGGGCTGGGGGCCTGCAGCCAGAGCTGCCATCACGGGGTCAGCAGAAAGGGAGAATTGGAGGGTTGCTGCCCTCCAGAGCTCACACTCTCAGGGACATCTTAACCATTGGTAAGACAGCCCAGTCCTGGGGGTGGCAGAGCTGGATTCCCTGGCCTCCCTGGAAGAGATCTGGGCACAGGATAAGGAGCTGGGCACCTGGGTTTTCTGGGAACAGGCTGCTGAATGCCAAGGCAGGATGCTCTGAGCAAGGGTGATGTTACCAGATGGCACAGGGAGGACTGGGAGGAGCTCGAGCAGGAACTGGCTTGGTGTGAGCTTTCCCTGCTGTCACTGGTGCACTGGGTTGAGGCTGGGCTGGGATCTCCCCACTGGGGATTCTCACCTCCTTTTGCTGTGCTTGGCTCACCTCTGCTTTCCTGTTTCCCTTGGACATCAAATATTCATCTCTGTATCGCAAGCAGTTTATTAAGCAAGCAATTCCCAGTGCTGCCTCTAATAAGGAGGAGCTGGGGCAGGGGAGCCCTTTGTAATGCTCGTGAGCAGTGTGGCTGTCGGCTGAATGCCTGGCAATTAGATGAATAGGTTTCACTGGGGCTTTCGAGTCTCCAGCTTCGAAAGGCACAAAGCTTTGTTTAACGCTGATCAAGGGCAGCTCATCATCTGTCTCACTGGCTGTCAAATGGGAGCTAATTGCCTTGTAATGCGCCAGTGACACAGACGTTTGTGGGAGGAACTGGCTTGTCGGAGGTGTGACAGCTGTCAGGGCTCTCCCACCCGGCCATGCTCCCCACACAGACCCCGAGACTGGCAGCCCCCCGTGAAATGGAGCTCGCTGCACCTCCTCATGCCCTCAGCAGGTGGCTGAATCCCTTTGCTCTATGATTCAACCCCCATTCTGTCCTCGAAGAACGAGATGCCTGTGTCAGCCACAGCATTGCTGTTGCTTGTGCCTCTTTAGGATGTGTCCCTACAGAGAAGAAACCTAATTTCCCTCTCAGGGACCGGGTACGTGATGGGAACAGGTCCTTTGGGCTGGCGCACAGGTGCTGGTGCACGGGGTGTCCATGGGAAGGGAATGTGTGAGGGCTCTCACTTGTTTCACCCTGGAGCCCTGCGTGGAGCAAAGGCCATGAGTGACCACCAGACCTGCAGACAATGGTGGACCCACTTCTCTCTATTGGTCCAGACCAACACCATCAAGCTGAGAGGTACCAATCTGCTGCTGAGGAGGCCCCTCTTGTACAACATGAACCAATTAACGCCTCAGGGATGCACATTTGCAGGGGGAACTGAGCCCGGGTGGCTGATTAAAGGTGTGACTGCCATCCAGATATGCCTCCTGCCTTCCCCATCATGCACACGCACAAACACAGATACTCCTCTCCACTCCCCACCCCCCCCATCAAGAACATTTCCCTCCCCAAGCCCCAGCAGCCAATGCAAAAGGCTGGAGGATGTTCTGGAAATCAGCAGATCTCTGCTGGGTCATGTCAGAGAGAGTTTGCAAACAGACATTTTGAAAGCCCCCTTCTGTGCTATGGCTGCTGTTGCTTCCTGGTGTCAGCCTGGATTTGCGGCGGCACTGAGCTCAGCATCAGCCGCACTGCCAGCGGGGAGAGAGTGGGATTGCAGGGAGCGGGGCAAGCCAGGGTGGGAAGAGCATGGGGCAGAAGCAGGGCAGAGAGAGTGGTAGGAAGGAGGAATGGGGCTGAGCAAGCATCCCGTCTCCCCCAGGGGATCTCTTCCAGTCCCTGCCTCATCCTGTGGACTTTGGCTGTGACGACCCTGGAGCACAGAGGGGGATGTGAAGGGGAAATGTGAGGGCATGGGCATGTCCCTGGGTGGGAAGGCCTGGAGCTGGGCATGAAGATGCTCCCCTTCCTGCTCCCCCCTCTCCCCGCTGTGGGACGGGGCTCTGACCTGGCTCCCACCAACAGCCCACCCAGGTGCTCTGGCAGCTTTGCCCGTGGCAGATCTGCTGAGGCTGCTCCGAACGCCTCCCATAGCTCTGTGGTTTGGGGCCAGAGCTTATGCCAAGACCAGCCTACCCCCACTGGACCTGACCCTGGCGTCCCCGTGGATGATGGGACTCGCTGTCTGCCTCCACTGTACAGCTCTGGTGAGATGCCAGACTCCTCCTGCCCGTTCTGGTGTCTGCCTGGCACAATGTCCAGGCACTGTCATGTCTGGGAGCACTAAGGCATCACCTTTTCTAACTACTTTCCAAAACTGTTCCTGGGATGGGACCTCTCAGCTCCTTGTGCCCTGTGCTACAGCCAAGCCTCACCTGGGGCACCAGGGCTGGTCAGAAGCCGAGAAGGACACAGGCTGCCTTGAAGAAAATGATGCAAAAGTGATGCAGATCCAAGTGACTTGGAGCATCATGGAAAGGTAGCAGGTTTCTCTTCTGGCAAGGACAAGCAGACTTCCCTGAGCATCTCTCTGGAGCCTGCTCCCACCACCCAGCATCCTGGGAGAGCCTCACACCAGTCGAAATGCTGCAGTAAGAGCAGAGCAGAGCTGCTCCCCACACTGCAGCTTCACGCAGCTGAAGCTTTAGTCTCTGTTCAGGCCTTCAGGAGCCATTTGCAGAAGCAGCATCTCCAGAGCAATGCTCCTCCCTGCCGCCCACAACCCTTGCATGTGTTTTCCAGGAGAGGCACAGACCGCGGTGGAGTGAAGCCTCTGCTACTGCAGATCCTGCTTTGGTAAAGGCAGCTGCAGGTGGAGCCTGGCTGCACCGAACGTGTCCCCAGGCCAGGGCAGCGCTGGTCTCTGCAGCAAGGAGCCAGCACCAGCTAATTTTTGGATGAGACAGAAACCCAGCTCTTGCATCCTTTTCCTCCTGGGCTTTCTCAGCACTGTGACGTCTGAGCAGCCCTCACCATTCCTTGCTGTCTTGAGCCAGTGCGCCCAGCATCCTGGCAAAATGGCATCCTGAGGCAAAGCACTCGCCTTCCTTGCTTCCCATCTGGGAGTTGAATGCATGGGGTGTCCACAGGAGCCTCTCTGGCAGCACTGCAGGGGGGCATGGCAGTCCTGCTGGGAGCATGGGCAGCCCTGACTCCTCCCAGAGGTGCTGGGTGCTCTGGCCATCGGGGAAGGGAGGGCTTGGCAGGCGGGAGAGCCAGCTCTGGCGAACAGACCCGCTCTGCTGCGATGCTGGGAGCTGCCTGGCTGGTGAGAAACACCATCTGAGCAGGGCTGCCTCCAGCCTCACCCCTGAGGTGTGCTGGCTAACATCGGAGGGAGAGGCCAGGCTCTTGTCCAGTAAGCGATTACTAATCAAAAGAGAAGGGCCTGGAATGAATAATGCCTGCATCCAGCACCAGGCAGGGCATCTGGAGCTGGGCATAACCCTGCCCATCGCTCAGTGCACCGAGGTGCAGGGTGCTGGGCTCTGGGGCTTAGTAAGGCTTGTTAGTGCCTTGAAACTCAGAGCAAGACCTGTTTTTACCCCACACCAGGGATGTTGGGGGTCTCTAGTCTACGTACACCTGGTGTACGCAAACAGGACTTGATGTGTTCGGCACCTGTGTGCCTGCTGCAATTCTTTCTCTGGGAGAGAACACAGTTGGAGTCAGCCCAGCCAAAGGAAGAACTCCCAGCATCTCACCGTCAGAAGATTTTGAAAGACTTGTCTCTAGGCAGCAGCCTGATGGCTGGGTGCACCAGGGTGACCCTCTCTGCCCGTTACCTCTTCTGCCCTGCCCACAGGGGACGGAACCGGGGTGCCAGCGCTGTGAGTCTAACACACAGCACCGCTCCGCCTCTGCACGGAGCTGGGCTGCTGCCTGGCTGGCACAGGAGCTGTGCTGGCAAGCCCCATGGCACCCTGCTGCCTGGGCTGTGCTGCTCAGGTCTGGGCTAGCTGGGGTCCTGTCCTCACCGGCCATGGCTCAGGGCTGTGCAGGGTCAGACCTGCCTGTGACTCTGCTGGGCAAAATCACAAACCCTGTGGATCTGGAGGAGGCAAATTTGCACCATTTGCCTTTCCCCCCACATCTGACTCCCCAGACCTGTGTCCAGGAGTCCTGCCCTGTGCAGGAACCTGCAAAGAAGTTCATGGTGAACCCCAAAGCCTTGTCACACCTCCATCATGGAGGGGACGGAAGCAGATGCCTTCTGCCTTCCCTCCTCCCATCAGCCCCAATTTCTGCCTTTGGCTGAGGGGCTGCAGAGAGCAGGATATGCTCAGAGCCTGGCGAAGCTGTCAGAGTCCCTGTTGGCCTTTTTTCTTCCGAGGAGTTTCAGAGAGAGGTCAAACCTGTCAGCTGTAGCCTGGATTGGGGTAATAAGAGGTGCAGAGTGGAAAGGAGGAGGAGGAAGGTGGAAGCTATTGCTAGTTAAGGGCAGCAGCCTGTTTGCCTGTGCCTGCAGGACTCCAGGCAGAGAGGACAGCTAGTGCTCCTGTGCAAGGTGGGCCTCCTGTGGGGTGCTCCCAGCCACAGCACTCAGCCTTGGGTTTGGCTTGACTGAGTGAAGACTTCCGAGCCTCTGCAGATCGCATTAGCCATGCCGGCCAGATCCCAGCAACCAGAGCCTGTCTGCCATTTCAGCGCTCGCATCCGGACATCCAACCCCAGCCATCCTAACAGCATGCCTGGCTGCTGGCCTCCCTCTCCAGCACAGAGCAAGCCCCCACAAGCCCACAGAAGTCTTGGACAACCATGGTTGGAGAGACAGGTGTCTAAGCCCAGCACCTCACATGCTCCGCACCTCCAGGGCAGTCAGCAGCAGTGTCCCCTGTCCCTGCTGGCCTCGCGTCCCTTCCCCTCCACCCCCCCTGCCGCACACCGCTGGCACTCACTGCTGTTGGTGGGCAAGGTCCTGCTGCCGCTGAGGCTGCCCGTCGGCGGTGGGGAGATGGAGCGGACGGAGCTCGTGTCCTCTTCCTGGGAGCAGCCCGCCTGGATGGCTCGGAGGTAGCTGTGGCTCCGGGAGCGAAAGTAGCTGGGCAGTGGCAGGTCCAGCACCTCTGCAGCGGCCGACTCGGCCTCGCTGTAGGTAGAGTCGCAGACCACCTCGTACTGCTCCCCCAGCTCCGTCTCTGGTGCCTGCATGGGAAGAGTGGCAGAGCCAGTCACCCGCTGCCTGCAGGCAGCCCTTCCCCTTCACCTCCTGCCCCTCTCCCTGCAGCCGCCCTGCTGCCCCTCTTGTGTGGTCCCGCTTACGGCAGATGAGACCAGGTCAGTGCTGGTGCGGTGCAGGATGCCCGGGCTCTCTGCTGAGAGAGGTAAGAGAGGACCCTCCTTGGAGGCGAGAGGGTCCCTGCTTGTGGAGTAGGAGAGACTTACCACCACAGTGCCTGGGAAACACCTCTCAGTCTCTGATGGAGAGGTTGAGAGCACGTGAGGCTGAAATCCCTGTCCAGCCTCCGACCGGTCCCCCTGCCTCACCAGCACAGCTGGGAGACCCCAGCCTCAGCTGTCGGGGCAAGCGTGCTCCTCGGTGGGGGGACATAGCCTAGCCCTACAGCAGGGTGCAGTGCTGAGAGAGAAGGTGGGGAAGTGTGGGCTGGGGGGACAGCCTCCATGCTTGACCAGGGACAGGTTGCCTGGACTGCTTCTGGGTGACACCGTCGGGAACCCATCCTAGCACCGTCCGTGGTGGGGGACCAGGAGAGGGCTTGGTGTCAGGCTGTGGTGAGGCGTGAGGCGAGCAGGGGCAGCTTCACTCCCTGCTTCTCTTGCTGCCCCCATTTCCCTTCCACCCAACCCCCGGCCCTGCCCAGCTCTCCAGGAGCAGCAGCTGCTCAAACCTGGACTCGGGAGAGGCTCGCCCGGGTTAAACCAGAGCCAACCTAAAGCAGACCATTCTGAAATACAGATGAGAGGTGCCGAGGTTGGCCCTGTTGCCCATTTCCTTCTCTCCTGGCCCTTTCTTTGGCCTCAAGGACAGTATTTCTGCCCAGCATGGGCATCTGAGCTCCACAAAGTTTGGTTCAAAAAGTTCATCTACTTTCTCCCTAAAACTGACAGTCCCTGACCCCCTGCCAGGGCCAGGGCAACCAAGATCTCCAGCTGCCCTGCAGTTGGAGCACTGCCTCCTTCCCCTCCTTCTCTTCCTCCTCCTCCTCCTCTTCCTCCTCCTCCTTCTGCTGCTGGTCCCAGGTGTGGGCTGACCCCACAGCCTGCCTCGCACCCTGCCATGGGTGTCCAGGCTGACCTGAGAAATCTCCATGAGGAAGGCAGAGGGAAACGCCAGTGGGACGGTACCTGCTCTCCATGGGTAAATATCTGAGGGATAAGTGAGGGGGGTCCAAAGATCTGGAAGAAAGAGTTGGAGAAGGTTAAAGGCCAGGAAAGGGGGAGCCCCTCACACAGACAGCCATTGCACAGGGACTGAGGATGAGGGGAGTGGACGGCCCATCCCAGGGCCACCACCTCTGACACTTCAGTACAAACTTCAGAGCTCATAAGATGCCAAGCAAGATGCCGCACAGGCCCCTCAAACAGCGGCACAAACACGGCATGGCAAAGCTCCACAGGACGCCTCCCAGAGGGAGAGAAGCTGCTGATGCATTCAGCCTGTGGTATGCACCATATATCAATATATACACACAGGGCACACTTGGGACACACAGTGCTGGGGTACTCCTTGGCACACATGGGTTGCCTGTGGCTGCTGGACAAGGGTTGGTGTGGCTCCCAGTTAGCACCTTTGCAAAGCCCCCAGCACTGGCTAGCACATCTTAACATGGCCAGGAGCAGTGACGGGCCTCCACAGCCCACAGAGCCATGGTGGATGGGCAGTCTGAGTGCTCCACGTTGGGGAAACTGTCCTGCACATTGGTGGGGTCAGACTGGCCACCTCACTGCTGCCTCCTCTGTTCCCATGCCGGGAAGAAGCCACATGGAAGCGGTGCTGCCTTCTCTCCATAGCAAAACCATGGCACATACTTGGCATTAGGACAGACACCCGACAGACACTGCCCTGCCTGTGGGGAGGAATGCCTTCTCCTCCTCTCCATCCCTGGTCTGCAGAGCACATCCACCCTCTGAGCTCTGTCCTGCACGAGCTGCCCAAGATGACCCACCTTGGGAAGGATCCAGGTTCAAAATGTACCTGAGGGAAGAGGCTTACCTCCGGGGGCTGAGTCTAGCCCTTCTACACAGGGCACAGCTCAAAGCATGGATAAGCAGTGTTGGGGGCCACCAGCTGGCTCTCTCTGGCCACTGGTCCCCTTGGTGTGACAGGGACATGCTGACATGCACACCTAGTGAACCCTGGACTTCCAGAGGTTTGCAAGGTGGAGGTCAGCTGGGACAAAGCCAAGCGGAGTGGACTTGTCTTTCAGAGCTGAGGATGCTTCTATGTAGGAGGACACTAGAGTCCTGCTGGACACACAAGGAAGGTGTTGGAGGTCACACAAAAGTGAGGGCAAGGCAGGAGCTGCCTCTGGCACTGGAGGAAAGTGCAGGTCAGACCCACCAGAGGATGAGACCACAACACACTGGTGTCTGTACCAGCTCCATCCTGGATCAACAGATACGCAATTCATGGGAGGCCTCTAAATCACAACCCAGCTGCAACCGAACTCTCTCTGATTTGGAGGAAAGCGGGCAGAGTGCATGTGATGACAGCAGCCCCCACTTGTGCGGGTGCTGTGGCAGTCCACGTGCCCCCAGTGTCACAGTGCTGCCGGTCTAGGGCTGGGGTGTTTGCCTGGGCAGCTCCTGGCACATTGTGGGCCGCTCAGACCCTCCAGCTCCAAGATCATTCTGATGTCTTCATAGGGGTGCTGCACTCAGCTGCTAAGTGTCAGCGTTAGACAGGGAGAAAGCACAGACTCAGCCCACCCATTGTCTTCATGCAGAGACCTGCCTTCAGACATGGATTTACACGCAAAAGACAAGAATGTGACGGTCCTGACCCCTTCTCTGTGCAATGAGACACCCGGCACATTGCTGTTGATGTAAGTACAAGGAACGAGACTGACCACAAGGAACACGTACGCCCGTGAGCAGTGCCCCATGCCCTTCCCCAGAAGCCCTCCACCAAGGGCTCCAACCACTCTGTGATGGCAGGAGAAACCAGCCATGGGGCCAGAGAGGCTGGACTGGGCCAGAGGGGGGCTCAGAGCCCCACAGGCCTGGAGGGGAATGCCGGCACACCCCGCTCACCCTCCTCCATGCTCTGGTTTGTGATGCCCATCCTGCTGCTTTAAGCCCTGCCTCGCGCTGCCGCCCTTGACCACTGCACACAGGCAGAGAGGAGCAGCACCGCAGGGGCACATGTGTGCATGTGTCCCATGCAGACATGTGTGAACAGAGATGGGACATGGCAGAGGCCCAGGGTGACAGCGAAATGGCTGGGTGAAGCTTGTGGAGCCGTTGCTCCGTTGGCTGCCCTGGGGACCTCCGCCAGCATACCAAAAGGATGGGTCCCTGTCCCGGGGCTGAGATAAGCACATGGGACCTCTGCAAAGGCCTCATCCTGGCATGTATTATTTCCTGTCCTGTGAAGCTGCCAGCTTATAATCACCCAAGCTGCGAGCTGCTCCAGAGCAATCCCAAGGGGAGGCATAGTGTGGGACAGGCAGTTAAACCCCATTTGCATCCCAGAGGTCGGAGTTAGGGCATGAGCCCACCCTGGGGGTTTGCCACCCACCATTAGTGCCTCACTGGCATCCTTGGCTTTGCCCTTCCCAGGGGACCAGGAATATCCAAGGGAGACATCCCCAGCTAGGGGATCTCCAGCTAAGGATGTCCTAGGCAGGACAGTATCCTGAATTATGGGCACCCTGTTTCTGGGTCCAGTCTGCTGCACAAGGGACGAGGTCCTCAGAGCTAAGCAAGGTTACTGTCCCCGGTGACCCACTGCAGGGTCCCAGGTTGGACGCCACCCTTTGCCCTGGCTCTGTACCCACCCAGTGGGTGTGAGGAACTTGCAGCAGGAGTGAGCAGCCTTGCAGGTGGCTTCTGGGTGGTGACACGGTGGGACTCTGTGCTTAGAGCAGCCTTGAGCTTCACCCATGGCTGTGAAGCATCACTCTGGGCTACCATACCTGTGGCCATGGCAGAGTGACTTCAGCTGCACCAGCAGTGCCCAGAGGAGGCAAAGCTAGAGGAAGGGGGGTATAATATGAATCAGAATTAAGGAGCTGGCCTTGATACTTTGGTAAAGCTGCCAGGGAATAGTGTGTGCAATTCCTGGAACGCAGACAGTGCCTTATTTTGGAGGGGGAAAAAGATGTTCCCCTCTCCTCCCAGCTGGCCTCCTCTCTCATGGGGGTGTGCTGGTGCAGCGGGGCTCGGTGCTCCAGCATCTCACCTGGTTGATGCAACTGGACTCATTGATGCTGTCAGGGATCTGGTTGTATTCTTCCTCCCAGGTTGGGAACTTTGGAGGTAGGAGGATCTCAACAGAGTCCAGGTGGTCCAGGCTCCTGCCAGCAGAGAGAGAGGGCGTGAGGGGTGTCCCCATGGTGTGGGCAGCGCTGGGGCTGTGCTGGAGCTGCTGCCCTGCCAGGAGAGCCAGACCACCCCTGCCCACGGCACCCTCTGCAGGCACAGGCACAGGCACATGGGGCAGCATGGAGATGATGCTGGGCACTGAGTCCACTGCTCGGCCCCTGTTGCAGCTCCTGGAGTAGAAGGAAGCACTTTCTCACTTTGCTGGCCCCTGGCTGGCACATGGGTGAAGATTTGTGGGGTGCAGGGGAAGCAGAGGGGACAAGACCTCGGGTTTTGCTGCCCCCAAGAATGCACTACAGATGCCATTAGTCCAGCCAAACCCCAGGGAGCGCATGGGGTGACATAGTGCCAGCCCCCAGAGTCACAGTCCTGGTGACAGACCAGCTCTTGCACAGGCTGATGCTGAGGGCCAAGGGGTCAGGGAAGCCGGCTCTTCCTTGCCTGGACGGGTGGGGAGGGGGTGTGAAAGATGGGGTGAGAAATGGCTTTTAAATGGCATTTTGTGGACTTTCCAATTGGAAACATCTGCAGGATTATTATTATTATTATTATTATTATTATTATTTTTTTTTTTTTTTAATTTGTGTAGAGGAACCCAAAAGTTTATCTGGAAGAAGATCAAGGGGAGCCAAGCCTGACTGACAGTGCTGCAGGAGCAGGGGGTGTGTCAGTATTTCCAGAGCAGCTTTGGCTGCAGGCTCTGGGAGAAGCACTGTCCCCATGCCCCAGGGGCTCAGCAGCAGCCTCTGAAGCAGAAGAGCAGGGCTGTCACTGAGCCCGACCCAGCCAAGACCACAGCTACGATCTCTGCTGAGACCCAGGCACACAGGGGCCAGGAAGGATGTGAAAGGATGGGAGGGACATGGGAGGAAGAGGAGGGATGTGGGAAGGATGTGGCTTCCACATTCTTCTGTTCCACCATGAGACCCTGCGTAAAGGATTCCTTGTCACAGACCAGGTGGATCATGGTGGAGGACATGGTTATCCACTCCAGCCTGGGAGAGTTGTGGGGACTCTCCCTCTTGAATTGCCCACGGTCCCTACAGAGGACCCTTGGGGTGCTGCTTCGCCTGTGTCCAGCAGGGCTGTGGGTGCAGAGGTCTGTCCTTCAGCCTGGGGAACAGCGAAGCTGAGGGCAGGGTGCATCCCACCTGGGCAGGAGCCCTATGCAGCCTGTGGACCTCCAGGAAGGACTGTGGCAACTCCTGAGTCTCCGTCCTGGGCCGCTATGAGAGCAGGGAGTAGTCTCTTCTGACAGGGGTGATGGAGGAAACACCCAGCCCCCAGGGGATCCATTGCTGAGTGGCCAAGGGCAACGTGGGGCCCCAAGCCCTGGCCTATCTGTTTATCACCTGTTTTCCCTCAGCCTGAGAGGGTTTTGTCCATGAGCTTACCATGAGCTCACTGTGTGCCCGTGGTGTGAGTCAGTTGTGTCCTGGGGCAGGCAGTGTCCCTGACAGCCTCCCTGTGCCCACCCCATTGGCCTTCACCCTGACCCACCCTCGCAGCCTGCCCGCAGGGAAACCAAGTCACAAAGGGGGCAACAGATTTTGGAAGGGCAGAGACCCTCTCACAGGGACGGATTGCGTCTCACTCCTCTGCACCTTGTCCTGGCTAAGGCTGCAGCTGTCCTCCCTGCGGTCCCTCCTGTCCCACACCACAGACCAGGTGCCCCTTGGCTGGTGGAGCCCAGAGATGGCCCCAGCAGCTCTGGCCAAGGAGACCAAGGATCTTGGCGAGGGCTGGCCTGGGGCTGTGTCAGGCCTGCAGGGCACTCCAAGGAAGCCCCGCAGCAATCAAAGCAGCCACAGCATCCAAAAAGCTCCTTGGTGAGGGGGGAGAGGCGAGGGGGTGGTCGGCAGATGGCAGCCGTGCTCATGGTCTCGGCTGCTGCTCCCGCCTGGCCTCTGCCTGGCACAAGCCCTCGCCAGCCTGGGCCAGAGGGGACACGGGCAGGCCAGGGTGCCATGTCCCAAGAGCTGTGGAGTCCCCTCCTTCCCTCCAGCAAATCTCCTGCTGTTGACCAAGCACTGACAGCCATGGCCGTGTCCAGCCCAGCCCTGCCCAGAGCCCTCCTCTCCCAGCGTCGCTGCACCCATGGCTTGGCCGGCTCTGCCCCTCCTGCTCCAACACCCTGCCCTGACTTAGCCCCTTCCCCAACACCACCTGTCCTTGGGCTCCGGCTGGACCCCAGCAGCCCAGGTGAGGTCATACCCTGATGGACATAGGACCTAATGGACAATGAACCCAAGGTACAAAGAACCTCAGTCTCTCAACTTGGATATTTTGCATCAGAGACCCCTGGACCCAACTCTGCTCCCCCTGAAGTGGCTGTGAAAGCAGGGAACAGGGATGGATTCAGAGCAGGCATTTCCAGGGCTCCCAGCAGTTAATTTTGTCACAATGTCTCAGCAGAAAGCAGCATCTGGTCTGCAATCTGAAGCCACCATGAGGGGTCTCCCCGCTGCCTGCTGCACCCTCAGTTCCTTCTGGCTCTGTCTGCTGAATATCAGCAGTTCATCTGCAGTGGCTCCTGCCTCCTCCTGCCCCTCTGTGCTGCTCACATCCTCCCGAGCTGCAACATCTGAAACATTGATGGCCTTGTCCCCAGAAGCAGAGTGGCTGGTGAGCATCACTGGCATCATTGCTGGTCAGGTGGTCCACACAGACCCCATCCTGCAGGGACCAGCCTCTTGCCCAGCAAGCTTTTGCTGTATTCCCCTTCCTCTGCTGTCTGTCTGGCTCAAGCCACTTGTGGGTCTTCCTCCCTCAATACCTGGTCTCAGACCTCTTAGATCATCTCTCCTGGCCTCAGGGTATTACCCAGCCTAGCGTGACAAGTGGGTACTTTCTTGGTGGTCCCAGAGTCCCTGGGACAACTGTGGAGCAAAGCAGGTGACATAGTCCCAGCAGTGTACCAAACGTCCTCAGCCATGATGGCTGAGCATCTTCTACACCTGAATAGCATCATGGGGTTGGGATCTCTGCACTCCCTCAGAGGAGCAGATCCTTAGAGAGGAAATCCACACAGCTCCATCAAAGGACTGCCCTCCCCATCACTGAGGGGACAGGGACCTGGAGCAGGTTCCTAACACCAGGGCTATTTGGAGTCACTGTGATGGAAAGCTTTCTCTATTCCTCTGCCACGTTTTCTCCTGTCCTGCTTGTCTTCTCCTCTGCCTGCCCCATGGGCAGTCTGAGCTGGTGTGCAGGAGCCCTGATGGGCTCTGATCCTCACATGCGGTCTCCATGTGGGCGCTGCTGGCTAGATCCCAAGGACTGCTTCTGGGGTGGCCCCTGGAGACCTGTGCAGAGCTCCTAGAGGAGCTCCAGCATTACCTTTGTGTAGTGCTCTGCTCACTCAGGGACTGTTGGGTGGCCTTGAGGTAACTCTGCCTCCGAGCTGCAGTTTTGGGCGATGGTTTGGGGCTGGTTTCTGAGTCTTCACTATCATCATCCCCCATGGCTTTGATGTAACTCCCGCTCCGCATGCGCCGGCATGGGATCTCGCTGTCTTTGTCCCGAGACAGCGTGTTGTTCCACTCCCCCTGAGGCACCTGCAAGAGCAAGGAGAGTATGAGCAGACGTGAGGGACAGCACCTCCGGGACCAGTGGGATCATAGGGACTTGGGGGGATTGGTGGCAAGGACAACTCAGCTGGAGTGGAGTGGGAATGGGCAACGCAATTCCCTTCCAACCCTCCCTTACCAGTTCATGCCAGGCAGCCCTGCATTTGATCACCTGTTTTAGCACATCTACCCACAGCCATTCACCCCCCTACCACTGCAGACCGTCTTCACACCGGACCATGCTTACACAGTTGATACAAGCTGCACAATGCGAGACATAACAGGGAGGGAAGAGTCTCACCAGGTTTGCGCTGGGCGCCGGGACAGGAGTGGCACACGGTTGTTCAATGCAAAGCCCACGCTCACTTAAAGTGCACATACTGTTCAGGCCAAGGCAATCAAGAGCTATTGTAGACCAGGGCTTGTGGATCAGAGCCCAGACCTTCACTAGGTCCAACAGCCTTTAAGGTTTCGGAGTTGAATGTGACTCTTAGTGGCTGGAATTAATTTCTGAAGCCAGACCAGACCTTCAGAAGTCCCTCTAGAGCAGCTCGGGCACATAGACCTTGTGCTGGCCTCTCTGCACAGATGAGTAGTACCTTGTGCGAGAAAAGTACTTCTAACTGCACTGAGATGACAACTCTGCAATTAACTTAAGGCAGACATAGTGTCTTGTTCCCTCGTTAGAGATGGGCAAGCTGATGTTTCCACTAGAGGCCTGAAGCACTGAGCAACTGAAGTAGCTGACACCCCTGCCTGCCTGTCCTGTGAAGGGCTTGGGTAGGGGATCGGAGGCATAGCCAAGGTGCTCGTCCAGCAGCAGAGCCAGGCATCAGCCTGGGACTGATCAGGACAAGACCCTTGTGCAGTGTGGGGCAGGTCTGGAGAAAGATAGGGCAACCTGAGTTGCAAGGAGCAAGCCTTGGTTTCATGGCTAACTTGGTTTGTAGCTGGCCTTTGACCTGCCCTTGAGCTAAGGAGACGTGGTAAAGGAGAAGCAAAGGAAGATGTGAGGAATGCAGCAGTGTGTAAACCATGCAGACAGACAGCCCGAGCCCCCCCAGTGTGCTGGCTGGGGACTGCCATGGGGAACAGCAAAGGGTCTTGTGCTGAGCAACTCAGGGCCTGAGTTGTGCCAGATGTGGGCTCAATCCGTGTGCGACAGCATAGCTCATTCGGAGGGCTTTCTTCTGCCCACAGGAGTGAGGTGTTCAGCCCACGTCCTGCCAGCCTGCTGGTTGTTGTGTGTGAGCTCAGGAGAAGGCAATGGGTGACCCCAGAGCTATGTGAAGCAGAACCCAAACAGCCCGTAGGACCACTTTGGTGATGGGGCTCCTGCCATGATGTGTGCCCATGAGCCAGGACCCATATTACTGGGGGACATGGAACAGAGAACCAGAGGCATCGTGTTGCCTGTGTGTGAGATCCAGGTGTGGACCGATGTGGAGCGAGTCTCCCACGTGAGACACGAGCCTGGCCAGGCCTCCCTGGCTCCATGTGCCACTGCTGCAGGTTGCCCTAGCTCTTTCCACTCTGCCTCCCACAAACTTCATGCTTTGTGATGGCTTCTGGGCTGGCTGCTTGCAAGACTGCCCAGCTCAGGCGATACTGGGTGTTATCCAGCAGGTTCCTACAAAAGTAAGAGCAGAGAGCCCTTTCTCTCCTGGGTGTGAGTGCTCCCTCTGCTCCAGCTGCTTGCACCGGGTGGCCCTGTGGCCAGCCAGGAGGGATCCTGCTGGCTCCATCTGAGTCCTGCCATGGGAGAGATCCCACAGGTCACTGTGGTGGCTGGCTCTGACCTGACAGGTGGCCCTGTCTGACCTGACAGGGGCCCTGAGAAGCACTTTTATACCCATCATCTTGGCATCAGGTGTGAATTGACGCTGCATTTTGCTGCCTGCCCTCTGCTCAGGATGGGTCGCAGCCACCTGCCTGCAAAGGTCTTGGGCCAGCAAGGGGCTGGGGCAAGGGGGCAGACAGGGCTGGGATCTGCAGCCCCTGGCTAAGGAGGTGAGAGCTTGCCAGCAGCCAGGCATGCCAGCCAGGGGCCAGGGGACTACACAGCCGTCCCTTATGCAGAGGCAAATGCTGTGTTTTGCGGGGCAGTGAGAGGTGCTGGGCTCAGCTCAGTGAGCCTGGGGACAGAGGGGTCATTAAGACCTCAGGCTCCCGTGGCCACTCTGCTGCTGCTGCTCTGGGCAGGCTCTGCGGGTTGCTCAACTCTGCCCAGGCTTGTGCATCTGCCTCCCAACCATGGGCACTCTTGGCTCTAGGCAAAGCAACATGAAGACAGGGTTTTCAGTATGTCTCTGCTGGTGCAGCATGCCTACAGCTGCCTGAGCCAAGCATCCCACAGCACTGCCTGCCCCATACGGATCCTGTCCCTTTCCTAGGGACAGCCTCCACCAGCTTCCCCACCACATTGTGACAGCCCGCTAGTCCTCACTGAGCTGCCTTATTTCTTCTTTCCCTTGCCTCTCCTCTACTTTGTGCCTTGGCAAGGCAGCAAGAAACAAAGCTGCTCTCAAGGTGCTCCACATTCCAGTTTAGCAGTGTCAAGGGGAAGGAAGATGCTTGTCAGGACACCCTTTGAATCTGGTGCCCCAGTTTGGAGCGTGTCCTGCCTCTGTCTGCACACAGAGCCCACAGGGACTCCCACAGCTCTTGCTCCTGTGGGACAGAGCAGGACAAGTGTTTCAAAAGTGCCACACCTGACAAGTAAGTGTCCTTTGGGATCTTTGGAAGCAGTGCAGGCACTTGAGGTGCTGTTCAGGGTCCTCCAGGGTGCTTCTCTGCACCTTGAGGCACCTGAGGAGCCTGCCCCATAGTCTCTGAAGCTCTGAGATGGGGCTGAAGAGCCCAGAGCACCTCCTGTCATCAAGGAGCAGACCTCAACGGTGGCCAGTGCAGCACCTTGATGGCAGCAACTTCCCTGGCAGCTGAGATCCTGGGCTCTGAACACAGCCTGTGTATTACAGAACTGACAAAGTGGCAATGAGGGCTGCCTTGTGTTGTACCTGGGCCTGGCACAGAGAAGATCAGGAGGTTCCTCACAGGCTGTGAGAGTTTTGCTGCTCCTCATACTGCTCTCCCAAATGTAGGCTTAGTTCTGCCCACGGTGGTTTGGTTGGTGTGAAAGGGGTGGGAGCAAGAGAATGCCCAGGTCAAGAGCCTTTGTAGGTGGCTGCTGGCACAGAGGGCTTGGGGATCCACCCTGCCCAGTGGCCGCACAGAAGGGGAGGAGTGGGCAGCAGAGGTGCTCTGCCAGGCTTCAGCATCATCCTTTCTGCCTGGTTTTCATCCATGTGGTGTGTCCTGTGGTGCAGGTATGTGGGATTCAGGCAGGTACCACCCCTGGGAGCTGGGCTCCACTGACACCATCCTGCCTTCTGCTCCCTGTGTCATAAACTGAGCACGGAGGGAAGAGGAAAGAAGGGGCCACACAGAGGTTTCCCCCTGCCCTTATGCTGCCTGGGGCATTCCCCAGTCACCTGCAGCATTAAGAGAGGGGAGAGAGGAGAGAAGGGAAAAACTCCACTCCTGGGTGCTAGGCAGGGGCGAAAGAGCTGCACTCATCACTTCGGTGAGGTCTGGGGGAAGAGAGACTCGCAGAGCAAACAGGGCTTCCATTCGCACACGTGCCAGCTCCGACATGCAGCCCAGCCCCGGCACACACAGACATGCACCACACACAAACACACCCGCCGTGGCACTGGCGGGGCCGGACGCAGCGTGCAGCAATGCACGTGCCATGCAGCCCGGCTCCAATGCAGAGAGACTGAGCCCGATGTGGGGACACCGCTGCTCCCTCCAGGGGAACGTGTGGTCTCAGGCACATCCTCAAGAGAGAAAGCTGGACCCCAGGCTGCCTTCGGGCCCCATCTGTCCTTTTGGCAGGGCACCCTCTGGGAAGGGCCTGGGCTGGGTTTCCTGCCCCATGGGAGCTCTGTGGGGCTGGCATGAGGGCAGCCAGGATCTGTGGGGCAGCTGTCACTGAATGGGCCACCTGCTCTGGATTACAAATTTATCTTTGGGACTACTGGGAGTTAAGGAAGCTTCAGTGCTGTCTGACTGGAAGTGGGGTTGGGGAGGCTAATCTGGATGATGCAAAAGGCTAATGGTACCAGTGGTATGACTCTGTCCCCCTGGGAGCCCCAACACTGCCTATCCCTTCAATGTAGTCTCGGTATGCACGAACATAGGTCCCAGTCTGTGTCTGGGGCAGAAATGCTGCTCAGCCCCCCCTGCTCCTGTCCACCACTGCCTGGGGCATCTCTCACTCCAAGGAGCTGCTTGCCCATTGGGATCCTGACCCCTCAGCCTCTTCCCTTGCACCCTCAGCCACCTGGGGAGGGGAGACCAGGGGACGGGGAGCACAGCCTCCCTCCCTGGGTACTGTGCTCTAAGGAGAGTGCTGTGTCACCTTGGGGACTGCTCTGAGAAACACCTCGCTCTGATGGGACAGGGCTGGACCTGGAGCTGGGTGATCACCCACTCCCATCTCCAGCATTGGGGTCTGGGAACATCACATGGACCACTAATAGTCCCCGATGAGTCCCAAGACTACCCAGGGCCTTCAAATGGGACAGGGGAGGTGAATAGCCTTGGGGGGCTTACCCCAGCCTGGAGGCTGGGGGGTTCTGTTTGTCCCCATCCCACTCCTTTCGCCCTCCGTCATGTCAGAGGACACGTCTCCACCTCTGGTACCCACTGGGCTTTTCTGCCTTGCAGCAGCCTGTCCACAGCAGGGCAGGGCCTCCATGCTCCTTGAGCACTGGGCTCTGTGGCCAGGCAGATGGACGTGGTCCCTCACCAGGGCACAAGCAGGGAGTGGGCTTGTCCTGATCCAGGGGGGAGCGGGTGGCAGGGGACATGGGGCCTTGCAAAAGGAGATTTCCCACACACCTGGTTCCAGAGGTCACTTCTCCATCGCCAGCTTAGTCCCCTTCCCGTGCCGAGAAGGGGTATGGATACAATTGCCCCATCCTACCTCAAGGACCCTGTGCCCTGTGCCCTGCCCTCCGGGGTCACCCTGGGCATCTGGGGCAAAGTCAGCCTGAGCATCCAGGACCTGTTGGCTTGTGGGGGCACCAAATAAAATGTTTTTTGGACTGGGTGTCCCAGGTCTTGACTTTGCTGGTGAGATGCTGCCGCCTGCGGGGGCTGCCCCAGCCACTCGGGATGCTGGTGACACCCTGGTGCCCCTCCAGCCATGCCAACAGGAGCTGCTGGCTGTTCCCGCTCTGAGTCTGTTGGCGCAGGCTGCTGATCCCATCCGACAGTCCCAGGAGGGTCAGGGCAGGGAGGGAGCTGGGCAAAAGCTTCCCCTCAAAACAAGATCCCTACCTGGCCGCTGCCTGCGTCGGTTGGCCCCGGGCTGAGGGGCTGGTCCCACCTCCGTGGGGACTCGCTCAGCTGCAGCGGGGCGGCACCCGTGTCCTCCCAGCCGAGCGGTGGGGCTGCCCAGCTGCTGGCCGGGCTCACGCCACCCAGCTGTGCCCACAGCCCTCCGTCAGGCTGTCGAGAAACGGAGGCTCATTACATGGGTGGGGAAGAACGAGCAGGGCAGACTCGTACACCCGGCTGTGGCCAAACCCCAGGAGGTGGGGGGCTGCTGGGGTTGCATCTGGCGTCCAGGGCTGCCTGCGCCAGGCTCTGCCGCCACAGCCGGAGGGGGATCAGTGCCAGCAGATGTTTTGTCTGCAGATCTTTAACCTCCTAAGACTTAACTGAAAGGAGGGGGGCAAAGAAAAAGAAACCAGGCCGAGAACATTTTTTCTGATGACGTTCCTGATGTAATAAGTCCCTCTGAAATTTGATTTGCAGCCGTGGCCAGCAAGGTATTGGAAGCAGAGTGTGCTTCAATAATTCATTACTCTTTAGAGCTTCTAAGCCCGCTGGCCACAGCCAGGGGAGCCCATGACACCTTTGCATTAAAAAGAATGCTGGAGATTTATATACATGGACTAGCCCCCTCCTCCCCCCATCCAGGCCTGGCTTATTTATCTTCATTCCTCTCTCTAGGGCACAACCAGGTCTATGTTCTTCAAGTGCCACTTTTTGAAACCGCCACAGTGACCTGGCGCTCTTGGTGATGGGGGGGGGTTCAAACCAGCATTAGCCATGCAGGCTTCTGCCATGCAAGCGGGGCGGCTGGCACTTCCCTCCTGGCCCACAGCCCTGCCCGGTGTGCGGGGGAGCAGCAAAGGCAGCCATGCCCCGCAGAGCTGCAGGTCCTACCAGCGCTCCCGGGAAGCTCTGTAGAGCGGGGCTTACTGGGCACGCCGGCACATCCTTGCAATGCGTGGATATAAGGGGTTAAGCGTTAGTTATTACTGGTGGCCTTCGGACCATGGGATTGGCGATGGTGCTTGGATGGAGCTGTGTCTGGGTGGGATATGAGCCACGGCCCCTCAGCACACCCAGCTGTGTGGGCACCGAGAGGAAACAGCTTCATGTGGGCAGCTACATGCTTGGCTGCCCAAGAGCCTGAGTCCACCCCACCACAGCATCTGCAGGGTCTGGGTGGGCAGCGGGGATGTGCTGGGTCCCGCAGCAAAGGGGCATCACAGCAGAGGGTGCTGAGGCTGCAGGGTGGGCACATCACCTCCTCCCCATGCTGCCACGGTCCAGCACAGGGGCTGGGGGGTCCTGGGGCAGCGCTGCAGCTGGGGAACCTGGACCCCATCAGCACGCGTGTCCCCACAGGATGGGTGGTGGTCTGTCCCCAGGGCCTCGGTGAGCATAACCCCCCAGCCCCCTCCTGGCAATGTGACTTGAGGTAAACCAGTTTTATAACATCTACTGGGCAATAGGGCATGGTTCAGTTTTATAACATCTGCTGGGCAATAGGGCGCCTACTGAGAATGTGTCCCCTGTCTTCCTGTGCTATCCCGGCACGGAGCAAGCCATAACCCCCGCTCTGCACCCACCTGCAGGTATTGGTAGGCCAAGTCTTGATGGCAGGACTTGGATTTCAGCAAGGCTTTGTCGATCGTGGCGGAGGCTTTCTGGCACACTTCCCGGGCATGGCTGAGTGTCAGCGTGGACCAGGAGCCCCTCTTAATGTAGTTGGAGTCATTGTTGATGGGGATATTGGTGCAAGGGGTGACCTTGAGGTCGTTATTGCTCTTGGAGGATTTCAGCATGTGCTCGCTGATGGTATTGTAAGCGTGCATGAAATACTTCGGCTGGCTGTGGTCTGGCTGCCGCCCCAGTGTCATGAGGCCCATTGGGTTGCGGTAGTTGCAGGTATCGCTGTCTAAGTTGTCATCTGAGCTCCACCAGCCTGATATGTTGGATCTGGTCCTGCGCTTGGGCTCAGAGGTCTTCGCTCGGTCTTTGCTCTTACTCCTCCGGTTTTGCTTGGGGTCATCCGCCCCCTTCTTGCCATTCACGTTGCCTTTGGTGGGGCCCTCCAGAGACTGGGACTTGGCGAATAGCTTCTGGACAGAGTGGACAAGGTGCCGGATGCGCCCAGGGCTCTCGCTGCGGTGCTTCGCATCACTCCTCTGAAACTGGAGGGTGCTGAAGCCATCTCTGTGGATGGGCAGCTGCTTCTCAAACTGGTCAAGGAGGTTTGCAGGCAGGCGGTTGATTTTAGTGGCTTGGGCATGGCTCGGAAAAGGGTTGTCATCTGGGACCTCGAAGTGGGAGTTGTAATGGATGCGGGGGAAAGTGCTGCTGTTGGAGATCTGGTTGTTGAGTGGAAGGAGACAGTCGCCATGGAGGGTGTTCTGGGCTGGGAATCGGGGGTCCATGGTGAAGGAGTCGGTGGGGCTGAGGAGATAAGGGTTCCTGTCCTGGGGCGCATAAAGAGAGTCTTGAGGGGAGTCCAGGTTATCAGAGAGGTGGCGGCTTCTGTTATCTCCTAAGCCCTTCATGGTCCCAGGGTTTCCTAGATCATTGCTCAGGGATGGTGCAGCAGAGTCCTTGCAGAAGCGCCGACCCTGCTCCCCCGCAGATGGCAGATGTCCCTGCACCTGGAGGGAGAGGAGAGATGCTCAGAGCCTGCCGAGAACCTCTTTGGCAGCCCACTCCTCACCGGGGCGTTCTCGCAAAGGGCTGTCCCAGCTTTAAAAGCAAATGCCACCAAGGTTAAGGGATGAAGGAAAGAAGCAGAATGGGAGAGAGATGACACAGCAGGAGGGGAGGAGAAGGGGCATGAAACCAGAGGCTAGAAGGAACAGGGTAGAGGAGAGGAGGAGGGGAAGGATTCATTCTTTCTAGCTGCAGTTTAAGTGCTTGTGTGCCTCAGTGCTCAACCACAGGCTGCTTAAATAATGCTGCTGCTATTTTTCCAGTCTCTGAACATGTTTCTTTAATAGAGTCCCTTCCCCAGGCAGTGTAACAAAGGCTAGCAGGGGCGCTGCCAGCAAATCACTGCTCCTATCCCATTTGTTCAGGGGGCTGGAGAAAAACCTGCTGCCAAACACTGCACACGGGACTTGCCTGAGCCAAAGGAAGTCTGAAGCAGAGCATCCCATCTTCTGCATTATACTTGGTGTTTCTGTGGTTACGGGATCTTGGAAGGGGGCTGGCAGCTCTGCTCTGTGTGTTGTGTGCAGCTGTGCTAATGCGATATGATGTCAAATGTCTCCTCTCCAACAAGCACCCCGGTTTATGGCATGTTTTACCCTGAAAGAAATTGTCTCAGTAGCTATGATGAGAGCAGAGGTGTTTCTGAACACTCAGAGCTTGACCTGAGAAGCTGTTTGCTGCTCAGCTGATCTTTCCTGCCTTGCTGCATTGCTCCTGGGGGAGCTGTGTCACCCTCCGAGCCTGGCTGTCTGTCCATTGCTGTCCCCTGTCTGTCCCCATCCCCACAGGGCAGTGGAGGGGGGCAGCCAGACACAGGGGATCCCCTGAGGGCAGTGGAGCTCCTCACTGAAGGGTTCTCCGGTGCACTTACCCCATCCTCTGCACGGGGTTATACAGGGAAAAAAGACAAACTTTTTGCGGCCTCTTTAAGAAAACCAAAGAACATATAGATGAGTCGTCAGTCAATGAGTTGATTTCCCGTACTTAAAACCTATTGAAGCCATGTAATGCATAAATTAATTCTTATTTCCTTTTACCTTTTAGTTTAGTTTCTTATTGACTTTTTGTCTTAGTTTGAGTGTCGCTTAAAGGCAACCAGCAAGCACTGAAGCATCCTATGTGTATAAATTCCTGAGAATGAGATCCTAGACGACTTTTTCAAAATCCAGGGCCCCAAAACATGTACATGCAGCTGAACGTCTTCTCCTTGGTAAGGTGAAGGCGGCCACTCTGGGAGCTGGGATGGCAGGGTCTGTGCAGAACAGCCATTTTCCAACACTAGGATGATCCAGTGTTCTCCAACGTGCACCTGGAAAGGGAAATAGAGCCTGGACCCTCAGAGCCTCCAGTGAGTTTGTGAGAAAGAAAACTATCATTTGGTTATTCCCAGAGAACAAGAAGGATAATGATGTGTCCCCATGAGAAGCAGAGCTGGTAGGCTGGGCTGATGGGTTCTCCCTGTTCAGCCACAAATTCGACTCTGGTCTCCCCAAGGAGCTTGTCCTCCTGCACACAGTCTGGTCAGCAAAAGCAGCCAGGGCCCAACTGGTGCAGGGAGCAGCGTCAGTGATCACTGAAAGATGATAGGAATTGACAGGCTTGTTTTCCTTCCTCACACAGGGAAAAATGTATTAGTAATGAAAGGCAGCTGGGGCTTTAAATAATTGTTTAGAAGCACAAAAAAAAAAAAAAAAAAAAAAAAGGAGAAGTGCAACATATTATTCCATAGCTTGATGGGTTTTAAAAAGTCTCCATCTAACTCTGTCACTCCCAGTGGGTTGGCAAAGCCAAACCAGTCGCTCTACAGCAGTGGTTTGCAGACAGCAGGCAAGCGCAGCCTGGGCTCCGACACAGCGAGTCCCACTGCCTCCGGTAGATCCCCCTCCCGGGGGGTCCTGCCAGCCCACCACCCTCAGCCCATCTTGGCATTGCCAGCTGCCCCCTAGCACTCACGTGGACCTGCATGGCTCTTGTCTCCCAGGGGCTCATGTGGCCCCATGCAAGGCTTGCTCGATCCTGGCTCACCTCTCCTGAAACCCACCTGGGTCCTCTCGACTTGCTGCTGACCTGGGCCCTGCAGCTGGTCCAGCTGCCTTCACCTGCAAGCTGGTGCCCTGCCATGTGTCCTGGGCTTTGGCGGTGTCGGGGAGATGGACAGTGGCCATGCGTTTCGGGGATGATGGCTGTTACCCTGGCCTGAGCTGGGGGAACCTGCCCTTCTTGCCAAAGGCAACATTAGCTTTGACTATTGTCCAGCTGCTCATGGTCCCCGTGGCTGCTATCCTTTTCCTGTTGTGCTCTTCAGCAGCTAAGTGCCTTGGCCTCTCTAGAGTCCCTTGCCCATGGGACAGCACCCATGTGAGCTGGTGGAGCAGCAGTGGGTGCTGGCTGGAGAAGTGCCACAGAAGAGAGACTTGTGGATGTGCCAGGCAGCCCTGCTCCTGCTTTGTGCAAGCTGGCATCAGCGCAGCGGTTAAAGAGCTGTGACAAAAAGCCCCAGGAGATGTTCTCAAAGGAAACCCTCTGGACAGAAGAGAAGGACAGGGTGTAGAAGGACACGCTCCAGACTGAGCCATCCATCTGGTCCTTTGAATTCCAGATGGCCATGAATGGGTAAGCTCAACCCTGCCCAACTTGTAGGGGAAGCCCTGGGGGTAGCAGGGAGCCCAAATCCTCCCTGAAAACCACCCTGATCTGCCCAGGCTCTGCTCTGCCCACCGTGGCCTCTTTCTCCCTTCCTTCCATGCCCCAGCTCCGGAGTCCCAGCAAGGTCCTTCTCTCGAACTCAGCTGCCTGAGGCCATCCTGGCTCTGATGGACACTATGCTTCTCCCATCACATTATGCTACAGGAGTCAGACAGTCCCTAAGGAGACAACACAGTGCTGATTTGATTATAATGGGATCTCCGGATATTGATAGTAAATATGTCTTTTCCTACAAAGGGCAATCAATATTTGAAGTAGAAATCTCCCAGGCACTCCTGAGAGAGACTTCAGCCCCATGACTGCTTTCCCAGAAAGCACATCAGCATCACTGCTTTTGTGTTCACTAGACCCAGAATAAAGTAAAACTGCCTTAGGACTCAAAATAAATAGGGAAATGAAATGAAATTAAATAAATGAAATGAAAATAAATGAAATGCAATGAAAGCCTGGCTTGCAGGGGAAGAGCGGGAGTGGGGGCTGGACTGGCTAAGGATGGCTCAAGAAGCAGAGAGGCAGGAGGAGCGACCAAGGGGCTGCGGGGACAAGTGGGAAGTAAGGAAAAGTGAAATCTGGGGGGGGCTGGAGCAGAAGGGATGGGGAGGCAGGGATCAGGGGAGGGCAGGGAGCTCCCTCTCTCCCAGGCTGCTGTGCTCTCACTTCTAAATGGCAGATAGTTTATTGCTCCCTTCTCCTCCTATGGGCTCTTGCTGGGCTGCCAACAGGTCCTGCTCCTCCTGCCTGTCCTGCTTGCCCTGGTGTCCTGGGTTGAGTGACACAGGATTCATTTCTCTTTCAGTAATTTTACTTTGCAGTAAGGTCTCTTCTAATACTTGGGAAAACTGCACTTTTAGAAGACTCTAGTGTCTGAATTCGTGAAAATATTTACTTTACAGCCAGCTATGGGATACGGATTTCAAGGCCTCAGTGTTTTCAAGCCTCGCCAGGTGCAGGGATGTGGAGGAGTGAGACCCGGGCACTTGACCCAGGTTACCAACAGGATTATTTCATACCATGAACACCACATGCAATATAAATTAGAAAGTTTGCTGAGTAGTTTCTCTCTCCCTTGATGTCGGCGGTCCAGAGAACTCCTTGCCCCGGTGCCAGAGCCCTGAGCCCTTCCCTTCCTCCAGAAGCCACAGCACTCGCAGTATCCCACATTTGCTGTCCCCAGCGGGGAGTGCACAGCTTCCTGCTGGGGGAATGGGCTTGGTATAGTCCTTGTGTATTTTATATTGGTATTGGGATCAATAGTCATTCTTTAGTATTATCATTGTTAATTATTTAGTCTTATTCTATTAAATCTGTTTATATGTCAACCCTCGGCTTTCCTTGTTTTTTCCCAATTCCCCTTGCTGGGTGAGCAGGGATCATTGGGTGATAGAATAATTGCCTAAATGGCAATAAATTGTTGTGGGTTCTTCAAACCGTAACACCTGGGCATCCCTTCACTTGATGGCTGGCCACAGCATGGGCCACCAGCCTGGCTGCTGGGCATGTGTTGGGTCAGGGCTGGTGGGGCAGTCAGGACTCCCCCAGCCCCTGGTGCCCACCATGCTGTGTTTGCTGCATCCCCTGCGAGCTCTTTTCCCTTTAAGATGGATTAAACTGTTTTCATTACATTTCAATTACTCTCTGCAATCCTTGGCAGTTTCCTGAGATGTGGGGTCAGGAAAGGGAAAAACCCAACAAGCCTCTTCCCCGCCATCTTTTTAATTTGGAAGGACGAAAAAGCTTGAAATTAAATCTCTCAAATCCATGATCCTGTAGTTCACAAACTGGGCAAGGGCTGCGTCCCAGGACAGCTGCCCAGTGCCCCTGCTCTGTACCCCCCACCCCGTCAGGCACCACGGCAAGGAGATGGATGGCCCCCGACCACAGGGAGGGCACCCAGCGTGGTCGACAGGAGAAGACCCTGGTTAGCAGATGGTCATAGCAGAGGCTGCTGGGACGTGGAGAGGATGTGGCCCTGAGCCCAGGGAAAGGGACTGGTTTTGCTGCATGGCCCTGTTACCTTCCTTCCCCTCAGCTTGTGTTTCTTTTGGGATTGCCCTTCCTTTTCCCAATGGCTTTGCTGATGCTCAGAGGTCTCTGATATGCAGCAGATGAGTTGACCTGATTTATGGCAGTTTTGTGTGTCCCAGACACTCCAAACCCAGCTGGGTTCAGCTTCCTCTCGGGCACGGCTCACAACAGCACTGGCGCTGCCTGTTTGCGGGCTCAGACCGACTGCACTGAATTCACTTACAGCAGCACCTCCTGCAAAACACATCTGCAGCTCCACACACCGAGTAGTGTACGAAATCTCAAATGAGGCAGGAGATGATACCCTTGCCTGAAGAAGCTTCCTGCTCATCAGGAGCTACACTCCTCCCCAGGCTGAGCGCTGCCAAAGTTTTCCTCCTGTAGGACCCACAGCTGCTGTGCTCGGCTTCTGTGAGTGCAAAACGGAGCCGGTCTGGGGGTTGCAGAAGCTAGTGGGAGATGGTTCACTCCACTTCAGGAAGACTGAATCACATCTTCATTGTGAGCTGAAAAGCCTCCCTTGTAAGAGATACTTCAATAACTGCAAGTATTTGCTTTTCTGTCTCTTTTTAACAGCAAAGAGATTAGGCTGCCCCAAACTCTGGGCAGAGCAGGAGGTAACCGAAAGGAACTGGATGGAGAAGAGGAGACATCTGCAATGCAGTGTAGATACCAGCAAAGCAATGATTTCCTAGCTAATCTGCCCTGTCCTCACTCTCATGTGCCTGCCCAGCTTACTATGGCTGTCCATCCATCCAGTTGCCCAGCCACACAGTTTGGTGAGTCCTTAAAATTACGGTTTGTAACTCCTGGCAGAAAGTGTGAGAAGTCTGTCAAAATGTCACCCAGGGTAGCACCAGGGCAGAAGTCCAGTGAGCTCTCCTGGATATATCTGTCTGTCTTTGCAATCCTATAAAGCTCTGAAGTGGGTGTCAGGAGGATGGGTCTATTTTCAGTGGTGCCCGCTGACAGGAGCAGAGGTAATGGGCACAAACTTGAACATAGGAAGTTCCACCTAAACATGAGGAGGAACTTCTTTACTTTGAGGGTGGCAGAGGCGTGGCACAGGCTGCCCAGAGAGGTGGTGGAGTCTCTGTCTCTGGAGACATTCCAAACCTGCCTGGACGCGTTCCTGTGCCACCTGCTCTGGGTGACCCTGCTCTGGCAGGGGGGTTGGACTAGATGATCTCCAGAGGTCCTTTCCAACCCTATGATTCTATGATCCTGTGATTCTGTTCTACTGTCCATCCAGGATCTCTCTGGTGATATCTCTCATCCTGTCCATCCTGCACATGGAGAACAGATGTCCTTCCTCCTTTCCACCCTTGAAGACTAGCTCCATGTCCCCTTGGAGGTGCTTCACCATGCTCCTCTCCACTGTGTCCTCGAGAGAATGGCTGCCCAGGAGACACTGGCCATGGGTCCATCCCCATCTCCCCACAGTAATTCCTCCCCTGTTGCTGTGATGTGGTGAGGGCAGCAGCTGGAGGACCACTGCTCCACAGGGGCTGCTCCTTCCTGTTCTGAATAGGCTCAAGGCCAGGACAAAAAACAACAAAGCCTGGGAGGCCCCAGTTCTTGTGAGATGGCAGAGCACCTCCTGCAAGCTAACCATGTTAGGGGCTGCTGGTTTTGACCAGCTTCTGTGTTGGGGCTCTGCACCACAAGGGACTTGGGCAAACCAGCTGCCACTGCCCACCATGTTTCCTTTTTAACTTTTGGGGTGGAGGTGGATTTCCAGGAGAAACTACTCTTTTTGTCATGTCTCTGGGTTCCCATGGGTCAAATTCCCCACTTAAGTTCTGCAAACCCACCTTAAAACAGCTTATACTGAGGGCATGGAGAAGACAGGGCAAACCCTCTGCCTTCTCTCTGCGAGCAGGGGACAGGAGGAGGACACGCGGTACCGTACCCTGCCAGCCTCGCCTCGCCTCGCCTCGCTGCCTTCTGCCTCAGTCCATTTCCAGGGTTTCACTTTGCAATTAGCTGCTGTTTACAAGTCCGATGCGCGGCAGAGGCAGTCAGTGCTGGAGTCACCGGGCAGGGCTCGCTCCTCATCAAGCCCTGAAGGGCAGAGGGAGCTCTGAGAGCACCCTGACGTTCACCTGGATTTCTGTTCCTTGTGCGTGTTGGGACTGTGGCATGAAGGCAAACACACGTCTGTGTGGCTGTGGATTGTGTGTGTGTTCCTGTGCTGCTGCCAATGGTGTGTGTGGTGGAGACCCAGGTACGGGGACCACGCTTGCCCTGCCAGGCGCTGGAGGTGGCCAAGACAAAGGCCAGACCTGCCTCTGCAGAGGGACTGCAGTCTGCATGTGGCTTCTGCTCCTGGAGAAACTGTGAAGCTACAAGCGCTGGCCTGGTGGCTGCATTTCACCTCCCATGGGTGCAGGCTCTGTGCTGCCTCCCTCCCTTTTACTGTGCCCTTGGCACACAACTTCCGTGCAACAAGTCCATGACCTCTCCCTGACTGCCCTCCTCTGCAATCACAGCCACAGCTGCCCTGACTGAGCGGTGCCTTCATCCAGAAACAGGCACTTGAAGAGCTCTTCTTTCTCCCCAAAATCACAGCCAAAAGCATCACCCAACCCTTCCATTGCTTTCCTCTCTTCTCTGCCTCCCCCTCACAGCTTAGCTATACGTTTCCTGCTATTCCCACCAGCAGAGCTTTCCAACAGCTTCTAAGTTTGTTCCCTGTGGAAACACCAAAGCTGCTGCCCCCACGCTGCATGCCAGCCCAGGGCCCTTTGTCCTTGCAAATGAAGGGAGGAACCTACCACCTCCCCAGGAGAGCTCGTCTCTCTCATCCTAATCTCTGCCATGTCCCATCTAAAGAACATAACGCACCACAACATCACTGCACCTGTGCAAAACACCAGGCACCAGACACACAGCCAGACCTTGGTCCTGGTGGTGCCAGCAAGAAGCCAGAGAGTCTCGTCGGGCTTCAAGAAGGTGGCATTTGTATAATGATCATTTGTTTAGGTTGGAAGGCATCTCTTGAGATCATAACCTTCGAATCAGGGCTCACCTGAACAGGTCTGGTTGGGGAGAGACGTGTACTACTGAGGCAGGGCCAGCCAGGAAGGGCCAGGAAGCCCTTCAGATGCTGCTCGGGAGAGGCAGGTAGAAGCATCAGGAGAAGCAGCAGCCTGTAAAATGGGATTGTTCAGGGCTCAAGTCCTCCAGAAGGAAGAAACCCCTGTCCCGACAGGGCTGCAGGCACCCTTAGGAGTCAGTCCTGCCCTCTGCTGATCAGCTCTTCCAGGGCTCCACATACCATAATCTCCCACGTAAACCTCAGCCCAGCCATCCAAGCTGGCTGCAAACACATGGGTGGCTTTTATATATAGAAACCTAGCAGCATGCTAATAACTAGCTAGATAAGGAATAAATGATTCGCAACCTGCAGAAGAAAAATGACTCTCCTCACCCTGCCGCAAGAAGCTTAAAAAATTGTATACTGTGGTGTAGGTGACGTCGGTCTGCCTACACGCATGAATTCAAATGTTCCCTGAATTAGCAGGAACACTTCATGTGGCATTCAGCGAGGGGGCCGCTGGCTTCCAGGGCGTTGCATTAATGATGATTCAAAGAGTTCAGAATCTAATCGCAGGAGATAAAAATAGCCGGCTTCTACTTAGAACAATTCATTATACAACAGACCTTCCTCCAGCCTCCTTCTGCCACTCGCTTCTCCCCGGCAAGTTTCCCACTGCTGCCGGAGAGCTTTGCCCCAGGGGCAGAGCGGGTACCGAGGTCTGACCATCAGGCAACGCTGCTCATCTTGGGCTGCTGAGAAGAGCTTAAGCCAGGTCTCCTGAGGAGCACCCATGGGGCTAAGGTCACCTGGCCTTTCCCTCTGAGACGTGTGACAGCATAGAGTCATAGAATCATAGAATTGTTAGGGTTGGAAGGGACCTTGAAGATCACCTAGTTGCAACCCCCCTGCCATGGGCAGGGACATCTCCCACTAGACCAGCTTGCTCAGAGCCCCGTCCAGCCTGGTCTTAAAAACTTCCAGGGATGGAGCTTCCACCACCTCTCTGAGCATCACCAGGAGAACCAAGGCACACCTGCCCTTTGCCCCTCACTCTCTGTACAGCAACGGAGAGGAGACAGAGGCTTCCAGTGATGCGTCTCATCTGCCTGGGATACCTCCTTAGGAGACGGGTGAATTGCTTTATGAGGGACAGGCTGCCAGTTGCCTGAAGGTGTCCCAAGGGGCTCACCCAGCTCATCGACCAATCCATCTTCCAGGCAGCTAACGCTGGATGAAGCAAATCCCAGCGTAGGCTACATTGGTGTATGAGGTGTAGCACTGATTTCTCAATGCTACTGAGTCCCATGTCAACAGTGGGAGGATCTCCTCACATCTCACTTCACCTCTGAATAAGTGACTTGTGCCTTTTTAATGAGGAATCTGCATACAGGTCCTGAGGCCTCATGGTAGCTGAATAGTGCCCTGCAGCCCTGGGAGCCTTGGTGCATGCTGGTGATCTCCTACTTGCTTTTCAGGCTGGGACTTACAACTGATGCCCACTGGGGTGATGGGGAGGGAGGGGGTCTGACTGGAGCCATCCCAAAATAGAAAAAGAATAATTTTCTTCCTTATATGCTCTAGATATTACTTATTTTTTGTGTTTGTTTTTTTTTTTCTCTCTCTCTCTCTCTTTTTTTTTTTTTTTTTTTTTTTTTTTTTTACCAAATGCTGAGAAAATCAATGGCTGCAATATCACAAAGAGTTTTGACTTCAGGTGTTGAATAAGCTGGAGGAGCAGATGAACTCTTGAGACGGAGAACTTATTTTCATGCAAATGTCACTGGTAATATAATCAGCTCTCAAGGGAACAAAACCCTGGAAACTTTACAGCCTATTTGTCCCTAAATAGAGGTTTCTCAAAGTTCTCCAGAACATGGAATCTGCTCTGAAGAAGGAAATGCAAAGCATTAAGTAGGTCAAATGAGACAAATGAAGGAAAGGTAAGAAAGGGAGAGTTTTCAGGAAGAAAGCAGGAGAGCGGATGAGATGTAGTGAAAGGACCAGGGCAGTGAGCAAGGGTCACCATTTTTTGAAACCTACCGCAGTCTCTGCTCTCATACTCAGGGCACATGCTGGTGACAACATGGTGCACGTTCCAGCTTGTTTAGAAGAGCAGCTAATGAGACCATTTGGGACCAAAACTGATTTGTTCTGGTCAGTGCTGTTCAAGAGACCTGGAGGTGTGTGTGTGTGTGTGTGTTTGCAAAGCCCTCCACGGAGCAAGCAGAGGGTGGAAAGCACTTAACATTGCTGCCCTCGACCTTGCTTATGCTGTGCCTCCCAGGGATGGAGGTTGTCCACACTTGCGCTGAAAACTTGTGACACAGAAGAAGGCAGGCCACTCTGCTTGACCTTCTGTGCTACTACACTGCCCAAAACCACCAACCGGGTCCTCCACTGCGCTACCAGAGCGAGCAGCAGCCCCAGGACTGGGGGTACAGAGGACTAAGCAGAGGAGGAGGAGGTGGGGGTAGCTGGGAGGGTAGGGACAGGCTCCTTGCCCTAGGTGTGGGTGGCACAGTAGTGATCCGAATGGCAATGGCTATTGCTGCACCATCAGGTCTCTGCAGCTTTGCAAGGATGTTGCTTTGCTCCAGGGCAGATGTTCCGGTTGCCTAAATGTCCAGATGAAGCTAGAAGGGTCCAGATGAAGCCAGGTGGGGCCCTGCCTGCGTTTGGGATGCAGGAAGGAGATGCTCTCTGGCAGTGGATTTGCTCAGTGCCTGAGATAAAGCAGCTCATGTTGCCTGAGGGTCTCGGGGCAAGGGGAAGCAGGTGAGGAAAAGCCAGCAGCTCCCTCTGCCATTCTTTCCGGAGAACAGACTGAGACGCGTCTGCAGTCTCCTGTGTGCTCAAAGCTGCGGGAACACTTCCTTTGTCTCAAACTAGGTCAGCACAGAGGCATGACGTTACTATAGCAATCAGTATTAGATTTCATAACTTTATTTTAGTGATGGACGCGTTGCAGGATTCACTACTAGATGGAGGGTTGTCATTGAAACACCCTCTCCAGCTCCCCTTCCCAGTCTCCTTCTCCCTCCTGCCCCTCATACCACAAGCCCATGGCCGTGTCTGTCCATCCCATTCCCCCCATGGCTGTTTCTGGAGTCCCAAAGTCATCCCTGGGTCATACTGTACCTCTCACAGCTTGCTGGGCTTGGGGACTAGGCCAAATTCAGCATCCTGTGCACCTTGTGTCCTTCTGGGCTCCAGAGCTGTCCTTCATGAAGACCTGCCAGGCAGAGAGAAAAGAAAAAAAGTCCTCAGATCACAAAGAACAGAGTGGTGTCTTCCTGCCAAATGGCCCAGGCTGTAACCCTGATGCTGTAAAGACACAACAACTCTGATATTGACATCTGGGTTTTCTTCATCAAGTCCTAGCACAGGCACAAGGCGAATGTGAGAAAGCATCCTATGTAAAGAAGCAGAGGCAATATCCATGGGAGAGGGGGAAGATGCAGAAGTGGGTCCCACGTCCCTCTGTGTTGCATGTGGACTGAAAGGATGGACTGGAAATCAGCTAGGTGGGGAGGAGAACATGCAAAATGCCTGGGCTCCTTGCTCGGGGGCAGAGGGCTGTGACAAGCCCCTTCATGGGAAAGTGCTCTTTGACTTTCCTTCCCTTGTTTCTTTGCCATGAAATAATCCCTCAAGAAACCTCCTTGCTGCCTGTGGCTGTATCTTTGTTTTTTGGCCATGACAGGAGCTTGCTGCCCTGAGGAGCAAGGTTCTGTAACCCTCTGTGCCTCATCTTTGCCATGGGAGAACGGAATCTGGTAAGGCAGGAAGGACAATCCTGGGGATAACCCCCTGACTGGCGTGGCAGATGGCAGCCAGTTACCTTTGGTGTGTCCTAGCTATACACCTGCCAAAATCTGCGTCTTGCTTTCACCTCCCGATGCTGCTCCTTAAACTTTTGTTTGAGCAGCTTACACTGTAAATCTCTTCCATCTGGTCACTAGGTGCTACTGTATTGCAGCTAAAGCATTGTACTTCTTTCTTCATTGTCATTCACCATCCGCTACACTGCAAACAACTGAAAAAAATGCTCCCTGTATGAAAACTAAAGTAAATAAATATGGGGACCCCCCCCCTCAATGTTTCTTAATGCCCTGAAAAACCTATGCATCACATCAGAGAACACAGCCTGAATTATTTTATCAGTGAGATTAAATATTATTTGGGGTTTAAATCAATTCTGCACTGAGAAGGTGCACGCACGGTGCTGGGACAATCTGGGGAATTCAGCCTTTTGCTGCTGAGAAGCCATGGGAATGGCACGGTAACTCAAATTGAGAAGTCAACCTTCCTACGATGGTATTTTTTTTCATTCCTAATTGAACAGAGGAGGTCATCTGGGCCTTGAGAAGGCCTGCGAGAGCTCAAGGGGGCTTTAAAATAGGTGAACCCCAGTTTCTTGACTGGGAGGACATATGGAAGGCTGGGAGAAGGATACAAACCTTGGCAATTTTTCTAGGAAAGTTGGATCTGAGTGGTGGGTTTGACTCCCTCTCCAGTGAATCAGAAGAAGACCAAACTGATGCCGTTAGTTCCAGTGATAAGACAGGAGCTCTTTGTCCCCAGAAAGGAGGGATGGGCACTGCAGTGCCCATGAGATCCTACTCTCACCCTGCCAATCACCCTGCAAGAGGGGTTTTCTCCCCAGGTTAACTTGTGGCTGGGAGGTCTTTACAAACATGCCAAGTGCAATGTATGCCTGGGTTATGACAGAGTCCATTCCAAACATGCTCAACAGCCCTCCTTATAATCTGTCCCAAGGGAGCAAAGACTGGATAGATGGACAGATGCAGCACAGGTACAGAATAAAAGGACTTGGTGTTCAAGAGGCATTCAGAGACTATCATGGTGGATATCACAACAGACAGACAAATGGAAAGCATAGAAAGATCAGAAGACTGCTCTCCTAAATCCAGTACCAACCCTCTTCACCTTCCCATTAGCTCTGTACCACTTGAACAACAATGCAGAGGAAATGCTTAAAGGAAAGACACATGCCCTGAGAAAGCCAAGTGGGAGACAGCCCTTGTTTAGACAGGACGTCACGTCTGTCCCCAGAGCTCACCTGCCTTCCACACTAAAACACTCTTTTTTTGAGTTTCTTGCTGCTGATGGGTACTCAGCTGTGAAAACCATAGACAGATGCTCTACCCAGAAGGTACAGTAAACGTGCTTCCACCTAACCAAGGAAGCCTCTGCTTTGGAGGCATCAGCTCTTGAAGACAAGGGACAATTCCACATCCCAGGCTCAAACATTCCTGAACTCAGAGATATCAGTGAGGTTGTAGGTTGCTGCCAAAAGGCCACCGCTCCCAGCAGTAAATATAGCGCTGCGTGAATGGGATAAGATTAGGTATGATGAGTCTGGGTGCTGCAGGTAGCCATGCAATCATAATTGCATTGACACCACCCAGCCCTTTCACAGCTCTCCTCACGTGAAAAGTGAATTCCAGCTACTAGTGACTTGAGTTAGGTTTGAGCCAGTAATCCAGATGTATAGAGCCTGCAATAGCCATTAGCACAGCCAGTATCCATGGCTAGTGCTACCTACAGCCCTCCAAGCATCAGCATCCATCTGCCAGCAGCAAAGCTATGGCTCTCCTGCTCTAATGCCACCAGTACTGTTATGAAGGGTAACACTACGTACCACGAATGTCCATCATGAGAGGCATCAGCCTCTTGCTAGCAATGGTCTCAGCACCCCTCCTGTGTGCAGAAGTATTCAACACTAGTGCCCAGCATCCCATATCACCACCAGTAGCTACTTGCACTGGAAGTATCTCTGCAGTACTGCCACCACCCATCATGTCTGTGACTGTCACCAGCACTTTCAGGGTATCCTGGAGTACCTCTAGGAATGGTGTCGATCCTGGGACCCCTTGGCACAGTGACTCTGATGGGTGGGAGGAGCAGCACCTGGGCTCCACTCACCTGGCAGATTTCTCAAAATAAAAGATGCTATTGAAGCTCTGGAAGAACAAACATTTCTGTCTGTAATACTCTTTTTGTCTTTGCATGCTACTGTTGCACTGAGAAAGCAGTGCTATAATTACCTTTAATTAATATCAGCATCAATGCCCCAAGGAAATGCAAATGAACAATTGTACCACCAGCACAATTACATTATGTTAACTACCAGTGATCCACCTCCGTCATTCCCCTCTTTCTCCCATTCTCAGGAGCAGCTTGCTCATGTCATGGCTGCTGCGTGGAGGAGCTGGGACTGAAGGCCATGTGAGGAAGGACACACACTGCTACGAGAGGTGGTGGAACCTCAGGCAAGTGGATTGCAGACCAAGGGGAATGGTGGGGAGCTGGGGGCAAGCTGGGGTCCCTCAGCTTCCAGGCAATGAAGACACAGGATGGCAGAGGAAGCAGCCAAGGGTCCTTCCAGGGTGGTCTGCATGCTCCCATGCTGTTATTTGCTGGGGGCTCTCTTGCTGATGAGCTGATGTCACTTCCCCACATGATTCAAGAGACTTTTGGTGAACTAGGGCCTCAGATGCTCAGCAGCCAAACGTCATTGGGGAATCAGCTCATGATTACTGTTCCTCTGAGCCTTGGCCTAGGAGAGGAGGGCCACAGCCTGCCTTCTGTAGCCCATGTGGTTCCATTGGACTTGAAGTGTGCCTTGAAGAGACTGATCTGGCATTCATGACCTCTCAGAGATGACTGCAGCTAAGTGACTGAAAGAGACAACTCTGAGTAAAGGATCCTATTGCCTGCTGGAGTCTCCAGACAAAGTCAGTGGGGGTTTCAGTCATGATTGAGCAGTGGAAAGCACAGCCTGCTCGCATGGCAGCATGATGCGAAGCTCAGGATGGTCTTTCCCTTCCAGCTGTCCATCTCTGGGGCCACACTGGTGTGGCCATAACCTGAGCATAGCAAGACAAGCAGAGCACTCATGGTGGGTGTTCCTGGAAGGGTGCAGATGATGCTGGGATTTAATTTTAGTGAAAATACCGTGAAATGTTACAGGCTCAAAAAGGAGCATTTTGGGCTGGGTCTGTGTGAGAAAGAGAGGTCCCTCCCTGGCTGGTCCCTCACCTTGTGCTGCAGGGACTTTCTGTTTCTCTTCCAAACTTGAAAGAACCTCATCAAACTGCCCGTGTCTGCTTCTTGTTAAACCTGAAAAGAAATGAAGTCCTTGTGTCAGGGAACCAGCACAGTGATCTGCCTGGGCTTCTCTATTTCGCAGCCAGCCCCATGCTGGATCCAGAGCTCTGGTAGGGGAGAAAGGCTGTGAGCCCCAGTGAAGATCCTGCAAGCACAGCAGGAGTGTCGACAGGGATGCAGGTGATGAGCAGGTCCAGCACAAGGGCAGTGAGAAATGGGTGAAGAGCACAGCCAGGCATGCAGGCTCCCAGTGATGGCAAGTGCTACTGAATGCAATATTCCCCTCCTCCTGCTATCATCCCTAACTTGAGTGCCTTCTAATACATAGATTTACAGAGTGTGAGTTCAGATATAGTCATTACAAACCTCTGGCCTGCTCTCCTTTATGAAATAGGCCATAGCATCATTCTGTGCAAATCCAGCAGCAGAAATAATGAAAATAAATATATGTGTGTTCTTGTACCTCTAATCTCATAACCATTTCTCTGGATAAAACAAATACACTTAGCTCCTTTGGGCCTCCCCAAAAGAATTAAATTTCGTGTGAAGGATGCTTGGGGCCTGATTTGAGAGCTATCACTGCCTCATATTCAAGAAGGGAATAAAGTACACTGTGGAGAGAGTGGAGAGCACAGATGAGATATGGCTGTTCATAAGTGAAGAGATTTGTAGCCAGTATTAAGATTCTCATGAAGGAGGTATGAATGGGAAAATATGTGTGTGAAAGCGCCAGAGGAAACAATCGAGCAAAGGTGGGAAGAGTGGCAAAGCCCTTCTGAACCACGAGGAACGCATTCCTCTCTCCAAGCCCAGAAGGGTGGCACCCCGCAAAGGTCCCGGCACAGACGACTTGTCAGCAGTAGAGTGCTGTTTAGGTCATGGGAGGAGGGAAACAAGGTTACAGCCCATTGCATGTGCTGTTCCCCTTCCTGCTCTCCCAACAGGAAGGTACCCTGAACACAAAGACAATGCACGCTGATCTTGCTGAAGATTTATGGAAGTTTACATCAGCAAGAAGTTGAGTCAAAAGACCCACCCATTGTGACCTTACGCTCCTAGAGGGTGTAAAAGACTGATCCAAACCCCATATCATTGTCAATCAAGAGACATAGTGGGGACCTGACAGCAGTGCTCCTCTTCTTTAATTTTGTACACAGGTAACAGCCTGTCAAGGCCTCCTGGACATAAGCCTTGGAGCTTGTGAGTACAAAGACTTCAGAGAGAATGAGTCTAAGTGACTGAAATCTGTTTCATTTGAAAGAAATACCGCCCTCCCTTCCAGTAAGATCATATATTAAATTTTGGTTCATTAATTTACTAAAGAAACACACAGACATCTAGGGTCTGCTCTGCCTGACTAGAGACTGAAGCTTGGGCAGGCCAGCAGCACCAGAGAGAAGAGGATAGGACATAATTCCCTGTGGATGGAGGCTACCAATTCACAGGAACAGCAGAAAACAGCTCTGAGGTTCCTGGTGGAGGAATGGGAGATGGAGCTGGGTGGAGCAGAACTGAGGCTCTCTGGTCCACACCGTGAGATAATCACGTCCACAGTGACACCCAGCAGGGAAGATCCCTCTTACTGAGGGATGTCACTGACCAGTGGGTGACACGTTCCCTCCCCAGAGCCCAGATACGCTGGGTGTCCACAAGGCTGGGTAGCCTGTAATTGCTGTGGAGGGATTCACTAATCTGCACTAATGATGCACCTCACAGGCAAGAGGTCCTGGGCGTGCAGAGGGTGGTGGTGGGGCAGGGCATGCTGGAGGGTCTGCTGGGACATCTGCGGCCTCTGCAAGAAGAAGGTTCCTGTGGCAGTGCCCAGCTGGCAGCGTGAGGGTGTGACCTGGCAGGGTCCGGTGTGGTGCAGCGGTCCATCAGATGCTGTTCCTGATGGAAGACCTTCTTCTGAGGGCATGGGGAGCAAGGAGGGTGTGGGACAGACCCAGTAGGATATGAAACAATGAAGAAGAAGGGCAGGTAGGAGGGACTGAGGAGAGTTCATTAGTGTGGCATCGTGATGTTGAGAATAAAATTGGTCCAGACAGCAAGGGACTTGAAGAGAAGAAATACTTTAATTGCCTTCACATCGATGCCAGGGAGCCTGGATAATGCACTCTGCTCACATATGGACATGAATTCGACCTAGTTGTGCTCCCAAAGTCTGGCTAGGAGAGTTACATAATTGGAGTGTTAAAATCAACACCTTTAGGGAGGAATGAGGGTGCAAAGAGGGACATTGAATGTCATGGCAGGCAAGGTCAGCTTTTTGAGTCATATCTACCTGTAAAGTTTACAGATCTGTGTCCTAGCAGATGAAGCAGAAGATGGAGAATGTATGGGGCCTTCCACAACACACCAGCTCGCCCTGCTGAGCCTGACAGCCTTGATCTGCAAGCATCTTTGTGACATGCATGGAAACGGGGTTGCCTTGTTGTAAGGAACTTAACTGGACAGAGTTGTACTGAGAACTGTATCCTAGTATAACCCCAAGATGGACTTGAGAGGCATGGTGGCTAAACAGCTGGACATAAGACCTCTGTCCAAAATCACGGTTAGAATGAGACTGCTTCAATCAGTGTAGGACATTGCAGTAGAAGCAGGGCCTGTGTGTGGCACAGACAGTATCTTACTAGAAAAGAGAGTCCTTTTCTGGCAGCTCAATATCTGGGAGGACATTGATAAATTGGAAATGGTTTATAGAAGAGCCACAAGGACCGCACGATGTGGCTCACACCAGGAGACACCAGGAACACAAGCAACTTAACTGCAGACCACCAGTGCTTAGCAGGCTGACAACAGAGGGCTCTGCAGTGCGGCAGCCAGGACCCCACATGCATCCAGGGGCAGGCACCTGAAGATGGTTCAGTCTGGACCACAAGCAAAGAAAGGTCTTGTCTTTAAAAAACAAGAGCCATCAGCCATTAGAAGGACTACACTCCGTTGAGCATAGCAATATATTCTCCATCATGGCCAAAAGTTCAAGTCACCTGGGAGGTTTTTCCCAAGATGTTTAGTTCAAATGCAGTTCTGAGACCCGAAGGATAAACAAACTTAGGGATTTCTTCCTCAGTTGCTATTGCTTTTCTAGAAGTGACCATACTTCTGATTTGGGACACTGAGAGAAATGGGACACTCACACATGTTCAGGGTCCCCGGTTTCATGCTTTACATCTTCCAGGAGACAGAGGTTGTAGAGAGCGAGATGCCTTTAAGATGCAGCCAGCAGCACAGGAGAAAGTCTGCGAAGGGCTGGGAAGTGCACGGATGCAGGTACAGCTTGGCTTAGGGAGCTGCCCTTGCCCAGTCGGTTGGCTCTCTCCTAGGAACCTGGCATGGGCCACAGACAGGCCACTGCCCCAGGTGACCCCTGCTGACCTGTTCACCCTACAGACAGCACCTTCATGCCAGTGGGAATCTCTCAGCCTTTCTCATGTGCTGAATGCTTTCCCATGATAGTTTCCACCCCTCCTGCAGGTTTCTTTCCTCCCATAAAGCCTGAGCTGAGGCCAGGGGAGAGTGTCTGGCCCTATGGGAGAACATTACTGGTGATGCTCTGGCACCCGGACATCACCTCTGCCAAGAAACTCCATGTTCCACCCAAGCTACCACCTGACTGACCTAGAGGGAAGGTGTGAACACTACCAGCAGTAACACCAGGCACGTATGGAAAACACCTCCAGCCTCTTGCTGATGGACCAGGCTGAGAAGGGGATCTGCACTAGCTGCTCACCAGTGCAGCAGGACCAGGCTTGAGACAGGGGAAGGAGGATGAGGTGAAACCCCTGTGGGGGCTGCAGGGCAGGCTTAGGGCACCACAGACTTGTTGGCTACAGCCCAAGCTTAGGCAGGACATGGGCTGCAGTGGTGGCTGTGCACCTGGAAGAGGTTTTCCAAGAAGGTTATGCATGACTGTGGAAAAGGACGGAGGCACATTGACCCAAAGCCAAGGAAGAGCAGATTCCCCTGTGCCTACAGTTGCAATTCAGCCACGAATTGGCACACGCTCGTTGTCTCTGCTGGCTCTTATTTTAACCTTCGGCCAATCGTGCAAAGCCAGAGGACACAGGGTTTGATTGTGCAGGTGGGACAGCCAGCCAGAGCTGAAATGTGGCTACAGAGTAAAGAGAAGGCCAGAGGAGCTGGCTTGGGGCCACCTCCTCTGCTGCCCAGCCTGTTCCCAGCCTGCAGCTCTGCAGGGTTTGTTCTTGCTGTTCTCCTCACCCAGGGAACGGAGAAGCCTGTTCCTGGTTGGTTCCTGGGGGTTTCCTGCTGCAAAATGCCTGTGTCCTGACCACGCTCACTGAGCCCCACAGGAGGAAGCCCTACCCTTCTGTGGCAGAGAAGATCTGAACGACCTGTCCTTGACTGCTTCTTTCTCTCCCTCCCTGGCACTAAGTGTCTGCTCAGGCTAACAAGAGACAAAGAGCAGCATCTCCCTTTGGGGATGGACAAAACCTGATATGGACACTCAAAATCTCAGCAAAAAATCTCTAAATCAGGTCTGCCACACAACCACGCATGTCAGAAAGCCCCATGCTTGCATAGCTCCGGTTGAGAAGCCCTTAGCCTTGTCCCTTCACCAGCTCTGGTGACCCACTCTGCTACTGAGTGCTCTGGCAAAGCTCCTGGCATGACATCTGGGATAATCTGCATCGCCTAACTGGGTGTCAGTGAGGCAGAAACACTTGGACCTTCCTGGGGCAGGTCTCTGCTCCATGCTTCTCACTCTGACGTGGATGCATCTTTGCAAGGGATGGAAAAGATGAAGCACGTGGAGAAGCCGTCTGTGGCGAACCCAAGTAAGGGCAGACCATGCTGGTGCTAGAAGAGAAGAGCCAGCCCAGAAAGCGAGGGGGCTGTGTGCGGGCATACACCCCCTGGCTGTGGGGGGACTGAGCTCGCGTGGCTGGGAGTGGGTCGTGCTGTGTTTGCCCAGCCTGGCTGTTCTGAGGTGCCGTGCTGCACTCTGCCGCGCTGCTGTCATCCCGACAGCCACCCACCGGCCCTGGATCAATTTGCTGCAGCACCTCGGGATGTGCTGGGCTGGTGGCTGCACGCCTGTGCTGGGTGAGAGGACATGCTACGCTGATCAGGGCTGAGCAGCGGTGTCCTCTCTGTGGTATGGAGGATGCTGTCGCTCTGATAGCAAGAAGAGCTCTGCAGGTGCCTGCCTTTAACAAGATGAGTAATTCCCTTTCAGTCCTTTAATCAGTCACTTCTAATTAGTGTGCCAATTGTTTTTTCCTTAGCAAACAGCTCTTTCAAGAAGGGGTTTTGCTGCATCTGCTAGGTTGGGAAAATGCTGTTCCCAGAAGGGGCTGTGTCTTAGCTCTTCGGCAGGAGGTTCCTCCCATGGGCTCATGTGCAGAGCGTGGCATAGGTCCTACCCACACTGGGGATGAGCACCCAGCAGAGGAGCCACTGGCTGCTCTCAGACTGTTGGGTGGCTGTAAAATAGGTGGTCACCCCAAGCCAGGATGACTATTTTCCTGACTCCAGTAGTGTTTAGGCACAACGTGCTGCTGTCTCGCTGAAGCTGTGCATCTTCTTGCACACTGAAACTGGAGAAGAAGATGTGCCCTTCATTGGTGGCTCCCACCTGGCTTTGCAGTTCACCTCCCAGGCTGCCTGAGCTGGACAGCATGACTTCCCCACTGCTCTGAGCAGCGTGCAGAGGTAAGGGAGAACCTCAAAAGCCTAAGGAGGGATTATGTGCATGCTGCCGGGATGGAGGCATTCCTGGAGGTGCCCCGTGCTGCAATCCTGGACATTGCATTTTGTAGAGGGCCCAAAGACTGGCTTTCCCCTCTTGTAGGCAGAGACATTGTCCTTATCCACATCCCTTTCAGCCCTTTTTTCTCTTTTGAAAATTCCTTAGCTTTGTGCTTCTGATATCTCATGGCAGTGACTTTTGCTTGTGGAAAAATGATCCCACCTTGATCACTTTCAGTGATGCTTTGTCCTTTTGTTGGGGAGAAAAGTAACGGAAGCAGCAGTTCCCTGCTTTGGTGCATGCTCTGTTTCCCAGATCTCAGCCCCATGAGTCCCTCTTTATTTCTTCCAATGTGAAATTTTTGAGCTGGGACAAAGCACTGCTGCTCAGCCATGAGCCTCCCAACACTGTGCAGCTGCCCTGAGCGAGATGGACTGAGCACCATCCCACAGCGCAGGGCAGGACCAGCTGACAGCACTCCTGCCTCTAGCACTGCTACCCCCTCTGCCACCTACGCGCTCTCTGGTGCTGCTGCATGGTGGGAAGTGATCATCCATGAGCCCCCTGCAATAAAACAAGAAGTGGCTCTCTCCTAGAAGTCACTAAATTCTCCAACTACAGTTCCCTGCACAAGTCTGTTAAGGTGGCTGTGTCACCTCTGCTCTGGCCTAATATCCTGCAACCTCTGCCCCTGGGGGGAGCTATGGAGCTGGGAAACATGACGCTCAGGCACGAGGTCTGGTTCCAAGCAATATCAGTACGTTGGGAGAAGGGAATGAATCACGCACTGCCAAATACTGCAAGAGAGACATTCACTTGCCACCTCCACCTCAGGCTAAGCCAAAACCCTGTGTCCAAACACGTCCTGGTGAGTAGGCATTTTGGGGCACACAGAGGTGTAGGATACAGCCTATAGCAAGGGAGGGTATAATGCAACCTGGGTAAAGCTATGGAAAAATAAAATTGGAGTGGCAATGAAATATGTGTTCCCCGGGGGAGGGGAGAACAGAGGAGTTTGTGGTCAGTGTGGCACCACTGGTTGGCACAGAGTTTATGGCAAGGTAGGACCAAGCCTCATCCTGTCAAAAAGAAGGTGTTGAGTTGGGGACATAGTGATGAAGGACATTGTGTGCCAAGCCACGGTCCTTTGCTGTGCCCCGGGTGCCTGGGGTAGGGGCATGTATCAGGCAGCTCAGGGACAGGGCAGCAGCCAGCAGAAGAGAAAACTGCTCTGGATGAGGCTGTTTCCCTGCAGCTCTGTCATGAAACTGCACAAGCTGGGTGATGAGGCACAACCAGGCACTTCTCCACGCAAACCCCTGTGCCATGGTCTCCATAGACCTGTGCCAGCCCTTCATAGCTCGGGCACAGCCGAGCTGGGTTCGAGGTCTGCCTCGCATACAGCCTCTCTGGAGGACCACGTGCGACAGGTCATTCCTTTCTCTGCTGAGTGCCACCTTGTCCACAGGAGCTTTGAGAAAGGAAGGTCACACCGCAGATGGTACAGCTCCCAGAGACCAGGGCAGGGGAGCTGTGTACACAGAAGTTTTTCAGTTTCTGGATAAACTTGCGAAAGGATTGTTTCTTTCAGGCTTTCCTGCAATTAAATTTTTGTTTGGTTTTCCCGAGGAATTGACGTAAGTTGGCGTAAGTAATTGGCATCTATAATAAAAAATCTTTTTTTGGGTTGGTTTGGTTTTTTCAAACTGTTCAATCGTTTTGTTATAAAATATCATTCTGTCTTTAAAATATATCAAAACAGTATTTTCAGATTAAAACCTGAAATGTTTTTGCTTAGCAGGCACCAAAATAGAAATGGAGGCTCCAAAAATTCCCCCTCTTGTCCATCTGAGGTTTTGAGTCCCCCCCAACCACATATCCACCTGAAAGATCCCACAACACCATTGTGTGGTCCCTCCCACAGAGACACAGTGGTGTCCTCAGCTGTAGAGGTTTGTTCACTCCATGGTTCAAGAGCGGGTATTTCCACGGTGCTGTGGACACAGGCTGTGCTTGGCCGCTGGCGGCTGTAGGTCAGCCTCACGTTTGATGCAAATACCCAGGTACTCCTTCCCCACCCTGTCTCCAAGGCACTGAGCTCCTCCCGAGATCATCCCACATCCATATTCAGCATCCAGCTCTTGGGGCAGGCGCTGGCAGAAGCTTTGCTTTCGTTTTCATTTGAATAATGATGTGCAAACCTCAGCCTACGCTTCCTTCAGGTGGGCCTGTCCCTCCCGCCTCAGAGGACCGCTATCCCTTGCCTCCTTCCCCTCTGGAGCGAGGGGAAGCTCCGAGGGGGCTCCACTTTCCTTTTCCTGGCCCAGGCTGGGGTATCCAGGCTGGCCTGGCTTCCCGTGAGTCACCAGCAAATCTCAGCTTCCTTCTGCACGGCCCTGGAACCAGAGCCCTAATTACAGGGCAAGACTAGCGGAAACAAGCTTATTATTTACAAGGCTAACGAAAATTAATCATGCCTCCCCCTCCCTTTCTTGTGGGAACAGTCATCTTAAAGAAAGCAGATTATAAAAGCATTATGGGTGACTGCTGTGCTGTTTTTTGGCACTAACCAGGAGATTGTGTGTGGGCTGTGGGCTTTGTTTGCAGGTCGCCTGAAACTCAAGGGTTAAGAGTACCTAAAAGCGAAGTGCCGCTTGTTCTCCCCCCTCCCCATGCAGGCCTCCCCTCTGCTGCTGGCTGAGACTGGGAGCAGATGGAGCCTGTAGCCCCAGTGCTAAGCCAGGCAGGCTGTAAAGCCCTTTGGTGCTTTTCCAGGCAGCTGCTGCTTCTCCCCAAGCCTGGACCCCTTCGGCATCATCTGTCTTCTTGTGAGGAGGGAGCGGTGTGGGGCGCAGGGCTATGTCCCACCCCAGGGACTCACAGCCCCCCAGCCCAGCAGACAGGGGAGTTTCCCAGTGTGGCCCAGTGGAGCCCAGTGAGCTCCATGCAGGCAGGTCTCAGGAGTCCAGTGGCTCCATGTTCTGGCCCGTTGCGCTATGCCCAGAGAGAGAGTAAGGCTGTCTGCAAAGCCAGATGGAGGAAAACGTGTCAGGGAGTAGTTCATGTTGCACAGGTGTGGAAAACCAGAGCATCCTGTACCAACTGGAGCCACTGGTTCTAGAGTGAGTGCTGCTGGCCTCTTCTGCAGCCAAAGGATGGACCTTGTTAAGCGCAAAATCCATCACCCTCACTCCAATCATCACTGTCACTCAGGGGAAACTGAGGCATGGGATACGGAAGGTCAGTCATGGAGACAGGGAGAGATCTCCAGTCTTTTGAACTGGAGGTTCAAAAGAAGGTCTTTTAGAACCCAGAGCCAGATCCTGTGATCCGCACTGTGGAAACTGCTCCCAGGGATGTAGTGTTGCATGCCTTGAGTGCTGAGCTGAGCCCTGAGCTGTCCTATCTGCCCCCTGTGCTGACCACATCCACCCTTTTCCAGGCCTAAAGATCTCCACTCCCATGAGCAGCCTCCCTCTCCCTGGGGCTGCGCAGGCTGGGAGTGGGAGGAAGGCAAGGAAGGGGCACTGGGAGACCACCCCAGGCCACCTCCAGCCAGCTTCAGGGCTGATGGCCTGGATGAGGATCTGGGATGGAGGACGATGAGGACCAGGCTCCAGACATGCCTCCTGCCAGGCCCGTCTGGGCGGCCCCCAGGGAGCGCTGCCTGGAGGAGCCTCCCCCAAAGCTTCTGCAGGCTACCGCAATAATTGACTGTTGCTTTGGAGAAGACAGGAAATGAGCAGGAGGTCAATTTTCAATTTCCCAGATGTATATAACCAGTTTCTTCTAGCAGGCAGCCTGAAAATAAATCTCCATCAGTCTAGTTACCACTTAATTAACATCACTAGCTATAACATGTATTCCCCAGCCCAGACAAAGCCGGAGCTCATCCACTATTGATGTACAATGAGATGGAGCCGGGGCTGGGGCACGGCTGGTGGGAATTCTCTAGCCTGAAATTTCATTCTTATTGCCCAACATGCTGGCAGGGAAGCTCTGCCTCAGCTTCCCATGTATTGCTCTGGGATGGGGATATCTGCTGTGGTCTTCCCCAGAGCTGCCTGCTTTTGGTCGCAGTTGGCACGGATGACTGAAAAAAATTTGGTGAAACAACTGTAGTTTGTTTCCTTTTTTCATAGTTTGGAAAAAAGAAGAAAAGATGGCCCTGCGGGTGAAACACTTCCCTTCCCTGCGCTACCACTCTGAGCAAGAAAATCTCATTTTTTCCACAAGAAAATCATGCTCAGTTTTCCATAAGCAAGCGTGGTTTTGGTAAGTGAAGAGCGTTGACCATTCCAGAGAGAGATTTTGGTAAAATTTACAATAAGCATCCTGGAACTGTCATGGAAAACAGCCACCATGTCCAAAAGCGGTTTTAACAAGATGCAGCCACCAAATCCCAGCTACCAAAGCCCCACCACCTGATGAAGATCAGCTGGTGAAGCTGGGCTGCAGCCTCTGGGCGCTGGGGTCCAAGTGGTGCAGTCTGCTGGTACCTGGGGCCTCCCCTTCCCCAACGTGACGGAGGTGCTGTTCCAGCCACCCCAGTTTGGGGAGGCTGCTGGATGCCCAGCACAGCCCTGGGCTTGCAGGGCCAGCGGCGTGGCCAGCCCAGCCACTCAGCGCAGACTCCGGAGGCTCCCTCTCCCCAGCATGCAGAACATCAAGTGCTCTTCTTGCTTGGGTCCTGTCCTCGGGGTGGTTTAGGATCTGGGTGCAGCCAAGGTGGTGAAGGAGGTGTGAGGGTGGGAGCGTGCCCCAGGTGCAGTGGGGCTCAGCTGCAGAGCTGCCTGCAGTCTCTGGAGCAAGTCACGCTGTGAAGGGAGTATGAGCATCATGCTATCCTGCTATGCTCAAGAAATGTCCATCCCAGCAGTGTCCTCCACTTCTTATTCCAGCCCTCTGTGCCACCGTATCAGACCCAAACCACCCCCTTAGGAATGGGAGCCCAGAGAACAGCATTGTCTTACATTTTGGGCATGTCTTATCTCTCCTCTGGGGAAGGGCCCACTTGGCAAAAATACCTTGGCCCAGTTCTCCCGCCGTGTCAGTCAAAAAGTGAGGGGTCATGTCTCCCACTCAGACCCTTCTTATCTCTTTTGCTATGTGGTTTTTATGAGAAAGGTGGGCATAAAGCAAAATCAACCTTTTTCAGCTGGAGAGCCAAGGAAAGGAGTCAGGAGACCAGACTGAGCAGTAGACAGGGGAGAATGGGATGCAGAAACCCATCCTGGCTGGCGGCAAGACCCACAATGACAGAGAGGCATCTTGGATGGGACATTCACGGTGGGACAAGAATGGCCTGTTCCCTGATGGGAATGACAGTGGGAGGTTCCCTTGGTTTTGGGAGAATTTTAAGCCATGTGAGGCCTTGCACCAGCCCATCTACAGTAAGACATCGACCCCTTGCCTGCCTGAGAAATGTCAAATGCCCTTCTGGCCTGAGACATCCAGGCAGGGTTCGCTTCTTCTTCTGCATCCAAAGGGTAGATGATTGGTAGCAAATGTGCTGGCAGCCAGTGAGCCGGGCTCTGTATCAGGGGTCGGTGCTGTAATCCCCCTTCCCACCCAAACCAGAGGGATCCCAGGCACAGCCCATACCCAGGGAGCTAGCCTAAGCCAGTGGCAACCTCCCAGGACTGCTCAGACCCCACCAGAGCTGAACCCTGCTTCTTTCTTCAGCTGGCCACTTTCTCTCTGCTTTTTCTTTCACTCCCCATTGGTGATTTCTGCTCACCTGCTGCATCCTCACCCTGGTTTGCAAGGAGAGGTAACACTATCCCCACCAGGTGACCTAGGGAAGGAAGAGCGCATCGGCTGTTAGCATCAGCCCACATGAAAAAAGGAAGGAGACAAGATGAAAGAATTCATTTCTACTCCTATCATCATCCCGCTTGGCACTTATCTTCAAAGCACCGTACAAACATTAACTAATTAATCCTCCCAACACTCCTGGGAGGAAGAGACATATTAACATGACTCTTATTTTAGACGCCCAATAAACACAAAGGATAGATGGGCCAGGAGATACCAGACAGGCAAAATGGGCAGGTCATGCCAGTTACTCCGTTCTTCCTGTTGAATATTGCAGGGTTTGTGAGTCAGTGGATGTGTCCCAGGCAATTAGCGGGTATACTCACATGTTGCGGGGTGGACAGAAGCGGAGGAGGTGGAGTGGAGGGCAGAAGGGGGAGTGTTGCAGAAATACAGGAGAGACAGTAAGCGGGAGGAAGGAGATGAGCCCTGTCATCTGCACAGATGGACAGACAGACTGCTGTAAAGGCAAATGCCGCAGGATGGGGAGCTCAGCAGCTCCCCTGGTAGAAGAGGCAGGCAAGAAGGGAACCTGCAGGGCCACATGCAAGGGAGACCCCCTGGGGCTGGGGACACAGCGGAAAGCCATCACCAAAAGACCCTTCGTCCTCAGTCTGTGCTGCCTGACTCTCAGAGTTATCCATCTCCAGTGGTTTCCCTCCTCCCCTGGAAAAATACACTACCAAAGCAGATGGCTGCTGGCGTTTGGTGCAGCATACCGGGACACAAGGTCTCTTTTCGCTCAGAGCCCGGGGGCTCGCCCCAGGGATGTCTGGCACCCCATCAGCTCTTCCTGCAGTGGGAGAGGTCAAGGGGGCAGGTGCACAGCCAGAAACCAGAAAAAAATAATTTTGAGCTGAGCAGCACTAAAATTAACATTTTTTAAAGCCACCTGGAAAGTCAAACCCATTTTATTTGGGCCCAAGCAAGAGCTTTCAATTCCAGCTTGACAGAATTTTATAAGTATCATAAAATTAGACTAAAATGGAAGGAAACTCTGACACTGCCACTGAGGCATCCTGGAGGAAAGTATTGAGATAAAGCATTTTGAGTTAAAAAAAAAAAAGGATTTTGACCTGCTCAGTTTGGCAGGTGAGTTTCCCTAGAAGAGCTAAAAATCAAAAGGTGAAGTTTTTTTCCCCACTGAGAAAATGATTTTGGCTGCAAAATTCCACTTCTCACAGGTCTCCCACCTGGTGCAACACGGGGGCACCCTGTAGTCCCTGCCTGAATCGTACGGTGATGGCAAGGGCTGCCTGAAGCCCAGGTGCCCTCCACCACCCCCCCCACCCTGCAGAGGTGGGACCCCTCGGGCTGGTGATGCCCGCAGGGCACGAAGTGGGCAGCCTGAGGTGAGGGGATGGTGACAGGGCTGTAGGAGCTCAACACCAGCCAGCTGCCTGCTGCCCAGGGCTCGGCTGGTGCCCGGGACAAGGCAAGGGGAGCCCAGTCACCTACTCGGGTGCCCACAGTGCTGCTGGCAGGGGACAGGCAGCCAGCTCTTGCCCATGCAGCCTGGCAGAGCTGGTCAGCAAATGCTGCAGGAGCCGCTGCCTTCTTGACAGGACAAGGGGCAGTGGACACAAATTGGAACATAGGAAGTTCCATCTCAACATGAGGAAAAACTTCTTTATTTTGAGGGTGGCAGAGCACTGGGACAGGCTGCCCAGAGATGCTGTGGAGTCTCCTTCTCTGGAGATATTCGAAACCCCCCTGGATGTGTTTCTGTTCAGCCTGCTCTGGGTGACCCTGCTCTGGCAGGAGGTTGGACTAGATGATCTCCAGAGGTCCCTTCCAACGCCTACAGTTCTGTGATTCTGTGATTCTTCCAAGCTGCTGGCTGGTCCCGTGGGTGTCCGGGCTGGCAAACCCCAGGCCACCCACTGCTTCACAGCCCTTGTGGGTAGAGTGGCTGGTGTTTAGTCTTTGGACTCAGATGAAGAGATGCAGCATTGCTCCCTGAGGCCAGCAGCAAGGGTTGGGAGAGGAAACTGTTACCAGCGGGTGACGGGACAAGGCAGCACGGGCCAGGCATCTCCAACATCTACAGCAGACTGGTGTTTGGCACATCTTGGAGAACCTGCCAAATCCTCTCATGGCTGATGAATGCTGAGGGGAACCTCCTAGTCCTTCTAGTCCCTTCTGTCTTGTGTGGCTTCAAGAGTGAACCCACCCATGACGTCAGCACTGCCTCTTCTGCTGCCATTTTGTATCAAACATCCTAATTACAGCACAGTAGTTCTAATTGCAATTATCTCTCCTTTATTGATGCAGTTTATTATTGCTGGAGCATGATCACCCTGGCACCATGAATTCATGAAGCAATAACACGATGTGACCTCCATGCCCAAGGTCTGAAGACCTAGCGGGAACAGACGGACCATTTCTGCTCCCACAGCTGGTCCTGTGCGACATGGTCTGGAAGGTGCCACCCATCTACACCTGCAATAAGCCCACAGCCTGGGTTGGGCCAGGATGTTATATGAAGAAGGCACCATACCCCTAGCTATGGACATGTTTAGCTTCACCTCCTAACACCCACCCTCTGGCAGCCCTCTGCAATGCTCCTGAGCCATGTGGACCAAATATCTTGTCTGTGTGCTGGTTCTTGTAATTTCTGACCATGACACCCTTTATCCTGCCTGGAACATAATAAATAGATCAAGCATCTTAATTCTCACTCTGGAAGGCAACTTCTGTCTGCAATTTTCTGGGTGTCCCATCTGAAACACAGAGCCCAGAAAGAAGTGCAGCTGCTTTAGCAGTGATTTTGAGAGACCTGGTGTGGGCAGGGAGCCATCTCTCCTTTCCTGTTCCAGATTGCAGGGGAGAGATGTAAGGATCTCCTGGGCATAACAGCCTGGATCTCCCTGGAGCAGCTCCCCACAGTGCTGATTTGTGCTTTTGTCTGAATGTCAAGCTTGAACATCTCAAACATTGCACCATTTCTGGTGTCCTTTAGCAGAACTCTGTCTTTCTTCTCTACTCTAGTGTTTACCCAGTAATGCATCAATAGACAGCTGTCGCATCCCCTCTCTTTCAACAGTCCAAACAAGCCTGGCATCCTTGGGGTTTGCAGGCTGACTCTGCTCCCTTAGGATTGGCCTCGCTGGGATCTTACATTTACTGCTTCTGCAACCTTCATTCCTAAATCCTTTCCGAGATCACTGCATGCCAGGATCCCACTCCCTGGTCCTGTAAAGTGCGACCTGCATTCAGCGCTCCTTGCAGCCGGCTGGTAGAAAGGACGTTGGCTGCAATGCAACCCCCGTGCCAAGCGATGCAGATCCATCTATGGAACTGCGCCGCGTTTGCCACTGGGGCTGGTGGGGGACCGGGCCACCTGCTGACAGCCGGTGTTGGTCCCTGTTCTCTGCCTCTGGCCTCCTGGCCTTCTCCAACCAAACTGTTTCAGGGGATCCCCAGGGGTCTGGGATCTCCAAAGTCAAGCCAAGGTCCTGCTGTTTTCTCAGGACCTGAGTTCAATTGGACCGGTCCAATCGCATCATGGAGAGCCTTGCCTGCTGTGCCTGAAATTATAGCTGCTAAATTTTTAAACATAACAGCATACGAAGGCCAAAAACAGAGATCAGAGGCTCTTCCCACTTGTCTGCCCACAGGTCTGGAAAGACACAGTCCATCTGCATAAGATCTTACAGTCTCTTCACGGAGTTTTTCTGGAGATGGCTACGTCTAGTTCTGGGACGCTCAGCCTTCAATAAGGCTGGAGAAAACCTGCCACAGAGCAGGCTGTGCTTTTGGCGTAGATCTGGACTCATCTCATACAGACACAAATGCACTTGGTAGAAAAAAAATGTTTTTTTCTGGTCCCTCTTCATACAGAAACAGATTCCAGTATAATTAGTTCCTGTTTCTCCAAGGGGCCCCACACCAATCGAGCACTAATTGAAGATTTCAGGTCAGCTGCCACTAGTCCAGAGATACCTCACTATTTCTTCTGCTGTCTTTCCTACACAGCCCCAGACCTGATGGCCTCCATCTCTCCTTGACTGGAGAAGGGACTGTGCAAATGTTCAGCTATGGAGAAGGGACCCGTGGGCATGGGCCTCAATGCCCTGTCTTGCCTTTGCCTCTGCTGAGCCAGTGGCAGAGATTAGCTCCTTGCCACTCCGACTCAGAAAGGCCAGAGGATGAGAAAGGGAGGGAAGCCACTGAATTTATGGGGTAGACTGCATTCCGCAAGCTGAGCTGACTGCTCTCCCTGCTCCAGGCAGAGCCAACCCAAAGTTCCAGAACCAAAGTGAGTCACAAGGACACCTGGGATGGGCAGGGAACTTCAAGACATCTGAGGTGTCCTGGAAGTCACTTTTGGGGTTGGAAATCTTCAGATGGGGATCTCCAGATCAGAGACTGGGACCAAATGTGTCATTTGGGGATGACACCAGAACCCCTGAGAAGAAACTCCCCATGGTCACGGTTTTGGGTCTCTGGGGGCTTGTTGTGTCTGACAAATGTCTCAGCATCTGCAGGGCCCAGGGAAAGGCAAGTCCTATTGTCCCCAGACAGTGGGACAAAGCATCATCAGTCAGTGCAGGGGTCCTCCTGGTAGAAACGCTGGCCAGATACACAGCAGCCCCAGAGCAGCACTGAGCGATGACTAGACATTGCTTACCACCTGTTCACACCCTCATCCCTCGGTCAATGCACCTTGGCTCCACAGGGTTTTTCTTGTAAGGAGATAAAGGAACAGGGTGGGAGAGAGGGGGGTGAGCTAGATCAGTCCTGCTCCCACCCCATCCACGCCCAGAGCCGCCTCCAGCCAGAGGGAGCTGCTGCATCCTAATTCCTGCCCCCACCGCCTGTGGGTGGATCGCCCCCAGCCATGCTTTCTCTCCGTGTCCTCCAGCACCTGCCCTCTCTGGCCCTGATTCTCCAAGTGCCTAATTTGCACGCTGTATTCATGTGAATGCCATTTGCTGTTACAGAAGGAAAAAGCAGCATTTCTGGCCATGACAACTGCCGCAGGGGCCTGTGTGCTGTCTGCCTCAGAGGCACGTTGGCAGCCTGGGTCAGTGCAAGCTGCAGCTCTCACTCCAGCTCCTTGCACATATTTATCTGGCTGTGGCAGGAGATGGGGCAGCCCGAGCCCCCAACCCCATGGGGACAATCCTGCGCCCCGCAGGCACAGCAGTGCTGTCAGGGATGGAGAAAGAGCAGCAGTGGCAGAACGGGTGGGAACCACAGACCTAATGAAGAGGCACCTTCTACAGCAAATCTTTGGGGGGACGCTATACGGCAATAGTATGCCCAAGGGCGAGCAGCAGCAAGGGTCTCTGTCCTGTGTGTGAGCCTCATGCTCTGCAGAAGGGCACAAAGTTCCCCATGGATTACCTGGCCATGTCCCCACCATCCCCATACTACACCCCAGCCCTGAGCTTTAGTCAGACATTGGTGCCTGTCCCTCTGCTCCCAGGGCCTCAGCTCAAGAGATGCCACCCCCCCATGGGTGTAGTGTGGAGGGGATGTGTGCGGGGAGGGTTTTGGAGAGGTGGGGGGAACACCAAAAGGCTGGGCTTAAACTATGGGGTTGGAGTGCACCAGTCTCCGTCAACAGGTACAGGCACTGCTAAGACAGAGGAGAGGCAAGCAGGAGGGCAAAGGAAAGCAGCTTAAAATAGGCTGGCAGTTAAAGAAAAGGAACAAGGGCAGAGGTAAGTCATGGAGATGTTCACTCTGTGACTCAGATGCAACTGAAAAAATAAGATGGGCCAAGGGCTGAGGAGGAACAGCGTTGAAGGAACATGCCTTGGGGTGCACCAGGCAGGGAGCTCCCATGCACTGGGACACGGGCCTGACTGGCTGCTGGGAGATCTGGTCCCTGGGCGCTGGCTTTGCTTGCCAAGGGGCAGCTGGAGAAGACCCCACCGGGCAGGCGCTGAGGCCACCGGTCAGTACAACAGGCGATTTGGCCCATTGACAAAGCTGAGGGAAGGATGTCCTCGGAGGAAGCTCCACCAGCCCAGCGCCTGCTCCACTGGGCAGACTGGCCAGGCCATGGGCATGCCTGGGGACACCAGCTGGAGCCCCCACTGGCCCCACTACCTGCCCTCCCCTGACCAAGAGATGGCCGGTCCCAGCACCCCCCCCACGCCAGTCCCCACTCCTGGCCACCCCACATACCCGCACGGCAAGCTGCCACCCAGCCCAGGGTGGTACTTGCCCCCATGCTCCCCCAGCGCCCCTGGGGCTGGCTGGAGGATGCCGGTAGGACCCATCCAGCATCCAGCAACAGACATCGCCCGGCCAGAGGCACACGTACCTGGGGGGTCTGCCGAGGCCTCCTGCTCTTCATCCTCCCTGGCCGCAGCCCTCCCACTCCCCTCAGCAGCTCGGCGGTTGCTACGGAAGGACTGTTGCCAGGAGATGAGGCGCTGGATCCGCTGGATCCCCACAGCGGGCATCTCGCCCAGCCCCACCGGCCAGGCTGGTGGCAGGGACAGGGCTGGCAGCCACCCCTGTGCCGGCTCCTGGGCATCAGGCGAGCGCAGCAACACTGGCTGGGCTGGCAGGAGCTGGCGGCAGTGAGTGCCACCCCGCGCAGTGCCTGCAAGCACGTGTCGGCAACACCCAGAGGGAGATGGAGATGGGAGCGACCTGTCACAGGGCAGGAGCGATGCCCAGGGCTTGCCACCCTCCCTGCCCACCTTGTAGCATTGTCCCTCAGAGGTCAGGAAAACACTCTGGCAATGGTCACAGACTCAGCTGGGCTTGCCAAAACCAAACCAGGTCTCACAGCAGACTTGCAAGGCTTGTTTTGCAAACACAGGTGTCCACCATCCTGCCAAACCTCTGTCTGAACTTGGTGTTGCCGGAGCTGCCGTGCAGCCCCTTGCCGGGAAAGCCTGCACCTTGCTCTGACCTGGTGCCACTCCTAGGCTGCGCTGCTGCTCGCTCGGAGATGGGGCTGTCCTGATGCTTTCCCCTTATTGGACAGCCCTGGAAAAATCCCAAAACAAGCAATGGGAGGAGCCGAAGGAGAGAGAAGAAAGCCTGGTCCTGCTTGATCCCCCAGGGAGCTGGTTTGGGACCCAGGTTGCCAGAAAGTGCTGTTTTTTTCCCGATGAGGTTAGATCTTAACTCTCTGGTCTGGTGCAGCAGGGGAGTGCCCCGGCAGGTACTAAGAGGGGAAAGAGCAGGATAAAATGAGCAGCGGTGGCAGGACAGCCCTTTCCACAGGTGATAAATGCTGTGCCCTAATCTTCTGGCAGCCCAAGAAGTTCTTCACCGAAGCAGAGTGTGATGAAATCTGAAATCCTGACTCTTTCTAAAGAAAAATCCAAGCAGAAAGGACATCTAACACTGACTGCAAGCAAACAGGCTCCAGGCACCCAAGGCCCTTTTGAGGGAGCTGTGGGCTTCCCTTTCTCTCAAACAGGTTGCTGTTTAGCAGCCTGATCCCATTCTTGCCAATTCCTAATACGAAGCACACACGTCTCCAGTGGTGAGCGGGATGTGCTGCAGTTGCTGTCCCCAGCCGCCAGCCAGACCAACGGGCCCATTGCAACCTCTCTGTGTCCCCCGGTGCAAGGCACAGCCCTTGGGGGATGGGGGGAGGGGTGCTTCAGCAGGAGCAGCACTGGTGTTCCCCTCTGCTCACACTGGCTGTGTCCCATCTGGAAGGGGACGCAGGAAAATTAGAGCCTTTGCCAGGGTAGCCTGTGGTTCAGAGGTCTGTATCAAGGACTTTGGGTGGCTAAAGTCACCCATTTACGCCGCTCAGCGTAGCACCCTGCTCTGGGTGACTCTCTGGCAGCAATGCCTCATGCAAACAGCTAAGAACAACCATCCCCTCTTCACAGAGGGGAAACTGAGGCCCAGCAGCATCCCCAGACATGCTTTGCAGGGATGCAACTGGGTGTCCAACACCCCAGCTCTCTCACTGCCCCTGTCTGGTTGAATCATTCAACTGTCAAAACCCAGGAAGCCAGAAAACTCTGCTTCAGTCTGTTGCATGGCAAGAAACAGGAAAAACCAAGTCTACCAGAATGCTGATCCTAACATGCTGTTGTGGGGTCCACCGACACTGGGTTCATGAGCCCCCCTGTTGGCTCCCCAGTGATCCCTGCAGAGTTGTGCATGTCTGTGGCTCATGGTAGAGCAAATTTGGGAGGTTGAGGAAAGCCCAGGGTTCTGCAACAGAAAAGGATCTGAGCACTACCTATACCAGGAGAGCAACCTAGAGAGGAGATACCAGACCTCTGTGGACTATGCACCCCTTCGTGCTTTGGGAACACCACACCCTGGGACGAGCACTGGTCCCTAGCCCTGGCACGGCAGCCCCACGCTCTCGAGCTGTGGGATGGCCTGTGGCCCCAGCTACTGGCAGCCAGCCCGGCATGCTGAGCTTGTTTGGAAATTGGGGTACAGCCACCCACCAGGTACAGCTGGAGCAACTCCTGTGGGAAAGCCGTCATGCCGAGATGCAGATGTCACGAATGCCTCGAAAAGGACCGTATCTGACATGGTCGCCCTTCAGCTTTAAAAATCTCATTCTGGGTCATTTATTTCCCTGTTTCTGAGACATAAAACTAGACAGGACAGACGGGCAGCTGCACTGGGCTTGTGTGCCCTGCAGACATCTCTAAGCAGGGCCAGTGCCGCTACCACCAGCTGACTCCCTGCATGAACATCACATCTCCCCGTACCGGCTCCCTAGGGGTTAACGTCCTTCAAAAGTCCACAAGGATTAGTCGGTGGGAGCAGCAGGGAGACAGGGGCACGCTGACACCCTGGCTGTGGTGGGCACTCAGCAGCCTGAAAGCAGTTCACAAGGACTTTCCTGCACCACTGCGGGGAAGGAGACCTGGGTGAGTTGAAGCTCGGAGAGCCGGGGCTTTGGATGAAGGAGGGACTGTGGCTGTCCCACCATGCACGCAGCTCCTTGCGGGGCAGTCCCTCCCCAAACCCTGCAGTGCTGGTGACTGCAGCCCTGGGAACAACTCACTGCAGCCCAGGGCAAGGAGACTGTTGCAGTGTAAATCATGGGGAATGTACGTAACCCCTCACACCCAGCCTGTCTCGGCAGTCTGGTGAGATGCTCCCTCTTTGGGTGCTTGGGCATAGTCTCAGCAGAGCTCCATCCTCAGGGTCGTGGGAGAGGGGCTCCCTGTCAGCGCTGCTGCCTGGGGCTTTGCCATGTCTGGCTTTAAGCATCCTGCACCCATCCCTAGCTCCCAGGGCTTCAAGGCCTTGGGAGCTCGTTGTGGAGCCATCTCCCACTAAGGCAAAATCTGCCCTTGGTGTCTGGGGGCTCAGACTTTACCCTACTGCAGAGCACTTCTGACCCCGTGCCCCGAACGCAGGGTGCCGCTCCTCACCACGATGCTAGCGTGAACTGCATGCCTACAAATCTGGCAATGATCTTTCTGAGTCAGGAGATCAGCCAGGTATTAAGTGAGGCCCTCAGCCAAACCACAGAATAGCTTCAAAAGCATAGAGTATGTAATATTAATGGAGCGCCACAGAGAAAAACACTCACTCGGTCCCGAAGAAACACAGAGAACAAGACAGAAAGCGATTATCGAAAGCAGTCCTGGGCTCACTACGAACAGGGCAGGGACAACACATATTCGCCGAGACAAATCTGAGATACAAACTGCTCGCAGGAGAAGGCGATTATAACCATCAAAGCCCTTTTAACCAAAATTGATAGTAGATGTGTCTTAAATCCCTCCAACACTGCCCACAGAACTGGGATTCACAGTTACAAGTTACACTGCCGCACACTTGCTCTCACAAGCAATTCCTCAAGTCCCCATTTCACCGCTGTCGCTAAAGAACCTTACACCTTTCCTTCAGAAAAAAGAAAAGAAAACCAAAACAGCAGCAAATACCTTTCTTTTGCTTGGAAATCCTGGTTTGCAGAGCCAAGCCTGCTGCCGCCGCTGAGGTGATGGGGTAACTGGCCCACGACCCTGCACCTGTAGAGCCTTGAGGCCACTCCAGCCTGGCCAAGCTCCCACCCCTGGGGAGCGGGTGAAGCAGGTCAGGGGCTGTTTTGCCACACAGCAGCTCTAACCTGAGCCCACAGGAGCCCCTGGGGGTCCCCGCAGGTGGCAGAGCTTCCCTCCTGCATCCCCAAGGGAAGCCAGGAGCCTCTCAGCCAGCCCAGGTGGCACAGGCTGCAGTGCCACTTTGCACTTTTGCAGGACATTTCCAAAGCTTGGAACTCCCAGCTTGGAGTTCAGCAGCCGATTTGTTTATCCACAGACACACACAGCACCTGGGCAGCTTGTGCGAACTTTGCAGCTCGCAGTATTTGCCGTGGGCTTCACATGCTGCAGCTGCAGGAGCCACGGACTTACATGAAAACCCAGCTTGCTTTCCTGTATTTTGAGTAGCAAAGCTCTGGCCTTCTGATTGCAGCACTACGACGGCATGCCAAATAGCTTGGAAAATCAGAAAGAAGCAAATAAATCTCAGCATGTGGTGTTTTCAAAATCTTCAATCTCCAGCTTTCTAGAAAGCCAAACGTGACATCTGAGCATCCAGCATTGATTGTCCTGGTCTCCCATGTCTGGAAACATGAGGTGTTTCTAAAACTGCTTCAGTGCCTCTCTGCAGACCTCCTCCCGATGTCTTACAGAGCGCAGGAGCCTGGGGCCATGGGCTGATCTGCGTCAGTGAGGATGGAGGAAGGCAGGGCTAACAAGGGTGCCTGCGTGACCGATCCTGGGGGAACACAGGCTTCCAGGTGTGCCAGGGGGTGGGGGGGGTGGGGGGCCGCAGGTCCAGGTGTGTCCCTCGCTACTGAAGATGGAGGGAGCCATGGGCAAGTTAGGTGGGTCAGCCCTGACCTGAGTGTCCTCAGGGATGGATCCTACTGGTGGTGCACAGCTCCTGCCTCGGAGCACTGACTTCACCCCGGCCAGCTGCGAGCATGGGCAGCACTTGCCATCAGCACCCTCCATCAGCTGCCCCCACTCCTATGCCCATGCAGACTCTCATGCCCATGCTCCCCATGGCCTCTTCCAAAGCCTAGTTGCTCTCAGGAGTGGAGCTGGTAAGGTGCTCAGCTGGGTTATCTCGGTTACAGGATTCCTCTCCCCTTCCAAGCACACACACGCCTGTGCACACGTGCCGACACTCACACACATACCCATGTGCTGACACAGCTCCCCAGGCTGCAACACAGCAAGGCAGAGCCACTGAAAGTACCCAAGAGGAGGAGGAGCAAAGAAGAGGGAGGTGAATCTGTTGAGATGACCCCAGGAGTGCTCAGGTGACAAACAGGATTTCAGAGCCCCTGAAGGAAGAGGTCCCTGGGATCTTCTAACTCCCTCTCCATTTCCAGAGCTCTCCTTGCATGTGCCAGTGGGCTCCTGAGACTAGTGTGTGGTGATGTGGGCTGCTTTCGTGAGACCCACTCATGTCAGTAGGTTAGCTGCTTTCCTAACTTCGGCATCTGCCTTGTGCCAGCATCACTGGTGTCCTGTGTGCTGGTCCATTACTGTGTCCCATGTGCTGGTCCATCACCGTCTCCTGTGTGCCGGTCCATTGCTGGTGTTCTGTGTGCTGGTCCATCATGTGTGTCCTGTGTGCTGGTCCCTGTGGCCTCTGCACACCCTCCCCAGAGGGGGGACAGCCTCTCCCCACTGCAGTGGAGCAGGAGGGGACAGAGGTTTCTGCCAGGGCACGGTCCCCAGGAGCTGTCAGCATCCCACCAGGCTGGTGCAGTGCGGAAGAGCTGGGGCCACACTGGGCTGGGCTGGCAGCAGGAATGCTCACCCATAGCTGCTGATACCTCTCCTTTTGTACCACCCAGTATTTTTGATGAGGTGGACTCTGAAAGGTCAGGCCTTCTTCCAAATGCTTCTGTGCTTGGACTCTGGAGATACTCCTCTCCAAATCCCTGTTAAGTCACTTAAACCTTTTGGTGCCTCAATTCCCCATCTGTAAAGCAAGGCTTTTGATATTTCCTCTGTCTGTCTTACCGGGATAGTTCATAAGCCATTTGGGACTGGAAAAGTCTCTGAATATGAATTTGTGTCTGGCTCGCAAAGTGGGGCCCTAGTCTCTTTAGGGACTAATGCGATCACTCGTGCTGTGTCTACTGAGGAGAAACATGAAGCTGTGGGTACTTGTTCTGGTGCTCAGCGATGGGAGTTTAGCAGGGATGACACAACACATGCTCCCAAGGCTGCCGTGTCATTCCAAATCGCACTCCCATGTAACGAGTGTGGTGGTCTCAGCTCAGGCATCCACAGACACCAATTATCTTGTGCTGTTATTTGACCACAGACTCTTTGCTAAGGGGTCAGGACGGGTCACAAATATCCTTCAAAGACAGGGCTGCTATGGTGCTTGTGTGTTCACACATATTTATGCTGTGCAGAAGCGCAACACCTCAAATGAGAGTTATGCTCACCTAAAGTGGCGATGAACATCCTTCTCTTGCACTTTCCCTGCTGTGTCCCTGTGCCTGTCCTTCAAGGCTGGCTGTGTAAGGATGACACAAATAAACAGAGAGTGACCAGAGGAAATGGGGCGCTGCCCGCCTCAGCTAACCCTCAGGCACCCCTAAACCAGCACGGCTGAGTATTCACACCTTTGCCGCTGTGGGACCACCCCCATGGGGATTCCGCAGCACAAACTCTCCAGAAAGGTGTGCACGCTAACGGGGCTGATGCATAAAGTGCCCAGGGCTTCCTGGGGGGCTCCCAGGGGATGTTTGGGGATTGAACCCGGGAATTTGGGGATTGCACAATACTTTTTACAGGATGGTTCGGAGAAAGGTCAAAGGTGGGGAAAGGGAAGGATCCAGGTAGAACAGGGAGGAACAAGCGCACAGTCTGTCCTGCCTTCTTACATTCCTGTGTAGTGCATCCTTGCGTGCGCATGTGATCCATGTCCACTAGTGAACTCCAAGCCAAGTGAACCAGTGAAGGCAATGGGCCATGCTGGAGCCAGATCCTGGAGAGACCGAGGGTCTGGGAGGTCGATACTGAGGCGGCTCACAAAGGGTTTTTTCCCTGAGCTGTGGGCCTCAGGAACAGGATGGGGCTGTTCATGCTACCTACATCCCTCCCTGCCCTGGGCACTGCTCCCCCTTGCTGCTGTCAGGACCTGGCAACAGTGGTAGGAAGCGGTTCCTTATCTCAACCAGATCCCTGGGACCTTCAGTTCATGGGATAGAAGTACCCTGAACAGTTCTGTCTGAGGACATGCTTATAAATAACATCTGGCACAGGACAGGCTGATAATCCTATTAATTGCCTGGTCACTCTATAGTTTGTTTGCATACTGCACCTGAGCAAGTACAGCTCAAGAGCGTCATTGTCAGAGTTGGAGCTGGGATGCAGGTCTGGCATAACAACCCTGAAGGCATAACAACCCTGAAGGCATGCCAGGAAAGCTGTTTTTTGGCACCTGAAGCTATGCATTAATAGCAAGATGGTAATATATTGAGCCCTACCTAGTCCTGCCTTTGAAACTATTTATCATCAGGGCATCTTGTGCTGCTGGGTGGTGAGTGCAATGCACGGCCAGGCAGGATGAGCTGACAGCGTCAGAAGCACCTCCAGAGACAAAACAACATCAGGATGCCATGGAGCACAAGCCTAAAATGGCTTCCCTCCCTCTCCTGTTTGCACCTCCTCATGCAGCACTGTCCCTGTGGGAGCTGGTGTGGCCATCCCACTGCACTCGAGTACCCAGGACTTCTCCTTCTCAGCTCTTCCACAGGGCAGGGATGCTGCACCCTTGCTTTACACAGGTTTAGTGGTAAGTGGCTCATTCAAGATCCTGTGAGAAGTACGTGATGGACTCAGGAAGAAAAATTCATGCCCCCACACCCAAGTCCAGCCCCTCATCCAGCCTGTGGGGCTGCTCTGTCCCAGCATCAGTGTCCTGCTGGTGGCTGTTGGGGGGGGGGGGGTGGGTGCGGGGCGCGGGAGGGTGGATGCTGGCACCATGGCTCTGCCCTGATCTGTACGCTCCATCCCTGGGCACCTGTCCTGGCCGGCTTGCGTCTGCCAGCAGCTTAGACAGCACCATTTACAGCCGGCCTCTGAAGAGCTGTTTGTGTGTACGGCAGAAGAAGCCGGAGCACAGGCCATGAGGGGACATGGGTGTCATGCTGCGGTGCTGTGCCCTGGCACTGGGCTCTCCGTGACAGACAGTGCCTGCGGAGCAGGCTGCCCTGGGCTGGGCTGTGTTATGGTTTGAGAAACCCACAACAATTTATTGTCGTTTGGGCAATTATTCTATCATCTGATGACCCCTCCCCACTTGGGAAGGGGAATCGGGGAAAAACAAGGAAACATCAGGGCTGAAATATAAATAGATTTAATAGGATAAGACTAAATAATTAACATTAATAATACTAAAGAACCAGTATTGATCCCATTACCAACATAAAATACACAAGGACTATGCTCAGCCCATTCTATCGCAGGAAGCCGTGCACTCCCCGCAGGGGACAGCAAATGTGGGACACTGCGAGCGCTGCGGCTTCTGGAGGAAGGGAAGGGCTCAGGGCTCCGGCACCTGGGCAAGTTCTCTGGATCACAGCCATCAAGGGAGAGAGAGACTATGCAGCAAACTTTCTAATTTATATTGAAAGTGCTGTTCACGGTATGAAATAATCCTGTTGGCAGCCTGGGTCAAGTGCCCGGGTCTCACTCCTCCTCATCCCTGCACCTGGTTAGGCTTGAAAACACCGAGACCTTGAATCCCACAGAGCCTAGCTGGCTGTAAAGTAAATATTCTCACAAATTCAGACACTAGAGTCTTCTAAAAGTGCAGTTTTCCCAAGCATTAGAAGAGGAATTAGTCCTGTGTTGCTCAACCCAGGACAGGCCGGCTGGGTTGGCCAGAACATGGGCTGAGAAGGTCGGGAGAGGGGCCTTTGCCTGAGTAAGAAGCAGCAGAGGGAAGGGGAAGGGACATGGCACCCTGCAGGGGGTCGCCTCAGCCTTCCCCGCTCTGCAGCAGCAGCCCCCACTGGCCTTTCCCCACAAGCTCTTTTGATCCACAGATCTCAACGTGCTTCTGAGCCCTTCAGAAGGGACACTGGGACACAATGATTTGCTCTCTCCAGACCTGCTGCAGCCTGGGATCCTGTTGACAGCTCTCACCCTGCGCTTGGGGACTAGGGCTGGCAGGCGACGTAGGCAAAGGCTGTGGCACTTATTAATGCAGCTCCTCTGGGAAAATGTGGTCAGCAGCAATTGATCAGCAAAACCTCACAGAACAAGCACACTCTGTGTGATGAGCGAGCACCAGAGCCACCCCACTCATACCACCTGGGGACATACACGCTCTGTCTCCAGAACATGGGACAGACCGTACTGTGCCCTCCTCGTTCATGCCAGGACTGAATCCCACTATAAAAACGTTGCTCGACTCATTGGAAGGCATGTTTGGAAGCATTTTTTTACCATCACGAGGATAAAATAGCTTTTTGGCAGGGAGGGCATGTGCTCATTGAGAGCTCCCTGGTCTCTTCCACCTCAGAGAGGGATGGAGAGCAGAACCAGGCAGGGGAAGGAAAAGTGCTGGGTGGAGCCAGTACTGTCCATCTGTGACTACCTAAGAAGAGCTGTTAATGTCATGCATGGCCAAAAACAGGCGTCGGAAGCACAAGGAGTGTGGATGAGTGCAAGGGGCAAAGACGCGCTGTTGCTCGCCACCCACTCGCCTCCTCCTACCTCCCTGAGCAGTGGCAGCAAAGCTGCAGTGCATCCCTCTCTGCTTTGAGGGCCCCTACTGAGATCCCCCATCATTGAAGATGTTGATGTTGGAAGTGGAGACAGTGAAGTGACAGGGTTAGCAAGGTTGAGCCCAGAGGAAGCCCATGAGCATCATTCCTGGACAGGGAACACCACATGTCCAGCTCCGCAAGGCTGCCGTGGTCTTGCCATGGGGCTCAGCACTGGCTGGGAGCCTGTATGGCCCCAGCTCAGGCTCCTCTCTACTCCAGAGAGACGCTGGTGCTAGCTTTAACTTAGCACGCTGGGACCTAGGAGAACTTAGCTTGCTCTAGGCTTGGTGTCACCATGACCCAGGAGCTACTGGAATCCCAATTAGTAGATCAAACCTTCCTTTGCTTTGAAGTCTCTCTGCAGGGCAGAGGCAGCAGACTGGTCACTCTCTGTGTAAGCACCCAGACTCTGGGCTCTGGTGCCTACCAAGCCTCTGCCTTCACGGGGGAAGGTGCTCATCATTCTTCAGGACCTGCCTTGAGGCCTCTCCTGCAGTTGGCCAATTGCCCAGGCTGGGAGCAGGGTTAGAATCTGCAAATCTGGCCCCTCAAAGGACAGAGGGATGACTGCCCCTGCAGTGGCATCTCTCTGCAGGGAACGGCATCGAGGGTGAAGCTGCCTCTTGTGCCTGTGCTGCATCAGAAGAGGCTGGATGCTTCAGGGGCAGCAGAAATTTGGGTCCACGAGAGTAAACATCCTCCCAAATAACAACAAAACCCTCAGCCCCAAGAGCTCTGTTGATTTCCTACCTGCTGAGAATAACCCCCAGAGGAAAGGCAGCACCCAGCCTAAACAAGGTTTAATTTGCTGTTGACAATCCAGATGGTAATTATATTACCAGGTACCTGGCTTTTCATTAAGGCCCCATGCAGGTGTTACTTTTCTGGAACTGACATAAATGGGCTCATTTTTCTTCATCAAAGAAGCACACATGCTCCTGGCTGTCTCCCCAGTGACCTGGCAAAGCATTGGTGCTGTGCCCCTTCAGGAAGCCACACTTCCTGCCACTCACAGGGTCCCTTATTGCCCCAGAAGGGCACATGGAACCAGGAAAGAGGTTCTCTGTGGTCCCTGCCATTGGCCTTGTCCCTGTCACTGGTTTAGCCCTGCTATCATCCCCAGCACTGCCATCATCCTTGTCCCCACTGTCATCCCTGGCTCTGCCGCCAGCCTCTCCAGCACAGGCAGCATGGACCAGGCAGGACATTTCGCTTCCCTGCGGACAAAGTCTGGCACCTCCAGGCTACTTTTGTGAGTGAGCCAGGGAGCTTGGCTGAGGTGCCCACCCAGCAATGGCCCTCGTCGCAGTGCCCAGCCAACCTCACAGTGCCCACGCATCCCATTCTCCCTGCCAATTCTGGGGACGTGGCCCAGTCCAGGATGTCCCTGGCCGCTCACTGCAGACTGAGTGAGCCCAATTTGATCAGAGCTGCTGGCACAGGCCACAAGGCTATGGCTTGTTCTGCTCCTGGGGTCCCATTGCTGTCGTGGCATGGGATGGGCTCCAGCCTACCAGCAGCAGAACCTACCTGGCCAGCTCATAGTTGAGTGACGCAGGTGATCCCTGAGCCTCATTTGAGGGGACCAGCATCCCAAAGAGTATGGGCAGCACGCGGGGATGGCGGCAGACTCTGCTTCTACCTTTACAACCCAGGATCCCTCAGTCTGCTGGGGAACAGGGAGGAGGAGCAGGATGGGAGTAGGCCAGCTGGCCTGGCAAGGCTGGGGAAGATGGAAAGCCGCAGACTGAGCACCCTGCAGCCTCCTGGTGCTGTCTGTGCAATTTTCGTACAGAAACACACAGAGCAAGTCTGTGGCGTTGCCAGTGCTAAATAACCCCTCACTCTTCATTTGCTTAGAAAAGCCTCTTCCTGTATTAAATACTTATCTGGCAGCAAATGTGAGTGGATCCCTGTTAAAGAGCCCGACTGCTGGGAAAGAGCGGTGCAGACAGGAGTCTGGTGCCCAGGCTGAGCTGACGCAGCCGGGGGAAAGCTCCCAGCAGCTCTCCAGAGCGGGGTGGCCAGCTTGCCAGTCAGGAGGAAGGTCAGGACCTAGATGACAGATCTCTGGCTGAGATGCATTGCCTAGATGAAGCGGTATTTCTTCCCTCCACCATCATTTAATCTAGCGCTTTGGGGGCGATGTGCAGGGGAGGAGGGACTTAGCAGCCAGCTGCAGGGGAGAGGAGAGGGGCAGAGCTCCACGGACCACGCAGCCTCCATTCAGTCCCTCTCGGCAACCCTTCATGAATGCACGGATGCGATGCGAGAGGGCGTGCAGCTCCTGGCACCCGCTCTGCGCAGCCCCGCAGCTGTGAGCCCTGGTCCCCCCACCTCCCTCTGCCCTGCCAGGGCTGGGGCCCTTGTCTCCGTGCTGCCAGCCACCCTCTGGGCTTTGCAGGACCTGCCATCAAGGCAGTGCAGGGGACGCTCAAGTATTACAGAATCACAGAATGGTAGGGGTCGGAAGAGACCTCTAGAGATCATCTAGTCCAACCCACCTGCCAGAGCAGGGTCACCCAGAGCAGGTGGCACAGGAACACGTCCAGGCAGGTTTGGAACGTCTCCAGAGATGGAGACTCCACCACCTCCCTGGGCAGCCTGTGCCAGTGCTTTGCCACCCTCAAAGTAAAGAAGTTCCTCCTCATGTTGAGGTGGAACTTCCTATGTTCAAGTTTGTGCCCGTTACCCCTTGTCCTGTCACTGGGCACCACTGAAAAGAGCCTGGCCCCATCCTCCTGACACCCCCCCTTTAAGTATTTATAAGCATTGATAAGATCCCCCCTCAGTCGTCTTTTTTGCAGACTAAAAAGACTTTCTTCATAAGAGAGATGTTCCATCCCCTCATCATCTTGGTAGCCCTTTGCTGTCCCTTCTCCAGCAGTTCCCTGTCCTTCTTGAACCAGGGAGCCCAGAACTGGACACAGTACTCCAGGTGCAGCCTCACCAGTATTGATTGCCAGAGCATTGCACAGATCCCGCACCCCTGCTACTTCAGGCTCCTGCTCTCCCTTGGAGCAGGGCCCAGTCTGACCCCTTGCTCTGGGATCACCAGGCCCATGCCGTACCACCAGCTCAGCGATGGTGCGATGAACATCACTACTGCTGGTGTGCCACCACAGATTGCTGGAATCTTAATCCTGACCCAGTCACTGCTTAATTGCCACCCTCCTGGGTGGTGACGCTCGCTGTACCACCTTAGCATGGCACCGATGGATCAAACAAACGGGAAAAGGCCCTCCAGCCACCTCAGATCCAATACCCTGCTGAGGCTGTGGGTTTGATCCACTGGGGCTTTGGCCACCAGCATGAATTTTCCGAGTTGATGATCCTTTTCAAAGTCCCACTTAGCTGGTCCTGATATCACCCTCTCCTCATAACCTCTGGTTTGCTTCATCACTGGGCATGACGGCTCCAAATCAATGGTGCTCTGTTGGTTCTGCCTTTTGTGGACCAGAAACAAAGGCTCACTTCAAGATGTTTAATACCCAGTTCTCCTTTACCTTCTTCACAGCCTCTCCTGATTACTCCTGCTCACCGCTGGGTACTTTATCATGATGCCTCCAGCCTCCTGGAAGCTAGAGGTGTTCTCTGAACTTCAGCCTTAGACAATCAAGCTGTTAGGCTCACAGAGGTGCATGGTTTTTCTAGACATCTGATACTTGAGACCTGGGTTAGGAGTTGCAAGACTAAATAAGTAAATAATGGCAAGACCCTCCAGATGCCATGATAGATGTCCTTCAGGACAGTCTGACTCTCTGGCGCAACTGGGTTGACTGTGGGGGAGATGAACAGTTAGATCTGCTCCTGACTCCTGGAGCCTTGTTTCCAAAGAGGCACGTTTGCTGCTTCACCTCCACCTCCTACCCATCCTGTCCTCCTTGCTGTGACAGAGCTGCTTCTTTGCCTGTGGGAGTACAAGGCTGGCTGTGGCACAGGCTGCCCTGCAGTGGTACTGGGATGCTCTGCCAACACCGCTGCTCCCACCACTCACCTCGTTTTCCCCTCTCCAGCTCAGCAGTGTGCTTGCCTGCATGCTCAAAGACTTGTTTACCTTGGATTTGGCAGAACTTGGCCCAACAGTTTGGGGTGGGTTCAAATCCTCTGGGAGCAGCGTGGGAACGCAGTGCGATAGCATGCTGAAATGGAGATCTCAGCAACCTGGAAGGGGACAGTCTGTAGATCTGAAGACAGCACACATACTTCCTGAATCAAGGTCACTTTGTGAGTCACATCGCACCCTGTAGGGAGTTTTCTCTCGGACTGTAGCACTCCACTAACAGCATCAGGGAGGAGGAATTAAGCCTGTGTTGTGTGAGCTGCAGCAGGGACTGCTGGAAGGTCGGGTCCTCAGGTATGGTGAGAACCACAGAAATCAACGATACGCTTGCTTTCAATGAGGCAGGTACAAACGCCTCCAGCTGCCCCATCGTTCTGGCCCAGGGAGCAGGCAGGGGTGGAGGCTGGCAGGGCTTCTGCTCTGGTGGGTCAAGGACCAGCTTTTCTCTGCAAGCACCTGTGCTGGGCAGCTGCAGGACCTGCCTGCCCTGGGCTCTGGTGCTGCTGCAGACCATGACTACAGGTTATGTATACATCTGATGAAAGCAGGGACCCTGGAAGGACTTTCCGAGCCTAAAATCATTGGCACATCACCATGACCCTCCAGGGCCAGCCTGCCCACTGGGGCTCCATTTGGGGAACTGCTGTGTGTGAGTTAGTGACACTGCTCTCTTACCAACAGCTTGATTGTGCTCATAATAGCAGCTTCATTAATAAAAGGTGTTGTAAGAAACATTGGTTGTGAGCTGTACCTCCCCCAGCTCAATCCCCTGGCTGGGCAAAGGCAGCCCCCGGCACTGGCAGCTCCTGGTGGGGCTCCTCTGTGCACAGCTAGCTGGTGGAAGTGGGACAGGCTTTGCACCCTGCCTACGGGAACTGCTGCCCTTGGTCTCCAGCTCTCTCCAGCTGATTTGTTTTTTTTTATTCCTGAAAATCAGCACTCGATGCAAAGCCAGGTCAAGTCAAGACTCCCCTGGGGGCAGAACATAGTATGCCACATCCGACATAGCGGACAGAAGGGAGGCCAGGGCACCACTGGTGAATCATTCCCACAGCGTGAGAAAGCTGCTCTGGGAGTCTCCTGAAGCCACAGGGATGACGACAGTTCCTCTGGATGGCCGAGGGGCTCCTTCACTGAGGCTCCCTGGCCCCTGCAGACAGCTGTCAGCTCCAGCTCACTGCTTGGCTGCATTTGGGACTTGGGCCAACTTCACGCTTGAGGGTCCTGCCTGCTGAGCCATGTCCAGGATGCCACATTGTTCCTGCCAGCTACACAGGTCAAAGCGTGTTCAGAGTCACCTTCTCGAGATGTGCTCGGACCAGATTGAGCTGAGAAGGCACGCACTCTGCAGCTCCAGGGGCGAGAGGTGCCGAAGGCTTGCAAACCTCTGATCCTATACCAGGGACATCTGCTGACATTCAGAACCACGGGCTCAGCTGCCCCAGGTCTAAATTTGCATAGAGTTTGGAGCAGGGAGCTCAGAGATGTTTATTTATCATTACAAATGGGAAGAAAAAACCCACCTGATTTAGCTGTAGCCTGCCCACATTCACAGTGGTGACCAACCAACTGACCTGCTCCTTGGCTATGAGCATGCCTTTTTCCAGTGACCTGCTGGGCTGGCCCAAAGCATACCCCTGGTTGTTCCATTCAGAGTCAACCTTCCTGCCAGTGTGAATCATAGAACCATTTTGGTTGGAAGACACCATTAAGATCATTGAGCACAACTGTTAACACAGCACTCCCAAGTCCACCACTAAGCACCACGTCTACATGTCTCTTAAATACCTTCAGGGATGGTAACTCAACCACCTCCCTGGGCAGCCTGTTCCAATGCTTGACAACACTTTCTGTCATGAAATTTTTCCTAATATCCAATCTAAACCACCCCTGGTGCAACTTGAGGCCATTTCCTCTTGTCCTATTGCCTGTTACTTGGGAGAAGAGACCGACCCCCACTTCTCTATAACCTGCTTTCAGGGAGTTGTAGAGAGCAAGAACGTCTCCCCTCAGCCTCCTTTTCTCCAGGCTGAACAACCCCAGCTCCCTCAGCTGCTCTGTAATAAGATTTGTGCTCCAGACCCCTCACCAGTTTCGTTGCCCTTGAGTGTGAGCGTGGCAGCGGGTGCCAACTCTGTGGCGTGACACAGGTGCCAGCAAGCAGGTGGTGGCTCCGTGGTGTGGGGTCTCTGGCTCAGCCCTCTGCTGTGGGCAGAGCCTTATCCTGCCAGACAGAAGGGTGCTGCTGGGGTAGCGGAGCAGCACAAGGGGTGCTGTAGTAGCAGCTCTACAGACCTAAAAATAACTGCTGCTCCTGTCCCACAGTGCACGCCACAACACCTTTTCCTAGCGCCAGACCTGCTAACTGCTCACACAATCAAAGTGACTGTGAAGAGGGGATGGCAAGCAGGTGTAAATACCCAGTAATGAAGATGAAGCAGCAGAGCCTGGAGACTCTCACAGAAGCCCTGTGTTGTCTTGTTTGTGAAGACGTGCCATGGAGCTGCCCCTACAAGGCTCAATCTCCACAAGCTGCTGCTGTTCAAGATTTGTCAATGCTCACGCCAAGAGCTAGAAAGATACCCAGGTAGCTCCAGACCAGCCTATGAATGCCATCAGCCTCCTCAGTTCAGTCACAGCCATCCTTCCTGCTTGGCCTCAGGGGTAAGAAACACTGGAGCTTGGCTCAGTCTCTGGCTTGACCTTCTTCTTAGGAGCCCCAGCTAATGGCACTTGTCCTTGGGCTCTTTGCAGTAACCCCCCAGATGAGCCACGGAGACCCCTTGCATAGGAGAGCCACTTGTCAGGCCTTGCAGCAGGGCAAAGGGCCAGTCATCGTGAGCCAGCTTGTCCCATGGCAGCGGGTCCCCAGCCCTCTGGGTGGCTGAAGGCCACACAGCAGTGTGTTGGGTGTCACAGCGTGGCCTCTGCAGCCTGTGCACTCCCCCAAAGGTGGTGCAGGTGGTGTGTGCTGTATTTATTGCTTTTGCCATTAGGACAATACTCCGCCGTGTTAGAATAAATGGGGTGTGCCATTGTTGTAGATTACTAAATAGCGTTATATTACACAGCTAATCATCTCCTGCTTCAACAACTCTGAAAATGCTCTATTTTTGTCTTGCTGCCAATGGGTAGGAATTTCATTCTAGATGATTCCTCCCAGGGACTCTGCCTCCTCAGGTCTCCTACACAAATCCACCTAGCAGTCATGTCAGCAAGACCCAGAGATCTTTCTGGCCATAGGTCCTTCAGCAAATGGCCCACTAAATCTTTCCCTTGGGCTGTATACACATATGCTGCAGCAAGGGAAATGATTACTAATGAGAAAGGAGCCACTGTAGCTTGTGCTTTCTCACAGTGTTTCACCTCAAAAGACGACACAGGACAATAACATCATCTGGAAACTCTTGGGGAGATACACAACTAGCAAACAGTAAGGGAGATGATCACCTATGACCTTCACAAGACCTCTTTCCTCAGCAGTTTCTCGACAGACTTGAGCTCATTCTTCTTTTTTGGGCACTGTACAATGTTAAGGACTACAGGGTACTTACAGAGAAGTGAGAGAAAGAGACCTGGCAACGTGGGCAAATTATTGTTCTCTAGCAAACGCCTCAGTCTGATTTGTCTAAGCATACCAAACACTGCCTGGTAATAGCTTGTGAGTAACTGAGCTTGGCCACTTCACTGACTTGCCCTTGAATGGGAGCAAAGTATCCTTCTGCACCTCACCGGCTGCTCCTGGAGGCACCAGCACCCCAGGGCTGCCCATATCCTGCCTGTCACCCCCCTGGGTGGCTCCGAGCCTTGTGCCTGCTGTGGCCAGGTCTGCTTTAGGAGCGCACAGCACCCTCCTCATGGTGAGAAACGTTCTGTGGATAATCTCTACAGAGGTTTTGCAGCTGCTGGCAGAGGCAAGGAGACATGGGGAGGCACACAGAAGGCTCATGTCTTACGAAGCGCCCGGCCTGCCCCGCAGGGCGTCGCAACATTTGGGCCCACAAGAGCACTCAGATGTGGACAGAAATCTGGCAGGGAAAGGGGCAACAAGCTAAGCTTGGGTTTAAGGCTGCCTCCTCCATCACAGCTGTACTACAGCTGTACAACTGTCTGGCCGAGGGCAGAAATCGGCCTGTTTGGCATTGCCAGTTTTGCAATTTGCTTGGTTTCTGTATACACGATGACTCTCTAAAACATGCCTCCCATGATCTGTTTGCTTGTCCTACTCCCTGGGAATTTCAATTCAGCCACCTGCAGACATTTCCTTAAGAGGTTCTACTTCTCTGCATGTTCCCAGTGGAGCACAAATTGGTGTGCCTTCTTCCCACCTGCTTGCTTTAACATCTCTGTAATTTATCTTGGCAAGAATACAGACACTCCTGGGCTGGGCAAGTCATTTGGGCTTTCAAGCCACTGGGGCTGGAGGAATATCAACTGGTGTGCCTACAATAAAAGTTACCACATGCCAGAAGTGTACAATGCAGAGGGATGAATGAGATGAAAGAGGGACACGGCCCTTGCGTGAGCTCCCCGCAAGGTGGGCATTTCACTCTACAGAGAAAAGACGGAGGGAACAGAAGCTTCGTCATTTCAGAAATGTCATTTCCCCTATCTGCAGCTTAAAATCAATGTGGTGCTTTACAATGAAAGGCATCAGGGCAGTCTTCAGTGCCTGGCATGGGCTGGGCATCTGGGGGCTTTTGCAGGCTGCTGTTTGATTAGTGCGGAGAACGGGCTGACTGAGTTCCCCAAACTCCCCGCGATCCATTAGGTCAGCAGCATCTCAGCACTGGTGGGCAACTGGAACAGGGGGAGATTGTCAAATTAGCTAGTGGTCAGGCGCTCTTTTCACTGTCCTCCTGTGCTCTCAGAGCACTGCCATGACTCATGATGCTATATATATTTATACATATAAATTTGGAATCAAAGATCCATCAAGTCATTAAAAATCTGCTTTTCCTGCATGGCCCCGAGTTTGCTGGTGCTCCTGCTGCTCTCACGTGTGCAGCGGGGAGCAGCAGCACTCTCCCAGCCCTGCTTTGCCCTGTCAGCGCTGGAGGAGGAAGAGTGGGATTTCCAAGAAGAATGATGGATTTGTGAAAGCCTCTGATAGCCTGGGGACAGCCTGGTAGCCAGGGCCCTTCCAGGGGTGACTTGGATGAGACCCCCCTGCCTCACCCTCTGCCACTGCTGGCTTTAGGATAGAAGGGGACATCTCACCCCTTGCAGGATGCAGCCTCGCAGATGGGTCTCGGGGTAAAGTGGTAGCCTGCAATGTCACCTCTGTCCTGCCCTGCCCTGCCCTGTCCTGCCTTAACACTTGCGCTTGTTGTACTTGAAAAAAAATTTTGTAGCTCGGTGCTACTCCATGAGGAAAGTGCTCTGAGAGACGCTCTTCCTGCCTCCCTGCTCTGAATTGTGCCTAGGGTGCATTCACATGTCGGCTGCAGTGCAAGTGAGTGACCGGCTTCCAAAGCAGCCGCTTTATTTGTGGGTTTATTTGCTTCTGAGGCCTTGAGAGCAGTCCGCTGGATCACAGCACTGTCCCCCTTAGGTCAGACCAGGCTTTTGTCAACCTTTATTCTACCCCGGTCACCACTCAATCTGCTAAGCACATCCCAGGAGGTCCTGAGGCCCCACCACCTTCGTGGAGCGCAGGGACCCAGTGTCTTGCAGGATCGTTTGGAGGTGAAATTTTACTCCTCTGCCTGAGACAAAAAAAATGTAGAAAAAACCCAACTTTTTCCCCTACTAGTTGGGTCTCTAATTACAGCACTAGAAATAACAGCAGCCTTTTTGTTCCCATAAGATCTCACAGGAACCCTTTAAGGTGACAGGTAAACTGTATCTAAAATGACCTCAGCACCTTTGATTCAGGTGTTAAGCTGGGTGGGCCCTCAAAAACATCCTCCCAACACGAAGAAGTGCCGAGCGTTCATTTATCTTTTAATTGGGTTAATATCCTGAAGATATCACCTGTGATAGGTGCAACTTATATTTGATTTTATTGCCTGATTTTGAAGTTGAAATACTTTGGCCAAGTTTCCCCCATTTCACTCGTTAATTGTATTCATTTTCCTAGAACCTTGGATAAATTTTCAATGAGTAGCCCTGCAAGTGTCTTAGCCATTTTTGTGGGAAATGAGGTTTTCTGAACTGATAAACATGCAGAAGGAGGAAAAGAAAGAAATAAAAAGAGAGAAGAAATCCATCAACAATAGGAAGCCCGTGTTCAAGTTATACATAATATATTATTCTGTCACATGCAATTTATCTTTTGACATATGCTACTGTAGCATATGGCATATGTATAAAATAGGGAAATGCAGAATTAGGGAAAGGCTGAGTTCCTGCAGGTTACCACTTCTGATGGGGCTGTTGTTATTTCATTACTCTCTCTGCTGCAGTCCTGCCGACAGCAGGACCTTCCAAGGACTCTCTCCTTCCCCACACGGGGCCATTCCTGCTCCAGCCGGCTCCCGCCTGGGATGCAGCAGCCCGGCACATGCACCCCTGCTTAGGAAACAGCCCCTTTCATCCCCAGCACACAAACACTAAGGTGGTATTTTGCTTTAAATAGGTGCTGTTGTATTGGGGTTTAAGCAGTTACCTAAAATTATGCACTTGTTAAAGAAGATGACCTGCAGAAGGAAGAGAGTAAATGTGAAACGGCGGGTAGGGGAGGCACAGGAGAGATGTGGGGCTGTGCTGGGATTGCCATGTAAGTGACAGAGCTGTTAACAGTCCATCCCAACAGAAATCCCAACTAAACACAAAGAGGAAGACTCAGTAACCCAACTGCTGACGCTCTGCAGCTTCACAGCCAAATAAACTGAGCTACTGATGACTTGTGACACCTGTGCTTGGCAGACTGTGTCCTTGTGGACATCTCCAGGAGATGAAAGAGGGCTTTGTCTCTCTCGGATGACGCTGCATAAGCACCCTCAGCTACCCACATTGCCTTCCTTAGACAATGCAACTTGTATCATCAGCGTTGTTGTTTCAGGCTTTTTGCTCTCACTTCATCATTTTGCAAAGGCTGCCTTAGCAAGCCCTCCGTGGTGCAATTGCATGCAGTCTTTGATGAGGTGGTCATGGAGGGACTCCAGCTCTTCCTGAGAAAGCTCTTACATGAGGATCTCGGGAGCACTGTTCTCCCACCGTGCACGGCGGATTCACGGCTCGGCTCCTGACGCTGTGGGAGACCGGCATCATGAGGCTGGTTTGTTCCCCAGCATGTTATTCACCGACTTTATTTTCCAGCCAAGAGAGCCTTGCAAATAATAATAAGAAAGGATGAATGGAATGGCATGGGATGATTAACCAGGGTTTTCAAAGACGGGCCAGCAGGCTGGATTGCCAGCAGCACAAGAACCTCGCAAACAACTGATTGTATCACCCATTCCATCCTCCGCTGGAGGGGGGGGACTTCCCTGCAGCCCTTTGCCCTTAAGTAGATCAGTCAGCAACGATTATCTGCGCTATCAAACAGCACACTGAAGCTGCATTTTCACAAACTGTCTCTCCTTTTTTGTTGTTGTTGTCAGGTTTTTGATTGCCTTACAGTAGAAACTCCTAGATTTATTCCTGCTCTCTGAATGCATTGCCACAACAGTTGGGATTTGATGCTGTTATAATCTTTCTGGACTATAAAAAAACAAGTCATGTCTTTCGATGGCATATGGTTCTCCCCTTACAACAAGAGACACCAGAACTTTCAATTAAGTTTCTGGAAGCAGCGCTGAAGCACACATGACTCATTTCAAAAGTACACTAACAAGTGAAATGATCCCATTTTTTGCCAGATCTCCGCTCATCAGGAAACAAACAGTATCTGATGTCTTTCTTTCTTTATACATTGACGAAAACAACACCCTTCTCTGTCGCCACTGAGCTTGGGTAGAAATTGTCCAGCTAAATATTATAATATTTGATAATAGTCCTGCCAGCACAGAGCTGACTCATTTAATGTAATGTGCTGCTCCCTGAAGATTGCTTTTCAGCACAGCAAACAATTAGCTAGTTCATTCATCCCAGCTTGAGAATGGTAGATAGTTACAGGACCACGGGTACTCTCCTAACGGGAGCTGATTTATCAACAATCGTAGCTGTTGCTCCTGTAATTAATCTTATGCTATTTCCACACACACTTACCCCACCGCTGACACTCTGCTCCCAGTTCCCAACCACTTCTTTTAAGCTCAGAATGGCATAGAAATAATTTTGATTCCTGGTCAGTCACATGGAAATGCTCAGGCAGGACTGAGTGGTGACCCAGGGGCTCTGCTCTCCAGCACTCCTTAAACCCTGCCCTTGGCTCCCCTGGGGCAGAGCAGAGGTGCCCTAGCCCCAGCTCGCAGTGGCCACGGGCCAGCAGATCCCTGCTGCTGCAATGCTGCATGTGCCCGAGCTGGTATCCACATGCAGGACCCCACACTAGCCCACGGACGTTGCTTCCACCCAAGGTTGACCCAAGGGAGCAGCTGGCTCAGCCCAGTCCCACGCTGGGGGGAGCAAACCCCTGTGTGCCTCCATCTCTGGGTGTTGACTGGAAACCAGGGGAGCATCCTTGTCCCCAGTGCAGATGGGGAAGCAGCCACCACAGGAAAGATTATTTGTCCAAGGTCATGTGGTGAGCAAAGAAGTTGTTGGATCTAACGGGAAGCGGGATTCCCAACAAGAGCTGGAGGCGGGAAGCAATTGCTAACCCCCCCGGCATATCTGCCTGCTGCTCTGCTCTGACTCGTCAGTACTATTATTTTTCTGACTCAGCAATCCTGCAGCGCCTGGGTGCAGCAAAGGCTTTCGGCACTGGCAGGGCGGCTGTGCCCTGACCCCCACCTCTGGGGCAGGCACAGCATCCCCCTTCCAGGATCTGCTTCCCAGCTGGTTTGGGCCATGTGAACCTCTGGCTAATTCAAACCCTGTTGTACCACTGCTTTCAGACACCGTTCCAGATCACATTAGACACTTGCATTCTCCAGATCACAGGGAGAAAATGGCAGATCTCTGGCAGCGAGCTTTTCTTTATCTCACATCCTTGCAAAAGAGACAGCTCCTGGGATTTTTTCCCTCTAGACTTCGGCTTCAACTGGAGATTTATTTTATTGTGTGTTCATTGCTATAATTATTTCCATTGTGAAGACGGTGACCTCAGCACCCAGACAAATGAATAGAGCAATGAGCACATCATCAGCATCCTTATAATTACTGCCCAAATACGCACCATGGAAACCAGGAGAAGGGGGATGCCCAGGTAAGGATGGGAGGGACCACCTCGAGTGCCCTCAGAGGGCAGGACCACGTGGGTCTGGTTGGCTGTAAGAAGCTGTCCTACTGCCGCAGAGGGCTGTCAGCACATGCTGTCCACCCTCCTGGGAGAGGCCAAGCATGCTCACACAGTTGCCACTACTGCTTTTGGGGCAATCCCCATCCCCATGGATGTGCTGCTGCAAGGGATGGAGCAGGGACGCCTCAGTGTCACATCCCCATGGACAGCAGGAGGCAGTGGCACAGAGATGCACACCTGCGTATCCATCTTTACAGCCCTGGGACTGCGTGAGATGCCTTGGGGAGCGAGCCTGAGCCTAGCAAGAGGTCTGCTTTGGCTCTAGGTCACTTGGCAGATGGCTCTGGCTCCTTGCCCATTCCTGCTCTGCTCTCTGGAGCAGCTCCATGAGCTCCTCTTTGCAGGGGCAGACATCCTCTCTTCTCCTTGGCCAGCCCCTGCCAACAGGTAAGATGCCCCAGCAACCCCCCAGCTGTGCGGCCCAACCGTCCCAGTTTCCACCACAGGCAGATGGTTTTTGGCATGCCCCAGTCTTGACTTTGCTCCCATTTACCAATGCTGATGACCTTCAGGGAACATGGAACTGGACAGGTACCAACCATTTGTTCTTCCACATTTCCCACTGCGTCACGGCCCTTGGGGCTGGGACTGATGTGCCGTGGCCTCGGTGCCCGGTGCCATCAGTCCCAGGTTGCCCCAGCAGCTCTCTGCTGGCTTGGCACAGAGATGGGGCAGGGGGCACCTTACTTCGGGGTTTCTGGGACAGTTTTCCAGTTGTTGCTGTACCCCTTGCCTGTACCAGTGACTCGATGCTGACAACTGAGTCAAGACAGTTTGTTACTTTTTTGTAGGAGATGGAGAGATTTCCTTATATGCCCAGTCATGTCCCCTCTGCGTTCAGCCTTCAGCTCCCTCCTCCAACACAACCCTCCTGGAGCTCAGGGATTGGGACAAGCACCTTCTGCCTGACCCACTGGCTGCCCCCCTTTCTCTCAATCCCCTAATACTTCTGCAAGTCCCTCCAGGAAGGTGCCATCACGGTGGTAAAGACAAGGCAATGTCTCTCTACAGCGTGCACTGACCAAGGGAGAGCATCTGGTGTTGAAAGACTAAATATAGTTGCTTCTACAAAATAGCAGGTGAATGGCTTTGGCCAAAAATGGGGGAGGGAAGTTCAATTTGAAAAGCATTTTACTGTTTTTAAGTGACTACTTTTGTGGCAGGTGTGCTGGAACAGCTGCTCTTTTTCTTTTCAACATTAAATGCGCTGTGTTGAAACTGTAAGGTTTTGTGCTATAACATTGAAACTTCACAAATTAAAAGAAAATGAGAATAAGCAGGAGGATCAGATAGTACCCAGGGGCATGAGGGTCTTCGGTTTCCACCAGATTAAACACTTCAAAGTGGCACTTTTGGTTTTTACTTGGTTGAGAAGTGTCACTTTTTATGTTTTGGACCAAACCAAACCAATTCCCTCTCCGCCTCTCAGGACTGCCCCAGCAAACCCTGCACTCAACCTCAACTTTCTGAGGGCAACATCTGAACGGACTGTTTACCCAGACCCCGATTCAACCAGGATCTTTCTGAATGGGCTTCATTTAAGCATTTGAACCAATTCAGTACTATTCCTGTATCTCTTCACGAGCACAGCGCCTACTGCCTGTTTCTGGATTCATCCCCTGAAGCACCAGATAACTCAAGCTCCAGTCAGGAAAACCTCACAGAATCACGGAATCACAGAAATTTTCAGAGTTGGAAGGGACCTCTAGAGATCATCTAGTCCAACAAGATGTTGGATTTGCTGGAAGGTGCATTTCCCTGGACGCTGACTGTGCTACTCACATACATAAGGAGAGGTGGTGATGAATGGCTCACCTGGGGCAGGGGAAGTGCTCGGCCCTTGGCAGGATCTGAGGCTCAGTGCTCATCTGGAGTGGAGAAGAGCCGAGAGGAGAAGCCCCACCATACCCCTGCTCTGATCCAAACACCGCCTGACTGTCCAATATGCTGGCAAAACCCTGGTCACCTAATCCTGCGCATTAGAAATATTGACCATTAGTGCTGGATAAATGGGAAGGAATTGATATCAGCTCAGAGACAATCCCCAGACCAGAGGAGAGATAGAATTAACCAGCTTATTATTATTATTTAATGCTTATATTGTGAGAACAGATGAATAATTCTTTTGCAAGGCTCTGCATGCAAAGCTGTTATGAAGCTTAATTCATTAGCGCTTGTAAAGTGACCTGAACTTGTGAGATGAAAGGTGCCCTCTGAGTGCCAAGTACTATTATGGCTCCAGTACTGCAGATCTTTAATAAGGATATTGAACGACTCCTCTGAGCCAGCACATATTGCTTTTTAACTTCTTTACGGCTGTTTTTACAAGCACTATCCTAGAGAGCCAAGAAAATAAAGGCTTGCAAGAAAAAAAGAATACCGTAACAGCGTGCACAGCTTAACACACCTGCCAGTTTTCCTCCCCACAGGGCAAGGCAGAAGGGAGTGGGGCATTGCACCGGCCTCGGCCAGGGATGGATGGAGGAGGTGGTCGTGAGTGTCACAGTAACTGCCTCAAGAGAGCTGAGGGACCGGGGTGATGACTCCGCTGCACTCAGCCTCACTACCTGTCTGGCTCGCTCCTGCTAGTGGATGCCAATCCTAGGGGTCTGTCACCAGCCCTGCTGGGGTGACTGAGGGCTGTGACAGCTCAGGGGACATCACTGGATGGAGGCTGAGAGGGGGCAAGTGGGGAGAGAGGAACGTTGCGGTGGAGGCTGGGGGCTGCTGGCAGGGTTTCTGGTTTGCTTGTGGGCTCCCAACCGAGCTGCCTTGCTTGCTTTCCATGCTGTTGGGCTTGGCCCATGTGTGGGGAGGTGACAGTGGGGGGCCATCCACCCATCCCTGCCATCCCCCCGCCCATGACAGCCTGCTCTCACCTCCTCTGACAAACAGTCTGATGATGGGGTGAGTGGAGGATGCTGAGGGTCCCACCGATGTGCTCCGCCAGGAGCCGTGTCCCCTGTGCCTTCCCAGCTCAGCTGTGCCCGGCCACAGAGGATGCTGGTGGACATGGTTTCCCCACAGAGGGGGTGATGGGGCTGGCTCTCACAATGCTCCCAGGGCTTCAGAAACACAGGACAGCAGAAGTGCTCACATCCCAGTTTGTTTCCTCCAGACCTTCCTGGGTTGCTCTCCACCAACACAAACGCTGCCAGTCCTCCTGTTCTCCTCGCTGGGGAGCAGATCTATGCTAGGTGACACGCTTTCCTTCCCCGTGCAATAAGTGGACTTTCATGGACTCCCTCTATGGAGTTTTTGTAACAATATCATTTCTCTGCTCAGTGGAGCCACTTGCTCCATGACAAAGCCATTATACTTCGGCCAGGCTCTGCGGAGCTCAGGCACCAAGGACCACATGCGCCCTCTTTGGAAATCCTGCTTCCTTCACATTCATCTTCCTGCAGCTGCTGTGGCTCATTTATCAGGTAAGAAACCGTGGTCCACAGAAAACTTTTCCCTGCCTTAGCAAGGTGGGAAGATCTTTCCCAATCTGAAGTCCCACCTATGGCATCTCTAATTGCTGCTGCATTTCCCATAAGCTGTAACGGGTTTTGGAAAAAAAAAAAAAAGCTTTTTAAAATTTCCCACTCGGAGGAGAGCAAAGTGCCGATGAAGCATGGTGAACACAGCATGCCGTCATACTGCCAGTGCAATCTCCAAGTGACCAGGAAAGCGGCAACTTCTTCCATTGAGGGAAAAAATGAACCCTCTAAAGAGAAAGCAGTGACCTTTTCATCTGCCTTCCTGTCTTCCTTCTTCAAATGTTGCTGCAACCAGCAAAACTCTCTCATTATCTACAGAGGCAGCTTTCACAAATTGCTCAATAAGGCACGTGGAGCGCAGGAGTGTCTGGCTGGCCAGTGCTGGGCCGTGTGGGGCTTGTCACGCTGGGGAATGCCAGAGCTGGGGGACGAGCCGTGGCCTTGCCCCTGGAGGAAAGGACTCAGCATTTGCTTTAATTATTCAAAACCGTGTTTACTTGGAGGAAAATAAAACATTTAGCAGAGACTTGTGGTTTTTGCAAAGTCAGATTAAATTTTTAGATGCCTGCAAAATTTAATTGGCATTAGTGTAGAACAGTTTCTGTCTCTGAAAACTGAAAGGGCTTTATGACCAGTGCTAGCCTGACCTTTGGAGAGCTGTCCCTTTCCAGTGTCCTCCGTGTTGCCCAGGGACCAACCTGGGCTGGTGGCCCTGTGCCACCAGGCTCCCAGCCCAGTCTAACAGCACCAACCACCTCAGATCTGGCAACACTGCCAGCAGCACAGGCCTTTCGCTCTGTCCTAGGAGAACTTGGCAACTGTGACATGGATGGGCACCAGAGAGGCTGATCTGCCTGGGAGAAGATGGAGATTGTCGGCACTGACAGGTCATGCCTGTCTTCAACAGGTCTGGGATGCAGATCCCACCTCCAACTCTGATCCCGTCACCTGCTGGACACAGCAGATCCTCACAGCTGCTCGGTACATACCTTTGAAGGAGCCTGGTCCTGGTAGACGCCTCTAACTTCCCTGAGTTTTTTGCATGGACACTGTCTTTGCAGCCTTCATTTTGTGATGGCTGGTAAACTGCCCTCTCCTAGTCCCCGTTAGCTACTGAAATCCATTCCTTCCCCAGGTGTGAGCCTGGCTCAGCCCCTGCCTTGGCATTGTCCGTCCGGAACAAGGTGCCCAGGACGATATACACCCCAGGGCAGATGGGATTCCTCTGGACAGGTAGAAAACAAAGTGCACCAGGGCAGCGTGTGTGCCTACATGGCGAGGAGACAAGCAAGGTGCACCCACGGCAACTGTACACACCAGAGGAGAAGCTGGGCGGGGGGATGACGACACATATCAGATTATAATGGCTAAGCTGCTAATTATCCTTTGCCAGTCTTGCAGAAAATCTGTTCTCTCTCATGCATGCATAGCAATATGCACTTTTGCTCTCTCGCTTTTTAAAGTGATGTTTTATGTCTGAATAAAAGCAAAGGATGGTTAAATTGTGCTATTCAAAGGGATGGAGATCAATTGTCCTGCTCAGGGATTTTCCCTTCAGGCAGCAGTTTTGTCAATGTTGTATTGGCTGGGCTGGACTCTGCAGACACCCTGGGCTCGGTTTGCCCTGCCTGTATGTTTTAGCACTCAGCATAGGTGGGAACTGAGCTATCCAGACTTCTGCTCCTTCCTCTTATGCTGTACTTTTCCTGATGCCAACAGCTTTGCAAGAGCTTGGGAAATAAGATTTTGCTTTGCTCATATCCCTGGAGCAGAAACTCACAAATGCCAGGGAAGAAATCTAGAGAGGATGAACCACAACCTTGAAAACCAGAGAGCTGGATTCAGGTCTGGCATGGCCAGAATAATGTGCCAACCTTACTTCCAAGAGAAACTCCTGCCATTGAGATCAGAATCAATCAGATGAGTTTTAAAGCATATCATATCTCCTTGCTGTCCTCTGCTCCTGCACCAGCTCTTAGGTTTCCAAACCTACATGTGCTACCCCAGTTCTGCCTTCCCCAGAGTGGCTGCCTTTCCAATAATTTAATGGTTTCCTTTTTCAGCCAACCTTCTCAATGCAAAGAGCGAGTTTTTCATTTCAGAATTAATCTCCCCAACTCCACTCTTCCCAAAGGCTTACACAGACATTAAAGAGGTAACTCTTTGCTTTCTGGCAGGCAGAAAGCCTCTCTGGCATCACCTGGATGAATTAAACAGAGACATCAAAAGAACCCGTCAAATTCAATGTGACCAGACAGCGAGTGGAAGTCAGAGAAACACCGAGGCAGAGCAAAGACTCAGGCTGCTGCTGCGGCAGATTTAAAAGAGGACAAACCCTGTGGAGATTTTCCCCTGCAAGGGAAGAGAGGATGAAAGCACAAGGGTTCAAGCAGTCCTGAATACGCTGGATGTCAGCGTGGATGAGCGTGGCAGGGCTGTGTGGCTGCCCGGCCTGTGGCTGCTTGGCGGCACTCAGACCTGCTCCATCACCCACCCGTCAGGTCCCCGCTGCACCCACACTCGGCGCTGCCGATGGCAGACGTGCTGTGCTCGGTGTCTTGGGGAGAGCCCAGGCAGGGGCAGGTCCCGCAGCACTCCCGGGGACCCTATGACTGCTTTACTGGTCATGGTGGGCATGTGGCCCACTCCCACTCAGCTCAACATAACTCTCCGGTTATAAACACACTTGATTCCCTCCCTGAATCAGGGCCAGGCTCCTCTCCGTCAGCCTGCAGGCAGGTTAGAGATGCAACACAAAGCTGCAGTGAATCCATAAAGCAGACTGCCTTGATATAAAAAGTGAACTTAAGTGAATATAAATCAGGCAGGCTCTGATACACAAGATTGCTATGACAGGGATACTTCAGAGTATTTCAGTTAATTAGTACTTAATTAACTTTAATGCCTTGAAAAACTCTACAAGCCATACAGGTTGGTCTGTATGTTGTCACTCACGGTCCCCACCTGTTTAGGCAGCTCACCCCAGCCAATTTTTGCTTAAAGGGAAGCTGCAAAGTGAAATGCATTATTAACTCGAGCTCTATAATCCTCTCATCACATCTCATGAGATGCTTTTTAATATTGAGCCTTCCAAGATGAAACATATGGAGATGCCAGGGATGAAAGAGAGACTGTAACATGGTGACGTTTCAAGTGACTCTCTGAATGCCTGGGATCACTGATGGCTGGCGAAGGCTGGAAGGGGCACGGTGTGATGGTGGCGGCCGGCGGTGAGAGACCACGGCAGTGCAGGGTGCTCAGTGCTCGGGCAGTGGAAACCAGCCCCTTCCACCAGGGGTCCACAGAAGTCCCTGCCAGGCTGCAGCTGGTGCAGGCAGGACCACGGGCACTTGGAGATGGATGACCTGAGCCTTTTCAGAGCACCGGCACTGAAACAGGGGGTGTGATGGGGACGCGGTGCTGGGTGAGGCCTCCCTACCTCGTGGGAGTTGTGGGATCCTCAGAATAGGAGGGTGGCTCCCAACCAGAGCTTGACATTGTGAGGTTGAGACTCATACTTTTTAGACTCCTGCAACACTTGCTGAAGCCACACGGTCTCCTCTTGCCTTGCTGCCCCTGGGAGTGACAGTAGCTTGCAGCATCCGTCCAGAGCCTGGTCCAGCCAGAGGCATGTGATGCTGCAACAGCCCACCAGCCTTCGGAGGGGAGCTTACAGTCAAGCAACATGGGCAAAGAGAGACACGAAGGATGTTAAAGGATGGAGCAATCCTCCCAAGTCCTTATGCAGATCTCAGACACCACCACCCTAGAAGACATCCTGCAGGCAACAACCAAGAGAGAAGGCCAAGCTGGCATACAGAGGGAGAGGTCAGGAGAAGAACAGGGGAGAGATCAAGGGGGAAGAACAAAATTCTTCAGGAGGAAGGACTGTAACGCAGCAGCTGCAAATCCACTAGCTGGAGGCACAGCACAGCACATCACCGCTTGTCCCCCTTCTCTCCATAACAGCACCCTGAGCCCCGAGGCAGCTCGCTGCACCCCAGCAAGCTGGCTGCCCCCAGGAGTGGATCTGGATGAATATACAGCCTGACAAAATATAAGGACAAACCCCAAACATGGCAGCAGGAATTACAGAAACCCTTTTGGTTGCTGGGAACTCCCAAATTAGCACTGGTTTCTCCCAGGAGGTCACTTTGTGGCCACATGTGGTCACCAGGGCAGTCTGGGAGAGGTGGTGAGAGCCAGGCTCTCTGCTGGGCAGTCATGAGGACCCTGCCAGCATTGCTTCGGAGCGCCCCATTAGCACACATTACTCAGTTAGCTTTATATTGAATGTAAAAAAGCAGCAACAGCTGGATACGAAATCTAATTTTCTGGGGAAAAATATGGATAAAATAGAATGTAGCTGCTGTGTGAATGAGTTTATCCTCTGTCAAGCACTTGTTACTGCTCTGGTGTGGCCTCTGTCACACTGCAGAGGGTAGGCGATGTTAACATGTTTTCCTCCCTGTCCGTTCTGCCACAGCCAAGTGTCTGCAGAAGAAAACAGCATCGAGAGATGCCACCATAGCTACGGGCTTGCAGGTGTCCGAGGTAGAGAGCGCAAGGATTTAATCACGGTTGTTTCCTGTGCTGGATTCATTGACAGGCTAAGGACAAACCAACGCTCTGTTGGCCTCTCGCAGCCATGTCTCTTGCAAGCTGCCTTCCCCAAGTGCTTGCAAGCAAACTCCTGATCAGAACTATGTCCAGTTCTGGGCTCCCTGGTTCAAGAAGGACAGGGAACTGCTGGAGAGGGGACAGCAAAGGGCTACCAAGATAATTAGGGGACTGGAACGCCTCTCTTATGAAGAAAGTCTTTTTAGTCTGCAAAAAAGACGACTGAGGGGGGATCTTATCAATGCTTATAAATACTTAAAGGGGGGGTGTCAGGAGGATGGGGCCAGGCTCTTTTCAGTGGTGCCCAGTGACAGGACAAGGGGTAACGGGCACAAACTTGAACATAGGAAGTTCCACCTCAACATGAGGAGGAACTTCTTTACTTTGAGGGTGGCAAAGCACTGGCACAGGCTGCCCAGGGAGGTGGTGGAGTCTCCATCTCTGGAGACGTTCCAAACCTGCCTGGACGTGTTCCTGTGCCACCTGCTCTGGGTGACCCTGCTCTGGCAGGTGGGTTGGACTAGATGATCTCCAGAGGTCCTTTCCAACCCCTATTATTCTGTGATTCTGTGAAATGGTAGCTCTAGGGCTGACCATCCCACCTTCCCTGGTGACCAAGCCAGGTGTGTCTGGCAGAATAGAGAAGCCTCCACTGTGCCTAAGGCAGGATGTTTACAGGGCGCCGGGCATTGCCCACTGCCTGCAATGGGGACACCAGGCACACAAGTCGGGTGAGTGCTTGGATGAGGGTCTACCACAAGTCATGGGGCAGAGGAGCACCTGGTGGCCACCCCAAGCCAAGAGGGCATCCAGGGAGATCCAAGCAGGATTCCCAGATGCGTGCACACCAAGGCTGGTGCTCAGGGTTCACACCAAGGTGCTCCAGCTGGGCAGGGAGACAGGCAGTGTGCAGGGAAGGAGAGTGCATGGTTGGCTACAGAGCAGTCATGGACCGGAGAGCTGGAAGCACCTGGGTGGGGATGCGGCACAGAGCTGCCAGTCTGCTGAAAAGCAGCTTTTTTGTATGTATGAGCCCAGGACAATCCTTCACTGGACAAAACAGGTCCTAATCTTATTTTTACGCTGCAGTAGTAAATGTGCCCTACAATACCCACTGTGGCTCTTACAGGGAGAGAGACATCGCAGACAGAAAAGGAAAAAAACATCCTGAGTACAGCAGCCAAATTGATACAAGGACTGGAGAGGATGACTTATGGGCAGAGACTAAGGGAATTTAATTTGTATAGCCTAGAAAGATGATGCCTGAGGGGGAACATGATAACACTATATAAATATCTAAAGGGCAGTTGTATGAAGAAGGGGAAAAAAAGTGACGCATGCACCAGCCGTGGGAGTGATGTGATGGACCAAAGAAGGGAACAGTTTCCCAAGGGAGCGCAGCGGCTGTTACAGCCTGGTGGGCAGAGAGCAGAGCAGCGCGCCTGGAGCCCGCACGTGGTTCCAGCCGTGGCTGGGGCCGGAGCAAGGAGGACTGGGAAGGAGCAGCCTGATACAAGCAGCAGGACGGGGATGGCTGCACTGCAGGGGGGTCGGGGTGGCACCTTCCCCTGCAAACACTGGTGGGTGACACCGGACCTGTGTCACCACTGGGTGTATCAACATGCGCGCTTGTCCTGCTGGCACAGAGCTCCCGCATGGCTCTCAGTGGCCAGTCAGCGCCAGACCTCTCCCATTCCTTTGCTATCTCAGCATTCTAAAGGATGTCCAAGGATCAAGGCACCCAAACCCCTAAACCTCAGAAAGGCACAGAACACCCAGAGCCTCCCCACAAAATTTCAGCCTCAGGCTGACCTGCTTCTGCCTTGGCCATTAGGAAACCTACCCAGGCTGGGGTCTCTTTGTGGGTGTCCTTGGAACAGACGATGAAGACAACACCCACTGGCCCAGCTGTTTGAGAAGAGCACAGCAGCTGCAGTGGTCCCAAAATGGAGAAAGGAGCGAGGTACATTAATGTCTGTGTTCCTGCCCCTTTCCCCTCTCTTCCTTGCAAATTTGAGTTGCTTTTTACAATCACATTTGCTGCTGCTTCTTCTTCTTCTTCAAAAAAAAAGATTTTTCTCTCTGCCGTTGCCATGTGAAAAACCCACACAAACAACAGGAAAAACTGGCTACCTCTACGCAGAAGCCAGCACAGTGACTGCAGAGCGACTGTCACACAGGCAGCAGCCTAAAAAAACAGGGAGAAAAATAGATTTTTCCCTTCAGCCCTTTCAGACACATGACTTGGAGACTTATTATAGTAATAACAGGTAAAAGATTTTTTTCAGAGGAGAGGCCGGTCTCCATTTGGTTCTTCCTTACATTGGTGAAGTCCCTTCACCAATTTAAATGGGGCAGATTCTGCTTTCAGCTGCCCTCATTTAGAGCCGAGCAGCTGTTGGGTAACAAACCTCCCCGACGTAAGGAATCCCTTAGACATGGGTCCTTACTGGGAGGGAAGCCCACGCCGTGGGGCAGAGCCTTTGTGAGATGGTGTTCAGTTAAACCTGCCATTAATTGCTCTCTACCTATTATGGCTAATTTCCTTGGCTCGGAGCCCGGAGCATTCTTTGCGAAGCACCAGTTTACCAAACAACACGGTGCAAAACACAGAAGCAGTGCGTGCTGGCACCAGCGCTCTGCTCCTCCTGTGAGCTGCCTGGAGAACAAACAGATGAGGTCTCACCAGTCACATCCACCACCCTCAATGCCCAGGGAAGGGCCGTGGGGGCACACTTATGGCAGGCAGGAGTTCTAGCAGAAGATAAGCCTTTGGGATGATTGTCCTTATATTTGCTTATCTCCGAAGGGCTTAAAACAAGAGCATGTTTGGATGTGCACATTTTCAAATGCATCTGTAATTACCCAAGTTACTAGGAGTAGATGAATCGGAGATGCTGACACTCCATTGAAGCACGGTGCCCTTTAATTCCTGCCCAGCCAGCTGTGGGTTGTCATGGAGACTACATCTGTCACCATTTGTTCACAGGCCCTTTAAATAACCCAGGCTAGCCAGACCTTTCCTGGTTTGGTGTGTGCCCATCCCAGATTTTGCACTCCCCTCTCTTCTTTACACCAGGAAGGTGGGTGATTCCCACTGGAGGTGCCAGAGGTGCTGCCAGGCAGCCACCACGGTCTGTCCAAGCCAGTCCTCCTCCCTCCTCACCTCGGGCTGGAGGGGACACAGGCAGTTTTGTGCCTGGAAGGTTCTTCAGCCCTGGTGGGCTTGAAGCAGGAGTAGATATTGGCCCAGGAGCGGAGATGCCCCATGAAGAACTTATTCTGATTGATACCAATGGCTCTTCTGGACTTCCACCACTAATCAGGAGCAGACCCATGCCCAGCACTGCTACAGCTGGAACCAAAGTCATTCTGGGCTAGACTAATCCCTTCCCCATCTGAGACTTTATGCGATGGTCTCCGTATGGATTCTCCCTACATCTTCTGCCTAGAGCTCAATGACTGTGAACCATCAGCTCTTTCTCTGCTGTGCTGCAGCCGTGGTGCAGCTCAGTAGAGGGTGTGGAATTGGAAGGGGTGAGGGACTGGAAGGGATGCTCAGCTCGGGCGGCCCCAGCAAGTCGGGAAATGCTCTGTTCACTGCTACGGACCTGCCTTGCAGCATTCCCCTTCCTTATTTTCTGACACAGAGCTACAAGGCTTGCTTGGGCTCTCGGTCCCCTTGGCCTCACCATTGGGACAGGGCAGCACAGGAGGGCACGCGGCTCCCCTGGCTCTCTGCTTCCAGCCACTCGCAGAGCACTGCTCTGCCTGGGGTGCGAGTGGGGCCATCCCAGTCCCAGCAGCGAGCGGGTGTGGGAGGCTGACCGCTGTCCGCCTGCACGCACACACCTCTCACAGGGGGAAGACAGAGGTCAAACTCATGACATCTCTCAAGTGCAGCAACCCAGCAAGGCAGAGGAAGCCTGGTGGTGTCCAGCACCCCGGGCTGGCAGAGGGAAGGCCAGTGTCCTTCCCACAGGGGGATGCCATTTGCTGTGTGACCCTGAGTCAGTCTCAACTATCCACGCTTTTCTCAGCCTGCCTCAGTTTCCCTTTTGTCCTGCTGAACTGGCTTGCAGGGGGACTGTCAGGCTCACTTCACTCATCCCTGGATGGCCTTTGGAACCCCGGGAGGGGCGGTGCTGCCGAGGCAGTGTATTCTGTGTGCTGCTAAACAACAGCCTTAGGCTGACTCTATTTCCAGCAACCAGGGATAGGGGGAGAGCATTTCAGTGCCTGGGCAAGGCAGACAATTTATAGCCCGATGCTAAAAAGAACAACAGCAACAAAACAGAGATCCCAGGGCAAGTGTCACTCTTCATTTAATCCTGATGGATCTATTCTAGCAAAGCAGTGGGTACAGTGGGCTGTGAACATGTATGTTTCCCAGGGCCATCCTCAGACACCTTCGGTGTCGTGATTGAGACCCGTTTCCCTGGACTGCCCCTGCTCTCCAGCCTGAGCAGGGCTCCTCTGGGGACCAAGAGCCACCACGCGCAGGAGCCACCAAAATGAAACTGAACCCAATCAGCACATTTCTCTGAGGGCTGTTTAAAGGCTCAGACTCAACCAAATGGGTGGGGGCTTTTGAAAGGTTCCTCCAGAGGATGTAAACTGGTATGGGAAAATGAGGTATCTTTTGTTCTGGAGCCTGATCCACACACAGGGATCATCAGGGGCTGAACCAAAAGCTGGACCTACAACGTTTTTCTTGGTAGCCCATGAAGGCCTCACCACTTAATTCTCCAGAGCCGCATGACTTTTCTTTACTACTTTTCTCAAACTCTGATTTTAGCTCTTTCTGTTAAAAAAGAGACAGGAGCTAGTGATCACAGGAGATCTGCAAATTTGCTGTGCTAGAGGGTACAGGGAGCTGGTCCAAGGGGCCATGGGTGTTTGCTGCTCAGCCAGGGCAGGCCATGGGAGGTCAGGGCCATGCGTGGTGGAACAGGCACATTCACAATAATCAGGAGGTGGGTGTGGAGGGCGAGAGGGCAGGGGGAGCAGTGGGCAGGACCATGGAGGTGGTGGTGGTGGTGAGGTAGACCTGTACAGCAGCAGGGTGCTTGGAGGATACAGAGATGATCAAGGGACTGGAGCATCTCTCTGATGAGGAAAGGCTGAGAGACCTGGCTTTGTTCAGCCTGGAGAAGAGCAGACTGAGAGGGGATCTCATCAATGCTGATCAATATCTAAAGGGTGGGTGTCAGGAGGATGGGGCCAGACTCTTTTCAGTGGTGCCCAGTGACAGGACAAGGGGCAATGAGAACAAACTGGAAATCCATCTCAACATGAGGAAAAACTCCTTTGCTTTGAGGGTGGCAGAGCACTGGAACAGGCTGCCAACAGAGGTTGTGGAGTCTCCTTCTCTGGAGACATTCAAATCCCACCTGGGTGCGTTCCTGTGACACCTGCTCTGGGTGACCCTGCTTTGGCAGGGGGTTGGACTGGATGATCTTCAGAGGTCTCTTCCAGCCCCTGCCATTCTGTGATTCTGTGATGTGTTTCGCCTTACTACAGCGGTGACAGAAATGCTGCAGAAGAAAGGTGTTAGACCCAAGGAAGGGCCAAGGCAGGCAGAGGAGCCCTTCCAGGGAGGCCAAAGGCCCAGACAAAGTGCATTCTCCAGGTCAGTCTGCCCAGACCTCCCCAGCAGACATCATCCTGTAGGGCAGGACAGGACTCTCTCCAGATGCCTCCTCGATCAAGGATGTTTTAACCTGATTTCAAGCCTGTCCTGAGGCACAGGCAGAAGCCCTTTGGTGTGCCTGGCAGGAGGACATCCTGATGCTCACCTCAGCCAAAGAAATCCAAAACTGGCCAAGATCAGAAACCTCCCCCTTCCAACCCACCCTGGCATTTGGCTCTGCAGCACTGGTTACATGCCCCAGCCCTGGGAAGAGCCTTCCAGCCCACCTCCTGGACTCCTCTGCATGGAGCAGCCCAGGGTGCTGGCAAGAGAGTGCTGTCCTGTCCCCAGGGTCATGGTGCTTCAATCAGGGCACTGCTGGAGTCAGGCTTCTTCTGGGCTTTTACTGCCAGTGCACAGCGTGCTTCACATCACTGCAGAGCAATGGAGAAGGGAACAGGCTCAAAGAGAGACCCAGGGGAAAATCGCCGTGTATGTCTGCCCAAGCAAGCACTGCGGAGGTGCATACAGCAGACAGCATATCTGAACTGGACCAGGATGTCCCAGAAGGACTGCACTGGTCAGTGGAGCTAGATCAGGACCATGGAAGAAGCTCCACCTCTTCCCTGCAATGAGGCATCCTGCCTTTTTCACCCTCAGGTCCTCCTCTGCCCCAGGGAAAGCTCCCACCCTGGAGCAGGGAGCGCAGGTCAGTGAGGAGCCCATCGCCCTGCCCCACTGGCCAGCAGCACGGCTCTGCACCAGGACAGTCCCCACAACCCCCCCTTGCTCAGCCTGGGCTGAGGGGACATCAGGTCCCACCTCCTACCCGCTGCCAAGAGGGATCTGTTAATTTCCTACCTTTATTTCCTTCCCTCGCTCCCTCCGTGGCTCCAGGACCCTCTGCCATCTGGGCACTCATCACAGCACATCCTGCCCCTTTCTGTCCCCAAGCCTGGCCCAGACCTCGCTGTTTACAGAGACTGAGCAAAGTGGAGCGCGGAGAGGGGAGTGGTAAATGTGGGCAGACATTTGCAGAGCAGTGGCCAGGAGAGTCTGTTTGAACATCTAATTAGATCACAGCAAACCTCCTGAATGGCAAAGCTTCAGCCCTGTCACCCCCTCGAGACATCGGGCCATGCCTGGATTGATGTCTGATTCTGATCTACATAATTCACCGTAATCCTTAAACTGACTCAAGCAATGAGGTTCATTGCACAGCTCACTGGATTTAATCCACCACTCCAGCGGTGCTAACGAAGCTAATGGCATAGGCAGAGAAGGAACACATGTATAGCTCAGAGGCAGAAATAAAGCATTAATCCGACCATATGCTTTCAACCCACTTTACTCTTCCACCCCCACCCCAATGCCCTTTTGCAGCACTGGGGGAGACCAAAACCAGCGGGAGGAAGACTGTCCCCTTGGACACCTCTGTACCTGCAGTCTGTGGCAGCGCGGTCACAGCCCCGGGCAAGGCAGGGCTCGCCGGGACCAGGGAGATTAAGTGGGAACTGGGATTCTGGGTGAGGGGAGGGAACAGCCCCTGGCCAGAGTCGTGGCCCCTGGTGTCACTTCCAGATACAGCCCATCTACCCCGACCTACTATGCTGAGACAGGCTGACATGACACCGAACCTTGTGTGTGTGCAGCATCCTAGTAACACTCCCCTCCAAAAGTCCCCCGACCTGCCTGGCACTGCCCCTTGCTGTCACCCACCACCAGTGACATTCACCAGGGATGCAGCACAGCCCCAGAGCCCTGTGTTCCCCTTGGGAGCACCAGCTGTTCTCCACCTCACCCCCAGCCTCCAGCCGAGAGAGAAAGGGCTGCAGACAGAGGGAAAGACCAGGGTGTAAGAGACATGCTCACCTATCCTGGGGAGAGCAGAGACGTGTCTGCAGGATGGAGATGGGCCCTCCAGCCTGCCTGGGCACCCAATACATGTTCCCACAAGGGAGGTACAAGCAGCACCCACTTTCCTGCCAGTTTTCACCTGTGGACAGCTGGAGATGGGCTTCATTACGCCTGTGCACATCACCCAGTGCAGTGCGAGGCAGTGCTGCTGTGCATGACACTGCTCCCACCCTGTCGGGACGTCCCCTCAGACCTTCAGGTGGGTGGTGTGTAATGGGAAAGGGAAGGTGAGGAAGACCCTAAATACCCATCCACAGCCTGTCCCCCCCGGGGCTGTGCAGGGTGCTGGGCGGGAGAAGACAGGACTGTCTTCAGAGAGGCTTCTGGAGAGCAGAGAGCTTGGAGGAGGACGGGGGTTCTGTTAGTGAGCAAGGGGTGGTAGACTGCCCTATGTCTCCCGGGAGGCTGGCAGGGCAAGCCCAAGCACCTGCAGCTCCTTCTGCCTCCATACTGGGAAGAGACAGGCTTGGGAGAGCCAGGCACACAGCTACCACCCCTCCGGCAATGGCCTCCTCAGCTTTGGCGATTGTTGAAAAGGGGCTTGAGCCACCAACCAGTAACTAAATCACCCTTCAGCTCTTGAAGCCCGGCTGGTGCCTGCACCACCCTGGCTGCAGGAAGCAAACCCTGCCATTGCTGCCCTTAGGATCTGTCAGCAGGGAAAGGTGCTCTGCAGAGGCAAGGGCATTCAGAGCCCAAATTAGCTGCACTGGGCTCGATCTGAGATTTTGACAGCGGATGTCAAATTTATTTCCAAACGCACTCTGGAAATGTCACCGTGCTGGTCGGAAGGAATCGGGTACATGCTCCCTTTTAAATAGAACCAAGCATATGGGAGGAGGATGATTAGATTGCTTCCAAGCTGCCAAATTTCTTTGCTGCAGCTAAAATTCTTCCCCAAAATGTCCCAGCCCACAGTGTTTCTGAGCACTGAAGTCTGTGCAGAGACTTTTCCATTGACAGTTGTGCTCTAAGCAAGAAATCACATCCCTCCAGTGAGGTCCCAGGTGGTCCCAGCTCTCAAGAGGCCAGGGGCTCTCCTGTCTCACCTTGCCAGCCAGAGCAACTCCTCTCTCCTGCGACCCTGGCCTGGGGAGGGGACAGAGTTTCCTTTTCCCTTTTACTCTGCCGAAAAGGGACGATCTCAGACTTTCCCCTCTCCTCTCCCATCTCCAGTGCAGCACCTGTCTGTTCAGGACAAAGCTTCTCAAGGAGGAACCATCTCCCTGCCAGAGGCTGGATGGCATCCCCCTCATCACAGCCATGCAGACCGCACTGCGCTGAGCCACCACATCCTCAGCTGCCCTCTTCCCAGCTTGCCCAGAAACCTAGCACATCCCAGTAGAGAGGGGCAAAAGCGACCCAGCAGCCCTTTGTAAACCAAGAGGGGAGCAGCGAAAGCCCCTTTAGCTCCTGGAGGATAAATCCCCTGGGCTTTCATGGTATGGCTGGCTTCCTTCAATGCCTTCACAGCTGGGACTCCAGTGCTCCCAGCTGCCACTAGTGAGTCCCTTGCAGGCCACGCTCTGACTCTTCAACGTGACAGTGCAGGGTGACAGCTTGGGAAAGAGAAGAGTTCCCTCTGCTCCCACTGCCCGGAGGTGGGATTCAGGCCCCACATTTGGCTGGGTATGGGGAGAATGAGGGTGGGAGGAGAAACGGGGGCACGCTCTGGCGCTCGTTAGCACCACAGAAGAAGGGGCACCCAGAGCCAAGCAATTACAGCCCTTTCCCTGCAGATCGTCCCTAGGTTCACCCTCAGTTTGGAGTGAAGCAATGTAAGCCACCACAGCCCACCTTTCCAAGCTGGAGGCAGAGTCAGCAGCCCAAAGTGCAAAGCAGCAGCACTGTGATGTGCCCCAATGAAGGGATGACCTTGGGATCACCCAAACCTTTCCTGCCCCACTGAGAGACTGAGAAGGGCACAAACAGCTCCTCTGTGGCTGGTAGGGGGTTTCCTTCTCTCTGTAGGTAACGCTAAAACTCCCTCAGGGAGTAGATGCATGGTGGCCTTCCCAGGAGAGGACGCATGGTCAGCATTGGTTTCCAAATCTGGGGATGGTGCCCCCTCCCATGTAGCCTGCTCGAATTTCTGCCAGACCAGTGTGGGGGACAGCCAAGACCAAGCACATGCTGTCCCTCCAAAACCAGCCTCCAGGAGCCATCCTCATTTTCCCAGCAAGAAAGCAAAGTATGCCCAGACCTGAGGGGACCAGGAGCTGTGTCCTCCTGTCTGGTGCAGAACTAACCTGCGACACCTCTGAGTCCTCCAGCCCCTCTCTACAGTGCCCCATTGCTGAAGCATCCACCCACCTTCTCCAGTAACACACTGGTCTGCTGGATCACAGACACAAAAATCTCACTGTCTTACATCTGCTTCTACCTCCTCTATAGTGCTTTTCATGCCTGGGACTCCAAGGAATGCATGAAATGAAGCCAGCAAGTCCTGTCCCTGCTCTGCAGACTGAGAAAATAAAGCCCGTTGCAAGGTGGCAGCAAGCCCCAAGTCAGCTGAGAGCAGAGCATCATCTCCTCCACGGTCCTGGGGCAGTGCTCCACCTCCAGGGCACGCTGCCCCAGAGGGTCCCAGGAGGAGTGTCATATGTCCACCTGGCAGGCTCGGGGTCCCAGAGCCAGGACCCGACTCAGGACATACCGTAGGGTGGCCGAGCCCAAGGAGGACTGTTTTGAGCCCAAGCAGTTAAAGCAAAGCGGCACAGCTGCTCCCAGCTCTGCTCTCAGCCCACACGCTGCTAAGTGGTAGGTGGGAGGTTCTTCTCTGCATTGCAAATCCCTTCTTATTTGAGTGCTGCAGTGCTGCTTGGAAGGAAAACAACCACTCTGGAGAGAGAGCAAAGGGGTCCAGAAGAACACCGGCACCTTCTGCCCAAGGCAGGTCCTGGAACTGGCCCCGGGAGAGCCTGGCTCTGTAGATAAAGCTAAAGCTTCCCTAGCAGGCAGCCTGGCTGGGAGCAGGATCCATCCATTCCCATTTTCCTGTGCTTGTCTCTGGCACAGATAGTCCCAGCTGAGCTCTCTCTTCAAAGCTGGGAAATGGGAGGAGAGGAGGAGAAAGCAGAGGGAAGAAGGCTTCCAGGTCTGTGGAGGCTGGCTGCAACAGAACAAGAGCTGTGAGAAATGGTGGGAGCAAAGTGCTGGCAGTGTGTGGCTGCAGCCCCTTGGCAGCATGGGCCAGGGACAGCGTTGGTGCCGGGCAGCGGGCAGCAGTGTCCCCTGTGCTCGCTGTGCCACCCCTCTGCCAGACCAGCTGGAGGACTCAGGCTGGGAGAAAACTGGATTGGGGGGATTTGGTCCCTTTTTGGCACGTGGTGTTGCCAAGCTGCTCATTTCGGGCTGGTCTGCTGAGGGGGCCGTGCCCTGAGCCCCTGGAAATCATAGAATCATAGAATCATAGAACCATAGGGTTGGAAGAGACCTCTGGAGATCATCTAGTCCAACCCCCCTGCCAGAGCAGGGTCACCTAGAGCAGGTTACACAGGAACACGTCCAGGTGGGTTTTGAATGTCTCCAGAGATGGAGACTCCACCACCTCTCTGGGCAGCTTGTTCCAGTGCTCTGCCACCCTCAGGGTAAAGAAGTTCCTCCTCATGTTTAGGTGGAACTTCTTGTGCTCAAGTTTGTGCCCATTGCCTCTTGTCCTGTCCCCGGGCACTACTGAAAAGAGCCTGGTCCCATCCTCCTGACACCCACCCTTTAAGTATTTATAAGTGTTGATAAGATCCCCCCTCAGCCGTCTTTTTTCCAGACTGAAGAGACCCAAATCCCTCAGCCTTTCCTCATAAGAGAGGTGTTCCAGTCCCCTAATCATCTTGGTAGCCCTCTGCTGCACCCTTTCCAGCAGTTCCCTGTCCTTCTGGAACCGGGGAGCCCAGAACTGGACACAGTACTCCAGGTGTGGCCTCACCAATGCAGAGTAGAGGGGGAGGATGACCTCCCTTGACCTGCTGGCCACACTCTTTTTGATGCACCCCAGGATGCCATTGGCCTTCTTGGCCAATGTGGCAATGTGGCAATGTGGCCACCTTGGACAATGTGGTCCCTTTTCCAGAGGAGTGATCACAATCCCAACCTGTAGATGTGTCTCCACATGTGCACATCTCCAGCACCCAGCACCCGCTTCACATACCCAACACCAAGTTCTCTTGCCACACACATAGCACTATAGGGTTATGAAGATCTTTTGGGAATCCACAGCAAAACAATCCCCACGTTTGCTGGTGCACAAGTTCCCCCATTACCAAGTTTTTGGGAGCCAGCTTACTCAACGTTTGCCATCACTATCCAGGGAGAGAGAGGTTGGGTTTGTGCTCCTTAGCACAGGTGCTCAGGGACTGATGGAGTGTGGAAGTCCAGGGACAGTGTCCGCAGGGTCCTTTACAGGTGACAAGTCTCTGGGAGGGTTCAGCCGCTGAGTGGTGAAGGAGACAGGAGCACTGAGGAGCTGAGATTCAGTAAACGTGCAGGGGGCTTTCTATAGAGAGAGCCCGTCTGGACCAGGGAGCCTCTCACAAGGAAGGCGTGCTGCCTCTAAAAGCCGTGACTCTTCCTCCCTCTCGGACCTTGGAAACCAAGCAAAGGGGATGGAGTGAGGGAGGTGGTGCTCTCAGGAGGGCTCTCGCCAAGGGACAGAAAATGCCTGCACTCTTGGTTCAGTCCATTAATGGGACTGTTCATACTGATGAGAGCTTAGGTGGAGAAAGGAAAGAATGAAAACAGAAAACCCTAAAAACCAGAGACAGCAATCCCTGGCAGCAGAGAGCCATCACTGGGGCAGGGACCTGGGGGTGGATTTCATGCACCAAGGCTTCTGACAAGAAGCGCCATGGGAATGTGTGGGGTCGGGAGGTGCCAGGTCCACCTGCCCTTGGCCAAGCTAACCCTGCAGGTCTGCTTCTGCAGTCCCATCCTCCCCACCACAGCATCCACCTGCTCACTTCTCCAAACTTACTCATCTCAACATTTTATAACAAACCGTTCATCCACTCATCTGTCCACCTGGCCATCTGTTCTTCCATACTTTTCTTTTTTATCTACACACAACCCACATCCGTTTGCTGTCTGGATTGCTATTTATCAAGGAATGTAGCCAGGCAGCTATTAGGATCTTCATTTATTAGCTCCACTATGTGTCTGTGGGTTTCTCTACAGAGAAGGTGTACTCTACCTTTGTCACAGCCAGAAGATGGATCTGCAGAGGTCTGGGCACCAACACTTCTTTGAAAACATATGGCCTGGGGCAACAGACACTAAACCTTAAAGTCCATCCTTTGCTTTGCTTCAGTCTCCAAGCAAGCTTCCAGAAGGAGTACAGATGTCTCCACCAGTGGCCTTTGGCATGTAAAAAACAAAACAATCCCACAAGCTCATCACGTACAAATGTGGAAGCTGACTCTTGCAAGGGGGACAGACCTCTTCTCTTTGAAAGAAGGGCTGGAGCCAGCAAGTCAGGTGCCAGGTTTCACGGGTCCATGTTATTCATGTTGTCCTGTGCTAGCAATTCTGCAGGCTGAACATCAGCTCAGAGCACCATCTCCCAGCCAGTCCTCACCCCTACAGAAACACCACTGCTCCAGGCTGTGCCAAACATATTGGGAAAGTCAGGTGCTCAGCCATGCTTCGTTACAGATGTGCTCAGGGAATACATTCCTCTCTCAGGAAGAAACCTAGAGCGTATGGGCCATTGTGTTGGGATGAACAGTGTAAATACTCACCATTCCATCCTTGTCCACCACCTTCTTCTGTACTCATGAAAGCAAGACTTTGTTGGGGAGCAGGTCCCTAGTCCTTCCCAAACAGGCTGGACCTTGACTTTGAACCAAGCCCTGGGGTAATCCTGCTCCCCTCCACTGGCTCTGCCCACAGCACATGTCAATAAACCACCCTGGAGCCCTAGATTAAGCTTCTCTTCAACATACAAAAGAAGGCCATTAGGAGTAAGCTGCCTCTTCTTGGAGCTCTGTGATCTTTAATCAGTCTCACTGCTTAGTTTTTAGTCCCACAAGGCACAAAAGCTCTGCTGTCCCTCTCCTGCAGGCCAGCAGCTCCCTTCAGCCACAGGGGTGAATCCTTGCAGGAGCACAGCAGATCACAGAATCACAGAATGAATCATAGAATCATATAGTGGTAGGGGTTGGAAGGGACCTCTGGAGATCATCTAGTCCAACCCACCTGCCAGAGCAGGGTCACCCAGAGCAGGTAGCACAGGAACGCGTCCAGGCAGGTTTGGAATGTCTCCAGAGATGGAGACTCCACCACCTCCCTGGGCAGCCTGTGCCACGCCTCTGCCACCCTCAAAGTAAAGAAGGTCCTCCTCATGTTGAGGTGGAACTTCCTATGTTCAAGTTTGTGCCCGTTACCTCTTGTCCTGTCACTGGGCACCACTGAAAAGAGCCTGACCCCATCCTCCTGACATCCCCCCCTTTAAGTATTTATAAGTGTTGATAAGGTTCCCCCTCAGTTGTCTTTTTTTCCAGACTAAAAAGACCCAAATCCCTCAGCCTTTCTTCATAAGAGAGATGTTCTAGTCCCCTAATTACATCCCTGCCCCCCAGCCTTGCCCAGCCTGGGCTCCTTTTCACCTCCAGACCCAAATCAGAGCAAGGGGTGGTTTGTGCAATTATCCAGCAGATAGCGACCATCCTACAGGCCTCTGGGCACAGACACAAGGTAGCAACGGGATGCGGGCTTCTAGTGCAAGCCTTCTTTCCCTTTTCAATTAATTAGGGTTATTGGTTTCTCACAATCGATGGATAGCAGGAGGATTACCGTGATACAGCCATGTCTCTGGTGGAAGGGGTTGGTTTGGTTCCAAATTTCCTGGCAGAAACACAAATGCAGAGTGAGGCCAGAGCCCTGGTGAGACATATGGCAAGAGACAGGCAGTCACACCTGCATTTTCTGGTACTTTCAAGAAGGGTTATGAAAGCAGAAGTCCTTACTAGTGATAAGGGCCCAAGTCCCCTTTCTCAAGACATGTTTCACCAAGCACCCTGTGCAGAAAATGCAAGAAGGTCTGTGGTTAAGACAGGCATGAGCAAAATCTTGCATCTTGAAGGCACTGGAGCACCCAGCTGCTCTCAGACGGGTGCCAGGAGGGGTTTGGTCTCCTTGGCACAGGGCAAGCAGATGTAGGACAGCAGCTCCACGTCCTGCTCAGAGACTCCACTCCACTTGCATGGGGTTGTTGTGCCAAGCGTTGCTCATGGCGAGCTTGGCTGGGAGTGGGCAAGCACCAGGCCTGGCCGTGCACAAGCGTCCTCTCCAGGTTTGGTGAAAATGACCAACTGCAAAACCCATCCGAGGCTGCCAGCCTGCCCAGGTGACAAGGGAGCACCTTTGTTCTGGGAAGAGGTGCAGGGAGAGGCTGGACCTTCATTTCCAGCCTGCCCCACAACATGGGAGGGCAGAGGCACCCAGAGATGGCTCGTACCAATGCAGCACCATGCGTCCCACCACTCTGTTCTGCTCCAGCAATGCCCACGGCTCCTCCCTCCTGACCGTCACTGAATCGTCACCCTGGATGCCAACCATGGTGACCTGGCCATGATATAAAGGGTGCAAGAAGTCAATCCAGCAGCGCAGCTACACATCAGGCTGTCCTGAGCTCTGCTACCTGCCTCCTGGGACATCACCTGCTACATGCTGGCACCCCCACACGCAGACCACAGCATCCACGAATGCCACCATGGAGTCTACCACCATACCAGCGCAGTGGGTATCTTCCAGTGGCAGAGGCAGGGCAAGAGCATGTCCTGGGCACACACACATCCTTGGCCCTGGCCCTCCAGCCTTGCAGGAACACAAGCAAAGACATCTCCAGGGCTTTTCTCCTCTCACATCCAGGTCCGAGAGGAAGAACCAGGCCCATCTCTGCCCCCATGACACATATTCTCCAGGGTGCCAGGCAGGGGCCGAGGGCACCAGGCAGTCTGAGGCATGGCTTGCCCCCCCCCAACCCCCCGCCCACTCAGCAGCTCACTGCAGGCAGGACCGTGGCTGCCTGGGCACAGGGGGGCCCAGGCTGCAAACCCCCCATCTCAGGAACCCCTGCTCTGTGCCAGAGCACCTGGCACATGGCTCTGTCCTCCCAGCATCTCCCATGGCAGCAGTGTGGGAGTTGGGCTTGGCACCAGCACTGCGATTCACCTTCCAATTGCCAAGGAGCTATGGCATGCCAACAGATTGCCAGGGAGGACCATTCCTCCCCATCACTACTCCTCTGCTCAGGAGCTACTGGGGAGGCTGGGAGACACAAAGGAGGGAGGCTGGGCACACGCATGCTGGAGGTATATGTGGATTTTTTTCCTCACCCTTCCCTTACAAAATAGAGAAGGGGGAAAAAAATGAAAAAAAATAGCAAAATAAAGCAAACCTGACAACTCCAATTTCTATCTTAATGAATAAATGAAACGCATCCCAAGAGGTAATTAAGTGCTTCGAACCAAACATGTGTCACCTACATAAAAAAAACCCCAAAAAACACCAGAGACAAATCAAGCAACTGCAATTAAGGGAAAGAGACAACTGGGTGATTGCCAGGGAGTGGAGAAGCAGGGACGACCAGCCAGCGAGGGCCCTGCTCCTGCTGCCCATGCTCTCACAGCAGGGGACCGGGGCTGGTGCTCTCACTGTGCTATGTGGGTCCCGTGGGAAAGGGGCAGCTCCAGCAGTGTGGAGGTCTCCCAACACCCAGTGGTGTTCTCCTACCCCAAGGACATCGCTATCCCCCATGCAACCATCCAGCTTTGTGTCCCATGGGGACTGTGGCCATTTACTCTCTGGTCTCCCTTCCCAAATCAGACACCAGGTTTTGTCTCACCCATCCTCCTGGATGTAACATCCAGGTAATACCCAAGCCCATCTGATTGCATTTCCTTCTGGCCCTTTCCCTGTCCTTGGCACTACAGTGTGTGGGAGCTGCCTGGAGCATCGCTGTGTCTCAGTCATCATCAAACCATGTGCTCAGTTTGCGTTGGTAGGGTTTGCTGTTAGTGCATGTGCTGTTCCAGAGGAAGGCTGGAGAAGGACTTTTCTGCAGTGCAGCAGGGGATGTGGCTGTGGTTGTGCATGACCTCAATCCTCAATCCAACACAGTGGCCACCCCAGGTGCACAGCCCATCCCTCCATACATGTATGCTTGACCTCCATCCTCATCCCCAAATCTCCTTGAGACCTCTGCACCACTTGCCAGAGCTCTGATGTTAAGGAGAAACCTCCATGTATGCCAGCCTGCAGAAAACCACATTCCTGTTCTTTCCCCATGACCCCAGAAGGCTACAAAGACACTCTTTTATTCGCCCAGAGGGTGGGCAAAAAGATCAACTTGGTTAAAAAACGTCATGGATTTTCCTGTGACAACAATTCAAAGAAGGGTTTTAGTAGCTGCTGTACTGAGAAAGCCACATGCTGTGAGGGTCATGAGCTCTCTGGCAGCCTGTGCTCCTTGGAGAAGCTGTTATTTACTTGTAAGTGGCATCAGAACCAGGACAGGGCACCCACACCAGTCCCTGCACTGTCTCCCACACCTTGGGGTCCCATAGCTGCTTGCTATTGACCAAGGCTCCAGGGCCATGAAGGAAAATCCCTTGACATGCTCTTGACGCTTATTGGATTTTATGACCATCTTCTCCCTTTGGGAGGCCAAATCAAGACCTTCTGAATGTTTGGGTTTGTCTGAGCTGATGAAGGAGCTGGTGTCACATCCTGGGACATGGCAGGAGATCTTTCCTGACATGGGGAAGGCATGTCATTTATTCCTCTGTAGCTTTGCCCTGCCTATTCATCGCCTCTCAAGCGTCTGCTGCTTTCAGAACAAGTTCCTTCCCGATGGACTTTAGCAGGTGCAACAACACTGCTTGAAGCCAGAGCCCTGCCCTTTGCGCAAGCTCATCTCTCCCCCTGGGGGAGAAATACAGGCTTTCCATGTGCTTGAGAGGGCTGCAGCCATTCCCTGCAATTGCCTTCTTCTCCAGCTCGCTGGAGGGCTCAAGCATCTGCATCATCCTCTATCTCACCTAGCCCACAGCAAGTCAGGGACCTTGGGGACCACCCCATGTGTAGCTGAACTCACGGTCATGGGCTAACAGAGGAGAGCAGAAAGCAAACCATGGTGAGGGGCAGCCCCATGGATCCCACTGCGCCTACACCTGGTGGGCGTAGATGCCTCCTGGGTGTGCTTGCCACTTGGCTCATGGCTGACCTGGTTTCCATGGGCTCTGCCCCACAGTCACCAGCAGGAGCTTGGATGCTCCCGTGCTCTGGCATTGCTCCAGCCACTGCCTAGCATCACAGCCATCACCCGGAGCAGACACCGTCACAGCTCTCCCTGCCCTTAGACACACCTGTAACAGAGTCCTCCAGCCACCTTCTGCACCAGGCTCAGGGCGACATGCCAGCACCTCATCTCAGTTCACCTGTGCACCCCAGACAACCCCTGTATGCCCCTACCCTGCCAGCACTACCTCTCCTCCTTTGCTGCCTCTCGGCGCCCAGGCTCTCTTTTCACTTTGCAATCCCAACAGAGAAGCCCTTATCTTCCCAACACCCACAGGCTCCTCCTGCCTCTTGCCCCAAGGAAATCCCACGGAGAAGGACCGTCACCCTGTGGGGGTCCTGCCTCAGGCCCTGTCCTGCCCACAGTACCCAGAGCACTCACAGTCCAGATGCTGATCTCTGAGGTGACTCTTCCGCCAGGATGCTGCCGTCATTCACGAGCTGGAGGACATTGGTGGTCCATGCGCTGGCTGCGGGGTGGGCAGAGCCAGGCGGCAGCTCAGTGACCGTGCTCACCAGGCTTCTTGGGCTGAGGAGGGCAAAGACAAGTGTGAGTCCAGGGAGGCATGGATTAACCCCAGTCCTTTCCCCATCATGAAAGAGTCATCCTCCTCCAGTCTTGCTCAGCCTCAGGTCCCTTCAGGCCCGCCCAGTGAGGGAGGGATCCAGCAGGGATGCTCCTGCTCCAGACCCCAGATGTACCACCACCTGTCAGGCTCAGAGCACGCCCGTACCCAGCATGACCCACAGATACTCCTCTCCACCAGCCCGCCCTGGCTCCCCATGTGCCCCTGCCTTCCCTGGGAACATACTGAGTAGGGGTGACCCACAGGGCACCCATCAGAAGGGCTGGGAGAGCCCTCTCAGGGAGCCAGACATGCAGAGAGGAGTGGTCTCCACTTCCCAGTCCCTCAGCAGAGCAAGAGGCAGAGGCAAAGAAGGAACTCAGCAGGGATGGAAGTCCATCCCTGGCATCACCAGCCCTGCTCCAAGCATGGCCATGGACTCATAAGCTCAACAGGAGCAACCAGTCCACCATGAATGGGTGGTGGTCACACTGCTGAGGTCAAATCCTCAGATGTCACTGGGACCCCTGCTGGGGTCCTGTTGAGATGGACAGTGCTGTTCCCCTGACTCCAGGGTCTCCATGGCTGTCAGAGACCCAAGACTGGGCCCCAACTTGATAAGGTTGTCCAGGAAGGTCAACAGACTCCAGCATGGTGAGGAACCCACCCTGCTCCAAAGCAAACGTTTTGTCTTATGACTGTTCGTGTACATGGGACATCACACAGCTGCTCTCAGGGGCTCGGAGGAGAAAACCATGAAAAAAGTCAGATGTGCCACCAAGCTCAAGAACAGGGCACCTTTCCACTGTTTTCAGTCATCCTGGCTCACTGCACCGGTGACATCCACATCTGTCCTCCCCATGCACTTTGAAAAGAGCAGCTTACACTCTGATCGGATTAGAGGAAGAAAACTGCATTGCAATAAATCCATGGAGGGAACTGACTGCCTGGGCTTTAATCTGAGGGGAGTCTTCAAGATAAGAGCCTTAAGAAGTGGGGATAAAGCAGCCTTGGTGCAGGAATGGTCTGAGCTGGTCCCTAGTCTGGGAAGCAGGACAGCAGAGCTGGCTGTGACGTGCCCTGGCACCTGAGAGCAGCTCAGCATGTCCCTTCAAACATGACCTGTCTGTCCATGCCTGCAGCCTCCTCAGCGCATGAGATGGGGGAGCTCTAAGAAGGGCAGGGCATAGGACAGAGAGGATCGCTCCAAAAGCTCTTTTTTTCATATCAGGAGCCCGAAATCCCAAGTGGGAACAAGGACAGCACAGTCCTCATTGCGAGAGTTTAGAGTAGAGTGGGATCTCTCCCCATACATGATCTCATACGGGATCTCTCCTCCTTCCAGTACGGGGATGTGGCACCTCTGAGCTGACACTGGATTCCCTCCTCTGGGAAGTCCTTCTTTTGCCTCCTGAATGTGGGGCCATAGGCAATGTGCGCTCTGCAGAGCTCTGCTCCTCCTTCAGAGGCTTTCACAGAGAGCCATCACCACCTGGGTGATCTCCAACCCCAACCCATGTCCCATGCATGGGTGGGACAGGAGCTCGACAACTGCTGCAGCAAAGCAGACACAAGCTACTTGCTTTCCAACTTGCAACTCCGAGAAAGCCAGGCACTCTTCCTTCCTCATGTCCCTTTAGAGATAATCCCCACACCAGAGGGAGAATCCTGCCTGAGGCAGGACCCCCACAGGGTGACGGTCCTTCTCCGTGGGATTTCCTTGGGGCAAGAGGCAGGAGGAGCCTGTGGGTGTTGGGAAGATAAGAGGGAGGGAATAAGAAGTGTCCACCTGGATCCTAGATGAAGGCTGAGGAGAGCAATCTGCTTCCGCACGAGGTTTGCACCTGGAGGACCTGTGTGTCAGATGGGCAGAAGCCACCCCTCATGGCAGCGCAATCAATCTGTTTGGCATGTGGGAACTGACCGTGCAGCAGGTTCTTGTGCAGTCAGCTGGCGAAGCCCTGGCTGAGTGCACAGCCTCATCGTGCTCCCAAGATGAATGGAGACGGCCCTGCAGCTTGGTGTAAGCAATTGAGGAAAGAACATTTGTAAGGCAGGAGACAGCTGGATTAAAAAGGTGAAGCGCAAAAAGCAAATGAAAAGAGAATCATTGATGATGGATGGGAAAGCAGTACCTGAGTCCAGCATTTTCCTGGATGTGCTGTTGAACAGCAGCAAGACAAGAAGAGCTGAGATTAAACCATAAAAAAAGCTTGGGCTTACAGGACTTATTGCAGTTGAAGAAGCAAGTCAGCTGATGAACTCCAAGTTTCCCAGCCTTGGTGGAAGACCCTGGTGCTGGTTCCACAGTCCAGGCCTGCTCTGCCGACCAGTGTTAGGATCACTGCTGGCAGAGGCTGTGCACCTGGAGGTCTGCCCCAGGTGAAGTTGAGCAGAGTGACCATTACTGCCTGCCCAGCACAGCCCCCCCTGTGCATCCTCCACTCCACTTTGTCATGTCCTGGCCCTGTCTCTGCAGAGCAGAAGTCCCCAAACATCTGGCACATTCTTCTTGAGGGCATTGAGAGGGAGCGCACAGAACACACTATAAAGCTCATTACAGCAGTTTGCTTTGTTAATTGCCGCTGATCAGACAGCTTTCTTGGCAAAGGGGGAAAAAGACATTTGGGTAGAAAAAAAATAAATTGAGTTCATAAGACAGAAGAGTTCAAAACTCCTCTCTTTGCAACAGGTGTCAAGCAGACACAGGCCACCCCTGCAAAGACAGGGGCTGTGACCACCAGGCAGCCTGGTGAGAGCCTCAGGTAAGTCCCATCCATGGTGCAGGGAGAGTAGAGGAGCCAAGGGGAGCCACTGCCCATTGACTGCTACATGGGCAGACTGAGAAGCAGACAGACAGACTTGTCAACCGCAGAGCAGCTTCCTCTCCCCACCATGGTAAGGGCAGACGGGGAAGGTCACAGCCCCATCACCCCCAACATCCCTCTCTTGTGACTTTCCACATCCTTGCGTCACCACTGCAGTTATTTGACCCGGGCCCATCAGAAACCACAAACTGCTGTACCACCTTCCCGCTCTGGCATCAGGCCACCTCCACACCACCTCCACCCTCCTGGCACAGTCAGGGGACCAGTCTCCCCACACTCTACCTCCTTTTTCTTCAGGACCACAGCAATCTCCAAGGGGTTTCAATTCTTGTTCCCTCAGTCCCAAAAACTAACAAAGCTTCCAGTCCCAGCTGCCTCCCAAAGCCAGTTCTAAAACTCAGATGGCACTGAGAGAGCAAATGTTAGAGCCTGATCCCAAGCAGGTCATCTGCTACAAAGCAAGACATAGGACTGCCCTGCTGGGTTTTCTTTAAAATACGGTTTGCTTCAGTGTCCTGGACAACCCCACGTATTCACAAGACCCTGAAGCAATCCTAGAAGCGTTTGCCAGTAGGAGGAGGTTTCCCAGGCTGAGAAGCACAAGCAGGAAGATTCATCCCAGCCCCATTATTTCCCAGTGGGCTGAGGACAGTGGCATGAGACTGGCCCAGGGTTGTCCCCACACACTACAGAGAGGGGTTGTATTGCCCCTGCTGTAAATGCTTGACTATGCTGCAGATCCTACCACTGCACCACACCAGTAGAAAGACCTTCCCAGGTATGTGACCTCCCACATCTGTCTTGCAACTAGGTATGATGAGGCACAGAGGAGTAATGACTTGCCAAAGAGATCACAGAGAGCCAAGAGAAGTCCCAGAGGTGGAGCTTGTATCTCCCAAAGCCCAGACTCTTGGCCTCTTCATCCAGCACACAAGCAGTCTAGGAGCCAGAGCAGCCCCAAGAGCATCCATCTCAGAGGGTTAGGGACTCTGGGCAAGATGGTACTTGGTCTGTGCAACATCATTCCCTGAAGAAACACTCTGGTTCATCATCAACACATTCTGGCCAGCAAGACGCACACACCAGAGAACCACCAGGACACAATCCAGCTGCTGAGGAGAGCTGCTGGGATCACTACGGCCAAGATCACTGAACTACCCACAGAGGACTTAAAATCCACACGGGAATATTAGTGTTGGAGTCCAGTCCCCGAGGGTACAAATACAGCAGGACCCATGCTCGGGTACACTGGTGCTGGGGTCTGAGCAACCAGCTCCTTCCCTCCTGGGCAGATCTCCCATTGAGCTCAGCAGGAGAAATAACCATTACCATCAGTCCCAGGGCAGGGGGACCCCCCCAGACCAGGGATCCATCAAAAACCCATTAGAAAACCCATTAGAAATTCAACTAAGGAGAAGGTTCAAGGCACAACCAGCCTTTGCTGGGCTGGGGCAAGCGACTCCAAACCTAAGGGGCAAAATAACTCTGAAATCAGAAGAGCAGACAGCAATGGATGGGAATTCCCATCAGAGACAGATTGGAGACGTCTCCAGCAGAAGCAGGTCCCCTTCCGCTGGCCAAAACCTCGACTGCAGAGTCCCTCCCTCAGTGCTGGAGGGGATAGATGGTGTTTAGGAACCTTCAGGGAAGGCTCTCAGTGCCACCAACAGGGCTTAAGGGCAAGGCTCTCCTGAGCAACGGGAGGGAGCTTTCTCTGCTAGCACAGAGCAGGTAAGGTCCCCAGAGGAGAGGCACTGCTGCTCCCTTCACTGGCCAGGCTGGATTCGGGTGTTCATGAGCTGGAAAGGACAGGGGAGATGTATTTCAGCAGTTCTTGAACTCCGGAGATACTTCAGCATCACAGCAAAGTAAATACCCCATAAACCGTTCATCTAGCAGCTGGACTGCAGGGCACAGGTTCATCCGTCTCCATTTCCAGCGCTCTCTGAGATGAGGAATAACTGTCCACACCACTGAGGTTTATGATGGAAGCACACAGCAAATCCTCAGTCCCAGTAAACGCTAGTGAGAGTGGGGGGAGTCTCAGGATCTCCATCCCAGGCTGCCTGGAGGCAGCGGGAGCAGTTCCTGGCATCGCTGCCAGGGAGGATCGGGGGCAGCAGAAGGCAGAAAACCCAGGTCTGAGCTGCAGCCCCACGGGATGCTTGGCTTGGAGCGCTGGAGGGAAACACCACGTGGCTGTACCAGGCACGGATCTGGCCCCCATCACCCACAGCCCCCTCCCAAGGCCACTGCTGGCGTCCCCGCCGTGCCGCACCATGGGGCAGGATCATGGCACAGCACGGTGGGGGGAAGGTGTGTCTGAGGGCTGCTGCAAAGCAGCTGCTGCGAACGCTTGCTGTGGGGCACTGCCATCACTTGCCCGACTTGCCAGGCTGTTCCCTCCATCTGCTGAACCCAGCACGTTTATTTTTGTGTTTCCAAGTTTGATCAGATCGACTCTTCCACTTTAATCTAATGAGTGCGCTGAGCTGAAACAAACACAATCTGTCCGCGGAGGGCTGGGGAAGGATGTCTGGGGGCACCGCAGAGGCACCGTGGGGAGCCTGCAGTACCCTGATGCAGAACCAAGACCACTTTGGTCACCAGCACAGCCCGACCTCCCACCCCACATGCCTGCACAAGTCTCCCTACCGCTCCAGAGGCTGAAGAGCTGAGCATGGGGAGGTACCTCTGGGAGAAGAGCATCCTCCTCAGGCCCCGATCTGGGCTTGGCTCTGCTGATTCCTTCCTTCTCTTGCCCATTTCCCGTGTTGCTTGACCATCTTTCCAGCTAATTACCCCATGGTGCTGTGGGCACGAGCCACGTGGCAGCCGGCACCTGCACCGCTTCCCAGAAATGACCTTGGCTGCTCAGAGGACAGCGGGAGCCTTTTTCCCTGCCAGGCTTCCCCCGAGGCAGACAAGAAACCTTCAGCAGCAGGGATGACATGTACATCCAGCCCCTGCAGGTTGCTGCTCTCCAGTTGCGAGCTCATCTGCACCAGCTCCTCCAGCTCTGCCAGCTCCAGAGCGTGGCTGGAGGCACCGAGCCTGTGGCTCCCCATGCTGGGACAGGTCGCCTCCACAAGGACCCTCCAGCACCGTCTCCCTGCAGAAACTCCCCAGCAGGATTTACCACCAGTCTCAGGCTTGGAAGTTTTTCTCTCCCCTGTTTTTCATACCCAGTTTCATTGCAGTAAAGCCCTGAGACAGGTTTGTTTGCATTCCTACGGTGGAATGGCGAGCTTGGGAGCTTTGGTGTAAAGAGCTTCAGGGCAGAGCAAGGGCTGAATGTGGGGTCCTTTAGGAAGCAATCTCTCCAGGTGGCATCACTGCCACTGTCCCACTGTGCTTCTTCCCTGGTGTGAGGAGAGAGATGGAGCAGGAAGGAGGTAGCTCAGCAGAAGACACTATCTGCAGCTCTCCACAGCAGGGACGATCGCCCTTGGGAGCATCCCACCTTGCACCAATGGAAAGCCCCAGGAGCCCAGTGGCTGGGAGACCCCCCGGGGTGGACAGCGAGCTGTCATCTGGCAAATTGTGGGGACTGCCCGGGCAGCAGCTGGGAGGCTGGAGGCAGGGCAGGCTCCTGCTGGCTGCCCAGCTGCCTGGTAGCAGCTCAGCTGGCTCAGCCGGGCTGCCCAGCTGGCCCCACTGAGGACAACTCCATGCAAGGAGAGGGCTCAGCTGCCAGTGGTGGGCACTGCCGGGACATGCATGGGGGCAACTGGTCATCCATTCCTGTGGGCAGAGAAGGGGGATGTGGAGAAGGCCCCCAGCAGCTCCCCACCCTGCCCTGCTCGAGGGAGGGCAGGAGCCTGAGGGACAGTGGGCTGGATGTGCTGAAGGACTCCAGGGAACTCCGTGGGACTGGCTGTCCCCAGGAGCTGGGGCAGAGCCAGGCTTGGTGCCTGGCCAGGTTCGTTTCCACACGCTGCCTCTTGCACCTTCCCTCGGCCCCAGCTTGTTTTGTGACCTTCCCAAGCTCACATGGCACTTTGGGAAATGTCCCCTCCGAGTGCTCGGGTGTTTGGGCTCCACAGGGGTGAGGTCCTGAACTCCTTGGGGATCTGCGATGGTGGCACAAGCGTCCCCACCCCAAGGAGATCAGCACCCACCCTGCTGTGCTGGCTTAACCTTGAGCCTCGCAGCGGTGAATCTTTGTATGCGGATAGGTTTCCTTTCATCTCCCTCCAGCTATCACATTTGCAGGTTCTTTTTCCTTAAAATAATAACTAAGTCCATGCCATGAGCGGCTCAGTCTTGCCCTGCTTTAATAAAGAGGGAAGATGAAAAGACCAGGAGAAGATTTGCTTTTGCAGCGCCTCACTGTCACTCCCAGTTCTGTGCTCTCCGTCCTTATTTCTCATTTTCCTTTCCAGGAGCTGTCTGTAACCCTTTGATAATAACCTCTTCTCTCCCAAAAGCAGGCAGTGCCCTTTCTTGCCTGCACAGCCAGAGAAACGTCACACTTTCCCTTTGATGTCAAGATAATGTATAGATGTAACATCATGTATATGTGTGACAAATGCAAACAGCCAGCTCCCTGTCCCAGATTTGGCAATTTAGGGAGAAAAAAGGAAAAGCTAGGAAAAAAAATATATCTTAAAATAAATTCTCCCCGTCCATCACAGGCATGCAGAGCTGCCTCCAGGCAGTTGGCAGGGGGACTGGAACCCCTAAATGTCCAGGGCCAGGGCTGAGCCCTGCTGATACCAGGGGCCCTGCATGTAGCCCCTCCCCACCAAGCACTGGGGCCAATCCTGGCAGGTCTCTGTGCCCAGAGGAGATGACACCTCACAGCCCAGTGAGACTATGGGGCAGCTGCGAACCACCCCGTTACAGCAAAAAACAAGTAGCTCAAAACCCAGGGTTTTGTCCAAAGCAGTTTGGAAGATGGGTTTGCAGGAATGCTGTGTCCACTGGCAGTGCAGGTGCCAAGGCTGAGCCCGGCTCCCAGGGCACCCCATGGCCATGTCAGGCCCCTCTTGAGCCACTCTCTGGGCACTGCTCAGGCCCCTGCTCCAGGCTCCCAGGAGCCTGTGAAACCCCCCCTAAACCTCCCACTGTTCCCCGTTTACAGTCCGTCTGACCGAGGAGGGGTGTCTCTGGTCCACATGAACCAGGATGTGCTGGGATAGGATGGAGGATGAGCCCCTTCCCCGCACTGCAAACCTGGGAGGCATCACCTGCTCCGGCCACCTCTGCCCTGGGCAGCCCTGGGTCCCTCCAGCCCCAGCTCCCGGAAACCTCCCAAGCCCCAGGGACCAAGCCCTCAGCCCTCCAGTCCTGGCATGGCTCTCAGCTGGGGCCAGGGCATGGTTTGGGACCAGTACAGGCAGGAACCATCCCAGGAGGCAGTTCGGATGCAGCCAGCATCCAAACAAGATGGACGGGCACAAGAAAGTCTATTCTCAGACACAGAGGCCTTTCCTTGGCTCTTGGTCTTCATGCCAGCAGGGACACACCTAATTGCAGACAAGGAGCACTCTGAAGAGGCTGAACAGAGTGGTGCGGGCATCCTGCCTGACAGGGAATGTCCTGGGTGTGCATCCCACCTTGTCCGAGGAACCCCAGCAGCCCCACACACTTGAGCATTGTTTTCATTTCATCTTCACATCCTGCTTCTGCAATGACTTCACAACCAGCCTGGTGTGTGCCTGGCAGAGGAGAGGAGCCCGTACAGCCATACCAGGGTCCCCATGCACGAACCAGACCCATGTGCGCTGCTGGTACATGAAGGGAACGAGTTTTGATCCCACCAATCCCATGGTTTATCTAAAGCAGTGCCAATGCTGGTGTAAACGCTCCCACTTCACACAGAGTAGCTTGATCCAGAGCCACTCTGAGAGGGGAGGACCTGTGGTGGGTTGGCCTCTGGTTTGCCTAAACCAGCCAGCGAGTGCCTGGGGCCACCAAAACCTCCCTGGTGAGTGTGACAAGTGTGGCAGGTTGGAAGGCACAGTGACAACAGGCTTCTTGTGACTACCTGCAAGCACTTGCTCACCCTGGCTTCATGATTCACTGCTTGGGTAGCCCAGCACAGTGCACTGGGGTGAGAGCTGGGGAAAGCTCACCCCAGCAAGAGGGCCAGGAGCCAGAAGATGAGCTCCTGCACATTCCACTGACCCGCTGTCAGCATCCCTGTCTGTGGCCAGGCTGGGACCTCCCGCAGCCAGGACGCACCAAACAGCATGTTTCATTTGGGGCATGACCAGGGCAGCGAGTGTGGACACATTGGTGGGACATGCTCTCTCCCAGAAAGCCAGAGCCTGTCCCTCTCTGGATCCAGACTCTAATGGTGCGTGAAGGTCCTGTACTGCATGGTCACCCTGTTCCTGTGTTTTGTTCCTTGCAAGCCACTCGTAGCCAGGCCTGGCTTGAAACTTGTCTTCCAGGAACCCATGAACCTTTGGTTCATCCCCAAAGCAGCCCCTCCTCTACAGATTCACAACATTACATAAAACCAGGGACTGCAGTCAGTGCAGCTCCTGAGGCTTCCCTGCTCCCTGCTCCAGCCACAGTGCCCCTTCCATTCCCACACCTCCTCCTGCTCCTCCGGGAGCTGGGTGGCTTTCACCAGCCTCTCCATGGACGTGTGGGCAGCTGCCTCGGGGTGCAGCTGCATGGGGGTTTGCAAGGATGAGCACCAAAAATGGAGCATGTGGCTTCTGAAGCCTCTACATGTGCCACTCTCCAGCCTTCCTGCAAAATCACTTGCTTTCTTCTTTTACCTTTGGCTCCGGTGCAGACCCTCAGCATCAGGGGAGCTGTGGGGAGCTGGGACTGGGGTAAGAAGGTGCCCTCCTTGTCTGTGCTGCTCACCTGCCCTCTCTGAATGCCCCAGACCACTCTCCCCTATTAATGGGAATCTGGGAGAACGGTTGAGTTTATCTAAGCCAGAATTGCTAAGAGCCCTGGAACTCTGCTCAGTCATTAGCTGGTGAGTAAAGTGCGCTCAGTGAGTCACCGATGCTATTATAAACACTTTCTTCTAAAGGCTGTAGAAATACAGTAGGAAAGTGGTGTTCCTTGAAGACACTGGTTGTAGCTGTTGCCTTCTATCAAGATCTCTGTGACCTGGGATGGCTCCGTCCCCCCTGCCTGGCCCACGGGCACCTCCTCCTCTCCCCCCCAAGGCGGTGCCCCCAAGGGCCAGGCTCTTCATGCCCGGGGTGACAACATGAGCCGCGTCTGCACAACTCCCATGACCCTTCCTGTGCTTTGCGGCTGCACCTCGTATTAAGCTATTTATAAAGGTTAATGTATGCAGGATAGAAATGCTTTTCCCGGATTAATTGACGCTAAAGACACCAGCAGCAAGGAGTTTCTCAGTGCCATCCCTAACATGGTGAGGGCTGCATGACGCTCACCCAGCATGCCACTACTCCTTGGTCCCCTCAGTCTGCCCAAAGTACTGATCCTGCCTGCGACCACTGTTAATAAAGCCAGAGCTTCCTATGAGCCTTGACACCCATCGTCACCCTGTGCCTGCAGGTCTGCCTGCTGCCCGCCCTTCTTCTGGCTCAGCCCCCCTCCACACCATGACCACTGTCCCCTCCACTGCTCTTGCCCCTCTGGGAGCTTCCACCTCCATCCCCAACTCTGCCTTGCTCCCTAGAGCACGGCTTGGTCTGTCAAGGGCCACACAGAGATGCTGACGCTTGGGATAGGCTGTGGCCATCACGCCAAACTTCTGTTTCACATGCTGCTCTTGATGGCCACCAGCCCAGCCCACCTCCATGCTGGACTCCTCTCCCCACCCACCCAGCCTTGGTCCGCTCCTGCTTGCTCTGGTCACCGCCTTGCCCTCTGTGCACCTCCCACCCTCATTCCCTCCTCCCTTGCATCTTATTTTTCAGCTTGTTGGCTTTTTTCCTCCCTTCTACTCCCAGGTCTCATTTTATCCTCAGCCTTGAAAATGCAAACACTTACCAGCACATCTAAGACCAGATCCATGCTGGGATGGGTTTGCTCTGCGGCACTTCCCTGACTGCAACCCATCCTGACTCCAGAGTGACCGTGCCCAGCTGGATCATCAGCAGTGCACAGGGCTCCGGCTCCCGTGGGTTATGTCACCCTGCCACCTCCACCACCTAGGAGACAAGCAGGAGCTGGCTTGTGAGCCAGTTTGCTGCTGGGGCTGCCACGCTGATTATTTTACACTTGGTATCACAAAGAGAAATGAAAATGCCGAAAGTCCCGAGAAGGAAGAGGAAGGTGCGTTGAACCAAAGAGACAGGGGAGAGCAATTCTTGCAGAGACCGAGAGGACCCTGCAGAAAGTCCTTCTGCCTTACCCCTGCCCAGATGCCTTGCCGTCTGGGGCAAAATCTGCTCTGTCCTGCCCAGGCTGCAGGGCTAGACACTAAGATCTTCCTGTTCAAAAGGATTAGAAATTACTGTCTGATCCACTAATTAGGAAGGGAAGATGAGTGTGCTTCTGACAGTGATGTTTAGCAGCCATTTAGAAATTGCTCTGAAGGCAGCAAGGCGCTGTGAGCACACCGCAGCGTGGAGCAGCATCTGCTCCATGCCAGCAGGCCCAGGACCACCCCGCTGGCCCCACTGCCAGTAGCTCCCTCTCGCCCCAGGAGGCTCTGCCCCATGCCATCCCCAGCTTGCACAGCTCCCGCAGCAAGTCTTGCCCTTCTGCAGAGCTTGTTTGGCTCTCAAGGATGTCCCCAGGCCATTTGGCTCCTAGCCCTGCTGCCATTGCTTCATATTTATTTAACAAAATTAAAACCTGCTTAGTGAGGCCAATTGAAGGCAGGGGAGACAAATCGGATCTTCATGCCGCTGCCAGAGCAGGGCAGCCTGGCGCCGGGCTGGAGGCCACCTGTGCTGTCACGGGGGAACATGGACCCTCCTTCCCATGACTGTCAAGTCATACTGGGGGACTGGGCAGCAGCACAGCAAGCGCCCCAGACTGCTCATGCCACTTCTTGGGGTTCCCCCTTGTCTCCTTCCCCACATGGCTGCTGGTGGCAGGGAGCTGGCCCAGCTGGCACCTCCATGCTGTGATGGGACTCCATGAGAGCCATGGGTGATGCAGTCCTTGTGTGTGCAGACAGGCATGGCCATACCTCTGAGAGGACCACCCCAGCAGGGGCATAATGGAAGCAGCCCTGTGCCTCTACGTTTTGGGTGATGCCCATGACAAGTGTGTGGAAACTGCTCTGAACACCTCCTGCAGACAGTGCCCAGAGACAAGACACTGCTCCCAGCCAAGGAGGGGCAGCAGAACTGGTCTCAGCCCCTTCTCAACATTTCCTGCCTCTAGCAGGGCCCATTTCCCATGTAGCTCCTTACAGTACCAGGCTCTTCTCTCCTGCTCCAGATCAAATAGGAGATCAGGCTGGTATAGGACCACCTCAGGAACTGCTCTATGTCTTTGGCCTTCCCAAAAGTCCTCCTAGTGCTGACCCCCATTCCCCAGCATCACACCCCTTCCAAAACCCAACCCACCGATGGTCGCATGGCCAAGCAGCTCAGCTACCTCCAGAAGTGCTCCATGCTGTGTGCAAAGGAAGAGAGCAAAGAGCCAGAACTTGAAAGCATGAGCCATGTCCTCAGGGCAGAGATACCCCTGCCCTCCACCCCGAGCATGATCCTGCTGGGACTTGACGTCTGCAAGACCCCCCTAGACGGTCTCCCACCCTGCGTGGCCCTGGGTGCTCCCCGCTGACCCTTGGCACTGAGTGAGCCTATTGGCACAACCCTGACCCAGCACCCACCACCATCCAACACAGGAAACGTGAGGAGGGCAGAGGGAGGAGAAGGGAAGCCTCAGTGACAGGTCACAGCACCCACAGAGGAGCAGCTTCATCAAGGAGATGAACCCGGCCAGCTTAAGGTATTATTAGATTGAGTTACAGTGGTATTAATGAGTACTTTCAATTTTAATGAAGTTAATCTACCTATAAAAGCTCTTTATGCCCATAAACATATGATCTGAGAGAGAATAGGACTTTCAGCCACACTTTTGCAACATTTGAGTGTGGTTTTTGCAGAAATCTACTTAATAGTGATGCCAGCATGACAGCTGGGAGAAAAGCACCCACTGTCCAAACCGCAGCTCCCTGTGCCAGTTAAATGTGGAGCAACCTTTTGCTGAGCTGCATGGACTTCTAGGGGAGGTAAGATTTCATGTTCTCATTATGATAAAAGTTAGAAAAACTGTGAATTTCAATGGGAAAACAGACATTGCCTTTTCTCTACTAGGGAGAAGACGGTGCATGCAGAACAAAGAGCTCATGGAGCTGATGACAAGCCCCGGTCCAGCAAAGCACCCAGGCCCTCTAGGATCTCCCTGTCTTCCCTGTTCCCATCCGGAGGGGAGAGGCCAGCCTGCTGACCAGGCTCTTGCAGAAGGAGTTGCACTGGAGCTGGTCTCCAGCCTCCAGCAGGCCCTCGACTGTTTTGCCAGCAGAAGTTTATTTTTCTGATGCCTCCAATCACTCTTGAAGCAGGGTGCGGGCAGCCTGGGTTTGATTCCTGGCTCCTTCCCAGGCTTGGCCTTTCCCATCTCCGGGGAAAACAGGAGAGTCGGAGCCTGCTGCAGACCTGGATGACCTCCTCAAATCCACAGGTTGAGACTTTGTCCTCCCTCCTCCTTGTGAATCCTGTGAAGGTCCAGGTGCCAGAGGACACAAGGGCTCCCTGGGGAGCAGTGCCTTGCCCAGGCTGATCCTCCTTTCCTGGAGGAGAGGACAAATGGAAAGGAAATGGAAAGAAAATAACAGTCTTTTCCCCCCAGGCTGGGTCTCTGAGGACTTTTGTGCTGGGCCAGCAGCTGCTCTGATCATCGGGGAGAGGTAGAGGAGGGATGGACCTGGGAATCTCCTTGGCTGGCCTTCACAGAGCAACTGCCTGGGTGCTGCGGAGCAGTGGGGACCCCCTTCAGGGGTTCCTGGGTGGGGTTCAGGGCAGAGGTGAGTCCTCGCCAGCTACAGCGATGGCCAGGTCTCCCATTATTTTGGCTTTCCAACCAAAAATGTCTCTCCCTCCAGCCCGCCCCATCCTCCAGCAGCATTGCCACATACACAGCAGCCACCAGCAGCATCCAGCCCTACTCCCACCACCCCTGCTCTGCTCGCCCAATTGCCAAAAGCTCTATTACAGCCTGGTGGCAGTAGGGAAAACTTGGGTTTTCCTAATGGCCCTCCTACACTGGGGCCTCACCACGGTCTGCTACAAGCCACCCTCAGGTATGTCCCTATGCCAGCACCGAGGCAGGACAGTCCTGCCTGCACCCTCCAGCCAGCTCACCAGCCAGGGTGAGCCAGGGCCTCTCCTGGCACCAAGCTCCCTGAAGGCGAGGGAGGGGATTCTGCCCCTCTGCTCCGCTCTGGGGAGGCCCCTCTGCTCCACTCTGTGCGACCCCTCTGCAGTGCTGCCTCCAGCTCTGGGGCCACCAACAGCAGAAGGACATGGACGTGTTGGAGCAGGGCCAGAGGAGGCCACGGAGATGATCAGAGGGCTGGAGCCCCTCTGCTGTGAGGACAGGCTGAGAGAGTTGGGGGTGTTCAGCCTGGAGAAGAGAAGGCTCCGGGGAGACCTTAGAGCCACCTTCCAGTACCTAAAGGGGCTCCAGGATAGATGGGGAGGGACTCTTGATCAGGCAGTGGAGCAATAGGACGAGGGGGAACAGTTTTAAACTGAAAGAGGGGAGATTCAGATTAGATATCAGGAAGAAATTCTTTGCTGTGAGGGTGGTGAGACCCTGGCCCAGGTTGCCCAGAGAGGTAGTAGATGCCCATCCCTGGAAACATTCCAGGTCCAGTGGGACAGGGCTTTAAGCAACCTAATCTAGTTGAACATGTCCCTTCTCATTGCAGGGGGGTTGGACTAGATGGCCTTTAACGGTCCCTTCCAACCCAAACTATTCTATGATTCTATTCTATGATTCTAAGGCCACAATGTGCTGTGAATCCTTCTCATGGAAAAGGTCCTGATGTGCCCCACAGTCCCATGCACCCCACCATGAAGTCCCTTCCCTGCCCAGGGTGGGAAATGTCAAAGCAGATGCCTTCCTCCCTCCTCTTTTCTCCTGCTGGTTATGTCATCCCTGGCTTGGAGATGACACACACAGGAGCACCTGGACCATACTCCCTGCTGCTGGCAATGGCACTGCTTCTCTCCCAGCCAAGACATCAAATTGAGGCAAGTGTCCTCTGGTGGGAGGGGGACAAAGTCCTGCCCGGGGCAGGCACAGGCACAGTTGTGTGTAGCACGTCTGGAGAGGTGAAGAGCAGCAGGTCCCTAGTGCTTCTGCCAGAGCGAGCTGGGAGCCGTGGCTGAGCGGGCAGAGGAGTGGGCAGCGGTGCTGCAACAAGGCTGAGCAGTTGCTTCTGAGCCAGTGGGTCGATCAATCTGTCCTCAGATGGGAGATCGGACCTGACTCCTGGGGACAACAGCCTGACCTGAGCGCTGAGCACGATGTACACAAACATCACTTTACACCACTCTGAGAAAGGGACGTTAAAGCAGCTTTACATCTCCAGTGTAAAGTAGTAGACCAGGGCAAACATTACATTTGTGGAATCAAAATTCCTTTTCTCTTTCTCTGAAATTTGCCTTGGTTCATAGAGACCTCGGTTGTTTCTGCAGCAGACTGAGGGATGCGCCCAGAGCAAACTCAGCAGGGAGCACCCACAGATCCACCCCAGACCTGGTCAGGAGCTGGTGGGTGCTTGGTCTGAGCCCATCCCTGTGGAGGAACTGGAAGTGACTGGAGGAGTGGGGGTGCCAAACACACTTCTGGCTGCTGGCAGGGGCAAAAATGTCCGGATTTTGTGGCTTTAATGTCAGAACCACAAAGCAGGAGTTCCCAAATAGCTATGGCTCATTTTCCTGGATATTAGGAAGAAATTTTTCACTATGAGAGTGGTGAGCCCCTGGCCCAGGTTGCCCAGAGAAGCTGTGGCTGTCCCATCCCTGGAGGTGTTCAAGGCCAGGTTGGACAGGGCTTGGAGCAACCTGGTCTAGTGGGAGGTGTCGCTGCCCAGGGCAGGGAGGTGGAACTAAATGATCTTTAAGGTCCCTTCCAACTCGAACCATTCCATGATTCTAGGATTCCTTGGCAGGATCGGTCCAGGAGGGTCAACTGATCAACACAGGGTGTGGGGAATGCTCTGGGGCAGAATTCAATAGCTGGCTGCTTAGTGACTAGGTTGTGGTCATTAATTAACCAGCATGAGAACATCACAGGGTGTTTAGAGAAGAGCTGTGGCACCGCGCAGAAGTGAACCAGGCCAAGCCAGAGCAGGGCCTGACTTTTCAGCTCCCCAAAATGGCACACTATCGGTGGTAGCAGGGAGCTGCATGCTAGCAGGAGGACTAGGGAGATGCATGCTACCAGGAGCCTCTGCACTTCTGGAGCTACCCCAGGATGGTTTCATGGATGTTTTGAGGAACAAGGCTCTCCAGGGGCAGGGCAGATGCAGTTTGGGCTGCCCACTAATGAGTTTAAGAGCCTGACTTGGAGGGACCCCTCTACCACCTGGTTTCCCTGTGGGGCTTTGGCTCACAGAGGCCAACCTCATGACCTGAAGCTTGTCTTGCTGTGGCAGGCACTGGATTTGGTCACTGCTTCCCACAGGTGTGCAGAGTCTCAGGTGGTGATCCATGCTCAGCTCCTGCCAGCACCACCTTACTGACCCCTCTCTTGTAGGTCAGCAGGGTCCACCAAAGCCATCAAACCCACAGCAGAGGAGAGGAGACATGGTCGTCTAGCAAGGACAACAGGCAGTGCTTCTTGGAGCAGCACAGGGAAGGAGGGAGCAAACCAGTCATTGCCTGGAAGTGGCTCACCTTCGCTGGGACAAGCAGTGCCACCAAAGTAGGGCTGCCGGGCTCCCTGGGGCTGCGGTGGCACAGAGACTTTCTCGGCGTGCTGCACGGAACAGGGCGTATCATCTAATTATATCGGCTCTGTCCCACAAAGAGGAGCTGGGAGATGGGGTGCCCTATTTACACAGCCCTCCTCCGGTCCCTGGCAGCCGCGGCACTGGTGCCAGCTTCTTGCCCAGGAACTGCGATGGCCCTGTGTCCTTCAACCTGATGGGCTGGAGGAGGGGAGCAGCAGCTCCCACTGCCCACACCTCCACAGCCAGCAAGGCTCGCCTGGCACAACCACTCCCGGGCTGGGTGTTTGCTTCTCAGGGGGTGGGGAAGATGGTTGCATGGGTCTGGGTCACTGTCTGATAGATCAGTGGCATCTCTCTATCCCACCCTCCAGCCCCTGGACTGGCTAATGCTTGGCTGCCCTGAGGGCTGCGAGCGATCTGACTGGCACCGACGTCTGAGTGCCAGATCAGGCACCCTGAGGGAAGAAGCCAGCCCTAAGCAGCCCAGCAGTGCAGTCCCACGAGGGTGCTGGGGCTTGTGGCCTGGGCAGATGTGTCCTCAACCGCATCACGATGCTCCTGCACCCATGCCAGGAGGGGGGTCTGCAGCAAAGGGACTCCAGCTAGCTCCGAATGGGTGGCATGAACACCCCAAGACCAACAATGCCCTCACACCTCCATGCCCTACCCGGACAGGCTGGGGCAGCCCTCTGCCTGCCCAGCATTTGATTTCCTTCTCAGCTCAGACCCTGCTGCAGGAGGTCTCGTCACCTGCAGGGTGGGTTGTAGTTGAACCCATTCTGCAGGGATGTAGTAGCCCAGTGCCAAGAGCCTTTGGGAGTGGCTGGAGCCATCAGGAGGTAATTGCCATCTCAGGCAGCACAGGATTGACAGCATCAGGGCTATGTCATGAGCATGGACAGGGCAGGCAAACGCCTCCCTGCCTGTGATGGGAGAAGAACTGGAACAAACACACCGATGCCGGGGTTATTCTTCCGCTTTGAGGGTGCCAGGCAAAGGAACCGGGCAGGAGCCAGGGGCCCTCAGAGCTGGCACCATAGCAGTACACACAGAGGAAGGGGTGTCAAGGGGTTGATGGATCCCATCCAAAGTCCTCTGGGCTCACCTCCCAGAAACTTCACTGTGCTCTGGACGTCCGAGGCACAAGCCTCCCTCTCCTTATATGGCAGCCCTGGATGCTCCAGACAGTCAGCAACCTGCCCAAATGGTGCTAGAGACTTGGGCCCTCTGTGTATGTTTGGAGATGCCCCTTTGACCTTCCCAGGAGCTGGCCTTGGGGGACCCCCTCATCCCTTGCCCTGTGCACCTCACCTCAGCCATGGCTCTGGGAGCCAGTTCTGTTGGGCTGCTGGCAGCAGGCATGATCCACAACACAGCCCCGCACCCCGCTCTGGTGGGGCTGGCAGGAGAGGACTCCCTCCCAGCCTCATCCAGGGAAGCCCAAGGGCTGGGGGATGGCTGGGGGTTGCCTGGCCCCTGCCACTAGCCCAGCAGAGGGGCTGTGGGCCGGGAGCAGATCGGGAAGTGCTCCTCACCTGACGTTATTTTGGTTGCTAGGTGATTAAATCATCCATCTGCTTATGACAGCACGGGAGAGCAGTGAGTCAGTCCCCTTCGTACAAGACAACAAAGGGTTTTTCAACTCCAGCCCACCTCCAGCCTGTCCCCGGGTCCGTCCCTGCCTGCAGGACAGGAAGACTGCAGAGCCTGCCATGTGCAGGAGGAGGAGGGCTCCTGCCCAGCGCCACAGCCCGGCACCCCGCGGCAGGGCAGCTGCCAGGAGCCAGCAGCCGGGGGCTGTGGGCAGCTTCCAACGTGCTTCAGGTGAATGAGACCTCCATGGCATCCTGGAGAACACAGCCGGGCAGCTGCATCCTCACCACACCACCTTGCAAGAGGGTTTTGCTTTATTGTGTCTAGAACAACTTTGAGGATCAGATGAGACCCAGTAGAAGCAAAGGGAGGGCAGCCCAGCACCCCCAGCACAGCCACCCGAGCACCTTCCCCCTTCTGTGTCTGCCGCAGGGATGTGGCTGACAGTGCACACGTGGAGCGGAGCCCAGGGAAAGGCAGCAGCCTGCTCGGGGAGAGCAAGGCAGAAAGGCAACAGTTTGGGAGAAAATTAACATTTTCATGAAGTGTTTGAAGTCTTTAGGAGGAGGAAAGTGGGAAGGAAGAGAAAGAGGAGCCTCTGTGTGCGTGTGTGTATGTGTGCATATGTGAAAGAGCGACAACAGGAGCCTCCCCGCCTGCTGAGAAGAAACCATCTCCATTTCTCAGATTTTGGAGAGTGTTGAGACGCTGGAAAATTAAAGCAATGCCCACCAAACGTGTTTGCAAAGTCCAGTTTTCATTAGTAAGGCTCTGAACCATGAGTAGCTGCCGCACAGACCCCTCTGCTGCCAACCGGCACGTGCTGAGCCAGGGCACCAGATCCCGGGTGAGGGGCTGGACGCTACCCAGGACCCACATCCCCTGCCCACACACAGCCCGCTGGGTCTCAAGCCCACCAGTGGAAATCTCCCGTGAGATGCACAGGCCTTTGTGGGAGCTTCAGTGGCCACATGGAGTTTTGTTGTGGGGATGGAGCTGGGAGGCCACCGCGGGGGCTGCCTTCCCCCTGCCCACGAGATCCCCAAAGGAGAAGCCCTGCAGCAGGGTAAGGAGAACCAAGCATGGCAGAAATGGGGCAAAACCATAGCGGAGCAGCTGGGTGCTGCCCCAAACTGACTCCTCCACCTCCTGTCACTGCTGAGGAACAAGTGCAAAATACTCCCTGCCCATCATGTCCCTCCTGCCCCACACACCCTGTGCCAGGGGCTCAGCCAATACTGAGGAAACCACAGCAGCATCCTAAAGCCAGTGCCCAGCATCCCAAACCCAGCGCACAGCATCCCAAAGCCTCCCCACCACTCTCCACAGTCCTCCCAGGTCCCCTGGCAGCTATCACGACTTCTTAGTGCAAAGAGACTCATTAATGTAGTGGAAAAGGAGGAGGAGGAGCGAGCTGAATGGTCTGTCCTAAGGGACAGTACAGCAAGGAGGAGGAGGAGAGCGCTCAGCGTTGATCTCAGGATATGCCACCACCAGAGGGAGAGGAACGACTGTATGGAAAATAACTGGGGGTGGGAAGGATGTGGGGCCCAGCTGGCTGGGCAGCCTGTCCAGGGGGCCTGTCAGCAATGGTGGAAGCCAAAGAGGTGTGGGCAGGAGGAGAGCACGGCAGGGATGTTGCCTCCAGAGCCGCACAGCCACCATCAGCACCCTGTCCACAGCAACCTCCACCAAAAGGTGGAAGAGGCACAGGGAGGCCTGCAGAGCCACGGGCAGGAGGGCTGGGTGCTGGGAGACACCCCATGCATCACAGGAGAAGCCTCCCCAAGGCTATCCGCTCCATCTGCACCTCCTGCCCTGGAGCTCGGGGCTCTCTGTCCTGCAGGGTCCCATCACTTTGCAGCCTGGCACGGCTCTGAGCCTGCAGCTCACCAGCAGCAGCACTGCTGGAGGGAGGAGGACAGGCTGGGCTGTGTGTGGGAAGGACATTTTTCTCTAGCATGTCGGTTCCCAGTTTTCAAGCTGCCTCTGCAAAGGCCTGGCTGCGGCACTTGTGGGCAGTGCTGCAGGGGGACTGGGGACAGGGGGCACAGGGCTCCTCCTGGACATTGGCCCCTGGCCACCAGCCCCTGGCCGGCTCGCCCTGGGGCAGAGGGCATGGAGGCCCCAGGGGCAGGTCTGTCTGCGTCACATGTGGGCAGCACCGGAGGCTGCCAGGGAGCCGTGGCAGGAGAAGGATTCCCCCTGCAGCTCCCAGCTCCAAGTAGAGCAGTGGAGACTTCAGGGGGGCAGGGGCAGGGGCTGCTCCTCCAGCTCCGAAGCCTCTCGTTGTTCCTTGGGTCCCCAGCAGCAACTACTTCCAAACCTGGGGAGCCCTGGTCTGCAGCAGCCTCCCACCCCCATGTCAGATGGGGGGCTTGTCTCCCCATGGCCTAGAGCCCATGATCTTGGCCTCCACTGGTCCAGTGCCAGGCTGCTCTCCTCTGCTCATGCCCTTCAAGGCTCAAATGCCACAGGCAGACCCATCTGAGGCGCTGGGGCCAGGACTCCCACACCTGGCCAGCCTTGAGAAATGGCTGAGGAGCTCACAGGAGCGTAGGTGCCCCTGTTCCTGCCCAGCCCTGCTGCCCTGCATCCTGTCACGGAGGGCACACACCCCCTCAGTTACCCTCCTCCACCTGGGGGGAGAGGACACCGGCCACTGTGCTGTGGTGGGTCTGTCCGTCCGTGCACCTCCAGCCTCCAGCACATCCAGCATGCTGCCTGGAAAACAAAATGCAAACCTACACCTGACATGAAATTGGTTTTCCCACTCCAGAGACTTTTACCCACAGCAAGCGGGGACTAGACAGGAAATCACACCAGTGCTTATGAACCGACAGGCTGCGAAATCCTCTGCGCTTCAGCCAGCCAAAACTCTTCCTCCAGGCATCGCTAAAAGGATTCACTGGACTTTGACCTCTTCCCAAACCAGCAGCAGTGTCCAGCTGAGACAAAAGGAGGGTGGGTTATTTAGAAAATGACAAACTGGCCCTTTCTGATCATTCGGAAAATTGTCTTACTGTTCAGAACACGAAAATCGCTGGAAAAAGGACCTTGTCCCTTAAACTGTGTCTGCTCGATCCCACCACCAGTCCTGAGTCCTGGCTGCGCCGGCAGATTTGCCTCAGGAGGAGGGTCCTGGGGTCCGGGCTGCTCCCGCTGGGCTGGGTGCTCCCCGGGAGGTGATGAGAGCCACTGCCACCCCGGCAGTTCAGGTGCAGCCAGGCATGGGTGCAAGGCAGCAGGTCCTGGAAGGCACGGGCAATGAACTCCTGGCTGAGGTGCCCATCTCAAGGACTTGCCCAAGCCCACAAAGCCTCAGACGAGCCCCCGGAGCAGCCATCCCCTCATGCCTCTCCGCCATGGGAAAGATTAATCGGACGAGGCAAACGGTGAGGGAGCATCAGCTTCATTCCCACAGCAAGGAAACTGTGCCATTAAAATCCTCTCTCCTATGACACACACTAAGCCTATTTCAGTAATAGTTTCGCAGGGGAATAACATTACTGAGCCTATAAATACCTCGTGGGGGGCTGCTCTGCTGATGGAGCAGTAGGACATGGCCCTTGCTCACCCCAGTGTCGTTCCCGGCAGACTCTCAGGGAAGGCAGGACTATCACCATGCCTGGAGTCGGCAGCTGCCCCGAGGGTGAAGGACAGAAGGACACGTCACGTCATGTCACAACAGGGCTGTGCCAGGGCAGCCCCAGAGGATAGCGAGGGGCTGGCAGAGAACGATGGTCGATGGGAATGGGGAAAGAGTTGTGCAAGCCCTGGAGACACCAGAGGGGAGGGAGTTGAGCCAGGGGGAGGACAGAGGTGGGAAGATGGTGGAAAGCATTACCACCCAGAGGATGTTTCCAAAGCAAACGGCGAGGCTCCCTGCGGCTGCAGCCAAGGACTTTGGTCTGACACACACATACAGCCTGGCTATGTCCCCCTCATGGGGCACCCCAGGCGCAGAGGGGTGTCTCACACGAGGGGAGGTGGCCGCTGAGGATCATTAGGGCACAAGCAGATGCCCTGAAATATCCCAGGGACATCTGCCAGACGTTCTTCCCAGCCCACACGGCACGGAGAGAAGCTGCTCCCTGTGAAGCCCGGGCCATCAGCTGGGCCATCCTGGGCACTGAACGTGAGAAATCAATGCCCCACCTCCAGCGCCTGCTCCTCTAACAAGGCCTTGAGACAATGTGGATGAAGAAAACACCCTGCCACATCTGAGAGAGACGGAAAATGGAGAGGAAGAGACAGGGAGAGGGTTCCAGCAGCCAGGCCATGACAGCCAGCCCCCATTGCGGTGCTGTGCAGCAAGGAGAATAGCCAGAGCTGGCATGCATTCGTCATCTTGCAAGGGAAAGTGTGTGGGTGGCCCCTGTCCTGCAAAGACACATTGAGACAAAAAGCCGAGGGATTTGGATATTAAATACTCATTGTAAAGGGACTTTCATGACGCTTGTCATGGTCTTGTACTGCTCCTTCTGAGCACAGAGTTAAGCCAGTGCTGAGCAGTTTCAACACTCCTGTCTTGGACGTATTTTATGCACACACCCACCACAGCACGGTGGCCGGCATCCTCTCCCCCCAGGTGGAGGAGGGTCACTGAGGGGGTGTGTGCCCTCCGTGATGGGATGCAGGGCAGCAGGGCTGGGCAGGAACAAGGGCACCTTCCCTGCTCACAGGCCGGACCTCTGCCCACTGCAGTTGTCAACACCGTTCTTCAAAGCTCCTGGGTCCATCCTGCAGAGATTGCTCCTCCGAGTCCTCACCAACCAGTCTATGGGCAGCACAGGAGATAAAAGGGGCCACCAAACCCAAAGGCAGGTGCTGGGGGATGGAGGGAACAGGGTCCCACAATGTGGGAGTCACCCAAGGGATGTGCAGAAGGGTCCACGCTCCCCCGGGAATGCAGGAGCCAGACCCAGGGAACACCTAAATCATCCTGCAGCCAGCAGAGTTGAGGTTTGTAGCTACTTGTCACAACCTCCCCGCCCATCCCCAGAAGGCATAAAACCACCGATATCACTGTAATGGCCCTGGAAATTGTACGGCGCTTCCTTCGAGCAGCTGGAAAGCTTTGCAAAGAGCTACAGTGAGCCAGGCCCTGAACCCAGGAGTTCAGGGAAAGCTTTCAGGAAAGGTGATTTTCCTGATAGCTCACGGTCCAAACCCCATCCAGCCATTAGGGCTGGGAAAGGCTGACATCTGTGAGAGCCTGCCTGAGCGAAACCAGAGCTGGCACATTAGCGTCCAGCCTGACAGGAACGTTCCCTGTGTAAGCAAGAATGGGCTGAGGACTCCCTTTCTCTTACAGACACAAACCACGACATGAAGTCCAACAAAGAGCCCACTGGAAACTCTGCTAATGGTTCTTTGTAGCCCAAGGCACTACCCGCAGAGCCAAGCTCCCAAACAAGACATGTAAGCAGATACAAAGTGTGAAACACAGATATCTTCTGCAAAGCATCGTCATTGTTATGCCATAGACAGTGGGACACACCAAGTCCAAGCTGCAAGAGGTCGGTGGAAATCTCAGGGAGCATCGTTTCAACAAAGCTTTGCCAGCTTTTGGCAAGACGCAGTGCCTCAAACAACATCTCACGGCAAGGGCTTCCCTCACAGCCCCAAGCAGAGGAGCTGAATCTTCTCTTCCATATATTCTGCATAAACCTGACACCCCCCACCCTCCCCCAAAACAAAGAATAATCAAGCAGATTCCCTGATGAAAATGACTCCCTCCGATGCACAAACTTGAACATAGGAAATTCCACCTAAACATGAGAAGGAACTTTACTTTGAGGGTGGCAGAGCCCTGGCACAGGCTGCCCAGAGAGGTGGTGGAGTCTCCGTCTCTGGACATTCCAAACCCGCCTGGACGTGTTCCTGTGCAACCTGCTCTGGGTGACCCTGCTCTGGCAGGGGGTTGGACTAGATGATCTCCAGAGGTCCCTTCCAACCCCTACCATTCTGTGATCCCCCCAGCTACGGCCTGCCATCCGCCTGCAGTCCCTTTGCTGTCAGTAAGCACAACCAGAGTCCTCTCCCTAGACACAGCCTGCTCATGGGGAGGGTGGGTGCTGTCTCAGCCCCACCTGGGGTAACTCAGCTCACCTCACCATGGCCCAGGAGACCAAGAAGTCTGCCCAGGGCTGCGGAGTGGCAGCGAGGGGCTGCAGGCAGCCCCCAGCCCCAGGTACGGCTGGCCAGGGCACTCGGCTGGCTGCAGCTCCAGCCCCTGCTGCCACGCATCCAGACTGGAAGATGGTGAGAAGAAGAACCACGCTGAGCTCCAAGCTCGAAATGAGCACCTTGAACCCCAGCCAAAAGCAAATCAGAAACTGGCGCAGATTCTGGCAGCCAGGTGCTGCCTTGCCTATGGCTGACGCCGCGAAGCACAAGCTGACGGCTTTGGCCTGAGCCACGGGCAGCAAAACCAGGGATGCAGGTGGTTGCCATGGCATGGGGGTCCTCCCAGGGATGCTTCCTCACAGGTCGGTCCCTTCCTCTGCGGATGGCAAAGGGATGATGTGGGCAGCGAGGAAAGCATGCTGCCATCTGGATCGAGCACTATTCATCTCCGACACCGGCAGTAGCAGCTCAGTGCTTGGGAGAAGCCTGATTGTGGACAGATTAGAGGGGACACAGCGTGTTCATTTGTAGCCATGCTGCACTGCTATTACCCAGACTGAAAATAAAGCCTCATTTTTCATGCAAAGATGCACAATGGTTAACATGAGAAAAGCTTGCCTGGGAGGCATGCAGGTATCAAACCAATTTCAGAACAGGTCTCCCATTACTACCGATGTTTATTTGATTTACATTTTTTTTCTGGCTTGCCAGATGTTTATGCTCCAAGGGTGAAATTCAGACCGGCACCATCAGACTGGCAGGAGGGTGTAAGAAGGTGCAGAAATCTCCTGTTGCGGAGTGGCACATTTCCCTTGAGCTGCTCTATTCCTTCCCCACTTGCAGCCGTGCTTCAAACTGTACTGGTACGTCATGTACACCGAGAGGAGCCGAGCTGCTGCAGAGATCAAAGCTGGGCTCTCACACACCAGCTGCAGAGCCTGCATTTGGAAAAGCCCCATTTTCCTGCTGGCGTAAGAAGCAGCCCCATGTCTGAGAAGCAGGAGCAGCGGCTCTGACCAGGCGTTAGCTTCCTGCAGGAAGCCTGCGGGCTGGCTCTGCTTTGTGCTTCCTCAGAGGAGAAGCAGTTGGAGGCTCCGAGAGTCCATTTTGCAGGAAGCGCTCCAAGATGCCCAGGTCCTGTGAGCTGCCGGCCCCCGTGCATCCGCTGGGACGCGTCTGCCCACGGTGTGGCAGGTGCTGTCCCTACACTGGGATGGTGGCACGGTGTCAGGAAGGTCACCAAGGCTCACATCCTCAAAGGCACGCTGGTGCCAAACTCCAAAGGAAATGATGGCAACAAGGCTCTACATCCTGCTGCTGCCCGGGCCTCATCCTGGACCAGGGCTTCCTAACTGTGTCATGGCAAAGGCCTGGAGGAGTTTGTTCCACGGCATCTTTCTCCTGGAGGGGGACTAGCATGTGAGGGGACACTGTGAGGGCTGACCCATGCCATTGCTGCAGCTGGAGGGGCATGCCGGGAGCATGCGCAGGGGCACAGAGGGCACTGCACCACCAGGCGCTGCTGGCCAGCTCCATTTCCCCCCAGCCCCTCTGGCTTGGTGGGAGCTGGTGTGATGCAGGAGCACCTTTACACGGGCAAAACCTAGCGGGCAGCAGGAGGAGAGGTTCAGGCTGGCCACCCTGCCTCTGCAGGCAGCTCTGCCAGTGGGGACTGCCTGCCCACACGCACAGCACAGCACCACAACACCCATCCCCGGCCCAGGGAAAGGAGAGGGGGGCATTCGGGGCCCAAGGGAAGGGAGGGGAAGATGAGCTCTGCCTTCCCCCTCCTCCGGATGCACATGGGATGCACACAGCCAGACACAGGCTGGGGCCATGCTCGCTCAGTGAGACAGGGGACAGACATGCTCACAAGAGGTGCCAGGAGCCAGCCTGGTGCTGCCATGGCATGCTGTCCTCCTGCCCACAGAGGAAGAAGCCACCCTGGCACAGGGGTGCTCACAGACTCCCTGCATTTCCCTGCTTTCCCCACATGTGCCTGCTCCCTCCATCCCACTCCTGTGTTCCCTGTCACACATCCAGAGCCCCCAACACAACCCTCCCTGCAGCGCCCAGGCACGCAGGCACACATCACCCACCAATACACACGCATGTCCGCTGCCACACACACCCGGAGCAGGGCACACACATGCACCGGGACGCATGCACACGCATGCCAGGGCTGGGGTTGCTCCCACATGGAGGCTCAATGCGGTTGGCACACACACGGAAACGGGGACATGCTCCGCTCTGCACCCCAGCAGGCGGGCGGTTGGATCTCCCACCCCAGCACCACCGCACAGGCCGGCGCCGGCTCCGCAGCGCATCCCACACACAGGCAGCGCAACCGGCACACACACAGCGCATCCCGCACACACACGGGCACAAACACTCGCACACGCACAGACAAGCGCAATGTGGCTCCCACGGAGAGGCGGGGGGGACAGGGGGACAGGCTTTACTGTGGCTCTCGCACCCAGCCTGCGCAGCCGTGGGGCCCCCGACACGCTGCAACCAGCACCTGCACCCCGCGGCCTCCCACAGACAACCGTGGGGTGTCATGGGCCACGCCCCCCCCGTGTGGGTGCTGGATCACACAGACACACACACACTCTCTCTCTGAGCCAGAGTGCTCCGCAGCCCATTAACTCCTTGTTGCCCGACCCCAGCACCATCCAGCCCAGCCCTGCACCATCCAGCCCAGCTCCGTACCCTCCAGCCCGGCCCCAGCACCGTCCAGTCCTGTCCCAGCATTGTCCAGCCCGTTCCCAGCATCACCGAGCCCAGCCCCAGCATCGTCTATTCTGTACCCAGCACCATCCATCCCTACACCCCGCACCATCCAGCCCAGCTCCGCACCCTCCAGCCCGGCCCCAGCGTCACCGACCCCGACCGCAGAATCACTGACCCCATCCCCGGTATGGTCCAGCCCGTTCCCAGCACAGTCCATCCCTACACCCCGCACCCTCCAGCCCGGCCCCAGCATCACCCAGCCCGTTTCCAGCATCACCGAGCCCGGCCCCAGCACGGTTCAGCCCGCTCCCAGCACTGTCCATCCCTACGTCCCGCACCCTCCAGCCCGTCCCGTCTACACCACCCCCCTGGGCTGCACCTCCTGCCCCGCTCCCGGTCCCCGTCCCCCGCTACCTCCCGCTGCCTCGGGGAGGCCGCCGCGGCCCCCAGCCCCGCCGCCCGCCCCGTCGGGCCTGCCCCGCCGCGGCCCCCGGCCCCGCCGTCCCCCCCGCGCACCCCGGCCCTGTCGGCTCACCTCGATCGGCGGCTGCGGGAGGCGGCGCCCGGCCCGGAGCGGTCCCGCGGCGGGGCAGCGCCCTCTCCTCGCAGCGCCCCGGCCGCGGCGGCGGCGGGCCCGGCGGGGGGCCCGGCTCGGCTCGGCTCGGCCCGGCCCGGCCCGGCCCCGGCCGCTGGCCGGCCGCCGCTGCCCCCCTGCCCGCGGCGCGGTCCGGCCGCCTCGCCCCTATGCGGAGGCTCCAGCAGCACCGAGGCGATGCCCATTCATTCAGGTTGTCCCCCGCAGCCCTCCCCTTCCGCCCCGCGCTCCCAGCCTCCGGGATGGAGGTGGCGAGTGATGCTGCAGCGGTACCCAGAGCCCCCGGAGAGTACAGTGCGGAGAGGAGGGAGGGAGAGGAGGAGGAAGGAGAGCAGAAGGAGGGAAGAGGAAAGAGACAGAGAGAGAGAGGGAGAGGGAGATGGCTGCCCCCAAAACCAGAGCTGGATCTGGAGAAGACTCTGGGATTTCCAGAGGGAAATCAGGGCAGGGAGCGGAGCTGGGCGGGCGCAGCACCCTCCATCCAGCCCGGCACAGCACACCAGCACGGCACCCAGGGATGCTGCGAGGGTGGCAAGGGCAAGCAAAAGCCTGGGCAATGCGGGCGGTGGGCACGGCCCCCCGCAGGGCCAGGGCAGTGTCCGGGCTCACCTGTGAAACCGAAATGTCCTCCTCCCCTAAGTCAGGGCTGACACCAGCCAGGGGGTCACCAGCCACTCTGGCCAGGAGCTTGGCTTTAAAGACATGTGAAGCTCGGGGGGCACCTTTTGCCCATGATGCCAACCCAGTGCACAGAGCCTGTGTGCTTGGCCCTGCAGCTGCCCCTGCAGCCTCCCAGCTTTGCCATCCTCAGACCAGGCTCCTCCACCCCCCTGCACAGCCAGGGACCCCTGAAAAGGCACTGGGCTCCATGTGTCCTGAGCCCCAGGATAACGTCCTGCACACCACAACAAAGTTTCTCAGCTTTTCCTAATCTGGGTCTTGCTTAACCCTCTGGAAAATAATCCACTGACCATCTGCCACAGTGATTTTCATTTACAACCTTACACAAATTAGGCTCTTTTTGCCCATGGCTTTTGGTCACTCCGTTGCATATGTGTCTTCCGAGGTACCAGCTTGCCATGGGCTGGGGGTGACCTTGTCAGGCCTGGCAGCAAGCACTGGGCTGCAGGCAAGTGTACTTGCTCCTCACACATTCTCTGATACTCTCACATCTCTTTTTAGGATGCTTTGCTCCTAACTGGGTGGAAGGCATTCCCCCTGCCTGACCCCCAGAGTCCTCTCCTGGGGAGAGCTGAGGAATGTGGAGCAACAGGAGCAACATCTATCCAGATGCCCCTTTGAGGTGTGTGCAGTACAAGGAACAAGCTTTTCAGCACACTGATGGGTCCATGCAGGACGTTGAGCAAGAGCTCTTGGACTTCCCCTTGCCTGGCCTTGGGCAGTTCTAGTATCTGTGGTTTCAGAGGTGGTTGATTGCTAATTCATGGACCTTGCTGCTCTGGGAGTCCTGAGCAACACTGGCCCATGAGAAAGTGAGGTGTTCAGAGAGCCAAGCAGTGGTCATTTCTAAAAACTAATGCCACAATTTCCCTACCTAGAGGCTTCAGAGTCAGGCCTGAGGGACAAGTACAGGATGTCAGGAGCAGCTATCATGGCTGTTTTCTCATCACTTTGCCCTGCTGCTTTTGCAAATGGAGAGCTTGGCTTTCTGGGGAAGAGGCTTCATTCTCTAAGGAAAATGGAAATATACAGATTTTTTTTTTTCCTTCCTGTAGCAGATTCAGCAAAAGTGCAGCTGCCTTCACAGCCCTGAATACAGAGTTGACCATTCAGTTCATCCCTAAGGGGAAATGACCAAGTAGAGAGGAACAAGGAGCCCCACAGTGCTCTCCGCACCCTCTAAAGTCAGTCTCAACCCAGGCATTTTCCTCTCCCAAGTTCCAGGGGGGCCTGGCTCCCTTTGCAGGCCAATGAAGGCTACCCACATGCTTTCAAACACCTTCTCTAAATGCCTCTCAGCTTCAAAATGGTTTTTCTTCTCCAATTGAAATTTGGCAGGTTATTTGTCAATGATGGAGACTGGGGCCCAGAGGCGTGGGGACAAAGGAGAGCCGAAGCTGAGTGAATGGCTGACTTCGAAAGGCATCACGCCACTGCAGAGGCAAAGCGTATTTCATCTCTGTCAAAGGCAAGGAGGCTTCCAGGTCCCAGTGGCAGGACCACTCAGTCTTCAACCTTTTGGCTTTGAGGGGCAATGCCTTTTCCATCACCCTGCCTTTTCCACAGCCCTCCCAAGCCTTATGTCAGCCCCAACTGTCCAAGAGGAAATGAAGATGAAGATACGAAAAGCACTATTTGTTGATGATTTTACCATGAGTGTGTGCACGCTCCTCAGAAAAGCCACTTGGTGTCCTAAGAAGTCTACAGCCAGGTGCAGTGCCCAGGGTGATGGAGAGCAGCCCTGGCAGGCTGGCATGCTCCCCTGCTGTGTTTGTAGTTAGCAACCCAGCAAAGACCATGTGGAGGAATAAGATGGTGGGGTAAGGAGGAATATTGGAAATAAAGGGCCACTGGGGAGGTTTGTCTGCAAAACAGCCCCGAACCTCACTTCTCAGGCATACAGGAGTCACGAGGGGAGTTGGACACTAGCAGGAAAGCTGCAGGGGCTTTTCCAAGTGAAGACAAAGGGCTCCCATTCCTGGTGATAAAGGGGGGAACATCCAGGGGGCATGGATGTTCCCAGGGTGATACATTCAAGGCAAAGGGGAAATAATGTTTCCAGGAACCGGTGTGATGAGTATTCATTAACATGGCTGCTGTCATCAGGCCAGAGAAAAGAGTCTAGCAGTAATCAAACAGCAACGTATTTGAACCCAGACAGGGATTTTAGCTGGAGGAACTAATGTGAGAGGCTTTATGTGGAAGCAGTGTATGGAGAGACCATGCGGGGCTCAGGCACAGATGGAACAAGGGAGCTAAGCTCAAGGTGGAGCAAAGCAGTGCAGCACGAACGTCTCGTCTGCTCGGGGGGAATGGGGGAAGGGTTTGGTGAGAGGTGATGAACTCTGCTCTCACTCTGCTGAAATTGGGCTGAGGGGCTAGACCTCCACCAGGAAATGTCAGCCAGGCTGGCTGATTTTTTTTTGGAAAGAAAGAGACAAGTCTGGCACAGCACAGTAGATCTGAGAGTCACCATAGAGATAGCGGTTGGAGGTAGTGGGTGGTGGAGATTACCCAGAGATAATGTGTGAAAGGAGAACAGAAAGGGATGAAGGACAGGATGCTGTGGGCATCCAGCAGAAGAGGGAGGCGGGTGTCAGGAAGAGGCAGAGAAGCAGAGACGAGAAAGGAAGGAGAAAACCAGGGAAAGACATCAGAAAAGCTGAGAAGGACCAGCTTTCTATGCTAGTGGGCTGAATGTGTGGAGACCAGGAGAAAGATCAAAGATGAAGACTGAGCACAGCTTTGAAGCCATCATGAGACACCTGCAGACAGGACTCTGTGCTGAGCAAGTGGGACAGAAGGCAGAGACAGCGTGAGTGTACAGATGGAGGAGAAGGAGGCCTGGGACAGCCATCTGAGGGGTTTTCTCCAGACTTAGAGATGCTTGTGCTGCAAGCCGGAGGGGCCCTAGACAGGTTAGGGAGAGAGCAGAGCACAGCAGAGCAGAGGCAGGGTTTGAGGGGGCTATTCCCATGGGAGGGAGGGGATGGGGGTCCCAGGAGAAACAGAGGGATCCAGGAGAGTCCCCCCAGGGAGGCAGGGGAGATTTGTCTCCACAGAGCAGCAGAAGAGGATGAGGGTTGACAAGTCAGGATCTCTTACATCCCTTATGAAGATGATGGCAGGATGCTGTGTGGGAGGTCAATTTGCTGAGACAAACAGAGTTATTTAGGAAGGAGGAGGCAGAACCAAATCCAAACAGAATGGTTTTGATTTGAGGAGTTGGCTTGAGTTTGGGACTCACATTACGGCCCTGTACGAGCAATGGACACTTGGAGTGTGAGAGAACTAAAGCCACCCTGGCCACACAAAGGCCCTTCTATTCCAAGTTTTATCCTCCTGGAAGTTTAGCAGCCCACAGGACAGTCTTTGACTGTAGCTTGCAACTCTCTGCTCTTCAGCAGAAACAATTCCCCTGGCACAGGGTTGCTTCAGGCTCCAAGGGTGACATCATTTGTCAAAGATGCCACCGGACATTTCAGTCATACTGGACCAAAGGTTCACCGCCAACAGGAGAAATGACCCAGCCTGGCTCGCCCCAGGACAACACATGGGGAGGGAGGTCAGAGGAGAAGGAGTAAGCGAGGTGGCAGTGCAGAGTGACGGATGCACGCACAAAGCAATACTGGGGCTGTGGAGTCTAGAGGATCCCGAGATAAATGACCATGACTGACTTAGAACCTGGGAGAATAGTGAAGAGACACAGTGAATCCAGATGAGGGCAATGCAGGGAAGCAGCCCTTCAAGTGTGGGGCCCAGACCCCAGCGCTCTCAGAGGTTTGGAGGGACAGAAAAGGGGAGATGATGTGGCCCTTCCAGTGAGATCCTACAACCCCCTGCACATTCAGAGAGCTGCAGATACCTCTGGAGACCACTGAGGGGTGAAAGGCCAGAAAACCTGCCATGGGCTGTAAAAGATGAGGTGCATGCACTGCGCGGTGCAGACCTCCTGCACTTCCCAGCCAGGCAGAGGGCAGGCCTGGTTTGCTTTGGTCTTCTGTCAATGAATCACTCAGAAGTCAACTCGTCTCCTCTCTGCTCCTTGATGAAATCAAATGCTGGTCAGTAACAGCCTGTTGACTTAGCCACGCGCTCAGAACCTCAGCCCCAGTCTTCCTGTGCTCTCTGTATCCTGGTCATGGAAAACATCTCCCTCTGCCCCTGCCTTCATCTTGGGTGGCAGCTCTTACAAAGCCTGTTTCACCAAGGAGGAATGGTCCATCAGACCAGCCTCTGCTACCCTTTTTAATAAAATTCCTCCTAACCAGGTAATGGTTCATTCCAGGCTCGAAGCCCACATTCTCTCTGAGGAGAGGTGGAGTGGTTATTTCATGGGCACCAACAGGCAGATTATGGGTCTCTTATTCCACCTGAACAAGCTGGAGACCATCAGCACCTCTGAGGAGAAACAAGTTCCACATAGACAAGATGCATCACCCATAGTTGATGATATCTTGGAATAAAAAGTATCCTCAGCGAGCATGCAAAAGAGGGCGCACCAAGGACTGAATACCCAGAAGGGTGAAATAAGTGGACTAAACTCAGCCAGATTCTTACTCTCATGTTTGCAATGCACCAAATTCAACTCAACACATGGTGAGCCAAGCAATGAGAGCGGTAGGGCTGAGACGATAAGGCCATATCTAATTATCTGAAGGGATGCTGGAGGGAAGGCTGAGGAGTAATGGGATAAAACTGAAGGAAAGACCTTAGTAAGATTCAGAAAGAAACTTAGGCACTTATGGAGAAGAGGCCAGAGAGGGAGCAAACAAGGGACAGCAGACCTCCTGCTATGGACCAAGAGCTGTTGGCCAGCTGGGATACAACTCCCACAGGACAGGGCTGCACCATTAAGAACATTAAGAGCGTATAATGACTTTCTTGGGAGCGTTTGCCATGAACCACTGTCAGACATACAGTGTGGGACCAGGCAGGCCATCACTCTGCTCCATGTGACTGTTTGCACGTTTTCACTGCAGGAAACCACGGCTTGGGCACTAGGAAACGTTTATGATACTGTCCAGCTCTTCCTCGAGAGATACCGGTATATTTAGTACCTGCAAAGCTCTGGGTAATATTCCGTGAGAAATGAATCAGTACCATGAAAGGAAGAGGGAAATTAATAAGGCAGTGTCAGCCTTCCTTCCATTACTCAGGAGTCCATCTTGCTGTCACACTCTGACCACACCAAGGGGCACCTCTGCCTCTGCTGAGCAGGGGACACACTGCTGCCCCATCTCCTGCCAGCCCAGCACAGGGAGGGGGGCAGAGGAACAAGGACTGTGCAGGGGGGACCGTGCTGTGGCCATCGGCCCCTCTGACCTGCGGGATGGCCCCGAGGTGCCAAAGCTTTGCAGGGCTTTGCTCCTGGAGACTGTCTCTCGCTGCTCTCCTCTGCTGCCAGCCTGGCTGAAGAGCTCGAGGGGAGGTGATGCAAGCAAGAAAGGACAAAACACTGTTTTGCAAAGAGTGCAGTGAGTCAGGCAGCTAATTCGAGGCAAGAATCTCTTCCAGAAAGGAAAGATAAGAAGGAAGCTGCATGTTCTGTAAGGCTGAGGCCAGGGAGGCTGTATGGCAGTGCCTGCAGAGCTGCACAAGCATCTCCGTGCTCCCTGCCTCCTGCGGCATTCTGTCCGTGCGGGCTCCGGGCTGCGGCTGCATCTCCTGTTTGCCCCCTGACCAAGGGGACAAGTCCTCAGGCTGTGGCAAGTCCTCGGCTTGACCCACAGAGAGCAGCCAGGGCTCCATTCAACTGTAGTTTCAGAGCATCCTACCAGCTCTCATACCAAACTCCATTCCCACATGATTTTACATTCAGTCTCCAGCAGTTGTGGGGGGTGATGGGGTCCTGGGTCAGCCGCTCTGCCATGGTTGCATCTAGCTTAACTGCCAACTTCACCACCCATGGGTACCTGTGAAGTAACCAGGGAGGTGGCCCTTTCTGAGGCTTTAAATACAGCTGAGAGGATGGACGCTAGGTATCTACATATCACAACTGAGATAATTTTCTAGATGCTTGTTGCTTGGCAGCCAAAGGCTTAGAAATGTCAATTTCTAATTAAAACCACACACCCAAAATCTACACACCCTCCCCAAACCCCAGTATTTTTATACATTGCTCTCAGCTGTAGTGGGCATGGTAATAGCTCTCAGCATGCGAACATCCAGGAACAAGCCACGTTTCTGCCAGGGAGGATGCAGGTGAGATAATATGCACCAGCTAAGCAGAGGTGCATCCAAAAAATAGATGCCACCTGATAAGAAGGGAGATTGAGGATGTGACCCAGAAATAGAAATGAGGAAGGTTTCACTGGAGCACACACCAGGCGCAGCAAAGCCAGCTCGCTAACCACAAAAATGACAGCAGCGTAATGTCCCTTTCCCAGGTGGGAGGTGGATGCCGGGGACTGGACCTGGGGACATGTTGCATGGAGGAGGTGACAACATCTCAATGCCAGGGCAGTGGCTGCACCCAGTGCCAGCCAGGTAGCATCCTCCTCCCCTGGGGACCCCTGTCTTCTCCCAGGGCCAGGATCCTGCGCTGGTGACTGGTCAGTGCTTGCTGAAAACGGGGTTTCCTTATAGGAACTGGAGTTTGCAGCACCAGGAAGCTCGGTCTAAGGGTGAGATGATGTGTCCGAGGCAGCGCAGCTCTCACCCAGCCCTGTTCCTGGCTCTGCCCGGGCAGGAGACACAGTAAACCCAGACCCCTGTGGCACCAGTCCCCTGGCAGACGCAGGAGGTAACTCCACGGTGAAGTCTAAGCATGAAAAAAATCATCCTCACTGAAAAGTACAATATGATAAATTACTGTTTTTTAAATCCATGTCATTGGATTACAGATTTGAAGAGGTTAAAAATAATAACTGTTGGCAGTTGTATTTGCTTATAAACCGTTAGAGTTTGTATTTCCAAGCTCTCGTTACATGAGAATAAAGCCAAGGGCATGGAGGGGAAAGGCGCTGAGCCTGCCCCAGCAGTGTGGCTTGGGCAAATAGTGTTGCAGGAGGTTACAAATATTTGTGGCTCTGGTGAAATGCCCGTGGAGGTGCTGAGCTGCCGTGCTGCTGGTGGGCAGTGGCACCAGAGCCCGCCGTGGGCAGAGCCGGCCCGCCGCCACGCTGCAGAGAGCTCCGGGGCTGGCAGGAGCAACCGGCCTCGCTGGAAAATTTATTTCAGCTTTGGAAAAAGGTTTGAAGAACCTCTTTTTAGCATTTTCCCACAGAATAATTCTGGGTTTCTGCTTCTAGCTGACATTCACTTTCAACATCTGAGCTAGGGATAAAATGAATATTTTTACAACCTGACTGAATTCAAACCAAAATGCTTAGAAATGATGAAACTGTCATCCGTGGAGCAAAGCAGAGGTGGGCAGGCATCTACAGACGCATTGATGGCTGCGGAGCTTTATTTGCCCGGTTCAGACTGCAGAAACCTTTCCCAGCCCAGCCATTGGCCAGGGGCAACCCATCCGTAGCCCACCCTCCCGGGTGGCCCAGGGGGGACCCGTTTGGGACCCGGCCCCAGCCCACACTCTAGGGCAGGGACTTCTGCTCTTTTGGGGACATTTTACCATGGCAAATAGGCCTCGGTACCAGGCTAATCTTTTCCGTCACATTGCCTGCTCCCTTCACGCTGTATTCAGCTGATCTCAGAAGACGTTTGATTGGCGGGTCATGCCTACCACATTTACTTCTAGCTTTTCCGGTTACCTTGTGAAATACATTCTTATAAAAAGGACTTTGATACCTTATTTTCCTCAGATGGAGTGCACAACCCTGAGATGGGGACCAGTGTGAGATATTTCTTCTCATAGAAACACTGAGAATTAGCACTTCTTTTGTTTTCCTGAGGGGATCAAGGGTCTTACATCACATATGTCGTAAAATCGTCCTCTAACTACTGAGGCAAAAATGTGCATCTCTCATGTGCATCATGGGAAAACCTAATTAGTTACTACAGAATAATTAAAATCCCCTTTTCCTGATTTAAATACACAACTGCTTTATAAATAATGTATGAGACGCAAATCAGCCAAAATCTCCCCCATTGGCTCCGTCTCATTAGCAAGTGGTGGCCCAAGAGGTGAGGGCATGGCAGGTGGTGGCGACCAGGAGACGTGTGCTCCTACCCAAGTCAAGCTGTGGACGCAAATGCTGGCTGCTGGAGATGGCGCAGCCCTGGGGACAGGGAGAGGGGCTGTCACTGCTGGCACCGTGCAGGGTGGGCAGAGCTGGGGGACTGGGGGGTTCTGCTGCTTCACGTGGCCATGGCCTGGGTTTGCTCCACTCTCACCCTTCAGCATCTTTTGGCCTTTCCAAAATCTCAAGATCCCATCAGATCCCATCTCCAGATCCCATTCCTGACCAAAGCAAAGACAAAAAAAATCAGGTTTTGCTTCCCCTTTTGCAGGGTAGTTCTTTGGGAAAACACAGCTGGGGAAAGAACCAGCTTTTAGCTGGAGACAAAAGAAATGGAGCTTCCTGGTAAGCATCAGGTTTGAGTTCCCTCAAGAAAAGTAGGCTTTCCAGGGAGCAAGAAGCAGCAAACACAACATGTGGGATCACTGAGCTATCACAGAGCAATTAGCTTAATACCAGCATGGAGGAAAATCTAGAAACATTATGAGGTATTTTGTGAAGTGGATGGAAAGGTGTCCCCTGACTCGAGGGGTTTGGTGCAGGGTGGGGGAGCACAGCTGGTGGGAAGGTGCAACATCAGCATCCCGGAGGCTAGGGCCTACAGTTAATTATCCAAAAAAGCCAACTATATGCTTCATAAAAGCCTATAAAAGCTTTATAAAAGCCTAATAGAAATAGAAATAGCTGTACTTTGTTTTTAAAATCACTTATAACACGGTTCATTATTAGTCTTAATTATCTCCCTGCAGTGTGGAGATACCATGTCTTTATTTTTTATTTTTTCATTTTTCATCCACAGAAAGCACACAAGGCACATTTTAGAGATGAAATAGAAAGGCCATTGTAGAAGGCTGTGCTGTGCCTCCCAGCTCCTTCAGGTGACACGTGGCCTGGGCGCAGAGCTCACTGCAGCCTTTCTCAGCAGCATCCTGGGCAGGGAGGCAGCAAGTTGAAAACCACTTCTTGAACGCCAGCTGCAGTTCTGGTCCCCTAAGAACACACAGGAATTAGACCTGGAAAAAGCTCGCAGGGTCTTGCTCCAAGTGAAGCTGACAGCAACGAGGTTCAAACCAACCCCAAGCACTGCAATGGAGCAGAGGCAGAGCTGTGGTGCTCCTTGCCACAGGATGCTGTAGATGTGAAGAGTGTACAGCAATAGATGGAAACCCGAAAACTACTTGAAAGAGAAATTTGTGAGGGTTCAACAATAACAAGTGTGAAAAATAAATAAATGGAAATAAATGAAAACCATACACAGGTTATTACATAGCCAGAAACCAGATCTGGCTTGTGAAGTCCCTGAGCAGAAAACACTGAATGGACGGACAGCAGCCCTGAGGAGAAGGACTTGGGGGCACTGATGGATGAAAAGCTGGACCCAAATTGGTAATGTGCGCTGGCAGCCCAGAAAGCCCCTTGCACCCTGGGCTGCATCCCCAGCAGTGTGGCCAGCAGGGTGAGGGAGGGGATTCTGCCCCTCTGCTCTGCTCTGGGGAGACCCCACCTGCAGTACTGCTGCATCCATCTCTGGAGTCCTCAGCACAAGAAGGACATGGACCTGTTGGAGCAGGGCCAGAGGAGGCCACGGAGATGATCAGAGGGCTGGAGCCCCTCTGCTGTGAGGACAGGCTGAGAGAGTTGGGGGTGTTCAGCCTGGAGAAGAGAAGGCTCCGGGGAGACTTCAGAGCCCCTTCCAGTGCCTAAAGGGGCTCCAGGAGAGATGGGCAGGGACTCTGGATCAGGGAGGAGAGCCATAGGACAAGGGGGAACGGTTTTAAACTGAAAGAGGGAGATTTGGATTAGATCTCAGGAAGAAATTCTTTGCTGTGAGGGTGGTGAGACCCTGTCCCAGGTTGCCCAGAGAAGCTGTGGCTGCCCCATTCCTGGAGGTGTTCAAAGCCAGGCTGGACGGGGCTTTGAGCAACCTGGTCTAGTGGGAGGTGTCCCTGCCCAGGGCAGGGGGGTGGAACGAGATGATCTTTAAGGTCCCTTCCCACCTAAACCATTCTGTAATCCTGTGATTCTATGAGTCTGATGGCTGACTCCCTGGAGCAGTCTGGGGAGAAGTTAGAGAGTCTCCAGCACACCTGGTGGGTACCTGAGGCCGGTGGGAACCCGCTTGGTCAGCAGCAAACAATTGCGTGACAGCAGCTTGGGCAGCTCCCAGTGCTGCCTGGACCATCACTGGTAGTTCAGGGACATTGCGTTGTCCTGAAATACAGAGAGGCAGCCCTGCCTATGGCCAGGGACATGCGGGACAGACCCACGGCAGGGACAGACCAGTCCTTGTGCCCCCCTTCACACCAAATCCATCATTTTGAATCTTCAAAACATGCAGAAACCCTTAAATTCACATTCTGAGTTCAAGGCATTGACACGAATGAGAGACTAAAGCCGAAGGAAGAAAAGCAGATTTCTCTAAATTATCTTGCCATTTTTAGTGACATAGACATTTTTTTCACTGACAGCCCTTTTTTGTCCTTTACTGACAATCCATACATTTCCTTTTGGCTGCTGCTACCCGTGCAGGATTGGGTGCATTAAAGGTAGGAGCTCCAGCAGAGCCCAGCATCCCTCCTGAGCCTCTTCCGGAGAAACAGTGCCTGCTCCAAAGCCCGTGTAGTGTGCAGAGGTGACACTGCGGTGGGGTGGCCCTAGGCGAGCAGCAAGGCAGGAGTGACTTGGGGACCAGCTGAGCACTTTGCACTGGGACACTGTTATGCTTTGAGAAAACCACAACAATTTATTGTTGTTTAGACAATTCTTCTATCACCCAATGACCCCTCCCCACCTGGGAAGGGGAATCGGGGAAAAACAAGGAAACACCAGGGCATTAATTAAATAGATTTAATAAGGTAAGACTAAATAATTTACACTTATAATACCAAAGAACCAGTATTGGTCCCGATACCAATATAAAATACACAAGAACTATACCGAGCCCATTCCATCAGCAGAAGCTGTGCTCTCCCCGCAGTGACAGCAAATGTGGGACACTGCGAGCGCTGTGGCTTTGGGAGGAAGGGAAGGACTCAGGGCTCCGGCACCGGGTCAAGGAGTTCTCTGGACCACCAACATCAAGGGAGAGAGAAACTATGCAGCAAACTTTCTAATTTATATTGCATGTGGCGTTCATGGTATGAAATAATCCTGTTGGCAGCCTGGGTCAAGCGCCCAGGTCTCGCTCCTCCTCATCCCTGCACCTGGAGAGGCTCAAAACCACTGAGGCCTTGAATCCCACATGCCATAGCTGGCTGTAAAGTAAATATTTTCATGAATTCAGACACTAGCATCTTCTAAAAGTGCAGTTTTCCCAAGTACCAGAAGAGAAATAAGTCCTGTGCCACTCAAACCGGGACAAGCACCCAAGCAGGCACCATCCTTGGTGCTTCAGGCAGATCCCACAGTCTTCTTGGTCCTCCAAGGGCACCAAGGTGACTAGCCAGGACTTCCCTGGAGCTGAGGCCACTGAGCTGGGATGCACTCACTCTATCTGGACGGTGTAGCTGGAGCTTCCCTGCTGCAGCCCTTCTGCGCTGCTGCAGATGGAGTCAGGAATGATCCTGCAGGCAGTGTTTCATGGGCACAGAAATGGTCCTGCCCTTCACGAGGGCAAGCATCCGCATGCTGTCACAGTGGATCCTGCAGAAACTCTCGCCAGGTTGGAAAACTATTATTTTAGCATCATTTCAACTGCAGTGATCAGAAGCGGAGACTGGTGCTCTGGTCTGACATCTCTGTGGGGTCGGTCTGCTGGGTGCAACCGACTGGCGGGTGCCCGTGGGAGACAGGACAGGGCAGTCAGCCTGTCCGTCTGCCTGCTGGGGCCAGAGTGCCCGAAGTGTGAAAGGGGCTGGGCTCATGTCTGAGAAACGCAGCACTGCCTACCTGTGTGCATAAGGAGGGCACTGGTGCTGTCCCCCTGACAGATTTGTAGCATCTCGGCACTTTCCCAACTCCAGGTACCACCAGCAAGTTCTGGCATGACCCTGCAAAACAGGAGAAAGAAATGGAGGATGGATCCCCAGCCGTGCTAAGATGAATGGGTTATGTCTACCAACCAGGATTACCTGCTTAGCATATATATGAAAAACCCAGTGGAATAGAACACACCAGGCTTGTCTCCTGGCCAGGAAGGCCATGGGGACCTCACCGGGGACAGCTTGGTGCAAAGCCTGCCAGCAAGACTTCTGTCCTGATGGTGCTGCAGATGTTTGGATGGCAGGCAGCGCCCACAGCGGTGCTCAGGATGGGACGAGGAACGCAGCTGCTGCTTGGGGTTTGGTGGAAACAAGTGCGTGGTGATGCTGTGAGGTTGCAGCCTGGGAAGGAGGTTCTCTGGATCTTCCTGAGTCACCAGAGCAGCCAGGACTGAATTAATGCCAGGCAGCTCCCCCCAGGCTGCCTGCCGCTCCTCTGCAGCGGGAAAGGGGTCCTCTAAGCAATGGTGTGAGGAGGGATGGACCACAGGGTTCAGCTCTACTCCTGGGGAGCTCAGGGTGCACTCGGGATAACACTGCAGCATCCCGATGGAGCTGGGCCTGGCATCTGTGAATAAGGAACAGAATTAGGGCCCAAAGGGCAAGTCAAAGGCTGACCATGACTCCCTCAGATGCTGTTTTCTCTAACGACGTCGTGGGTCCATGGAGAATCCCAGTGGTCCCAACAGACTCCGGCTGCAGGTTCTGGCTCCCATGCTGGGAGCCAGGGGAGGGATGCCGGCCTGCACCCCACATGCCTGCCACCCTTGCAAAGAGCATGTGTCTCAGGGGAGAGGAGGAAAAACCAATTTTCATCCCTCCTGTGACATCTGAGGTGGTGGTAGCCCAGGCAGAGTTCCTGAGCGTTGTGGGGACGAGGGGGAACCGCCATGCTGGGGCAGGCGGACGGGGGGGCAGCGAGCCATCCCACCGGTGGCTGCAACTTGGAAACCGTATTTAATATGAAACTGTCACATCTTGAAACCTGCACTAATTCTAGCTCAGGCAAAAGACTTCCCTGTAAAATGAGCAATTCCGGAACAAACACAGTTTGGAAAACAAAAGTGCAAATGGCATTTTAAAATAAAATACACAAATAAAATTTAAAATAAAACATTTATGTCGTCATTTTCCCAGGGATACAAATTGCATTTCTGCACATTTCTATCACTCAAGGCGTGTCAGCAGCAGCACTGTGTAACACGCATCGGGCACACACTGGGGCAGAGGATTCCAGCTCTTCCATTATTTTATTAACATTACTGTATTTGTTTTACATCATTCTCAACAGCTTTTACCTAGCACTGATTGAAACATCTTATTTTCTAGATCAAAGCGTTTCTTTGTGTTTTAATGAAATACTTTGACACAATAGCTTTGTGTTAGTTTAAAATCATTATTTAATATATTGAAAACTGCTGGTCCTCTAATTAGTACACTGTGTGCTTTTCTTCCCATCTTGTTCAAAGTGTCAAAACATTTCACTACGAAACAATTCTATTAGGATATATCAGCGGTGGTTCTACACACCATGATGTGTCTTTTGATATGATGTGTACACCAGACCACTACATCAAAATAATGCTAGCAGTGATGCAAAACTGGAAAGTAGAGTCTTGAAATTAAAATTAATTTTGAGTGTAATTGTGAAATTTTGAAACATGAAAAAAATGCCAGGAGCCAGCAGAATTGGGTGGTGGGTGGGTTTGAACACTGCCCATCTCCTGTCCACCTCTGAACTTAGATTAAAAGCATTTTAGGCAAAGTGTTTGTGCAGCCCCAGCGCACCGGGACAAGAGGCTGAGCTCTCCTTGCTCTCTGCAAGACATGGTGGCCTGCAAGTCCTCCAGCCCTGCACCACATCCAAGGCTGTTGTAGCACCTCTAGATCAGACGCTGCTGTGTTTGGAGATCTGGGTCAGCTCTGCTGGGACAGCTGATGCCCCAAGTGGCACAGCATGTGCTGGGACAGCCGATGCTCCATGTGGGACAGCTTGTGCTGGGACAGCTGATGCCCCATGTGGGACAGCGTGTGCTCCTCACTCTCTTTGGAGCAAATCCCCCAATATATAAACTGCTGCTTCTCTTAGAGATGTCTGTTAATGCAGTTGGGCACTGCAGGTAGACCATGACCTGTCATGGAAGGGACAAGATGAAGCCCTCAGGCACAAGGAAGATGTTCAACAAGAGGACTTCCTCCTGTGCTCAGTTTGCCACCCTTCCATGCATTTTCCATCCAGGTTCACCACTGTTCTTACATACACTCTGCCCAAATTCCACCCTATTTCTCCTCTTTTCTGTCCCTCATCTGTCTATTCATGAAGTGGTCCTTTCCTATAGACTTATTTCTCTGCTTGCCTTTACATATGTCTCTCTTTGCCACTCAAAGAATGACTAATACATGCCATGAAACAGGCAAATGCTCTCTGCCAGGCTTCTCACTCTTCATTATGAATGCAAGAATCATCCTGTTTTCACAACAGATTTGCAAAATGTTGTAAATATTTTCATTAAAAATGGCCTGTTTCTCTAATCACTAGGGAAAGTATAAAAAAAAAATGAACAATTTAAAGCGTGATTTGGATTGTTCTTAGCGTGGAAAAATCCATTTTGTGAATCTCAGAGAAAAAGCTCAATTTTAAGAACAAATATCTCAGAAGTGGAAAAACGGTGGACCAGTGGACCAGAAATTTTGGGTACTGCAGAGTTGAGATCCTCCCTTTTTTCTGCACATCTCAGCTCACAGTTGAGTGTGACCTGGAAGCATAGGAGACAAAAATCTTTGGCTTTATTAATCAGGGACCATATCATCCCTCCATATAGATCATGCCAAAGGTACATCACTCACACTCTTGCAGACTGCAGAGAGATGTGCTCTCCACTCTTAGCGAGAGTCTTATTTATTGCACTACAGATGAACCATGAAAGGATCTTTAATGCTTTTCCACCCACTGATCTGCTCCTGTACCTCTGTTTATCCAGCCATGTGCTCGCCTGGCAGTTGTCTGCCTGAATCCGTCTACCTGGTGATTCACCTTCTTGTCACCGTACCCAGAGTTCTGCTGGTGTTGCAGCCTCTTGCCTACCACGTAACATGAGATTGTCATACTCTGTATGTGAGCATGTGCCTGAGAGACAGAGCTAATGGGTAAAACCCCTTTTATTATTAATCATTTTTTTTTTGGCTACTATCGTATTGCAGGACAAGAAGACTGCAGCGGGAAGACATCTGTAAACGGCTCTGACAATCTAGGAATTAGCTGCTGGGGAGGGAGAGAGCCATTTCGCACTCAGTCCCAGCTCCTTGTCTCACATACAGCTTGCTTCATTTCAGCCAGTTCAGAAGGGTTTTGTCTGGCCAGCTGCTGTACAATCCAGGGCTGGACTTGCTGTAGCCAAAGTGGGAGCAGAGCAAGACAGGAGGGGTCAGCCAGCACGGGGTGGTGGGCAGGGAAGGGCCGGGCACCTCCTGGCATCGACTCTGGCACGTGGAAAGCCATAGTGCTGCTTGCCTGGGGTGAGCGTTAACCAGACTGTAGACCATCCTGTGGTTGTGTTTATCTTCACAGACTCAGCAATACAAAAGGCTTTGTTCTGGGGAAACAAGATAATTGAAAGGAACCGCCCCATCAGAAAAGTCAAATGCCATGGGGTGGCTGGGACCTGCTCCTGCAGCGTCCTGGGGGCACAGATGGAGAGACAAGGAGGACAGGAACACAAGTCAGCAGTAGTTTTTCACTCTGTCTCACAACACAGGCGCTAAGCCAGCAAAGAAGCTGTCATGCAGAAGGTTTAAAACATGCAAAAGGAAGGATTTGTCCACACAACTGTGTGAGGAAATTGTGGACCTCCTTGTGACAGGGCATCGTGTTGGCAAAGAGAATAAAGGGATTCAAGATGGAACACGTACAACATCTGAGAGGATGGCCTGCACACAACCTCAGAAGTCTCTGAGCAAGCAGCGACACCTCAATGAGGCAGCTGGAGAAGGCGTTTGGGACTTGCCATCTTTCTTACACTTCTCCCTGTGCATCCTCCACTGGCCACAGACAACTCTGGCAGCAAAGCCTTCAGCTTTTCAGTTCCTTTCCTCAATACCTCTAACACAGGTATTCCCACCTCCGCTCTTCAGAGCAGTATCTGCTCTTTCCATAGCAAATGCACAGTGCCGAGCACCTAGCCTACACTCTAGGAAGGTTTTGGGTATCGTGCAGTGCATGCAAGAGGTCACTGTGTGACTCCCTATCCCCAATCTTTCGTAGCGAGCTGCGAGGGAAAGCCACACTTGCCCAAGCATGCCTTCCCCTGGCTGCAAAACACAGACAGAAGCAGAGCAGGAATTCCTGGCCAGATGCACAAAGCCATATTTTATTCACCTGGTATATTCTGTAAAGCAAGGTTTCAGCTCATTTCTATATTCATTTTGCATCACAGGTCAAAGGAAAATAATCCTTTCAGTGTTGCACTATACGACAATGCCTGCCAGGGTGCAGTGAGGGCAGGGTAACATGGCTGGTGGAACCGGGGCTTTGTCAGCAGGGTTTGTCCCACGGTACCCGAGCAAGGGAGCAGGGCAGGCATGGCAGCCAGGGTCAGCCAAGAGTCATGGTCATCAGGCGAGTCGCTGGTGAAGAGACAGGTCCAAGGTCAGGCTGGGAAGACAAGTCAGTGAGCCAGATTCAGGATCAGGCATGGTGACAGTAACCGGGGTCAGACACAGCGCAGTGACCACCCAGCAAACCCACGGCAGTGCATCAGGTCAGGGCTAGAGCCAGAAAGTCAGTCCTCAGGTCAGGGTCCAGGGGACCTGGCTGCGATGGGGCAGGGGCTCAGCCCTCGCCGAGTCTCCCTGCAGGAGGCTGTGCCATCCAAGGGCCCCAAAAGAAAAGGGCCACCCTCAGCTGTCCTCGAGTCTCACCAACCCAGCCTCCTTGCAGGGGGATGCTCTCAGGTGTGGGTGCTGGCATGGCCAAACAGGACTCACAAGCCTGGCAGAGAAGGCAGCACTGGCACTTTCAGATGCGCATGACAAGCACCTAGAAAGCAATGTCCCTTTGCTTAGGGGTTAGACAACTGCTTTTGGCAGTCTTGGCGTGACAGGGCAAAGCTGCCCACCCCCATGTGCCAACACATGTCCACAAATCAAGAAATACTCCTCCAAAGAGCCTTTCTGTTCTTGTGCGAGAGACCAAGAAATGTCACTCTGGTCTGCACAGGTAACCCCCAGTGGCTGACATTAACAAGGGGAGCTGACATTAACATCAGGGGAGCGAGGGAACTGCTAACAGCAGGGGGGACACCCTTTTCTCACCTCCATCCTGCCAGTTCAAGGCTCTTTTGGACTCTTACCAGGCAGGGATGGGACTCTGCAGCCCACCCAGGCTTAGCAGCCAGCAGCAACCTAAGGACAAGGCGCATGGGCTTGTTTAACTCCTACGGAAGACAAATATTACCCCAATGTTTGTTCACTAATAGTCATTTTGCTTCCAAATAACTGTTGCCCAGGAAGCATGTTGGTGATAAAAGCAATACCGGAGGAATACGTGTGGAAGGAGCACTTGCAGCAGAGTGGGAGGCAGCTGGGCCAGGTTGGCTGCAGCGCAAGTTGCAGTTCATCTCCCAAATGCCAGAGCTGGATGGAACTTGGGGTAGGAACCAAAGTCCTCGAAGTCCACCCAACACCGTCCCTTGGGATAGGGTGCCCTTGCCATTACTTCCCCCACCGCCCATGGACTGATTCTCACATTTCTGTGTTACAGTTATGCCGTGTGTGAGCCTGAAGACTCTCTGACTCTTCCAGGATGGGACTCTGGTCTTCCTCAGAGAATGAGAAGCAGTAAAATTGATGGATTTGTCTTCCTTTGGAGTTTTCAGGAAACTTAATGTCAAGCTGTGCTAGTAGTATTTTGGCCCCTGGGAGACCAAAATTGGGATATAAAAGACAGAGAGACCCAAATGAAATAAACTGGAGACCACAAACCTCATCTGAAACATCTGAAGATGACAGCACTGAAGTGATGGAGAAGGCACATGCAGGGCAGTAGGATCCTGCAGGAGGGCGTCAGGAGCAGTGCTGGGTCTAGACCTGTCCTGGGCAGCCGGGGATGAGCTGGAGGGGGCAAGCAGGAGCCCTCCCAGGTCTGGGAGGGGAGGACGGGGGCTCCTCCAGCACTGAGCCCCAACAGCAGCTCTGAAGACGGTGGAGATGGGCATTGCAAAGACAACTATAGAAATGGGCCCAAGCCTTGCTGTCCCGTCCCTCTCTTGCCCGCTGCATTTTTGAGGTAGTTATATTTCCCATTCTGCCCTTTCTGATAGCAGCAGCTTCTGGCAGACCACATGGCCACCCTGCTGCCAGGCAGCCTTAGAAGCTGACAGATCACAGAATCACAGAATCACAGAATGGTTCGGGTTGGAAGGGACCTTAAAGATCACCCCCCTGCCCTGGGCAGGGACATCTCCCACTAGACCAGGCTGCTCAAAGCCCCGTCCAACCTGGCCTTGAATGCTTCCAGGGATGGGGCAGCCACAACTTCCCTGGGCAACCTGTTCCACCACCTCACCACCCTCACAGTAAAGAAGATATTTAATCTGAAACCACCTCAGCAAACTGACAACCCCTTGGTAACCATGGGGACTAATCTCAGCTCTGGAACCCCAAAAGGGTGTTTGTAAGGATGCCTCGTGTGCAGACCAGCACCTCAGGCAGTGGGTGGCATATGTTGGCAATGCACAGAGCCCAGGGCTGGTGGTCCCGGCTCCATCCTAGCCTCTCTGACTCCCCAGGAGAGGTCCAGGAATGGGACCTCCTCTAGGTCCTCCAGCCTCACAGCCCCAAGGTGAGCCTGCCCCGCTCTGCTTGTGGCCCCAGAGCCACATCAGCGTCAGCAAAGAGCACAGCCACCACTGCTCAGCACCACGTGGGGTTCCTGGTGGTCTGGATGACATTAGGCAACTTCCCACAGCTGCTAACTGGGCCAGATCTCCCTTGCACTGGTATAATTGGTGCTTTACAGTGGTTGCTCAGAGCAAAGTCTAGCACCTCACTGTGTCCATCATCCAAGACATGTTACTTACTGCTGACATCCTTTTCATTGCTTTAGCCCATTACTTTAGCTCATCCTTTTCATTACTTTACTGACTCTTCCCAAAACTTCTTACAGGCTGGTCTTGGTCTTTGATGATTTCTTTCTTTGATGGTCATCAGTGGAGAACCTGGGCCCTGTTGTACTCTCCTGAATGGACCATTTTCTGTGAAGCAGCTCAGAGATGAAGACAATGTCAGTGGACACCGAAGAATCCACCTCTTGTTGGAGATTCTGAATCCTCAAAAATGCTTTCCCTAAGGGCATCTCCCAGACGCTGCAGATACAACCAGGGCAGAAATTTATTTGCAGGGGGGAACTGGCGGAGTCAGCAGAACATGTTTTCTTGCAGACAAAGTTATGGTATTCCTTCAGCTCTCCTTGACCTCAGCAGTGACCAGGAAAGGGAGATTGGCTTTATCTCATCCTTCTGTTTGCAAAAATGCTCCTCACCTACTGCTGTCACTGCGGTGCACATTGCCTGTCCAGAGCACTCCTCCTGCAAGTGAAGGATGAACCAGCTCCTTCCTCCCCACCCTGGCCAACTCCTTGCAGAGGGAGGTCATCTGTCACCCTTCACAGCCATTTCCCATCCATCACTTTGACTCAAGAGCCTGCAGACCTGTGCGCTGCTGTTCCTAAACTCTGAGCTAGTGTCCTCTCCTGTAATGACCAGATCCTCTATCAGATCAAGAGTGTCAGGGCAACTCATGTTCCACGAGCTGGCTTATATGTCTTCCTTCAGTGATTCAATCCTAATTTGTTTGGGGTTAATTCTGTGGCTTTCTGAGCTTTTTCCCCCATCTCTGAATTGCTACAAGATCTCATCTCATATCAGGGATCCATTAGCCCCAGCAATATTGCCTCTTTAGATTGACAAGAGCCACAAACTCTTCTGTGCTCGCCGTTGATTTCTGCACTTCATTCAAAGGCACCACTCAGCTGCTCAGGTTTTGTGCAGAGTGCTGAACTCCTCAATTTTCTGTAATACCCTGTGATAGCTAGCTTCCTCTGCCTGACTTAATTGAACGTATTAAAAACATCGTGTGCTTCAGAGCAGGCAGAAATGAAGCTGCCTTCTCACAGTCTTCCCTCTCCAGTTTACCCACTTCTTGCAGAGAAATGGGAAAGCACCATTTAAGCCATCCCTCCCACCCTGACACCTTTCAAAGAAGCTGTGCCTTTTGCAGGGCTTTCGGCAGCTCCATGTTTGCTCCAGGGTCTTTCTCCCATCTGCACGTCAGTTGTGGTTACCTGAGATCAACCTCCTAACACCATGCTTGGATGCAACACAGCAGCCTGTCTCCTGGGAGAAGCCCCGAAGTCCTCATTTCACTCACCAGAGCGGAAGAAATGCTTCATTCATTGCCTAAAGACGGTGCCATCCCCCTTTGTTCTGGTCATATGGGGCAGCCCCACAGTTAGGGCCCCGGTGCCCTGGGTGCCCTGGGGGTCTGCCTGCTGCAGGAGAGGCGGTGCCACACAACCAACAGGTACCACATGCAGGACGGGCTGAGGGAAGGCAACCTGGGTCATGGGCACCAAAAAGATGCCTTTCCAGAGCCTCTGAAGACCCATGCCATAAACATGAATCCCTTCTTGTCAGCCAGGCTCCGGCCCCACAGGATGGGAGGCACAGACCAGCAAAGCCTTTGTCACCAGGTGTAAATGGCAGCATGGCTGGGACCATCACCTGCAGCCTTAGTCAGGGGCTCCTCTGAGCACCACATCTAACCTCCTCCCTCATCCATCTCCCTCAAAACAGCCATTCACCTCAGCTTGTGTGGCCATAGAGGACTCTGAGGACTAGGATACCCACACTGTAGATAGAATATGAAACAAATGCCCCATAACACAGGACTCAAATTACTGAGGTGCTGAGGTGACTGCCTTGCTCTCAGGATTGATGGAACCTGTGCCAAAGACTTCATAACCTCCACCAGCCCAGGGCTGGGAGACTTAGAGATGCCTGTCCCCTCAGAGCCAGCTGAGGCAGAGAGCAATACAGAGCCATCGCATGATGTGTGACTGGAGGAGGTGATTTGAGACCTGCTGTGAGGAGACGCTTCACCATCTTACATCCTCACCTGGTGTCCTGGTGAGAGGGGACCAAAGCAGGCTGACGCAGGGCACACGGCAGTCATTGTGCTGTGACTATGGACGGGTGAAGGAGCTCTCAGAGCCACTGTCGCCAAAGCCTTGTCTAGCACTGGCTCCCCCCATCCCACCCATAGCGAGGGCATCACAGCACTGGAGCTGACACCAACTACAAGCTACCACAGGTGAGGCTAAACCTGGCAACCCTCCTCTGCCCATGGGTTGTTCATGGAAAATCCCAAATCCTCCCAATTTGTAGCAAGAGGCCTGCCCCACCTTTTGCTTATGCAAGGTCATAAAAATCACTAAAATTCACTAAATACTGTGAATTGTTGTGGTTGGTTTTCCCACGATGCATCAAATGCCCAAGTGTGACCACCACCATGCCACAAGCTCCCTTCCACTCTTCCTTGCCCCCAGAAGAGCAAGGGATGATGCGCAGCCTGGAGCACACCTCCTTCTCTCCTCTTCTGCCTCCTTCTCCTCCTCCTCTGCCACCTCCTCCTCCTCTCAGCACTGCAGGGGAAGGAAGGTGAGGTCCTGCCAAGGCACAGCACTTGCCTCATTCTGCCATTAAAAATCAAGTCAGCCCAGTGATTAGCTGTTGTTAGCGCTGAATGCTGGGACGGTGCGCAAGAGCAGAGCTTGCTGCACAGGGCACTGCATGTGCATCCACACAAAGGAAGGGAGAGACGAGGCAAAGCACGGCACCCTGCGAGAGGCAGAAAGGTCCCAGGTGGTCTGGGGTTTTGGAGCTGTGCTGCTTTTCCATCCCTTCTTTGCCAAAGAAGAGAATCGTGGGTCCCAGTTCTGTCAGCGCCGTTTTCAGGCTTCACTGGAGAGAGACGGGAGCACCACTGGCAGAAGGTTCATCACCATTTTGCAGGTGGAGTAGAGGGGAGTGGTGGTCTCCAGAGGGAGAGCGGTGTTAGACTTGAATGCCCAGCTCAAAGCATCAACCCTCAGAGCAGCCACTCTCTCAATGTGCTTTAGTGTCACAAAACCTGGAAATAAAAGCAAGTCTAACGCTCACTTCTGCTGCGTCCCTTTTCGCAACTGATGCTGAGGAGCAGCTGAGCATGAGGTGCTACACTTGCAGCTGTGTCAGATGCACATCTGGGAGGAGAGGAGCTCTCAGGACACAGCCAGAAATTATTCACCTTCTGACCTTTACCTTTACTGTAAGAAAAAGCTGATCTTGATCTAAATTGGAGCCTTGAGGAGTTGAGCAACCTTTAACCTGTCTCTGAAAGCTTTGGGGGTTTCCTTTTTCTTTTTAAAAAAAGCCCAAGAAAGTGGCTGTCCCAGTAGAACATATATCCAATCTCACTTGATTCCAGCAGGCAATTTGCTCTTGCCTAGCAAGCAGCTTGGGAAATTAAAAAGCCGGCATCAGCCACAGACAAGAATTGATAGGAACAAGACCAGTAATCAGAAAGGCTGGGGAGCCATAAAGCTGGTTCCAGGAGGCCAAGTGTGTCTCTGGTGTAATGTGGTTCCAGCAGGGACTGTGCATCTTGCAGCACTGCTGGTGACAGACACAGCCTGTCCTTGGCAAGCAGCAGGCAGAAAATTCATCTGCTCTTTTCTACTAAGGCACCCTCTTGCTCCCTGACCAAACGATGATGGGGTAAGATGGGACTTCAGGGGCAAGACTGCCCTCCATCCCCATTTTCCTTGGGAGGGAGAATGCTTTGAGTTGCACTTTTTTACATAAATAGGGGGTTTCTGTCCAGGATATTTTGTCACAGTCCTGGCTTTGGGACAGTGCTGCTCCTGCCCCGTACCTGGAGTTGTGGTGGCAGGGCTGCTCTGTGGTCACGCTGCCACTCTTCGCCAGAGCCCTGTAGATGTGAGCTGGTGGTCTGGGGGGGCGTTGCAGCATCCTAGGCTCAGCTGATGCCTCGGGAGGGGGCTCAGCCTGAGATCTCTGGCCCAAATTAAGCCCTTGCCCATCTGCCCTTCATCCCAGCCTTCTTCAACTGGGAGAGGCAATGTGAGGTCCCAGCAGGGCTGCGTATTTGTGCTCCAGGGCTGGGAGCTGCCGTTCCTGGTGTACAGCAGCTGTGAGCATTAGTGGTTGTGCTACACTGGTGGCCTGAAGGGTTGTAGAGGCAGGAGCCATCCCACTGAAGTCAAACGAAGGACAGATACATGAGCTGCGCTACACATACCAGTGTCTCCAACGGCCATGACCCTGCTTGTCCCTTCCTCTTCCCTGTCCCCCTGCGTGTGCCAGGGCACAGCAATGGTTGCCCTGCAGCGCTCCCAGCTCCTGCCTTTCAAGTCTTGTCCATCTGGACAAGGCTGCAGAGAAGGGAATGAATCTCTCCAGGGACTCATCCTGATGCTCCCCTTGCCACAGCAAGCAAAGGGAGGTGATGTGGTTGTGCAAAGGACACGGAGGAGATGGAGTAAGGTGTGTTTTACTCTGCCTGGCAGCCTGGGGCTGGCGGGGCCGCGGCACACCACAGCGTGCTCCCAATAGCTTGTGGTGGCTGGAGCCAGCTGGCTCGGGGATGGCGCTGAGCCTCCGTGGCAGCCCGTCTGTACAGATTTCCTCAATGATTTGGGGACAGACTTGTACACCATGCAAAAACCAGCCAGATCTAATTTGCAGATTGGGTTAGTGGAGGAGAGATAAGACAATCCACTTAGTGGGTTTGTTGAGCTGTATGCGGCTAAACCAGATTAGGGGCAGATGCTCAGCCAGTGTAAGGTGGCACAGTGCTGTGGGAGCCCATGACAAAGCACCAGCCTGTTTCCTTCCCAGTAATCTCTCTAGTCTCCAGGGGCAGTGCAATGCTAGTGCAAGAGCTGTAAAGTGACATTAATACAGAGGGATGGATTAAATGGGAGATTTAGCGGTAGCACTATGCATGAATTTCTGCTTTGTCTCACTCCGGGCATCTCACCCCAGCCCTTCTGCAGGGAACTGTTGATGCACAAAGTGCTCCATCCCTTTTACAAGCGCTGCCTCTGGCTTTGCTGAGTCCCTTTGGCCACGATGCTTGGGGCTGTTCACATCCCGCTGCCCACACCGGGATGCAGCTCTGCAGCTGAGGGGTTCTTGCTCTGTGCCAGGGGGCAAGGGGAATCAGCGAGAGCCCTGAGGCAGGTCCCTGAGACCTTGCACATGTATCCTCTCTCCCCCTTCCCAAGCTGACAGAGCAAACTAACTCAGCCCAAATTTTCTGTCACGCTAAAAAGCAAGCTCAACTGCCATGTCCCTCACCCAGCTGGCTCTTCAGCCACAGGACTCCCACAGCTTCTGATCTGTCTCATGAAGCACTTCTCAAACCTCATTTATTTATGAATTAACTAATTTCATTTCTCCCAGGAGGACAACAGGACATAGCAAGCACTGCACTGTCTGACTGAAGGCACTGAGCACTGTCCACCATCCAGCTCTCAGACTGGTCCCAGACCTATGAAGACCTCATGGGCACCTCAGGTACCCCCATTTTCCAGCTGAGGACCAGTTCGATCCATTAGCCGAATCGTGTTAGACTTTGCCTCTTATGGATGAAGAAACGGTAGCTGAAGGCATATTTTATCCAGGACATACCATGGTCTGGTGGAATAGCATCATGTTACATCCATCAGACCCTGAATCTAACGCTGCTTTGCTGTGGGGCTGTTGGTGCATCGCTTCCCCACACACGTTCAGACCTTAATCCACAAACCAGCAGCAGGGTCACTGCACTGGGGACAGGGTGCAGCGGCTCTGTCAGACACAGGGAGTCCTGCCCCTGGGACCTGCCAGCCTCAGCTGGGGCAGAGGGATGAAGCACTCATTCAGCAAAACAATCTACCTCTCAAATTTATTTTTTTTTTCCACAAGTGTTTAGTGAATGGTGCTGTTTCATCCCAGTTTTCAAACAAAATTTTCCACCTCTTTAAGACACTGCTGATTCATAGAGACAAAGGTGAAGCAGGGAATGGGGCAAGCCTACATATTTTCTGTTCAATCTGTACCCAAACTCCTTTGAAAACCTCAACATCAGCACCAAAGTCAGGTCATTTTCTTTCCAGTGTCACATTTATTTGTGGCCTGAACATAAAGATGAAAACAGAATCCTTCCCACAGCGCAGCAGCTGGGATCGTGGAGCCTGCGGGATTCCTGTCCTCCCTCCTGCACCCTGCATCTGCGCAGAGCAGCAGGGGCTCGAGCCCCCACACCACAGAGGGGGTCACTCACCCCAGCAGTGACTCACTGAAATGGGTGAAACGTCTCCCTAAAAAGAACAAGTCACTGCATTTTGGGGAAAGAGGATGTATAACTTCTCACACTGCCTCCAATCACCTTTGCTACTGTTAATACATGTCTGAGGCCAGGGACCCTTGTTCTGTGCTTTGTGCAGACATCAAGTCAAAGGCAAGATGGGCCTAGAATAGGGGTAATGGTGACAGCACCTTCCCAGCTTGTGCCCTAGTGCCAGCTGGGGACTACTGGGAAACACAGACTATTCCCTGTGCTGGCTTTGTTTACCCCAAATTCACCTTCCCCAAAGGTCTCATGAATTTTCCTCCTGGCTCTGGGTTGTGGCTGTTTCTCCTCCTGTTCCCCTCATTGCATTTATACACTCCCAGGAGGATGGAGGCTGAAACGAGCCAGTTTTGAAGAAAGAAGAGCCAACTGGGTCACAAGGAGAGATCAGAAAGGTCCTGTCTGTGCACAAGACCTTTAACAGGTATGGAGGGCAGGGAGGTGGAGATCAGAACCGTGGAATGGTTAGAGTGGGAAGGGATCTTCAAGACCATTTAGTCACAGAATCACACAGAATGATAGGGATTGGAAGGGTCCACTGGAGATCATCTAGTCCAACCCCCTGCCAGAGCAGGGTCACCCAGAGCAGGTGGCACAGGAACGCATCCAGGTGGGTTTGGAATGTCTCCAGAGACGGAGACTCCACCATCTCTCTGGGCAGCCTGTGTCAGGGCTCTGCCACCCTCAAAGTAAAGAAGTTCCTCCTCATGTTGAGATGGAACTTCCTATGTTCAAGTTTGTGCCCGTTACCCCTTGTCCTCTTGCCAGGCACCACTGAAAAGAGCCCAGCCCCATCCTCCTGACACCCCCCCTTTAAGCATTTATAAGCATTGATAAGATCCCCCCTCAGTCGTCTTTTTTCCAGACTGAAAAGACGCAAATCCTTCAGCCTTTCTTCATGAGAGAGATGTTCCAGACCCCTAATTATCTTGGTAGCCCTTTGCTGTCCCTTCTCCAGCAGTTCCCTGTCCTTCTTGAAGCGGGGAGCCCAGAACTGGACACAGTACTCCAGGTGCAGCCTTACCAAGGCAGAGCAGAGAGGGAGGATGACCTCCCTCAACCTGCTTGCCACACTCTTGATGGCCATTGGCCTTTTTGGCCACAAGGGCACATTGCTGGCTCATGGTCATCCTGTTGTCCACCAGGACTCCCAGGTCTCTTTCCACCGAGCTGATCTCCAGCAAGTCACCCCCAACCTGTACTGGTGCATGGGGTTATTCCTCCCCAGGTGCAGCACCCTACACTTGCCCTTGTTGAATTTCATAAGGTTTCTCTCCTTATGTCCATCCCCCTGCCCTGGGCAGGGACACCTCCCACCAGACCAGGCTGCTCCAAGCCCTGTCCAACCTGGCCTTGAACACCTCCAGGGATGGGGCAGCCACAGCTTCTCTGGGCAACCTGGGACAGGGGCTCACCACCCTCACAGCAAAGAATTTCTTCCTCAGATCTCATCTAAATCTCCCTCTTTCAGTTTAAAACCGTTCCCCCTCGTCCTATGGCTTCCCCTCCCTGATCAAGAGTCCCTGCCCATCTCTCCTGGAGCCCCTCTAGGGACTGGAAGGGGCTCTGAAGTCTCCCTGGAGCCTTCTCTTCTCCAGGTTGAATACCCCCAACTCTCTCAGCCTGTCCCCACAGGAGACGTCATCAACCACCTCCAGGTCCCCCAGGTGAACCTGGCAAAGACATCCATCCCCGAATTCCCTGTGATGCCCCGTGGACATGGCAGCCTCCTTTCCTTTCTCTCTCCAGACAGGTCCCAAGACAACGGTTCTGGGGAGCACATCGCCGCCAGCTGCCAGGGCGGCTGTCACTGGTGAGTCAGCCGTCGTGGTGCAGGGCTGCCCACGGTCCAGCAGGCAGAGCTCCCTGGCAGTGCGCATGGGCTCCGGGCACCATTGCTGCAGCAGGGGAGGGCGAGGGGGACGGCAGCGCCCCGAGCAAGTGCCCGCTTGGCAGCACCCGGCAAGGGCCACAGTCGCCCGCTCCGAGCAGGGTTTGCTCCGGTGAATGAATGAAGCATCTGATGAATATTCAGAATTGGCAAAGCAGATCACTTTCAGCTAAATTTGATCACAATACGTGATAAATTAAGCCACGAGATGAATGCATTTGAAATGAAGATTAAAAGAACGCACTGTACAAAGTCAGGAAAGTAGGTTTAGCCAAAATCTGACAATGTACACAAACAGACAAAAATAAAGTTCCTTTCACTGAACAAATAATGAGGTCAGGATCAACCTCTCACCAAGTTCCTATGGAAACATCTCTTTTTTTTCTTTTTAATTTAAAAATAAAAGTTGGGAAGGGGGGTGAGAATGCCTGGGAAACGAACGATGCTCAAGATGTCCAAGAATAGAGGGAGGTGCTCAGCACAAGTAATATGTAGTGAGAAAAATAACCCCACATCAGGGAGGTCCAGGGAGGGCAGGCGGGCATGGGAAGGCTGCCAAGTGTTGTGGGATGCTGATGTCTGACATGCCTCCAGCTTGCTGTAGGTCCTGGGTGAGGGCTCTGGGCTCTTCTGGCAGCTGGGAGAAGGGTGAGGAGGGGGAAGCATTTGGGTTTGCCACAGGAGCACAGAACTGGAGAGCATGCAGGAGGCTGAGGTGAGGAATGGAGGCTCGTGCCACATCTGCTCCCAGTTTTGGAAAGTTCCAAATTATTGGGGGCCTCTAAAGCAAAGCCAGGGCCAGCACAACTGCCTTAGCTTAGAGGACATGGACCTGTTGGAACGGGCCCAATGGAGGGCCATGAAGATGATCAAACAGCTGGAGCACCTCTCCTGTGAAGACAGGCTGAGAGAGTTGGGGGTGTTCAGCCTGGAGAAGAGAAGGCTCCGGGGAGACCTTAGAGCCCCTTCCAGTACCTGAAGGGGGTCTACAGGAAAGATGGGGAGGGACTCTTGATCAGGACAAGGGGTAACGGTTTCAAACTGAAAGAGGGGAGATTTAGATTGGATATTAGGAAGAAATTCTTTACTGTGAGGGTGATGAGGCAGTGGAACAGGTTGCCCAGGAAGGCTGTGGATGCCCCATCCCTGGAAGTGTTCCAGGCCAGGCTGGATGAGGCTTTGAGCAACCTGGTCTAGTGGGAGGTGGCCCTGCCCAGGGCAGGGGGGTTGGAACTAGATGATCTTTAAGGTCCCTTCCAACCCAAGCCATTCTGTGATTCTATGATTCTATGATAAGTGGAAACAAAGGCACTGGAGCAAAACAGGGCTGTGGCCCTGCCCTGGGGAAACTGAATTGGGGAGCTGGCAGAGCAACCTGCCCAAAGGCCAGCGCCCCAGGGGACTGCCACCAGCCTCCCTGAGACAACGCCGCCCATCACATCAATGCCAGTGAGAGAGGACCAGCTTTGCCAAAGGATCGCTGCACAATGGGTCATGGAAAGCACCCAGCTCTTGGGCATGGGCAGGGATTCCACCATTGCTGTCACCTCCAAGGGTCCCTGCAGCATCCCTGTCCCGAGGGACCTATTCCCTCTGTCCTCACATCTCGCCATGTGTGTGCTGGGCAAGTGGCTCTCAGCTCCTGGGCCAGCAGCAGCCCGTTGGGATGGGTTCAGCCCTTCTGCCAGGCTGGGAACAGGAGGGGAAAAGGCCCTGCTGGGAGCAGGGTGCTGGGGAGCTGAAGGATCTGGACGAGCTTGCTGTGGTGTGTACCTGGCCTTCCCCACCACCAGTTGATGAGAGGTCCCCACCTCTCGCTGGACACAGCAGCACGGGCCACATGCCACTTGTCCCAAAGTGCCCAAAGCTTGTATCCAGACACACCCCCCCTGGGGACCCCAGGGGTTCAGGAACCCTCTGGACCACCATCCCTCGCCTGGCAGGTGACCTCCTCCCCCTGCAGCCACACAGTTTGCAGGAGGAGAAAATTAAAGGGCTGTCTATCAGGCTGACACAAGCAAGTCTATTAGCAGCCCCTGGCAGGTGAGAGGAAAGCATTAGCATATGGAAAACGGGGGAGGAAAGGCAGCGTATCTCGGACTGTTATGACTGAGCAGACAGGTGAGACCGGGGAGGTTATAAATAAATCCCCTGCACACACCCCCAGCCGTACTTCTGCAAAGTCTTGAATGGGCTCAGAAACCTGGTGCTCATCCCTGGGGTGGGGAGGGCGGTGGGATCCCACTGGAGGTGGCTGGTGGCTGGGGAGTGGAGTGCCGGCTAGCTGAGGAGCTGTCTCCAGCCACCACTGTGGCACCAGCAGCAGAGGAGGTGGCAATCCTGTCTATGGAGTGGAATAGGAGCCCCATCCATGGCGCTGGGGCTCAGACTGGGACCAGCCACGGCAGAAAGACTGAAGGAATGTCTTTCCTCTTCCACCCTTTCTGTCCTTGCCTGAGGAGCTTGATGATTAGGGGCAACATGATTCCCTCTTTGTCTTCTTCCTGCATCCGCATCCACCCAAGAGGGTGTTTATTGCAACATCTCAACATCTCTGCCCTATGAGATGAAAGAGCCACCAGTGCCAGAGCCAGCGTGAGGCGGTGACACCAGGGGAGCAGGCAGCAGTGGGTGCAGGCAAAGGCCCCCATGTTCCAGCCAGGATTTTGAGAAAGGAACTTACAAAAGGACATGGCCATGTGCATGCCAACTGGAGTAAGGGCTGTGGGCTGTGGAAAGGCAGGTGCCGCTCCGACATGGGCAGGAAGGAATGCGCAGCCTCTCCTGTCATCCTGACCCTGCAGTAAGGGGTGCTACTGCAGAGAGGTGGGGGAGCGCAGCCCTCACCCCCCTCCTTGCCTTCCTTGGAGCATTCCTGCTTTACCCTTCACCCAACAAACCAAATTGCCAGCCTGCGATTCAGTCAGAGCTACTGTCCCCAACACCAGGTTACCCCAGGGGACCTCCACCAGCTTCCCTGAGACAACACCACCCATCACACCAGTGCAAGCGAGAGAGGAGCAGGTTTGCTGAAGGATTGCTGCAGGATGGGTCACGCAAAGCAGACCGAGGTCTTGGTCAGGCCAATGACAGCTTACAGCAATGTCCAGTTTTAGCCCTAGAAGAAACAGTGATCGGAACTGATAATGGCTTGAGAGCAGCCCTGAGGAGAAGGACTTGGGGGTGCTGGTGGACGAGAAGCTCAACATGAGCCGGCAATGTGCGCTGACAGCCCAGAAAGCCAACCACATCCTGGCTGCATCAAAAGAAGTGTGGCCAGCAGGGTGAGGGAGGGGATTCTGCCCCTCTGCTCCACTCTGGTGAGACCCCACCTGCAGTACTGCTGCATCCATCTCTGGAGTCCTCAGCACAAGAAGGACATGGACCTGTTGGAATGGATCCAGCGGAGGGCCACGAAGATGATCAGAGGGCTGGAACACCTCTGCTGTGAGGACAGGCTGACAGAGGTGGGGTTGTTCAGCCTGGAGAAGAGAAGGGTCTGGGGAGACCTTACAGCAGCCTTCCAGTACCTAAAGGGGGCTTACAGGAAGGATGGGGAGGGACTCTGGATCAGGCAGTGTAATGACAGGACAAGGGGTAATGGTTTCAATCTGAAGGAGCGTAGATTTAGATCAGATCTCAGGAAGAAATTCTTTGCTGTGAGGGTGGTGAGACCCTGGCCCAGGTTGCCCAGGGAGGTTGTGGCTGCCCCATCCCTGGAGGTGTTCAAGGCCAGGTTGGATGGGGCTTTGAGCAACCTGGTCTAGTGGGAGGTGTGCCCAGTGCCCAGGGCAGGGGGGTTGGAGGTAGACAATATTTAAGGTCCCTTCTAACCCGAACCATTCTATGATTCTATGAACTCCCAGGATTGCAGGAGCTCGGGCAAGCCAGCCTGCTTTGTCCTGCCGTAAGACGCTGGCTTCAGTCCCCGAGAGCAAGAGGGAGCAGCAGGGTCTGGCAGGAGGCACCGCTGTACCACACTCACTGCACTGGCATCCCAGCCAAGCCCACAAGCCTCGGCAAGTATTGGCAGGATTTACACAAAGCAACAGACAAGATCACCAACAAATAAAAGCCCTCTTCCCCTCCCCAGCAGCAACAGAGCCAGCCAGGTTTCCAAACACACAGGGACCCACAGCTCAGCACACACAGGCTGAGGCCCTAAGCATGCCTGGGTTTGCATGCCCTGTTTGGGTGGCAAGGCTGGCAGCTCGGGCTCATCAGACACGAATCCTGCACACAAACACCCTGGAAGGTCTCCAGGATGGCTTCTTGCCCTCCAGCATCCCCATCCCACCCCATGGCAAGACCTAGAGTATCATGTTGCTGCCTTTGCTGAAAACCACTGTTGTATCAGGAATATTTATTCAGTTATTTTTTAACTTAAAGCTGAGAAAACAAAATAATGGTGATTTTGCCTTTTAGGGAGATTTCCACAGGCAAGGAGAGAGACAGAGGTCAGAGGGGGAGCTCAGAAAGGAAGGACCAGCCGCAGAAGACCCTCCTCCCCGCTTCCTGGGCTCTTCCCTGTTTCTCCAGCTTGAAGGCTCCTGCCTCAGCCCTCGGTGATCACACTGTGCTCCGCAGGTCTTACCCTCTGCTTCGTACGCTCTAAAGGAGAGCTCATCTCTGCACTTGAAATGCTAAATCTCTCTCAGGGTCCCCCCATGTGAGAGCATTTCTTTCACAGCCTGGGATTTTGCCCCAGTGGCACCAGTGGGGAGCAGCTCAGTGAGGTGGGAGACTTAAAATGGCATCAGGGCCAGAGACTGGCCACGGGCAAGGGACAGTGGAAGTTCATAGGGTCCAGAGGTCAGCTGTGCTTGGAGAGATTGCCTTCCATGAGTGCAACTGCCCTACAGTGTGGGCTGCGGGGTGGCACCCCACTGGGTGGGACTCCATTGGGTTTAGTTCACTGCATTCCCACATGTGCCATGACGGTCCTGTTGCCATACAGCATCGCATCACCACCTGTGGGCCAGGCTTTCGGGGTGTAAACCCTTCCTACCCAAGGAGTACTGAGAACATGCCCATATTCAGGCATTATGCAGGCATTCCCGTGGCATCCAAGAGCTGGACTAGAGAGTCTACAGGACTACAAAGTCCTGCTGCTCCTCCGTTGCAGGGAGAGTGCAACCTGCAGCGGGGGGTCCTTTGTATAATCCCTTGCAAGGGATGGCAAGGGATTATACAGGGGAGCAGGACCCAGTGTCACCTTGGGAGCAGGAAAAACCAGGCTCCCCCTCCTCTCTTCCTCAAGCACAGAGTCATGGATCACCTGCAGGGTTGCAGTGACATGCGGGTGCTGAGTTGTCTGCTTTCGCAATTAGTGGCAGTCATTAAAATAAGTGCTACATTAATTATTTCTGGGTTGCAGCTCAACCTCCAGGTCTGTCACTTGGCAAAACCCACATTTGAGTAGGTTCCCACTTCTGGGAAGTTCCCAAGCCTTTGTGTTCAGCCGGGAATGTGCGGGCAGTGTGGGCACTGTCCCCAGCCAGGCTCGCTCCTCCTTGCTGGGGTCTGTGAGTGCAAAGCAGCCCCTGGAGGAGGATGAAAAGCAGCCCCGCCTGCCTGGGGGTACCTGCCACTTGGGCCATTTGCCGCAGGCCACTGGGGGACCGACAGCTTCTCTTCTCCAGATGCCTCTGTCCCAGCCCCGCCAAGTTCACATCTCCGATAGAAAACACGGCCAAAAAGCACGGTGCAAACAGTGTGGGGGAACTAACCTCACAGACCTGCCAGAGGGCTCAGGACCAGCACGACCATAGCAAATGCCAACCTGGCATGCCTTCCCACGTCTTGGAGAGCAGGAGGTGGTAGTGAGACGGAGCAGCTGCAGAACCACCTTCATTCAGGCTGCCAGGACCAAGGTGGTCCTGGACACAACCTGTGCCAGGTTTCCCTACCTGTGTCCACACCGTGCCAGTCTGCCCTCCTCCCAGCCCATCCAGCTCCCCCATGACTCCATTGGGTTTAGTTCACTGCATTCCCACATGTGCCGTGATGGTCCTGTTGCCATACAGCATCACATCACCGCCTGTGGGCCAGGCTTTCGGGGTGTAAACCCTTCCTACCCAAGGAGTACTGAGAACATGCCCGTATTCAGGCATTTTGCAGGAGGCTAATGGTTTTGAGGAATGGCAGCTTTTGGCTTGTTCTTCAAGGAAGCATGTAGGTCTGGCAGTGCCCTACAGTGAAACCAGAAGTGGAGATTAGACAAATCCTGCACCTTCTCAGCTCTTGACCTCACAGAAGCAAGTCTTACAGACCATTGTCGGTCTGTGTAACAAAAACTCTGTTCTGCTGCAAGCTTTGGTCTTTCCACATTCACTGAACTGACAGTTATTGACAGACTGATGCAGAGGGACCCGTTTCTTCGATGCTGCCCGTAGTAACTGAATTACAGCAGGCTGCAGCCAACGTCTGCCATGGGCTTGTTCCTATTTCCAACTGTTGCTGGGAGCAGCAGTGGAACCAGGACATCAAGTCTCCTTTAAACTCTTTTCATTCACTCCCTACTCTCACTGGTACAGGAAAAAAAGGGTCATCTCAGGTCAGAGTTTTGAAAATCTTCTGCAACAAGCAGCTACTTCCTATAATCTATGCCCCAAAATCAGGTGGATACTTAAACAATAAGCGTGATTTTGACAGAGTCATCAGGGGTCCACTACAGGTCACCTCCCATCCCGAAATCACACTGGGGTAGTTTCAATGTAATTCCTGATCTCCTAGCCTGGCATAGATTTTTTCCTGTGTCTTTCTCAAGATGTAGATGTTTAAAAAGCTCCGCCCAGCCTTACTAAGAGCCATATGAAATTTTCATGTTGCCAGTCTGCTGGGACAAGTTTAATGATGTTTAATAAAGGCTGATGGTGCCTGAACTTCACAGCGGAGTTCTTTCACAGACTCCCTGGTGGAGGGAACGTGAAAGAGCTTGTCCCCACTGTGTCTTCTTCACTTGACTTGTCAGCAAGAAGAACAAGCTATTGTGGGCCATGTGGCATTTGTGCTTATGAGACAGCAGAGAAATCATCATGCAGTTGTGGATATTTCGTGTAAATGAGTCAGCATGGTCAAAACATACTTTCTAGGTATTAAAACCAGATACCATTGGGTTTTACTCTGAACCAAGATAGGCTGGGTTAAAGAGTTCAGCCAGCAAAATGCTCTTACTGTCAGTCAGAGAAGACATCTGGAGGTGGCTGGTCCAAGCAGATGTGGGTAAGGCCAGTATAACTGGACAGGACACAGACCCAGTGCGATTTTGCAACATGCCTGAAAGACCAAACAATTGCCCATCCATTACAGATGTGTTCAGCACCCGTGGGACTGCCTGAGTAGAGCTTCCAGCACAGTGAGGGCAGGATTCTGGCCTGGACCTTGCCTGTGGTTTGGTGCTGTAAGCCCACCCAGCCCAGCCTGGAGGGAAAGGCATCAACAAGCTGCTTAAATCTTTAAGAGCGGCTTAAGCCTTTAAGAGAGCCAGTTCACATCAGCTCTGTGTCAAGTACCAGACTATGCACATATAATGCTCCATAAGCACCGAAGGTTGTTCCTAGCGTATCCATAGTGCTTTTGGAGACTACCCCAAACACAGTCTGAAGGGCTGGACTGCTCTTTTGACTAATGCATGGAAGACTCCCAGTTTGATAGGATCTAAGGAGACAAGCCTTTCTGGGCACCACAGGTTTGAGAACTGAGAGCCACCAGTCTGAGGTCTGAGATCGAAATGGGATCTCAGGCCTTGCATGTTCAGGAGACTGGAAGCCACTGGGCTTAACAAATACCACCCAGGGCTCTGGTATGACACCAGGCTTCTTATTTTCAAATTCAGATGGAACAAGCCATGTATCAGGAGGGTGGGGAAGGGTCAAGGCAATCATTTCCCTTCCACATCTGGAATCACAGCCCAAGCTGAGGGACAAACCCAGGAGCACTGCTTTACTTGTTAGTACCCATCAGGATGCAAATGAACAGGAGTCAGCCGTATGCACTGTCAAGGGAGCGAACAGACTTGCAGTTAATCATGGGCACATTTTCTAGTGGGATTATCTCCTTAGAGGAAAGGTGGAAGGATGGCCGGTCACACCACGGTATAATATAGTAAGTGAATAAACAAAATATCCTAATGGAGTTATAAATCTTGAATCCAGAGTTCTTGGCTTTGAAAGATGCCTCCGGGCTGCAGGACCAAAAGGCATCCCTCAGAAATGCACCAGGCAAAGAAACAGCCAGATACCGCTTTGTCAAGGGCAGTCACCCCTAGGACTTTTCCATTATCTCCCAGATAAGTTCTTCTCAAAGGGTGTATCTCCCAGTCTCAGCCAGAGACAGACCTAGGAGGTTGCTGCTGAAGAACATTAAACCTTTCAGATGCTTCACCTGGTACCACTCGGGGGCCCAGACCCATGATAGGGCCATCCACAGTGGGTGTGCAGAGCCAGCACTTTTGTTACACAATCTGATGTGCAGGTGCAGAAGGACACTGCCCAGAGGAGTGCACTGCCATCAGCACACACAGGCTGCTCCGTTGCTCCTCCAGCAGCAGCAGGGCTGGAGCCCACCTTCACCCTGAGCTCTGGGCTGTGAAGGCACTGCACCGGGGTCTGCTGCGCCAGCAGCTCTGTCTCTCCGACATCAGGTCGGAAATAATCTCAGCCCAGACAGCAAAACCATTGCCTGCTGTGCTGCTGTGAGAGGAATAGCTCCTCGGCTCACGGGGGCCAAGTTCATCCCTGCGGCAGCACCAGCGTGTCTCCAGCACAGCACCCACGGGTGTGACTGAGGACTCGCATGGCTCTTGTGGTCGTTTGGATCCTCTCCTGGGGCAGGAGCTGGCAGCATCAATCCCAGCCACGCACTTGTATTCAGAGATCTGAAAGGAGGCCTTCAGACACTGTTCAAGACCACTGGGAGCTACAGGTCCAACCTGTCCTACATTCAGAGGCACAGCACCATGTGGTTATCTTGGGTTGACCACCTGCCTCCTCTCTTCAGTAACAGCATCTCCTCGCCAAGAGACTGCAATGGAAGGGTTGCAGGTAGAAGGCACCCAGCCAACACCTCGGTGGAGAAGTGTCCTCGGTGCCTGGGCCAGCACTGCCCTCGGCCTCCTGCCCCCCACCTCTGGCTCAGCCCCACCTGCACGCTGCAGCACCCCTGAGAACAGGATGGTCTCCAGGCCTGGGGCAGCAGCTTGTCCTCTCCTGGGGGCACCAGGAACTCCAGCCAGAGCACTAGGTCCTGGCAGCACACAGCAGTGCAAAGAAACAGAACAGTCATCAGCAGCTTGGACAGCCCTGGGCACTGTACAGACACAGCGCTGGCCAGGACATCAGGATTATCTTTCTCCATTAACTAAAAGCACTATGGGAGTGCTGGCATCCACCTGGAAAGCCATCAGGGAGAGGCAGGAGGAAACTTCTCATCAAGAAGGGCTGCTGCTGCTCAGCATTTGCTTCTGGGAGGCTTTGCCTTAGACCCCCGTTTTCCCTTGAGATAACAAGCCTGTTTATATTCAATATCTTTACGCTTGGAAGGAAGGCAGAGGACTTTCAGGCTTGGACTGCTCCCAAGGAAGTTCGTTTGCACACCTCGCCATGGCTTGGTCGGGCTGGAATGGTGACAGTCCAGACCACAGAGGGCTCAGGCACCCAGAGGACGATGTCTAGCAGCAACGAAAGGAGCAGAAAGGTGCAATAAAATAGACTCAGGCTATCCTGATGTGGATGACCCCTTCCAGACAGCCCTTGGGTCCCACTGTGGCACTTTGCAAGAACACTGAGCATGCTCACCTGACACTGGTCTGTAGGGCATCAACTCTACAAACTCTGGCTGTGCTGTTGGTGTGCCGTCCCCCCACCCCCCCAGCTCACACCACAGAGGAATAAAGCTGTCAGTAGCACTGGAAGCTCCAGGAGGAGCAAGCCAGCCCAGTGGTGAGCAGGAGGAACAGTTCCTGCTCACTTGGAAACAAACTTCCACCTGCAGTGGCTCATGCTGGGCCAGGAGTGACTGCAACCCCAACCACCCAAGTCCCACTGCTCTGGAGAGACACCCAGGCAGGACTGGGCATCTCTCCTGCAGGGTGAGCAGCAGGACTTCGGCAGGGCATGAAGGGACAGACAGCAGCATGGCCAAAGCACGGGGGTGCAGGAGACATGTGATGCAAACAAGCCTGCTACAGACCAGCAGTGGCACAGCTGGATTACAGCCCTGGCCCTCTGGCCACCAGTCTGGTGACAACCTGACTGGACACTGAGGTGGCACCAGAGCAGGGCACCAGCTTGCACCCTTGCCACTGCCCAAGCCCATCTGAGGGACACACATGTCACCGTGGTGCTGCATCCCCGTGGGACAGTCCTCAGCACCCGCAGGCAGTGCCTCTGCAAAGTGGCTGTCACCGATCACCACGGCACAGCCGCACGGGGCTGTGATTGCTGCGTGGGGAGGGAAGGGTGACCTTGTCCTATATTTTAAAGGCCACTTTTCATCTACAAAAAGCAGCCAAATGAGGGCAGCAGCAGGGAGGAGAGATGAGCAATGCAACGCGGCTGGGAGGAAGAGGCGATGCCTCCACGCTCAGCAGCGCTCTTCTCCCTGGCGCAGGGAGGTGAGAAAGGGGGTGCCCTGCTGACCCCATCTCTGCTCCCCCCTCCTTGCTTCATGAAAGCAAGGGCACGTGTGGGTAACAGGAGCTGTGGGGCGCAGGGAGAAGGGCAGTGGGGCTGTGCCCAAAGGGGCAGAGCAGGGGTGTCGGAGGGCAGACCCACAGCTCTGAGTTGCTTCAGCCAAGGATCGGTGCAGCCCTGCCGGCCCCCCAGCACGCCCCACCAGGCTGCCAGCAGCCCCAGCCCCCCCCTGCTCCGGGTCCTGTACCGCTCTGCTAGACCCACGCTGTGTCGTGGACACCCAGGGAGCTTCAGACACCACTAGAATAGTGAACCAGGACCCCAGCACATCCCGTACATGTCCTGCATGTGGCAGTCCTTACCTTCTCAATGAAAGGTAAGAATTCTCTGCAAGATCACCAAGTTGGACCACCACAGTCCAAATGTGTCCCCCACCCTGGTTCAAAACAGCAGGAGATAAATGGAGAAAGCCAAGCGCATGGTCAGCTTCGCCAGGGAAACACAAACCTGACTGCAACACACACAGTCACCTCCCCACTCACTTCACAGGGGACATCTCCTGTCCCCACAAGCCCCAGGGAAGTGGCTGGATTTTGGCCGTGTCCATCAGAGATGTCCCGGCTGTCCCATCTGCTGGCACAGACCTAGGCAAGCATCTGGTGGGGCTCAGCCTTGCCCTGCAGCTGTGCGATTTCACTCCAGGCTCTGGAAAGCACTTCAAGGATATTCTTAAGCATTTTGCTGCTTCAGAGCTTTAATGACAGTGCATCACTTGGTTGGCAGGAGCTGAGAGCTTCCCTCCTCACTAGCGGTGAGCATTAGCAGAAGAAAGGAAGGCTGCATTATGGGTTGATGGTCTCCATTCAGTCTCCCATCTTCTGGGAGGAAAGATTGCTGAAGTGCAGCCATTAAGGAAGGCTGCAGTTCCTGCATTCCAACCCCCAAACTGGAAGGCTTACTCAGGTTTAAACAATTCAAGAGTTTCTAGAAAAAAAAGGCCAGGGTGTCTGCAGAGAGGAAAGGCCAGGGAAGGTCAGAGCAGGAGTGAGGGGACACCTTTAATCCTTCTGGCAGAGGCTAACCATTGCTCTGTGCACAGGGACCTGCTAATGGCCAACCTCATGCGCTGCAGAGCCCTCTCTGTGCCTTCCTACCAGTTTATGTGCAGGTACATAAACGCCCTGGAAGAGGCATCTGAGCATCAGCCTGGGCTGGCCTCCTGCCTCCTTGGTGTGAGGGCAGGCTGGAAAGAAGCCGGTGCATTATCCTTCCCTCAATTCCTCCCTCCCATCCATCACCTTCCGTGCTGCCAACTTCTAGGCTTTGCTGGTGCCACAAATTAAGACGTCTTCTCCCTGGCTGCTGGGAGCCCCCATCACTGGGGATGAGGGAGCCAGAACTGGGGGGATATTTCCAAAACACCAGGGTGCTTTCAACAGGCACAGGCAGGGAGGTCAGCCCATAAGGCTGTGGGTATTCAGTGGACCAGGCCCTCTGGAGATGCTCTCAGAGAAGTTCTCAGATGCTTTTGCCTCCAAAAGTGGCCACAATTTGAAGCAATTTCCAAAAAGGTATTGTCCCCTTGGTGGCACAGCCACCGTCTCTGGGTGGCTGTGCACCCTGGACTCAAGGCTGCAACCCATGAAGGTCTGAATGGAGCTGGACGCGGGAACAGAGGTTCATTACAGGAGACATCAATCTACTCTTATTGCATTGACTCATACATCATATTGTGCCAGCGGAGACAATGTGATCGGTGACTATAAACAGCTGCTACCCAGCAGCAGGGTGGGAAAGAGGCGTCAGGATAAGCTGGGCCCAAGATGGAGAAAGAAAAGAAAATAATAATAAACTTAAGTCACAAAGCCACTTGTGTGAAAATCTACCCTGTGCCTGGAAGGAAAGGTAGGGCAAGGAGTCCTGAGGCTGTGCTGAGCTTCAGAGGTGCAGGACAGACTCCTGTGTGGCCCTGGAGAGCAGCACGGAGCTGTTAAAAGCTGCTTTCATCGCCTCGGCTGGCACTGAGGGAGGAGCTGGGAACCCAAGCAGGCGCGAGAGGGAAGTGGGAAGAAAAGCCCTGCTGCTGCCGGTGGAAAAATGAGACCTCCACACAGCTGCAGGAGCAGTTTTGTTGCTGATTGTTTTTACAAGGGGTTAGGCTAGGTTGGTCATTAATATTAATGTCTTAGTAAATTATGCATATTATGTATTTGCATGAAGCATTCCCCAGTGATGCTTCCTGCCTTGTTAGCCAGCATCCCCCTGAGCACCAGCAGCCTGCTCGCAGAGTCGGTGCCTGCATGTCCAAATGTTTTATTCTATTAAGAAAACAAAACTCAAAACAAAAAAATGAAAACAGCCTGGCATGGGGAGCCGACCCCTTCCTGCCAACAGAGAGCAGACTTCAGACAAGAGAGGGAAACCAACACTGTCACCTTCCTGCACGCGTGACAGTAGCCAAAGTTGGAATCCTCTACCAGGCAGACAGTAAAGGAAAGGGCCATCTTCTGCCCACCCATCCTCTCCCCAGGATGGATGGATCCGAAGCCCTAAGCCGGAGGCAACAACCGTATCGCAGCCTAGATCTAGTCTTCCCTATCTCCTCCCCACATCTCTCTCTCTGGTTCTTTTCTCACGAGATACTTGGCTCCGTGAATTCTTGCTCCTGTCTCTTGTTACTGCTTGTATGAGCCCAAATTGTATCATCATATCATTATCAAGCCATGCACCTGATTTTCTGGTACACTGTCTCCTCATCAGGAGACAGTTCCTTGCAGCTCAGTGCTTCATTCGGTACAAGCCAAATTGTGTTGCAACGAGCAAAGCAACACTAACTCTCATCTGTCATCTGCCATGTGCTTTCCAACACCCTGCGCAGCACCATGCACCTGTGCAGATGGGTGGCTGCACTTTGAGCCTTCACTCTCAAGCCACAAACCCAGATTTACTGCAGTCGGCAGGTCCAGATGAGCTGCCAGGTGCTGCTGCCCTGCTGCATGTCCCTCATCCTGAGCTACCAGGGCTGTGGGGCCAAGCAACTCTGCTCATTCTCCTTCCCATCACTGCTGTGATTGTGTCCCCAAGGGGCACCTACGAGGGACCAGAACCAGGACATGCTATATGGAGAGGAAAACACTGCTGGGGCACCCCATTGTGCCCCTGACCACATGGAGCCACCATGCTTGCTCCCTCCTTGCTTCACCTGCAACAAGGATGGAGGCACCAACAGGATGGACTTCACGGTTGAGAAGAAGCAGCCTCTCCTGGGCTGTGTCAGCACTGAGTGGGGAGGGACTGCATTGAGAGTCACAGCTTGTCCCTCCACCACTCACCCCAAATCCCCTAGCCAGTGCCAAGTGCCACACTTTGAGCATGAGCCCTTTAGCCAAGACTCAGTCTCCAGCCTCAGCGCCATGTTTCCAGATGCTTCACACAGGTGTCTGTGGCAAAGGACATCAAGAGATGATTAAGAAGCAGAAAATACAAAGAGGAAAGACAAGACACTTGTGTGGGACTAGGGCATCCAGAAGAACCCACTTAATCCATAGTGGACAAGCCACCTTTGAGAAACAGCCCTCCTGTTCCACCAGCTACCATGAGCATACCTAGTAGGGAGGGACAAGGATTCATCACTGTCACCTGCAAACCCCACAGACTCCTCTCCACAAGGGCCCACAGCATGGGGACAAGACAGACATTACGCTCTCCCTGGCCAGCCACATTTGGGGTGTTTCCTCAAACAGACGTTACAGGTATTTGCCCAATTCTCATTCAAATATCTTTTCATAGTTCTGGTATTTACAACACCTTGTGAGAAACCGCTTCACAAGCAGATCGGGTGCTGGGTGCATGGATGCTTCCAAGGTCATCAGGCACTTCCCAGCAGCTCCATGGAAGCTGTCCCCAGTCCCACCTCTCTGGTTTCTCACAGAGGGCGTTCAGCGGTGGCTGCTGTACCTGAGACACAGGCACATCCCCACCATCCCCAAACATCATCCCATCACCACCCACAACCCCGTCACTGCAAAGTGGGTGCATGGACACTGACACCCAGTTGGGTCCCCTGGGAGCACAAGGATGTGCTGGCTGAGCAGGGGACAGACAGACTGACAGCACAGAGGGAGAAGCACTGGCAGGGCCACATGGTTTGTAAGAGCTCCTGGGGGACCAGAGTTACCCGGAGCTGAAATCCTCCAAGCACTGAGGTCCCTTGAAGGCCCCATGGAGGACAGCTTTCCCAGCTGCCCAGCAGAGGGATAAGAGGGGCAGGGAGCCCTGGTCCTGCCCCACGGTGGGAAGGCCAGCGGAGCACCCACAGCAGCGGGCCCAGACAGCTCTGCCCACAGCCACTGCAAAGGAAGGGATGAGTCAGTGCGTGAAGGCCACTCATGCATGGTGTGGGTGGAGCAGAGCAGCAATTTCTTCCCCAGCAGATTATACTCTTCGGAGAAGTCCTTTTTATTTATTTCTTCTTATGGAGCACAGCAATTAGTTGCTCCTCAACTCCTCCACACCTGGGGCTGCTACGTGTGGGAACAGGACACTCGCCGTTCCTCCTGCTGTGCCAGGGGGGCAGGTTCCCAGGCAGCTTCTCCTGGGACCGATGCAACACTGGGGGGTCAGGGCTCGACCACCCAGCCTCACCGCTTGGCCACAAGCTGCTCCCATGTGCATCCCCAATGCCACTGCAGTCCTGAGTGCAGGTTGGTACTCTCACCGTGCCTGTGCTGCGTATCTCAGCACTATCAACCACCTCTGGCAGACAGCCAGGTACCAGCATTGCCCCAGCAGTCGAGTGCAGCCTTGGCTAGGGAGTATGGTGGCGGAGAAGCAGGAGAAGCCAAGATGTTTGGAGAAGCCTTGGGTCTCCTCCCGGCTCCATCACACTCTCACTGTGTGATGAGCTGAGATCACAGATCACGCCACCCAGTTTCTCCAGGTGAAACGCAAGCATAACTCTGCCAGCTACAGCCAAATAGTACTTTTAGTGCTTGGGCCACCTCAAAACATTTTCCAGGGACAGCTGAAAACTCCATTCACCTAATGGAGCCCACCACAGCTAGTGCCTGCTCACCGGATCTACCTGTGGCCCATAAAGGGGAGCAGCCCTCACCAGGCTCTGCAGGACCTCAGTCCTGCCCATGCAGAGGTGGCCACCATCTTCTTCCAGCTCTGCCAGGCCTCAGTGCGCTGGGTGCTGCCCTTCACACCTGCCCTGGGTGGTACCAGGGTTCAGGGACAGATAAACAAATGAACACATTGTGAAGGCACTTGCTGTCAGGGCTGTCAGAAGCAGTGCTGGTCACAAGCTGTACTGTCCTTTGGGAGGGGAACCAGACTGAGGACAGCATCCAACTCATGCTGCGCTTTACACCGCACTAAAATATTAGAGCTGGCTTCAATCAGCATCATGACAAGGGAGTGCAGCTCTCCTTCCGTGAGCATCTTCAGCCCCTGTCTCTGCTGCGAGAGAACAGAAAGTCTGACAGATGTTGCCCAGGCAGGATCAGAAGGAAAGCAGAACCATTCCAGGAAAGGTGACCTCAAGGAAAAGCTCCTCCCATTGTCCTCCACACTATCTCTCCTTGCTTGCAAGGACACAGGGAGAAGGATTATTTCCTGAAGCCTTCATAGCACGTCAGCTGCGTGGGGAACTGACGGGCAGAGCACTGCCTGGGGGACTTCGCTACTCAGCAAAAGGGTGATTCAACCGACAGAAGGGCACCGGCAGGCATCGATGCCCCCCAAATGCCAACAGGAGGTGCTAACCCCATGGATGACTGCATGCCTCAGACCCAGCACAGCCATCAGCCTGCAGGGGCGTTCTTGCTCTTGCACCCATCTCCTCCACATATATAGTGGAGTTCAGGACAATCGCGAGGAGCCTGGTGCTGCCCCTTGGGCAGGTCCCTCCTTACACAGGTGTTACTCTCCAGTCAGGCAGCTCAGGAGCACGTCAAGCTGCAGGGGCTGGAAGAGAGATGTCCCTGCAGCTCTGCCCCGGCTCTGGGCAGGGCTGCACACACAGCAGCACAAGTTCACAGCCACCCCTCAGCCTGCTGTCCTTCAGGGGGAAATCCTGCTCCTCAAAGTCATCTTCCTACCAGCACATTTCCAACCCACGTCAAGTAGTGACTGACAGATGCTGGTTGGGTCACTCGCTGTAGAACTGGGACCTCCCACAGGCACCCACGCGTCTCCATCCCTGCTGTGAGCCATCCCCTGGGTCTGTCCCCCACTGAGGTCCCCCAAGGAATTCCTGCTGCCAGAGGCACAGGCGCCAGCACTGCTGGCAGCCCCCAGCTCTTGGGGACGGTGCCCACCAGATGGGTGGGCTGCCATCTGCCTGCGCTGCGGGGCAGTGGCCAAGGAGCACTTGCAGCCCTGGGGTCGAGCTCTTTACTGCTTCGACCCCTGGCCCAGCACATCAAAAGGAAGAAGAGCTGCAGGGAGGGGGAACAGGCAGAGGTCTTCTTCCTCCATGCCATCTCCCCAGCCCTTCAGCTCTGTCAGATTTTGCTGTCCTTCTTCACCATAGCAGACACAACCCATCTCGCTTACCCCAAATCACAGTCAGCTATCCATCCTACCTGCAGCACCCCTCATCTTCTTCAAATGTCTCCCAGAACTGTGTTCCCAATATCTTCCTGCCAAATCCAAGCATTCACATTTCCATCTCCTAAAACCAACCACTGACTCATCTCCCAATGACACAGGCCATCAGCCACACAGGGGAAGGTCTTCAGAGCAAACCACTGCTCTCCTCCCTACATTCACAGGGATTCAACCAACACAGTGCTCTCATGGAGATCCCACCCTGTGTTTTCTTGGACCCAGCAGGGCTGCTGGTGCCACACAGGGACTCCAAAGCAGGGAGGGAGTGGGATACTTCCAGCACTGTCTCAGCCCAGCCCATGGCCCCTCCAGTCCTCAGCCCCACGCAGCTCACCTGACCAGCATCTCCACACTTTCTTCACACCTCCAATGAGCCACATCTTTTAGATTTAATTGGTGTAAACCAGCTCAGGCATATCCTCTAGTCCTGCCTTTGACCCTGCAGGTTCTTCAGGGTAAAGAGCTCTTCCACTGTACGCTGTGTCAGTGTAGGACCAGCCCCACCATCCTGGGCACTTTGCTTACATATCTGATGTCCAGTCATCTAGGACAGGTTCCTGACAAAGCTCGTGTTACGGCTCTGGACAGCCACCATGGCAAGCAGGGGCCAGCTCACAGCCAGCGGAAGGGCTGCCCAGCTGCTGGTGCAGGCAGGCAGTGGTCAAGTGGCCACTCATCCACCCACTCATCCACACTCATTCGCTTTGGGAAGCAACCAGGTCAGGGAGGCAGAAAAGGCATCCAGAGCTCTCCTCCACTGCATTTTCCCATCAATTCCCAGTAGAATCGGGAGAGGCCAGGATAAGTAGCAAAGGGGAAAATCAGTGGGGTGGGGAGCAGGAGAAACAGCTTTGAAATCCAGGGCACAGGCATAGGACTACTGTTGAACAGCAGTTGTCAGGCAGGGGATCCTGTTCCTCAACTCTTTCCTCACCTCCACTAACTGCAGAACAAGCACAGATGCTGCAGCTTAATTTCAGGGACACAAGTCTCTGAGATGGGCACTGCAGCCAAGGCTGTACGGGTCCTCTTCCAGCAGCCAACTTGGATGCAGCAACCCCCCACTCACACACCAAACAAACCAATTTCACTGCCTTGCAACAGCGCTTTGATTCCCAAGACATCCTCAGGAAATCCTGGAGTACTGTGTCCATCATCAAGAGACCAATGACACACAATGACACATGTGTCAACATCAGGATATTCTGGAGTGTCCAGCTCTGGAGCCCTCAGCACAAGAAGGACATGAACCTGTTGGAACGGGTCCAGTGGAGGGCCATGAAGATGATCAAAGGCCTGGAGCACCTCTCCTACGAGGACAGGCTGAGAGAGTTCGGGTTGTTCAGCCTGGAGAAGAGAAGGCTCCAAGGAGATCTTATAGCAGCCTTCCAGTACCTGAAGGGGGCCTACAAGAAAGCTGGGGAGGGGCTGTTTGCAAGGGCATGTAGCGATAGGATGAGGGACAATGGTTTTAGACTAGAGCAGGGTAGGTTTAGATTAGACATTAGGAAGAAGTTCTTTACAATGAGGGTGGTGAGACACTGGTACAGGTTGCCCAGAGAGGTTGTGGAGCCCCATCCCTGGAGACATTCAAGGCCAGGCTTGATGAGGCTCTGAGCAACCTGATCTAGTTGAAGATGTCCCTGCTCACTGCAGGGGGGTTGGACTACATGGCCTTTAAAGGTCCCTTCCGACCCAATGCATTCTATGATTCTACGACATCCCAGGCCTCAGTCTCCCTTGCTCCTTACTCCATGGAGCACTTCACCCTTGCTTTGCACCGGTGCACCCTTTGCATATTTGTGTGGATTCAGAGGACATGTGCAAGCCCTTTCCAAGGCATCAGCACCTCCCGTCCTGCACTGCAAGAGCAGAACCGGCGCAGGCTGGAGCCCTGCCATTCCCCGCCATGTGACAAGGGGGAGAGAGAAGGTTTTGAGAGGCCTCGGCAGGAAGCAGGGGAAGAAGCAGAGCTGTTACTCCAGGGCCCAAACCCACCCAGCTGCGTGGTGCACACACTGGCAGCACCCACACACCTATGACTTCACATACACAAGCCGGTTCTGAGACACCCTACCTGGTGGCACTGGTAAAGCCAGCCAAAAGATGCTTTTACTGAGTGGTAACCTGAAAGGAACATGTTAAAAAACCTGGTTTACTGCTGGCACAAGACAAAACCTGCCGTTTCCTTTCAGTACTGAAGCACGGGAATGCTGATGCAGTTAAATCACATCAGAATTGGACTAGGACCCCTGACACGACAAGAGAAGTTGTCTGGTCTTTTGAGGCAGCAATAAATGTTTTGTCACTGAAGAAGCAAAAGAAGATGGAGGGGAAAAAAAAAAAGTAAATCAAAGGTAGCATTTTCTTTGGGAGTTTAAAAGAATCTTTGCAGGGAATGGTGGATAATAAGGAAGGTGGAACATCTCCTTGCTAATGCAGGAGAGCTCTTGACCTGCCTGCTTCTGCTGAGGAATAAAGTGAACGGGAGTCCCAGAAGGAACATTAGATCACGCTGGTTATTGGTCGTGGTAAGAAAATGAGTCCATTAAATGAACACACTTGGGTGGTGTGAACTTCTAGCAACAATGAACATGCACAGCCCTCCCCAGTGAACTCTTGCTAATGAAATAAAGCCATTAGAGGCCCCGAGTGACCACACACCACAGCTGGGTGATGTGTTTAACAGGTCCCTGCTGGATTGCACATGGAAGGTCTCTCAGAAGTCTGTGAAGCTCACAGCAATGATCATCAGACTCTCAAGTGATGCTTTTTAAATCCTGAAGTGGCTGTTTGAAAAACAAACCAAAAATACCACCAGACAAGAGGCCGCGCTTAGCACAAACGAAGAATTGAGCCCACAGGGGCACCCAGCACTTCTCCTGCCCGAATCATCTCCTCTCCCCAGCTGCCGCCAGGTCTGACAGCTCATCCCTGCTCCATCACCTCCTGCCCAGATGCCAGGAACTCACTTCAGCAAGATTTGGGAAGCATACAGATGTGGTCAGGTGTTGTAAGAGACGTACTGTAAATTCCCTGACAAGGGGCAGAAGGCCCTCCAAGCCTTCAGTGCAACGCCTCAAACACTTGTAAGGAAATAAATAGTGTAGGCCTGGCCTGCAAAGAACTGATGAGGCTAACACTTCAGGCGCCTGAAAATGTGGGAGGACTGTTTTGTGAAGACAGGACAGTTCTGCCACTCGTGTGGTGAGCTTGCTAGTTCTCAGATCTCAAGGCCATTGTGTCCGATAAGTGACCTTTGCTTCATTAGCCACAAAATGCGTATGAAAGCACACCCCCTGCATATGCTAATGAAGATTATAGAGATCATGCTAAACATGTATGACTATGGCACTCGTCTCTCCACCCAAATCACGCTACACGTCACCTGGGACAAGGAAGAAACTAGAGAAAAGGCTGTCTGTGGCAAGGGGGATGGATCATAAAAGAGGAAAATAAATGCCCCAAGAGAGGGAAACAAAGAAGAAACAAAAGAAGATCATGCCTGGGAAGATTTTTCCCAAGAAAGAAGATTATGCCTGGGAAGATTCCCTGAAAAAGACACTGGAACCAGGACCAGTGATCTCTTTATCTTTTATCTATCTCTGTCTTTTTCTCTGTCTTTTCCTTTCTCTGTCCCTCGGTTTCTCTTTTCTCTTAGAGTTGTTAAGTAATGACCTTAAGTATGACCCTAAGTACCCCTTGTCATACATTGTTGTACACTCGTTGTTAAGTAACACAATGCATACCTCACCGCTTGCCATAATTTGTTATATACCTAACCAATTATCGTGGACTTGTTAAGACCTACACTAATCATTTTGGGAAACTAATAAATGTTTGTATACAGACCTTGAGATTTATCTCACCTTAGCTCCATGCTGTTGGGGATTTACGAATCTGAGTCACTTACCCCTCCTCTTTCCTGAGAGTGGGACTCGAGAGATGCGCACAGCGTGGACAGGAAGGGACCTTTAAAGGCCATCTAGTCCAACCCCCCTGCAGTGAGCAGGGACGTCTTCAACTAGATCAGGTTGCTCAGAGCCTCATCAAGCCTGGCCTTGAATGTCTCCAGGGATGGGGCTCCACCACCTCTCTCGGCAACCTGTACCAGTGTCTCATCACCCTCATTGTAAAGAACTTCTTCCTAATGTCTAATCTAAACCTACCCTGCTCTCGTTTAAAACCATTGTCCCTCATCCTATCGCTACATGCCCTTGCAAACAGCCCCTCCCCAGCTTTCTTGTAGGCCCCCTTCAGGTACTGGAAGGCCGCTATAAGATCTCCTTGGAGCCTTCTCTTCTCCAGGCTGAACAACTCCAACTCTCTCAGCCTGTCCTCGTAGGAGAGGTGCTCCAGGCCTTTGATCATCTTCATGGCCCTCCACTGGACCTGTTCCAACAGGTTCATGTCCTTCTTGTGCTGAGGGCTCCAGAGCTGGACACAGTACTCCAGGTGCGGTCTCATGAGAGCAGAGTAGAGGGGGAGAATCACCTCTCTGCTTGCAGGGAACAACCGTCCCTGAAATGCAGGTTATTGCAGAACTAGATGGTGTGCAGCCTGTTTCGTGGCTCTGTGGAGGAGGCAATGCTGGGTGCAGGAGCAGGCAGCCCCTTTCCCTCAGCACAGGCTGGAAACATCCCTTTCCCAGCTGGGACACCCAGGACAGACTCAGAATACCCCAACAGTGCCCAGTGATGAGGCAGCGCTCCCAGGGATAACTGCCTGCTACAAACAATTCCTTGGACTGACTGGAGTAAGAGTGTGTCCAGCGTTAGCCTGGCATGAACATTCACTGCTGCTGAGTACTTAAAACATAAGGATGGATCGGGAAAATAAAGTTGGTCATGTAGCATGCATGCAGAAATTACAGCATCCAATGCCAAACCTGTGAAGATGGAGCCACCCAGAGGTCCTTCTCCTTCTCTGAAAACCCCTTCTCTGCAAAGGAGCAGCTTTCTCCAGCCAAATGGATTTTAATGGTAAAGTTTGCTGTAAAACACATGATGAAGCCCATGCTCCTATCAGTGACACTCTCCTCTCAGAAACCTTCACAGAAAAGGCAGAGCAAGCGGGTCCTCCCTCCCAGAACACAAGTAAAGACATTTTTTGGGGGGAAGCTGTAAAAACGCACACCATTAACAGGACTGCTCCTGGAACATTAACTCATAAGCTTCTTCCCAGTTCAGCAAAGTTATGAGCAACTTTCACAGTAAGGGAAGAGTCCCACAAGTAACTTGTGCGACTGCTGACCTTCCAGCTATGCAGTTGGCTTTGGGTACTCAACACAGGCTCCTGAAAAACAATTAACAGCAACTGCCATTGTTTAAACAAACATGCTTCATATATTTAAAAAAAAAAAAAAAGAAAAAAAAGAAAAAAAAAAGAGATCCTTTCCTAACGGACAAGGCCACCTCTTTGCTTGCTCAAGTGTAAGAAGAACCCCAAATTCTGTCTAATCAAAAGAAACAGCTCTTGTTTCATGCAACATCCGATACCTCCAAAGCACGCCTACTTCAACGCTGAGAGGGAATGTCTTTTCCAAACCTAGCTTTTTTCCAATAATAACATCCTTGATGTCTCTCGTTTCCAAACCACAGAGCCTGGGTTAAGCCTTCCTGGATGCCACCTGCTCTTCCTCACAGCTGCTCCCCAGCTGAGGGAGAAATCAGGGATTTTTGAATATAAAACAATGACCTTTTCCTCCTCCTTTTTATTTTTTTTTTATAAATACTTTTAAACTTGAAACCTGCCATCTCTTATTAGGGTTTGAATACATTAGTGTAATGTATAAAAATCATAGTAATTACCTTTACGTTGCCCTCTTATCCCAAGGAATTCAGACACAGTGATCAGAGCTGGGGAGGAGAAAGAACTTTTGCTTTTAAAAAAAATCAGCTTCTTCAGAAATATATCAAATGTGGCTAAACCTGCCTTTGAAAAAAAATAACAACCCAAAACAGTGCTAAAACCTGCAGCACAGGATAAAACTAACTCCCCTTCTGGCAAGTCCTGCACACGCCCCACGCAAACACTGGCCCCTGACCTCCAGCCCAGCCCAGAGCCCCTGTCCCTGCCGCTCCCCCTCACCACTCAATGCCTGCCTTTTTCACCACTCTTCCTTTACAAATACCAGCTGATTACCTGAACTATTTAATGACGATGGTGGGAGGAGATGTGATTTTTACAGGCAAAGAGATGGTAAGTAAATCGCAAAGGGACAGTGCAGGAGCGCTGCTGGGTGCTGGCACCTCTCTCTTACCAGCCTTGCACAGCATCTGAAGACAGCAACTGAGCTGCAAACTCCCTCACAGAGGGGGAAAACAGTCAAGTGTTCCAGCTTCAGGGATGTGAAGTCTGGGAAACTTCTCTGCACTTCATCTGAGCGTCCTGTTTGATCCCAGGCGAGACGCGGGAGTTCCCACCAGCCAGGCCACGGACACAGCCCTTGCCATGGCTGCATGAGATAAGTCAATCCCCTCGCTGTTTCCTTCTCCCTCTCCCTTCTTGCCTGCCCAAAGCTGAGACCTGGCAGGGGCTGCCTTGGCTTGCAACCATGCCCCCATGAGCACAGACTTTTTGTTTCAAATCCACATAGCCCCTCAAGCCGAGGTGGACAAGAGCCGCTGGAGCAGAAGCTCAGCTCTGCTGGAAGTGGGCATGGCACGGACCTGGCACCTTGCTGGCCTGGCTGCAGCTGTGCGACCCATTTCTGCTGCGCCCTGAGAGCGGATCCTTCCCCAGGACAACCTGCAGCCCCCTGTGACAACCCACAGCCCCCTGAATGTGCTGACACAGCCCCAGCGAGACAGGTGGCGCAGCGAGTCGGACCAACGCATCCAAAGCATCCGACAGTCATTGTATATGGATTTTTCCTCCTATTGATTAACCCATTTGGAGTTTGTTTATTTGTAGTAAGGCCGCCTTGCAGCTCATTTACTCTCTGTTAATGAGGCCCCTGCAGAGTCAATGCCTCCTGTGCATTAATTACAGGCTCCAGCACAGCCCATGCTTTATGGAGCATCTTCCCCTGCTCCACTCTGTGGTTTGTGCATCGCTTCCCTCCATGGGATGGGCTCCATCCCCGACATCCCCAGCCCTGGGCTGCCCAGCACCGCCCACAGTGGGGCAGGAGGGGCAGAGTCTGGGAGCGGGGACAGAAACAGCTGGGAAACAGCTGAGCACACTGGGGAGGAATGATCCTTCACAGCACATCCCTTTTATAGTAACAGGGCTGCAGAACAAGCCACTGTCGTAGCTCCGTTGGACACTGAACAGCAATATCAGGGGAAGATTATTTCCTTTTTCAGAGATGTTCCATTTCATCTTTTTCCATATTCCAGGAGCTCAGTGCCAGATGCTCCATGTGCAGCAGCTGCCACAGTCTATGTCCAGCTGCCAAAGCAGTAGCAGAAATAAACACTGCTCCAAACAAAGGTGGTGTATATGCCTAAGAGACCCTGAAAAGTCTCTCACTCCTGTTGTTAGAGGCACAAATGGCAAATGAACGTCCATCACTTGTTATTTCTGGATTAGAAAAATAAGTGTACAATACTAAGACATGGTAAAAAAGCCTAACAAAAATAGAAAAAAAACTTGGACTTGAACTGAAACAAGATGCACACAGAAAGGCTAGGGTTACTGTAAGAAAATTGAACAAATAACCAAAAATTCAACTTACCATTAAGCAGTAAAAATGAAAGCACCAAGAGTTGCTGGTTGAAATAGTGACTAACCCTGAGCTCACTTCAGATTTAAAACCACAGCATTAACAAACTACAGCATACTGGTTTGAGGTAAAACAGAACCAATTTTCTGTTCAGTAATTTTACTTTTTAGCTAAGCCTCTTCTAACTAACCAAACTCTCTGAAAACTAACAGCATATTGCACAGAAACTGTTTTCTCTCAGAGAGGTTAAGACCTGACACAGTCACTGATCACTTCCTACACCTTCCCCACCAGCTCTCTTTTGTCTTTAGTTTGCATTTAGAGGCCAAGAGCTGTGGGACAAGAACCTCTATGCGTCTGGGTAGCATCTAACACCATACGAACTTGGTGCTGTTCAAGCTTTCTGTCACAGGAGTTAAAGGATTGCTGAGACAGCTGCTACACAAAGCCAATTTGAACTGCAAATCTAGACAGTGGATGTTCATCAGTGACACGGAGAAGTCAGCGGCAGCAGTCCACCTGAACAAAGCCAGAAGTGGTCTGTCTGCTTTTGTGGCAGCTGGGGAGGGGGTGGTGGAAATCGCAAAGGAAGCTGCACGAACAAGATGTGCCATTTCTCTTCACAATTAAAAAAGGAAAGTACTACAACACTGGCACAGGCAGGCAGCTCTCTACAGCCTCAGGCAGCACATTCCACATCTTTGAATCCACAGGGTCGATGAAACAAGAAGCAACTCTCTTTTGGCATGGTGCAGGACAACGTGGAGGCTCTGTACAGGATAAATGTCAGTGAGTCCCAAAACTCTGGTTTGGCTAACGTTACTGAGCCTATGGGGAAAGTGGGGAGAAAAAAAAGAAAAGGAATAGCAGCTCTCAGGATTGAATACACTCACATCGGGCTTTGCGTTGTAAATGCAGTGTGCTGTGCATTTTTGGGGGTACCCATTGGTCAGCTCGTGCCACCGCTGATCCCCCAGTGATCAGCCTCACCCAGTGCCAGGCAGGGCTCATGCTCCACCACAATCTGCAGTGAAAGCACGTCACAGGACAGGAACAGTGCCAACGTGCCTCACTCGCACAACTCTGGCAGCTGGACAAATCTCCACATAAGCAGGAGGCCACCGTACCTCATGCTTCACTGCCACTTCACAACGCACCGAAAGCTGCTTGTCCTGACCCTAATTCATTGCTGGACCAGTGTTGCAAACACATCACATATTACACTTCATTAGCTTGCAGTAATGCATATTTACACACATGCAATCTCTCTTTTGCTTTCAGATCACTGTATTCATCTTAGCTGGAAGAAGGGGTAGTGTTATCACAGCCATAGCGGGCCTAAGGCTATATAAGGGCAAGAAAATATTCCTTCTGTTACATGTTATCACTCTCCTTCTATACTGTCCTGACTTCAACGGGAATAACAGCACTCTTTTCCCTCCCAAAATTTATAAGCCCCCCCTTGCAAACATCCAACGTGTTGCTTCATATGTACCAACTTCCCTTTAGCCTCAAAGTGTGCAATTGAGTCATATAACGGAGCTGAATTCTGAACACCTTGCCAGTATTTAGCTGAAAGTTGGCTGCTTCTGTTCCACATCTAACAAAGGGACTGCGTCCTCAAAGGCCTGTTTCTTCCCCACCTATATTGTGGGTCTAATAAGAGATATTACCTCTCCCTATTACAACCTTGCAAAAAGAAAAAAAAAAAGCACACTGGAAGTACAATGATATTCTCTTTTCTCAGCTGCTAGAAATGTAGTTCATTATGGGAACCTGACTCTTCCACACTTTGGAAGTTAATTTTCAGTTGTTTTTGAGATTTAACAAAGACACGCTCAAATTAACCTATCCATCAAACAAGTGGGAACACTGCCAGGACGGCCCACAGAGCACTGATGCTGCCTGCTCTGCAGCCACAGAGCATTAGTCCCCTCTCCCTTCCAGATGGGCAGGTCCCCAGGCTCCATGCTGCCTTTGCTACTCATTACTTACATCAGTGACTGGCGTTCTGCTCCAAAGCAACAGAACCAGGCGTGGGGTTGGTGCAAAGAGCCAACAAACCAAAAAGGCAACTTTCATCAAAGCTGGGACCAGTCATTACACATGATTTGTCCAGTTGGCAACTGCAAAGACAGCGCTGCCTGTGGATAGAAACAAAAAGCAAGAAAACAAGAGGAGACCACAGTCAAAGCACCGCACAAAACATCTCAAGGGTGTTAAGGACAAGAAAGCACGGAAAGAAAGATTTAAGAACAACTTGCCAAGTTGAAGTATCCTCCCCTGAGGGCCTGTGGTCCATACAGAGAGCGTTTAAAATGGACAAACCAAGACACCAGAGTAATGAAGTGCAGAGCCCTTGAGGAAACAGCATCGAGCAGCAGACAAGGGCTTCTGACAGCTGATTCCTGTGGTAAGCTCCTGATCACCTGGAAACCCCTCGTCACATACCTTCCTCCCAGAACACGCTGCGCTTTGTGCCATGCCAGGTACCATTCTACTGTGAGTTGTCCTTGGATGTCACAGATACCATTGTGATGTTACCTCTGGGGACACCGGACATACCCGATGAGAAAGAGAGGGCAGTGTCACTGTACCACAAGCTTTGGCTAAATAACTAAAAACCTATTTGTAGGCAAGGCGCTCCTGAGTTTTATTTTGAACTATAAAAGACTAACAAACAGCGTTACCTTGTTAGACATGCACACAAATTTCTGAAGGAGTCTAACAGCCGAAAGAGGAACAAGTATGTGGTAGGACCAAGAATCCGTGCAGCTCTGAATGAGCACTACCAGTTTTCTCACAACCTACCTGTGGGAAGTGGGGACTGGGCAATGGGAAGAGACTGCCACCAGTGAAAATATGTAGGATTTCTAATTATAACAAAACAGAGGATCCAGTTCATGTGGAAGTCTCATGCTGGCTATCTTCTTCAAGACCTGGGTGACTACTGTCCAGTAACTCTGTTTCTTGTTAGCAAACTGTGAACTTTATTTTACATCAGGCTAAACAGAGAGTAAATACAAAAAGCTTTAACAGAATGGGAGGAATAAGATATCTCAGTATAGGGGGTATGAAATGGGAGGAATTTTGCTGTGTGTCCATCTCCACAACAGACCATTGCAATAAATTACAGTAAGCAGCATAAACGTCCACCACAGGTTTGAAAGAGCTGTGGTTACGTCCCTGTAATGCAAGCCTGGGAAGAGCAGAACTCAGTTCGCAGCCTGAGTTCAGGCCATCAAAAGCAGCAATGATCAGCCGTGTGAGCTTATGCTGCTTGCTCAGGAGGTACCAAATCGGAGCAGCATAGGCTTCAAGTGTGAACCATAGATGCTCTCCAAACAGTGTGTCACCTCCAGCCCAGGAGAACAGAAGGGACCAGGGATCTAGAGGTCATCTGAGTACAGAATGAGGAGAAGTTGCCAAAGAGCAAGGGTAAAAAACAAGGTGTCTGAAGTAGCTGTGTGACAACACCCAAACTCTTCCACTAATTCTGGTCTCCTTGCAAAGTTAGGAATCCTCCTGGGTTTTACACATCTGCTTCTAGAGCAGAAATTGGGGTCAGCTTCTAGGAAGCTTGCAAGGCTGGAGAAAATGTGGAGAAAGAGTTATTTTAAAAAAGCTGTTTGTTCCAAGGAGACCATTTTGCTTAGTCCATCTGCACGCCCTCAGGAAGTTCTACCACTACCGGAGCGCAGTCATCAGGCTCTGCCTCAAAGTTCCATTTAAATTTCTTCGTTAGGTGAGCCTTGAATTTTTCAGCTTTTTTCCTTAGGGCCCCGTCAACAGCAGCGCTGCACGTGCAGGAAAAAAACACCTAAAAGAACAGAGTAGATGTCAGAAAGACCTGAGTCATGGTGATGGCTGCGCATCTCTTTCCTACAAAGATGTCATTAACAGGGTGTACCGTAAAAAGGTTCAGGTTAGGCCATTGATAAGGGACCTGCCACCCTGGAAACCACCCAGCTTTGGGGCTACCTAAACAAAGCCTGCATGTCTTGTCTCATCCCACGGCCAGGACAGACATCCCGCCTCCACTCCACTGACTCAGCCTTAGAAATATTTGTATTAAGGTAGCAACTTTGTTTCAAGGAGTATATATGTAATTAAAGATGTACTACGGAATTCTGAAATAGTCTGAAGTGTGAGCAAAGAAAAATGTCTGAGCAGAACAAAAAAAAAAAAAAAAAAGAAAAAAAAAGAGGACTATCAGTTTTCATTTGCCACATAGCCAATTTTACAGCATGTGTCAAAAAGGCCAACAGGTAATTACACCCATCTTTTTCATGGTTGGATGGATTAGGAGAACCCCCCAAAGTACTTTTGTAATACGGTATCACCAACACCTTGGGATACAGTGAAAACGTGATAAAGTGACCATGAAGGTAAGAGAAGAATAGGAGCTCTCCGGAAAAAGTCCAGTTATCCCCAGCACAGCCATTCCCTTAGGCACAGGGCACTGGAATCTGGACTAACCTCTAAGGCTGGCTCCCCTCCATCATCCAGACAAACACAAATCTATTAACTTTTCACAAATTTATAGCTTCTGTTAGCACTTTGAGAATTAAAGCACCTGTGTACAATTAAACAGGGCATTTAGCCTCAGAGCCCATCTCTCACCAGCCTGCTTCTGCTCCTCTTCTCAACTCATGATCCGGAACTCATCTCCATAGGAAGAAACTTGTATTTCGAAGCCAAACAAAAAAAAAAATCATTGCTCAATGGCAGTGAAGGCAAAGCCCCCTGGGAAAAAAGCAGGCTCTTATTTGGGAGAGATCTACTGACAGCTGGATAAAACACTGACAACGAGCAGCAGTTTGCTGCTTTGTTTCTGAAAATTTGCCTTTTCCTTGTTCATTCTACCATGAAACTGCCTCTTTATAACAGAACTCCCTTACCCAGAGAGGCTGCTATTAAAAAAAAAAAAAATTAAAAGATTATACTTCCCACTTCTCCTCAATGAATAGCACATTAAATTAGTTATTTCATCAATATTTTTTTCTTTAAACATTGTTAGGGCTGCAAATGGAGTGGAGGTTATGCTGTACTCTTCTTGCCTTAGATCAAACTCCAAAAATAAAGTTGCTGTATTCAAAAGCTGAGCAAAAGCTAACACACAGATAATACACTCCCCCCACACACACCATTTTGCACTTCTTCCTATCCACCTGCCCACACCCAGTTAAGATTGCTAATTCTGATGGCTGTGTACATAAAGCAACTGGGTGAGGCAAGTCCCAGAGGTTCCCTGGCGTTATTTCAGCAGGAGGGAAATCCCATGGGAGCAGAGAAACAGAGAACTTTTAGCAAGGAGAGGCTCAGTTCAGCAATAAGGCAAATTTCTTCTTTGTTACCAGGAATGCGGTGACTCCTGCTAGGGCTTAACAGTGATCCTGAAGCCAGCGCAGCCACCTAAAGGCATCAGCTTCCACTGCTTAAGTAAAAAATACAGACCGATGAAATCCAAGGGCAGACAAACCCCAGGTATCCAAAAAGGAAAGACAGCCAGCAAGACAGGGTGCTTCCAAAATTTCCATCAGATGGAAAGAATGGCTGGTTGACACATTCTTTGTACTGTTGTAAACTGAAAGTGCAAAGTGTTGATCCATGAGTTTGCTGCAAATAGAGCTGGGTTTTCCAGTCCCGTAATGAGATGGAAAAAAACCACCAATGAAAATAAAATAAAAATTTTAAAATATTGAGACTTCTACAAATCCAAATTCCAAAAAAGTGAAGGAAGGTACTTGATTAAAGTAATGCCTCCTGTAACATTTTACCCAGCAAATTAAAAATAAACACCTCCCCTCTCTCCAAATCAACAGCAAGAACTTGGATTTACAAGTAGAGAAACACAGCCACTCCCGGAGAAAGGTGAAGGCACCAGGGATTTGCATCAAGTACCTGCAACATAATTTATGACTGCTGCTGCTGGGATTAAGTTTCCATTGCTGAGCTTCAACAGTGTATCTGGTTTTGGTTTTTCTTTTTTTTTTTTTTTTTAAACCAAGTTTTCATTAGTCTGTTTGCCGAGCTGTTAGCATGGTTACAATCAGTAACTGGTTTTACTAGTCCTGAATTGCAGATTTACTGATGCCAGTCTCAGCAGAAGCAGTGGTTTCTGCATTTTGGACTAACCATAAATCCCCTCTGGATAAGAACTTGACTACAGAAAATCTTCAGCTTTGCTTAAGGCTAACATGAACGGAAAAGCTTCTTAAATACTATCAATGTCTGAAGCTCAAAAAGGTTTCACGGCAAGTTCTCTGCATAGTAAGCATAGCATTCAAGATGACCAAAAATCAGCATTATCAGCCTTTTATGCCAAAGTTTTGGGTTTTTTATAAAAAAAAAAAAAAAAAAAAAAGGCATTTGGGAAAAAAATAAACAAACAGACATCATCTTGCATTTGCTCAGCCTCTCTAATAGCTCATCAGCTTAATGTAATCAAAGGCCTTAAAAATTTTTTAGAAAAAGTATGCTGGTACAGTCCACTCGCATTAGATGCGCCACTCCAGAACTCTAAAACCATGCCAATGTAGCAGGCTACTTTTAAGTGCTATTTGCAAGGAGAACACCATAAAAAAAACTACAGTCCCCGTTCTCTGTTGCAGCCATCTTCATTAGCCTTTCCTTTGCTGGCCTCTCTGCATGCAGATTAGCTCAATTTTATACTGCATTAGACGCTTCTAGGCATAGCTTGAGACAGTCAAACTCTGAGATAACAAGGAAATAGCATTTCTTTGTAAATAACACAGGGAAAAAGCAAAAGAAAACATCCATACGCTTAGATAGGCTCACTATCTCCCACGCAGCTCAACAGTAGCTTAATTGCTTTTGTAGCTTCTCTCCGAATTTTCTCTGATGCCCCACATGCCCTCTCCTTACTCCCATTTTAAAAGAGAGCCGCAAACCTACCTGTAAGGTGCTGGTTAAAAAGTTGTCCTGAGAAATAATGTCCACAAAAAAATCAGCTGGGATTTCACCAAGCTGGTGATACAGCACAGAAATAAGATTGACATAAAGGTCTTGATACTTCCCTATGGCATCTTCAGATCGGCACAGGATGTTCAAGAGTCTTTTCCAGTGCTCAAATGCATCATATACATTCCCGATAAGGAAGCAGATGAAAGCAAACTGCAACTCAGCTGTGCATATTCAGCAAAATAAAACAAAACACACATAAGACTAAAAACACATCCAAGGTACATGTCCTTTCAAAAGCCCTGTAAATGATTGCATAAAACTCTGGGTTTGCCTTTTGCACATGCATTCTGCCCTTCCAGTGATTCTGCTAATAGCAATCAATACGCCGAACACTGACTATTTCCTAATGCTCTGCTCTTCAGCTGGAGAAAAAGCAAAGCATAATCGGCAGGTCCACCTGTAACTGTAATTACCATCTTTGGAGACTGACTTTACGGGCAATCAGAGTACACAACCAACTAAGGACTTCCGGTGTCATCTGTGTTCTCAAAATGACACTCAGATAAGAAGTCAGACATTGCTGTTATTCTGCAAGCATTCACTCTGCCTGTGCCCGGGTTTCCAGAGCCACACAGGAGTGCAAATGCTACTGCCTTTGAATGCAAGGGCTGTGGGAACACTGGGAGAGGTGAGGAGTACAATAACGGATGTTTTTATCTCGTTGAATTAAGAGCCAGGGTTCATCTCACTGGATGCTTAGCATCAGCTGTGATCAGCATCAGAATGATGGCATCACCATTTCCTAAGGTAATTCATTCTTTGTATATCCTAGAGTTGTCTTCAATAAAGATTAAATTGTATAATGTTAATATAGAGAAAAATGGAAGAAGGTAAAAACAAAGTCTTATTCCAAACCTCAGCAGCCTTGAGGCTCCAGCTCAGATAGATTCCTGAGCCCGCCCTCCATCCTACCATGGAACAAAACCACACTTCAGGACTTCTACAGATTTGGTACTTATTCATATCACAAGTTGCCAAAAAAGGCTGGCAAGTAATTAAGGCACTGTGAGCAGGAGCCGCAGTCCCCGCTGTGGGTGTCTCCTGCAGCAGGGCTGGCAAACCCCAAACGCTGCCACGGAGAGTCGCCAGCAGCACGCAGCAGAGCTGCCACCGCTCCAGCCATGGAGGGGACCAGCTACTGCCTCGGAAACTGTCTGCTGGAAGATCCCACTGAAATGGGAACAAGAACCTGAAAATTGCCTGCTCAGCCCCATTCAATTCTTCCAGGATTCCGTAAGCTCCTTCCTTGTAGGTTCACTTCACAGGCAGATTGCCAGGCTGGTGCCAGATGACAGGCCCCCTTTGCATGAGATGCAGTTCGTGGCCACCAGCAATTGCTGCTTTTGACTTAATTTGAGGCAATTTGGGCACCAAACCCAGGGGCGAGAGAGGCAAACATGGCAGACTGGCAGCTCTGGACACTGAGCACCACGTCCTCGCACCAGTGCAACTAGAACAGGCCCTGTAACTGCTAAAAACCCCACGAACTTCTGTCTTGTGATTAAGAGAGATGCCTCAGGGCACCAGGGAACAGGGCCCACAGAACAGGTGCAGGTTTCATCCCAGGGCTCTCACTTTACAGAGAAATTACTTTACTCTCCCAAAGCAGAACTGGGTCCAGAGGAGGACAACAAAAATAATCAGAGGGCTGGAGCCCCTCTCCTATGGGGACAGGCTGAGAGAGTTGGGGGTGTTCAGCCTGGAGAAGAGAAGGCTCTGAGGGAGACCTCAGAGCCCCCTCCAGTCCCTAAAGGGGTTCCAGGAGAGATGGGGAGGGACTCTTGATCAGGGAGTGGAGTGATAGGATGAGGGGGAATGGTTTTAAACTGAAAGAGGGGAGATTCTGACTAGACAGAAGGAAAAAAAATCTTTACAATGAGGGCGGTGAGACACTGGCCCGGTTGCCCAGAGAGGTGAGGGATGCCCCATCCCTGGAAAGATGCCAGCTCAGGTCAGATGGGGCTCTGAGCAACCTGCTCTAGTTGAAGTTGTCCCTGCTTATGGCAGGGGGTTGGCCTAGATAGCTTTTAAAGGTCCCTTCCAATCCAAACTATTCTATGACTCTATGAAAGCACTCCAAGACTCTACCCAGCGACAGGTGGTACTCACCGAGCAAATCCAGAGGCTGGCTGACATACCGCTGGCTAATCACCTTCTCCAGCGTGTAGCTGAGGTCCATGCTGTGCTTGGTGATCTCCTCCGGCGTAGCACCGTTGGGGTACATCTGCTTTGGCAGCTCGGTGAACCGGATCTCGGTGCCAGCTCTTGGCTTCATCTGGGGCAGCCGCGCCATGCCTTCGGCATAGCTCCGGCACTCGGCGTCGAAGCGGGGCAGGTGCTGCTCCACCCGGTCCTGCGTGTGCCGCCCGGCCACCACCGGCAGCACCTCCGAGAAGGCGCAGATCCACCCGCTCTCCGGCTGCAGTTTCTTCACGGCCGCTTCGCTGATGAAGCTGGTGAGGGAGACCCACTTCTTCAGCGTCTCGTAGGGGTAGGGCCCGAGGAAGGGGTCCATCTCCTGCAGGTTCTCCCGGAAGGCCTCGGCCTCCCCCGCGGCCGCCAGCCCCACCGCCTCACCGGCGGGGTCCCACCGCAGCACCCGCACCTCACGCCGCTGCAGGCTGAGGAAGCAGCCAGTGCGGGGGCCCGTCTCCCGGCCGCCGCCCGCCCGCCCCGCGCTGCAGTGCAGGAAGTGGAGGCCCGGCGGGATCATCTTGACGCCGCGGAACCGGGGCCCCACGGCCCAGGTGCTGTAGTCGATGCCGAACTCGGTGCCCTCGGGGACGCCCAGCACCACCACGGCGGCGCCCTCGAAGAAGAGCTGCCGGGCCAGCTCGGGCTCCAGCCGCGGGGCCGCCATGGCGGGGCCGAGCAGGGCAGTGCAGGCCGCGGCCGGCGCCCCAGGCCCGCTCCTCAGCGCCCGGAACCGCCAAGCCCGCGCGGTCCTTCCCGAAAAGCGCCCGGGCGGCACCGCGGTTCCGGGCACGGTCGTTCCGGCCGCCCCCCACCCCCCCAGCTCCCAAGACTCCAGAGGCGGACGTTGTTTCCCTTTGCCTTCCCAGGACCATCCATGGCTGCTCCGCTCTGACCCAACGTCCCCTAAAGGTGGTCTCCCTCCCTCAGACCCCCCCAGCTGGCGGCCATTCCCCCGGGCACTCCAGTCCTCCCAGCCCAGGTCTGAGGGCCCTGCAGCAGGACAGACGGAGAAGAGCCCTGCGGTGGGACAGATGGACCCAGAGCCCCACAGCAGATCATAGAATGACAGAATGGTTTGGGTTGGAAGGGACCTTAAAGACCATCCAGTTTCACCCCCCTGCCCTGGGCAGGGACACCTCCCACCAGACCAGGTTGCTCCCAGCCCTGTCCAGCCTGGCCTTGAACACCTCTAGGGATGGGGCAGCCACAGCTTCTCTGAGCAACCTGGGTCAGGGTCTCACCACCCTCACAGCAAAGAATTTCTTCCTGATATCTCATCTAAATCTCCCCTCTTTCAGTTTAAAACCGTTCCCCCTCGTCCTATGGCTTCCCCTCCCTGATCAAGAGTCCCTCCCCATCTCTCCAGGAGCCCCTTCAGGTACTGGAAGGGGCTCTGAAGTCTCCCCGGAGCCTTCTCTTCTCCAGGCTGAACACCCCCAACTCTCTCAGCCTGTCCTCACAGCAGAAGGGCTCCAGCCCTCAGAGCATCTTTGTGGCCTCCTCTGGCCCCACTCCACCAGGTCCATGTCTTTCTTAATGCCCTCACAGCATCATGTTCTCCCTCCCTGGATGACAGATTCAGGCTCCTCAGGGACAGCTGATGCCTCTTCTCTCTGCCTTTTGAGCATCTTCACAACCTCCTTCGCTTTCCCACGCCTGCATACGAGGGTCAGCAGCCGCCGCACGCCGCTGCTCCCAGCTCCACCAATGCAGTACCCAACCTGGTGGCATCTTCGGTTTAGACAGAGCTGAGTTTGGTTGTGGGTTGTGAAGTATTTCCACATGCGAGACCCTGATTGCAAGGTCCCTCCTTCACTTCTCCACCCTCTTGGCAGGAAAGAGTCCACTGAGGCCCCAAGCTGTTTTAGCATCAAACACATTTATTTCACTTTTATTGAATACAAGAACAGTGAGCACACACGCATACACCACCGAGCACTGAAAAGGAGTATGACTGAAGGGGGGAGAGGGAGAACAAGGGAAGGAGAGTTAGTGAAGGAACAACAGAGCATTGTAGTTGGTTGGTAAGGTGCTTCTAAAATAAAAATAAATATTATTATTATTATTATTGTTACTGTTATTACTCATGCAATCGCAGGCCAGGTTTGGAATGAATTTGTGGGATCAGGTAAAAACAGGCACTCGTCTCTCCCACCCCTTTCAACAGAAAGGCCCCTGGAAGGAACCAAGCAGTGATCAGCTATCTGAAATGCAGCACAGTGATGGGCAGGCTGGGGTAGCTGAGCCCGCGGGGGCATCAGTTGTTGCTGAGCAGCAGAAGCCCACACCCTGCCAGGCAAACAAGCAGTGAGCTTTTTTCTTTCCTTTTTTTCTTTTTCTTTTTTTTTTTTTTAATTTATTTTAAATTTCTAAACACTGCCACCCATTAAACACGCTGCGGAAGCCAGGGACTGGATCTGCTCACTCCAAACGTAACTCGTTTCAGTCCAAGCACACATCAAGTCTAACTGTGTAAGGCCACTAATTTTATCGGTAACCTTCGATTTTCCACCTGTACACAATGTCAAAAGCAAGTAGCTAGTTTCACAGTAGCCTCTGGTGGGTTGTAAAGGTGCCAGAGCCAGGTGGGCTCCTCTGGGTATGAACACGCAGTGTGCTGATGAACACCAGCACCACAAGTCCCCCCGCCAGCCCACTTCTCCCTCCGAAAGTGCCACTGCTGATCACAGCTGGTTTGGGTGTATTGAAAAAAGAAAAGAGAGAAAAGGAGCCTCTTTGCAACTGCCTTAACTCTTTTTTGGTTGGGAGCCTGGTCTCTAAAGGTAGCTGAAGGCGCTCAGGTGGAAGCTGGGGAGACCCTTGGGACCTGGCAGCGCTGGGGCCAGCCAGCAGCTCCATCCACTTCCCAAGCAGCCTGTGCTCCTGCCTTTCATGCTTACAGGAGAAACCTCTCTGCCAGAAGGAGAACAGACTTCACGGGAACATACTAGCAAGCATCTGGTGAACTGCGGCTGCCAGGGATCAGGGTGTCTCCTGGGACAGCAGAGGCGGCGAGCAGGGTCTGGCCACAACATCCTCGCAGCGCAGACTCTCCTGCTCCCTGTCCTCCTCTGAGCCACTGCAGGACCTGGCAAAATGCACCTAATTCTGGGCACAGTCTGTGTGAGGGGTGGGAGACTAAAGGCAAAATGGTGCAGAATTGTGGGCCCTTCTGTTTCCGCAGGAGCTAGAGACAATTCCTAGAAGGAAACCCATTTATTTCCTTTCCTTTCTGATTTTGGTTCCGAGTCTACCCTAACTGCCTGGTTCACAGTGTACGAGGCCCTGGGCTTGGCCCATGATCCCCTTCCAAAGGCAGCCGGAGAAGAAGCCTGTGGCTAAAGGGCGAGCTGGGATGAGCTGGGGGAAGGCAGCTCCTGTGACATCTCCTCGACATGTGCCTTCTTACACAGAGGACCTGGGCTCTCATCCAGCCTGGGATGCTGGGGACGCTCTGCAGTGATGGAGATAGGACGGCCTCTCCACTGCCCATCCCCAGGAAGGTCGGGGAAAGACTGCCATCGTCCTGCCATCACTGTCACCAGCCCGCAGCGCCTCGGGCAGCCCTTGCCATCACACCCCAGGCAGCGGGGGAGGCAGGGCAGAAACAACCCCTCTGCCTTTGACCCTACTACAAAGCTCAAGTAACTTCATTACTGGGATCCAGAAACAAAGCAAAACCACCCCAACCACTGGCACGGCTCAGTGGGCCAGAGAAGAGCGATGAACGCAGTCCTGCGGCTGCCACCTTGCTCCCAGCTGGCTCCTGTGGCTCTGGGTGGGGGCCAGGGAGACCATCCTGCCTACAGCTGCCAGAGCCACAGCCTCAAACTCCTTCCCTGCCCCTCCAAGTCACCACTGACCCTCCAAACCCAACCACCATCCCCTGCAGATCAGCCCGTGGGACATCTCCCGTCTCTCGCCCTCTCCCCTTCCCCCCCGGAACAGCAGCGGCTGAAACCTTCCCCATTCTCTTCTTGCAGGACTGAGAGTCCCACGAATGATCTAAGAGTCTCCAAATACACCAACCACAGTCAATCAAAGAGTTAATAATTTAAAAATGTCGCCATCATATTTACCAGCACTGTTGAATTATTTCAGTATTGTTCCCTCCCTCCCCCCTCATTATATATAATAATATACATAACTTAAATGCACATCCATATGAAACCCCTACAGGCTGCTTTTTTATAAATGAGAAACCATATACATATCATTTGCTTTGTTTGAAATGAAATCCATTCTTAAGTACCTTCAGAGAACAAGAGGTTGGACAAGTGCACAGAGAAGAAGGCCAGGAACGGAAGGGGAATAGTTAACATAACCCCAAAAGATGCAAAAGAACCAGCATGGAATGAGGAGAAGGGCAAAACGACACTTGCAAATCAGAAAATAACTCTAAGGTAATAAATTCAATGCTTTTCTCTCTTCTTTCCAGAGGTGGGGAATGGTTTTGCTTCTGCTTGTGGTTTTTTATCTGTTTGCTTATTTCTTGCTTTGTTGCAAAGCAGTTTTCCTTTCCATTCAGTGTGCAACAAATGAACTCATGATTGTGTATCCTTTAATGTAACATGCAAGATGGTGGCTTATTGTATTGTTAACAATATTATTGTTATTATTACGATGTTTTAAATCTTATCACCAATCCAGTAAATTCTTCAATTTATCTGCAGAGGGTTGGCTTTTTTGTTGGTGGTGTTGTTTGCTATTCATTTCCAGCATATAGCAGCAGTGCAAGGATGCATTTTGTTTCCTGGTTTTTTTTTATATATATATATATATATATGTATGTATGTATATATATATATAATATATTTGCTATTCCTTTTTTAAAAATTTTTGTCTCTCGCCATGAACATTGCAGCCGGGATGTCTTGCTGACAAATCCAGCCTGAAGGCTCCTTCTCCGCTGTTCTCCAGGTTTGAATACAGATGCCAACTTCCATGAATATGTTGGTCAAGATTCCTGTACAAGGCAGATGGAAATGACCGGTCATGGGGGGCGCTTAATCTCTTTGGCTATAAAAGGGCTCCTCTTTGCATGAGGGCACTGGGGAGTAAATTTGCAAACACTCGGGGCCACAGTTTGCACTTAATTACCAGGACCTCTGGTGACTAGCAGGAATTCTTAATTCCTGCTGTATGTTGGTGTATGGGGGAGATAACGGTGAGTCACTGCTCCCTTACTTTAAGCCATTCAGTTCAACCCCTAAGTGATTGCAGAAGAGTCTGGTCTTGCTTTTTTGTACCCTGCCATAGGAGGTAAGGTTAGGCAGATGCAAGAGCCTCTTCTGACCTTCCAAACTGCAATGGAGCTGGTCGCTTTTCCAAGCTTAAAAGCCGTCAAATCAAAATCTTTATATGATAAAGAAACACAAACATTCCATTTCCAAAGAGACCTCTCGAAATGCACCTGCAGCCTGGCTGGCGACACAGCTCCTCATACATTTTCCAGCAGTGAAGCTGCCTTCGGAAGCTACCCCTCTCCATTCCACCATGATCCTCTACCCTACACATAGGTCTGCTGGGCTGCGCCACCACCCAAGACCTGCAGCGACCTGGCTGAGGGGGCAGCACTGGGGTCGGAGTGGGGTCTAAGAGTGGGGCAGGGCTCCTCAAGCCAGCTTTGCCCTCAGGAAAAATGTCTTTGGGGCATCTGTGGGGAGGTGCAAACCTTGTGTGCTGCTGCCTGCACCTGTGTGTGTATAAAAGGACAACCTGGGGATCTGAACGGGACTAAAGAAACCTCTTTTTTGTTTTGCAAACACTGGGCTGATCCTTTGGACTGGCTTTGCAGAACCTGTAGCCGAGTTTCTCAGCCCATCCACAAAACTGGTATCTCCTCTTTCCCTCCCTGACCCAGGGGGACAAGCAGGTCCTTTCTTCTTTAAATGCAAATGACTCTGAGCCCTCTGCTGAGCAGGACAGCAAGGTGACACCTCCAGAATTGCTTTGGGTGGCATGGCACTGGCTTTCTAACCGCAACCAGGTGGCCATAACACTGGCCGAGAGCTGCCACTCTTAGTGTTGAGGAGCAGCAACCTGGAGCTGGTGGGGATCAGAGACACTTGCCCAGTTACAGCCACCCCTTCACAGCAGCTATAGATCACACCTGGCAATTTCTCCACCTACCTGAGGTTTCTTGTCCCTTTCCTCTGGAGAAGGTTCTGTTTCTCTGTATACCACAGCTTTGGTTACCAGCATGTCGGGATGCTGTAGTTTTGCCTCTTTGATTGCTAAAGCCAGTGCCTAGAAACCAGAAGGATGAAAGTGTTTATCGTCAATTCCCTGCAATCTGGCACATCGCTCTCAGCCAGACAGAAACAGTGGACAGAAAGCAGCTGGAGCCAAGTGGGATTCCAGGAGGACGTTGATGCAGAGGTTCAAAGCTGAACCCACAGTAGCCTGGCAGAAGAGGCTGGAGCCCACCACTGATTGGGGATTCGTATGCCACTGGGATGCCTCATGCACTGCCTTTCTCTTGCTGGTTTATTTTCTGTAGAGATGCACTATGTCCTAGGCTCACAACTGAAACCCAAGCACAGGAAGAGCAGCAATTCTCTCTGCAGCAGTTCCTGGTTGGAACTAGATGATCTTTAAGGTCTCTTCCAACTCTAACCATTCTATGATTCTATAAAAATCTACAATCATAATCTAATTAAATTTATTATTATAATTCTAAAACATCTAAACATTATTTTAGAGCATTTTCAATACTTTAGCTCTTTAATTTTTCTTCTTAAGCAACAAATCCCAAAGGGTTAGGCCACAGGAAAATTACCCTGTGGCCCTAGAGATTTGTGTCAGTCTCTGTTATTTCATCATAAAAGTTCATCACTTTTTGTTCCTCTATCACAGAGGCAGATGCAAAATACCATCACTTGGAGTGAGTCAACCTGTAGTGAGACTGTGCTGGAAAGGGAGGAAGGACCTGGGTCATTTTGGAGTGTTTCAACAGAGAAAGGGCAACTGGAAACGTGTTTTAAGAAAATAAAAAGGTGATCCCATCACTGGGCTCTGTGCTGGGATGTAACCTTTACTGCTGCTCCACTGCTGCAATGGGTGCTGATGGGAGCTGGGCTGGGGCTCCACATGGGTGCGACTGCACCCCATGGGGACCTGCACTGCCAACGGAGCTGGTAGGTTTGGGGTCTCAGGGTCAGTTTTCGGAGACGAGTAAACGGGTATGAGCCAGAACCAGAAACATGCGGTGCTGCAGCTGGGGGCAGCCAGAGCCGGGCAAAGCCAGGGTGTCCTGCTCCTACCTGGTCCTGGTCCACGTCTTCATCTCCTGTGATAATGATGCGCTTCTCTATTCGGGTCTCAGAAAACCCTCCTTTCACAGTCTGCACAACAAGAAGAAAAGCACTCACCCACAGCCGTCCCACAGGCCAGCTCCTGGTGGATGCAGCTCTGCCCACGGGAGGACGGACAATGCCAGCATCACCTTCGAAAATCCCCTGCAAGTTAGCGCATCTCCCACTACCCTTGACTTGGTGCATGGTTAGAACCAGCAAGACACAGCTGGCCACAGGCAGGGAGAAAAGGAAAAGGCCGGGTGGCAGGTACCGAGCAACCCCTCCTTCCTGCTCAGGTCCCTCCCTGAGCTTCTGCTTTCATTTATGTGCACTTAATTTGGAACTAAATGGCCATGGGTGAAGTTCTCTGATGGAGCCTCATCTCCTTCATTTCCTACCATCACTCCCCCTTGCCTGTGCCGCTCCAGCTCTAATAAACCCAATACAAGGTGAGATGCTCCAACACTAGTGCTGTGGGTTTCTTGGGCCCAGGGGACCTGAGGTCTGGCTGTAGGTACATTTGGGAACACTCACCCCAGCTGCGCAGGCAGGGACTCGCACGCACGCTGCTGGCAGCCTAATTCCGAGTCCCTTCCACCCTGGCAGTTGGCATCAGGAGATTAGTGACACTGCACTGCTCCTCCTTCTCGCCCCAATGTCTCCCTGCCCTCCCAATCTACCGAGCAGAGGTGGGCACAGCATGTTTTCACAGTCCCTGCGGGTGGGACGCAGGTGATGGCCACCTGATGCCTGGTTGTCCTTGCCTAGGGTCATGGGTTGGCCGGGAGAGGCAGCGCAGCAGGACTGAGCCAGGCGCTGGGCGCTGTGCTTGCTCGCCATCCCCCACAGGACAGCATATACTTTTTCGGCTCATAAGGAGGAGAGGGGCATTTTCTGCTGTACCAATCACAATATAAACCCACCCCTCCTCAAATTCCAGTGGCTTGCAGCAGGAACCCCCCGGCTCCCACCTTTGGAGCTGCTCTTACCTTGGTAACGTGGGTAGTGGTGGAAGTGGAGAGGGTTTCTGCAGTGGCACTGAATATGCTGGTGAGCACTTCCTTCCCAGCAGAGCCGCTGGTGATCTGCAGGACAGAGGGACAGAGAGTAGCAGCATCAGAAGGGCCACCACAGGAGAATCCCCAGTGCTGATTCCCAAGGAGCTGGGACCTTCCCACCGGGATGCACCTACTTGGCCAAGCACGGGAGGGGAGAGAGCAGCAAGGGAAAAAGAAGACAGTGCACTGTGCTTCCAACTGGACACAGATTTTTTGAGGGGGCCATGGAGAGGTTTCCAGAGCTATGCCAAGCCCAAAGCTGCAGGAAAGGGTTTCTGCAGCAGGGAGATGATTTCATGGCTGTGTTTCGCTCTTCCCCACTGTCATGGTTCCAGCTGGGATGGAGTTAACTTTTTGCTAGCAGCTGGTGTAGTGCCATGTTTTGGATTTGGGATGGGTGTAGAGTGACAGCGCACTGATGTTTTTGGTTGTTGCTGAGCTCTCAAGGCCATTCTGCTCCTCACCCCACCCCACCAGCAATGGGCTGTTGAGGCACAAGGAGTTGGAGGGGACACGGCCAGGACAGCTGACCACAACTGACCAAAGGGATGTTCCATGCCATGTGGCGCCATGTTCAGTATATAAAGCTGGGGGAAGAAGACGGAAGGCGGGGGACGTTGGGAGTGATGGCATTTGTCTTCCCAAGTCACCGTTACGCGCGACAGAGCCCTGCTGTCCTGGGGATGGCTGAACCATGGGAAGTGGTGAATGGATTCCTAGGTTTGCTTTGCTTGTGTGAAGGGCTTTTGCTCTACCTATTAAACTGTCTTTATCTCAGCCCATGAGTTTTTCCTCACTTTTACGATTCTGTCCCCCACCCTGCCATGGGGAGAGTGAGCGAGTGGCTGCATGGTCTTAGTTGCTGGCAAGGGTTAAACCAGCACAGCATCCTCTTTCTCTTCCCTGTACCAACACACCAGCCAAGGGTGCCACTGCTGGGAACATGCAAGAGGTCCCTGTGGGACCAACCCCAGCCCACCCCCAGCCCCGCAGGGACCTCCCATGTGGCCTGGCTGCTGGCACCACATCCCCCCCTCACCGGTGAGAGGGAGCGAAGGTCTGTCACGGGAACAGCTCCTTTCCCAGCCTTGGTGCTATGATCCTGAAAGAAGAGCAGATGGGTGTGTTGGCTCGGATGCAACGCAGGGGCAAACATGGCAGGTCGCCCTCCGCAGATGTCCCCGGTGGGGCAGGGTCCCCCCCAGCACCGCTGGCCCCAGTCGCCCTCACTGGAGCAGAGGGACCGCAGGGGACAGAGGCTCCCCCACCTCTCGAGGGGCCAGCCCCGCTTACTGAGGTTGCCAGTGCTGTCTCTGTGGTGCCAGCGTGAACAGTGGCGGTGGCGTCCCTGCCCGGGGTGCCTCCTTCCACCTGCCGGGGCAAAGGAAACCTGGTGAGCCTGGGGATGCCAGGGAGGGGGTGACACTTGGAGGGATGGTGTGGCCGTCCTTGCTGCCAGAGGAAGCTGGGGAGGGTGATGAGGCCATGGACACATGCAGTAGAACACGTATGGTGGCCGTTACCCACTGAAGACATCCCCATTGCCAGCGCTGCCCAGTGGCATGGCAGATGGGGCCAGGGACTCACACAGAATATCTCTGGGTGGGCTTTGGTTTGATGTTTTGGGGACTCCAGCAAGGCAAGGGTGAGCAGAGGTTCCCGACCGCCCCACTCAGCCACCTGCCCTCCCCGTACTGCTGTTTGAGGAGAAGTTTTGCTGGACTGAGGCTTGGCAGAGCCATTGGGGAGCAGGGCCAGGAGGACAGAGCCACCGCATCACCTGGTCCGCATCTGCGGTGCCGACCTGGTGGGGAGCGGAGCCATCTGCTTCAGGCTTCTTCATGCCCGGCCCCAGGCTGACAGTCACAGCATCCATTTTTGGGGCTGATGGCTGCAGAAGAAACACAGCAAGTCAGGCACTGGGGCATGATGCCAACAGCTCTGAGTGCTCCTTGTGCACCAGTCCCCCACGAGCAGAGCATCCCTGCCCCACTCCTCCACAAGTGCCACATGTATGGTGTCCTGCAAGTGTCATGCCGAGCCCTACCTGGGCGAGAAGCGGAGGCCAGGCTGCTACCCTGGGCAGATGGCCACCATGCAAAGTGCCTGGTGTGACTGACGTACCCCAAATCACACCTGATGCTCTGCCCCTGGCATTTTCAGAGTTTTTTTGGATGGATTTATAGACACCATGGGTTAGGTCAAACTGGTCTTTAAAAGGTGGGTGAGACCCACCAAATCCATTCCACTCACACCCCACAGCACGTTTATGATCTGCACCAGCTCCCGGCAGCTGTGGTTACACTCAGGGTGTCAGAACCTCGGCGGAATGAGGATACCTTTAGGTTTCCAGCACTCCCCCGTTACAGGAAACTGGAGCTGCCAAGGGCTCCTGCACAGGGCATGCTTGGCCAACGGCCTCCCTTGCCAAGTGCTGTCCACGGGCCACTGTGGGGCTGATCACCCCTGCCCACGGCCCCGCTGTGACCCCACAGCGTTGGATGCTCCACAGAAGGGTTTCCAGGTTAGGTCAGAGAAAGCTCTCTTTAATTCTGCAACTTTTTCCTGACTCCATCTCTGGAGTCACCCTGGCAGCTCCAGCCAGTGTTGGGGACTTACCTGCCAGGGCTGGAGGGCTGCCCCAGCACCGACCAGGCAGGAGATGGCCCTGGCCCAGCACAGAGGCAAAGCTGCGTTTTGTCCAAGCTGGGGCCAGCTCTACTGTCCTCTCCCTGTGGTGTACATTCGAATTCCACACGCATGCTGCATGCATTTTTCTCAACCCCGTTACAATCGCTCCTGGCATAGAAGTGACCCTCCACAAGCTCTGGAAAGGCTCCCACATGCTCCTCTGTAAACCCTTCCCAGCCCCGGCACGACCAGAGAGGTTAGTTGGCAGCACGTTTCCCTTCACTACACAAACTGGTCACTGACTTCATGCAAAACACAAGGACAGAGCCGCTGGTTAGTGACACGTGCCCTTCCCAGCTGCTGACATGCTGCAGTGGTGCAAGGGACAGGGTAGGCAGCCAAAGGCAGGGGATGAAGAGATGACGATGACTTCTCCTGGTTAGCAGATGCACAAAACACAAAACAGAGCCATGCAACACAGACGACAGCGTGCATCTGGGGAAAGAGCTACACCGGACAGGAACCTGGGGATGTTTGAAAGCTGGCATGCTCTTCCAAACCAATGTGGGAGTGCACACCAGCAAGGCAGTACTGGGCACCCAGACAAGGAACATGGACGCGTGATGGCATTGAGACGGTCTCGATGGAATGGTGTCCCTGTGTACCTCTAGCTGGGAGACATCTGAGCTGGGCTGGGAGACCTTCTCCCCGCCTTTGACATCCTCTTCCAGTCCAGCAACTACTTTGTCAGTGTGCTGGAAGGAAACCAGACCTTCATCTTCCGTTTCACTCTTGTCCTTGTCCAGCTCGGGCAGGCTCCGGGAGATGTCCTCAAAGGCTGTGCCGTGGAAGTCACCGATCACTGTGAAGTCCACCTCTGCTTCCAGGCTGGAGGTTGAACTGACCGTGATGCTGGAGCACTTGCGCTCGATGGCCAGGTGGTTGTCCTTCAGAAAGACTGAGTCCTTCTCCTGGTCCTGCTCCTCATCACCGGTGTCACTCTCAGGAGCCCTGTGCCGAGGTGGCTTAGCTTTCTCCTCGGCGCCCTCCCTCAAGCCCGCTCTCTGAATGAGACACAATGGCGGAGAGAGACAGAGACAGTGAGCACTGCATGGTGCGGCAGCGCTGGCAGTGCCGACAGGGGACAGGGGAGGAGGAGGAGGAGGAAGAAGGCTGCAGCAAACATCACAGAGGAGTCAAACACAACTCAAGCATGGAGACTGAAACCTTTCTGACAGTAGCAACTTCGCAAGGGTGGGGCGGGGAGAGAAGGTTCTTCAATCTGGTTTTGGCAAAAGTCTAGTGGTAATCAATCATCTCAAAAAAGGGTCAGTCACACAGAAAAGCTTGGCCAGCTTGGAGGCACGACAGTGCACCCGGTGGAAGCAGATGTATGCAAAAGAACAGGGCTGTTAAGAGTCATTCACAAACGGCTCGGGCACCAGTGCTATCGGATGTCAGTAAGGTTGGGCACGCAAAAAAAAAAAAAAAAACCCCAAACCAAAAACGAAGGGAAAGAAAGAGAGAAGAGTTTGAACGAAAAGGGCCCCATCAGCCACGCACAGTGAAGGAGAAGCAAAGGAGTGTGACAATTCCACTGAGCATCCGCGTGGGCCCTGCGGAGCATCGCCCCAGGGGAGGAGGACCATCCCCACTGAGGCACCCCACCAGCCCTGCGGGCCGGGGTGGCTGCCTGTGCCGGGGGGAGAATCTGCCCCACCAACACAGCACTCCCCCTCCAGAGGCCTCACGCAGCTGGGGGTGAGTCTTAGGGATGACCTGGTTAGAGTGTTTGGTCAGTGTAATTGACAGTATGATCAGAGCCAAGGGATGACCTCCCTCCATAGCTCTTCTCCAAACATGGACATACCTCTCAACTCCACCATCAGAGGGTACATTCCCCCTCCCCACACTTTGCCATGAAGCCGTGGGAAATCTAGACCCATGCTGGACTTTGGGAAATCTAGACCCAATGCTGACCTTTGCATTTCGCTCTAGGCAGTTGTCCCTTAGGAACAGCTCTAAGCCCACTGATGCCAGAGGAATCCCACCTCCCGGACTCTCGTCCAAGCGTTTGCAGCCAGAGCAATCCCCGCAACGGGCCAGGCTGTGCCAGCACAACCTTTCCTTGGCACTGCTGGGATGTTGAGAGGTATGAGAAACAGGGTGTCAAACAAACTCCAGAGGAACACACCTGTACACATGTTTTCGTGTGTGTGTGTGTATGTATAAATATATACATAACAGTTCTGTGATGGGGAGAGGAGCTGGAAGCACACAGCCCTCAGCTGGTTAAGGTGAGCTTTCATACTACGGTAAAAAGCAGTTAGTAAAACAGCACTGAGACCTGGAAGACCACTGGAACAGCAGTCTTTAAATTCTCTTCTTTCAGGCTGGATTTTATTGACGGGTCAGATAAATCCTTTTCTTCCCCACTTGGTTCCTGAGATTTTCTCTGGATTAGAGAAAATGGTTAGTTGTAAGGAAATGAACTCTACAGGAGCTGATCTAGTGCTTACAAGAGCGAAGAAAGCTATTTCATCATCCAGCCACCAGCTTGCCCAAGACAGGGGAGGGTGGGTGAGGCCGGCGAGCTAAGCAAGAAGGGATATCAACATAAGAAATGCAAGGGTGAAGCTGGAAGCGTGGGCACGCTGCTGCTAGGAGTGTATGCATGTCCGTGACAGAGTCGCAGCTCCTTCAGCCACCCCCCGTCTTCTCCCTTGCTCCCGGACATGAAGCTTGGGTGCCCGCTCTTGGGTTTAGTGAGTGGCATTCTCCAGGGAGCCAAAATGTCAGGGGGGAGTCACAAAACAAAAGCTGATGAACCAACGGGCCAGCAGGTCTGCATTCAGCAAATAAGCCTGACCACACACACATACATAAAAGGACAGGGGATGCAAAGCAACTGCTGTCAGTCAATGGATGTGTGAGGAGCCACTGAACATGATAATAAAGAGCCACACAACATGCGCATGAACTTTCCATCCGGACAGTTCATTGGAAGAGTTACCACGGCTTCTGCCAGTGTGAGTTCGCAGCCAGAGTCGGGAGAGGCCAGGTCAGCACTGTCTTCTCCTTCGTGCTCCAGGTCAACAGAAACATCTTCCTTCAAAGAGAGAGGCTGGGAGGTGTCTCCTGAACTAGCCCCTTGCCCAAGGGCCAAGGAGCCCACACTAGACGCAGGTCCCACCGGAGTGACTGGCATCGCCGGTGGTGAGGTGAGGCCTGTGTTCAAAAGCATGTCCTGTCCCAGACCCATCTTCCCCTTTGCTTTTGCTGATGTCTCAGCTTCAGGCACACGCTCTTGGTCCTCCTGGGCTGCACTTTGCTCTACTTCGCTTTGCTCGAACATCTTAATCTTAGAGGCCACTGAGGTTTTCCTGTAGTTCTCACTGTCCTGCCAGCTACCTGGGGCCACAGGGACATCTCCATGCTCCTGGGACACAGCTCCTGTCCTCCCAGCCATGCACATCAATGACCCAGACTCTATTTGATGTGCCTCACTGCTTGCTTGCAGCTCTCCCCCACCTTCATAGATCAAGGTAGAGAGCCGGGACGTCTTGCTTCCTTGACACAATCCTGCTACAGGGGAGTGGGAGTGCAGGACATCAGCAGCTTCTTTGGAAGGAGACTTATCCTGCAATGGCTGTCCTGGAGCAAGGTCACTGTCCCTGGTATTTTCTCCTGCCGTAGGGCTCCTGCCCTGTAGATCTTGTCCCACATTAAACTCCAAGTCTCGGGGTGGCTCCTGTGCTTTGGGATCTGCAGTGGGAAGGAGCCCTCCAGCCACAGGACCCTCTTGGGGCAGGTCCCTTATTATGGCCTCAGTCTGTTGTTCTGGTTCTTCTGCCTTGGGAGGCAGCTCTTCCATGTGAGGGCTTTTGTCATGGGACAATTCTTCCATCCCACAGCCTTCATCTCTGGTCATCTTCCCTGATATGGGCCCTATGTCCTCGGAGAGCTCTTTTATCATTGGCTTCTCCTCCTGGAGTGTCTCTTCTGTGCCAGGGACTTTACTCTGGGTTGCTCTCGCTGCGACAGGGTCCATGTCCTGGGCCATCTCCCCTGTGGCTGGGTCTCTGACCTGGATCAGCTCTGCTGCAGTGTCTGTGTTTTGGGGTGGTCCTCCTGCAACAGGAATTGCACCTTGGTGTGGCTTCCATCTAGCAAAGCTCATGTCTTGGGGTTGTTCTTCAGATTCAGGTTTGGCACCTCTGCAGATTGCCACCTCTGCTACAGGGCTCACATCCTTGGGTGCTCCTTTGCCTACTACAGGGCTTGCCTCCTTGCGTGCCACCTCCGCCGGGGGGTTCACATCCTTGGGTATGCCCACACCTCTTACAGGGCTGGTGCCCTGGGACAGGTCTCTGCCCTGGGGCTCAGTGCCCGGGGCTAGCTCTGCAGGGACAGGCCTGGATTGCTGGGGAAAGGGTGTAGGGACAGGAGTGCTGGGTTCATCCCCCTCCAACCCCACGGTGGTGTGAGGGTGGCCCTGCCAAGGCACAGCTGATGGAGGCGACTTGGTCTCTATCTCTTCCATCTGAAGAACCACTCTGGCGCTTTCCTCCTTGTCGCCATCTGCTCCAATCCTTCTGGAGAGACCCTCCACTGCCGTGCAGGTGTCCAGGCTCTGTACTGGGCCCCCTCTGTGCTCCTCAGCCCCATGGCCATCCCCTGCCAGGCCACACGGTTTCAAGCTTCCCACTGGGCTTTGCAGATCCATCTCCTCCAGTCCCACCTCTTGGGAACACAGTAGAGCTTCATCTCCCTCGGGCACTTTGCAGCCTGTCAGCCCCGCAGAGGTTTTCTCTTGCTGCAGGAGCAGCCCTTCCTCCTGCCTCGAGGTGGGTTGTCCCACCAGGCTGGTCCCATTGCAGCCTGTCTGGGGCTGCTCCAGTGCTTCAGCAGGTTTTCCAGACACTGCGCTGTGTTGCTGACTTGCTGAGGAAGGGGGTTGGAACCCTTCTGTCACAGGTGCCACATGCCCAGATCCCTCCCTGGATGTGTTCACAGTGGCTTCTGGGCTCTCCTCCAAGCCAAGCTGTCCACCAGTCTCCGAGAGCTGGTGTGTCTTACTGTCCTTCTCCTCTCCCTCTGGATCTCCTAAGTAGATGATCCTCTGGGTGGCAGAAGTCTCCGAACTGTCGTCACTAGCCTTCACTTTAATTTTAACAAGCTCTGTGGCTGTGGCCAGCACTCTGGCCTCCTGCTTCCTGGAGGCTGCAGAAGCATGCTCCTTGGAGGCCACCTCGCTTTCTCCCAAAATCTTGGCCCTTTGCCTCTCTTCAGGCTGCTGACATGGCTTGGGCAGACCCGGCTCACGGGTGGTTGCTTCCTCACCCTGCTCTTGGGGCTCCTCTGCGGTCTCAGCTGGTGGGTGCTCTGCCTCCTGGCTGGGCTCCCCCCTGCTTTCCTTCTCATAGATCTCATCGTCCCAGACAGACTCAAAATCCTCGGGACTAGCGATCATTTTTGCTCTCCTCCGGGTATCCAGGGCTGCATCTGCTGGCTCGTCCTGGCCTGCCACTTTCTTGGCTTTCCCTACTGCCATCTCCACTTTTGATATGCTTGCACTCATTTTCACCTCTGAGGTACCTGCATGGGCTTCTTCTTTCTTGACTCCCAGAGCTTTCTTTAGAGCTATGGATTCCAGCCTAGGAGTTTCTCTCTCTATAAATACCCAATGCTCCGAGCCCTGCATTGCAATTGGAGCAAGAAGAGTTAGCATCAAACATACTTTACCTAACTGCTGATGACTGCTGGCATGAGTAACAGAAAGCTGATCTGCCTCCAACAGGGCTGACTAAATTATTATGATTATTCATACAAGAGTTGAGGTAGGGTCTATGCAAAGAGCCTGGCAACTTGCTGATGGAGGGAAGGGACTGAAAATAAGGGGGCTGATGCCATGATGGGGATTAAGCCCCTCTGTCCTCTGCAAGGACCGTGCTTTGCTCTGGGCGGTGGCTCACTGACATACCTGCAATATCTTCAGCTTTGTTGGAAGTACAGAAGCAGGAGCAATGCTCCCAGCAGACACATTAACAGCCATTGGGGCATCTCTCATGAGGCAGGGGAACACAGCTGCTTAAACCCAACTGGGACCCCCCATCTGACGCCTGCTTTCAGCTGGCTGTAGCAATCTCCATGAGAAAAGGTTGAGATTTCATTGTAGGCAATGGTCTGTGTTTTGAGCAGCTTCACCCACGTGCTCTTGTCCACACAGACTTGCAGGAGCACGAGCAAGAAAAGAAACTACCTTTTGGCCCTTTCCCTTTCCTACCAGATACAGCAGCTCAGATTTACTACAAAGTCCATCCTTCCTTTCCAGCTCTCCAGGGAAATCCCATCAGAAGCAGTTATTTAGCAGAAGTTTCTAGCAATGCTGAAACCAAGCAGTTCAGAAAATGTAACCTGTAAAAGGTTATCCATGAAACGTAAAAGAAGACCACAGGCTTGGCAGCTGAGACAGCTATGGGTACTGCAGCGAGGACCAAGCAAAGGTTGTGGAGCATCCTGCAGCAAGGACACAGTGGGTATGTGATATACCACACCGTCTATCTCTGCTGCTGCACAGGGGAGGATGCCAGATTACTGTTAATATGCACACTTTGTACATTAACGCGTTTGTCCTGCAAGATAGCTAAAGGCTTCACAAGTGCGAAGAACAAAGCGCTGCCAAAATTCAACCACTTCTGGAAGAGATGGTAGAAAATAACCCATGAGAAGACAGCAGCAGGAAAACATTTGCACCGGTTGAGGAAGCCCAGTAGCCTCCCCAGCCATCCTCCTACACGTGAAGGGCAATGCTGCGGGCATGGTCCTGCGAGTTCACCATGGGGCTGGCTCTGCCTGTGACACCAGCCCGCAGGCAGAGCCAGCATCACTTCTGCAGGCTGGGCAGGACCGACCCTCTGTGGCACCAGGACACACTCCAGCCCCAGGGAGTAGGGGGCTGGCTGCTCACTCCAACTAGGAAAAATAATCCATGAAAACGTGAGCCACGCCCCACGCAGGGGTGTCAGGGTGAATGTTTGGAGCAGCTGCACCCGAAACGGAAACCTAATAACTGATATTGAATAAGGGGAAACAGGGGGGTAGGAGGGAAGAAGCAGAGACAGAGGGAAGGGAAAAGAAGATGAGATTATAAGATAGGGAGAGAGAGGAGGAAAACCAGTTACCAGTGGAAGGGCTTCCAGAAGGAGGGGAATCAGAAACTGGTGAAAGCCCCCAGCAGAAAAATGCCACCTCCCAACTCCTGCCTTCTTTACCAGGTGCCAAAGCAAGTGAAACTCCCTGCGTACGGTGCCCCAGGCCTTGCCCTGGCACCACCCGGGCAAGCCGCAGACCCCTACACCTGTCCCCTGCCCCGGGCTCTGGCAGGAGCGGGGCTGCCCCCTGAAAATCCTCCCTGAGTGCCAGCAGGGCTGTGCCCGGGTGGGAGACACCATGGGGGCTGCGTGTGGGTATGGCCTGATGCTAGCCCCCTGCAAGAACGCTGAGCCATCCCAGGGCAGAGGTGGGTGCAGGCTCTTCGTGCTGCCAGGACAGTCCCTGGGATGGCACACATGCGCTGCAAGCCATGCCACACACGTGGCAGTGAAGGTATCCTCCTCCACAGGTGGAAGACGGATCCTTGCCCGGGACTCTGCCATGGTGCCTGCACCCTGCCACAGCCAGGTCCCTGTGCACCCATGCTGGAGGAGCCAGGTCTTCAAGGAGACCTATCCCATGCTGGCTCCCTCCAGCATCACTCACACAAACCTCTCCAACATCCCTTTACCCTGCGCTCCCAAGCACCGTCTGCTCTCCTGGTCTCTTCCTCCACACCCGCCTCCAACACAGGTTTTATTTCTTCCTAGTCCACAGAAATCGTAACAGAGGCAGCCAGTGACTGCCAGGAGCACCAGGTTACATCTAGGTCTTTCACAGTTGGATTTGACCCATGAAAGCAATATTATCACTAACTCGGTGGCTGCGTTGGGCCTGCTGGGAAGCCCAGGCTGGTCTCTGGCATTCCCTCAACACCAGCCTTCCCGTTCAGTAGCGATGCTCACGGCCGATTCAACCAGAAGACTGCTTACTTTCCTGGGGGTATAGCTTCTCTTCTGCTCCTGCACTGCGGTCTCATTGCTTTCTGCAGCCAAGGCAAGGATGGACAGGTTGTAAGCACATGAGCACACTCTTCAGTGAAGCCCTCTCACCCCTTCTCTGGCTGCAAACCAGAGTCCTTTGGAAGAGACCTTCCCTGGACAAGGCTCCTTCTCTGAGTTAAGGCTTGAGGTACTCATTGCAGATCAAAAAGCCTTAAGACAAGTCTTCTGAAGCAATGCGTTCATCCATGGCAGCACCTCTTAACCACAAAGGAAAACCCAAAAGTTCCAGATTTATTTCCAAACCAGCTTCCTTTTCCTCAAACTTTGTTGGGATGAGCACAGCCCACTCCAAGAGAACAGACAACTACTCTTTGGTATGATCTGCACTCTGCTCTGGAGGGCTCAGTGCCAGGTCCAGCCACAGCGCTGGTTCCACAGCTCATGGCAGCCCTTGTGTCTCTAGAGCTTGAGGACTCTGGGGGATGTTTGGAACAAATATCTGCATACCTGGGTATGTTCTCCAGGAAAGAAGAGAACTTCTGGAGCTTTGGAAGTCAGTGGGCTGGCAGGACACTGTGTGCCAAGGCAGGAGCTGAGTCTAAGAAGTGATGATGCTGGGAAGGGTCTGTCTGTGGAGCAACCTTGACTTCCCAAGGGATAATTTACTTTCACACTTCCCCCATGCCCCAGATCTGCTCTAAGAACAGGAGCATTTGCGAAGGCCATTCTCTCCATGACCTACACATCGCAAGAGAGAGCAAGCCGGTAGAAAGGAAAGAAACAGCCTTCTGCCCCTGCCAACAAGGCCCATAACCTTGGCAGAGCCCAGGGCAGGCAGGAGTCTTCTCCCTTTTGCGTCCTTCAATGTCCCTTCCATCATTCTTTTCTCCTCAGGGAGACCCAGCTCACTTGAGAGGAAAGCACAAGCCTCACGACAAGGAGGGGAGAATGAATGAATCAAAGATGTTGAGGCAACACACTGGGTTGTTTTGTCACCCAAAGCTGAAGAGGCTCCTGGCACCTCACAGCATTCTGGTCTTCCAGCAGGAGTGAGGACTGAGGGATGGAGGGGAGGGTGGAGATATGAGTAGCTGGGGGTGACAGATAACCCAACCTTAGCGGGTCTGAAGCCCATGGGCATCAAGCGACTTTCAGGCTGAGCGTGATGAGAGTTCCAAGCTCTGCAGATGTGCTGTCCTCATGTCATCACCCTCTCGGGGCCACAAATTCCTCATGGTGACCACAGTCCAGGAGAGGACAAGTTCCCACATATCGACTATTGAGTCTCAGCCACTAATGCCTGCAGAGAAATCACCAGTGAGGCCACCTTGGCACCTGTACCACAGCACAGCTCTGGCACCCCAGAGGATGGAGGGGAAGACTCTCTGAATTGAGAGATGTGTGTGCACCTTACTTCTGCTGTTTCTGTCCACCAGCTCCTAAACACTGGCACGTAGAGGGTCCACCTGTGGACCAGGAGATGCTGCTGCAGTGACCAAGCTTCACTGAAGATGCCTGTATCCTTGTTGAAGCCCAAGGCTGTGTCCAAGCCCTCACACACACCCATACTGCCTCCTGGGGACATGGGCTCCAGCCAGCCCAGGTTCAGGCTCCAGCTGTGTTGGTAGGACACAGCCTGCCGACGCTGGCAACTTCTGCACTAAGGGAGATGACAGGGAACGAGAGTGGGACCAGCCTCACCCCTGTCCCTGCCCGATGTCTTCTGTGGGGGCAATCAGGCAGAACATGCACCCCAGCACCACTGGGCACCACACTGCGGCAGGGCTGCGTCCAACCACACCAGAACCAAGTCTCAAAGACCTTCTCAAGTCTTCTCTTGGCTGTCCTGGGAAACACCCACCATCACGTGAGATAAACCCTGCATGCAAGCAATGCCAAGAGCCCACAGTCCTCACCCGTGGGCACTGCACGAGGACATTGAAGGCAGCATGACCCTGCTTTGCACAGGCATAAGCCCAACATTTTGGATGCCTCCTGAGATGCCCTATTTCAGGGTGCCTGGTCCCGGGGAGCTGTAAATGTAGCCAAAGTGAAAAGAAAGCACAAGGGACTGCTAAAGACAGCTTGTAGCTGCCTGCCTGCTTGCACCTGGAGTGGAGACCCCCAGAGGGTCTGTGCCATAGGGTCAGCACTGCCTCGGGACCCCCAGCACCAGCCTCCAGCACAGCCCCCTCACCCCGCCAGCCCTGGGGGCGCACAGCAGGGCTCCACCAGGAGGTCTCTCCCAGGACCCTGTCTCACAGCCCAGACGAAACAGTCAGGGGAGCAAATTTTACCGACAGCCCTGTCCTAGCGAGGGATCCTGCCCACCGCTGGAAAGGAGACCCACCCAGGGGGGCAGCAAATGGTTCGAGCTCTGCCCAGAGGGCAGAAGCCACCTCGGCAGGACAGAAAGCCCCATGGGGGGACAAACTGTGAGAACGAGGGGTGGGGAAAGAAGGAGGATGGTGACAACCTCAGGAGAGGAGACAAGGCTTTTCTGCGTGAAAGACTCCATGCTTAGGGAAGCTCCGTGCTCAGATGCAAAATCGTCTAGGGTGTCCTCTTCCATCGTCTGTGCCAGCACGGAAACCCCAGCACCCACGGGGAAAGAGAGAGAGAGAGAGAGACAGAGAGAGAGAGAGACAGAGAGAGAGAGAGACAGAGAGACACAGAGAGAGAGAGAGCATATGAGAGGAATGAAGAAACAAATGTTGGGTGGGTGGATGGATGGATGGATGGATGGATGGAAGGCTGGGTGGATAGATGGATGAACAGAAGTCACAGCTATGTCAGCTCTAGATACTCCATTTACATCTCTGCACTTTATCTATTTGCTTGTAAAAGATGTGGGGTGAAGTCCCTCTTCTTGCCAGTGTAGTGCTTTGATGAGGGGCTGTGAGCCCAGCTCTGCCCGAGTTCCCCACAGCCCCGGGTCTCCAGCCGGCACTGGGGACTGGCAGTCACAAATGCACATCACGAATCCCCTGCAGACAGCCCCTGGCCCAGCCACCCCGCACCCTCCTGGCAGCCCAGCCCCACTGGGATCATCCCGGGAGGGAGCCAGGGCAAAGTGGGCCCGTGTGTGGCATCCACCCTGCCTGGAGCCATGCCCACTGCTGCGGATACAGGACTGGCTCCAGAGCCCCTGTCGAGGAGAGAACACCACGGAGGGGTGAGCAAGCAGGGAGGGTCTCTGGCAGCGAGAGGGCATCCAGGCTGGCGGATGTCCTTGCCACACACTGCCTGTACCAAGCCAACCAGGAACCCAGTGCCACAGAGCACTCAGCTGCGCCATCTGCGCCCCTCAGGCAGCACTGGGGGCTCTGCATGTCCTGGCGCCCCCAGTTCCAGCTCCCCAGGTGCCATCATTTTACAGTCGTGGTCCCACCACAAAGCCAGCTGGCAAAGCGCCAGGAGAGGAGGACGTGGGTGCAGGATGCCAGTGTGGCACCGCTCACTCCTCCACCTACTCCCACCACCTGGGTCCTGGCTGGTGAGAGCACCATGAGGCACCTCCTGCTCTGCTGAGGACAGCCCTCGGGCAAGAGCTGCCCCGGGCACTGCCATGCACCAGCCCTACTGGTACGAGGGGTGAGAAGAACCCCATTTCATGGGCCAACAAAGCCACAGCCCAATTCTCAGGTACCCCCAAAACACAGCTCTCCAGAGAAGGATGAGAAATTCAACCCCATGCAGTGCCTGGGCACAAGGGGAGATCACTACCAGCAGTGTGAAAATGGTTAGCACGTTACAAAACTTAGAGACAAGGACCAAAGGCCCCCTCCCTCCACCCCCCACTGCCTAATTTCCACCATGCTCCCCCAGGGTAGCACAGGAGGCAGAGACCCAGAGCTCAGGAGCTGAGGAAAACCTCCCCACGAACAACCTGATCCCCTCCATAAGAGAAGCAGCAAAACAAACCTCGCCAGCCTTTTCTGGGGTTCCCTTTGGTGTTTCATCCTCATGCTTGGGTGAGGAAGAGGCTGGTGAGGAAGGCAGCCTCCTGTCCCGGTCCCTATGAACCAGCTTGCTGTTGGGCTCCTTCAGGGTCCGTTTCAGCTCATTAATGCTGGCCTGATGCTTCAGCAAAACATCTTCTGGCTTGTCTAAAAACTTGGGGAAGGAGAGAGGAAGATAATGATGATTAAAGCACCAGCCAAGGCAAAAGAGATGAGCAGGGGCACTGGGGGGGTTTGCTTCACACTGGGCTTGAATTTAGGGTCTCAAGAGCCAAACGAACAGCATGTCAGAGCATCCTGGTCTCAAGTTCTCACTAAGACTGTTGCAGGGAGCAGCAAAAAAGCAGCACGTGGCTGAGCGTGTGTGGCAGGGCTTCCCTCCACGAAGGGCACAGCGTGCTCCTTCGGCATGTCCAGCACGGCCTGCTGAGGACAAGCTAAGTCACCTGGAGGAAAAGAGTGGTCTCTCCCTTGGGATCAGCAAGGAATTGGGTCCTATTGGAAATACCAGCCACCTCCTCTGCTGCTCTCTCATGCCGGGCACAAAGGGAGCCCGAGCCTCTGCCCCAGCAGGGCAGGGAACCGGCATTTCCAACGGAGCTCCTTCAAAGTGGGCTTCTGCTAAAGGGCAGGAGGTCAAAGGCTGGTCAGAGATGTCCAGCACGGATCCAAGCCTGGACCACCATAGACCAGCCTTGGCCCATCGGCAGCCTGGCCTGCTGTGGTGAGAGGACAGCTCAGAGCGCTCAAGTGCAAGGTGGGGTTTAGGCATTAGAGCATCGTTTTGTGACGGTACGGGCACCAGGGTGGCTCCCCTCGTCCTGCCACAGAGGTGGGCAAACTGGCTCAGAGCAAGAACCAGCAAGAGCAAGAACCCTGGCTTCTGCTTCAAATTCAAACCTCTTTTGAGGTTCGAAAGGAGTCACCTAAAATACCTTCCTGGTATTTCTCCTCAGCAACAGCCCAGAGACCCAAGAGAGTCCCATGAAAAGCCCGAGCAAATTATCCAGACCCTGAAGGGTCAGCGCAACTCATAAAAAAACTCCCCCCGTGGACCCGTGTGCCTGAGCTGTGGAGAAGCACTTCACAGTTTGCCCACCTCTGGGCTGGGGGTGCGCCGGGGGAGCAGCACATGCACATGCAGCGGGGTAAGCAATGAGGCGGGCAGGGGAAGACTGGGACCGGTGCCCACCACCCCGGCGGGGTCTGCCCTGCGGTGCCCAGTGGGACACTGAGGGCTGCGTAGTGCCAGCACAGCAAACCCCATCGCCCGGCTGTGTTTGCCCCCATCAACAGCTCTGGTGAGGATCTACATCCCCCTGCAAGTGGAGGGGAAACCCCTGGGGAGCAGTCATGGATTTTAGGCTGGGATGAATCGTTCCTGACGGGGGGCCACCGTGGACACGGGAGTTTGTGCAGGTGAGGGCAGATCCTCCTTCTTCTCTGCGACAGGCAGCTGCCCTCTGGCCCAAGGGCTGGGTGCCGGTGTCCCGCAGGCAGGTCAGAGTCTTGTTTTGCCCCGGCGGGGTGGGATGGCAGCGGCAGCGCTGCGAGGAGCTGAGCCTGGCTCTGTGGGGGGAGTGGGGGCTGTGGGAGCGCCGAGCCGCCAGTCAGGGCGGGTGATGGAGGGGCTCGGGTCAGGCAAAAGCAGAGCGCAGATCGGGGCGGCAGCAGGAGTGATGGGACCAGGCTCCGCAGGAGAGCTAGGGCCACAGGGCTGGACAGAGAGGAGACACGAGGCGAGGACATGGCGGAGTCAGTAACACGAGCAGAAGCCAGGTCTTCCCAATGGGCCAAGGACTCAGTGCACGGGCCTGGCCGTTGTGCCTTGGGAGGGCTCTTGCTCACATGTACGATTAGGACCACCTTACTTAGTGGGATAGAAGATGCCATGTGTGCTCTGGGGCACATCCCCAGCTGTCTGCTCCTCGGGCTTCTCTAGCATCCAACCCCCTGCCCCAGTGCATCTTGTATTCCAGTAAATAGGGTGACACACAGTGTTGCTTTGGAAAGGATGGACAATATGATGCACCGATGAGGACTAAGATACTCCAGAGAGAGAATACCTCCTGCTTGTGCCTGGGGGTTGTTTCGTGCTCCGGCTGGCAGCAAAGAGAGGGTTAAAAGTAACCAGCAGGGTCAGTTGAGGGAACTTGTCACAAACATCACAGTTAAGTTGATGGGCTGGTAGGGCGCAGAAGGACAGACCCCCCCCCTCCCCTCACAGCGTGGGGCTGAAATGGGCTGGGGTGTCCCTGGGCCAGCCTGGGTGCCTGGGTCGGGAGTGGGTGGGCTGTGCCTGGGCAGTGGTGGGCACGAGTGGGCACCGGTGTGCCTGGCCTGTCCTTGTCCCCATTCCTGTCCCAGAGCAGGGCTGCTCCCAGGTCCAGCCCTGCTTGGGGACGAGCCTTGAGACTTCAGGAGGGTGCTGGGGAATCAGAGTTGAGCCAAGCCCCTGCAACAGCCCCATTTCCACCGGTGAGGCCAAGAGCTGTGTCCCAAGGGTCCCACCAGCCTGGGGCACGGCTGGGAGAAAGGACTGCAAGGTGCCCCGAGGTGACCCTTCCTGCCTGCAGCCCAGCCCTGCTGCCTGTGCCCAGTCCCCTGCCTGCCCTCTCCAGGCATGAGCCAGCCGACCCCTCCACCTCCACCCTCCTCTGCCTGCCTCCTCTGTACCTTCAGCTCCTTGATTTTTGTTGGGGTGGTCACCTCCTCATCCTCCGTCTCGGACCGTCTCCTGCTGCCAAACTCACCATCCTCATCCTGCTTCTCGCCCTCCGCCCCAGCATCGTGGTTCTCGCTGACGGAGGCTGGACGCGAGAATTCTGCCCGTGGTGGGGAGCCCAGGTCACCCCAGCCCTGCCACCCTCAACCCTGACCCCAGCCCCCCAGCCCCTGCCCCCCACCCTCAGACCTGGGTGCCCAGAAGCCCCGAATGCCCTGCAGCAGGGACGGCTGGTCCCAAGGGTCTCAGGGCACAGGCAGCCGGGGGGACCCCCACCCCCAAGCTGCCCAACCCCAGCCCTGCCATGTCCCCCTGCTCATGCGCAGTCTGAGCTATCACTTGGGGTGGGGACAGACCCTCTGCCGTGGGGATGCAGCTGGGGACAGCCTGAGGGCTGCTGTAACCCTGCCAAATGAGCCAAGCAGCTGGCAGAGCCGAGCAGCTCGCAGCATCCCCCTCGCTCCCGCCAGCTGACCAATCTCCCTCCCCCTCCCCAATTTGGGGCATACCTCCGTCAAGGCTGCGAGACATGGTGTACCGTTTGCTGGAGGAGCGCTCAAAGAAGGGAGCCGGGCGGTCGATGAGGGCACTGGCCTGCCGTGTCTGTGCCTGCGTCCGCCCGCTGTAGCGAAACTTGGAGCCCATCACCAGGAAGCCCTTTGGGGGTGGCTCTGGGGACACCAGCCTAGGGGTGAGAGAGGTGGAGCACCGTCAGTGAGCCCCAGCCATGTCCCTGGGCATTGCCCCCACATTGACCCACTGTGGCAGAAGCAGAAGTATGTCTGCCTCCGAGAAGAGAGGTCTGGAGAAGGTCTCCTCACCTGAAGAAGGTGTGATGCTCTATGCAGACCTTCCAGAGACGCTTGGCGGAGCGGTGGTTGGGCAGCTTGAAGCCAATGGTGCTCTCAAACTGTTCATACTTGGGGGAGACAGAGACACACCATTACAGGCAGATCCTGCCCTAGAGGACATGATGGGATGGGACCTTGCCAAGGCCCTCAGGTTCCCTTGGCAGGACCCATGACTACGCAAAAAAAGTCTTCTTCAAAGCAGTGCTGGAAAGGTCCATGCCCAGTCCCACTGGGTGGAAGGATCATGCCCCCACACTTTTGGCCTAAGCACTTTCCTCAACTGTAAATGGCTTTTCAGTGCAAGATAAATTCCCTCAAGAAACAAAAACCTTTTACAGCTCGTTTTGTTGAGAGTGCCCCACTCTCCCTTTTAGATGCGCTGTCCGTGCCCTCCTGCCTGCTGGAAAACGTGGGTGGAAATGCATTCTCCTCCCATCAGTACACATAAAAGTGAAAAGAGTGAAAATGAAGTCAGGAAATGAATGAAAAAGCTTCCTGATGTTTTTTTGTGAAGCACAGAAGACACATCAAAATGGCCCTCAACCCCTCCTTCCTGGGAGACCTCCCTACACTAGCAGGGTCACAGCATCTGGCTGGTGGGGAAAGGACCCTTGAGTGCCCTCAGCCTGCTGAAGTCGCTTTGCCAGTGAGAAAATGAGAGCACAAAAAAGAAAGCACTTGCTGAAAGCCTCCATATACCACAGGAGATGTGCTCTCTTGGCCAATGCGGTCATTAACTTGGTACATTTGGGGCAGAGGCTGGAGCCAGGCGAGGACGTCCCCGCCAGGCAGCCCCAGCCCAGCAGAGCAGGCATTGTGCCATACCCTGGGGCTGCACTGGTGCATGGCACCCACCTCACCCGGGCGGATCTTGATGTAGAAGTTGCTCCTCTTATAGGAAATTTTGAGGATCTTGGGCCAGGCGAAGCGGTTGATCCTCAGCCGGTCCCTGTAGATGAGGAGGCCGTTGGCACAGACGCCCAGCATGATGTCGATGCCCTCGGAGTCCTGGAGGAGGTAAGAGGGACAGGAGGGGACTGCTCAGATGCCTGGTAAGAACCAGTTTGGCCAACAGTACCACGCTCCCTCCTGCTCGGTGCTCTGCTATGGGGGACCAGCTGACAGGTCACTGAATCACAGACTGGTTAAGGTTGGAGGTCCTCTGGTCCAAAGCAGGGCCACCCAGAGCAGCTGCCCAGGACCGTGTCCTTGTTGAACCTTCATCATGGGAGGAAGGGGCTGGGGACGGGTATGCAGGCAGCAGGGCAGGATGGGGTGGCATTGGCCATCGCTCTGGCAGCCCCACAGTCCCGTACCTTGGCGTGATGCAGATCCACTCCATACATGGAGAGCTTCTTGGCGTTCTCCAGGAAATGGATCTCTGCTTCCCCAGGGGTCATTCCCCTGCAGGGAGACAGAGAGGGGGACACATGGCCAGATGCCCCACCGGGCGTGGGCCAGCTGTCTGGTGCCTTCCTTGCCACCAGCCCATTTTCTCCTGGGGCTCACCGGTAGGTCTTGTGCAACTCCATGATGCGCTCCTCCAGCTCCCGTGTCTGGTTGGGGGCAAAGCGGAGCTCGCTGACATAGTTGCCCACGTGCTCCTCTGCATCATAGTCGCCCAGCTCAGCCTGCACGGCATAGGAGCCCAACAGAGCATGTGTGACAAAGGAGCAGGGCAGGCGCCCCGTGATGATGTCCGCACGGAGCTGCAGGCACAGGTAGTATCTGCAGGAGGGGGCAGAGGGTGAGAGTGTGCCCTCCGGAGCAGGCTGGAGCTCCCTGGGAAGCAGCAGCTGGCACCCCACCTTGCACTGCTCTCCACGGGGACTGCCACCTCCCACGGCCACCTTCCTGGCCCTGCTCTGCATGATTTAGACATGTCACAGCCAGTGAGACCCCAGACTCGCTGGGGAGACATTCCCCCTCATCCTGACACTCCACATGCTCCCAGCCCATCCCCTGGGAGCTGCCCTGGCAGCTGTGCCCACAGAGGGCTGGTCCTCACCTTGTGATGTCCTCCGTGAGCTGGGCAGGGTCTGGAGGGTAAAACTTCACAGTGAAGGCGAAGTTCCAGGGCCCACCTAGAGATGGGAGAGAGCAGTAAGGGCAGGACCCATGCTGGCTGCACACAGGCGTGCAGGAGCATTCAGGCATCCACTAAGGGTCCCACAAGTCCCCCCAAGCCTGGCACAGGACAGGGACAAGGGGGCTCCAGAAGCTGTTGGGAGAACAGCCACCAGGACACCAGCACGACTTGGTTAATCCTCCCCACACAGCTGGGGAGAGAAAAGCCTCACAACTTCAGGAGCCATCAGCTCAGCATGAACACCAATGTCACAGCAAAAGCCTCACACATCCCTCACACGGAAGGTGACACTTTGGCAACAGCCGTTCTGCTACCCCATCATGGGCAAAGTCATTCCAGGACCTGTCCCAGCAAGCACCCTGCTATTCCTCCCTTCCCTGTCCTTCTTGCTCAGGGCAGGTGGGGATGGTGCCCAGAGAGGGACAAGGTCTCAGCCAGCTCTCCAGTGGCATAGACAGAGTTCTTTGCCCCACCGACGCCTGCCATGAGTAAGAGGGGAGGTGGGTAACACGCAGCTGAATGAGCAACACCATCTTTGCCCCCAGGCCAGCTGCCAAAGGTCCCCGCCAGGGCAGGTGGGGAGGGGACCTGCTGCAGGACAGCCATGGCTGAGCCATCCAGGAGTCCTGTAGGACGCCCCAGGGCTGGGCAGGATGGACCCTCCCCAGGCACTTACTGCGGATCTGCTTCTTGATCTCCTTGGAGGGGTCCAGCCAGTTCTGCAACAAGGAGACAGCAAGTCAGGGGGGGTTCCCCACCATGGAGGGGGCAGCCACAGAGGGACCCCCCCATGCTCACCTTCTGGCTGTCTGAGTCGCAGAAGGTGAGGCCGAAGTAGTCTTTCTCCAGGAGGTTGAGGTGCTCGCACACTGTATCAAACAGGACCTGGCCTCGGGCGTGCTTCTGTTGGAGACATGGAGAGGCTGATGGTGAGCCGGCTCCCTTGTTCCCCTGGAGAGCCGGCAGGCACAGGCGGCACCCGCTGGGGGCAGGCAGGGAGCACTGGGGACACTCAGGGCAGCCCTGGCCCTCCAGGCGACCACCAAAAGGTGCTGGCAGCCCTCTCACCTGGTAGCACCGCTCTGGGGACATCGAGGCGGTCCCCGGGCTGCAGGTACGAGGCATGGTCGAGCCCAGCCAGTGCGGTGCAGGCAGCAGGTCCCATGGGCCAGGGGGACCTGGTGCCCACCTGGCTCATCCCCCATCACACCAGGAGGCAGTGATGCCAAACCGGAGAGGGGTCCAGCCAGCCGAGGCACCTCTGCTCCAGACCCTGGGACAAATGCTGGGACAAATCTCCCTGCTGGGACAAATGCGCCCCAGAGCTTCTGGTGGCCAGCACTGACTGTGGGACAAGCTCCTTCCCAACACCCTCCCCACTGGTGGCAGTGGCGGCTGGGTCCTGAAGCACAGGCATGACAAACGAGAGCCACAAAGAGCCCAAGCCACATGCAGGGATGGAGGGCACCCTCGTTATCTGGTCCTTTGAGTTCCCCTGAATTTCCCTTTGTTACCAGTGGCAGCGAGGCCCAGGCTCGCTCATGGAGATGGCAGAACAACCCCTCCCATGCGTGTTTCTCCCCTCTTTACAGCCTGGCAGCTCCCATCTTCCCTCTCCAAGGCACCCATTTACCAGAGCACCTTCACCATGTGCCTCAGGGATGGCAGCCCAGGGCACCAAGCGGCACAGCCCCGTTGGCCCGCTGCCCCCCAACGGCAATCCTGGGCTCCTGCTGCTCTGCAGAGCTTTCCCAAAGGTTGCTTCCTGGGTCTCCTCCCTCCCGCTGACATGGGTTTTGAAGGCAGGGGCTCACCCGTGGCACGTGCTGGGGTGTCACACTCAACGGCTTGACTCCCCTTTTTGATTTTTACTGAATTAAGCCTTAATCGAGCATAAGGGCAAGGCACAACTATTGCCACGGGGTCTGCAAGTAAGAAAGAAATGCAACACCAGCCTTTCTACACTAAACCCTCTCCCCCTGTGCCCCAAGTGGCTTATTTTACAGAGCAGCAGCTCTCTAAAAGTCAACCCCATACTCTGCACCGCAACGGTGGAGAGATCATCCTTACCCAGGCCCGGCGAGGGGCATCGCTCTGCTCACAAAACTGCTGGCAGCCTGGCTTCTGCCTGCATGTTGGCTTGGCTTGGCCAATGCTACCACGAGAGCCAGGAAGGGACGACCCAGCCGGGGGCTCGCACGAGCCACTCCTGTGCCCCATGAGCCCCCCGTGGTCCCTGGGGGGCTCCGCTCCTTTTCTTCTTCAGGAGGGCTTTCATCTTCTTGGCAACCCACCTTCCCACAGCTTTGTGACAAACTTCACTGCTAAAGCGACAGCCAGGGCTGCCAGAGAGCTGAGATCAAAGGCCCCGCTGCCAGCGCGAGGCAGCCACAGTGAGCAGGAACCATCCTCCTGATGGTCGTGGATCCTGCGCAGCCCCGAGCCGGGGGAGGCAGGTCCTGCATACAGATGCCGGTCTGCTCTGCGCAGCCAGCTCCAAGCTGCTGCCAACAAAAACCCATCTGCCCACTTGCCAGCAGCAAGCGCAAAGCGCTCCCTGGCAAAGGCTCCAGGATTTCTGCTCCTGAACAACCTCAGCTTTTTGCATTTTTAAGCCGAGTTGCCAGTCCTTCCTTACAAATGTCCCTCCCACTGGGATGATGCAGCAGGCAGGAGACAGCGGCGGGTGCTGGGGATAGAAACAGGAGCTCCGGGCAAGCACTTCTCCAGCTGCCTTCGCCCCTGAGGCAGGGCCACAGGACCCTGCCACAGAACCCAGCCTCAACTCTCGATTTAATCCTGAGGGTCCCCCAGCCTGTCCTAGAAGGGGAGGTCACCGTGCTGACAGCGGCTGCAGCAGCCCTGCAGCATCTCCCAACTCCAAGGCAGGCATTGGCGGGTGCCAGCCCCCTCTGTCCCTCCCTGCGGTGACAGCCACTACCAGGGAATGTGCTCCCCATGAGGACCCTGGCTTTATCGGGAGGGACGAGAAGATGAACACACAGAGGTTAGATGCAAACCCGCCTGGGGCAGCCGTGAGGGTCCACGCTTGCCAGCCTCTCTGCGCCAACATGTGCACACACGTCCTTTGCCTCAGGGGACAGCCAACACGCTGCGCTCTGGAGGTGTCAGCAGACAGGCTGGCACACAGATGCGTCGTGCACGTATTGTCGGGCAGAGCTCTATCCCCCATCTATTAAATGTCTGCTTTTTAGACACTCTTTTCTACTGTGAATAGAATTTGGATTCACCGGGCTGCCAAATTTGGATTCACTGGGCTGAAATTCCCTGCTAGGGTCTGTCTTTCCAGATTTCTTTCCTTATTTTGAAATTTCAACTTAAAAACATTTCTGTGGATTGTTTTCCATAGGAGAGAGTTACTACAAAGATGTCCTTAGAAGAACCCTGACATCAGGGACTGGGTAGGCTGGGCAGGGTCCCAGGGCTGAGACATGTCCCCTCCTTAGTGCCAGCACAGCCCCCTGACGCTGGGACTCACCTCCACCTCGCACTCGTACTCAGAGGCATCGAGCAGGGTCACTCTGCAGAGGGCATTCTTCACTTTCTTGGTGCTTTTTTGGGGCGACTTCTGGGTCTTGCTGGGGGTCGTTTTGTCAGAGAGCCCGTCGGTCTCACTGTAGTCCTTCTCCTCCATGTCTGTGCCCTGAAGCAGGGACACGCACAGGGTTACCCAGTGCCACTGCCCGGACAGATGGACAGACAGATGAGGCAAGCCCTCCAACAGGAGGCGGAAGAGGGCAGCTGATGGCGGGGAGGCTGGTGGCCTCTTCGGAGTCCACAGTCAAGCCCAGTTCCCCCACCCCATGCCACTGGCACAACCTGGGTCCCTGGAAAACGGATATCCATGAGTTGAGCATCCAACACCTTCCTGTCCAACCACCTGGTGCCGCAGGCAGGGCCAGGGCACCACCGTGCCCACTGGCAGCAGTGCAGCTCCCCAGCGCCTCTGGGGCTGACATCAGGGTGCAGCCGCTGCTTCCAGCCCTGCCAGAGGCAGCTCAGTCCTGCGACACGGGGCCACCCCCTTGTCCTCCTGCCCTGGCTGGTGGTGCCATTTCCAGCACAGTCAGTGCTCAGGGCTGCCGTACTGCTCCTCTTGCCTGTCCTGCCCGCAAGGACCTGCACAGGCAGCTGGAAAGCACTGGGCAGAGCCCATCCACTGCCCTGCCTGTAGGGGGTCCCCTCCGGGATGCGCCCCCGGGCCGACAGCATGGGGGACATGCCCACCTCACCGGGCTCCCTGCAGCCCCAGCACTGCAGCAAGGACACGGTGATGGGGAGCAGAGAGAGGTGGCATGTCCCCTTCCTCTGCTGCGCCTTCTTCTCTGACGCATCTCATGGCACCCAGTTGTCACTCACTCACCGGCTCCGTATTTCGGGCATCTGACTGTGCCCCGGGCTTCTCATTGGCCTCAGTGTCCCGGCCGGCGGGGTTGGTGGCTGCGGCTGCCTCCAGCTGCTGCTGCGGAGCCTCCTCCTGCACGTTCTTCACCTCCGAACCAGGGCCTGTCTCCGTCGTCATGGCCGCTGGTCACCCTGCTCTGCCACTGCCACCCACAAGGAGAGACAGGAGGTGTCACCCAGGTGCACGGGGATGGTGGATGCCAGCCAGGCAGCCAGCAGCCCGGGATGCCCTGGCTGCACAGGCAGGTGTGGGACCTGACCATCTTTGCCTACTGCCTGCACGCACGGATCCACTGCCAGGAGGTGGCTTTGCAAAGGGCAGCAGCACAGGAGGTCCGCATTTCATACCCAGCTAAGGCGGAGAAGAGCCAGCGATGTGGGGAGGGACACCGGTGGCAGGGACCAACCACAGTCGGGGCACAGGGCTCACGCTCCATCCCCTCACTCACAGCACAGAGCAGGGCTGGCCATAACCCCCTGCTCCCCCCAGCCCTGGGCCCTTTAGTACCTTCACTACTATTTTTTATGAGTGGAAGGGTTTGTTCTGGGAGGAAACACCAGGCTGTGAATCAAGTTAAAAGCTGCACTGACACAGGAAATTGCTAACACGGACAACTCCACATATTGCATCTGGGATGGCTGGTTTTTTCCCCTCTGGACTTCCCAGCAGCAGCAGCACGCTGGGTTCCCACGGCCGGTGTGGCCGGACCCTGCACGGCGGTGGGACAAAACCTGCCTCCAGCTCCAGCTGCCTGTCCTGTGTGAGACGCAAAAACAAAGCCAGGGCTAGGAACAGGGGAGGGGAAGGCACTTTCCAGGCTGGGGTGCTCAGCAACATGTTTTTGCAGCCTTTATGCAAATACAGCGCAGGGCTGGCAAGGGCTCCTGGGACAGTCCATGCACATACCGGTCATCCAGCACCCCTTGTGACTATCACCCACCCGCCACTTGGGTCGTCCTCCCCCAGTCTGTGCTTGCCCCAAACTCCAGGTGCAGGACCCTGCACTTGCCCTCGTTGAACTTCATGAGGTTCATACGGTCCCACTTCTCCAGCCTGCCAAGGTCCCTCTGGATGGCATCCCATCCCTCTGACCTGTCACCGCACCACCCAGCTCAGTGTCACCTGCAAACTTGCTGACTTTCTTTTACACAGAAAACATGTTACACCACAGCTCGTGTCCTACCTCTGCCTTTCAGATGTGCTCAGCACAATGGGCAGATGCGAAACCTTACCCAGAAAAACTGCTAAAACTGGCTCCCGCGGATGGGAGGGGACAGACAGGAGGCAAGGGAAGGGACAAGGGATGGACAGAGGAGACAGAGCGAATCAGCCTGCCCGGGAGCAGCCCTCTCCAGCAGCCCAGCAGGCAGGGATGCTGCTGTTGGCCATGCTGGCTCTGCAAGCACTGTGTGGTCACCGCTGGGGGACCTGGGTGACACCAAAAGAGCCAGGATTTCATCCCCCCTGCCCCAGAGCCACACTCTCCTGGTCAGAACCAGCAGGACAACCTGCCACCGGCCCCTGAGAAACATCAGCTCAGCTTCTCCTAACAGACCCCAGGGCTCGGCCGAGGGCACGAGAAGATTTCAAAGGTCACCAGTGGTTTATTTTTTCTGCCGAGGAAGCAGGGCTGCTGTTTTTCCACTGCAAATTCAAGGAGTGGCATGCTTCTAGTTCCAATCCCTGTGTGATCATTCCCAACCGCTTCCGTTTGGATCTCAGCGTGTGAATTTTTTAATTGATGTGAAATCTCTAAAAACGACAACCATCACTTTGGGCCAAAAACACGCTGAGTTTTTCACTCAAGGTTTCTAAATTTTCTTCCAACTACTTTTTCCCCTGCACGGGGAAGCACCGATCCCTGAGGAAATGATGAGAGCTCTTTAAGGGTGGCAGGCTGGGAATTCATCCCGTCTCTCTCAGCCAGCCCTACTTTTGCATATTAAGCTCCAGTTCAAACCTTGTGATGATGGACAAGGAGCCTGATCCCGGGACCCTGAAGGAGGTGAGAGCATGACATGGGTGCACCAGGGTGGCAAAGCCCCAGCAAAGGGGTCTGGCAAGCCCCCAGAGCAAACTCACTGCCGGGGCAAAATGGCCCGGGAGATGTCCCGAGGGACACGGGGCTGGCATGGAAGCCAGCAACATCTAGACACAGCACAGCTGCAGCCGAGCCCTGCAGATGTGCATGGCCCCGGCACAGGCAGTGCAGGCGAGACGGGGCCACGAGCACAGCCACAACGGCTGCATTCAGGAGCCGGTGGGGTGTTGGTGCCATGTCATAGAATCATAGATTCAGAGTTGGAAGGGACCTTAAAGACCATCCAGTCCCACCCCCCTGCCATGGACAGGGATACCTCCCACTAGATCAGGTTGCTCCAAGCCCCATCCAGCCTGGCCTTGAACACCTCCAGGGATGGGGCAGCCACAGCTTCTCTGGGCAACCTGGGCCAGGGGCTCACCACCCTCACAAGAAAGAATTTCTGCCTGATATCTAGTCTAAATCTCCCCTCTTTTAGTTTAAAAGCATTCCTTCTCATCCTATGGCTCCCCTCCCTCATCCAGAGTCCCTCCCCATCTCTCCTGAAGCCTCTTTAGGGACTGGAAGGGTCTCTAAGGTCTCCCCAGAGCCTTCTCTTCTCCAGGCTGAACAACCCCAACTCTCTCAGTGCATCCATGTGGGCAGTGCTGTTTCCTGGGCTCCTCTGCCTGTGGTGGAACCGAGCAGACAGGTGGGGAGCACTTGCAGCACTGCCACTCGCCCCGACGCTGCTTCTCCTGTGGCAGCGGGGCTGGGGGGATCAGGGCTGGCTGGGCACCAAGGGCCAGCCTCCGCCTGGCGGCACCCAGCCCCAGGGCTCAGGCCAGCAGTGGGACACTGCCACCCTTCACCACAGCCTGGCCACCTGCACCCAGGGCTGCTGTAGGCCCAGCTATGGGAGAAGGTCACCAAGGCTGGCATGGCCACCAGCACCCCAACTGTTCCCTCCGCCCGGCTGGACATATTTGCCATCACAAAACTTTTACAACAGGTTTAGACCACAACTGCAGCAAACTTGATCGAGACCAGTGGAAATGCTGTCCCAAATCATTTAATTTGGTTCTAATTATTACCCACAGCAGGAGCAAGACCCAATCCTGCAGCACAGGCAGCCTATGGGGGCTGTCCCAGCCCTTCCTGGCACCCAGCCTTGCTCACGGATGTCCCCTCAGGAGCGAAGCCAGGCCCAGAGCAGCTCCGTGCTGAGGCTGGCAGCTGCCCAGGCAGTGGGCACCATCTCCAGCCCCCTTCTCCATGCTGGGTGCTGGCTGAAGGGCTCCTCCACACCCACAGTCCCCACTGCCATGTGCCAAGCACAACCCCGGTTTTCAGCAAGGGCTGGCTCACTTCTGCTGCAGCTGGACCCAAAACAGGCTGGGGGATATTCTCCTCAGGGCAAAGATCAGGTGAAATGGCTGGAGCCGGTTGGAGTTCCAGGCTATCGAAACAGGCACGTGGGAACAATGACTGCAAAGAAAGCCTCAGCAGGATCAGAGGGAGACCTGCTTGTCATGCTTATAATCTCCTCCCATCATCTCCCTGCCTGCTCCTCCTTCCCTTGGTGTTTTCCTCTTCCCCCTCCAAGTTGGAGTGTGGCTTCACGGCTTTCCCAGACGCTCTGCCCCCGCACTTCCCCAGCACATCCCAGCTCCAGCTTCCGCAGTGCTCCCCCCCAGAGCCTTTCCTTCCCTCCCTGCCACCTCCACATGGAGTTTTGCCCGAGCCTGCTTTCCCCTTCCCCCTGCCCATTCACTCCCTGCTGCTGGTTTTCGAGGCCGAGCATCCCTCTTTGCTCCTGGGCTCTGCTTTCCCCACCTCGCTCCCTGCTGAGGACACTGCCTGTCCATGATGCTTCACTTCTGAAGCATCACAGACATGAACAGGCACAAGGCTCTGTGCAGAGCCCCGTGCTGAGTGACCAAACACGTCTCCCCGGGCTCCAGTGCAACTGGGGTGCACAGAGCTGGGTGACAACCAAGTGCTCTCCTCCCTTGCCACTGTGTTCTGGCAGCTGCCAAGGGGTGCATGGGGCTGATCCTGGCAGCCAAACCCACCACCGTGCTGTGGGACAGATGGCTGCCACAGAGATGGGGAGCAAGCTGGGCACAGGGAGCACCCTGCGGGGGTGGCCACAGCTGCGAGACACCAGGCGGGAGTCCAGGTACTTACCAGCCCCCAAGAACAACAGAGGAGCTCCCCAGGGCTGCAGCACGCAGCACCCCTGCCACGGGGGCTGAGCGGGCCAGGGACAGGCAGGACAGCACACGCAGTGCCTTGCAGCCATCCTGGAACCATGAGAGCAGCCCCAGCGGGGAGTCCGGGGTATCCTCCAGGGACACATAAGAAGCGAACAAGGAAAGCGGTCCCCGAAGCCCCGGCAGCACGCAGCACCTCTGAGCCTCTCCTGTCACCCACTCTCTGGCACCAGGGGACACGCAAATCCCCAAATCATTCTGCAGTGCAGCAGGCAGCCCAGAGAGCTCCCCTGTGCTGCTCTGCAGCAAGGCCGAAACATCATACAAGCTGCCCTGTTTATGGTGAAGGCTGGGGGGGGGGATCAGAAACGCAGGGTGTCCCCGACTCCTGGAGACAGCACACCACTCCTCCTCACACGGGGCTGGCAGGGACAGACATCTGCACTGCCCCAAACTTCCCCCAGCTTTCCCCAGATGGAAAAGTGCCCTCTCTGTTGTCCCCCCCTCACCCCCCTCCCCAGGCTCCAGGACCTGCATCTCACCCAGGCTCATGCTCCCTGCTCAGGGCACCAGCTGCTGGCTAAAGCCCAGAGCATCCTGTGGGCAGCCAGCAGCACCGCAGAGCATCCTGCGTAGTTGTCTCCTCCGCGGCGGGGCCAGCCCTACCTTGGTGCCAGGTCCCCATGCCTCCAGCACAGCTCGTCGTTGCCAGGCTGCCGCTGCGTCCGAGGCAGCGCTTTCTGCAGAGCCGTCTCTTCCCCAACCCCAACACCCCCGCGCAGTGATTGATGCGCACCGCAGCCGCAGCCGAGCTGGGAACTAGGCTGCCTTCCCATCCCACCACTGGGCTCCCCCCCTTGCCAGCAGCTCTGTGCCCTCACCGCAGCCTCTTGGCATGGTGGGAGGGTCCCATGTGGGTGCTGGTGCCAGCCCCATCTGCCCCACCTTGCCTGCAAACACCTGACTCATCCCGGGCCAGGCACCGGAGAGCCGGCGCAGGCTGCCAGTCTGCCAGGACCCTTCCCCACGCATGCACCGGCAGGGAAGAAGAACTTGGCTCCTGCACTGGCTGCTCAGCAAGGAGCTGGACCCACTCTGCACCTTCATCCTGAGTCAATCTGGCACTTTCCTGCATCACCACCCTCCCCACCCACCCACCCCCCCCCCATCTCTTCCATGGGTCCTAGGGCAGCAAACCCTGCGCTGCCTCCAAAACAGGCACCCAAGCACCCCACTTGCACTAGTCAGCTTGGAGACGTACCAGCAGCGAAAGCTGAACAGAAGCTCTTTCATGGCCTCTGTCCACAGTGAAGTGCAGAGCGTGACACCCAGCACATCCCTGCCTACAGGGCACGTAGGTCCTTGTCCCCCACCAGTTTGGACACATAATGATGAAAACTCTGGAGCGTGCCAAGCCACCAGGAGCCCCAAGGCAACTCTCTGGGAGCCTCCCAGCAGGCTCCTGCCGTCAAGGTGCAGGCACCCACCCGCATGGTCTGGCCACGCAGAGCCTGACCACACTGGATGCAGAGGGACAAAACCCCGCTCAGCCCCAACTACCCACCAGTATGAGTTCCCCAAATGGTGCCCGTGGGTTGGGATGCTCATGGGCCATCCCCCCACCCATGAACATCAGCCCTGAGGGAAGCGGCAGGGCAGGGACCTGGCTGCACCCTGACATTCCCCCCCCGACAAGCCCCCAGTGGAGCTGGGCACTGCTCGGCCAGGCTGGCTCACGCGTGGGAATTCCCCACACAGGGACTCCTGAGCCGTGGGAGCAGGGCAGCCCCAGGGAAGGGGGGGGGTCTCACTCAAGAAAAACACAGAAGCCTGCAGCAAGGGAGGACCAGTCATCCCAGACTTCCCAGCAAGCCCCCCCTCTTCCGAAATCCTCGCCCAGTTTGTGTGCACCCTCACCTGACACCCCAGCCAGGGCAGCGCAGTGCCCATGAGCGTTGCCAGGGATTGCAGTTGGGGGAGGTGTGGGGTTGGGGGCCACCAGCTCTTGGCTGCTCTGCACCCCTCCCACGGTGGCCAGGGCTGGCGTCACCCATCTCTGAGCGCCCACAACTGCACAACCTCCTTGTGTGGAGCCACACAGGAACAAGGAGGAGGAGACACAGAAAGCGGGGGGAAACGTCAGCCCAGAGCTGTGAGAGGAGAAACACAGACAGGAAAAGGAGGGGAAAGGGAGAGATGGCGGCAGACAAAGACCCCGAGACCCGAGCCATGCCTCAGATTGGACCTGACACGTGATGGGAAAGACCTAATTTATCACGTCACGCGCAACCCCCCAGCTCAGCCAAACCCCCCGGCCCCGGGGAGTGCTGCCTGAAGCAGGCAGGAGGCAGCAGGAGCTGCCACTGTCCCACGCCTGCTTGCCCCGGGGAACGAGCGAGCCAGCCTGGGTGGGGGGCAGGCAATGACCATGGGATGTCCCCCCTCTCTGATCAGCGCTGATCCCCATGAAACATCCCTATGCCAGCTCCAGAAGGCAACCTAGGAAAAACAAGAGTAGAAAGGGTCTTCCCTCCATGCCTGGCAAGAAGCAGTGATGCACCCGGCCAGAGGCGCTTGGTGGGGCCCAGGGTGCCAGGCTGGAAGGGACCTTCTGCGCCCGCTATGCCCTAGCAGGGACAGGGGTGCCTCTGGAAACACTCTTCTCCCTGGCTCCAAAATTTGCCACTGGTGAGACCCACGGGATGCACAAGCAACTGAACAGCAATGGGTTTCAAAGAGGGTCGGGCTGGCACCTTGGTCCCTGTTGCATCAGTGTCTGCACTGCACCCCATCGAGGACCCCACTGTGCTCTGCTGAACCCCTTCACGCTGCCCATGCTAGAGGCCACCACGCTGTGCTGGAGGACTGAATTACAGGCTGGTTGAGGTTCGAGGTACCTCCAGAGTTCACCTTGTCCAACCCCTTGCTCCATCAGGGCCACCCAGAGCCAGCTGCCCAGCACCGTGTCCAGGTGGCTCTTGAGTATCTCCATGGATGGAGCCTCCACCACCACCCTGGGCACCCTGTGCCAGTGCTTGGTCACCCTGACAGTGGAAAAGTGTTTCCTGATGTTCAGAGGGACTCTCCTGTGTGTCAGTGTGTGCCCATGGCCTCTGGTCCTGTCCCTAGGCTGAGAAGAGCCTGGCTCTGTCCCCTCGGCAGGAAGCCCTGGCAGTGGCCAAGGATGGCACATGCTGCTGGGACCAGGAGGAAGTTGCCCCATGGACAAGCTCCACGGGGTGGCACAGGCCAACTTGTGTGGCACATTTTTCCCTTTAAAAGGGAGGTGCTGGCAGAGTCCCGGCAGTGCCCAAGAGACCTGCATGTGCATTTCAGCACAGGGTTCAGGCTAGCAGAAAGACATTGGCGGTGGTGCCACCCCACAGAAGAGCACCCCTAACTGCCACGGTGCTACTGGGTAACCCCCGCCTGGGTCACCCCACAGAGATGTGACCCGTGGGCTGGGCCTGATCCTCACCCACCAAAAACACCACATCAAGATCCCTCCCGGGGGAGGGAGCAGCTTGGGGACCCACTCACCCCAGAAGTGTCCCCCCAAGCAAGCACTGAGCCATGCCACTGAGCCAAGCTCCTGCAAAGGTGATGGTTGCTGGCGAGTCCCTCCATGCCTCCACCACCCCTGCTGACCCCATGGCATGGTTCCCTCATGTTCTGGCAATGCCAGCCGGCACAGGAGGTGACCGTTTGCGTTCCCTACTGCCACCCGAAGTGCGATTTGGTGACTCAGGCACCGAAGCGGAGTCAGCTCCCTCTGACCACAGTGGGACACAGCTCAACTCTTAGAAGGGGTCAGGGCAAAGCTGGGCTTAGGTTTCAGTTCAGTGTCACAGTCCTTATATCCCAGTGGAGAATGCTGTGGGGGCAGAGGGGCACTGGTCTTATCCTCCCCCCACCAGCCTAGCAAAGCCCACCTGCCTCTTGGAGGCATTTGCAAACCCGGAGGAAGACAGGGAGGTCTTCCTGCATGGAGCAGCTCTATCCACAAGCTGATTCAAGGCTTCCTTCAGTCCCAGAGATCGCCTCTGATGATTTCGAGCATCAAAATGTTTCTGATTAATTTGGTAGAAATTAAACTTGGAGGGGGGAAGGGACAAACCAGGGCTGACAAAGCCAATCCCCGCCCTGGAAATACTGGAAAAATCGATTCACCCAAACTTGCATTTAGAAAAATAAGAAGTACCTCAGTAAGGAAGGCTCGCAGAGGACCACCTTTGCTGTGCCTGCCCGCAGGGATGGAGGGGAGTGCTGGGGTGCAGCCAGAGTGGCCATGATGGCTGTCCCTGCTCAGGAAGGGACCTGTGGGGCCAAGGGGCTGCATGGATCAGGACTCACCAAGCGCTTCTGCAGCACCAACCCTTTGCTTCGTGCCGGGGCTGAAAGCACCTTCCTCCCTGTGCTGTGTCCCCCAGGGCTGCCCCACCATGGGGTCTGTCCCCCCCTGCCCTGAGTCCGCACACCGGGAGCGGGGGGACATGGTGCCTATCACACCAGGAGGCTCAGGCAGGGAGGGAGGGTGGCATCCTCCACAGCTGGGAGCTTGCCCAGCTCCTGGCAGGGGAAACTGAGGCACACAGGGCTTGGTCACACAGCCGCCATGGCAGTGCTCTCTGCCTGACTCCCACCCTGGGGAGGATGTAGGTGTTTGGGATGGGCCTCATCCTGCAACCATTCCCCTGCACGCAGCTGCCGCCTCCCAAGAGGGGCAGGGAAGGGCAGGCATAGGAGAAAACACAATATAAATCCTCAGGGATCTTTAAATCCAAGAGCTAATCATTACTTGTAACTTCCAGCCATCAGGGGCACCCGCAGGCACCCCACGGCTGGTCACACTGTGTGGGGACACCGTGCCCACCCCTGCTGCCCCCCACAGCCTGAGCAGGAGGGAGGATTCGGGGGGACAAGGGTTGTGGCACAGCGCACCTGGGCCATGCCCAACACAGTGTTTTCCTGAGACACTCCACTGGAACCACTTGTCCCTGTCACCGCCTGTTTGGCTCTGTCCTCGCATTAGCAACAAAAGAGCTCGGCACCTCCCTCTGAGGTTTGCACAGGCTGAAGCAAGTGCTGGAAGGGCTGTTACAAGAATATTTGTGGGTTTTAACCCAATTCCTGTGCTTTCGGGGTGCCTGGCTCATGCTTTCTGCATACCTGAAGACACCAGCACAGGCTTCGCTCTGGTTTCTCCCCATCCCACTCTCTCCCAGCCACGAGGAATGCGTGGCTGGCAGAGGGGACGCACGGCACCCTGGTGGCTGTGCAGCCATGTGCCACGTCCCCACCGATGACAACAGACTGAAGCAGGATCAGGACCCTAAGAAACCCCAGAGCGTCGCCAATTAAGATTAAATAACAAGAGCATGCACAGCACGGCGCCCCCCCCCCAACACATCTCGGGGTTCAATCTCCCACTAACAAGCGGGGTTGGGGGCACCGACCCACCGGAGGAGGCAGGAGCGAAGTGAGGAGTAGCCCGTCCACTGGTGAAGACCCGCAGCTCCAATGAGGAGCAGGTAGAGGAGGAGGAACCCTGTCCTATGCATCGAAATATCCCCCCCCACCCCCAGTGCCCAGGGTGCAGCGGCTTCCCAGGCTGCCGCAGAGAAGGACACGCATCCTCTGCGGGTGCCCAGGCAGGGGAGAAAAGAGGTTTTTAGCTTTTTCCAAGGCTCTGAGGCCTTGGAGACATTCAAGCCTTGCAGGCAATTATCAAAGATAATAGATAAATGTTTTAAAAGCCAGAAGGGACAGAAGAGGGATGACAGAGGGTGGGGAGAAGAAAAAGCAAGTCGGCTCGGAGTCGCCATGGGGTGGGGGCAGCACACGGGCTTCCATCATCAGCTCTGACCTTCCACACAGAGGATACCATGGGACACTGTGGAACACTGCAGGGAACTCGGGCCATGAGGGCAGATCTGGGGCTACTGCGGAGAAAAAAATTTCAGAAAATCATAGAGTGGTTTGGGTTGGAAGGAACCTTAATGATCACCTAGTTCCAACCCCCCTGCCCTGGGCAGGGACACCTCCCACTAGACCTGGCTGCTCAAGTGGTGCTGAGGAGAAGGTACCTTGGCCCCCTCGTCGGGAACCCTCCAGGGGCCTCCCACACCAGCCAGGCACGCTGCCGTTTTCTAGTTCATCTGGGATGGTGCCCCAGTGCCTGGGGTCCCCAAGGACCCTCCCTGGGCACCCCTGGATCTGATGCAAAGCTCTCCAGGAGATGTGCTGGCTGGATCCGGGGGTCTGGCAGGCACCCATTGTGGGGAGCACCCCACTTCACCAGAGCAGGGCTCGGATGTGCAGGGTAAGCCTCGAGGGCAAGAAGGAGAGGGGCTCCCAGCCCTCCCCACCTGCCACAGAGGAGGCAGGGAGGGGACAGGCCATGTCACCAAGGCTGGACGAGCCAGGAGTGGGGCTGCCCCACAGCCGCCTTCACCAGCCCCACGTGCTCCCAGACCTCGTTTCCTCTCCCATCAGCTCCCTGCCAGGTCGCGCCCCCAGGACCTGGGGCACCATCTCCCCCTGGCCCTGCCCAGCTTTGCTGCGGCACAACGCGAGAAGTGCCCGCACACCAGACAACCAGTTCTTGGGAAGGGATTTACTCCCATTCCTTCCTGCTTAATACTCCTTATCTGTCCCCTGTTTGTCTTTCAGCTGCAATGAGCTCTGCCTGGGCTGCATTCCCTGCCTCTTTTATATTCAGGATGTATGTATAATGTATGTATTATATACATTAACGCAGCATCATCACCGCACAGTCAAATGCGCCGTGCACTATCACTTCAGAAGGTCCAAGTCCCAAAGCCACCGTGACGCCAGTCCCCAGCCATGCCCGCAGCGACCAGCGCTGCAGTGTCCTCTCCTATGCCTGAGTCCTAAAATATATGTGCAGCATAGCTGGATTCCAGCTGCTGCAGGGGACATGGGGAACTTGGAAATTTCCATGCTCTGAAGCATTTCACAGATACACGAAAGGACCAACAAGGTGTCAAAGGAGATTAAGGAAGTCACAGGGCTGGAGCAGGAGCCAGAAATAGCAACCAGGAGCCTGGGTTACACGCGCTGGGAAGGACCACGTTGCGGGCAGCCAGACACTTCCCCATTGACAGCAGAAAACAACCTTCACGTGGTTACCTTGGTGGAGATGGATGGCAAAAGGTTCACGGCCTTGAAAAACCTTTCTTACCAGGCTCCACTCTGCTTTGCTAAGAAAATACTTCACTAGTCTCACTCCAATACATATTTGCAAGCAACAGCATTTGTCTCCCTGCAGAGCTGGGGAGAATCCGTCCTTTGGCATCCAACTGTATGGACACTATGGACACCAAAACTGAGCACAAATGGAAAACCTCTCAATGACTTGCAAAATGCAACCAAAAAAACCACTGCCATCAGGCTTTGGCTTGCTGCAGGGCACCTGGTCTGCAAAAATCCTTCAGGAGAAGGAAATCAGAGGCTGGAAAGCACCGACCTGGACACACGTGCACTGAGGATGCCCCCGACCCAGCTGTGAGCTACAGCATGGAAGTCAGGGCCAAGCCTCCCAAGAAGATTACACCTGTGGGCAGGACTGACAATTTACATCTCGAGTTGAGGGTATCTGAGCCCAGAAAGAGATGTGGAAAGATGCCCAAATAATATTCTGGAAGCATAACTTGAGGACTTGTTCCTTGTCCTCAAGTTGGTTCAGAATAGCTCAATGGATTTACAGTTGTGCCAGATGTGCTGGGAGTCACCCGCCTCCCCCTCGGAAAAAGAAGGTGACCCCCCCACTTTTAATCTGAATTACAGAAATTCAGAGAAACACCTGCTTGGCAAGGAGCCCTGCAGCGCGGGTTACAGGGACCAGAGGTGCCTGCCCATGCACGCAAGGGGAGACGGCAGGGCATCGCCACCTCCCCGCCGGGTCCCGGGGGGGAAGCAGCATACCAGGAGGTCCAGCCAAGCAGGGCACTGTGCTCTCGAGTTGGGACAATGATGGCTGGATGCAGCTACCACCTTGTCAAGGTGCCAGGGCACCAAACCCTGTGCCCCGGGCACTGCCAGGGAGGGGATCAAAAGGTGGAGGTCCCTTTGCAGGCAGAGCGCATCTCTCTCCAGCTCGGAGCTGGCGTACCTCGCAGCCAGGCTTGGGAAACGCTGATAAGATGAGGGAAAACATCTTCTCTCCCTCCTCTTGCGCTGCCTTCCTTCCAGACAATTAATTTCAGCCCTGCACCAGCCCGTGGCTGTCTTGTAGTGCCGCTGTGAATCATCGGCAGCGAAACGCTGACTCACAGAGGTGAGGCTCCAGAGGCGGCTGACACAGGATCCCTGGTCCCCACGGCCCCCCGCAAGCTGGCTTCCGACAGCTGTCCTTCAGGTCCCCACACCGCCCCTGCACCCCAGGAGGCAGCAGCAGCCCTCCACTGTGATGGGGAGGCAATGCTTCAAGGGGTCATTTTGTCCCACTCGGCTCAACATGGGGAGCAGCTCCATCCAGACTGGCTCAACAAGCCTTTAATAGTCTCCTGCGGTGAAAACTCCTCTCCCTGCACCACTGCCTGTGCCAGGGCTTTATCCTCAGCACATCTGAGAGGTATTCTCCAGCATCTCACCAAACCTCCTGCCCTGTTGTTTTGAGCTGTGGCTGTCCCTGTCCCGAGGAGCCAGGGCAGAGCTCCTGCCTTTCCACTGTTTCAAGCTCTGCAGCTCCCTGCTGTCCCCAGGCCACCGTGACCCCTCCACAGGAGCAGCCCCGCAGAGAGCCAGTGCCAGCAACAGCTCATCCCTGCACGGAGGAGAAGGCAACACCTGTGGTAGCTCCCTCAGCCCAGGGACAGCAAACCCCTGTGGCCACCATTCAGCCAGAAGGATCTGCAGCCACCCTGATGGGATGGTGCCTTCTCAGGTCCATCAGGTTCCAGCCTTGGGCCTTCCCAGCGGCGATCTGGAGGCCCTCAGAGAGCAGCAAGTCTACAGAGCCACTGAAGCAAGGCAAAGGCAGCTGCCCAGGGAGGTCCCTGCAGGACCGGCCCCAGGAGTTCCTGTCTGCTCAACCCTCAAAGAGCAGCAAACAGCTGGCAGAGGCATGGGCAGCTGGGCACTGAGCACTGCTGGGTCCAAACCGAAAGCATTGGGTTCCTCCTCCTGCCATCAGGGCCTTGGCTGTGCCATGAGGTTCACGTGCTCCTGCTGCCTGCTAGCCAGATGGACCTCGGTGTTCACCTCTCGTCTCCGCCTGGCTCCTGAAGATCCCTGTTAGCCAGGACAGCAAGGCTTCGCAATCGCAGCACTGAGACTTGCTGTCTGGTGCGTAACCACAGCTTTCTAAGACCCCTTATGCCCACACACTTGTCTCAAGCCCTTCTCTATGTTCCCTCCTCATATCCTGCTATTTTCCCTCTGCTCCTCAGATCAGTCACACAGATGGATGTTTTAGCACCCAAGTCTTTTTCCAGACAATCACAATCTCTTCTGATGTTCTCCATTTACAGCAAAGCAGTTCCTCCTTCGCCTCACACCAAAGGCATCCTCCAGTTCCCAGTGACCCGGCTCCTCTGCCCAGCGAACACCTGAACATGCACCCAACAGGCAGGACTAAAGCACAAGAGCATGGGCACCGCACCCCACAGGCGCCCTGCGCGGCAGGACTCAACTACTGCAGAAGCAGCAGGGCACTGGGGTGCTGGGAGAAGCTTCATTGCTCTCCCGTTCTCCACCACTACCACCCAGCTCAGCCAGCCTTCCCTGCAACCACAGGGTGCTTGCAGACACTGTCGCTCCATCCACCCCTGAGCCTCACAGCACGCATCCAGCCACGCCACTGCAGACACATGTAGCCTCATGGCCACATTGCCCATAACTCACCCTTTTCACCTCACCTCCAAGCCTGCTCCCTCCCACCCCCTTGCCAGGAGCGTTTGGAAAGGAGACATCAGACCAACACCGCAGGATGTTCTCCTGCCCAGCAGGATGGCATGAGCTCAAGTAGGTCATACTAGGAACATGAAGGACAGCGTGAGCGTTCCCTCTTCACCTCGGATGCCTTTCTCACCAGCCTGTGAGCAGACCTCACACTGCCCCGACCAAGTTCCACTGCCTTGTCCTGTTAACAAGACCAAGGCTGGCTCATTACACAACAGCACAGCATCAGCAGGACCGGCCCTGCCACAGCTCCTGCCTTCAGGTAGGGAAGAGCAATGAGGTTTGAACCTGCCGGTGCAGGAGATCACCACCAACTAACCACAAGAGGCTGCTCCCAGTGAAACTGCAGGGAGACGTCAGCTCCTGTCGCTCCAGCGGAGATGACAGGTCTAGCTCACAGCCCAGCTGGCGATGGAGGGCAGGAAGGTCTCACCAAGGCTGTCTGGATCAGTCCCTTCCTGAAGGCAGTCCCCAGTCTGCCTCACCAGCAGGTCTTAAATCAATGTAGGGCTTTGATGGCTATTCCAGACACCTTTGTCAGGGGAGGTGGTTGCTTTCCAGCCCCGAGCAAGCCTGGCAAGCTTGGGCTGTTGGGTTGGCGTGCTCTGCAACCGCTGACCTGACCTGGAGCTCCTGAGGGATGGTGAGCTGGGGAAAAGGAGCCAGGCTCCAGGCTGAAACAGCCGCCGAGCATCATGATGAGAAGCAGACGGTGGCTTTTCATCGACAGGGCGCACGACGGCCAGGCTGGAGCTGCCAAGCGATGAATTGGGTCAAGTGGGGAAAAATATGAGAGTAAAGGCAGCAAGGGGGAGATGATCCCACGGCAATATGCTCATGTGAGAGCAGTGGCCCTGTGTAGCACCTCCATAAACTTTGTGAGCCCATGGTGTGGGGTTCCCCAACCTCTCTGAACAGGGCTGGCAAAGCTGCTCTCCTGCAGCAAGCTCAGACTTAATAATTGACATGTGTTGAATCTGTTTTGGGGCAATTATGTATTTATATTATGTCAGCAGTTGCCAAGAGCCCAGACATCTGCTCGCTCATCATGTGCGAGCCAGGCAGCGCGGAGACATCTGACCCCAGAGCAGGACGCTGGGCTTTTGCAAACACAGCTCACAGGCAGAAAAGTGCCTCCCCCACCACAAACCACCCCATCCTCCACTGGCATCGCCTGTGGGAGATGGGCAGCGACCCGCTGCCCAGGGTGGCATCCCCCTGCTCCAGGGTTAATGAAGCAGCCTGAGCCTATTTCACTAAACTACGCTGCAGGAGCCGGGCTCAGCTTCCCGGCGGCCCAAAGGCATGGTGTCATGGGTCAAAAATGAATCATGAGAAAGTAAGGGCAAAAAAAGCACAAAGTTAAGAAGAAGCCACCGAGCTCACAGGGAGAGGGCAGGGCTGTCCCCCAAGTCAGCGATGGCAACTCACCCCCTCCCCGTCTCAGCTGCCAGTGCCGAGAGCAGCCGGGGCAGAGTCTATGCCGAGGGACCAGCTCGCTCTCTCCTTCCAGCTCGCTCCCTCCTTTGGCCCCAGCCCTTATGGCACCAGGAAAAACCAGGAAGAGGAGCGTGACCCCTGCTGTGTCCCTGGGGAGGAGGACGGGGCTGAGGCGCCTCCTCCTCCTCCAAGCCTTCCAGGATGCGAAAGCAGCATGTCCTCCACCCTGCTGCCCCGTTCCCACCATGCACGGCGGCACACGGTTGTTTTGCAAGACCTGGGCAATTTCGGGCCATTTTACAGACGGTTTCACTCCTACCCTTTCAAGTGACACGTCCCAGGTGAATAAATCAGTTCAGGAATAAATTGCTGTGACCCCTCATAGCAGACAGCTTGGGAGGCCAAGAAGCACCTTCCACACAACCTCATTAACATGCAAACGAAGATCTCACAACCAGTGGGTCAGGAGGGCAGTGATTCAGCCCTTGCAAAAACACCCCTGTGCTTCTCCAGATGAAAGTGCCGCCCAGACACCACCCCTCAGCCAGATGAAAGTGCAGGCACAGACCGCAGCCATGCCTCGTCCCCTGGTTTGCTCTCCCCAAGGCCCACATGGGATGGGACCGGCAGCATCAGCCACGGTGTGCCACGTGCCATCGCTGAGCCCGGACACCGCAGCACCCTCTTCTCAGCAGACCATGCCCCACCTGCTTAGCACTCCGGGGATTTCTCTGCTTTCCTCGGCACCCACAGCTCCCTCCAGTCTCACCCATTTTTCCCTCCAAAAGCCAAGGTGATTGATGTCTGGCAAGCAGGTGGAGGGAGGTCATCCTCCCTCTCTGCTCTGCCCTGGTGAGGCCGCACCTGGAGTACTGTGTCCAGTTCTGGGCTCCCCAGTTCAAAAAGGACAGGGAACTGCTGGAGAAGGGACAGCAAAGGGCTACCAAGATGATGAGGGGATTGGAACATCTCTCTTATGAAGAAAGGCTGAAGGATTTGGGTCTCTTCAGCCTGGAAAAAAGAAGACTGAGGGCAGATCATATCAATGCTTATAAATACTTAAAGGGGGGGGGGGTGTCAGGAGGATGGGGCCGGGCTCTTTTCAGTGGTGCCCGGCAAGAGGACAAGAGGTAATGGGCACAAACTTGAGCACAGGAAGTTCCATCTCAACATGAGGAGGAACTTCTTCACTTTGAGGGTGGCAGAGCACTGGCACAGGCTGCCCAGAGAGGTGGTGGAGTCTCCGTCTCTGGAGACATTCCAAACCCGCCTGGATGCGTTCCTGTGCCACCTGCTCTGGGTGACCCTGCTCTGGCAGGGGGTTAGACTAGATGATCTCCAGAGGTCCCTTCCAACCCTGCCATTCTGGGTCTGTGATGCCCTTGGCCATGCCAGGCCCTGCCTGCGCCTGCCCAGGGCAACAGCTCCACAGTCCTTTGGAGGCTCCACAGAGCCTTTGGAGGTGCCAAAGAGCTATTCCAGAGCTCCCTGGTTTCGGTTTGACCCCCTCACACTTCAGCTCCCTCCCCCTGATGACAGCCGCCCAGGAGCACAAGCAGAAATGCCCACCTGCCACCAGCTGGCTGAAAACCATGCCCTGCTCCCAGGCAGCGTCACTGCTGCTGCTCCCTGAGAGCCATCCCCGCTGCCCACCCACCCCAGAGCATCTCCAAAGCAGCTCAGCAGGCAGGCGGCGATGGCCACCTCGATGCCTCCTTGCGAAGAGAGCTAGTGGCAAGGCTGCCCCGTGCTGGCACGTCACTGGCTCCCAGGGACAGGGGCATGTCTCGGCAGGGAACAGCTCATCGGACCAGGCGGGCACACCGCCATGCAGCACCGTGGTGCCAGTACAGCCACATCAGCCCACAGGCTTACAGGGACCCCCCAGCTCAGACCCGAGCACTGGCTCCCACCATCAGCATGGCCGCTCGGGAGCAAAGGGCGCAGCCAGGACAGGTCCTGGCACCAGGATGCAGTGGCAAAGCAGGCAGCCTCTCTGCCAGAAACCATACAGCCATCAGCATCCCCCCCCCAGCATCACCCTCTGCTGCTCCCCACATCCTGCTGCTCCAGGAAAGTGCCCCGGGGAGGGTGTGGAAGTTCATTAAGGCTTCTTGCGAAACCAAAGGTTGCCCAGCTTGCCTCCTCCCTCACATCAGGCAGCCCTGGAAAGCCAGGAATGTGCCTCTTCCAGGCAAACACATACCTTTTAAAAGGCATGCTTGCGCTGTCAGCAGATTTCAGAGCATGCTAGGAGCTGGGAGACAGATTTATGATACGACGGTGCTCCCGGGGCATTCAGCTCTTCCAGTAAAGGTCCAGCAAGAAACACTGGCTGCAGGCAGGAATATCGCAGGAGCGGGCAGGGGAGCAGGTTGCTTAACATTCAACACACAACATCCTCCAATGCGATGGCACATGGTGAACCAGCCCTGTGGATGCACTGAAGGGTTTAAGCCACCACCCAGAGCACCCTCCCCATCCTCCAGCCCTCGAGCAGTCATCGACACAGCTGCAGGATGTCACTTCATCCAAAGGCTTTCTAACTACCTTACAAACAACGCCTCCGGAAGGTCGTAAAGAAAAGGGACCGACCCAGGGCAGGGTTGCAGTCACCCTGAGGGACAGCTCTGAGGAGGGACACCTGAGCAGTGCAGCACCGACACCTCCCCAAACCCTTCTGCATCACCCAGCCTTCCCGTACCACCCTGACCCCCCCCTCCCTTGAAACAGCCACCACCTAAGGAGGCCCAGGTGCCATTGGCACAACTGTCCCAGAGGGGAAACAGGCTCCCCCAGCGTTTCACAGCCAGCCCACCCTGCATCCACAGCCCCCGGCTGAACACAAGCCATGGGGTGCAGGAGCCTTGGGGCTCCCCACTTTTTGCCCCACTTCGTGGCAAAATGGCAGAACCAGGTAGAGAAGCAGCACTGAGGTGAAAGCCCCAAACAAAAGGGTCAACAGAGCTTCAAGACAATGTCCTTCCCCAGGGTGAGGGTGTCAGCCATCTCAGGCTGAGGAACCCCAAAGCAGAGACACCCTGGGGTCCCCCTGTGGCTGGCAACAGTGTGGGGCAGCCAGCATGGTGGCAGGACCTCCTGTGCTGCCTGGGGAAGATGCGGGTGATGCCGGAGCAGACAGGCAGCGGTGCTGGGGATGGTACCCAGAAAGCTCCACCTCTGCCGGTTGCTTAGCGACCGGCATCCCGCAGGAGCCACCTCGTCAGCAAGTCCCTGCCAGCAGCGCCAGCTCTGCTGCAATGGCTCTGGCAGCAGAGGTGAGACCAGAAACCTTCACCTGGAATCCACCAGCTTCCCACTGAAGCACCGGGGGCCTGGCTGTACCAGGGACACGCTCTGCTGCAATCTGTCCCTGCGCCCCATCGGTCCCCACATCTCAGCCCCCAGCCTTGACGCAGACCCAAGGCCTACAGGAAAGGGAGCAAAGCTTTTAGATGAGACAGACATCCCACCCCAAGTCCAGCTGCTGCCTCCAGAAGCTGATAAATGCTAGACAGGGAAATGAAAAGGACAAACGGAAACCACTTTACATCATCTGAGCCCATCTCAAGCTGCCAGCCCAGCTGACCTGGAATGAGCATCTCCCACAGCATCACACAACCCGCTTTCCTGGGGACACCAATGCATCTGAGCCCCCCTGTGCTCTGGTCAGCATCATCCTTCACAGCTTGGCTCCCTCCTCACAAGTCCCCAAGCTGCAAAGGGCAAATCACAAGCCTCAGCATCGCTGTTGCTTCCCAACTGATAAAGGCCAACCTACTTGGGAACATGCCTCCAAACATCTGAAAATTCCTTCACAGGGCAGAAAATGCTACAAGTTTATAGGAAGAAAAGCAGCAGATTAGCAAGTGAAACAGGAGGAGCTGAAGCTCAAGGAAGAGTATTGCTCTTGCAAACACCTTTTTGGACACCACCTGCACTTTATGCTGCTGTTCATCTCACTTGTGAGTGAAGACAGATTAGCTGGAAAGAGAAGTGGGAAATCAGTATGTTAACCATGGAAAATCGAGACTGGAAAATAGACCTTCTGAGGCTTCCTGAAACTGTTCCCAGCACCTGTGTCTCTAGTAGAGGTCTGACCTCTCCTGGGTCAGAGCTAGAGAAGCAAACCAAGCTTTTCCTTCGTCTTGGCACCTGAAAATACGATTAATCATCAGTGCCACAAGAAATCAATGTGACTGCAAGCACATTGCCCCAAAGTCTCCTTAAAAAAAAAGCTGAGGGGCTTCCACGAGCTTTCAGCCCTGCAGTAACAGCCTCCTTGCAGCTTGGCACTGGGTGCCAGCACTGCAGGAGACAAAAGCCTGAGATACTTGGAGTTGGGTCTCCAGAGGCCGCCCTCCCAAAGGTCCCCGCCTTCCCTCGCACCCCTGCCCAGGGCCACGATGGATGGCACAGGAGAGGTGACCAGCCGGCATTGCCCAGTGTCCCACAGCCAACTCACTCACCAGCATCCTCAAACACAAAGGTTTTTCAGAGGAGTGGAAAGGTGGGTTGGGGTTTTTTTTTTAAGATATAAGAAGGAGATGCTTTATGCAACAAAATACTATAGGTTTTTTAAAACAAACACCAAAACCCCTAGTCTTGTTTGAATGCAGGTTTAATAAGGCAGAGAGGACTGGCCGGCCAGGGCAGCAGCCAGGAGCCCCACACCGTGCTCCCTCCTGCACGCAGGCGGCCGGCTTCTGCCGGAGCCCCAGATGGCAACACCTCTCCAAACGCTTGGTCTGGTCCTGACGCTACAAACAATGCCACCTCTTGAGGTTTATTCCATTTGCGTTGTATTAATCCCAAACACAAAGCTCAAATTCTTTTTTTTTTTTTTTCCCCTCTTCAACTGGCAGTTGAAGTCTGATTCACCCCCAGGCGCAGGCAGGTCCCCACCGGTCGCAGGCAGCTGGGTGGATGCAGGTCCACTACCACCACCCAGGCTCACGTCTGCCCACGCTGTGCCCGCAGACCCCATGCAGACCCCATGCAGGAATCCAGCCCAGGTATGACACCAAGTTTGCCACTTCATTGTAACCCTTTCCATCCCTGGCACTGCTCCTCCACTTCCACGCAACCAGACGCCAACCCTGCCAGAGGGGTGACGGAAATCAAGAGTCATTTAGATGATGCACAGATATAATCCAGAGTAACAGCTGTACAAACCCATGCAAGAGTCAAAATCGGCAGAGATGCCCAGAGACCCCCAGCTCCCACTGCAGAACTGCTCCAGCCCAGTGTTCCCCCAGCCAGCACCTTCCAGGCCTCACCCCGGGGGGGACCCACCATGCCTAAGCACGAGGCAGACATTTTCTGCTAAGTCAATATTGATGGTTTTTCCCTTGCTCTCCCCCAACCCTTCCATTTTACCTCTTGGACAATCCTGAGCAGTTGTTTTTCTCAGCTGTTTAATCTCTCTCCAGCTCCCAGAGGATGTACGCTTAGCGCCTGCAGAAGCTCAGCTAGCTTTGATGTGTCTCAAATTCTACCCCCAGGCAGGTGACGGGTATTCAGGGAACTTGCACAATTAAATGACAACAGAAGGAAGGGCTGGAGGAGAAGTTTTTAAATAATAATAAAAAAAAAAATAAAGGAGGAAAGAAAGCAAACCTGAATGAAGCCTCTCCTCCCCACCACACCCAAGGGCAGAGCCCCAAGGAGGGCAGAGCCCATGGTGGCCACCAGTGCCTCCTGCTCTCATGCCCAGAGAGGAAGGTCCCAATCCATAGCGCAGGCACCCTCGGCACAAAACCCTGCTCCCGGCACAGGAGGGTGCTGCAGACAGCCTGAACCTGGGGAGCAGGGACCCCACCGCTGCAGCCGAGCCCCACCATGGCACAACCCAAGGGAGAAATTTGTCTCAAGGACCTGACTGGCAGAGGCGGCAGCACTCCCCGGCACACGACTTGTGCCAAGCAGACCTGGGCACAGGCTGGCACGGCTCCTGCCCTCCCAGCTAAACTGGGGCAGCCTCAGCCAGGACTGGGGACACAAAGCCAGTGGTGGCTCTGGGCTCAGCCAGGTCCATCTCAGCCTGACCACTGTCCCACACAGCCCAGCCTGGCAGTGGGGCTACTGGGCACAGAGCAGTGTCGCCACATCTGCCAGGAGCATGAGGCTCCAGCACTGTCACCACAGCATGAGGGGAACAAGACAGAGATGCCTCTTATACCCAGCAGCCATCCCCGATGGGTTTGCCGCTTCCCACCACGGCCTCTGGACGGTGGGCAGGACAGCTGTCCCGCAGCCGGGAGGAAGGTGCGTGGGGGAACAGTACAGGGAGCTGCCGGAGGTTGCCCAGGGCTGGGCACACAGGCAGAAAGTATGGTGGCGGAAGAGGTGTTGGATGGGTGACAGCCATGAGGGGACACAGACAGGGCTGTAGCCCTGGCAGAGCAACAACACGCTGCACCCACCCCTGGGCTGGCATGGCACCACGTGCCTCTGCTCGCCAGTCCCTGGTCACCCCTCAGGGACCTGAAGGTGGCCCATGATGGGCACCTTCTACAAGAGGTCTGGACTTTCCAAGAGATGGGGCTGCCCCTCTCAGCCACCAGGTGGACAAGCCCAGTGGCAGCAATGCCACTGCCACCCCAGACAGCCTCTCACCCCCCCTCCAGCATCACCCCACCAGGGTCAGCACAAGGGACTCACTTGGGATGGCTCTGGAGTGCAGGCCCCTGATTCATGCCATTAGCACCCATGTTCATCCAGCTCTCCCAGCCTGCCCCAGCTTCAGGGTATCCATCCAGGGCACTGGTGTGGCCACAGCCACCAGGAGGCACTGGTGTGGGGGCTCCATCACCAGTGGCTCTCGGGACGAGGCAACACACACACCGCTCAGCACTGTGTCCCCTGCGACAGCATCAGGGACAGCCACTGCGACTGTCCCTGGTGGCAGCGAGGGGTGGGACAGCAATCCACCCAGCATGGCCACAGCATCCACCACATCTCCCCAGCGGCTGAATGTCTCCATCTCCCTGGCAACCTGGGCACCAGCGCCTTCTTACTTGCAGCCGAGCGGTCTTGTGCAGCAAAAGCCACACTGAATCCATAGCGGGATTACAGCAGCCTTCTCCTTCCCTCACCCTCCTGCCCTTTCCATTCAAAATTCATCATTAAAATATAACCTTGCAGTGAGGAACAAGAAGCACCGTGCCAGGGTCATGGGGAGCAGCAGCACTCCCACTCACCCCACCAAGCACCACCACCACTGTGGGGTTTACTGGGTACCTCTGGGCTGTCAGCTGGAGGAAAGTGGGACCTGTGCAGCAGTCACATGCAGAGTGACAGACACTGTCTCAATGCCGGCTGCCTCAAATGGCCTGAGCCATTACGTGCACATGGGGGCAGGACGAGCATCCCCCAGGTGACATCAGTGGAGGAGACCCAACCTCACACTCCATCCAGCACGTTTGGTGGCCTCAGAGGCTCTGGAAGCTCCTCACCGCAGCACAAAGCTCCCTCTGGTGCCCCGCCAGCTTCTCCATCACCCTACCAAGCATCCTGCCTTCTTTGCAGGTGGGGAAGGACACAAACCAAGACCTGAGTCCCAGGGCAGCATACAGCTCCAGGAAGAACTGGCCCTTTTCAGAGGTCCCTGAGCAATGCCACAGCAGAGAAAACACCAGCCACACTGAGGACTTTCTCAGCAGGCCGAGATGCTGTATGCAGAGGTGTGACAAGCCCCCTGCCCCCATGGAAGGAGCGTCTCCTGGGGAGGCAGGCGAGCCCCAGCACTCGGACTCACGCTTGGGATGGGGCTGTGCCCCGCAGGCTGCAATGAGGGGAGCAGATCATGCCCCACAGAACCTGTTGGCCTCCCACCCAGCAGCTCTCAGCACATGCTTTTCTAGCTGCTGAGAATGGGAAGCGGCCCAAACCCTGTTTAACTCCTCAGCAAAGGGAGGAAGGCCAAGAAAGGAAACTCCAAAGCCTCTGTCCCAGAATAAAGGAGAGAGAAGCAAGGGCTGTGGGGGAGCCAGGCTGGAAGAATCCCAGAGAGGTGCCACCACCAGCACCCGTCCGTTGGAAGATGATGCCCCAGAGCATATCCACACCAGGGCGGGGTGCTCTTCTGCACGTGGTCCAGCCTCCACATCCACCCTTGGGAGCAGGTCTTGCAGATCCCCAGCCCGCACTGCGCCTGCTCAGACACTGCCTGCAGCTTTGCATCCCTTGGGTCCTGCTGTGCCGAAAAAGCTGCTGAAACACCAGTCCCGGGTGGTCAAGTCCTCCTCTGCAGGGATCTGAGAATGGACAAGCTCTTCCTTTCCACCCAGCCCCAGTGGGATCACCAGTTTAGCAAGGCAGCAGCAGTCCCAGCCCTTCACACCCTTGCCCAAAACCAGCGGAGAGGGTGGTACATCACCCGGGAACAGAGCTCTCAGCTGCGCCGAGACCTGCCAAGGACTTGGGCAAGCGTCATCGGAGCAGCAAAGCTGCACCTTCCAAGGAAAGCCCCATCTCCTGCCGCGTGTCAAAGGTGGGGCAAGATGCCAGTCCCAGCACGGCTCGCAGGCAGAGAAGCCTTCAACAACCAAGCAGAGGGGGGCAGAGGTGGGTGGACATCCCAGCTCCCCCCCGCCCCTCCCAGCATGGGGGAAGCTCAGCTCCTAACTGACGTGATGCAGAAGAGGTTAAAAGTACCAGCGAAAGCAAGCAGGGGGTTTGGTCTGACACCAGCCTCTCCCAAGCTGAGTTTGAGGGAGCTGGCAGCTTTTGCCAGCTTTCGGGGCATGCATTACCACATACCGCAAACCTGTTTGCTCAGCCCAGGACAAAGCAGCTGGGATGGCACAGAGCAAGCTCCATTGACCAAGGCACTTCTCGCAGCGAGGATGGGTCCCAAATCAAGAGGAAAGTGCACCAGCAGCCCCGAGCCGGAGCAGGCGCAGCCTCCCCAGCACTGCGAACACCTGCTGCCAGCTCCCGCCAGCTGTGCTGGGCTCCTGCCACTGCACGGGGTGAAGGGCAGGGGGGAGAGAACAGTTTCATCCTCCTAACTGCTCCAGCAAAAGGCAATCTGTGCACCATCCTGAGCCAATTCTTATAATAAGGGACTAATCCTGCCCAGGGTGCTGGGGGGGGGGACGTCTGTGCTCATCTGCGCTTTGCAGAGACTACAAACCAGAGTTACGGGGCTAAACCATCCCGGAGCCTCATCCAGAGCTGGGGGGTCTGCTGGGGGGACAGGGCTGTCCTGCTGCAGGGATGGCCATGCCACCAGCCCCTCTGTGCTTTTTTGGATGGGGAAGGGGCTGTCCAAGAGGGGCCATGGCCAAATGGAGCAGTCAGCCAAGGCAGGAACCAGGCTCTCCAGGGAGACCCCGGGGACCACCAGCGCTGCAGCCATCCCTCCCCTCCTACTCCAACCCTCAGGCAGGGATGGCACCCGAGTGGAGCCCAGGGCTCTTCTGGTGCCGGAGAGGGAGGAAGACGGAACCAAAGGCTGTGATGGCAACAACCAGTGCCCTCTGAACTCAGTTCACCCAGCTGCAGGTATGCCCTGTGGCTGGCCACTGCAGAGCGCCAGCAAGGCACCTCAGATAGATACACACCAGAAGCAGGCAGGGGTGTTGCAAACCATGTGGACCACCCATCACTGGGGTGATGGCGGAGAGCAGCTCCTGTCCCCGCTCCAGGTCACCCGCTGCCTCTGCAGCAATCACCACGTGGGGACAAAAGCAAGCGGAGGAAGGTAGAGACCACGGGTTCAGCCGTCTCGCGACGGAATGAAGCAGCCAGGGGACATCAGATGCCTTATGTGCAAGAAGAACAGAGGAGCAGACACCCTGGAAACCACAAGGCCAGCCTGTAAGCAGCACGCTGGAAGAGGAGAGGAGCTTGAGCAGGTGAAGAGCACCTAGAGCAAGGGTAGCCACCGAAGGGAGCCCAGCTCAGGCACATGCTCGGCCCTGCCTTCTCCCATCTTCTCTTTCCTTCCAAAGGAAGGCCATGCTCTCTGCCTACAGTCATCGTCCTCTGATCTGCAGCCCCAGAAAAGCCTTGTTTGGGGTCTAAAGCAGTGGCTACAAATTGCCATTTCCCCCAAGGCAATGGTCACATCCTGCACACCACTTTTGCAGAGTAGTTCAGATGGAAGGGACCTACAACAATCATCTAGTCCAACTGATGGCTGATCACCTCCTTCGAGCAAGCTCCCAAGGAGACAGTCCCTTTCCCTTCATGCCTGCCTACCACATCCCAGCAGCAAGCCTGAAGGACATCCAGGAGGTAGGATGTCTCATGAGCTGAGAGGGAGCTGGAGGAATACAGAGAAATGAGAAGTTTATCACCACGATTACTGTGCCATGACGGGAGCGTCACCAACCCTTTCAGAAGCAGAGGAACAACTCCCTCGGCACAAAGTGGCAACCGGCCCGGGCCGTGCTGGCAAGACCTCTCTTGCCCAGACTTGCCAGGGAGCTGGGACCCGCAGGGGACTGGCACAGAGCTCGTGAGGCTGCTCAGAGCACAAAGCCATAAACAGTTCTGCCGGGCAAGTGCTTCCCCAAGTCCCCAATGCTGGCTCATGACACACAACCAAAAGAGGGAAACATGAAACCAAAGACACCCAGCTCTGGGCCACTGACCCCCAGCTGGACCTGAGACACCGAGGCCACCAGCGAAAGTGAGGGGTTGTCTGGGTACCAGGGTCACCACAGAGGTGGTGTGTGTCCTCCTGCTCCCCAAGCCACCCCAGAGCAGGGAACCCCAACAGGGACTCACCCCCCAGTGCAGGGGCAGAGCTTCCTACCAGGAGACAATGCTCCTACGTTGGTGGCAGCCGATGCCCAGCGTCTCCAGCAGCCTTCCTCTCACAGAGCCCCAGAGCAGAAGCTCACAGACACCCTGCTCCATGCCAGAGGGAAACTGAGGCACACGGTGATGTGGGATCACATTGAATCATGGAATGGGCAGAGCTGGAAGGGACCTTAAAGACCATCCAGTCCCACCCCCCTGCCCTGGGCAGGGACACCTCCCACTAGACCAGGTTGCTCAAAGCCCCGTCCAGCCTGGCCTTGAACACCTCCAGGGATGGGGCAGCCACAGCTTCTCTGGGCAACCTGGGACAGGGGCTCACCACCCTCACAGCAAAGAATTTCTTCCTCAGATCTCATCTAAGTCTCCCCTCTTTCAGTTTAAAGGCATTGCCCCTCATCCTATGGCTACCCCCCTGATCAAGAGTCCCTCCCCATCTCTCCTGGAGCCCCTTTAGGGGGTGGAAGGGGCTCCCCGGAGCCTTCTCTTCTCCAGGCTGAATACCCCCAACTCTCTCAGCCTGTCCTCACAGCAGAGGGGCTCCAGTCATCACAGCATCTTCATCACACAACCCACCACTGAAGCTGGGCCTGCACCTCTGCCTCCACCAATTCCCAAACTGGTCTTCCAGCACCCAAACTCTTCAGCATACAGAGACAGGACAAGAAACCTTGTCATTCTCCTTTGTTTTCCCTAGAGACATGCCCCAGACGTGGGCAGAGCTGGCATCTTGCTGGACCCACAAAGACCCGCCCTGGAGGGATGGTCTTGGAGCACCGCTGGTGAGAAGTCGCTCATAAAAAGCAAGGAGCTGCCCCGTTGAGGGCCAGAGACACCTCTAGCCCCAAGGAGCAGCCCATCACCGCCCTCAACACGGATGGGTATCCCCTGCCCACATCCTAAGCACTGCCTGTCTCTGCATCCTTTGCGTCCTGCAGGCAGAAGCCAAACCCCACTGGGAAGCAGGGATCTGCGGATGCAGTGAGCTCCTGTATCCTGGGAAAGAGCCAAAATGGAGGGGTGCAGCCATGGAGCTCCTTGCCCCCAGTTTTCAGATGATGACACCTTCCTCCCACCTTGGACCCAGAGCAAGGAAGTGTGGCCACGTTGCTCTGCCCAGGCTCACCCTGCAGCTCAGGGAGCTAAAGCAGAAGCGATTCCTTGTCCTCCCCGGCTACACACCATCTGCAGGACATGTGGGAGCAGCTCCCGACTGGTTTCGCAGGGATGGCGCCGTACAAACCCGCTGTGCACTGAGGCCATGGAGCAGAGCAGCCCACCCTGCTGGAGGGACCCCAGGGGCCTCCCAGAAGGCCTGGACCACAAGCCCTCTGCTCTTCCAGGCATCCCAACAATTTAATTCTGCAGCTCAGACTCACCGCTGTCCTTTCCCGGCCTCCCCTCCCAACTGCCCGGCCGTGCCCAGTCCCCACGAGCCTGGGGACCTGCACCCTGGGCTCAGACCCACACCCAACAAAATCCGACACTGGTTTGCAAACACACCACCTCCCTCAAATCCGCTGCAGAAGAGAGAGCATGGAAACTCAGCGATAAGCATGACGCCCTGCTCCGTCAGCGGGCAAAGACTTGGGCAACCAGTAGGAGCCTTTCTGTTGCCCAACTCCTAACCAAACCACGAAAAAAAATCCCAACACATAAAGAAAGCCAGAACAAGCCCAGCAGTTTCGTGGTTTGGTGGTGGCAGGCCAAATTTCCAGTCCTGCCAGGGGTTTCTGGCAGAGGAGCTCTGGGCTGAGCAATCCCTTCTGCGCTACAAAACCCACTCAGTCTGACGTGGGATCTGGAAAGGAGAATAAAAGCATTCAGGATAAACTCACGCTGCTTCCAGGGGCTGTTCTCAGCACTCTGCTCGGGCACAATTCAGAACCTGCAAAGAAGAAATCAGATTCGGTTAAAAAGAAGGAAAAAAAAAAACCCTTCCCAGAGATGATGGCAAGTGCAGGGAGGGACTTTAGCTGGGTTCCCCATCACAAGATGGTGCCCGCACGGCTCGAGCACCGCGTTCGGACTCCATACAAATGTGCTTGCTGGGGAACGTAAGCTCCAGATTGCATGAGATGCCGCTTTACTCTCAAAAAGACCGACGTGAAAACAGCACCTTCTCACGCAGTCAGCCTGCCTACTGTGCGCGCTGTGAGCCAGCACTGCTCATTTGAGTGATAAAAGCACATATTTACTACAGGCAGTGCCACAGAACCAACACACCTCCAAGAAGTGAAACAGATACCCCTCCTGGCTCGCACCGCCGGGCACTACCCAAGTTCTCCTTTCAGGGCCATCTGTGCCACCCCATTGTCACCCGTCCCTCTGGCTCACCAGCACAGTCCCTGCAGTAACGCCGAGGGCAACATCTGGTCAGCAAGACTTTTCCCCCGGGTAACGATGCAGGTCAGTGATGCAGGACCCACAGGAGCCCCGCTCGCCCGTCCATGGAGTGACCAGCAGCTCTGGCACACCCAGAGTAAAATCAGCAGTTTTAACAGGAACGGCCCAAATCCTGCAACAGCATTTTCAGGGCCACTTTTTAGATGACAACGGCATTTGATGGGGCAGGAAAAACTGCCCAGCAGGTGCTACAGTTTCGTGAAGGAGGAAGCGCAGTCCCACAGCACAGCAAGAATACCTCCTGCTTTTCCAAGGGTTCATTTTCCAACGTCCGTTCAACAGGCAAGGACCATCCTCCCACAAGTGCAGCAGCAAAGCAGGCAGGACGCCCCACCTGTGCAAAGCACCCACCTCTCCCATGGATTCAGCAAAAACCTTGCACTCCCTGCGGGGCAAACACCAGCTGTGTGTAGCCCAGCACAGCCTGCCCTGAGTGACACCGATCCGCAGCCGCTTTCCCAAGAGCTCGCTCGGGGCACAAAAGCTGCTCCACTTTCCATTTGGACACAGTCCCCAGGCAGCACGGTGACAGGCAGCGATTGATCCGTGGCTGCATGGGGCTGCAGCTGTTCCCTTCCGGGCAAGGACAGGACCCACTGCTGTCCCCCAGGCAGAAAACCTGATGCAATAAGGCCAGGAGCTTCGTCACCTCCAAGGAAACAAAATCACCTTTGAGCGGGGAGAAACTGCACCCCCAAATGATCTGCATGAGAGACAGGGAAAGAGGAGGGAGTTACGCCACCGTGTGCGTGGTCCTGTCCCAGCTCTCTGCCACTGTCACACAAGGGGAAGCACAAGTGGGATGCGTGGGGCATGCTCTTGTACACCCCTGCCTGCCAGGGACAGATTCCTTCACAGCCACCATGTAGACTGGTTTTACTGGCTCTGCTGTCTCACCAAGCGGGGCTGGGATGCAATGGGGGGCATCCCTGTACCTGGCTGGCCGGCACCAGCGCTGGCTGCACCCGCAGCCCCACGTCCCCCCACCCACAGGCACCGCGGGGTGTCACAGGGCCCAAACACCTCCACATCAATGCCCAGCACAGGAGCTGAATGAATGTCCCAGTCTCCCAGACCTGGAAACGGCATTTTCCCAACCCAGTTGTGATTACGCAGAGCCCATGCTGCCCGCTACCCATGGACCCAGGGATGTCACTGGTGTGTGGAGGCTACTGTCCTGTGCCATTACCTACGTTCCCAAACCCCTCCATCCCAGAGCCCAGGACAGATCTCCCTCTCCTTCACCTGCCTCCTCTTCTCCTGCAGATGCCGCTGCCCAGGGGCAAATCTGCCCTCTCCCATGGCAGGGCACACGGGTGCCCAACAGGCTGATGTGGGGAATGTTCTCCAAGACCAGCAGCTCCTGCTCCCACCCGCAGATGGTCGCACAAAGCTGAGGGGATCTGTGGAGCTTGCTCCTCTCTCCGGCACAGCCTCCATGGCCCTGCTCCTACTCTGCCAAGCCCAGTGCTTTTTGTGGGGGGCCTGCACTGCTCCCAGGTTCAGATGCTCTGCTTTCTCCCATCCCAGCTCGAGGGCAAGTCAAGGGATGCACAGCAGAGACAGGCAGGCAGACACACAGCCCAGCACGGGAGCAGCCAGCTTCCGATAGATCCCCAAGAAGGGCTATCACACCAGCGGCCCCAGCACCCAGGGCTGCACCATGTTCCTCCTGCAAGGGAGGATGGAGGATGGTGTCACCAAAGGCAGGGCAGTGGCACTCGATGCTCCCCAATCTGCTCTGTTAATGCTGCCAAGCAAAGCCCCCATGCTCTCCATCACACACCGACGATCCCTCCTCACTGCTGCATGAAGCAGCGTTCACCAGGGCTGGCTGCACCGCAGCAGGCTCTGAGCTATAGACATTTTGGGATCTGAGCTACTGCATCAATTAGTATCATATTAATGAAGTGTTCTGAGAATATAGGCAGCAGGAGCGAGACCCTCCCCCAACGCTGCTCGCTTCTGCCTGCAAACAAGCAGCTCCCCATAACGCTCCTGCTTGCAAAAATCCATGCTAGATTGCATTGCGGTCTCCTGCCACGCAGCTCTCCCCGGCTCCGGGCCAGTGCATAAACCATCTCAGCCACAGACAGTGCCCCGGGCTTGAAAACATCCCAGAGTGACCCACATTGTCACAACATCATCACCACCACCATCCAGCCTGACCCTGACGGGACGAGAGTGGATGCTGGCTGGGGAAGCAGGTGCTGGGACACCGAGGGTGGCCAGGCGAAGGCTTCGGTCCATGCAAGGGGCAGATCCTAGCCAGCACCGCTGGCTGGCTCAGTCTCTGGATGGGGTTAGGAGGGAGCCACATACTGAGCCCAGCTCACTCAAATCTAGGCCAGCACATTGCAAAAAAGCTGATGCATCCAACAAAGGGCAAGGAAGGGCACAAGGATTCATACTGTTCCCTTCCCTGTCCCCCAGAGCAGGAACATAAACAGGGCAGCAGCCCCAGGGCAGCTTAGCTGAGCATGGTGGGGAGATGTCCAGCTGTGCACAGGTCCGCCCTGAGCTGGGATCACATCAGCTCTGCCAAGCTGAGAGGGAACAGCCCAACCCACACTCAGCAGGAGATGACCATGGACCACAGCACCACGGGCCTTGCAGGTTGCCCTGCTTCCACACGCGGCACCGCGCTGGCGTGGGACTGAGCTCCAAAGCTCTTGCAGCAGCCCAGAAGTGGCCAGGTGGGCTTATAGCGACGGTGGAACTTGCCACCAAAATACAACGTGGCCAGCTGCATTTCCCACCCCAAAGTTCACCATCAACGTCGGCTTTGTAGCCTTGTCAAAAATTGCACCTTCCCATCATGAGCCACAGACCCAGCTGTATGAGCACTCCTTACCCCTCAACACAGCACTGCCCTCCCACTGCGAGACCTTCGTCACGTCCCTCTCATCACTGGCAAAGCGGAGATCCAAAGCCGTGTCAGATGCCACATCATCCCATGCTCAGCAGGAGCTCCTGCCAGCAGAAACGCTGCCAGATCAATAGTGCACGTAATTAGAATGTTTAATTGCTCCTCTCATACACAGGGGCACTGCTTCCCCAATAGGATCATTAAGGAGAAAAGCCTGGAGGACCCCTCCCAGCACGGAGCCCTTCGTGCGTGGCCACCTGGGCAACGGTCCCACGTGGACAGGCGGAAGGAGGATGCGCAGGGCTGGTCCATCCCCTTTGCCTCGGCCCGGCCAGCTCGTGGCTTTCTGCTGGCACTCACCCCAGCAAGCACCATTAGCTGATTACAAAGGGGAATGTGTCATTTAAAAACGCACAATCAGATTTCCCGGTCCTTCTGCCCATAACAAAATGTCTCGTGAAATGGCTCATTCTGTTCTCCCATAGAAACGTGTTTCCCTTCAAAAGCCTGATACGAGGAGGGGGGCGGGGGAAGGGGGGGGAAGAGGAACAGAAAAGACAAAGCTAAAAATATCTTCTGAAAGATACCATGACAGCAACAGATTCACAGGAAAATGAGGTGGAAAGGGGGCTGTGAATGTGTTAAAATCCTGTTTAATCTCTCCCCAGCCCCCTAAAAAATCCACCGAAGGCAGAAACGATACCTCAACATTTCCTTTGTGCGACAGATGACTCCACCCTGTGTTTTCCTCCCTCTCCATCTGATGCTAGGGGAAGGATACCAGCACACATCCCCGCTACCAGGCGGCGAGCGGAGCCCCGGCAGTGGGTTAGTAGGAGCAGAGGGAGGAAGGAGCCGGTGGGTGGAACCTGGCAGCAGGGCTGCGCTGTGAATCCTCATTCAGCAGCGCCTCAAATGCAGGACGCGTTTTACACCAGTGCAGCACCTGGTCCTGGTTTCCGCCTCATCTCTGATAGCTTGCAAAGGAGCATCAGTCTTTGGGACCGAGACTCAGGGGCAGCAAAGCCCAGTGAGATGGTCCAGTTACAGCTGGTGGGCAGAGGGCTGGTTCCGAAAGGGGGATGGAGCAGATCCTAAACTGCTACCACGTTTCATCTCCACAAAGAGGCCAAGTGCCCGAGTAAAACTGCTGACCTGCTGGCAACTGCAGATCTGCAGCTTCAGCCTCATTTGTCTCATGTTTTGAGCACAATAGGGTCAGCCCAGTCTCCTCTCTGCCCTGTGGTCACGCCGGACCTGGGGTGCTGCTCTCCGACGCTAAGTGCTGCTGAGCCCCGGGGGAGCTAGTATTGTGCTCCGGGGGGCAAAAACAGACCATTGGCAGAAGACGGAAAGAATTTTCTCTTCCAGAGCATTATCATCCAGATTTTAAGGCTCTGTCTGCTACTCCCAGCCTCCCAGATAGGAACCCTGGGGGGGTGCATGAGCATGCACATGGGCATGCACACATTATAAACAGGGCACTGACTGGGACAAGCAGACATGAAGTATTTGTACCAAATCACCCACCTAGGGCTCTGGGGTGACAGCCCCTTTCCACAGTCCCACAGCTCCTCGTCCAGTGCAAGGAGAGCAAATCCTGGCCCCTGGCCCAGCTGTACAAAAGCTCAGCCCATGGTACAGGTGCCTCCGTGCAGCCCCAAACAGTTCACCTCCTTGCAGCAAGGCAGGGCAGAAGGAGCAGCTCTCATCCCAGACAAGGGACATCCACCACTTCCACAGTGGAAGACATGGTTGCCCAGATCTCCTCCTCTTCCCTTTAAGGCACACTTAGGTCCTGGACAACCCATAAGCTTCCACCCAAGGGCTGGGAGGATAAGAAAGATGGATCGGCAGCCACAAGGAAATACGTCCCCATCAAAGACGGTCTCCTCCCGTCATGCTTCCCATCTCCTGTAATCCAGACAAGGTGACGTGCATGAGAACGACCGGTCTGGTCAGCAAGCTGCCCCGCTGGCAGTAGCAATGCTCAATGCTATAGACCCAAATGGCACAGGGAAGGTGCTGGAAAGGAGCTCCCAAGGGAGACTGTCCTCCAGCTCCAACAAATACATACAACTCCTTCACGGCACAAGTGACAGCACAAGCCAACAGCGAGCACAAGTCCAGGCTCAAACACCAGTGTCCCCAGGCAGGAGGGGACAGCCAGGGCCACCCCTCCACCCAGCACCACGGAACCTCACAGGTCTCCCCGCCACAATCGCCCCGGCTGTGACAAATCCAAACCTGCTGACTCAGAGCCACCCGACTGCTCTAATGAGAACAATAAGCCACGCAGCCATCACTGTCATAGCCTCAGTGCAAGCACATTTTTAGATGCCATATGAGTCACGTGTTCATAGCTGCACAACTCTTCCTGCACGGGAGCTTCCAGCAACCGGGGACTTGGGAACCTCCACCGTTTCGTATTTCTTCTTTTGCATCTATGCTTAAAACAGAGCTACAGACTCGGCTCAGACCTCCAAGTGACAGGCACCACATGAGAGTCTACTATATAGCTAAACACAGGCCTTACAGACGCCCACACTGATCTGCCGCAAAGCTTAAGCCTGTACTCAGCCCATCTTCTCGCACACGCTTGCTTCCCCATCGCTATCCCAGCTGTCACTCAGGCACCATAGTGCTGTGCCCGAGGCAGCAGGGAAATGTCCCCGGTCCATAGCCAAATAAAATTAAGGCAAAGGACACTCATGTGATGACTGTGAGACTGAGCAGGAAACCTGGAGCAAGCCCGGGAACAGCCAAGCGCACCCCTGCCCTTTAACCAACAGGCCATTCCCTGCGACTTCCTCATTTAGAAATCCTAATTAGCTATGGAAAAGGTGTTGAGGTTTTTTTAGGGACAATATGAAACAATATGAGTGGTCTGTCTGTCTCTGAAAACCTCCTCTAGTAACGCAGAAGTCACCAGCAGCGCTACAGCACGGAGGAGCACGGGCAACGCAGAGACACTGGAGTTCTACATGGGACAACGGCTCGGTGCTGCCAGCGTGAAAGGTTATTCTGTAAATCAATGAGAGATCCAGCTCCTCACCAGGACCAAGGTCATCACCCACAGCTTAACAGGGAGCTCAACTGCCTCGGGGAAGACAATTGATTTTTAAGATTTTTCCCCATTCTGCACTGCAGTGACTCCTTCGGCTGACCCCACCCACCCCTCCCAGCTGCCCATAAGCCACGTGCCAGAAGACACATACCCTGGAAGGTTGTTGTGGTGGTGGCAACCATGGCAGCTGCCCAGGAAAGGGGGCCCAGCAAGCTCTGTGCCTGCACTGGGCAGGAAAGGTACCAAAACCTTCACCCTCCGCATGCCAGGAGCACAGGCTCTCTTCTCCACTCCTGTTTTTTGACCAGAAATACAACACTGGCCTTCAAAATCCTTTTTTAGAAGCTTCCTCCAAACCAAAACATCTCCCCTGAGAGTTTTGGAAAATGCTGATTTCTCAAAAAATTGGTAAAAATAAAAATTCTGGACAGTTCTAGCTACAACATCAACAAGCAACCAAAACAGCGGGGGAAGAACACATCACCTGCAGCCCAAACACAGGCAATCGTAGCTGCATCACAACCATCGGGAGCCCCTGCACCCCAAGCCAGGGCTCCCTGTGGGCAGTGGTGCCTGGTTTAACGACTGCATTATCAGCCAGAGTTGAGGCTAAAGCAATCAACACAGCACAAGGATGGTGCAGAGAGGACAGAGGTGAAAACTCCGCTCCCGGGAGGGTCTGCAGGTGGGGAGGCAGCTCGCACTCCCCAAAGGATGGGTTCATCATGGTCCTTTGACACCAAACAGGGAGGTCACCCCTGCGTAAGGAGGGAACGCTTTGGGAGAAAGAGGGTGGTTGTGGACCATACGCTGTAATAGCCAGGGTCTGGCACAGCTTCCAGAACATGCCCTGCACCTCCGTGCTCAGCGGAGAGAGGGGTCCTTATCGAGAGCACGGCTCTGAGCACCCTGGGGAGACCTCCACAGACAGGCTCCATGCCTACCAACCCAGACTCTAAAAAAAACCCCACGCCATAATTAAAGAGTAATTCCCTTCTTGCAAGAATCATCGCCCAAACCCAGCCTTCCTTCAGCTCCAAACTTGCTTGACAACAATAAGGGCACGCAACTGAAGGCCACCAGAACAGCTCTCCAGCCTGCCACAGCCGTGGTCAAAGGGATGTAGCACATGCCGAGTCCTCCAGAAGGTTGCAAAGGATGCGGAGATCTGCAAGGCAGCCCCAAGGAGCAGACCTTGGTGACAACGTGCTTCCCCCATCTCAAGCTGTTTGGAAGCAAAAAATCCCTTTGGAGAAGTCTAGCATCAGAAAGCTGGAGGGAAAGTGAGAGTTAAGTGCAGGAAGGAGACTGATGCATGGGCTGGTCTCTCTAGGGATGCTGGAGAAGCCACACCTCATCCACGGCATTGGAGAGGGGGTTGATCAGAAGTCACCTCACACACCATCTACAGCTGAATCAAACACAGCTTTTCCATCGCCTGCTCCTGCAACACACTGCGAATACTCAGCCACGCACACCCAGACCATTGTTTGTCCACAGAAGGGTCCCCACCATAACACGCTGAGGGCTGGGGATGTCGGAGGAAAACAATACCACCGCAGAAACAGCAAGAGAAATAGTGTTTTATATAGAGATAAGGGTCACGCAGGTCCTCCAGTACAATCTCCCGGGTAACCAGCCTATGGAGAAAATGCTGAGCTCAAGGATACCTCCAGAGCCCACCTCCTGCCATATGACGATACTCCAAAAATAACCACAGAAATATGCGAGGACCCATTCCAAGTTGTTCCTGGCTCTCTCCACATTCTCCCTCTAATGTAAATCGTCTCCCTGAAATCCCAGCCCGGCAGTTAAACGCTATTACAGCAACCCGCAGCTCGGGACTACGGATCCCCGGGGCTGGCTCATTCCCGCTGCAAGGCCAGGATCCCTTCCCCGCACTCCGCTTTGCTCCTTGGCGGCTGGGAAGCGCCGTGTGTTCCACCCCCCCTCCCCCGCACCCCCACTTCGTGTCCGCCTGGACCCCCGCGGGGTGCCGCGCCCCGAGCTCAGCATCCCCGCGGGCCGCGGTGCGGGATGCGCTGCCTCCTTCCCTCCCGCGCTGCTGAGGAGGGGAGGCCCGGCTTGGAAAAGCTTTCCCAGCGGCTGCCTGCAGCCCTGCCTGCCTGCCTGCCTCCTCCTCCTCCTCCTCCTCTGCAGGCAGCGCACCTGGGTCCGCCGCCACCCGACCCCCGACCCATCTCCCGGCCGCTCACCTCGGCTCAGCCCGCTCCGTTCCGCCGCCGCCTCCCGGGCGCGGCCCCACGCCGCAGCGGCCGCTGCCCGCCCTGCCTGCCTCCTGCCCGCCGCGCGGGGCGGGCCGGGCCGGGCCGCTCCCCCTCCGCAACGCCGCCGCCCCGCCCCCGCGGGAGCCGCCCCCGGGCCGCGCCAGGGGGTGCGGGGGCTCCGCGCCACCGCCCAGGGCGGGGCAACCGGTGGTTCGGCTCGGCCGCGGCCCTCTGCGCAGGGGGGGGGACACGGAGCTGTTTCCACGCTCGTCCCGCGTATCTCTCCTCCCCCCGGCCCCCCTCCCGCCACGGGGAGGGTCCCGCAGAGGCAGCGCGGAGCTCAGTCTCTGCGCTCCCGCTCCCAGCCCAGCCCAGGTCCCACGCCAAGACCATGGTCCTTTGACACCAAACAGGGAGGTCACCCCTGCGTAAGGAGGGAACGCTTTGGGAGGAAGAGGGTGGTTGTGGACCATACGCTGTAATAGCCAGGGTCTGGCACAGCTTCCAGAACATGCCCTGCACCTCCAAGTCCTGGTTGCCCGAGTCCTGCCCCGCTGCGGGGAGCAGCCCAGCCTGCTCGGGGCTCTGCTTCTTCACGCAGGGGACACGCATGTGGCAGGAACCGCAGGTGACTCTCTGGAAGGGACCAGGAGTGAGTGTCTTGACTCCTGCGCCACGACCGTGGACCATCCTACCAGCCCAGCTCTCAGCAGGACTGCCCACCAGCCCAGTGAGCAAGCACAGGATGCTCACCTTCATGGCTTAGCCATGCAGGCCATCACCTGAGAGAGCCCTGAGAAGGATTTGGAGGTGTTGGTTGATGAGAAGCTCAACGTGACCTGTCAATGTTTGCTCGTAGCCCAGAAAGCCCCCCGCAGTCTGGGCTGCATCCTCAGCAGCGTGGCCAACAGGGCTGGGAGGGGGATTCTGCCCCTCTGCTCTGCTCTAGGGAGACCGCTGGTGAGACTGGTGCATCAGTCACTCTCCCCACCAGACCTCCCATCCCTGCAGAGCCTCATTCTGCCATATTCCCGTGGAGAACTGCAGCCCCAGACTGAGGTTCCCTTCCTCAAGGAAGGAGCTGGGTGGGACATCTTGGCAGGTTTTGCAGCTCCCAAGGGGTGGCTGACCCTTCCGGGAGCAGCCAGGGCTGCCCACCTGCTGCCCACAGCCCCAGAGCACTGGATGTTTGTGTGGGACATCTGTAAGCCAATCCCAGGAGATCTCCACATCATCAAGTGATCTGACTTGTGTGTCTTGAGTGTGTCAGGGCAAGCAACCCCCTCCAGGAGATGCAGATGAAAAGGCGGGGGGTAGTTGCTCCACCACACACGCGTCCATCCACAGCATGGATGCCCTGGGTGCAGGGATGCACTGGGTGCATGGATGCCATGGGTACATGGATGCACTGGGTGCATAGATGCACAGCATGGATGCCATGGGTGCATGGATGCCCTGGGTGCAGGGACGCCCTGTGTGCATGGGTGCCCTGGATGCACAGCATGGATGCCCAAGATGCAGGGATGCACTCGGTGCATGGATGCCCAGGATGCAGGGATGCACTGGGTGCATGGATGCCCTGGATGTGGTGCATGGATGCTCAGCATGCAGGGATGCACAGCATGAATGCCATGGGTACATGGATATCCTGGGTGCATGGATGCACAACATGGATGCCCTGGGTGCAGGGATGCCCTGGGTGCACAGATGCACTGGATGGACAGCATGGCTGCAATAGCCACTAAGGCCTTTGGAGAAGTCAGAGTGGTGCTCATAAACCAGAGGAACAAGACTAGAGGTGTGCTGCACACTCAGCCCTCTGCCTCACTGATGCTGAGGAGCTGGGGATGGAGGGGATGTCAGACACAGGTTAGCGCTGGGTCGACTTTCCTCATTCCCAGAGCCTGTGGCTAGTCTTGACTCAGCACCCAGCGCCCACTACCACTTGCCGCATCCCGTAGGGCTCCAAGCAGCATGTTGTGCCCCTGGACTTCTCTGCAGGGCCTTCATTTTGCCCTTCATCTGCCATTAGCTCCTGTATTGGTCCTCTGAAGGGAGAAGGGTGCAGCTCTGCGTGGGACCCTGGCAAAGGCAGGTCTCCAGCAGTGAGGGGGGAGCCTGGGGACTCTGACCTGGCTGCCTCTGCTTGTCCTCTGCGAGCCAGGGCTGGCGGCCCGGGGTGACTCCTCGCCATGTGTCGGCACACAGTTGCCCGCCTGGCAGCGGTGGGTGCCAGCGCCCTGTGCCGGCTGCCTCCAGGTGCTGCTCCTCAGCTTCCCACTCCACCAGCCTTCAGGAACCTGCCATTCCCACTCACACAGGGAGCCCAACCCCTGCGCCAGAGGGACCGGGACAAAGCACTGGGACGAGGCGGGCTTTTTTTTACTGCTTTCTAAAGTGCCTCCTTTATTAGCCACACTGAGGCTTTTTTTCCTGACAAACCACATACCAGTAGAGAGTACCAGGAACAAAATGGGGCTGCATGGTCCAGTGGTTGGAGCCAAGGCAGCGATGCCAGCAGGATTGTGGGCTCTAATCCCCTGCCGAGCTGTTGACTCACTGTACAAACTCAGGCAGGTCCTGTCTCTTTGTGCCTTGGAGAAGCCCAGCTGGAAAGTTGGGTAAATAGCAGGAACCTCTTGGAAAAAAAAAAACCCACCGCATCAGAGCCAAGCTTGAGGGAGGGCATTCATTTACAAATAAAAGACATTTCAACTGGCTGCTCAGATTCCCCTTGCAGCCATGGTTTTCACCTCTGGCCCTCCACCACTGTGCATCATGAGGGGACGATGCTGAATGGGTCCTTCTCCTCGCTACCAGGGTGGCTGCGCTGCAAGTGATGTCATTCATGTGTCACGCGGAGCTGAATTTGTAGGGAACAGGAGAAAAGCTGCACCGTGCTGTTGCAAAAAATAATGGCAACTGTAGCTCTGTGCAGTGTCTTGAGGACTGTTACTGCCTGTTTTCATCTTTCAGGTCATTCAAACGAAAAATAGCAAATTTTGCTCAATGGCTCATGTTCTAAAATCTAGGAAAATCTCAGAGATGTAAAGGTTAAATTCATTTCTGAGTGAATTTGGGTCAAATAAGTCAGTGGGTGACCGCATTGGCAGAGTTATGAGCACAGATACCCTTGGTCTAGTTCCCCAATATCCACCACAGGGAGTGTTCCCCAAAGCCAAGGAGCCAGAAGAAGAACGTGTGGAAGAAATTCCTCCAGCAAATCTTCCATTCCCCTTCTCACGCTGGTGCCAACAGCCCAGCCTGAACTGCCTTCCAGTTACCGCCAAGCTAAAACTGGAAACTCTTCAACAGTCATGAAGACATAGAAAATGCAATTTATGCTCGTACAGCCCTCCCCGCTGAAATGAGGAAAATAGCTTAATTTGCAAAATAATCACCTGTGAGCTATTCATCACCCCACCATGTGCTGGGCCCTCTCCTGGTTATTCAGTAACAGACAAATGAACTTTCCTGCATCTCTCCCAGATTCCTGCTGCAGCGACAGGAGTGATGGAGGTATCTGCTCTGGCCACACATGGCAGACAGGGTGGCTGGGAGGGGACAGTAAGACTTTTTGTTTTCCCCTAGAAAATGTAAGGAGGAGGAAACGTAAACTTTTCAGGAGCTTAACTGGAAATTTAAAGAATTTAAAGAAATTTAAGGGAGCTGACATTTGGTCAGTTATTTTTTCAGATAAACCGAATACATTTCCAGAAAAGCAGGATGTTTAAACACCAAACCCAGCCATTACGCGACTGGGTGGAAGTGCCTCTCTGCTTGCCCGTTGGACCCTGGAGACCTTTGCTGCCCAGCGGTGCACAAGGGAAACCTTTGAGCCTCCCGCAACAGCAATGTGGCTGGAGGAGCCTGCAAGCCCTCCTTGCTGTTGGGCAGCAGCTCCAGGGAATCCCTCTCTCGGGACTCAGGTCGTTCTTGCAACTCAAGTGAGGATCTCCTGGCCGGATTCCCATTGTCCAGCAGAATCTACTTGAAACAGCAACGTAAGAGGAGACAAATGCCACACAAATAAATACTAGTATAAATTACAAGGGTTTGCAGATGTTTCATGGTTCAATGTTAGGACAGGTTCGGTCACCGGGCTCTTGTCAGATCTCTATCAGGGGACTCTTTATGAGGGAGTGGCGGGATAGGACAAGGGGGAACAGCTTTAAACTGAAAGAGGGAGATTTAGATTGGATATCAGGAAGAAATTCTTTCCTGTGAGGGTGGTGAGACCCTGGCCCAGGTTGCCCAGAGGAGCTGTGGCTGCCCCATCCCTGGAGGTGTTCAAGGCCAGGTTGGATGGGGCTTTGAGCAACATGGTCTGGTGGGAGGTGTCCCTGCCCCAGGCACGGAAGTGGAATGAGATGATCTTTAAGGTCCTTTCCAACCCTAATCATTCTGTGATTCTATGATCTCCTTGAGAGCGTACAAGCTCTTTTATTCCAGCAAGTTTTCCCCTTACAATTTAACTCTGTTGCAACTCTGGCCTGGCTTTATGGGACAGAAAGCAAAGAGGATCAGCACATCCTCCAGTAGTGACCCTTGGGTGTATTTCTACATGGAAACCTGCTCTTCTTTGGAGAAGACAGGTGAGATAGGGGTGCAGCTATGGATCCAGCTTCACAGGTGCAGCTATGAAGACGAAACCTCCTCCAAGAAAGAACAACTTGGAGCTCCACCTTCTGAGCACAGAGCAAACTGGTAATTAGCCCTTGCAACACCAGTGTTAGGGAAGCACACCGCCAGTTATTAGTAACCCTTGCAGAGTATTCTTCATCAGACTTACAAGCACAAGGACGCAGCAGAAGTTGAAGCATGGTTTTGTTCTTCCTCAGTTCCAGCGCTCGTGACTGTGCATGTGTGTGTAGGCACACGCAGACACATGTGTGTGCTGGTGCCCCGCCAGCTCTGCCTTCCCTGGCAGGAGGCACTGGTGGCTCAGGGTTGAGCCAGCTCTCGGGCTACAGCATTCAGCCCAGGAGCTGGGTGCAACCAAAACCTTTATTTCATAAAGCCCAGCAGCAGGGAAAAAGGGGTGTACATGTCTATGTGCTTTTGGGAGGAGGCTATTTTGGGAATCCCCGCCTGGGCTGCTGCTAGTGCTGATGCTCTGCGATAACAACCTTTCATGCCTCTCGCTTGTTTATGCAGGGCATGAAAAGGCCCTTTGTGCAGCTCAGGGAGCTGGCTGCCAGCTGGGATTAGTGAGACGCTCCCTGTGTGCTCCTCGGCTCCATCCCCCTCAGCAAAGTTGTGCCTGCAGGGAGGCCTGGGGGTGCCCGCAGGCTGAGGAGGGCTCATAGAAATGGCCATCCCCCAGGAGAGGGACCACAGCTGCTGGCGCAGAGCTCCTGCGCACCTTCTGCCCTTCACATGTTCTGGATGATGGGAACACAATGGTGAGCTCAGGCTGCTTCCCCTCCAGCATCTCCAGGTAAAGGTGTCCATCCAAAGAAAACATTTCCAGCTCTTGCTGCCATCTTCCTCCAGGCTGTTTGAGTGGGATTCAAAGCTCAAAGAAGTCCCTGGGACTGAGATGTCATCAGAGACATCACATCAAGCCCTTATTATCCCTGTGTGTCTGGAGGACTGAAGTCTTGGGGGACAAGCAGGCTTCCCACTGCGTTCATCCTCTGCTTCCCAAGGAGCAGGACCTAGTACTTGAAGGCTGTCAATGCCTGCGGACCTTCAGACAGGTGGGCATGACTTCAGATAGTTTTGCACATGATGGAGAACTAGGAACAAAAGAGGCAGGAAATGCATTTTTTTTTTTCAGTTTAACTCAAAGAGATTACTGACCCCAGTAACAGTTACGACACATCCCACCTTGACACCTTGCAGGGGTAGGAGGATTGCGGGGGACAGAATTGCAGCAGCCCCGGGAGACGGGGAGGAAGGATTTTTTGCCCAATTTACAGGCAGGGACCTTGATACCCGGGGTGGAACGTGGGTTGCCTGATGCCACCCAACAGAGCTGTGACAAGGAGCACAGTAACCACAGAAAGCACTTGTGCTATGGCCATCTCTGCAGGCCTGGGGGGCAGATGGGGTCCCCAGTGAGACCGCAAGTGGGGTTAGGAGCCACCAGCAAAGAGAGTGATGATATTGTCCACAGATGACTACTGTCCCATGAGCGGCCAGGGGAAGGAGGAAGGGCACGTCCTTCCCCACGCAGGAGATAGCCCCATGGGAGCCTCTCCTTCCTTAGCTGGGCTTTCTGCACGGACCGGCTGGACGCAATCCTGGGCTGCAGGTCCCTGGAGAGCATCGGTCCCATCCTGTTCAGGAACGTAGAGAGGCTGAGGCTCTGCACGACAGGCAGAGCAATGGGATATCCTGTGCCTTTCCATCCCGGCACTGACAGAAAAGTGCAGTTCTCCTGAGGGAAGCCCCTGGCACAGGTCTGACATGCTCCGATTAAAGGGAACGCTCTGACAGCTTAATTAACCACCAGCTTGAAGATGGCAGGGATTGAACAAAGATGAGTCTGACACCAGCCTGCCCCACTGAGAACAGCTGAGACCCCCAGCAGAAACCCATGGCACCAAAGAGAGAGAAAAAGGGGAAAGATGAAGAACAAGGTGCAAAGCGGGGAGCATTCTGCTAACCCCTCTGCTCACGTCACCACTCTGAGGCAGGAAAGATCAGGTTGATGTTGCAGCCCCCCCGCAATGAAGTGTCTTGTCCTCTCACGTGGCTCCTGTATCCCTCAGTTGCCCTCATTAGAAGGATGCTCCTTAACACTGACTGTCCTAAATCGCTCTGCTTTGGGGAGCCCCAGAGGAGGGTGCAATATTAATTACAGTGTTGCAGCAGGAGTGCTGACCTGGGGGACTCCACCAGCAGAAAATGGTATTTCTGCCCAAGAACCTAACTTTGTACTGCGTAATCTCTCATGCTGCCCAAGCTATTACTTCTCAGTGCAAACAATTTGAGTCTGCATGGATTTTTCTATCAAGAATCACAGGCACGAAGGGAACACCCCCCACAAAAAACAAAAGCCATCTGTTCCGGATTTCAGATTACCAGTCACAACCCCAGTGTCCCACCTCGTGGAGCCAGGTGACTATGTGAAAATCTCAGCTTCTAACACTTCTGTGTACAGCAAAGACAGGAAAATGTGAAACCTGAAGGCTGGGATGGCAGAAAAAAAATCCAGAGAGGGTCAAGAATGATCTAAAGATCTGTTTAGATGGAAAAAGCACCAAGCCATGGACTTGAGGTCCAGGACTGGTGGCTGGGCAGGCACGTGTCTGTGGGAAGGACAACCAGCTGAGGAGTGATGGTGAACTGACCACCATCCTAAGGAAGTTAATGACCTCCACTGTATGAGCAGCATCTCAGCCATAATTTAAGGATTTCCAGTTTCCAGCCACTAGGTCTTGCTGCACGTAGCTTTGGTTACAGAGTGCTCTGTCATGCACAAGCCTGTCCCCACGCTGGTGAGTGCTGCTCCCACATGCACCTCTGGGCATTCTCCTGGAGAAAACCCAACAAGCTGAAGTTCTTCAGTCTGCTGCTGCCAGGCAGGTTTTTCTGACCCTAGCTGGGCTTGCAGCCCTCTTTGGACCTCTTTCAACTTCATACATGGTGCCAGTCAATGTCTGTGGGTTTAAGACACATTTGAGACTCAGTTTCATACAGGAAGGATTTGGGATGGGTGTAGGAAGAGCAACACTTTCTCTGCCAAGGGTCCCCAGGAGACTGTGCTCCGTACCTGGGCTGAAGCTAAGGAAGAGGTGGGCACAACCCCCTTCCCTGCCAATGAAGAGAGGTGGAGAAGTTGTGGGGATGTGGGTGACAAGGAGCAGAGGCTTCCCTCCAGTATCTTCAAAGCAATTAGTACACCCCATGGTTACCGGCAGCGTCTTCGTGGGATGTCTCTGAATGGAGGGAATCCATGAAAACATTTCCCCTGGATACAATGACATGAAACCACCTGGGCTGAGGGACGTTATTGTGAGGGCTGTGCTGCACGGATTTGCCAGGGACAATGAAAAAGGACTCTAGTCCTGGGATCAGCATGTAGGGAGGGCTGAACAGCTTGCAAAACCTCTGCTAAAGTCATGTTTGGTCCTAAGCACTCTGGACTGAGGTCTGGATGTTGGCAAGGTGCTCATGCGTTTGGATGCAGGATACACATGGTTCCCATCTCCCGCCAAAGATCCCAGAGTACGTGCCAGAAATTTACTTGGAGACATTGCACTGATCGGAAGCAGATCCCAGTGCTGGAGGGTGCTCCAATCTTCCCTGAATAAAAAGAGACCAGTCCCCCACATTTTCCCAACAGCCACAATCACACTGGTAGTCATCAGAGGGGCAGCAGGCACTTGGGAAGCCCATGCAGGGTACCTGGGAGGAGTTCTCTGAGCAGAACAGTGAAGTGGTTGGCACTGGCAGCCAGAAGCCTGTTGGTGTAGGAGACTCTTCACCAGCAAGCACTCTACTGGGGCTCTTGGCCTTTCATCTTACTTTGACCCTGTGGAGAAGCCCTGAGACTCACCTTCTTTTCCAGGAGAGGCACTAAACTGCTTACAGCCTCCGTGCTGCAGAGGCTGGCAAAGCATAGTGAGATTACTTAGGTGGGATTGGGTCAGCTACAGCCCAAGTTTCTTTTGGGAAGAAGGAGGGGATTTATTTCAAATTGATCTACCCCTGTCCTGACTGCTCCAGCGGTATCTTGCAAACTTCCTTGTCCTGAACCTGGAGCACAAAGTGGGCAGCATGGACGCTGCCGGGTCCTGGCATGGCCAGTGGGAAGCTGGACAGGAGCAGATGTGCTTGGGGAACAGGGAAGAACCAGCATCTCTAGGGCTTGATGAGGAGAGACCCTGTGTGACCACCCCTCGGGACCACCTCTAGGAGAGCAGGGCCACTGGTCCACAGCATGTCTCGCAGGCAGGGAGCAACTAGGATGGACGCAATTGCCTACCCCTAGGCAGATCAATTGCAAAATGAGTGCTTGGAGAAGTTTCCACCAGCCAGAAGAGGTGGTCCTGACCAGACCAGAGCCTGCTCTCCCGTCTGTGACGGAGAGATGGCTGCTGCAGCTGGAGCATCCTTTGCTTGTTAGTGCCTAGCTTGTGCTGTTTACTGTTCTGACACAGGATCTGTCAAAGGCATGAAAAGGGCTTAGTTTGCTCCGCAAGCAAGAGTTTGGATGGAGCCAGACTTTGCCCAGGTGATGTATGGGACCCAGGTCTTGTCAGGGCAGGGGGCTGGTGGCAGGCAGGCAGGGCAGGCTCTCCCCTTGGCAGGCACCTAACTCACTCCCCACTGCATCCCAGGCAGACTCCAAGATGCTGAGTTACTACTGCTTTGTCCCAGCCTTCAGGAATATCAGCCTTTGGTCCATCTCTGATGGAAACTGGAGCTCTGCAGCTCCTGGGACAGGAGAGCCTCTCCCAGACAGCTCACCAGCGGGAGAGAGAGTCAGGGAAATCAGGGAGCTGGAGAGCAGCCGGATCCAAGCCTGGTTGGATCACAGGTTTGACTGGCACTGCTGGTGCTGGAAGCAGGAGCTTTGCCTGCTCCCTCCATCCACACGCCAGCCACAGCAGGCCAGCCGCTGATGGCTGCTGGACCCACACGGGCGACTGGCCCAAAGGTGAGGGAGGGCTCCTGCCCCGGCAGTGCTCCCCATGCCCACTCTCCTGCCTGCCTGACTCCTGCCTTGGCCCATTGCAGCATGGCGAGTGTCCTGCCCTGGTCAGCCCCCCCCCCCCCCAGCCAGTAAATTTCCACAGAGACCCAGGGCAAAAGCTGGGCCAGCGTCGCTGTTTTAGGTGGTGACGTAGGGTCAGACGCCATGGCCCTCTCCAGCCTCCCAAACCAGGCACGTACCCGCCTCCCCACTGCCCTCTCCATGTGTCTCTGTCTCATACTTGTCCTGGAGCACAGGGCTTGTTCCCAAATGGTCTAATGCCCCTGATGGGGGGGGGGGGGAGCTCCTGTGAACTGAGCCCCAGCATCACCCCACTAACCTGACACCTACCCGGTGCTGTGCAGTTCACCCCATTTCCCCATTCCAAATGCCTGGGAAGGTATGGAGAGAAGGCAGTTGCTTGCCACTGGATGTGCTGGCCAGAAGCATCTGGCAGCCTGGGCGAAGTTAATAAGAAAAGCCTGAGCCAATATTGCTAGATTACAGCCATCTCTTCCAGAGAGGACTAGCGGCCAAATCCCCAGTGATAGGCTTGTGGCTGTACCCCCAGCACTGGCTGTGCCCATGGCCGGGAGGGCAGCGCAGGGACCGGAGCAGACCCCAGCCCCAGCTGGGGCCAAACCACTGCCAAACCCCAGGGACCAGCTCTCCTCTCCTTCCCACGGCACAAGGGAGACTGTCTGTGCCTCGCTCCCTCCCCACAGCCTCAGACCAACAGCCCCCAGCTGGGAGCATCAGAACTCCTGGGAATGGCATGTGGGCAGGATGATGCAGGGAGCTCTGCACCCTCCTGGGGACCCAGACCCTGCGCCTTCACCTCCCCACCGTTGTACCTATCCTGGGCGTCCCCGAGCCTGGCCTGGGGGTGGCCCCTCAGCAGAAAGGCACTGGCTCACCCTCTCCCCATGTCCGTCTACCCCAGCCCCTTGCAGGATGCGATCAATGCCCCAGGATCTCGCTGAGCTCTCCTCCTCTGCAGCCCTGGCCAGCAGTAGCCCTCCCCACAGGACCCAGTCCCACAAGCTGCACAAGAAGGGGGTCGTCATGTCCTCAGCAAGGCTCCAGTGAGGACACAGGAACTTTGGCCTCCATCCCAGAAATGCCACGGAATGAGAGGAGCATCCTCCTGGGGGATGCCACCCCACTGAGATGTGGGAACACAAGCCCGCAGCTGAGCTGATGAGAGAAGTCATGGCCGGGGAAACAAACCCTGTTTTGTCCCAGATTCCTGCCTCCCTGGACTCCGAGCAACCTCCACCGCAGCTTCTGGCACGAGCTGCGCCCGACCCCATGGCCAAGGGCACAGAGAGCAGCGAGCAGCCATGGGGCTGTCAGGGCTCAGCCCTCCCCACATGCTGCAAAAGCACTTCAAATGCCTCCACAGCCGATTTCCCTGGCCCAGGCACCCTGGCAGCAGCACACAGTGAGATCCCAGCCTTATTATTGCTCATCAATCCAGGGTCACAAATAATATTTGGAAAATAAAGATCTGTGCACAGCCAGTCCCTGCCAGGGGTGTCCAGCACCCGGCTGGAGTCTCTCCCAGAAGTGCAGGATCAGGCTTGAAGGTGTGATCCTCGTTTTAGGGTATTTTATTTGCATTGCTGAGACTTCCAGCACTCTGCTGCATTCAGCTGATGCTGCTTAATGGGACCAGCAGTGAGAAGAAGGGAAGAGGCCTGTGGGGCCAGCTTGCCCAGTGGCCAGATCTGCTCCCTGGCCAGGGATCTCGTGGTCGCCATGGTCTTGCTCAACCCCTTGCAGACAGTGCAGGGCTTGCCCAAGGCGCCTCCAGCCCTGGCTCCGTGGGCTGGGGGCCAAGCACGGGCTCAGGGAGGAAAGCAGGGGGCTGCCGAGGAGGGACCAGAGCCATGGAGGCTGCACACCGCCGGCTGGTCCCCCTCTGAAGCTCACTGCTGGCAGGAGCAGAGTCCATGTGGCCGTGGTGGCAGGTAAGCTGGTCAGGGTGAGAAAGTGCAGGAGGAACCTCTCCTGATCCCTGGTCTTGCCTGAAATGCCCTGGGTGAGGGGCTGGGGACCCCAGTTCTGGTGGTGCCTACAGAGGCCCTGGGCTCAGTGACACACTCCAGTTAACGAGTTTGAGGGACAGATGTGGATAGTTGGCACTTGGCTGGATCAAGACCTTGCTGATCGCTGTTGTGAGATGCTGGAGCCTGGTGAAGAGCCCAGCTGGGTGGCTGCCACAACTGGGTGGTACAGGGAACACCAGCCAATGCTGAGAGCTGGGTGCTTTTTGGGACACACTCTTGTCTTTCACAACAAGAAGGGCTGGGCATCCCCAGTGCCAATGGTCATCTGGGTCCAGGAGGACCTACTCCACCCCTTGCATATCTCCTTGTGATCCTCAACACGTGTGCTGTCCTTTCCCTGTCCTGGAGGGGACCTGGGAGGGTGCCAGATTCCTTCCTTCAGGACTGGGCACAGGAAGATGATGGTTAATAGCCCTGGCAAGTGGGCAGTGCTGTCAGGCTTTGCCCTGAAGGTGCTCATGTGGACAAGCCCAGATCGCTGGAGTCAGTCAGAGTCTAATTTCTGAAAGTCCTGGCATGCTAAAATTGAGGCTGTTCTACGTGAGACCTGGACCAGATGTAAGCACCGACACAGAAATGACAGTGACTTTGCAGAAACCAGTTGGGCTGGCTTGTGGGAGTACTGGGGGATTCACACTGCATCCTCAGCTTCGGTGCTTTGAACATAAGACGTATTTTTCAGCCCTTACCCTTCGGCAGAAGCGCCAGTGCCAACGCTGCAGGTGCACTGGGGCCAGCTGTCAGGGCACCGCCAGCCCCATGGCGGGCACCGATCCTCCTGGCTGACAGGTCACCTGGCAGCCAGATGAGACCCAGACAAACCAGGCTGATGCGGTCCTCCCCAGCACCACCTGGCTCCTTGCTTCCCCCATCCCCCCATCGGTGCTGGCTGGCATCGCTCACCAGCTCCAAAGGCCCTGCAGACACATTGATTTATTTGGGCAGAGGAGAAAGGTTAATGACTGGCGCTACAGAAAGCAGTCAGTGAGCTGCGTGCAGTCAAGGACTGTGCAGTGCTGCAAGGGCCGGAGCAGGCTGGAAAACTCTCTCCTCATTGCTGCGAAAATAAGAATATGCCCTGCAAAAGCTCTGCAGGTCTGCCCATGCCCCTGAAACACAAGCTCCCTGGCAGCAGCCCCAGCATCCCCACTGTGGAGCCATACGTGCTCTGCATTGGGTCCTGCTGAGCCTCCAGGCCACATGTGCTCGATGAGAAATGTGGGCTGATATCTGCAAGCACTGATTGCACCCTGGGACATGTATGGTGACGCCTCAGCAGGTCACGCAGTTCTGCACTTCAGCAGGATTCAGGGGTCAAGCGTAGGCTGGGATGCATTTGCCCACCTAGACCTGATGCCCTGGAAGAGACATTTTCTGGCAAAAGCCCCTTGCAGGCATCCTCAAAAATAGCACTCCGAACGTCAGACCTTGAGCCCAAGCCCACGCTGGGCGCTGGAGCAGAGCTGGGTCCTGCCGCCTGCATCCTGCAAGGACCAAAGCCAGATGCATCCGAGGGACCGTCAGATGCCCGTCCCTCAGGCAGATGTGGGACAGCACATCCCATGGGAGAACGGGGCCCGATTTCTAACAGCTAGGTGCTGATTTATCCTCCAAACGGAGAATTTCCTTCAAAAAGCCATGTTAGCATTAGTCCTCATGATCCATGTAAACCTCTCCTCTCTCTCAGTTGCAGAAGGTGGATATTCTCTAATTGTGTGAGCTCTTTGCAGCTGTAATTGCTGGCATAAATATGAACTGCTCATTTCTATCAAGAAAAAGATTTTAGGAGCAAAATCAGCATTATCATCTCTTATCAAATGCTGATAATAACGTTTCCCAGGTCAGCTTCATTCCATGCCAAGGCTCTGAGCAGCAAATGAGCAGCTCCCTGCTGTCACATTTGCAGCCTAGGCCTTGCAGCCCAGGAGCGGCGCGAAGGAACTGAAATTAGCTGGAAAATGACTCTCAACCAGCCTTGCTAAATTGCCATGAAAATTTGACAACCCAAGCGCAAAGCCTCTTTGCCTGTTTGTTTTTTCCATCGTGGCAGAGAGAATGGAAATCAAGTGGTATTTTAACGTGCTGGTCAAGACTGAAGGGACGCGGCGCTGTGCCACGCTGCTGCCACCCAAGGGCAGCCCCCGTTGCTCTGCTCGTATGGTCTGAGGGTCACGGCGTGGTGACAGTTTGTGAATGGCCATCAGTGGAGCACAAACAAGACCGCAAAATATTCTGCCCCTCTGCACTGTTACTGGCAGAATCTGACACTCTTCCAAACATACGAAGTTCTGGGTGACAGCTTGTCCTGGTTTGAGGCAAAACAGAACCAACTTTCTGTTCAGTAATTTTACTTCTTAGCTAGGCCTCTTCTAACTCTCTGAAATCAACAGAATGTTGTGTTGAAAACAGTTCGTTCTCAGAGTGATAAGACCAATGTTTACAGTTTGTACCAAGGAATGGTACGCAGAGAGGGTCTTGCTTATACTTATTGCTATAACAACCAAGGTCAGCTAATTTCGTTATTTGCCCCGTTGGAGGCTCGGAAATGGAAAAGCGTTGCCTCTGTTGGAGGGTCGGAAATGGAGGGCTCCCACCTGCAGGGAGGAGCAGACAGGACAGGTGACCCAAAATTGACCAACAGGGTATTCCATCCCATCTGCCCCAAGCTGAGGGATCAAAGGGTCAGCCCTCTTCCTTTAATGGCCGATGTCTGAGGAGGACCCTGTCTGTTCATCTGCCTTTGATCCCCATCTGTGTGTTCCTGACTCCAACTCTGGAACCCCCCCATCGCTGAGTCCGGTCTGCAACTTCCCCAGTGCCTGCTGGTGACGTCATCCTGGGACGTCATCCACAGTTTTGTATGTACGGTATCTATTTCATTATTTCCCTTTTTATTTTATTATTAATATTTCATTAGTTTAGTTTCTTCTAAACTCGTAAATCTCTCTATCTCTCCTCCTCCCCTCTGTGTACGAGAGGCTGGGGGGGAGCATCTGTCACCGGCCATTGGCCAATTTGGCCAAAACCATGACACAGCTCTGCTTTCAGAGACAGTGAGCAGAAACCTGTGCACCCATTTTAATCCCGCGATAATGGAGCTGATGGCCACAGGTCTCAGGGAGCTTCCAGCACCTGATGCCTTGGCATCAACCGCCTGCACCCGGAGGGTGTCTTGTGCACTTACTGGTAAAGGGCTTGAGACTCCCCTGCGTACAGCCCCCTTCCCACCCACTTCCCCTGGAGAAGGAGATGGGCAGAATTTTGATTTAAAGACCAATGGGGACTGTAGCCCTTTTCCTGATGGCAAACCACTGGTCACTGCAGGCCCCCCACATCCTCAGCTGCATCTGCAGCACTCCATCAGCCTGAGCTTCTACACCCCCCAGGTGAAAGCGAACCCTCCGTGGACGCTCTCCTGCTTCATGCTGCTGGCGGCTGTGACCGGCTGCCCACAGCCTGCACTGGCCTGGAGTTGTTGCCGTGTCCTTCTGCCATTGCACCCGCAAGGAGGCGTCTGCAAGGTGGGCACCAGTTCCACCTGGCATGGAGAGAAGTTCACCAGATTCCAACCGGCTCTTGGTTTTTCTTTAACCAAGAGGTTAAAGAAAATGTTGAAGGGCTCCCTGTTTGCCAGGAGGAAAACTCCTGAAAGTTAACCATTAACCAGCAGCTGATAGAGAAGGAAAGAAACACCCTGTGAGGCTGGAAGCTATTTGCCTGTGTGTCCACCTGATACCAGGGTGATAATAAATCTTATTTAGCCTGGGTGGACTGCAAGATTACAAGGGAGAGAGACAGAGCTCTGCAAGGTTGAGCACCCAAATGACCCTCAAAAGAAGAGAGAAGGAGGTGTGGAGGGTGGGCAGCCATGTGCCCCCACCCCAACCTTCACTCCTAGCAAACCTACTGCCTGCTAGAAAGGCCATCTGATGGCTCTGCCCAGCCAGCAGATCTTACAGACATCCACCCTCCTCCAGATGATCCTTCTCACCACACTCATCTCTTGCCTTTGCCATTAAGGTGCCTGATTAGTAGGGGGGTTCCCAGGCTGGCCACAAGGACTTATGGGCAGAGATCACAGAATCACAGAATTGCTTAGGTTGGAAGGGACCTTTCAGATCATCGAGTCCAACCATCAATCTAACACTGCCAAAAACCACCACTAAGCCATGTCCCTCAGCACCACGACTACCCGTCTTTTAAATACCTCCAGGGATGGTGACTCAACCACTTCCCCGGGCAGCCTGTTCCAATGCTTAATAACCCTTTCAGTGTAAAATTTTTTCCTAATATCCAATTTAAACCTCCCTTGGTGCAACTTGAGGCCATTTCCTCTTGTCCTATCGCCTGTCACCTGGGACAAGAGGCCGATGCCACCTCTCTACACCCTCCTTTCAGGTAGTTGTAGAGAGCAGCAAGGTCTCCCCTCAGCCTCCTTTTCTGCAGGCTGAACACCCCCAGCTCCCTCAGCCACTCCTCATAAGACCTGTTCTCCAGACCCCTCACCAGCTCCGTTGCCCCTTCTCTGGACATGCTCCAGCACCTCAATGTCTTTCCTGTAGTGAGGGGCCAAAACTGGACACAGTACTCGAGGTGCAGCCTCACCAGCACTGCATACAGGAGACAAAGACAGCGGTTCTTGTAGCACCGCTGGTGAGAAGATGCTCATAAAAAGCAAGGAGCTGCCCCGCTGAGGGCCAGAGACACCTCTAGCTCTGAGGAGCCCATCAATGCAGCCCATCACTGCCCTTAGCACGGACCTCCCCTGCCCCTAGAGATAGCACAGACGCGTGTGCCTCATACCCTCAGAACAGCAGCCTGCAGACCCAGCAGATCCCCGGGAAATGGGTGGCTGCAGAGTCCCCTTTTCCTCCTCTGGGGATGCCAATGGGGAGCACTCAGGCTGTCTCCAGGCAAGACTCACGGCCACTGCCTCTCCACACACGGAGGGGAGCAGTGCCCACACGGTGACCCAGCAGGGTTAGCATGAGCATCAACTCAGCTCACCAGCGGAGAGGAGGGCACAGGAGCCGGCTGCCACCAATGCAGAGTGGGCCCGCTGGTGACAGCCAGCCCCCTCCACGTGACACTAATGAATGTGAGGCTAGGACAGGATGCAGCACCCTGGCTCCGCTCCTCTCCTGGATGGAGGCAGGAAAGTGATTCAAATGGAAATGTCTTGCTGCTGAATTAAAAAGCTGGTGCAAGAAGGAATGAGAATAAAGAGGGAGAGAGTGGAAAGGAGGAGAAGTGCAGCTGGAGGGATGGGGAAGATGGAGAGCAGAAGGGGTACAGGAGAAGAAAGATGGTGGAGGAGGTGCAAAACAGGCACAGAGAGACAGGAGAGGAAAGGATGGTGTTTCAAAAAGGGGAGAACTGGAGGCACAGTTATGGAACTGGTTTTCCTATTCAGTGGCGCAGTTCGCCAAAACAATTTCCACCCTCTGCCACTGGGCAAAGGCCTCCTCCCATGGCAAGGGGGCAGGCAAGACCCCCTGCTGCCTCCCCTCTGCCCTGCTCCCTCAGCCCCCGGTGCTGGGTACTCAGAGATGGCTCTGCCCAGCCGTGCCCTGCCTGGCCCTGATTTACTGGGGAAGGCTCCCCAGCGTGGTCCATCCAGGGTGCCTTGCAGCCCCAAAGGGCAAGTGGGACTGCAGGGAGCTGCTCCTCTGCATGCTGTTTTGGAGCAGCTACATCCCAGCCAGCCTTTGATACATCGTGATATGCGTCAAAGAAAATCTTGCAATCCTAATACCTACCCTAAATCTCTCTAGATGCAAATTAAGCTAATTATTGCACAAAATACCCTTGGTAGACCTGAGAATAAATGATCACTAATCTCTTTCTAGTGATTTTTAGCATTTTAGAAGGCTGTTCTCACATCCCTGCTCAGGCTTCTCCCTGCCAGACCTAGACAGATTAGGTTTGCTCTTCCTCGCCTTGCAGCTCATGTTTTTCAAACCTCTAACCGAACTTTTAGGCATCTCCTTTGGACTTTCTCCTGTTTGATACCTCCTCCGTTTGATAACCAGCCCAAATCTCTGACTGAAATCCTCCCCCCCCAGGGCCGAGCAGAGCAGCATTGTGGCTGTCCCTGCCTTACGAGGGCCACCTTGCCTGGCCCACAGCAGCAGAAGGCTCCCACCAAAGCAAGCAGTCACCCACCGAATCTCCCCACCAGCAGTACTGCTCTCCAGCCACAGTTTCCACGTGGTGTTTGTGCATTGCAGGTTGCCCACTTTGTTTTTGCCTTCACTGAACTGCATTTTATCAATTTCAAGTAATTTCTATGTGACTGAGTTTTATTTTAAATTCTGATCATCCCCTTCAAAACAGTTGCAACCCTTTGCTCTCTGTTATTATTTCAGCATTTTATAAGCGTAATCATCAGCCTGGTGGCTAGTGAAAATATTGACCAGGCCCTGACCCAGGACAGACCTCACAGGAGTTTGACACCAGTGGAGCAGCCCCCACTCTCAGTGTTTTCCAATCAGTTGGGCATCCACTTCAGCAATGTTTCAATTGCGCTCCATCGCCTCGGTTTCCTGAAGAGCCTGTCCCATGGGACAGCATCAAAAACCTATGAAAGTCAAGACAAACCATATCTACCACTTCCTGTTATCAGCTAGGCTACTGCATCATTGATGGAAATTAGATCGGTTCAACATGTTGTATTATTGGTGAATCCTTGTTGCTCCTTATCACAAGTTATCATCGAGATGCTCAACATATGATTGTGTAATAATTTCATGCTGTGTCTTTTCAGGCATCAAAGTCAGGTTGACTAGTGTATTTTCCTTTCTCCGCTTTTAATGCCACGTACTATGTTTTGTCCTGCTCCAGTCCATAAGTACCTCACCCAGGCTCCATATGTTTTCAGAGATAATTGCTAATGGGTAAGAAATTACAGTGGCCAGTTCCTTATGTACTCTAGGGAAAATTTTATCAGACCTTGACAATTTGAATATTCTCATACTATCTTCTTCAACATTGTTATTCTGTTCTTGTTCCTAGCCTCTTGTTGCTAATAGTAATCTGGTCACAGTCAGCTCTTCTGTAAATATTTAAAGCATAAAAGATATAGAACAATTTAGCCGTCTCACATATAATCTGATATATGCTTATCTGTCCCAATTAGTTAATCTAGTCTTTCCTGGACACACGGGTATTTTTTTCTAGGCTTATAAATCTAGCCAGAACTCATTTTCTGCCTTAGTCTGCTTGATTTCATCTCTCTGTATTTGTGTTTTCCTCTGTATTCATCTTTATACATACATCTTTGATGTATAGTAATGCTGCACTATTCCCTTTTCCCAGGTTCTGCCTTCTATAATGGCGTACTCAGCCTGTGTTGTGCCACCAAGTCCCTGGGATGTTCATTGTAACCCTTGTGTTTCTCTCTGATGCTGTGGAGGAAGGACCACTGATTACTGTTCATGGATCTGATCCTGGAGCCCCCATACGCCAACATGCTGCCCGCAGCCTGCTTGGATCACTTGGCAGCGGGGTGAGAGTACGCAGTATGGCCCTTCATTTCTCCAAGGCACCAGCAGGAGCTTGTACAGATATGCAGGCAGGGAAGGCAGAGAGCAGGTAGCATCAAGTAGTGATGTTCTCAAGAGGCAGTTGACACATCCAGAAACCCTGCCCCTGGGCTACAGCACTCGTCTCTGCCCAGTTTGAAGCTACAAGGAGGGCTCATGGGGAAGGATTTGAGCCTGAGTCAGTGTTCTATCCTGGTTCAGCTGATGGAGCAGGAGGCATATCTTTTCTCTGGCTGTGTCTCTGGTGGTGCTGGGAATGGGTTCATGCTGGGACCAAGGTGAGTTAGAGGACCAGAGGCTGCACTGGTGGCTCAGGGCCTGGGGAGCTGGTGCCGTGCTGTGGGGTGGGTGTGTGGAGGACACCGTGAGCTGCTCTGTCAGCCAAGGGGGGTCCCACTGTCCCCAGGGCTTGAGACTGGGTCACGCAGAGCATGGGGACCTGAGGAACAAGCTGAGCTCCATGCCTGTCTCTTGGAGGACTGGCACTGTGGGTGGGAGCTCCAAGGCTGTCAGAGTTAGCGCCTGCTCTTTTGCAGGTGGCGATGCCTTTTTGTATTTTTGACATGATTGCACCGGCATACCAACACTGAAGAGGCTTTTTTTGACAGTGCTTCCTGCTTGTGCTTCAGGCTCTCCACCCCCTCATTGCAGATGGGTTTAGGCTGCAGGGAGAGGAGCATGATGCTTGGGAGGAATCCCTGGAAGTGCTGCACGCTGCCTGCCAGCCCCAACCCAGCAACGCCCCATCCCTGCAGCGCCTGCCCTTGCTGGGCCATGTGGTCTCTGTGCTCCCAGCACAAGGTTTCTACAGGTCCTTTTGTCCTCGACACCCAGAGGAAGGACTATATTATTATACTATGCTCTTGTGAGACCCCACCTGGAGTGCTGCGTCCAGCTCTGGAGCCCTCAGCACAAGAAGGACATGGAGCTGTTGGAACAGGTCCAGACGAGGCCACGAAGATGATCCGAGGGCTGGAGCACCTCTGCTATGAGGACAGGCTGAGAGTGGTGGGGTTGTTCAGCCTGGAGAAGACAAGGCTCCGAGGAGACCTTATAGTGGCCTTCCAGTACCTAAAGGGGGCCTACAAGAAAGCTGGGGAGGGGCTGTTTGCAAGGGCATGTAGCGATAGGATGAGGGATTTTAAACTAGAGCAGGGTAGGTTTAGATTAGACATTAGGAAGAAGTTCTTTGCAATGAGGGTGGTGAGACACTGGCCCAGGTTGCCCAGAGAGGTGGTGGAGGCCCCATCCCTGGAGACATTCAAGGCCAGGCTTGATGAGGCTCTGAGCAACCTGATCTAGTTGAAGATGTCCCTGCTCACTGCAGGGGGGTTGGACTAGATGGCCTTTAAAGGTCCCTTCCAACACAACACATTCCGTGATTCTATGATTATTACTCCAACTCTTTCAGCCCCTGGTCCTTCTCTCTTCTTCTTGCTGCTCCCTGGTGGCATTGCACAGCCCAGGTCCTTATGGCTGAGATAGCCTCAGGACCTGGTCCATGTGCCTGGCTGTGCTGCAATAACCTAGCACAGAAGAGCTTCCTCAGTGCTGCTAAACTCCCCTGTGCCATCGAGGCACCCTGAGGCACCACAGTACACATGAGCTCCAGCAACTGGGGGAAAAGGTGTCTGCGAGGCCCCAGAGCAGCCTTGCTGTTTATCGGGCAGGCAAGGAGAGGCTGCTCTGCTCATGGCACCAGCCCAGCAACGCAGCGCTGAGGGCTGATCTCCCACGGCCAAACCTTCTGGCACCTGGGCACAGTGGGGGATGCTGCCCAAATGGAGTGGGACATATTTCCCACTCCCCAGTAAATGAAATGGGGGGGGCGGAATATGGGGCAGCAGCAGCAAACCCATTCCCACTCTGTCACTCATCGGCTGGGCTCCTGTAGGCTGCAGAGTGCAGGTCTCATCCCTCACTGCTGCTCTCTGGAGGGCTAAGCGTTGCCATGTACCATGGATGGCCAACAGAAGTGGAGGCACTGACAGAGGGGCAGTGGGAAGGTCTCCCCTGGGAAGTGGGAAAGGGCACTGGTCCCATCAAGCCCTTGGGAAAGCTGCAGCAGGCAAGTGATGCCAGAAAGCTGGTCACTGGTCCAGCCTGGTCTCAGCTCTCGAGTTGTAGGGATGCTGGAGGCTGAGTGTGCACCTGAGCTGTGCAGCTCCAGCCTGCTTCCCGGACGAGTGAGTCAGGAGAGGAAGCAATTAGCTCTGCGGTTGGATGTCTGATGAGTCATTCCTTCTGCAGGCTCCTCTCCAGATCCACTGCAGGCAACTGTGACATCCAGGGTGCAGGGAGCAGGGACAGGCATCAGGGTAGCTGAGACATCCGGAGGGAGGTGACAATGCAGGTATGGCCAGGATGACGGATGTTAAGACACATGTCAGACCTCCCCAGCTCACCCTTTTGCTGTCAACCCTCATCCTTCACCTCCCCACTTTGCCACGAGCTCCTGGGATGCAGAGACTGTGTCCCCACACTGTCACTGCAGCTCCCATGGGTGGATGTGGCAGCCTGGTCAGGCTGGTGATACATCATCTGCTGTGCATCACATCTGGATCAGGAGGATCTGGAACAGGAGATATGCCACAGCAGAGCCTTGCCAAGGAGCTGTGCCAGCTACTGGGCTGAGAAGTGCTATGAAAATGGATAAAGATGACAGAATCTGGCTAAAAGATTGTCTGCTGCAAAGTTCAAATGCTCAGGGTGAGATACCTTGGGTCAAACTTTCTAAAAGGTCACAGCCAAGGGCTCAGTGCCTGTAAGAGAGACCAGATTTTCCGGAATGCACTGCTCCTCCCAGTTTGGGACTGCAAAGCCAGTGACAGCTTACAGCCCCTGCAAAGCCCAGCCCAGGAGCTGGTGCCTCTGCCTGTCAGCCAGGATGCTAACCTTCAGGATGGCAGTTGCCCAGATATCTTTCAAAAAGCAACACTTCCCCACTTGGCAAAATAAATCCATGGTACAAACCCAGATTTTGCAGGTATCTAAGCACAGTTCATGAAGAAATGCAGAGAGCTTGTGGTGGAGTAAAGCAGTAAATGCTGGGGATGCCACTGAGCACACAACAAATGACAAAACAACACTGAACTTTTAAGGCTAGAAAAAACAGAAAGCTATTTCTAGATTGAAATGAAATCTGTAAATGGGATGCAGAGTCAGAATTCAGGTTATGTGAGTGCTGGCAAGTCCACGTTTCTCTGGTGATGTAGACTCTGCTTATAGGAACCTGAATCTGCTTTTCTTGTGGGTCCTGTACCCACGCGGTGCTCTCCTTCCTGGCTTCTTCCCAAGTTTACCAGGTTCGTCTTGATTTCTGCTGGTTCCTCTCCCATTGCTACCTCCAATCTTCACCAGAGCTCCCGGGGTTGATATAGAAATAACAAATGCAGCATTTGCTTGTGATTTCTGTGGGTTTAATGTTTAAGCATTTGTTCTTATATGGTGTCTCTTAGTTTGGGTTGTAGTTAGCAGTCTTGGTGATAACATAAAAAATTCTCTATGTGGGAATTTTCTGGCTTTAGAGAAACCCAAACACTACGATTCATGAAAGACAGGCTGAGAGGAGTGCTGGGTGCCTTGGCTGGAGGCCTCCATGCTCAGTTTTTATTCTGCTTTCCTTTTTTACCATCCTCCAGCATCTCTCTCCTCATTGCCTGTTCTTTTGTTCCAGCCTCAGTCTCCTGGTCATCCCTTTCCTCCCTGGTTTTCTGGTTTTCACCAGTTTTGGCCTGAGCTGATAGCTGAGGGCAGAGAAGAAAAGGTAAATACCAGCCTTGTTCTTGAATCAAAGCAGGTTTTTCTAAAATTCTGAGAGCAAACAAAGGCAATTTCCTCAGAAATCTGGATCCTTCCTTACTGCGATACCCCCAGGAAGTGTTCGCTCCCAGCGTCCTTCCTGAGCCACAGCCACTGAGGTCCCCAAACCCGTCACTGGCTCCTGCTCCCACTGCTGCAACCAGCAACCCCCCAGGCCCTGGGGATCTCAGCTCCAGGGGCTGAGCTCAGCACCCACCAGCACTGTGAGACTGAGGACCTGCAGCCCCAGGAGCCCTTTCTGGACCACAGGTACTGGGAATGGCAGGTAATTGGAAATACTAGCACCCCAAGGGTCCTCTGCTCCCCACTCTGTGTGGCCCATTCCCTCCTTCAGGTCCCTTTCCAGACCCAGGTGCAGGAGCTTGTCTCCACAGTTCCTCCTGTGAAAGAAGGAACCACCTCCTCCCTCTCACTGTCACCTTCTCTTCTTACCCTGGTCCCTGCAGCAGCTCTAGTGGACCCTGCTTTTAGGAAATCAAGGCTTTCCTGAGTCGCTCAGGTATGCGAGGGTAGAAACATACAGGAACTTTTTATAAAGTCCAGCAAAAGCTGGGCTAAATACTGACCAGATTTGAGGAGTGAAGCAGGTTCTGCAAGGTGTGATTGCTCTGGCTCGCTCAAGAACTTGTTTGACATTCCCTGACCAGTAAGAAAGAGCAAGAAAAGTATTGGAATGGTGGCAGATGAGGAACACCCAAAAGCAGCTTATCTTGATGTCCCCCGACAAAGCTCATGGGAAATACAATTCTTTCTCCTTTTTGGTTGGATCTTGCTCTGCTGTGCCTTGGATGGACCCTCCACCCTCAGCACCAGGCTGAGATGTGAGGAAGATGCAAACTAAGGCAGTGGGACATCTCCATGGGGCTGAGGAAAACCACAGCTCTTGTAGAAACCCCAGAGCTCTGCCACCACGATACTCTATTACTCATTGGTGCTGAGGGCAGGTGGGGGAAGGACGACCAAAGAGGGGCCATCTGAAGCCCCAAGCAATGTCTCATGGTCCCTTTCACTGTGTGGTGGAGCTGCAGGCTGTGACCACTCCCAGTTTCACCAATGATTTGGTGGTGCCCAGTCTGGGTCACCAGCCCCACATGCAGAGCAGGTGCCACCCAAGCACTGTGAAGCACCTCATTAGCACTCATCAAGTCGCTTCCATCTCCTGTGAGCTGGGGAGACATTACTAGCAGGCAGGGACAGAGGGGAGGGTGCGCCAGCAGTCACACAGTGCATCAGGCAGCCCACGAGCCCAGGCTTGTGGGTGCCCAGCCTGCAGAGTGGGTGGCACATCACTGAAAGACTGATCTGTGGTCCCTGGTGTGCTGCAGCAGCACAGCGCTGGTAGATGAATCATCTTGAACATCCCCTTGTCTCTGGGGGATGCTTATTAATAGGGACAAGGTGGCCATAGTCCCTCAGGTTGACATCTGGTGACCTTTATTGTGGGGGTAGCCCAATGTGCATCTCCTGGGAGCCCAGGCTGGCTTCAGCATGGCTCACTCTCTCCCTGCCTTGAGTCTGGTTCCAGTTTTCTCCTTCACAGCCCATGGCAGAAAGAGATTCTGGTTGTATCTCCAGGGATTAATTTCTCACCCTAAGCTGTCAGCTCAATGCAAGAAACTTTCCATGGCCTGGGGTGCCCCATGCCCCTGGCTAATGGCAAGGATGGAGAGGGGCCGCAGCCCCACTGACAACCCCGCTCTCTCCATCTGCCCCTCACATGAGCAGCAGAAGGAGAGCTTGTAATAACTCGCAGGAAACAGCAGCCTGTCACTGTTATTTCACATATGTAGCCCAGCAGATCCTACAAGTCTGAGCAGTGCATGGTCATGACATCACAACTGGGACATCACAACTGGGACATCACAACTGGGATCTGGCAGAGGAAGCCCAGGGTCACCTCACATGTCAGCAGCACAGGTAGGGACAGATCCTGTCTCCGGAGATCTACACCAAGCACCTAGACTGTGTGGGTGTGCCTCGTGTATTCCATATGCCTTCTGCTCTGCAGAGCATTTCAAAGGTGTGACTTATCCTATGGCCTTTACATCATATTTACAATTTTAGGACCTTGACTGCTCCCCTCCAACCCTTCCCAAAGCCCAGGTGAGAAGCCCCAGCTCAGAGAGCCACTCGGAGCAACAGTGGTGGGCATTACTCCCTGCTTGGCTGTGGTTGGTAAGTTTATAAAAGCCCACAGGGCTGCGGAGCCCTTGGCAAATAAGTATGTGTGCATTTCCTAGAGCCCATGTTCTCACAGCACGCAGGCAGGGTTGGGCAGCTCCTGTGCCAGCAATGTGCACCTGCAGCCCAGAAAGCCAACTGCATCCCGGGCTGTATCAAAAGAAGCGTGGCCAGCAGGGTGAGGCAGGTGATTCTGCCCCTCTGCTCCGCTCTGGTGAGACCCCACCTGCAGTACTGCGTCCAGCTCTGGAGCCCTCAGCACAAGAAGGACATGGACCTGTTGGAATGGGTCCAGCAGAGGGCCACGAAGATGATCCAAGAGCTGGAACACCTCTGCTATGAGGACAGGCTGAGAGAGTTGGGGTTGTTCAGCCTGGAGAAGACAAGGCTCCAAGGAGATCTTATAGCAGCCTTCCAGTACCTGAAGGGGGCTTACAGGAAGGATGGGGAGGGACTCTTGATCAGGGAGTGTAATGATAGGATGAGGGGGAACAGTTTCAAACTGAAGGAGGGGAGATTTAGATTGGATATTAGGAAGAAATTCTTTCCTGTTAGGGTGGTGAGGTGGTGGAACAGGTTGCCCAGGGAGGTTGTGGCTGCCCCATTCCTGGAGGTGTTCAAGGCCAGGTTGGACGGGGCTTTGAGCAGCCTGGTCTAGTGGGAGGTGTCCCTGCCCATGGCAGGGGGTTGGAACTAGGTGATCTTTAAGGTCCCTTCCAACCCAAACCATTCTATGATTCTATGATGTGTCCCAGGTGCAATACAGGGTATCTGCCTGGGTGCCTTTCTGAGCTCCACTGTGCAGCCCAAGGTACCTCGGCATGACTTCTTCTGCCCTTACATCCCTGTCCAGAGGTATGCAAACCCACCCGGCCCATGGGTATGCAAACCCACCCTGCCCATAGGACTGCATTTCTGCCCACACTGTAGGGAATCATGTCCCGAGGAGCCAGGGGTCCCTGCGTACCTGACTGTCCCTCTCTCTTTTTTTGAAAGTCCAGGACCCTGGCTGGAGCCTGCCCAGCCATCACTCATTACCAGCGTGTGTGCCACAATTAGAGCGAGGGAAGAGAGAGCAGCGCAGATGGCATGAGGAAAACAACAAAACACACAATCTGGCCATGGAAAGCTGATAGGAAGCTGAACCGTTGGGAGAGCTGAGCAGAGCGGGAGGTGCATGTCCCTCCACCAGTCATGTCTGGGTGGGTAAAGAGGAATGGTCTCCAGTTAGGAGCAGCTGCCCCCAAACCACATTTATTACACTTGTTCTTAAGTCCCCAGCCACTCTGAAGAGTCTGGCTGTGTGAAGGTCGTTGTATTCCAGCCAAGAGTCTTCATGCTGTAGCATCTACTGATTATAAAACCAAGGCTCTAACAGAGTCTGCGTGGGGCTGGCAGCCTCTGACCTGGTGGGTGACTTTGCCAAATGCCTTCCCTGGTCTGCACATTGGTCTCTCCACCAGTAAAACAAAACATGAGACATAACTCTGCCTTCCTGTTAAAACACCAATGGAAACCACCTGATCTGAGCTGCGTAAATGCTGAAAGCTGACGGGCCATATCCTGAGGGGGAAAAAACTTATGGCCCTTTCTCTTCCCAGGCAGTCACCCAAGGTAGGTCTGTGTGTGCCTGGGAAGGGCAGTGTGGGCAATGGTCACCTCCCCAGGTGTGGCACTGGAAGCAGAGCAGTGCAGCACCCTCTGCATAAAGCTGCATCTGACTGAGAGAAGGCAAAATCTGGCAGGCAAACACAGGCATTGCAGGAGCAGACATGACACTTGGAACATGGCCATATTTGAGCAGCTACCGAAACTGTCAGAAAACAAGGGAAGAGTCAAATATAAGACATGAATGAGAGTCCAGAGAAAGAGAGAAAACAGAGGGAGATGGAAGAGAAGCTGAGCGCCAGACGTCAGCTGTCAGAGTTGATTCCTTTGCAACGTGAAATGCAATTGCCTGCCCAAATGGAGACTGCTGGAAAGGCAGCATGGTCCAGTGCTGGAGCTGGGACGTGCCAGGCTGAAGCTTAGCCGTCTCCATTTGTTCCCAAGGCACTTTGCCGCGTTTTTAGTGATACTCGTGAACTTTTTTCCCATGGATCCCTGCCTCCTTCCATGGATGAGGAGGACTCCCCTGGTGTCTTGTTGCTAAGAAGAACCCAAAGAGAGGGAGTTGCCCTTTGCGTGAGGGAGCAGCAGGAATGCATGGAGTTTTGCCCTGGGATGGATCATGACCCAGTATCTGGGTTGGAAGGCAAACTGACGTGGGTGACGTAGTGGTGGGTGTCTGCTACAGACCACCTGATCAGGAAGCAGAAGATGATGCCTTCTTCAGACAGCTGGAAGAAGCCTGATGTTTTCGGGCCATGGTCCTCACGGGAGACTTTAACCCCTGTGATATCTGCTGGAGGGACAGCACAGCAGGGAGCAAGCAGTCTAGGAGGTTTCTGGAGTGCTCTGGCAACAACTTCCTAACACAAGCAATCGAGGAACCAAGGAAGGAAGGCACTCTGATGGATCTGATACCTATAAACAAGAAAGAACTGGTCAGGGATGTGAAGGATGAGGGCAGCCTTGGCTACAGACAGCATGACATGGTGGAGTTCACAGTCCTCACAGAAGGGAGCAGAGCAAAAAGCAGGATCACAAACCTGGACTCTGGAAAGCAGACTTTGGCCTCTTGAGGGATCTGCTTGGAAAAGCCCCATGGGGTGCAATCCTGGAGAGAAAAGGTGTCCAGGAGATGATTCATTTTCAAAGATCAGCTCCTCCAGTCCACCCTGACAAGTAGGGAATCAAGCAAAGGCAACAGGGGGCTGGAACAAGGCTCTCCCGACAAAACCCAGGCATAAAGAGGAAGTGTGTGAGAGGTGGAAGCAGGGAGGACAATGCAGGGGGAATGCAAAGACTCAGGTGTGCTGGGATGGGGTCAGGAAAGCCAAAGTCCAGCTAGAGGTGAGTCTGGCAAGGCACACAAAGGGCAACAAGAAAAGATTCTACAGGTACAGCAGTATCCACAAAGGTGATAAGGGGACTGGAGCATCTCTCCTATGAGGAAAGGCTGAGAGAGCTGGGGCTGTTCAGCCTGGATAAGAGAAGGCTCATGAGGGATTTTGATGTATATAAATAACTGAAGTTGGGTGCAAAGAGGACAGAGCCAAGCTCTTTCCAGTGGTGCCCAGTGCCAGGACAAAAAGGAACAGCCACAAACTGAAATACAGAAAATCCTACTTAAACATAAGAAAAAGCTTTTTTACCGTTGTCCTGGTTCCGGCAGGGACAGGGCTAAGTATTCCATGCCATGTGAGCCACGCCCACCCTGAGATTAAAAGGAGGGAGGGGGCAGGCAGTCGGGTTTGGAGTGGGCTAGCACCTCTGGGGTCCGGACCGGTGGGGAGCGGCGGTTCCGTAATCGCGTTTGTATATTCCTCTGTCCATGTTATTGTTATTGTTTTCTTGTTCCCTTTGCTGTTCTGTTAAACTGCCTTTGTCTCAACCCAAGAGTTTTGCCTTTTTCTTCTGATCCTTCCCGTACCGGGAAGTGCTGAGCGAGCAACACGTGGTTCTTTGTTGCCATCTGAGGCCAAACCACGACAGTCCTTTTTGGCGCCCAACGTGGGGCTCGAAGGGTTGAGACAACGACAGAATCCAACTAGAGCTTGAAAAAAACAAATTTGTTAGGTAAATAGTCACTGGTTACTATGTTGCTTAGTTTGTTCTCATGGCTGTGTTATGTAAATTCCTATGTGTCTTATGCACTCCCTGTGATGATATTTGTTACTTCCGGGAGGGGGATGAGGATTATCATTTTACTGTCCTGTGCAATATCGGCTTATGATATGATAACATCACTTGTTAGACGGTTATTTTGGGGCGTTTATGTGGTATTGCTGTCCTGTCCGTACATTGGGCACCACCTCTCAGAATTCATTAATAATTACACCCAGTCTATGGGGGAAACGGGGGGGGCACTTTCCCCAGCTCTTTTGCCTCCCTTTTCTCCTTCGGGTCAGGTATGACAGCTTTTGAGAATTTTGAATATCCTTGGGATGCTCAAACCAGCATGTTCCTAGTGTTATGTTTGCTGAATATGTTCCAGGTCTCGTTTAGGGTTAAACGACTATTTAAGACTACCACCCAGAGATCTGCTCCAAGGCTGGACAGTCAGGGGTGGCATGGCAGGTGGGAGAACATGGGCAGGTACTTAGAGAACTTCTCACCGCCAATGGTCTGGGACTTCACCCCTGAACAATTACAGGACCCTGATAGAGTAGCAGAATATCTGAAGGGAAAATGCTGTGGCTATTCTAGAGAGGCACAACTCACCGCACTGTGCTGGGCCCTGGCTAGTGTCTACCAGGCATTGCTCAGTGCTATGCAGCACCCTCAGGAGAAAGAGACAGAGGCCAGAGAAGCAGGCGCTGCGGCTGCTGCAGCCCCTGTGACAGGCACTGCGGCTGCTGCGGCCCCTGTGGCAGGCGCTGCTGTGACAGGCACTGCGGCTACTGCAACCCCTGCGACAGGCACTGCGGCTACCGCGACCCCTGCGACAGGCACTGCGGCTGCTGTGACCCCTGCGACAGACACTGCGGCTGCTGCGACCCCTGCGACAGCCACTGCTGCTGAACCAGGGAACCAACCCGTGCCAGTATCCGTTGCCCCCATACAAAAGAAGAAGTACACAAAGAAATCAGCTCGCTTAGTAAGAGATGACGATGAACCAGGGCCATCACAAGGACAGGAGGAAGAGGCAGAACCAGAGATAATTACCCGATCCCTGTCCTTGAGTGAGCTGTGGGATATGCGAAAAGATTTTAGACGACTTTCAGGTGAGCACATTGTCACCTGGCTGCTTCGGTGTTGGGATAACAGGGCCAGTAGCCTGGAATTAGAGGGTAGGGAAGCCAGGCAGTTGGGATCCCTGTCTGGGGAAGGCGGCATTGACAAGGCAATTGGAAAGAAGACCCAAGCCCTCAGCCTCTGGAAACGACTCCTGTCAGGCGTGAGGGAGAGGTTCCCCTTCAGTGAAGACGTTGTATGTCAACCAAGCAAGTGGACCACCATGGAAAGAGTTATGCAGTACCTGAGAGAATTAGCTGTGCGGGAGATGATTTATTATGACTTGGACAACACAGACTTGCCCACGGACCCTGATGAGGTGCACTGCACAAGGCCCATGTGGCGGAAGTTTGTACGGAGCGCACCATCGTCATATGCCAACTCACTGGCAGTAATGGAATGGAAAGGTGAAGAAGGACCAACGGTGGATGAGGTGGCTGGCCGGCTCCGGCGATATGAAGAAAGCCTCTCTTCCCCCCTTGTCTCAGCTGTGGAGAAACTGTCCCGGAAGGTCCAGCAACTTGAAGAGAATATGTCCTACTCCCCACCTGTACGGGCCAGCATCTCAGCTATTAGGAGCAGGCATTTCCCCACTCAAGAGAGAGAGTACAAAGGGTACACACCACGAGGCACCCTGTGGTTCTACCTGCAAGACCATGGAGAGGACATGAGGAAGTGGGATGGACAACCTACTTGGACCTGCGGACACGGGTACTGGAATTGCAAGGAAGGACAACCACAAAAGGGGATCCCTCCAGGAAAAGTGTCACCCCAGTTTCCAGTGGGCAGTTCCCCAGACAGAGCAGAAGGCCTGATCTTGCTTCTGATCCTCTTGAAGGAACCTCCAAGTCATTTCTGCAAGAAGTGAGTACCGGATACCATGACCAGTATTAGAGGGGCCCTGCCTCCAGCCAGGTGGGGGAAAGGGACAACCGGGTTTATTGGACAGTGTGGATTCGATGGCCTGGCACATCAGACCCACAGGAATATAAGGCTCTAGTGGACACAGGAGCACAGTGCACTCTGATACCATCAAGCTATAGAGGGCCAGAACCCATTTGTATTTCTGGGGTCACAGGAGGATCCCAAGAGTTGACTGTATTGGAGGCTGAAGTGAGCCTAACTGGGAATGAGTGGCAAAAGCATCCCATTGTGACTGGCCCAGATGCTCCATGCATCCTTGGTATAGATTACCTCAGGAGAGGGTATTTTAAGGACCCAAAGGGGTATCGGTGGGCCTTTGGCATAGCTGCCTTGGAGACGGAGGAAGTTAAACAGTTGTCCACCTTGCCTGGTCTCTCGGAGGATTCTTCTGTTGTGGGGTTGTTGAGGGTCGAAGAACAGCAGGTGCCGATTGCTACCACAACGGTGCATCGGCGGCAATATCGCACTAACTGAGACTCTCTGATTCCCATCCATAAGCTGATTCATCAACTAGAGGTTCAAGGAATGATCAGCAAGACTTGCTCGCCTTTTAACAGTCCTATATGGCCGGTGCGAAAATCTAATGGAGAGTGGAGGCTAACTGTAGACTATCGTGGCCTGAATGAAGTCACGCCACCACTGAGCGCTGCTGTGCCGGACATGCTAGAACTCCAGTACGAACTGGAGTCCAAGGCAGCCAAGTGGTATGCCACGACTGATATAGCGAATGCGTTTTTCTCAATCCCTTTGGCAGCAGTGTAGGCCACAGTTTGCTTTCACTTGGAGGGGCATCCAGTACACCTGGAATCGACTGCCCCAGGGGTGGAAACACAGCCCCACCATTTGCCATGGACTGATCCAGACTGCACTGGAACAGGGTGAAGCTCCAGAACATCTGCAGTACATTGATGACATCATTGTATGGGGAAACACAGCCGAAGAAGTTTTTGAGAAAGGGGATAAAATAGTCCAAATCCTTCTGAAAGCTGGCTTTGCCATAAAACGAAGTAACGTCAAGGGACCTGCACAGGAGATCCAGTTCCTAGGAATAAAATGGCAAGATGGACGCCGCCAGATCCCAATGGGTGTGATCAACAAAAAGCAGCTATGTCTCCACCAACTAGCAAAAAGGAAACACAAGCTTTCTTAGGCATTGTGGGTTTTTGGAGGATGCATATCCCAGATTACAGTCTGATTGTAAGCCCTCTGTATCAAGCAACCCGGAAGAAGAACGATTTTAAATGGGGTCCTGAGCAACGACAAGCTTTTGAACAAATCAAACAGGAAATAGTCCATGCAGTGGCCCTGGGGCCAGTCCGGGCAGGACAAGATGTGAAAAATGTGCTCTACACCGCAGCCGGGGAGAATGGCCCTACCTGGAGCCTCCAGCAGAAGGCACCAGGGGAGACCTGAGGTCGACCCCTAGGGTTTTGGAGTCAGGGATACAGAGGATCCGAAGCCCGCTACACTCCAACAGAAAAGGAGATATTGGCAGCATATGAAGGGGTTCGAGCTGCTTCAGAGGTGGTTGGTACAGAAGCGCAGCTCCTCTTAGCACCTCAACTGCCGGTGCTGGGTTGGATGTTCAAAGAAAGGGTCCCCACCATGCATCATGCAACTGATGCTACATGGAGTAAGTGGATTGCACTGATTACACAGTGAACTCGAATGGGAAACCCCAGTCGCCTAGGAATTCCGGAAGTGATCATGGACTGGCCAGAAGGCAAGGATTTTGGAATGTCACCAGAGGAGGAGGTGACGCATGCGGAAGAGGCCCCACCATATAATAAACTGCCAGAAAATGAGAAGCAATATGCCCTGTTCACTGATGGGTCCTGCCGGATTGTGGGAAAGCATCGAAAGTGGAAGGCTGCTGTGTGGAGTCCTACACGACAAGTTGCAGAAGCCAGTGAAGGACAAGGTGAATCGAGCCAGTTTGCAGAGGTGAAAGCCATTCAGCTGGCTTTGGACATCGCCGAGCGAGAAAGATGGCCAGTACTTTATCTCTACGCTGACTCATGGATGGTGGCAAATGCTCTGTGGGGGTGGTTACAGCAGTGGAAGCAGGGCAACTGGCAGCGCAGAGGCAAACCCATCTGGGCTGCTGAACTATGGCAAGATATTGCTGCCCGGATAGAGAATCTGGTTGTGAAAGTATGCCACGTAGATGCCCACGTACCGAAGAATCGGGCCACAGAGGAACATCAGAACAATCAGCAGGTGGATCGGGCTGCTAGGATTGAAGTGGCTCAAGTGGATCTGGATTGGCAACATAAGGGTGAACTATTCATAGCTCGGTGGGCCCATGAGACCTCAGGCCATCAAGGAAGAGATGCGACATATAGATGGGCTCGTGACCAAGGGGTGGACTTGACCATGGACACTATTGCACAGGTCATCCATGAATGTGAGACGTGCTGCAATCAAGCAAGCCAAGCGTTTGAAGCCTCTTTGGTATGGAGGACGATGGTTGAAATATAAATACAGGGAGGCCTGGCAGATTGATTATATCAAACTGCCACGAAGCCATCAAGGCAAGCGCTATGTGCTCACAATGGTGGAAGCAACCACTGGATGGCTGGAAACATACCCTGTGCCCCATGCCACTGCCCGGAATACTATCCTGGGCCTTGAAAAGCAAGTCCTGTGGCAACATGATACCCCAGAGAGAACTGAGTCGGACAACGGGACTCATTTCCAAAACAGCCTCATAGACACCTGGGCCAAAGAGCATGGTATTGAGTGGGTATATCACATCCCCTATCATGCACCAGCCTCTGGGAAGATAGAACGGTACAATGGACTGTTAAAAACTACACTGAGAGCAATGGGTGGTGGGACCTTAAAACATTGGGATGCACATTTAGCAAAGGCTACCTGGCTAGTTAATACCAGGGGATCTACCAATCGGGCTGGCCCTGCCCAATCAAAACTTCCACGTACCGTAGAAGGGGATAAGGTCCCCGTAGTGCACGTGAAGAATATGTTAGGGAAGACAGTCTGGGTTAGTCCTGCCTCAGGCAAAGGCAAACCCATCCGTGGGATTCCTTTTGCCCAAGGACCTGGGTGCACTTGGTGGGTAATGCGGCAGGATGGGGAAGTCCAATGTGTACCTCATGGGGACTTGATTTTGGGTGAGAATAACCAATGAATCAAATTGTGTGTAACCCTGTCACTGTATGTCCTCGTTACTATAATTGCTATCGGCTGTACTGCAGTAAGAATCACCCAAATTAAGGACAGATGGACTTTGATGAAGAATTGAGTAAAGCAAAGTGGTGATGGGATCAGAGCTGATGCCCAGCAACTTCCTCAAGATCTACATCCTTGGCCCATGGACTGTGTGCATGAGCTACACCGGGTACACCAGTTACATGTTCCGAAAACTGTAAGATCTGGGCGTGGCAAAATGGTATGGAATAAGGGGTGGATAATGTCCTGGTTCCGGCAGGGACAGGGCTAAGTATTCCATGCCATGTGAGCCACGCCCACCCTGAGATTAAAAGGAGGGAGGGGGCAGGCAGTCGGGTTGGGAGCGGGCTGGCGCCTCCGGGGTCCGGACCGGTGGGGAGCGGCGGTTCCGTAATCGCGTTTGTATATTCCTCTGTCCATGTTATTGTTATTGTTTTCTTGTTCCCTTTGCTGTTCTGTTAAACTGCCTTTGTCTCAACCCAAGAGTTTTGCCTTTTTCTTCTGATCCTTCCCATACCGGGAAGCGCTGAGCGAGCGACACGTGGTTCTTTGTTGCCGTCTGAGGCCAAACCACGACAACCATGAGGGTGGCTGAACACAGGAGGAGGTTGCCCAGAGAGGCTGTAGAGTCTCTACCACTGGAGCTACTCAAAGACCAGCTTGGACATGGCCCTGACCAACCTGCTCCCCTTGCCTGTCCTTTGAGCAGGGGGTTGAATGAGACACCTCCAGCATTGCCTTCCAACCTCAGCACTCCTGTGGAATCAAGTAATTTGTTTAACATCACCAGATGTGTAAAGAAAGGGCTGTCAGATCGACTGTGATATGGGAAAAGACCATACTTTTCTGGTGGCGTTCTCAGCTACAGACTCCCTTCAGCTCTACCAACACCAGGCTGCAGTGTGCAGGATCCCACCTTCAGCCTCCCCCGGAGAGGTGCACACAGGACCAGCACAGCCCATGGCTCAGCCATGTTGTCAACATCTGCAGAAGAGAGCACCTTTCCAGCAGGGCTACTCCTGCCACAGCGGAGCCTCCCTGCGCCACACCGTTCTGACGGCTTCTGAGCAAGCGACAGCAGCATTTCTAAAGGCTTATTGCAAGGTTTTAGGCTGCTGTCAGCTGAGCAACTCTGGAATTGTTTTGTTTTTCTCTTCCTGCTCCAGGGATTGGGTTGGAAATACCCCCAAACCACCCCAGTAAGGCTCAAGGTGTGTGCAGGGAGCTCAGCTCAGATATGTCATATATGCAACTCATGATAAATTATAACAGCAAAAGTGTTGAACTGCATCACGAGCACAGCTGGGTGTGGGGAAGGGAGCAGGATTTGTTCTCAGAAAAGCGGGTCAGCTGAGAAATAGAGGCAAGTGCTGGTGAGGAGGGAAAGGGGCGCAGATGCCTCCGGGCTGCTGGGCTGAGGCAGGGGCCAGCCCTGGGAATGGCTCTTGTGCTTTGGGGGGAGCCTTGGGGATCCCCCCCAGCCCTCGGCATTGGGCTGGCTGATGCTCGGGCTGACACAGCAAAGACAGTGTGGATGGGAGTGAAGAAAAACAACAGAGAGTCAAGCCTGCTCAGATGTACCAGACCTCCAGGCTGGAGGAAGAGGGAATGTATAGGTAATTAAGGCCTATAAAAGAACATCCAAAAAGCCAGACCCATCTTAAGTGATGGCAAAGGGGGTTGACTGCAGTCATTAACAGGCATACTGATGAGAAAACCAGGGAACTTTGGCCTGTTTTGATCTCACTTCTGCTAATACAGGAGTTTTAATCATGACATGTAAATGAGATCTGCTCACCCACCATCCCTGAGCACAACAGCAATGTGTACCAACAACAGGGCAGCCATACAGCACACAGCGAAACTGAGGCACAGAGAGGGGCTCTGCACGCTTTGCAATAGTGCGGGTACAAACATGGGTCATTCTCCGTCTCCTGCGAACAAGCCTGTCTGCGAGGTCCTGGTGCTCAGGGGTTCGGTAGAAGCATTTCCCTTACACTTGATTTCTTCCTCTCCCACTGAGGTACTGCCCAGATGGTAAAGAGGACAGCACGGTGACTGCAGCAGCCCAGTGACTGCCAGCCATCCCAGCTCCATCAGGGAAGGAGGGCAGGGAGTGCCCGTCTCCTCCCACCTCTTTAGGATGATTTAGATGATCCTTCTCTGCAGAGCCCTGCACCCTGCCAAGGTCCCTCCTGCGCAGACAAGGGCCACTACATTGTAGCTTCTCCCAGCCTACGACTGGGGAGATCCCACACTCCTATCGCCCTGAGCACAATGCTTTGGAGACACAAATAAAACCAGTATTCAGCTGTGACACCGGAGAGCGAGGAACCAGAACATACATTCATGTTTTTAACATCCTCATGGAGTTTACTGGGCTGTTGCTCTTCCAGCTGTCTCTCTCCAGAGGAGTGCTGCATGGCTTTTGGGTTGCACAGCCCCAAGCATGCACGTGTCGTGGTTTAACCACCTAGCCAGCAACTAGGACCACACAACCACTTGCTCGGTCCTCTCAGTTGCGATGGAGGAAAGAATTGGAAGAGCAAAAGTGAGAAAAAACTTGTGGGTTGAGATAAAGGCAGTTTAATAGGTAGAGCAAAAGCCATTCACACAAGCAAAGCAAACCAAGGAATCCATTCACCACTTCTCATGGGCAGGTGGGTGTTCCGCCATCCCCGGGACAGCAGGGCTCCATCGCATGTAACGGTGACTTGGGAAGACAAACGCCATCACTCCCAACATCCCTCCCTTTCGTCTTCTTCCCCCAGCTTTATATACTGAGCATGACACCGCATGACATGGAACATCCCTTTGGTCAGTCGGGGTCAGCTGTCCCGGCCGTGTCCCCTCCCGACGTCTTGTGCCCCCTCAGCCCATTGCTGGTGGGGTGGGTGAGGAGCAGAATGGCCTTAAGAGCTCAGCAACAGCCAAAAACATCAGTGCACTATCGCTCTATGCCCAACCCAAATCCAAAGCACAGTACTATATCAGCTGCTAGCAAGAGAGTTAACTCCATCCCAACTGGAAGCATGACAACATGGCAGGGCCTTAACCCCAGCTTCATGCCAGGAAGAACATGCCCTCCTTGCACCCAGGTGCCCTCACTTGGGTTGGCTTTCAGGTCTCCCCAGCTGCGACACAGTGGGGAAATATTCACAGCAGCAGCCAGGGCCAGCAGCATCCCCTGTGCCACCCCAGCCACAGCCCATGTGGATCTTCCACAGCAACCTGGAGGCTGTGGTGGTGTGGCCCCAGGTGATGTTTTGGAAGTTATGGCACCTCACAGTCCCAGGCAGCTTTCAGTGACATCCTGAGCAAAGTCCTCCAGCATCTGGTGGGGCTGGTCCCAGCCAGGGGCACCCAGCAACTGCCACCCATCAGTGTTGGCTGAGCTAAAGGTGAGACTGGTCTCCCTGCACCCTGAGGAGAGCACATTTCTGTCCACCTGAGTTCAGGCTGAGCCTTCAGCCAGTTCTGGCAAAACCACCCACTTTTACAGCCATATGAGACTGCTCGCAGTGCTCCCAGCTTCCAAGGGTTCCCAAGTCAGGGTCCAGGCCTTCAAAAACAGGAGTCATTTTGAACTGAGTGGTTTGGGGACTTTTTTATTCTTCTTCACATTTCTAAGCCTGCAATTTTCAATCACCTTGAAAGTTCAAGACCACAAGAGCTGGAGTAGATTTTCTAAGGAAAAACCCTCAAGGTGAAACTGTGTTCTCCATGCCAGCAACACAATCCTGGGGGAAAACAACAGACATCACCAGCTGGAAATGTGGCTCTTGGTCCTCGCTTGCCTGGAGTTTCATCTACATTCACAACCGAAGCCACTTGATGCAGCCCTGGTTTTGAGAGGTGACGCGGTGATAAACCACCTCTCCTGTGCAAGGCCACCAGGAGCTGAGCTGGTGCCACCAAGAGCCCCGCGCAACTGCACTCCAAGAGAGGACAGCTGATCAATGCAGTCAAGCAGGTCAAGTTGGAAGACTAACTCGTTTTGACAGTATCCCATCAATCAAAATAGCGGATCACAGTTTGCTTGCTAATTGCCTCCATTAAGGATGATTGTGAATCACTCAGCCAGTTGAAGTGTAGGTTTTGATGTGGAAGAAGAGCATGTATTGTGCACAGAAACAGCTCCAATGTCAAATTCAACAACCAACAGCCTGGAATTGCTGGGTTTTGCATCCTTGGGGCTCTCAAGACCAGGAGGAAAGAGGTACCTCTCTCCCCATCGAAGGGAACCCCCCATACGAGAGATGGACAATTCATGGTGCACTAAGAACGATAATCCACATGCAGGGAAACTTTTAAACTAACACCAGGTCAGCAAATGGCCCCCAAGGGCTGTCCATGCTGTAGAGTGAGGCTAGTGGTGCCTGGGGGGGGATGGTGACCCTGGTGGGCACAGGGTGGCAATGCTCTGCAAAGGGGCCACGGCAGCTCTGCAGAGCCCATCTCTGCGCTCTGCTTTGGCAGATGTGTTCAGGGCTGGGCACTCGAACACTGCCTGCCCTCTGCTCTAAGAGGGATGATGAAGAGGAAGGAAGGGCCAAATTTGTTTTGCCTTTTTTTTGGTTGCATCCTATCCTAAAACAGCAACTGAGTAAGACATTAGAAGATTGGGATGTTCGTGTTGCAGTGAAGTGGAGTAAATTTCGCAATGTTGAAGGCATTGCACAAAATTGCAGTGAATGTAACTGCTTGTTGAGAGGGTTGGATTAATGAGGTGGTGTTCATTAAAGTGTTTGAAAGTATTAATTGTTCTCGGAAGCTAAGTGTTTTTCTTACTCCCTCCGCTTTCCCTGGCAATAGGGTTGCCATCTGCAATTATGTTTGTGCTTTTCCTCTAGTGACTGATTCCTATGATGCTCACAGCTCAAGAGGAGACCTAAGGCTGGATGCAGAAGTTTCCCATCAGTTAATCTGAGATGCCAACAGCTTCCTCCAGATGATGGCTAGTGCCAGCATCACGTTATGGGGTCTCCAGAGCCAGAACCCATTAGTGCCCTTCCTCACAGCAAATCCATGGCAATCCCCCCACCACAGGGCAGGAAGCCTGGGGAGAACTGCTTGGTGCTGTGCAGTGCAGGCAGCTGCCTCCTCCCCTGTCTCCACTGGTGCCAGCACCCCCTCACCTCCCTGGGGAGAAGGGGGTTTGTCTGACAGCCTGAGACTGATGGACACAGGCACAGAGGAGCTGGCATTCCCATTTAGAATCACAGAATCACAGAATGGTTTGGGTTGGAAGGGACATGAAAAGGCCATCTACTCCAACCCCCTGCTATGAGCAGGGGCATCTTCCACCAGATCAGGCTGCTCAAAGTCCAAGCTGGCCTTGAACACCTCCACGGATGGTGTTCAAGCACCTCCATAGCTTCTCTGGACAACCTGGGACAGGGGCTCACCACCCTCAGCGTAAAAAATGTCTTCCTTGTATCTCTTCTAAATCTCCCCTCTTTTAGTTTAAAACCGTTCCCCCTCATCCTATGGCTTCCCCTCCCTGATCAAGAATCCCTCCCCATCTCCCCTGGAGCCCCTTTAGGGACTGGAAGGGGCTCTAAGGTCTCCCTGGAGCCTTCTCTTCTCCAGGCTGAACACCCCCAACTCTCTCAGCCTGTCCTCACAGCAGAGGGGCTCCAGCCTCGCAGCATCTCTGTGGCCTCCTCTGGCCCCACTCCCAACAGGTCCATGTCCTTCTGCTGTTGGTGCCCCAGAGCTGGAGGCAGCACTGCAGGGGGGTCTCCCCAGAGCAGAGCAGAGGGGCAGAATCCCCTCCCTCACCCTGCTGGCCACACTGCTGGGGATGCAGCCCAGGCTGCAGGGAGCTTTCCGCCAGCACACGTTGCCGGCTCATGGCCAGCTTTTCACCCACCAATATCCCCAAGTCCCTCTCCTCAGGGCTGCTCTCCATCCCATTTGAAAGAGGCCTTTGCAAAAGGCAGCAAGGTTAAAACAACGCTCCATTTTCCTGTCCCCAGGCTGCTCTCCAGTATGTTTCTGTGCCCCCTGCCTTGGTGTCTGGCAGGCAATTTTCACCACAGATGCATTAATGGGCAGAGAGCTGCTTGCACTGCACAGTCTCGCTGGCACCGCACGGGGAAAACACGCCTCAGGAAAAACAGGGGTTATCCACCAGCCTTCCCTTCTGCCTGGGAGGGTGTGATGAGGGCAGGGTTTTCCCTGTGCTCCAGACTCACCTCTCATCATCCCAGCACCCCCGGGCAGCACTGCGGGCGGCAGCAGATTAAGAGCTCTCCCAGCCCCCAGTTCGAGCTGGGAAAGCAGCTGGTGTGAACTCACCCCAGAGGGGAAACTGAGGCAGAATTGAAGTGACTTGCCCAAGGTGAGAGAGGAGGTAGGACATGCCTTGAGCCTCACATCGGGTTTTGTCCACCTGATTTTTTTTCCTCCTTTCTGGCACTGAAACACGATGTCTGAGTCCAAGCATTAGCCACGCTCACTCCGCAGCAAAGCAAGCGGCGAAGGCAAGCCCTGCTCTGCCCATTTCGGCACTGCGTTAGTGCTATCTCTCCTGACAGGTGAGGCGGAAAGAAATCAGTGAGAGCCCTGGAAAGAAGAAAACATGATAAGCAAATTCTGGTCATTAAGATGTGAGGTTTTGCTTCATTTTCCTTCTCTCTTAATCTGGAGGGATTAGCACCAGCCAGATAAGAGACCTGCCAAGGCACTTCCAGCAGGTTTGCTTTGCTTTGCTTTGTTGAGTTAACTTCCAGACAAGATGATTTCTGAAAGCAGGGGCATCTCTCTGCAGTACCCTCCCAAAAAAGGAGGGTCAGAGAGGAAGCTGCTCTGGAAGCTTTTCTTGCACAAAGAATGACTTTCCAGCAGCAGCGCTGCCGGGCCCCAACAGCCGTGTCCCCATCTTACCTGGGAGTGCTGCCAGTGGGTTGATATTTATACAGCTCTTCAAAGTCTGCCAGGCTCTGTCAAGCAGAGAGAAGGGCCCAGCATGGTCCCTGTCCCCGGCAACCAGCTTGCAATGCACCCACAGGACACAATGGCTGGGCAGCTATGCTCTCCTCGGGGGTGCAGATGTGGAGATGGAGCAAAACACAGCCCTGAGCACCGAGACCACATGGTTTGGGCTCTCAGAACATGCATGTTTTGTTCTGAGCTCATAAAAGGGGCTCTTTTCCCAGGGACTTGGCTCTCTGGGCTCTCATCAGCCCAAGAGGAACGGATATCAACTATCTGGACTTCTGCAAGGCCGGTGACACGGTCCCCCACAACATCCTTCTCTCTAAGTTGGACAGATACGGATTTGATGGGTGGACTGTTCAGTGGATAAGGAACTGGCTGGATGGTCGCATCCAGAGGACGGTGGTCAATGGCTTGATGTCCAGATGGAGAGGGGTGACAAGTGGTGTCCCTCAGGGATCCATACTGGGACTGGTGCTGTTCAATATCTTCATCAATGACATGGATAGTGGGATCAAGTGCACCCTCAGCAAATTTGCCAATGACGCTAAGCTGAGTGGTGCGGTCGATGTGCCAGAGGGATGGGATGTCATCCAGAGGGACCTGGACGAGCTAGAGAGGTGGGCCCGAGCAAACCTTATGAAGTTCAACAAGACCAAGTGCAAGGTCCTACACTTGGGTTGGGACAATCCTCGTTATCAATACAGGCTGGGGGATGATGTGATAGAGAGCAGCCCTGCAGAAAAGGACTTGGGGGTCCTGGTGGATGAAAAGCCAGACATGAGCCAACAATGTGCACTTGCAGCCCAGAAGGCCAATAGCATCCTGGGCTGCATCAAAAGAAGTGTGGCCAGCAGATCCAGAGAGGTGATTCTCCCCCTCTACTCTGCTCTCGTGAGACCGCACCTGGAGTACTGTGTCCAGCTCTGGAAGCCTCAGCACAAGAAGGACATGGATCTGTTGGAATGGGTCCAGCAGAGGGCCACAAAGATGATCCAAGAGCTGGAACACCTCTGCTATGAGGACAGGCTGAGAGAGTTGGGGTTGTTCAGCCTGGAGAAGACAAGGCTCCGAGGAGACCTTATAGCGCCTTCCAGCCCCTAAAGGGGGCCTACAAGAAAGCTGGGGAGGGGCTGTTTGCAAGTGCATGTAGTGATAGGACGAGGGACAATGGTTTTAAACTAGAGCAGGGTAGGTCTAGATTAGACATTAGGAAGAAGTTCTTTACAATGAGGGTGGTGAGACACTGGCCCAGGTTGCCCAGAGAGGTGGTGGAGGCCCCATCCCTGGAGACATTCAAGGCCAGGCCTGATGAGGCTCTGAGCAACCTGATCTAGTTGAAGATGTCCCTGCTCACTGCAGGGGGGTTGGACTAGATGGCCTTTAAAGGTCCCTTCCAATCCAACACATTCTACGATTCTAGGATTCTATTTTTAGCCTGCCTCTGCTGTGGCAAGGAGGGGAAATGTTTTGCTTTTGGGTGAAAGCCGAGCTCTTCACCAGCCTCCGGAATGTGGAGCTCCAGCAGGGACTAGGAGCGCTGTGGGGCTGCAGGGACTGGCATGAGATGGCTGTGCAATCACCCCGTTGGACCCCAGCCACCGGCCACAGCAGGCCAAGCTCCGGGCAGGGCTGTGGCTGGGGGTGTCACATCGGTTGGAATTGAGACTGGTGCTCACACAAGCCCAGGGTGCAGAGGAGCAGATGGGAGCTGTGAGTAACTCGTCGTCCTCAGCCCAACTCTGCTGCTGCTGCTTTTAAACCCAAACCGGTGAGGCTGTCTTTTTTGGAGCACCAAACCAAGAGGCCAAATGCCTGTAGTTGTGATGTCTCCATGCACAGGGCAACAGAGGACAGCTGGGGCTTTTTTATTTAAGCCAAATGTGTCAGAACAGGGGACCAAAGGCTCCTTTTCTGTTTCTTCATCTTCCAACTTGCTGCTTTGAAGAGCGGGAGCGTCACTGTTGACGGTGTGCTGGGCTCTGCCAGCTCATCAGGGAGGGGAAGAGGCAGCTCCGGTCGCACAAAGGCAGGTGGGAGGGAGAGGCACAGGGAACCATGAGCAGGGACAGAGATGGGGGGGGGGTCTTAGGGACGGGAGGCAGAGACTGATGTTGGCTCTGCCCACGTCTGTACTCCTTCACCCCTTCCTCTCTGCAGCTGCACAGTGAGGATAACGCCCAGGCTGGGGGGCTCTTGCTGATACCAAAGGCCAACAATCCCTGCTCTTAGCTGTGGAGCCATCAAAACACCTTCCTGGGAAAGTAGGTGTTAGTCTAAATGTTCTTTTGGGCTCTCTCTGCCCACACTCAGGGCTGAAGGCTGCCAGGAGCAAAGTCAGCCTCACGCACACTGCTGTGTGCGTAAATTCAGGCTTTCCTTTCCTTCAACAGTGTCCATCCTGCCTGGTGTCCTGCAGCCCTAAGCAGCTGTATAAGATTTCTAGTGAAGACAATATTCATGCCTCTGTCCCTGGGTTTCTCCAGAGGCTTCCAGGGATTTCTCTGCTCTCCCTGACCTGCACCTTGGCTGCAAATGAAGGCAAGACTCATTGTCCCTGTTTTGCAGGCAAGAAGCTGCAGGCCCATGTTTTAAGTGAGGCCCAAGACTGTGGATGCCTCTAGTTCTGGGTACCTGAACTGAAACGCCCATGGGGAGACTTTCATTGAGCTGTTTGCAGATGCAGCAAGATCCCCAAGGTGAGCCTGGACCACTGGCTGGGATGGAGGCAGATGCTTGGGAAGGCTTCAGCCCCACCGGGGCTCCTCCAGGCACCAAAATGCCTTTGCAAATGTGGTCCCCTGCATTGAGCACACTGAACCCCAGCACAGCCTCCACGAGCTGCCGGTCCTGCAGTCCCGCATGGTCTCGCCTGGGGGGTCACTTGTCCAAATAGAAGCAAACCCTCTAACTGCATGTCTGCCTTCAACACCCATGCTGCCATGCGCTGCCGCATCAACTGTGAATTCCAGCATGGCTGCTCTGAGACAGATGACTACACGTCCTAGTTGCCTGCACTGGGCAGACTCAAGCCTCCATGCCCAGGGGATGAGGCTGCGGCTGTCCGGGATGCTCCTCACAGGTGAGTGGGCAGCGGGGGCCAGGCTGGGGGCAGATGGCTCCATGGGGAGCTCTGCGCTGTGCTAGGTGCTCTGCTCTGTGCAGGCAGCTCACACTGGGCAGGGGGGGAGATTTTGCTGTGGAGCACTTCTGAGACGAAACCCCCCAGTCTCAGGGGAATCCCAGAGACACTTCCCACATCCATTTCAGCTCTGCGAGAGGCTGACCTGACTCTCCATCTTAAACCTCCCAGCCTGGAGACTTTGCTAGTGGGAATCCATTTGATACAAATTGGGACTCTTCTGCCTCTTCAACAGCAGTATTAATTCTTCATGCCCCACGCCAGGATCTGCCGTGCTTCAGTGCTGCCTGTGGCTGCAGGTCACGGGAAAGGCTGTCACTGAGGATCAGCTGGCTTTCATTTACTTCTGCTGCAGAAGGGGAAACACTTGTGTCTTCCTGTCCAAACCAGGGAATTTTAAACCATGATGATATTTTCTTTTATTCTTTTTATTCTTTTTCTTTTTTTCTCAACCTGCTGGAGGGAGTCCAAATGAGGGACGCGATGATGCAGCTGAATGTGCCCATGTGGACTGCATGCCCAGCAGCTTGTAGGATGGAGGCTTCCTCTCCCTGCCCAGGCAGGAAAAGATGAATTTCACCTGTAAAGCAGGGTGAATAATTCTGATTTAGGAACCTGAATCAAGGTTTACACTGCATGTCTGCAGCACAAAGCAGTGTGCAAAGTGAACCTGTGACATCTGCTCCTCAGAGGGACCTTTACTCCCAACTTGGTGCTACAGGTGAGATGTTCCCAGAGTTTCAAATGCCTCTCCGGGTTAGTAGGTGCATGGTGACCTCTCTCCAAGAGAAGCATAGATCCCCTTCCTTTTCTTTCTTTAGTTTGGGCTCTTGTCAAGGTAAGCAGGGATTGTGAGACCAAAACACAGTTCTTCACATTCTTCTTATGTCTCATATCAAAGGATAAACACCTTTGTCCTGGAGGATGGAAAGTAGCTAATGAAAGATTTAATTGCTGTGTCTAGTGAGGGAGGGAGAGCAGGAGTTACTCGCCTCTCTCACACAAAGTCCCCAGGGAGCACCAGGAGTGTGGAGGGAGCTCGGGTTCCCTTTGATATGATAATGTCACCACTTAGGAGAGACGCAAACACAGAGTCAAAGGGGGTGAGGAAAACCAGACAGGCACAGGAAGGGCTGGAAAACCAGAATCATACCTCCTGTTTCCTTCTCCAGCATAAGGGAGGCAGCAGTGACTAATGGGCAAAGCCCCAGAGCGCCTGGATGCTTTTCCCCAGAAGCAGGGACCTGCCCTGGCACCCAGGGTGTGCTCCTTCAGCCCTCACCACCTCTGTCCCCATGGTTGCCACCTTTGGAAATGACAGACATCGGAAAGGACACTGCCTATGAGGACCGTGAGCTGCAGAGAGCATCTGCCAAGAGTCTTGTTGAAATCTTATTTCACTCTGAGGGTGGTGAGCCCCTGGCCCAGGTTGCCCAGAGAAGCTGTGGCTGCCCCATCCCTGGAGGTGTTCAAGGCCAGGTTGGACGGGGCTTTGAGCAACCTGGTCTGGTGGGAGGTGTCCCTGCCCAGGGCAGGGGGGTGGAACTGGATGGCCTTTAAGGTCCTTTCCAAATCTGATCATCCTATGAGTCTATAATCCTATGAAATACCCAAAAGAGGTGGATTGTCACCTGAGGCAGTGATCTTACATCATCCTCAAAGAATAAGCACGATGACATGCAGCCTGTGCACGGGGATCTGGATTCAGCCTCTGAAGTGTGGCAGCTGCTTTCAACACCGGGAGAGCCCACACAAGGAGAAGCTCGGAGATTTCTCACTTGAAGCCAAAGGAGAGAAGGAAGCAGGATCACCATTTTCCAGGACATTCTGACATTTTGAAATTCCTCCTGAGGCAGATAGGCAAAAGAAGAAAAAAAAAGTCACATTCATATTTTTGTGCCAAAAATCATTTTGGAAGTGTTATATTTCAACAAAGTTGGTACATTTCCTTCTGATACTTTAAAATGTTGCATTGTAATATAATTCACAATATAAAATATGCTCTTGGAATAAAAAGGTGCTTTAACGGAAGGTTTTTTCAAATCAGAAGTCACTGACATTGACAATTCATACAGAAAGTCTGATTTCAGTGAAACAGCTTCCAGAGAAATGTCGTGGAGGAAAATATTCACCTGGCTCTCGTGTGAGATGGGTTTTCTCAGAGCATTACGTGGCTCTTCTGGCCCTGGCCGAGGTTAGGTGGGAGGGGGGCTGCGCCTTGCTTTCTGCAGCTGTGGCCTGCAAATGTGGGCAAGCAAAGGAGGTTACAGCTGCAGAGGGGGTTGCTCTGGGTGCTGCTGGCTCAGAGGTGCTCTCTGGCACTGGTCCCTTGGCATAGTGGCACATCCATCAACCAGCAGCTGACAACTTCTCTGGCCATTCACTAATTTTTCCCAATATTTGTATTCTTCCAGAAACAAGGTCCTGCACCTGGGTCATGGCAATCCCAGGCACAAACACAGGGGCTTGAGAGCAGCCCCGAGGAGAAGGACTTGGGGGTGCTGGTGGTTGAGAAGCTCAACATGAGCTGGCAATGCGCGCTTGCAGTTCAGAAAGCCAACCGCATCCTGGGCTGCATCAAAAGAAGCATGGCCAGGCGAGGGAGGTGATTCTGCCCCTCTGCTCCGCTCTGGTGAGACCCCACCTGCAGTACTGCATCCAGCTCTGGAGCCCTCAGCACAAGAAGGACATGGACCTGTTGGAATGGGTCCAGCAGAGGGCCACGAAGATGATCCGAGGGCTGAAGCACCTCTGCTGTGAGGACAGGCTGAGAGTGGTGGGGACGTTCAGCCTGGAGAAGAGAAGGCTCCAGGGAGACTTTGTAGCAGCCTTCCAGTACCTGAAGGGGGCCTACAGGAAGGATGGGGAGGGACTCTTGATCAGGGAGTGTAATGATAGGATGAGGGGGAACAGTTTCAAACTGAAGGAGGGGAGATTTAGATTGGATATTAGGAAGAAATTCTTTCCTGTTAGGGTGGTGAGGTGATGGAACAGGTTGCCCAGGGAGGCTGTGGCTGCCCCATTCCTGGAGGTGTTCAAGGCCAGGTTGGACGGGGCTTTGAGCAGCCTGGTCTAGTGGGAGGTGTCCCTGCCCATGGCAGGGGGTTGGAACTAGGTGATCTTTAAGGTCCCTTCCAACCCAAACCATTCTATAATTCTATGATTTCTCTCTCTGCACAGGACATGAGGAGTCTTACTGTGACATACTAAATACCAGAGGGAAGGGTCCAATTCCAAGAGGGAGCGATGAGAAGAGGCAGCAGCAGAGCTCATGGGCTGGTGGCAGCAGGAGGGACGCGGTAGGCACAGTGGCAGGGGATGAATGATTTGGCACGTATTTAGAGGCTATTGGCATGCACGTATAATAAAAGCCAATTAGATGCATATGACAGATTGTAAACCTCTTGTGTGTTGTTTGACAAAAATGTGTTTTCAGCTTGTCTGCCTTTAGAGAGCTTCTCAATAACACAGTTTTACTCTGGCTGAGAAATTGCAGGCATCCCACCCACACCACACGAAGCCTGACATTTCCAATCACATCATCTTCCTTTTCATTTACAACAGGAAAAAAAAATCCTAACCCCAAAAAGCACCTCAACATGACTTATCATTTGCAAGTCGAGCCAGAGATGTTTTCATCCACAACTGCTGGAGCTGATATTATGTCTTGTAAATAGCAGAGCTGCATTGCTATTGCAGCATACATGGGGCGAGTGACTGCCCTATGCAAGCTTCCCAAGTTGATGGTACATTCAGCAAACCAGCTCCGGAAAAGACAGTGATGTTATAATTTCTGTTGTGTCATCACAAAAAAAAAGAAGCAGGTTTGATCTTTTGTGAGCTCCAACCTGGGGCTGATGGAGAAGCAAACTCAAAAAATGCCTCATGGCATTGTGAGGGCACTCAGCTGCTCACTTCTCAAAGTGTTTGTGACGCCAGACGAGGCAGCAGTTGAGCAGCCTGGTCTAGTGGGAGGTATCCCTGCCCATGGCAGCGGGATTGGACCAGGGGGTTGGACCAGGACCAGGATGCAGGTTGAGGCCTCTCAACCTCTGCTGTGCTAGAGACCACAAAAACACAGGGAAGGACACTGGTCCAAAGTGCACTGGCTCCATTGGACAGCATTCCCCTTGATTTTGGCAGAGGCTGGATTAGGTCCCCAAGAAGAGTGGCATTTTGGAAGACAGCTGACCTAAGAAAGTCAGGAAATCATGTGTTGGGCAAAGAGAAACCTTCCCGTGTGCAAGAGCACCGTGCCAGGATAGATGCCCAAGGTGGACACGCGTCGTCTTGTCCATCAGGGCTGGTGGCTGCGGGAGCAAGGGCAGAGGTTGGGGAGATCCCGTACGAGGTGGGAGCAGCACATAGGATCTGTCAGATGGTCATATGTTTCCGTGAGAAGATGTTGAGTGTGAAGAGCCAGTTCCCCTGGCAAGCTGAGGGCAGGGTGGCTGCAGTGGTCCTGGCTGTGGGCAGGGGGGAGGCAGGAGGCGGCAGTGGGGAAGGGACCTCCTCTCTGCCATGTCCCCATCCCCACCACAGCCAGCACCAACGGCACCCGCTTCCCAGCACCCAGAGGAGCAAGACGACAACGTGCTGCTCCCCAGCATGGAGAAAAGCCCAGGAGGAGAAGCTCTCACCAGCTCTTCTCTCACCAATGTCAGGGAATGGGCAGGTTTGTTTCCCTTTATGTCCCATTCAGCTGGTAATTATAATGCTAAGGGCTGGTGGCTTTTACAGGTCATTAGAGGAAACACATTCAGAAATGGGGAATGAAGGGGTTTCAGGCACACGCCCCTGGCATGGCTGGGTGGCAGAGTTAGCAAGGGCTCCGACCAGACGACAACTGGAGGCACCGAAGCAGGTCAGTGCTGGCCTTTTAAAACATAAAGGAACAGGAAATTTCCATAGCTCCTTGCAAAGCCACACGCGAAACCACAGCACCGGAGTGTCTTAAAGGCTTAGAGACAGCAGAAAGAAGAAAAACAGCCTGACACTGTGATCCTTTTCTAAATTTTATGATATTCAAGCCAATTACATTTTTACTCTTTTTCCTGACGTCTGACTCAGAATTTGAGAAAATTTAATGCTGGCATTACTGGAGAAGGAAGATGATGTGAAGATAATTTTAGTTTCCAAAGAGCCTGCTTCAAATGGCTGTGATTTTGCTTTCAGCTAGTGCAAAAAGCTGGACAGACACCTTTTGTTGAATAATGCATCTGGGATAACGTCCTCCGCTGCAGGGAGAGGGCTGGCGCGCAGCCCTGCCCTGCTTACACCCTGCTCAAGTGCTATTTAGTGGCTTCCAGGGGATTACAACCAGGGAGTGGGCTTTGTCCTGGCTCCCTGTGCCACAAAGGATGTCAGTATTCTCCAGGAGAGCCTGTCTGCAGATAGGTCTTTGTGTTATTACATGCAAATAATCTTCATCTGAAAGTACCTGCCGCTCATAACATTGAATTTAACATTCAGCCAACAATTGCATCCATTACCTTAAAAAGAAGAAAATAATAATAATAATAATAGTAATAATAATAATAGTAATAATAATAATAGTAATAGTAATAAAATGGCCAGAGGGCAGGAGGATGTCATGGAAGCATCCCTGCCTGGCCTCAGCTGTCACCTCCCAGCCTCTGCCAGCAGCACGGGCTGGTGCAGTGTGCTGAGGCCGTCACTGAGACCCCTGGAGCCCAGCCACAAGGACGACTGTCCCATCTTGTCCCCGTGCTGTGTCAGCCCCGTCCACACCTGCCAGGCTTGCTGGGCTGTCTTCCCTCCCTGCCGTGACAGCCACCTTGTGCCAGGCTCCCCCGAAAGGATTTTAAATGTGTCATTATATCGTATCTTCCAACAGAATCAGCCCCAAAAGCGCCTGACTTAGTATTCAGCCTGCGGTAAACAAATCAATGTAGGCATGACATCTCAGATTTTTCATCCTGCCTAACAACGCTGACAGTGCTCCTTAAGGGGAAATATCCAGTTAATCCCAGCAGGCACCCAGGAAGGGCAGGTTTAGCAGGAGCGTCCTACTGGTGTTGGCAGGTGAGGCAGCTCCTGTCGTCCCACTGCCTTGTGGAAAGCCAACGCTGGCCCTCGCCGCTGGCCGTGCTGGTGACAGAGCGAGAGCGGGTGCGGGCAGAGCTGGGCACGTGTGCCAGGGCTGGAGAGGAGCATGCCAGGGCTTGGGTGGGGAGATGCGCCGGGCGGCCTTGTGTGGTGCTGGGACACAGCACCGGCATCCACTGCGGTTCCCATGGAGGGTGCTGGGCACTCTCTATTTTTTTTCACCAAACACCTTGAGATACAGCTGCAAAACACTCTCTGGGTGCTCATACCTACGCTACAAAGACCCCCTTCCACCGTTGGGTGCCCTGAGGCAGCCTGAGCTCTGTCCTGGTGCCAGGACAGTGGCAGAGGCAGACTCGGCACTGGTGCCCTGGGGACATCTCTGGGACTGATCTCTGGACATCAGCAGCCCAGCTGCAGGGCAGACCGAAGCCTCCCGAGGAAGGAGATGGCTGCTCTCCCCAAAAAGTGGTCCCCAGGTGCTGGGAGCAGCCCAGGACCACACTCTGGGATGTGAAGTGAGCTGAGCCCCCTGCTCCCTGCGCAGCATCCCCCCAGCTCAGCTCCCCCCACCACAGCATCCCACCACCACAGCATCCCACTGCCACAGCATCCCCTTGGCTGCAGCGTCCCCCCCACTACAGCATCCCCCTCCCACAGCATCGCCCCTGCCACAGCATCTCCCCCTGCCACAGCGTCCCCCCCACCACAACATCCCCGTCCCATGGCATTGCCCCTGCCACAGCATCCTCCCTGCCACAGCATCCCCCCGGCCACAGCATCCCCCCACCACAGCATCCCCCTCCCACAGCATCACCCCTCCCACAGCATCCCCCCACCACAGCATCCCCCTCCCACAGCATCACCCCTCCCACAGCATCCCCCCTGCCACAGCATCCCCCTCCCACGGCATCGCCCCTCCCACAGCATCCCCCCCCTGCCACAGCATCCCCTCCTGCCACAGCATCCCCCTGGCCACAGCATCCCCCTGCCACAGCATCCCCCTGCCACAGCATCCCCCTTGGCTGCAGCATCCCCCTGCCACAGCATCTCCCCTTGCCACAGCATCCCCCTGGCTGCACGCAGAAGCTTTAAGCCTGGAAAACTCTGCAGCTGTCCTCGGGAAGGCTTCTGCTCAGCAGCTGTCAAGTGAGAGATGGCCGAGAGAGCCGGGGCAGGCAAGGAGAGGAGGTGCCATGGAGCAGCGCAGGTGGGACATTACCGTCCCCACCACATGAGCATCATGCAAAGTGGCATCAGCAGCGTGTGCAGGAGTGACCCACAGGCACGTGCCGTGCCCAGCACACTCAGCACAGCTCTGCCCCACCACCCACTCAGGAGTTTAGCCTCTCTGCTCCATCTTGGTTCCCTCATCAGCAGGGTCCTGGTGTGCTCATTAAAAAGGTTCATTAAAGCAAAATCAAGGTCTTAAAGATACCCAGGCTGCACCTTCCAGAGAGGTCCTTCTCAGGGCAGCCAGACAGAGACATGCCCCACTTCTTTGCATCCATCCCTTCCTGGAAACTCAGCAGAGGAGGAGAGATGGGCTCTGCCGCGGTGCGGTGCTGCCCCAGCCGGCTGCCTGGAGATGCTGCTCTCCTCCCCAGGGCATCACCCCGGCTGCATTATCCCAGCCACGGGTGGGGTGCCTTTTACTATTCCTCATTTGAAATGAATCCTTCCCCTGAAGCTGTCTCTTTACAGGGTGCAGGGGACCTGGTTTTCCCTGAACTGCAAAGGGCAGAGTGGCTCCATGTGTCTTGGTCTGGGGGATTTAAGTGCTGGGCCTGTACTTACTTCCTGTATTTCCTTCCCAGCCCCACATGGATGTTGCCATCACTTACAGAATAACAAGCGGCTTTGGAAGCCATTGGATTTCACAGCATATCTTCTCGGTCCTAGGGAGCTGGCTAACACCAGCATGCGTTCCTACACAGGTCTCCATCCTTGGCCCTGCTGGCACCAATGGCACGATGCAAACCTGTGCGCAACCACCCTGGGACAGGAGCTGGGTAGCTGGCATGAGTGTACAGTGGCTGGGAGTAAGGGACAGGGCTTGCTGCTGATGGCACAGATGTCTCAGACCCGTAGGGAAGGGCCAGGGAATAGTGAATAGTCAAATACTGGCATCCTAAAGCAGGAAAACTGGGCAAACCCTGACCTATGCAAAACTTTCGCAAGTTATCTCACCCCTCTGAGGGCAGGTGAAAGGTCCCTGGTTACAGTGGGCAGAGGCTGTGGAGCAAAGGGAGTGTCCCTGGGCCACCTCCATGGGTCCTGCACCTCACCAGGCAGGCAGCAGGCAGGCAGCAGGCAGGCAGCGGGCAGGCAGCAGGCAGGCAGGGCAGCAGGCAGCAGGCAGACAGGGCAGCCCCTCGCACCCTGGGCAGCAGCTGCAGCCCCCAAACGCCTGAGCCCTTATTTTTGGCCAAGGACAAAAGCCATCAACCAAGTCTTAATTAAAAAACAACCATGAAGCAAAAAGCACAGCTAATTGCTTTTTGACTGCAGAACAAAAGCTGCTCCTCTGCCTAATTACACTGTGAAAATGAGAAGAATTTAAACAGGAATTATAAGTAATCACACAAGCAAAGAAACGGGAGTGAATGCCTATAGGAACCTGAATGCATGCCTGAGCACAACCACACAGGCAACAGCTATAAGAGGGGGATGACAAGGAAAGTATTTAAGACTTATTATATTGAACTGATCGGCTGCTCCTCAAGTACCCTCCTCCTTAGGCACTCCAGGCACCTTGTGCATCCTGGGGAATAGAAGCTCCACAATACTCCAGAGAAGTCCTACGGGTCAAAATCATGGGCTGCCTCTGGCACGGGGGTGGGAAACACATTACTAAGCAGCAGAATGAGACACTCGCCCACTGAGGCCAGCAGCCCTCGAGTGCAGTCCCCACTCGGGGCAAAATACACTTCTCCCACCTTCTCTTTCTGTCTGAACCCCAGCTGGCAGGCTCTGTGGGGTGAGAGACCACGCAAGGGCTCGTGAGAGCAGAGCTTCCCTAGGGATGGGTGCTACAGGCTCTCTGTAGGGTGGGCAAAGGCTGGGTTCTTGTCTGGGCAAAGGATCCCCAGTGATGGAGAGTCCAGATGAGAACCCGAGCCCTGCAGCTCACCTCGCCCCAAGCCCAGGGCTACTTGGTGGCCCATGTGAAGTGAGCTGAGTGGTCCATCTCTGAGATAGGTGGTAGGCCTGAAGCACTGCCAGGGAAAAGGAAAAAAACCATTTTGTTCCTAGGATAATGAGTGGGGGAGAAAGAAGGTGGGGAAACAGGAGGATGAAAGTAGGTTATGTTGAAAATCTCAAGGTCCGCATTGGAATAGCAAGCCCCATGCTCCCGGGGGCTGCATGGAGATGACCATCTGCAAAGATGGAGACCATCAAATGGATGTTTCCTTACCCAGAGGATAGTTAACCTGCAGAACTCCCTGTGCCAGGAAGTCCTTGCATCAAGTACAGGGTGTCAGGATGTGGGAAGGGGGCATGGTACATGACAGTAAAGGGTGTCTCCTCACCAAAGTGTGGTCCAAGACCCAACTCAACCCCACGGAAGAGAAGACTCGCTGTCATCCCGAGGCCCTGGACTTCACTTGGACAGCCAGGAACCAGGACAGCAGGACACAGAGGAGACACCTGGGCAAGAGGTAGTGTTTCCCAGTAGCCAAAGCAGCCCATGGCACGGGCAGGTAGGAGCTTTTTGCACAAGCTGCTCTGTCTCAGTCACCTCTTCCACTGCACCCACGGACACGGCTCCCACAGCCCCAGAGGGCCTGGCAGAGCCCATGCGAGGAGCTGGGTGCAGGAAGGGCTCCTGGTGCTGTGTAGCCATGAGCTGTGCTACTGGGAACCAGCCCTTTGGGCTAAATACCCCGCTCTGGTCCAAACCAGCCCCAGATGCAGCACCAGCCACCACATGTAAGCCTGATTATTCCCACTTGCAGTAAAGGACAGGAGAGCGCTCTCTCTTTGAAACGCCGAGCAACAAGCTGATGTCTGAGTGTGCCCCGCGATATCAGCTGGAGGTCATTCACTCTTCATGCTTCATGAAGAGTGCTGAGGGACTGCCACATCACTAGCAAATTCAGAAGCGCTGGGAGATGTGAAAGTCAAAAGCCTTTTGTCACCAGGCTTTGTAAGCACAGCTTTGTGTTCCACTTGACAAAGGGGGTGGAAGCTCTGGTCTGGCCCCGTGTTGAAGATGCAACCTGAGGCCACCGACCCAGCAGGGACAGACTCTGCCCAGGAGCCAAGGCACAGCCTTGGCATTCTGCACTCAGACAAGGAATGGCTGGAGCTTATGCCCAGCACCACACATGTTGCTCTTGGGCATGGCCAGTGGTTGTGGGGGATCAGATCCTGCTTCAAGTCAAATCCAGCAGGTCCCTGCAGAGCTGGCTGCATTGGGAGCACCAAACTCAGGCAACAATGTGGTGCAGGGCTGGGGACTAAACTGCCTAGATACTGACCTCCTGGCACCATGGTGCTGTTCTTGGTGCCTGGCATAGAGATGTGTCCTAGTGCAGGAGACTACATACCATACCATAGAATCATAGAAACATAGAATTCAGGTTCAGGTTGGAAGGGACCTTAAAGATCATGTAGTTCCAACCCCCTGCCATGGGCAGGGACACCTCCCACTAGACCAGGCTGCTCAAAGCCTCATCCAACCTGACCTTGAACACCTCCAGGAATGGGGCAGCCACAGCCTCCCTGGGCAACCTGTTCCACCACCTCACCACCCTAACAGGAAAGAATTTCTTCCTAATATCCAATCTAAATCTCCCCTCCTTCAGTTTGAAACCATTACCTCTTGTCCTGTCGTTACCCTCCCTGATCAAGAGTCCCTCCCCATCCTTCCTGTAGGCCCCCTTTAGGTACTGGAAGGCTGCTATAAGGTCGGCTCGGAGCCTTCTCTTCTCCAGGCTGAACAACCCCACCACTCTCAGCCTGTCCTCACAGCAGAGGTGCTCCAGCTCTCGGATCATCTTCGTGGCCTCCTCTGGCCCCGCTCCAGCAGGTCCATGTCCTTCTTGTGCTGAGGACTCCAGAGCTGGATGCAGCAGTACTGCAGGTGGGGTCTCACCAGAGCGGAGCAGAGGGGCAGAATCCCCTCCCTCACCCTGCTGGACACACTTTTGATGCAGCCCAGGATGCGGTTGGCTTTTTTTTATATACCATACCATACCATACCATACCAATGCCCATGCCCATGCCCATGCCATACCCTACCCATTCCATAGCTCCAGCACTAAAGCCCCACAGGGAGCCCACACCCATGGCTGCAGTGCTGACAAAGTGCCCTTTGCTCCAGGGCAGGCCATAACGATCTCACCTTTCATAGAAAAATCCCCACAGGTTTCTGCAAGAAAGTAATTGCTTGAATATGTCCCAATCCCCAGAAATAGTGAGGGGGAAATTATTACCCTGCGATTAAAGATTTTTCAGTGGTAAAAGCAGCATCACACGATGTGGGATGATGGCATTACCCAACCTTGAAGTCCTTGTTTTGCAACATGCTGGCAAACACAGACAGTGTGCACCAGTGGATGCCACAGGTTGCTGTGTCCATCAGGTGGTTGGGGAGGCCCCTGTGCGTGCTGCCGCACTGGTCAGATGGGCTAAAGGACCCATCCAGTGCCACTGCTGCAGGGCCCAGAGCCTGTCCTGTCAAGAGGTGTGTTCGGCTCCTGTAGAAAAGTCCATCAGGCTTTTAACTTCAATAAATCCTGACCACTAATTGCCCAGTTAGCCAGTCCAATAAACTATAAACTCCTCTGTGCATGTTACAGCCACCACCACCAGCCCTCTGTGCCACGATGATCACCTCTTTCATTCGTGAACACAAGATTACTCTGCCGTTCTGTAGGAGGGCACTGCTTCCCTTGACTCCACAAAGACCCAACTCCATTTCAGGGCAGCAGCAATGTCCCCCACAGAGGGGACAGGGGAGCACGCAGGAGGCTGGCATCTCCAGCTGAGGGACCCTGGGTCAGAGCCTGGCAGCACCAACTCTCACTTTACAGCCCACTGAGTCTCACAGGTGCCATCTCGTATGAGATGATTTAAATTTCCAGCTACCTTGCATCAGTGGCTGCTTTGAAAATCAGATACCTCAGATACCTCTGAGGTGGCCAAAGGTAAGTAATATTTGAGAGGAATCATGTCTGAACCATCTGTCTTCCCCAAAATCACGTGCTGTGGTGTGTTTGCCCTCAGTCCTCAGCAGAAGGCAGATGCTCTGCACGATGGCCTGGAGAAGGATCACTGAGACAAGCACGTGAAGGAATTGAGCTCCAGCTCATGTCCCCCTTGCGCCTGGGGTTGTCCCAGGTGAAAGATGGAGGGTAGGAGGGGTGCCCACTAGAAACAGTATATATTTTTCTCTTGAAGAGGCTTTTTCTACAGAGGAAAGCAATATATCCAGTTTAAAAAAAAAAAAAAAAAAAAAGAAGTGAGGATAACAGCGAGCAGCCAGCCAGGCTGTGGTCATTACCCTCTGAGTCCCTCTAACACTCTGGCTCCAGCTCAGCACCTTGCTTGGTGGGTCACTGTTAGCTGCAGTACTCTGATGTGGGGGATGGCTGATGGAAAGGCATCATCTTGGCTGCTGCTTTGGTGTGGCATCTCTGCTGAGATGCTCTTCAACAAGAGCTGACAGCGAGGGAGCTCCACTTCTTGCTCCTGTGTGACCATCTGCCCACAGAGAGCCAACTCTGGCAAGACCTCAGCCAGCTTGGCCCCAGCTCCTCCTGCACAAGCCCCAGCATGACCTGCAGATGGAGCAGCATCAGCCTCATCTGGCTGTGGGCAACCACAGCCCTGTCTCCTGGGACCCAGCAGAGCCAGACCCGCTGAGGCCGGAAGGGAAGTCAGGAGCAGGGCTGTGGGGGGAGTCTGGGGGCCCAGCGGAGCAGGAGGCATGGGCTAGGAGAAGGAGCATGGGGTAGCTCTGGGTCAGACCTCTGGCAGGGGGCTCATCATTAAGACTCATCAGTCCTAATCTGCCCCTCTTTCTTCCTCCTGCCCAAAAAGCTGGGGTTTGGGTTTACCTCAGGAAGGCGCAATGCTATTTCTCATATCTCTTGCAAATGTTCTTCTGCCTCAGCAAACCAGCGCTGGCTTACGCAAGAGACCTCAGGGGCATTGGCAACAGGCAAAGGCATCTGAGCATGCAGGAGGTGTGTTTGGTGACAGCGTAAGCTCGGGCAGGCAGGGGGGGGATGCTGTGAAGAACGAGCGAGTCCCAGAGCTGTGATGGCACTTTGAGGTCCTTTTCCCCATAGAAAAAAGCAAAAACAAGGGATGGCATTCTCCTTGCCAACTTGTGCTTCAGCAGACCGCCTCTGAAAGGGGAAAGCCTGGGACCGGGAGCACAGAGGGCTGTCATAGGCCTGAGACCTCGGGGTCTGTCTGACACCTGGCATGTCCTTTTCTCCACAGCTCGTGGTGCTTTGGGTCCAGAGCCAGAAGGGAATCATCAGTATCAAACCCTCCTTGTTTGCTCATTTTGATTCAGCACAGCATCTCCTTTCCCATCCCTTCCCTATGCCATCCCTGACACCAAACTCCCCACATGCTCCCGGCTGCCGGGTTAGAGGCACCTTCCCAGCAAGAGGAACCCTGCAGCATTTGTGCTAACCATAAATGCATCTGCACTGACAGCTCTCTGACCTGGCTGGTTTATTAAACAACTAGTACCAAATCTTTGCCATATTTCAGTTGACTCTGGTACAGAAAGCCTGGAAGAAGCTCTAGGTACGTCCTAGGGCTTCAGGTCTGTGGGTGGCAGAGGAGGAGTATTTGCTGCTTATAGGACTGGTTATATTGGTTATAGGATGTTTATAGGTTCCAGCACTTAGGTCACCTGGGATCAGTCTCAGTTGCATGTGTGTAGGCCTCTTGGCTGGCCTTATTCCAGCCAAACCAGCAGGAATTCCAGTCCAGCAGGAATTCCAGACACTTTGGCATCAGGCTGGCCCAGGACTCTTACCAGGCAGATGCTGAGTGATGCTGGGAGCTTTGGAAAGCGGACCTGCAACTCTTCTGTGCCTGGTTCTGCGTTTGTACTGAGGGGTTGCAAAGATGCCTGCCTAGCTTTCCTTTGCTTTTTCTCCTTCCATGGTGACACCCCGGCGCTAGGACTACGTCACAATAGCAAACCGGGTTCCTGCTGAGCTGAGACCTTGCGCTCGTGCATTTCAAAAAGAAGTTGACAACTAAATAAGACCTTGTGCCAGACTGCCACCCAGGTAACTCCTCTTCCCTGACCAGATTTACTCTGCTCTATGTACAAAGAGAAAGGCAGAAATGCAGTGCAGAAAAGAAGGAGGACTTCTCCTTGGCTGCAAAATAGTTGTTACAGGAGTGTGGACACCTTAGAGGTCAGAGCATCCACCTTCACACTGACAAAGGGTAAATATATCTAGGCCAGCCTTCCTGGCTGCTGGTTCAACCTGTTCTTCAGACCCCTGTAGTTAATGGATTCCACAAGCCCTTTGGCAGGCTGAGAGAGAAAAGCTATTTTGAAGCGGCAGTAACAGCGGAGGGTTATGAGCTGGCTGCTGGCGGCTGGGCCAGGCTGCACGGGGGCACTTTCCTCCTGTGGTCCCCATCATTTAGTGAACAACAGGGCGGGCAGTGCTGGCAGGCGGAGGCAGTTTGCTCCTGTGGATGGATGGGATCACTGGATTTCGGGGCTACGAAAGCAGGACTTGCAGCCAGAACTAGGCAAAAGACTGGTGGATCGCTCGCCTGGATAAAGTCAGGTATGATCCCACAGCAGAGGTGAAGGGAAGATTTAAGTCCTGCTTATCTTCCAAATGCTCTGCTCTTTCTGCATGTGCTGGGCAAGCTTTAAAATCTCCATGCTCTTAAGGGGAGCTGTGGCAGTTGCTGAGCGTAAAATCCTGCAGCAACCACTGCCTGAACTCCCTGGGAGAGATCACGGCCCTCATCCCCAGCCACACAGCCCCTCACCATGCCCAGCTTCTTCCCCACCTCCTCTGCCTGCGGAATTGCCGTTGTGCCATCCCATACAGCGCCGGAGGTGGCACATGCTGAAGCCATCGCGGTGTGCTGCACAGTGGTTTATTCTGTTCGCATATGCCTCTCAGCATTATAGATTTGGCCTTTGTCTTTGTTATTTGTGCCTCCAATTCTCCCCCTACTAAGTACGTTAGTTGCTATGGAAACATTTATTTCATTGGTATGAGTAATCTTCACAACAGCCACAAAAGCAGCAAAAAGTCAGTTCATATGCTGCACCTTCTACTTTATTCAGTTAGTTGCTAATTAGTTCTTCCCTTGAAAGTGATCAAAACCCCTGCCACCACCAATCTGTAGGGAAAAATAAAGAGTTTTGACTGGCTGCTTTGATCATTTTGTGCTAACTTGGCATGAAGCAAAGAAACAGGCAGATGCTGGAGCACCGACAGCCATCCAGTCCCTCGGTGCAGGAGGACCAGGGGACATCAGCTGGGCATAGGGAGTACCCAGCACCTCGCAGGATCGGTGCCTGAACCGACCAGCAAAGGCCTGGTGGAGTCCCAGCGTTGGGGTACGGGGACTCCGCGGGGGACACCGTGCTTGGGAACCTGTGGCAGGAGCATAAAGACACCCCCCACACACACCCCCAGTGGATCTGGTGGTGCGGTACAGGTGGCTCATTTGGAGTCATCCTGGTTTGAGTGACACGGGGTTAATTTCTCTCTCAGTAATTTTACTTTGTAGTAAGGTCTCTTCTAATGCTTGGGGAAACTGCATTTTTAGAAGACTCTAGTGTCTGAATTCGTGAAAATATTTACCTCAAAGCCAGCTCTGGTGTGCGGGTTTCAAGGCCTCAGTGCTTTCAAGCCTCGCCAGGTGCAGGGATGAGGAGGAGCAAGACCCGGGCACTCGACCCAGGCTGCCAACGGGATTATTTCATACCGTGAACGTCACATTCAATATAAATTAGAAAGTTTGCTGCGTAGTCTCTCTCTCCCTTGATGGTGGCGGTCCAGAGAACTTCTTGCCCTGGTGCCGGAGCCCTGAGCCCTTCCCTTCCTCCCAAAGACACAGCGCTCGCAGTGTCCCACATTTGCTGTCACTGCGGGGAGTGCAAGGCTTCCTGTGATGGAACAGGCTGGGTATAGTTCTTGTGTATTTTATATTGGTATTGGGATCAATAGTGGTTCTTTAGTTTTATTAATGTTAATTATTTTGTCTTGTCCTATTAAATCTGTTTATATTTCAACCCTTGGACTTCCTTGTTTTTTCCCAATCACCCTTCCCGGTTGGGGAGGGGTCATGGGGTGATAGAATAATTGTCTAAACGACAACAAATTATTATGGGCTCTTCAAGTCATAACTGGCAGGAAGCGTGTGAGCCAGATTTGTGGAAGCAGGTTGAGATGGATCCCGGGGTGGGAGGCAAAGGGGATTCTGAGCAGGGCACGTCCTCACACCTCTGCACAAGGAGGAGTGGCTGATCTGAGGATGCTCACAGGGGACAGCCATGGATGGATGTGGGATGTCAGATGAGCACCTCTGGGTCTCTGGTGAGAGCGGATTATGCAGATCCAGGCTAATATTAGCAACCAGGCGAGCTCTTTGGCGTGGAAAGGAACGGGCAAAAAAGCAGACTGGAAAAACTAACCTGATCCCCAACCACTCCTGAAGAATCTGACATCTCCAGTGATCCATCCACAAGAATGAACCCGGGGAAATCCTCTGGATAGTGATCAGCCATTGAGAGGCTGGATCTGTGGGCTACAGCAGCAGGGACTGAATGTGTCAATGGGATAGGACAGACTGAGCTGCTGGTTTATTTCTCCTCTCTGTCTCTACACGGGTAAAATTTACTGCAGCTCAAATAACAACACAGCAATTAATTCTTCCTGCTTTCTCTGTTTGGTAGTCACTGCAGCAGGGAAGTGATACTGGCACTTCTGAAGGTTAGGAGCAGTGCTACGGGAGGAGAGAGCTCATGTTGTCAGGTTTCTCCTACTTACCTTCCACGGCAAACATCTTTTTGTCCTGTGGTTGTGTAGGACTGTGGACTACAAAATCCCAGCCCATGCCTGGTCTTCCAGCATGCTGCCGGCATGCAGGGAACCCAGAAGGAGCGCGGACAAGATCTGCAAGTGTGAATTCTTTCGCACTAGTGCCTGTGTCAAAGTGGTCCAGCCCTGCAACCTGGGCTGCTGCCTGGAGGCAGCCCAACGTGCCAGGAGCAGCACAGATTTCAGTCACTGTCGGCCCAGCTCCCTTGCGCCCGCAGAAGGACTCAGAGTAGGAGGCTAAACGCTTGCTAATGGGGCAGTGTCAGGTCAAACAATCTGTTTTCCATCCTCTCCCAGCAACTCCAGCATTATTAGAAGGTGCTGATGCCTCCAGATTGATAAACAAGAGCAGAGGAGCTGCAAGGGAAGGTCACTGGTAATCACATGCGAGACAGGCTGATTGCTTTTCCATTCTGCTGAGTGAGGCATTTTCCTTTTGAAGTGTCACCCACCGGGCTGACCTTTACCCTTATGTAGACCTCGGGGGTAACTTATCCCAGAGAGGGCACATGAGGTGTCCAGGCCAGACTTGCCCAGGGGCGGGACTGCAGGGCTGAATGCAGCCACTCCACACCAGCACCCACATCACATCAACAAAATCAGCTTTCCTTTCCCGCAGTCCCAACAGACACCTTCATGTGCCTTCAGCTCTAATGCCATCACGTCTGACCCTGCGCACTCGCCTTTTCTCCTTACGTTCCTGTGTCTGCCGGGCTGTTTCCACCTGTGCAGCCTGTTTCATACAGGGACCATCAGCCAGGGCTGCATTAAAGGGCTGGCCTAGGTCAGCTTTAAGGGCATCCTGGGAGGTCAGACTTGCTGTTAAGGACTTGAAGGCTCAGATTCATCTGGCCAAGTTGCACCTAAGTATCTTACTAGCTGCTCAAGGCTTCATTCCCAAGGACAACTGGTGGAAAACAAGTCATTTAAGAGGCTTTCAGAAGTGGGTGGTGGGTCAATTCCCTGATAAAGACACCAGCTTCTTTAAAAAGGTTGTGTCTCTGCCCATGGTAATCAGGCCTTTCCTGGGATGCTTGTGGTGATCACCAATGCAACGCCCCGATTGAGAGAACTGCGGGAAACCTTGCTCCAGGGCTCAGCTGGCTTATGACAGCTCCCTGTTGGAGCAGGATTGGATGCTGGAGGCAGTGGGAAAACCCCTGCACACCCAGACTACCACAGATATAATGCACAGTGAGGGCACCATAGAGGTAGCAAAAGCCTTTCAAGGTCCTCTGTGCCGTCTCATGGAAAATCTCAGATTCACACCTGGGTTCAGCTGAAACCCACGGATCTGCTGGCCATGGCCCCAAGGAGCCTGGGCAAGCTCTCTGGCCACTCTACACCAGCACCACCGCGGTGCCAGGAGCGCAGCCAGCTCCAATGTCTTCACACCACATGGCAAATGCTACAGGTATGGTTGATAACCCATTTTTTTATTATTTTTCTGGAACAATGGATGCATTTTAGGTTTTACTGAAATGAAAAAAAAAAAAAAAGGCTTATTAAATGACTCCCAAACAATCTTCCACCTAGCTTTGTACTCAGTGAAAACTAAACCATGCCTATAAACAGCCTTGTCAGCAAGCCAGCAAGTCGTGGGAAAAGGGTAAAATTAATCCATGAATGCAAATCCATTTTGATATGAAAATCTGTAGTGCCTTCAAAATGGAAATAAACTAAAAAACCATCAACTCAATACAATCTGGGGAGAGACAAATCAATGAACTATTCTTACAGAGGTTATCCTTTCTTGAAAAAAATCCACAAACACGCTGATCTCGTACTCTGTGTTATTTAAAAGGTACAAAAATGTTCTCATTTCAGTAGCACCTTCCATCCCTGGCTCTGTAAGCACAACACAAATGATCACCCAATTGTGCAAGCAGTTACCTGTCCCAGAGTCATTCTTCCGTTTAGTTACATGTGGCATTAAATCTCTCTCTCAAACACACATGGCATAGCCCAGAGTTGTTTTGTTGGATTTACCAGGTTAATTCTGAAGTCTGATCACGTAACGCTGTGGCAGAGAAAAATAAACTTAAGACATCTTAATTCAAAGCCAATAGATATAACCTTCATGGAAAGCACTTTGCACTGCTGAGAATAAATCTCTATCTCTGCTCATGTGTAAAGATCTAAGAATAAAATATTTGATAATGTTTATCCTTGCAACATGTGTGAAAGTCTTATTCATTAGATGTTTGTCTTTCAGGATGAGCAGATGAGCACTGGCTGCCAGTCTCTTGACTTGACAGAAGTGCTCTGAGGTCCAATAGAATGAATGAATTACTTTTCCCCTCCCTGGACAGTAAGGGCCACTGTCTAAAAGCCATTGCCGAGCCCAGCCCTGCTCCCGTGTGCCAGGATGCCTCCATTTGCCTGCCAGCCCTGTCCCAGGGGGTGGCATCACCTCATCCACCACCACCGCATTTCCTGACTGCTCTTCCCCAACACCTCTGCTCTGCTCACCAGATCTCCTGGAGCTGGGGCTCCTCCATACTTCTCCAGAGCCTCCAACAGCAGGGTCCCCCCTCTCCTCTTTGGCTTCATCATGGTGCTCCAGCTGAAATCCCTGCCGGCATCCCAAGGAGAGAAAAGCCTCCCACCCATCAGGCCAGCACAGTTGGGCAGACCAAAGGGCACGTGTTCAACCTCCACATGCCACCAGTTCCATGGCAGCCCCACCAGCAGGTCAGGCATTTTGCTGCCAAGCCTCAACCCTCCCCTTCCTTTCAGAAACATTTTTATTCATCCTCCCTCTGTTGCAAACCCTGCTCCTTCCCTGGGGTTTGGAAGGAGCTCTGACAGGTTGCTTCTCCTAGGGAGATCATCTCTTTGAATTTCCAGCCCATAAGGATTTAGGTTTTATTAATACTGTTGGGAGTGGGATTTTTAATGCTAAATAAGTTTCAGCCTGAGCCAAGGAGGCTAAGTATCATGGGCAGCATAGAGAAGGATTCACAGGAAGGATTCACAGAAGTTTAAGAGGTTTATTATTTTTTTTTCTTAAAAGAGCTGTGATTAATCTCCTGAATGCAAAGAGCATTTTCTGTGACGTCAGTTTAATGAGTCAGCGCTTCTGCCACAGCGCTGCAAAGTCCCTCCCCTCATTCAGCTCTGGGAGTTCAGAGAATTTCTGCGTTTTATTCAGAAAAGAAGTGCTGAACCCCAGGAGGAAGGAGAATAACTGGAGAAGGGGACAAAAGCCCCCCAGGATGGCATGCAGAGGGACTCAGGAAATCACCACTCTCACACCACACTTGAGGTTCTGGAGCTCCATCCACACTCACCTCCAAACCTGTGCCTACACCATGCTCTTCCCACCCCTCGCCCTGAGACCCAACATCGTTGCCTCTGCCACCTACGAGGAGGGCTGGTAGAGCGGGGCATGAGCCCTGCCACGGGGTTGCAGGGCTGCCCGCCTCTCAAGGACGGGGACACGGGGGCCGCCTGCGGGGACAGGAAGGGCTGGGCATGCATGGCGGTGGCCAGGCGGTGATAGCCACCCTGGCCACGGGGCTGGCAGCGGCACCTGCAGTGTCGGGGATGGGCAGGGAAGCGCTTATCAGGGCGCCCCAGTGGCCTCCTTGCGCTGAACCTCCAAACAGCCATCCCACGGTGACAAATTTCAGCCAGGCCTGATGCGAACGGAGAGCAGATGGACAGAGAATGGAAAGCAGATGGAGAGAAGAAAATTTGGACATAACTTGAAGGCCCCGAAGAGTCTCGTTAAGAAAACACACATCACAGGCAGCTGTCTGGGAGGCAGAGCAGCCCACAGCCAGCCATGAATGCAAAGGTGGAGGGGAGGCAATAGGAGGCAAAGCACTGCTACAACTCACGAGCAAGTCACCAGTGGGGTCAAAGGACAGCCAGAGCTCCTGAGAGATACCACATACCTTGCCTCAAGCTTGCTGCCTGACCAGGTGCAGACAGAGATGACAGCTTTTCTCAACTCTTTAAGGTATCCAGCCCACACTGCTCCAAGCAAACCGAGCCAGGAAAGGCTGAGACATCTGTCAGCCCTGAAACAGCCTGCCTTGACCTCAGGCACCAGCAGAGCACTCCTGGGGGTTTCCTTCACCTCACACTCTCAGCCAGGCTGGTGTCTTGTCTGTGCACTGCCTGTGGCACGGGAGCAACAGGAAAGGCACATCCCCAGCGCTGCGCCCGGAGCAGGTCAGTGGTACCGGGACACAGCACCACAAGCTCCTGCGTGGCTTGGCAGGCTTCTTCTCGTCTCCTCCATCCCCTCCCTTCCCTGCCTTCTCTCCCTGACACTCTCACACTGGCCTCACGGCTGTCTGCAGGCAGCAGGGCTGGCTCCAGCCCCATGGCTCAGCGGAGGAGTCCCCTGGGGTCGTGCCACTCCATGTTCATAGAATCATTGAATCATAGAATCATTGAATCACAGAATGGTTTCGGTTGCAAGGGACATTAAAAGGCCATCCGCTCCAGCCGCCTGCTATGAGCAGGGACACCTTCCACTAGACCGGGCTGCTCAAAGACCCATCCAACCTGGCCTTGAACACCTCCAGGGATGTTCAGGGATGGGGCAGCCACAGCTTTTCTCTGGGCAACCTGGGCCAGGGGGCCATCACCCTCAGCGTAAAAAATGTCTTCCTTGTATCTCTTCTAAATCTCCCCTCTTTCAGTTTAAAACCATTCCTCCTCGTCCTATGGCTCCCCTCCCTGATCAAGAGTCCCTCCCCATCTCTCCTGGAGCCCCTTTAGGGACTGGAAGGGGCTCTAAGGTCTCCCCAGAGCCTTCTCTTCTCCAGGCTGAACACTCCCAACTCTCTCAGCCTGTCCTCACAGCAGAGGGGCTCCAGCCCTCCCAGCATCTCCGTGGCCTCCTCTGGCCCCACTCCAACAGGTCCGTGTCCTTCTGCTGTTGGTGGCCCCAGAGCTGGAAGCAGCGCTGCAGGGGGGTTCTCCGCAGAGCGGAGGAGAAGGTCCTCAGCCCTGCGGCTGCCATGGCTCAGGATGCTGAAATGAGGGCCGGAACTGCCTGCCAGAGAGCAGGATGGGAAAATGGGGGAAATGGGAGTGAGTTCGCCATCTGTATATTGGTTTCTACACTCCTCTGCTGGGCAGGCAGCACAATTGCTAAATAACGTGGCAGAGAATCACAGCAGTGGGCAGGAACGAGGGCTGGCAGAAAAGGGAAAAACACCCAACAGGTTTTTAAAATGAAAATGCCAGTGAAAGAAAAATAATTTCATCAAAATTTCCCAGTGTGGAAGATCTGCACCAGCCCTACGACCAGCCAAACTGGAGTGTGTGCTAACATCCCCCAGCCCTGGTCTGCCTGGGGGGGACAGGATCAAATCAGATTTTCATCAGGAGAATCACTGAAAGAAAAATAAGCTGGGAATCCTTGCCCTGCTCTTCTAGATATCCGGACATCTAGAAGAGCTGGATAGGAGGCATATAAAAAAACCCAACTCACTCATCTTTTATATTCCCGTACGGCAGCAAATGTTGGGGATTCAGGCTTAGAGACATCCCAGATCACAGGTTTTTTAGTCTAAGCTCAGCCAAAGGTTTCATATGCATTCTGTGACATGTGTGTCATGGAGTGATCCCAGTCGGCAACTAAACCCCATGCAGCCCATGGCAGGATGGGGGAGAGAATCAGAAGGATAAAAGTGGGAAAACTTGTGGGCTGAGATAAAGGCAGTTTAATAGGTGGAGCAAAAGCCGCACATGCAAGCAAAGCAAACCAAGGAATCCATTCACTGCTTCCCATGGGCAGGTGGGTGTTCAACCATCCCTGGGACAGCAGGGCTCCATCGCACATAACAGTGACTTGGGAAGACAAATGACATCGCTCCAAACATCCCTCCCTTCCTTCTTTTTCCCCCAGCTTCATATACTGAGCATTACGCTACATGGCGTGGAACATCCCTTTGGTCAGTTGGGGTCAGTTGTCCCGGCCGTGTCCTCTCCCAACTCCTTGTGTCCCCCCAGCCCATCACTGGTGGGGTGGTGTGAGGAGCAGAAAAGGCCTTGGCTCTGTGCAAGCCCTGCTCAGTGGTAACGAAAATATCCCTGCGTTATCAACACTGTTTTCAGCACAAATCCAAAACGTAGCCCCATACTAGCTGCTATGGAGAAAATTAACTCCATCTCAGCCAAAACCAGCACATGTTATTAACCCAGCAGTGTGCCAGCCATATTTAGGTACTTCATGTAGATAGATCAATTGATTTTATATAAATATACATAGGATCAGATGAAATGACAGGCCTTTATATACAGTCTCCAAATTGAATAATACAAGAAATTTGGGTTCAAAGTGTAATTAGTGCCTTGTCTGGGCACAGAATGAATGGTCCTCCTGCAACCTTCCTCAGGGGCAGGCAGGACCTCAACCCAGAGTGGAGAAGGAATTTTTGCTGGAGTCCATGACCATGTAGGAGATGCAATAATCCACGTAACTGGGGAGAAGAACAATCACTTTCATAGCCCAAGGATATCCATTTCTGCCTGCATGTGTAAGTCCGAGCTGTACAAACACCCGTGCAGACCCGTGCTGTGTGCCCTGGTTCAGATGGAGGGTCCATGGGGGAATGAAACCCATGTGCAGAATAGACAGCAAGAGACTGAAAGCCACTAAAGCCCATGTGTGTCTGTGCTCGGCTGCTCTCCTGAACTGGGCACTTCAAAAGCTATATGCAAAGGGGACCCACAAGTCATCTAAGGACATTTACTCATATTGCAAATAAAAAGCGGTAGGAAAAAGTCACATCCTAGCCACTAAAACACAAAACCACTCATGCTCAGTTCAGCAGTTCTCTACATACAGTCCACATTTTGGTCCAAAGCCCAGACTGCTGCTCATGAGTCAGTGGCTGGTCTGACACAGCGTGGTGGCTCTGAAGGACCTGCTAAGGCACAGCAGATTAATGAGCTGCTTGAACAGCAGCTCCTGGTAGCTGTTAGCATCTCCCATGCCTCAGTTCACTTGCAGACATTTGTTAGCTTGTGCTGTGACTGGATGACGACAGCTTTCAGAACTCTCCTGTTTTAACAGGTTGGTGCAGCTGAAGGACTAAAATTCCACAGGAAATAATCCATTTAAAGCATGGTGATTTGCAGTGGCTGTCTCTGAGACAGCACTTCTTTTTCAGTTTTCTTTCTTCTCCCCATCCTATGGAAAAGAACTTTATCCCCTGCAATGCTCCTTGACCCCAAATTTTGGGGAGGAGGAGGCACGTGCGAAAAGGGACCCTTGTAGGCAGGGCCTGCCAGAGAGCCACAGGGAGACCTCACGCCCTCTGGTCTCCCTCAGCCTCCGTTCCCCACAATCAAGATGAAGATGCAGGTAAGGCCGCAGCGAAATACACAATGATGACGGGTTGTCCTGGTTTGAGTGACACAGGACTAATTTATAATGTTTGGGAAAACTGCACTTTCAGAAGACTCTAGTGTCTGAATTTGTGAAAATATTTACTTTACAGCCAGCTCTGGTGTGCGGGTTTCACGGCCTCAGTGCTTTCAAGCCTCGCCAGGTGCAGGGATGAGGAGGAGCAAGACCCGGGCACTCGACCCAGGCTGCCAACGGGATTATTTCATACCATGAACGTCACATTCAATATAAATTAGAAAGTTTGCTGCGTAGTCTCTCTCTCCCTTGATGGTGGCGGTCCAGAGAACTTCTTGCCCCGGTGCCGGAGCCCTGAGCCCTTCCCTTCCTCCCAAAGACACAGCGCTCGCAGTGTCCCACATTTGCTGTCACTGCGGGGAGTGCACGGCTTCCTGTGATGGAACGGGCTGGGTATAGTTCTTGTGTATTTTATATTGGTATTGGGATCAATACTGGTTCATTGGTATTATCAGTGTTAATTATGTAGTCTTATTCTATTAAATCTATTTATATTTCAACCCTTGGGTTCCCTTGTTTTCCCCGATTCCCCTTCCCAGTTGGGGAGGGGTCATGGGGTGATAGAATAATTGTCTAAACCACAATAAATTGTTATGGGTTTCTCAATCCATAACACAGGTGTGATCACAGAGCAGCGAAATACCCAATGATCACAGTACCCAGATACACCTGCCAAAGCCCTGAACAGAATTTGCCCAGGTTTTGCATGTGAATCCAGACATGCCCTCCAGTCTCAGTGCCCATGGGATGCACACAAAGGAGCTGTGGGAAAACGGAAGAAAACCAGCCGACCTGCCCATTTTGCCTCTTGAGCAGCACCCGAGTTCAGGACTGGCTTCTCTGTCAGAGAGATGTGACGAGGACAAGGTGATGGGAGAGGGAGTGTAAGAGAAACAGTCAGACACTTGACAGCAGCATCCTGAGGCGCCAGTCTTATAATAAACAGCTGGTGCATAATAAATTGATAATATGCATATTTTATACTGTTTTCATGAGACACTCGCATATGGCCATACCCGCTGCTGGCAAGACTGGAGAAAGAACATGAATTTCACACCGAGGGCTCCTCTGACAACAGATTATAAGAAATAATCACTAGCCAAATATTAGCCCTCAACAAGATAGACAAATTACATGTGATACTTTTTATTAGACTAACAATAAAAGACCCGTAAAAGGTTACCAGAGCTCTGCTTCATATCTCACAGATTATGATTAATTACAGACTTCAAGCCTTTGTACCAAGAGATTAGAGCCTTGTGCCCTTAGGAGGAAAAAAGATGAATTGTAATTTCTTCTTATGATGCTCCTCCCACCTTCCACTGTGGAAGTGGTTATGAAAAGACTGCAATACCCGTCTTTCTCCATTTCTCTCTTTGTCTTAGGTGCCCAGGAAAAAGCACCAAGTTGATTTGGCAGATTGGGCCATAAAACTAAGGCATTTGAGATGTTTACCCCAGGTTTCCAGGGGTCAGGAACACAACGTCCTTCTGTGTGCGAGAAAGGCTATTGATTCAGAGGCTGAACCTGCTGCTGCACATGCGCTCATGTATGTCAAGAACAGGACTGTTAGGTCACGGGCACAAAAACAATAGGACACAACAGAGACAGGTCAGGGAAATGGCCTGGGACCACTGATCCAGAAGGATGAAGAAGATAATTGGATCTTATCTGCATCTCCTTTGAGCAACATCCACCAGCCTGCCTGGACTGTGTTAAGAGGTGAGGTTCATCTCTGGTCACTGTGTCACTGTTTTACAGTCACTTCTTGCCTTCCAGGATTACCAACAGACCATAAGAGAAGGAGTAAGACAGGACAGGGCTAAGGGTGTTCTAATTACAGCCAAGGCTGGTCAAATAGGTCCCCAAATGTCCTTGGAATAGGGGTAGCCATCAATCCCCCAAGGTGGGAGAAGGCTAGAGGAAGAAGAAACAATGTGAAAAATAGGTAACTGATCACGGGAGGCAAACAGTGAAAAAAGCGCAGGGGTGTGAGAATCAAGGATTTGAAAATGGCTTGAGGGGGCACTGGAGGAGAACTCGGAGCATGGCACCCAGTGAGGAGGCACCTTGAAGAACCTTTATCCCTCCTCAAGTATAGGAACAGAAAAACAAAACAAGGATGCGAGATCCTAATGTGAATCCTCCCTCACGTTCCATGTGGCCTGAGCAAATCTCTCTCTGTTGCCACTTGCCAAGAGCTTTGAGATTGCCAAGAGCTCCCAGAGAGGGCCGTCATATAATGGGGGCCCTTGGAAGCCTGAAAGACACTCCAGACAGTGCTGGTGTATCAGTATCCCACAGAACATGGGACTTCATATCCTGTATGGTCCCATCCTCTGTGTACTTCTAGAAAGCATATGAGGTGCAAGCACCGATATTTCTTTGGAGAAAGGGGCACTGCACATGTGGAGATACCTGCATGGCTTCTCTGTCACTGGATGTGCTCAGCACGCGTACAATGGAGAGCTGCTCTGCACATGTGCTTTACCGGTCCAGAACTGGGGAGGTCCCCAATACCTTGGGTGCAGGCGGCTCTGCTCGCCTCATCAGCAGGATGTGCTGTTGCCAGTAACGAGCCAGACCAAGCACAGATGGAATCAGGCAACTGCCTCTCCTTTCCCTTCTTAGACACTCCCTTGACCCAGCAAATGCATTCCTGGTGCCATTTGTCCCCTTCCCAACCCCTCTCTCCTCTGTGCTGCTTTGTTGCTTACTCGTTTGGGGATTTTTTCCAACCTGATGTTGCTTTTGGGAGTGGGTTTGTCTCATTGTCTGACTACAGGAGGACCAACTCGCTTGCTTTTGTTTGCTGCTGCTTGACTCGCCGGTGCTCAGGATGGGTAGGTCCCAGGCTCCGTTCTTTGCACACATAAAAACAGGCCAGCAAGTGCAGGGACTGCCTGTGCTCGTTCATGCTCTGTATGGCCCTGAGCTGAACAGGCTGGTTTTCATCCATTTCTAGGACATCGTGCCGCAATATTCTCCCACGAAAAGGCAGCGATATAAACACCAGCTCAGAGGATACATGGACAGCACTTTCATCATGAAGAATTTACTTTTCCCTGGTGGAAGGGGGAAAGAAATTCCTTATACTAAGAGGCAGAGACGTTGAAATGAGTGCCATCACCTATGAGAGAACAGCTTTTACGGGCTATGAGGGAAGTACAGAAGTGCAAATATTTCAGGAAAGGCAGTTATTTAAGGCTGTGATCCTGAGGAGCACCCAATTGCAGGGAAGCCCTTAAGAACAGGCTCAGCTTTCCTTCTTATCCTTGAACTTCAGCACAGGCTTACGCACTATCTTCACCGAGCACAGGATGTTTTAGCAAGCACTATCTAATTGGGTTGTTTGCGGCGAGTCTTAGCATGCAGCTCTCCTATTCCGGAGGTGCCAGCACTGACAGTTTCAGATGAATGCTCATACCCAAGGTTTTTAAAATTTGGGACAGTGAATCATTATCCTCTTAGGAGAACAGGAGTGGAAAATAACAGAATATAGATGTAGTGGAGCGAGCACCTTTATGATCAGATCTTATAACCTGCAGTTATCTCAAAGAAGACACAAATGACTTAATTGGATTTTTTTATATTGTAAGGTTTTGGTAGGAGAAGCCATCCTTTAATTCTGTCTACAACACTCACGGCAAAGTTATTGCTGCCAATGGGAGAGGCTCAGAGGTACTATTACATTTTAGCAATAAACAGCTATAATATTCTTCCCACTTACCTGCTTCTGGTGCTTCAGAGCTTGCTCTCTAAACACCTCAAAGTTGAAGATCATGAGTGTGAGACACATCCCAGCTCTTCCAGGACAGCTTTTGATTTCAGCAGGCTCAGGGCAAGGTACAGCCTATCTTCTGCTGTTCCCCTCTGTGCCGGGCGATTCAGTCTAAAAAAAAACCCTTTTGAATTCTCTACACAGAGCTGATGACACTACAGCCTGGCTAATGCTTAAATTTACCCACAAGTCAAAATATCTCCTGGGGATATTGTATGAAAAAACTACAGCAGGCCCGTAAGTTACTGACTTACCTGCGTAAGTCTTTCTAAAGCAGACAAAAAACACTGAATGAACTCACGAAATCTCCCAAGGACTGCCCACGACAATGGAAGAGAAAGAGGTCACTCACTGTCTGCTGTATTATATGAATCAAGCTTGTATTAAATGAGAGGAAAAAAAAAGATACTCCAGAGATTTCCCCCACTTCTTCCAACTCAAAACTCAGCAGTTGCTGTGTTACAGATTAACTCAGGTCAAAATTGAAGGCACTGATGGTGTCTTCGGTGGGTCACGTTACTGACATCGATGCTCACACAATTGCAGCATGAGGCAAACACTGTCTGCTTTTCGTGCAGCTGGGAAAAATCCAGGAGTAGGAATAAATGTGTCTTTTTCACCTTAAATATTTGAATTCTATAGTATACATACAAAAACTGTTATTAGAATACATTTTATATATATAAAAGATACATCTGTATATGTAAAATATATTTTATATCAAATATACACATCACAGCATACATTATGCAGTCTCACAACTTAAAGCAGAGCAGACCAAAACAGTGGTTTTATGGATATACTGGGAGGACTTTTGCAGTTCAGAACAGATGTTAAAGGGAAACCAGGACACAGAACTTGGGATGACTTTGGGCTGGCTTTAGGGATTGCTCCCGTGTAACCGTGCCTGGAAAGCGGCTCCACAAAGTTCCCTGGCCATCCCAGCCTGTGAGGAGCTCTCCGACCCCGGGCTTTGCTCTCACTGACCCCGGGTGACGGCAGAGGCGCTGCCACCGGCCAGGCCGCCCACTCGCCCTCCCTTCCTTCCTCTCTCTCTCCCTCTCCTGGAGGCCTGGGTGAGGCGGGCCCAGTGGGGGCTGACTGACAAAGTCGGTCCACCAGCCGGCGGGCCAACGGCAGCACCGCCCCCTGGCGCCCCACGGCCGGCGCCATTGCGCATGCGCCGCGCAGCCCGGCAGCGCCCCACGCCTGCGCGCAGGTTCCCTGCCCGCCTCACCCTCGCCCGTTCGCGCTGACGTTCGCGCCGTAACGTCCGTCGCCGGCCCCGCCCACCGGTATAAAAGCGGCGGCGGGCAGCGGGCGCCATTGTGCTGCGGAGCAGGCTGCGGGGGAGGCAACGTCCGGGCTCGGCAGCGCTGCTCCCTTCTCGCCGCCTCTCTCTTTTTCTCTCTCTTCCCTCCTTCTCTTTCTCTCTTTCTCTTTCTTCTCCTCTCCCTCCCCCTTCCCCCCCTCCCGTCGCGGACATGCCGCGCGTCTACATCGGCCGCCTGAGCTACCACGTCCGGGAGAAGGACATCCAGCGCTTCTTCAGCGGCTATGGCCGCCTGCTCGAGGTCGACCTCAAAAACGGGTGAGCGCCGGCCCGGGGCCCGCGGGCTGCCCCGCCGCCCCCTTGCCCCCGCCGCGCCCGCCGCCCCCTCCTGCCCCCCTTCCTTCCCTCCCCCATGTTGTCTGCTGCTGCCGCGTGGCGCCCGGCTCAAGATGGCGGCGGCGCGGGGGGAGCGGGGGCGCTGCGGTGGGGACGGCGCCCATTGTCCCGCCGCGGCTGACGGGGCCTCTCTTCTTGTCCCGTGTGTCCGTCCCCCACCCCCCCCCGCCCCAGTTACGGCTTCGTGGAGTTCGAGGACTCCCGAGACGCCGACGATGCCGTTTACGAGCTGAACGGCAAGGATCTGTGCGGGGAGCGGGTGATCGTGGAGCATGCCCGCGGGCCCCGCCGCGACAGGGATGGGTACAGCTACAGTAGTCGCAGTGAGTACGGGCCCGTCTTCCTGCGGGGTTACCGGGGTGCTGCGGGCGAGGGGCAGGAGGCGAGGCTGTGCCGGGGTGATGGAGGGGACGGGACCGAGTCCCCTGGGGCTGGGGGGGGGGGGGGCGCGGGGGGTGTCGCTGGCCCTGGGGGTGGGGGATGCCCGGTGCATCGCCGGGAGCAGGCTGTCTGCCGGCTTGGTGCCGTGGGCCTTTTTTCCTGGCACCGGCGTTGCGTTCGGGTATCCCCTAAGAAACTTAGGAGAGCAAAAATGTGAAGTAATTCTGGCTGCAAATCTGTGGCCTTCTAGAAGGGGTTTCTGGTTAATTAGAAACGATATGCTCTACTAATTTAAGGGCTCCAGTGTTCTTGGGAGCATTTCGATGAAACAGTGGTGTTGCATCACTAATGTTAATGAATAAAATTGGGGTAGAAGCGCTCAGCTGTAAACTTTCATGTAAATGTTTCAGTTGAATATATAGAAGGGGTGGGGGGAGGTTTTCAAGATGGAATCTGTTGTACTAAGTGGGGGATACCGTAAATATTTCTATGTTCAGCTAACTCGTATAGCCTCTTAAGCTGAACTATATAGAATTTAACCGGCCTAGTACTGTAACTAAAAGTACTAAGGTTCATCTTTTGAGTGATCTGTGGAAGCTTGATGTTTGGGGGGGTGGGTATCTGTCTTGAAAAAAATCAAATGTTTGTTGTTTAAAATTGTTGCATGTTCAATTCAAACTTTTTAACAAGTCCTTGATGTTTCAATTTAAAAGTGACCAGTGGGGCTGAGGCTGTGTCCACTGAGGCTAAGATGACTGCCTTTCCTGATTGGCCATGGCTTTTCCATACATTGTGTGACCCTTGCCCTATGACCCTTTGGCTGACCTTACCGGAAGCCATGACGACAGCAGCCTTTTGCCATTAGACGCAGGGTGATGGTGAGGATTCCAAGGGTTAGACAAAACTGGTTAAACTGAACTAGGTGACTGTTACCTTGCGTGTTTTGTGGCCAAACCACCACCAAAAACCTCATACTGTGATGTAAGTACTTAGTGTAACTAGTAAACGTTTTTGTAAAATGTAGAAATGCATGTAATCAGTTAAGTTTTATATTTTACAATGTTCTGTAAAATAAAACTTAGCAAGGTGAATCTAATAAGGAGCAGTCACTCTCTAACAGATCTTAGGAGCACAGACTTGTAGGATTTTAGTCTGTTTGATTTGCCATTAATATAGATTATGGCAAAATTGCAAAGTTTATTGGAGGCTTAGAGAAATAAAGTCCTACTCCAGTAAATATAACTGTTTAACTAACTTTTTCAGAACATTTAGTTTTCTTCATGCTAGGAGACCATCTAACTTTATTTCTTTGTACAATAAAGGTGGGGGTGGTGGCGGATATAGCAGTCGGAGACAATCTGGAAGAGATAAATATGGACCGCCTGTTCGTACAGAGTACAGACTGATTGTTGAAAACCTTTCCAGTCGCTGTAGTTGGCAGGATTTGAAAGTATGTATTAATATTCTATCACAGAGCCTGTTGTGACTAGTGGGAAGCAATGACTTCCTTTAATATCAATGTTCACTTTGATTTAGGTAGAAGTAATTGAGAAGTATTTGTGCATGAATGCTTATATGCAATTAATGCTTCTTGCATTTGCTCAGACTTGTCTTAAGCAAATCTTCTTGCAGAGCATAAGTACGTGGAATGTTTACATTATTCTTCATTTACTCCCTCAAGGATTTCATGAGGCAAGCTGGTGAGGTAACCTATGCAGATGCTCACAAAGAGCGTACAAATGAAGGAGTGATTGAGTTCCGATCTTATTCGGACATGAAGCGTGCCCTGGACAAACTGGATGGCACAGAGATAAATGGCAGGAAGATCAGGCTGGTTGAAGACAAGCCGCGGTCGAGCCATAGGCGGTCTTACTCTGGCAGCAGGTCAAGGTAACGTTTGGGACATGTCAGTCTCTGCATCAAGACTACTTACACTAAGAATGGGTATAGGCAGCCCTACCTGCAGTGGTTATCTTCAGTTGATATTTAGGAATAGGAGGATGCCTGGGAATGAAGAAGGAATTCTTTGATGTCATACAGCAAAGCCAGGTTTGAGAGTTTTTCAGGTGTGAGATGTCAGAGGTAATTCAACAGTGTATCGAATGTGGGTGGATAAATAGTACATCTTCATGTGGCCATACTTCTGTTTGAGGAGTTCTTTAGCAGCTTTTCTCTGTTACATAGCATAGGAGAGCACACTAGACAAAGAATAAGCGACAAATTACATTTTTAATGCTTCTAGGTCACGATCTAGAAGACGGTCTAGAAGCAGAAGTCGTAGAAGTAGGAGCAGCCGCAGCAGGTCCCGTAGTGTCTCCAAAAGCCGTTCCCGGTAAGTGATACATTGTTTTCTGTTAGTACACAAATTGCTACTTATTAATTGATAGATATTTACAACTGCTGTAAGTACAGTTCAGTTCATGCAGAGTAAACTCTGTCTCTTTTTGAAAGATCCAAATCCAGGTCACGAAGCAAAGACCGCTCACGTTCCAGATCTAAAAGCAGGAAGTCTAGATCAAAGAGCAAATCGAAACCCAAGTCTGACAGGGGTTCCCGCTCGCACAGCAGATCCAAGGAGAAGTCTGAGAAGTCTCGGTCCAGATCCAGGTCCAGGTCTCGATCTCCCAAAGAAAATGGTAAAGGAGATGCTAAGTCTAAGTCCAGGTCAAGGAGCAGGTCCCGTTCCAATTCTCCACAGCAGCAGCCATCTGCCAAGGCTCGTTCAGAGTCGCCACCCAAAAGAGCTGCATCGAGGTCCCGCTCCAGATCTCGTTCAAAATCTCGCTCACGATCAAGATCTAGTTCAAGAGATTAAGACTAGAACTCTCCTCTTACATTGCACACTATTATGGAACATTTTCCTACTTGTCAGGCCATTAGTGTTATGTTAGTACTTCAGAAGTTGGTTTTTTCTCTTGCAGGAGTGAATGGCCTAACTGAGGCATAAGGGTTTAATTTGTATCCCAAATTTGAAAATGTGAGATCAGATGGTGGTACAAAGCAGTCCCCCTTTTGTAGAAATTCAGCTAAAAGTTTGATTTTATAGCGTTTCCGCAGGAGTAACTTAACTACTCTTAAGTGCAAAGTGGTTTTTATATTAAAAATAAACTGAATATAAACAGGCTTAAATCTTGGCTTTTTTGAAAGTATCATTTTTTCCTATTTTTTTCATGGATTTAGAACCATGGGTATCATTAGCTTAATAGGTTACAGCTTGCTACCAAAGGCAGGATTGCCTTGCTGGGCAGGTCACATAATTCTCTGGTTCATCTTAATTTGTGGAAGCAGGCTGCAAACTATATAAACCGGTAACAATACTAGAAAGATTTTAGACCAGCAATAAACTCAAGTTGGAGCATTTGTGTTGTATCTTAACTTGCCAAAAGAACATTCCCCCCACTCCATACTGTGACTGTATTAAAGGTAATAAGGGTACTCGGGAACCTGTATCATACAGTATTGCTGAAAAATCCTACGTTTCAAACTTGAAAGAATGAAAGCTTTCTGACTTTTTTTTTTTTTTGCTTGAATATCAAGTGTCACTCAGTTGTCAGACACTAATGTGTCTCTTGGATGTGGTCCAAGTCACTAGTATGTTGTATGGTTTGTCAGCCTCTAAATACCTATTGGATATGAAAACTAGGTAAAAAAAAAAACAACTTGTCTTCCCTCCCTTTTGACTCGTTTATGTTAACATTTTGCTTCAGACTAGGAGAACTATAATCCTATTGTGTGTAAGTCTGACCTTTATTGGAAATGTAATCTCTTGGAGCTAGAGTTCTAGTCTTAACAAAGGCTTTGCTAAACCACAGTTGCCAATTCACTTGAAATTGTGGAATAGGACTCATCCCAAAAATTCCCCTTAATAGCTAAATTGATTTTTGTAACATGCAATAGCAAATATTAGAACTGCCTTGTACTCTTTATACAATGTGTAGTTTGACTTGTATAAAATTAAATTGGTGACTCAAACTCTTGTGTTTATTGCAGTGTAATGGGATTGGTTTTCTGCCTCTCATACTGGGGAAATCACAATTTATCCTACTTAACCTCTTTTGCTGAAGTAACTTCTTTGGTTTAGTAAGAGGCGTGGGGAGCTCTTGAGACTAGCTAGCCAGCCAAGCATCGAGTGTCCTGGTACCTTGTCCTTTCTTCAAGCGTGGCTGGATATGCAGCAGTGCCTCTGGTCAGAATTTAACCCAGCTGTTCAGATGAGTTGCATCAGGCACAAGGAGCACATCAAGTGCATGATCAAATGCGACTTAATGCCAACTTCTCATTCCTGGAATTGTTTTATGATCTAAACAGTTCTCTTGAAAATTATTTGGTTTCTTACCATTTTCTGATCGTATCTAGGAAGCTGTTGCCTGTTGCATATGAGTAGGTGTGCTAGTACAAGAAGGGATCCCAGGAGGAGTGAAGTTCAGCCTGATAAGCTCACATTCCTGATGGGACCTGAGTGGAAGTGATCACATGGTGTGTGTTGCCATTAGATCGCATTAGTGTTGCTTTTATATTACACACTTCTCCGTGCTGTTTCTATCCTGAGCATGGAAAAGAAGCTGTGTTTGAGCTGCTGAGCCAGGCTTCCCCATGATTGTATAACCATGGAGCCCCACAGATATTTCTGGCATGACTAAATCCACAGTTCTGCAGAGTGCACTTAGAAGTAAGGTTTTATTCTTTGCACCTGGAATGAGGTGACTGCTGTGTTTAGTTAATTTGTGATAAGTAATTTAAAAAAAAAAATGAAGCTGTTTTAGTTAAAGTATGTATTAGCATAATGACTAGTAAAAAACCACATGCTGTAGTTCTGATCACTGCAGGCAACACCTTCCCTGCATTGGATTGCAAAGGTGGGGGAGTGCCGGGCACTTTCTGCAGAAGTCAGACTGTGCAAGAATAGTTTAATTCAGGTTTACAACCCTTGTGGAAATATTTGCCTGCCTTAAACTTGACACAAAAGCATTTATGCCCCCTTGACTTTATTTAGGCTGATAATGGAGTAGGTCAAGATTTCATGGAGAACTGCTCTTCCTTGATGAGCCTCCAGGGCTCATCAGTAAAATATGTTGCACTCCTCAAAACAACAGTTGATCTCGTGGCTCAGTTAAGCTTTATTTTTTTGCGCATGCTTGTAGATACTAGTAATAGTTAGTTTCTAAAACCAACTTCCAGTTCCAGCATGAAAATGGCTTGGTCTTACAGCAGCTGGTAGCACCCCAGTCTTGGTTAACAATGCATAACTGTGGCTTTTACCATCTATATTCTTAGCTTCCTGAAATGAGGCTGTTGATGGTTATGTTTGAAGTCATCTTTATTCATGAATTACTTACAGGGAGGGCTTAGATGGGATTTAATCAATTTGCCTGTAACTCCTTTAAATATCGAAGAGTTCTGTTTCTAGCGCCACATGCAATGTCTCCTTTGGCTGCTCTGCAAGAGTGACGGCCCTTGACTGTGCGAATGAAGCAGGAATTCCTTGGCATGGCTTGCATCCTTCTGGATTTGTTTGCTCTGGAAAGTGAGTGGGATTTCAGTAGTGCCAGATACTGAGACAGTGCAGCTCAGCGCGAGGCTTGTGATAACTCTGCATAAAGAACTCGGCAACAAAACCCAAACACCATCAGCCCTCTGGTTCTGGCAGTGGTGGTTTTTTTTTTTTTATGAGTGGAAGACTCTCAGTCTGGTGTGGATTTGTGATCACAAATGGGATTATTTCTGAGATCTCTTGTAGGTGTTAGGAAAGCGTGGTTTGGATGGATGTCTTGAACTCTGTAGAAGAGTAAAAGCCCGCAGACAACTTGCGTGTGCACTGCACTTTGCAGCTCTTGCATGGGCTTTGCACTGGCCTGCAGCAGTAGCAATAGTCGGTGGCAAAACCATCTGCCATTGCTATCATCTCAGTTCTTAACCTAACTGTGGAGCCATCTTTTCAGAGATGTGCTTTAGTATTAGGCATCCTGACTCTCATTTTCTGCATTTGGTGTGGAAAATATAAATTTGTTCTTAAAAAGACAAAAAAGAAATAAGCCTTCTCATCAAATGGGGAGCGCAGGATTGACTTAAAATGTTAGTGTCCTGTAGCAAATTGTGAAGGAGAAATCAACACTAACATTTAAAAAAAAGCAAAACTTAGAATCTGGGGCTGTGTTTGGAGTCTGTTCCCAGCTTTTTACTGTATTTAAAAAAGCATCCCTCCCTGTATTTTGGTGTTTGACAGAAATGCAAGTTCTGTCCTTAAATCAGTGATTCCTGTGATGTAAAATACGTGCTTTAAAGTTAGATGGTGCAAACACCTCTCCCCTTTAGCGTGTCTCACTTCATCCCTGGCAGACAGTAGGCGAGTGTTTCTGCGTCGCTGAGGTGGTGAGTCCAGGGTGCTTTTCCTGAAGCCGTCTGGAGCCTTGGAAGCAAATTGAAGTCTTCCTTGGACAGCAGTGGCACTGGCTGTCACACCCAAATGGGGAAAGCTGGGATGAACCAAAGTTCGCTCTTGCTCAGAATTTCTGGGTGACCCATTATTTGTGTGCTTGGAACTTAATCTTGACTGCCGCTGTCAGGAGGTCATAATAGAGAATTCTTTTTCCCAGCTCAAAAAGGTGTTTTCTTCCATGCTGTGGCTTCTAGCTCAGTGCTTTGATGGGGAAGAGACAAATCCCTAATGCCGCTGGTGTGGTGAGGAAGCAAGCTGCAAAATGAGATTGTTCCTGACCTAGGTGGGTGACTGTCTCCAGCCCTGAAATGTGACATGGGCAGTGCTTTAGGGCTTGGGGACTACCATGAGCATCTGGCTGGCGAGGATAGTAATTTGACAGTCCACAGAGCCAGTGAAGGGGGCAGATGAATAGAGATGGTTACCTCCTCTGATGTCGTGGCCCAGAAAGGCTTGCTTTAGCTTTTGCAGCTGCAGCACGGGGTTTTCAGCAGCCTGTAACACCGCTATTTGAGCCCATGCAAGTGGTTCTGCGTCAGCGAGTCCCTGTGCCACTGTGAAAAAGAACACAGCATGCTCTAATAGGCAGATGTACAGGCCTGTTTTGTACCAAGCGTAGAGAAATCACTGCTTAAAAAAGAGCAGGAGGTGGACTAAGAGGAAGATTTAAAATGTGCTGTCACAAGACGGACCCTTTGAAAGGGCCATTGATGTTATGTCACTAAGGGAAAGTGGGTACAGCGTGTTGGTTTGCTGTAAGGAAGAGCACAACTTTTGTGTTTGATGTACACCAAAACACGTGTCTCACCTAGCAATATTCACTTAGAGTGAAGCTGTGAGTGGGTAGAATAGACAACACTCCTTTTTCCTACTATAACATTTCTACCTCTAAATGTTGCGGTTTTCGAGCTCATTTACAATGGGGAGATCACTCTGTCCCAAACAGGATTTGTAACCCTCTTTGTATGAGCGATGGGGAGGGGCATTTAAAGCATGATTGCCGGGTTTATTATTCACACATGGAATAACTTGAACTGTTTCCAATTCCTGCTTACACCTGGCTCAGGCTGGGGTTGTAACATCCACGGAGCAATGACCTAAGTCAAAGAGCAAAAGCAGGAATTTGGCTCAGGAGCCTGGAAATTCCCAAAATTTAGCTGAGCTGCTGTTGGGTACGTCCTTGAGAGATGGTGCAAAATGCTGTGGTCGTTTGAAAGATGCATAGTGCAAATGTTGATCAGAAGGTAATGTTCCTGCAACAAAATTATCAGGTCTTTGCTGTGTTTCTCGTGCGCTTTGTAACGTCTATTTAATGTGAATAGGAATGCATTACTTGGAAAGGTGAGAAGCAAAACTACCAGAAATGTTGCTTTGCGTAGTGGCAGCTATTAACAGTTCAAGAATTTTAACTCTCTGTTCTTGGTTTCGTAACGGTATCTGTTAACGTTGTGCTGGGCTCTTTTCCCCCATGTTTGGTTTTGTGGTTAGGTGGAAAGAATCAAATGGCTCTTAACTCTCACAGCTTCTTCATGCATTATTATTTTTCTTAAATGTGTATGTAGATGTCAGAAGGGAAGTTGCAGCTGTTTCCTAATCCAATAAAAAATTGAAATAAAGTGCTCTGAAGTGGCTAATAAACTTCTACCCTTTCAGCTACATCTATCAAGAACCATGTCTAAGTTGGTTGAATGAACTCAGGTGCTCTCCTCTGTAAGAGGGAATGTATCACAGCAGTTGGTATGATCTGCTCCGCTGACAAAGTAGTGGCAACAGGAAGATATCTGCAGCCAGCGCGTGCTTCGGGATGTACTTCACAACCGTTCCTACTAATACTCTAAGTTTTGGACATGATTCTGGCTGCTTCTCTGTGATTCTCCAACTCAAGGGCAACATCCTCCTCCTTTTGTTCACAGAAAGTGACTTTTGCAGGGTGGTCTGCTTCATTTTAGAATATCTCAAATACTCATTCTTAAAAATCAGTATTTTTACTAATTTTCAAAGCAAAAGCTTAAGTTTTTCTGTAATGTTTTGCCTTTAGGGAAGAACTGAGTGATTTCAGTCCAAAATACTGCAAATAGTGGAGAGAGAGCTCTGCGGGTGATGGCAGGGTTGGGGGTGCCGGGAAGACACAGCCTGTACTTTATTCTGGACAGAGCTGTGGGAGGAATTACTTGGGGAAATTTATTGCCGGTGCGTGCAGCTCCCGGAACAGGATTATCCTGTAAATGAGAATAAGAAAAGTTAGTGCCGTTAAGTCAGTTAGTGTAAGACAGATCACATCTTACCTGCTTGGTGTAATCACGATGTACAGTTGCACCTGGCCGAAGAGCAACGTTTCTCCTAGAAATTGGTGAAGTGCAAAAAGCTTTCCCCTGTGCAGCGTTTGTTCCTGGTTCTGCTCAGTGTTGGCTGTCGGAGTCCTTGCTCAGCACCGACAGCAGAGGAAAATACAGCAAATCGTCTCTCGTGGTGCCAGTGGTGCACAGTGATGCTGTACAATGAACCAGGGGGGCAACGGTGGGGTGCAGCAGCTGCCCTGGGGTGGCACCTCCTCTTCTGCTCAGCTGTCCATCACCAATGTGCCACCCAGCCTGGAGCAAGCACTGGCAGTAATTGGGGAGAGAGGAGAAAACATTTTGAAAGAGCCTCTCTGTTTCCCTCGTCTGGGTCTATTTGCTGACAACTAAAAACCATTGCTCTTTGAGCTGAAAGTGTAATCCACCGTTGCCATAATTCAGACGTACATTTGACCACCCAGAGCAGAACTGTTTGGTTGTTCCCCATACACGAAAAACCCCTAGAGAGCAGGAAACTGAGGCATGGAGTTGCAGTGACTTGCCCAGTGGGAATAAAAGCCAGGGATGCCAGTTTGTACTTCAAGTTTAGTCCTGTTGCTTCATGTTTTGTAAGGTCTGTTGGATCAAATGAGCGTGTGATGTGACTGTGGGTGAGGACAGGAACAGCGGGCACAGCCATCCTGTGAACAGCAGAATGTGCAGGGAGGAACCCTGGCCTGACACGTCCCAGAGCATCTCTCGTAGAGCACAGCCCTGCTGCAGCCCACACTGGTAAGGTCTAGTGGTATTCACGGCATAGCAGAGTCAGAATAAATTAAATAATGAAAGCACTACAAAGAGCGAAGTTTAAATAAACAAAAGTTCATAGAACCACAAAAGATCTCGAGTTGGAAGGGGCCCATAAGGATCATCGAGCCCTCTTGCAGGACTACCTAAAACCAAACCCTATGACTAAGAGCATCACCCAGACGCTCCCTGAGCTCTGACAGGATCAGTGCTTTGACCACTTCCCTGGGGAGCCTGTTCCAGGGACTGACCACCCTCTCAGTGAAGAACCTTTTCCTCATGTCCGACCTGAACTTCCCCTGACACAGCTTCATTCCATTCCCTCATGTCCCATCGCTGGTCACCAGAGAGAGGCGATCGGCACCTCCCCTCCGCTGTCCCCCTCAAGGAAGGTGCAGGCTGCCATGAGGGCACCCCTCAGCCTTCTCTTCTCCAGGCTGAATACACCAAATGACCTCAGCGGCTCCTCCTAAGTCTTGCCCTCGAGACCTTTCACCATGTCAGTCGCCCTCCTCTGGACACACTCCAATAGTTTGATGTCCTTCTATTGAGGTGTCCTCAACTGCGCTTGGACCTGGAGGTGGGGCCGCTCCAGTGCAGTGCAGAGCGGGACAGCCACCTCCCTCACCTGGCTGGCGATGCCGTGCTTGGTGCCCCCGGGGCATGGCTGGCTCTTTGGGCTGCCTGGGCACACTGCTGAGTCTTGCTCAGCTTCCATCAATCCAAACCCCCAGAGCTCTTTCCCCAGGGCTGCTCTCCAGCCTCTCCTCCTCCAGTTTGTATGTGTAAATTAAGATGCTTTACAACAGAGATCACGGAAATGGAAGTTGAGGCACAGGAGGCAGAAATGGTCTGGTATCACATCAGCCAGAGGGCTTGCTCAGAAGCCACAGATGCTACCTTTTCTTTGCCATTTCCCAGGAATTCCTGATTCTGAATTCATAATTTTTTTTATGGCAAGCATAGCCAGGAACAGGGAACTGATGGGAAAAGGTGAATCCCGGGTTGCTTTTCAGGTATCCGAGTTTCACTCTGCTCCTGATTTGAATCTATCTGAAACCCTCACTACAGCATAAAAGGATTTATACGGGAAGGCCTTTTCCCATACTGTGCTACCGACAGTTTATTTAAAAAGCGGGAAGGCGGCAGCAGCAGCAAAGGAAATTCCTGTTAGTTACTTCCTGATTTTCAGGAACTAATTGCTTCATCAGAGTTGACTTCAACTTTTTTCACTTATTAAAAAATGTTGGGAGTACAAAGCTCAAGGGGATAAAAAACTGCCAGATACTCACACTAGAAACACAAAACTGCCCTCCCCAAAGCAAGAGCATCCCTGGCCCTGGACTGGCTCCGGCAGGATCCTGAGCTGGCCATGGGGCAAGCAGCCCCTCACCTCTCCCCGGCTGCCCAACATGCACCGAGTGCTGTTCTCAGCTGCTTTTTGATCCTTGTGCTTACAGCCTTGGTTCCTTCCACTCCCATCTTCTGCAGGTAAGTGGGACAGACATTGTGGAAGTGTCTGAAAGGCACACTCCTCGTGTGGCCATAAGAATACCAACTGGGTGGCAGTAAGCTGCCTCGGGTTTTGAAGCACACTTGGAAAGCACAGTGCAGGAGCAAGTCCTGCCTTTCCTCCAGATAACTACTTGGAGCAATCCTCTCGCTTCCCGCAGATCCTGGGGAGTCGTGTCCATGTTCTCTGGTTGTTCCTTGAGCCTGCAGGGCGACTGCTGAGGAGGAGAGGCTTCTCCACCTTCCCCGGGGCAGCCTGTGTTGGAGAGGGCCCAGGGAGATGGTGTGGGCTGCTGAGGAGAGGGGGACACGTCGTCACCCCTCCAACTACCCTCCGAGGGGGATTAGGTTAATATCAGTGACTTTAGAGAAAAAACAGCTTCTGGCGTTCAATCCGCCCCCCCGCCCCCGTCGCATCTAACCCGAGAGAGAAAAAATCAGTGGAAAAGGGTGTTTCAGCCAGTGCGGGCGGGGAGGAGGGAGGACACTGGCACCCCGCAGCCCGGTCTGTCCCGGGGTGACCGGTGCCACCGGGGGCTCCTCAGCGCGGCGGGGACAAGCCTGGGCCGGGGCGAGGAGGCCAGGGGTGGCGGCGCCGGTGGCCCGGCCTGGGGGGGGGGGGTGGTGGTGGTGGTGGTGTCCGCGGTGTCGCCATGGCGATCCCCCCCCCGCCTCCATCCCCGCCAGGCAGCTCCCCGAAATCCTGCGGCCGGATTAAACCACCGCCACTGCGGCGTGGAGGCACCCGCGGGTTGCCACGGCGACGGCGCTCATTAAGTGCATTGCATTTTCACCCTGCCCAATTACCGCCCGCCCGCTCCCCCCCCACCCCCGCACACACCCGCGCCCCGCCCGGCGCGGCCCCGCTCCCTCCCCCGCCAGCCCCGGGCCGGGCCGGGCCGGGCCGTGCGGGCGCCGCCGCCGCGGCCCAGCCGTACCGCTGGGCTCCGCGCCCCGCAGGCCGGGCTGGGCCGGGCCGCCTCGCTGCGCCTCGCAGACAGCGCCCCGGCCGGGCCCTCGCCGCCGGGCCCCGCCGCTCAGGTAAGGAGCGCGGCCGGGCGGGCGCTGCCCCGGCCCCGGGGGCCGCCTCTCCGCCTCGGAGGCGAGACCCGGGCCGGGCGAGCGGGGCCGCGGCCTTGCCGGGGTAGGGTGGCCGCTCCGCGCTGCCCCCTGCAGCCGGGGCGGCCCCGGGCCCGACGGGGGAGGGACGATCCGCCATCGCCGCCTTTTATCGAAAGCTAACCCGGGCCGGGGGGGGGCGGCCCGGAGCGGAGCGGGCCGGGGGGGGGCGGCCCGGAGCGGAGCGGGCCGGGGGCTGCCCGCCCGGTGCCCCGCGGGGGGCGGCGGGGCCGCTGCGGGTCCATTTAGGGATGGAACGTTGATGTGCAGCAAAGTGTTTTGTTTTTTTTTTTTTTTTTTTCTGTCAAGGCAACCACTATGCCCAAAAGTGGGAAGATAGCTTACTAAAAAAAAATTAAAACCAAAAAGAAATGGAGGTGCAAGTGTGTATCTCCTTTGGACAAGTCCATCCCTGGAGGTGTTCAAGGCCAGGTTGGATGGGACTTTGAGCAACCTGGTCTGGTGGGAGGTGTCCCTGCCCAGGGCAGGGGGGTGGAACTGGATGGTCTTTAAGGTCCCTTCCAACCCGAACCATTCTGTGATATGTTCTGTGCTGGTGTGGTTGCTAGTCCCACTGGGCTGACTGGTCCCAGCTCTGCGTGTATGGCACGAGGCGCTGCCCAGGCGTGACCCAGCAGTGTCCAGCAGAGACAGGGAATGGGACTGTCCTTCCCTAGCTTTCCCAAGGGATCCTCTCTGGGACACACAGAGGTTGGAAGCCCCTTCCAGGGTGGCCACCTGACCCTCCTTCTGGTGTTTCTCAAACACTGCGTGAGCACATGTTGTCCTGGAGCCTGACGATGACACCGCTGCCATCCTTGCAAGGGTCCTGCAGCATGGCGGGCATTAGTCCAGCATAGAAGGACACGCAACACACAGCCCAGACTACAGAGAGGATGCTCCACATGATCTAGGGCAGGTTCTGGATTTATTTCTTTATTAGTTATTAAAGACTGGGCATTTTGAAATATTTTGGGGTCATGTATCAATCCTTTTTGGATGTTTCCGCCTGCTTATAAGTGTAACTTGTACTTGTGGAAAAATACCCTGTGTTATGCCCTAACTCTGTGTGGGGCTGGGTGCTGCAGCAGGGCTGGCACTCTTGGGAGGCAGTGGCTTACAGTGGCAGAGTGGAAGGTGGGATGTGGATGTCCCCTTTGTGCCCCGCTCAGTAGTGGCTGGGGGTCTCCGCTCTATTGGAGCTGCCCAGGCTTCAGGCTGCCTTCTGGCTTCAGCGTTGAGCTTGGGTGGTGTCATCTTGAGCCATTTGGGGTGGCACATGGATCACCGGTAACTGCTCATTCTCCCCACCTGTGGGTCTGAGCAGATCCACAGGCCCAAGAGTGAGTCCCGGTGTCAGTGACACTCCTGGGGGGGGCAGGTGACACTCAGTCTGAATGTCTCAGCTTTGATAGCTATGTCTGAACCTAAAGCTGAAGGCAGCTTGCTGCTGTCTTGCCCTTCTCCCACCAATCTCTGTCTTCACAGAATCTATTTGCTATTTTGAAATGTGCAACATGAACAGCCTCTTACTGCACGGAAGGATGTTTCATCCTGTTTTGAGATACTGATAAATCCCATGGTCCATTCCAAACCTCACCCCATGCTGCAGCAGAACCTAGGAGGGCTTTGTGGCTCCTGGTTTATTCCAGAGGAGGCATTGCCTCCTGGGTTTAAAGCAACAGTCAGATTTGGAAGGGCAGAGGTGTGTGTGCTTGCCTTTCTCTGCTGGGCCACCTACCTGTGCAAAGGGTGTTACTGAGTGTGCTCCTGTGTGTATGTGGAGCAAATACTTTCTGCTGTGCCGATAGCCTGCCCTGGGCAATGCCAGAAGACAGGGGAAGATCCAAGGGAGCAGCTCCCAGCCCATCATGTCTCTGCAGTGCTCTGGTATACCACTTGCAGTTTTAGCATGATCCCAGCTGGTGCTTTTTCTTAAAGGCTCAATTTTGCCACTGGAGGTAATTAATAATCCATACCTCAGCTGTTGTTAAGGATGGGGAAGTTCTCTGTTATAGCTGAGGGAATTCCTGAAAAAATAATTTGCAGAATCACAGGGCGGTTGACGTTGGAGGCACCTCTGATGATCATCTCGTCCAAACCCCTGCTCCATCAGGGCCGCCCAGAGCCAGTTGCCCAGCACCGTGTCCAGGAGCCTTTTGAGTATCTCCGTGGATGGAGACTCCACCACCTCCCTGGGCACCCTGTGCCAGTGCTTGGTCACCCTGTCAGTGGAAAAGTGTTCCCTGATGTTCAGAGGGACCCTCAGTTTGTGCCCATGGCCTCTGCTCCTGTTCCTGGGCACCGCTGAGAAGAGCCTGGCTCCATCCTCTCTGGACCCCCCCCTCCAGGGGATGAGCTCCCCCGGAGCCTGCTCTGCTCCAGGCTGAACAGCCCCAGCTCTCTCAGCCTCTCCTCGTAGCAGAGACGCCCCAGTCCCTTCATCACCTTCACGGCCCTTTGCTGGACTCTCTCCAGTCTGTCCCTGTCTCTCTTGTACTGGGGAGCGCAGTGCTGGACCCAGCACTCCAGGGGTGGCCTCAGTGGTGCTGAGCAGAGGGGAAGGATCACTTCCCTCCACCAGCTGTGACATTGCTCCTAAGGCAGCCCGGGACACTGTTTGCTGCCTTTGCTGGCTCATGGTCAACCTGGTGTCCATCAGGACCCCCAGGGCCTTTTCCATCAAGCTTTATCTTTCCAAGCTGGGTGGCCTCCAGCATATCCCAGTGCAGATTTTGGGAATATTTAAAAACCTGAGAAGCCACAAAGCCAATAAACATGTTAATATTGTTTGAAATACAGTTGTTTGAACCCGATTTTATGATGAAAAGAAACACATTTTGACTAGACTGTGCTTTCTAATGTGCTGATGCGGCTGTACAGCATCTCTGTGCTGGGAGCTGCTTTTCTCTGTTCTCCTCTATGGCCTGTTGCACACAGCATATCCCTCATCTTTCCAAACAGTGGATCATTCCCTGGCTTTGCCATGGTTTTGCGAGAGGGTGGGTGTGAAACTGTGGCAGAGTTTGAGGCTTGTGTGTATGGCAATTGTAGAAATGCTTGCTTTCCAAACCCCTGTGCCGCTGGTCCAAAGCACTGGTGTGCCAACACTCAATGTTTCTTGTTTGATGAGCTAGAAACTTTGCAAGCAGCAGAACTAGTGAAGCCTGGTTGCCTTAAATCGTGTGTTTTGTGGCCAGTTTCCTCTGCACGTGTGAATACGTGTGTGGATCAGCTGTCCCCAGCCACAGTCTGGTGCTCAGGAGGTTCAACCTGTGCCCTCCCCTGCAAGGTGAGGGGTGATGCAGGGACCCCATTCTCTGTGCAGGTTCTTGGTTTCCCAACTTGAAAGTTTTACTTTAGTTCTTCCAGTTTAAGGAATAGCGCCGCAATCTATAATCCAAATTCATTCTGTTCACCCTGAACTTACAAGGCATAGGAGAACCAGTCTCAACAGCATCATCAGGCAGCCCCACAAGGCTTGGGAGAGTGTTTGACACAAGATAATTACTGCTGGTTATTTCCTGTGCAATTATTTACTATTGTATTTATGTCATAGGCTGCTATACAGAGATGAGTTTGAGCATCACCCATCTTTGGCACTGGATGTAGTTATTTCTCTTCCTTTCTAGGCACTTCCAGTCCTAAGTTCTCTTTAAATAAAAAAAAAAAAAAGCCAACAACTCACACAAGATGAGGAGTTGTACTTGAAACATTTGACCTGAGTGATGAATCAAGGATAAATATCAGATTTAAGTGCCTATGAAAGCAGATAGGTTCCTAGGTGATATTAGGAAGCACCAAGACAGGTTGGCTTGCCCAATTCATTTTGGCTTTCAGTTGGAGTCTGGTGTCCAGCTGAGTTACTCATTTCCTTCAGTTCTGACGTTGCACCTGGAGGGCCTTAAAGTTCCATACTATTTGTCAGTTGAACATAAGGTATTTCCGATCACAAACCCGACAACACTGTAAGAGAGAGGAAGAAGTAGATCCTCCCCTAAAGTGAGTACACCATCCCATTCTTTACCCGCTGGTTGTAACACCTTGATATTAATGTGTCAGGTTTTAAAATTCCAGACTTTACCCTTTGTAGCCAAATTCTTATTTAACTGTGCTTCACTGAAATGGTCATCCTGTTTCCCACATGGCTGTCTTCTCTTTCAAGTTCAGGTTGCATCAAAAGCATCCAAGACGTGAGTGTGGTTCCCTGCTTAGCCCCATAGCAGCCCTGCCTCTATCCTGGTGGCAAGTGCTTTGAAGAGGGTGTGGGAAACAGGGCAGGTCAAAAATCCTTCCCCAGCCCAGTGTCCTCAGATACCAGCAGTCTCTGGGACACTCAGACCATCATTTTCAGTGGGCGTGGAGAAATCTGCCTTCCCTGAGTGCATCCGATTATACTGAATCATAGAATGGTTTAGGTTGGAAGGGACCTTGAAGATCATCTATTTCTACCCCCCTGCCCTGGGCAAGGACACCTCCCACTAGACCAGGCTGCTCAAAGCCCCATCCAACCTGGCCTTGAACACCTCCAGGGATGGGGCAGCCACAGCTTCTCTGGGTAACCAGTGTCTCACCACTCTTATAGTGAAAAACTGCTGGTTTTCTGCTTAGCTTTGTGTGTCCATTGCGTTTTTCATGAGGGCAGGAGTGGCACTGAGAGCCCTCCCTCGCCGAGGCATCCTGGGCACTGGGAGGCAACTCTGGTCTTCCCTTCGGCTTGCAGGCAGGCCCTGGTCTGGGGACATCTGGTGTAGGCACCATCCTGCCTGCTGGGGCACGGCAGGGGCCAGCTGCTGCCCTAGGGACAGGGAACCAAGGAAGGCAGCTGGCAGGGCCACGATGGCCAGGTCCAGCTAGGAGCTCAGGTCACCAGACAAGGTCTGAGATCAAGCCAGGACACCAGCTGGCCAGTCAGGTCCTGCTGCTGCCAGACAGCAGCTGGACACCAGCACTGCTGCAGCATGGTGTGGACAGGTTGAGGGTGGGCTGACATGGAGCCCCTGGTCCCAGGGGTCCCAGTGGAGGCTGGTCAGGGCCAGTAAAGCCCAGTAGTGCCCTTGGGGCCCTGGCACTTTGCCTGCTCCTTGAAATTCATGGCTAAATGGGCTGAACATCACCAGTTCTGTGAGAGACTCAGCTGCATGCAGTGGATTTCATGTTCCCCACCACTACCACCCCGGTTAACTCCTGTCACTTGTGAAATTCTCTCTTACAACCCCTTCGAAGATCAGTGACCTCCGTCTTCTCCAGGGTAGGATTTGACAACCCTCAGTCATAGTCTGCGTCAGAGTGGTGTAGGCCCCAGTGGGAGCCAAGAGCAGCCATAGCTTGTGGGCAACTGCTGTGCTCAGACCATCTTATGGTGGTGCCAGGTAAGAAAAAACCCTTGGCATTTGCAAGACTGAGCTGGGATCTTGCAACAGGGGCTTTACTAGGTCATGTTGGTACCAGCTGTGACATTCATGCTGTTCTCTCTTGGGTTCATCTCCTTCTCTACTGGGAGATGGTGGAAAGGGAGGGACCATCTTCCACAGTCTCTTTCTCACTCTTTTGTCATGTTTGTACTTGTACCCAACTCAATTTCTTTCTTGCTGTCTTCCAGTGTCTCGCTCTGTGTCCAGGCAAGGGGATGGACAGCAGAGCAGAGATGGAGGTTGTGAGAAGCACAAAGGGGAATGCTGCTGGGGAGGTCAGCGTCCATGTAGTCACCACCGAGAGCACTGTGCAGAGCACCCACCTGCCAACGACTGCCTTCATCATACCAGGTATGCATGATGGTATGCCTTCTCCCCCACACTGATACCTCACAATCCTTGTATATCTGTGCTGCTCCAAAACCTTGGCAGCACACAGTGTGCTGGGTGCCTCCTTGCAGGGCATGTGGGCTCCTGGGTTGCTGCATTATCATAGTACCATAGGATATCTCGAGTTGGAAGGGATCTGTAAGTATCATTGAGTCCAACTCCCTGCTCCTTGCAGGACCACCTAAAACTAAACCCTATGACTAAGAGCATTGTCCAGATGCTCCCTGAACTCTAACAGGCTTGGTACCGCTCCCTGGGGATCCTGTTCTACAGACCAACCGGAAGAACCTTTTCCTCATGTCCGACCTGAACTTCCCCTGACACAGCTTCATTCCATTCCCTCGTGTCCCATCGCTGGTCACTAGAGAGAGGCGATCGGCACCTCCCCTCCGCTGTCCCCCTCAAGGAAGGTGCAGGCTGCCATGAGGGCACCCCTCAGCCTTCTCTTCTCCAGGCTGAATACACCAAATGACCTCAGCGGCTCCTCCTAAGTCTTGCCCTCGAGACCTTTCACCATGTCAGTCGCCCTCCTCTGGACACACTCCAATAGTTTGATGTCCTTCTTCTATTGAGGTGCCCCAAACTGTGCTCCAAGCTGGAGGTGGGGCCGCTCCAGTGCAGTGCAGAGTGGGACAGTCGCCTCCCTCGCCCAACTGGCACACTGCTGAGTCCTGCTCAGCTTCCATCAATCCAAACCCCAGAGCTCTTTCCGTGGGGCTGCTCTCCAGCCTCTCATCCCCTAGTTTGTATGAATAACCAGGATAACACCATCCCAGGTGCAGAATCCATCACTTGCTCTTGTTACATTTCATACAGCTGGTGATTGCCCAGCTCTCTAGCTTATCCAGATCTCACTGTAAGGCCTCTTTACCCTCAAGGGAGTCCACAGCTCCTCCTAATTTAGTATCATCATCAAACTTACTTAATGGACATTCAACTTCTGCATCCGGATCATTTATAAAAACATTAAAGAGCAGTGGCCCTGAAATTGAGCCTTGGGGAACCCCACTCGTGACCGGCCGCCAGCCTGATGTGACCCTGTTTACTGTAAGTCTTTGAGCCCAACCCATCATCCCATTGTTCACCCAGCATGCTAGGGACTTATCTAGCTGTATGCTGGATGTTTTGTCCAGAAGGGTACTGTGAGAGACAGTATGAAAAGCTTTGTTAAAATCCAAAACCCCCACATCTACTGGCTTCCCTTGGTCAGCTCGATCGGTGACCTTTTCATAAAAGGAAATTAAGTTAGTTAAGCAGGACTTTCCCCTCGTGAACCCATGTTGGCTATGACCAATGACTGCATTGTCTCTCAAGTGTTTTTCAGTAACTCCCAGAATAACCTTCTGCATAATTTTACCAGGCACTGAAGTGAGACTGACAGGCCTATAATTACCAGGATCGTCCTTCTTACTGTTCTTGAAAATTGGGAGAACAATTTTCAGCCCCACTGACCAGTGTCTTTCAGGATGTGTGTGAGCAAAGCATGGATATACGTTAGGTGAGATCAGGGGTGTTCTTTAGAAGAAAGTCTCCCAATTTTTCCTGCTCCCGGTGCCTTGGTTCCTATTGTGGAGAAGCCCTGGGCTGCACAGTGTGTTTCTTTGAAATGAAACTAAACTAGAAGATGCAGTCCAGGAGCTCACCAGCACAATCTTGCCACATTAGGGCATCCTGGTCATGGGAACAATCTGAGGTCAGGCTGAAGTAGGAACCCTTGAATGTGGATATTGTTGGTGCCACCCTCCACCACAAGCCATTGCTGGCTGCAGATCTTGTTGGGTCACGCTGCCTGCTTGTGGGTGCTTTAGCCCACAGCACTGAGCTCTTGGCTGGGAGACTGTCCTCTCTGTCATTTTGTGCTGCCTTTGAGCCTTGTTTGCATCAGTTAAGTGTTCTGTGTATGCCTCTCGTTGTTTGTTTCCTTTCTTCCCTTCTCAAGCAAATGCCACTACGATCAACCTTCCCACGAGCACCTTAGAAATTCAGCGATTCCCTCGGGAGCCACAGAGGAGCACAGGGGCTGAGAGGCCAGAGAGGGGAGCGGGGAGTGAGCCCATCACAGCTACTGTCATTCCCCAGATCAGCGGGGTGCAGACCTGCAGCACAGTCCGTGTGCTGGAGTGGAAAGATGGGGTGGCTACTTTGCCTGGGAGTAACCTGCGGGTAAGTGTAGCCCTGGGCCACTGTGTTTCCCCCCCCACCTTGCCACTCCCTGAAGCCACTTGTCCTTGTAAGTGGCAGTCCCCCAGCCTGTGCCAGGCAGGGACCACCAGGATGTGACATGGCCCCTTGGCAGTACCCACACACCAGCTGGAGGATCTCTCAGCTGTTCCAGCTCTGCAAGGCTCTCCTTGTGCCCTATCCTGTGTCCCTCCTGTCTTGTGAGGTCAGCAGAGAGAGCACACACATGGTGCCCGGGGGACTGCAGCAAGTCTGCCCTGCGCAGGGAGGCAGAGGGATGCCCAGAGAGGTGGTGGAGTCTCCATCTCTGGAGACATTCCAAACCCGCCTGGACGCGTTCCTGTGCAGCCTGCTCTGGGTGACCCTGCTCTGGCAGGGGGTTGGACTAGATGATCTCCAGAGGTCCCTTCCAACCCCTACCATTCTGTGAGGGGCAGCAGGACAGGTGACTTTGGGGCAGTGCTTGCCTCTGTCATTGAAAGTACTGTTCTCTTGTTGGATGCACTAACGACCAGACAACGTCCCTCTCATTTTCAGAGCTCACATGTACCCACTAGCTATCAAGTTAAATTTCTGTCCCCCTTGTTAACTATTTTTCCTTGGTTTTTTGGTTCAATAACATAGTTTCGAATAAATGAGTATGGAACGCTGAAGGTGGTGAGTGCTGATAAGGTGCCTCCAGTGGAAGCTATAAAGGAGGGTCACACAGAGAAAGATGGGGACTCGGAGGTGGCACCCACCAGCAGGGACAATCCTACTGTGGCTCAGGGTAAGGGCACCATGGTGGCACTTTTGGGGTGGGTGCCATCATCCAAAGCAAATGTCTTCTGCTTCCTGCTCTCCTTCCTTTGCTGCACCTTGTGCCTCACTGCTCCTCTCCTCTCTGACTCAGATGTGCCGGAACAGACCAAGCTGCCAACAGCAGAAAGCATGTGCCACTGTGATACCTGTGGCCGGAGGCACGTGTCGGACGGAGCCCGGGAAGGCAGGGGCTTCTGCAGCGAGCACTGTCACCAGCAGTTCAAAGAAAGGTAAAGGAGGGGGAGTCTGCTCCATGCAGAGCCATATCCATCCATCCGTCTGCCCTCCCTCCCCTAGTCCACGTGCTCCAGCAAGGGATGCAAGCGCATCTGTCTCTGGCAGGCGCTGGGGACTCCACTTGTTTCCCTCCTTCCTGTTGGCAGAGTGCCCTGTCTGCAGTGGCGGGGTGTGAAGACTTGTCCCAAGGGACAGCAGGAAGCACGGGAGCCAGACTCTCTCCTGCCCAATTTGTGGCCTCATAAACACGTATCTGCTGGAGGAGGGCTGCAGCAAGAGGTTACTGCAGTGGGTCCTTCCAGGCTGAGCAGCACTGGGAGGCGTGGGTCACGAGGGCATGTCCAGCCCCTCTGCTTACTAATGTGTGACTCCTGGGACTCGTTTTCCAGCATCTCTGTGTGACTCTGATGCAGCTTAGAGCCCTGCTACGAAACTAGATCGCTTTTGATCCATCCCTGGGTTCAGGCTCCTGACACCCAAGCGTGTGAGCGTGATTCTGGTCTGTACCCTGGTTCTAATCTCTTGCCAACTTGTGCGCTGAGAGGAGTGCATACATTAGTCATGGGGTATGGGAGCATGTGTGAGTAAGAATGGGGTGACAGTGATTCTCCAGCAGCTACTCCCTTACTGACACCCCAGCCATTGCCACGTGCCATAGTGGTTTACTCTTCCTTCCTCTGTGCAGGTCCGTCATTGTGGAAAACTCTGCCAGCAGCACCAATGCCACTGAAATCCTCAAGCCGGTGAAGAAACGAAAGAGGAAGGACTACCAGAGCCCTTCAGAGGAAGAATATGAATCTGAGCAAATGGTAGGAAGAGGGCAGGGAGGGCCTGTGAGCGCACGTGCCAATGTCAAGGGTGGGCCATGGGCCACCCCTGTATGCAAGGCGGGTGTGCACGGTTTTTCTCAGTGCTACGTCAGCTATATGTTGAAGGGGTAACCTGTTGGCTATTAATGCCAAAAAGACTTGAACGTGCGGAGCATCAGGACTTCTAGACACTTGTCTGGCTGTTTGGCATGCTGAGCGCCTCGGATTTGGCAGTGCTAGACACATCCTGATTGGGCTGTAGGTATCTAATGCTCTCAACTGCTCTCTTGAATCTAGGCCACCAAAGTAAGTGTTGAAGTAAGAGAGTGTCTGCGTGATGTGTGTCCTGGGGAAGGAAGAGTGACTTTGACAAGGCAAGGAAGCTCTGCTTGCCAGCCCTGACTGTAGCCGATCCATTCCAGGTGTGATTGCTACCACTCAGCACCAAAACCACCCTTGGGCTCCCATCATCAGATCCTATTGCCCAGCCATTTCTGGGCCAAGCATTAGTCAAATCATGGATGTTGTGGAGGCACAGTATGGCCCTTGGCATCAGTGTGAGGGTGCAACACAGCATAAACCTCTGTGCAGACCTCCAACGTGATGGGTTTCTCTTTTGTCTGCTCTCATGACTAGGAGGAAAAGCAGGAAGAGAGGAAAAGCTCTGCAGGAGACACTGCCATCAGCAATCCAGAGGCCGATGCGTGGAATGGGAGCCAGCACGGTATGTAGGGGCCGGGTGGGCGGTGGGGTGGGCACTCCTGCCACGGCTGTGGGCTCCCACTGCAGTGCTGCGGAGCTGGGCCAGCATTTTGGTGCTCCAGCAGAGTCAAACACCCAGTGCAATGTGCTGGTACATGTTCCTGAAGGCTTGTAAGCTCCTCTGCTTGCTTGATCCTGCTCTCTCTGTCTCTTTCCATTTCTCTCCTTTCCTCTCTTTCTCTCCATGGGATGGGTGCACCCTTACAGATACAGCTGTGTCTTCTTCAGGCATTGGGCTGGACTGTACAGTGCTTTCTGGTCCCTTCCCTTGGGACTTGATTTTACTTACTCGTGGATACTGTGTTTGTTCCAAGAGGCACTGTCCTGAGTAATAACATGGTTCTGCGCCACATCTGGTTTTGCCCCCGCCTTTGGACGGTCTTATGGGGAACTTCCCTCAGGTGATTGGGAGCTCACAAGTTTGGGAACTGCTCCTGTAGGTCTGGTGCCACTGAAGCCGGGTGATTTGGGGTTGTCTTGTCTCTTGGGGATCTATTCCTGGGCCATATCAGAGGAGATCTCAAATGCAGAGCTGTTGACACAAGAGGGCAAGGAGACAAGCTGAGGGGTGCAGTGTTTCCTTGTTTGGTTTTTTTTCCCTGCAGTGTGATGGGGGTGAGGGGGGAGGAAAACATGGGAAAATACTGCAAATAAACACTTATGGGAAACCTTTTGTCTTTGAATAGTGAAAGGTCATACTCCAGGTAATTTTTAAATGAAACTGTTCCAGCTTCATACTCCTCTCCATAGCCAAATGTAGGGACAGTAGCAGGGGCCAGGAGTTAACCCCTGATGTAACACTGAGTTAATCACTATTAAAAAAGGATCTCATACTCACTTGCCAGGTCCTTTTCTCTACAATATGAGTCCTGAGCATGTAACCTTCCCTGTTGCATACAAGTAAGCAGTGCTGAGCCTTGTTATTTCAGCATTTTATTTCCTCTTATTGTAGAAGTACATCATCAAACAAAATGCACAGCTGGATGCTTCAATGCAGCAGAGTCGATGTATGCTGTATCTCCAGGTGTATTTGTCATTCTCCAGAAGCGCGGAGCTTGTACTTAACGGATTCCCAAATATGCCTTCTGCTTTTTTTTCTATATGTCCTAAAGAATAATAAAGGTGTTCATCACTCTTAAGTATTAGTAAAGCATCTAGGTTAGTAACCTTGCTTATTGCAGCTCAGCTTAATTTCATCTGTAAGTTCCTATTTTTTCCATCTCCACTTCCCCTAAGTCCATGGGAGGAAGGAGTTGGTCTGGTTTTGCCCTGCATTTCTGGCCTGCCCTACCCAAGGCTCTCTGCTGTGGCTGACCTGTAGCTGTGAATTACTTGGTGCTGGATTAGGCACAGCACTCCTGGAGTCCCTTCAGGCACTACGAAGCAGGGAGAGAAAGTGGCTGGAGAGGAAGAGACTTGGGTTGTTTCTCATGTGCCTTGGACAAAGCCTTTGTGTCTGACCCAAAGGTGTGGAAGGCATGAAGGATCACCTCCCTGCCTATGAAAAGACCACACTATCTTCTTTTTGTGAATACCACGAGGGTAAATGCATCATCTGTAGGGCATCAGGGTGGCCCTGGTGCACCAAGGGGGGCTGATGTGGTTGTCTCAGAGCAGAGGATAGCAGAGCTGGCGCCTCTGGAGTGGCAGTGGGAGGTGAGCCCACTGCTGGTTTGACTGGCTGGGAGTCCCTTGCAGCTGGGAGTGATTCCCAGACCTCTGGAAGGATCCTGCTGGCTGTCCCAAATCCATCAGTGCTATGGCCTTTTCAGATGTACTGGATGGAGGAGGACTGGTTGCAAGAGGTGTCCTGATGCTTTGCACAGGATGGCTTGTCCCTCAGGCTCCTTGGGCACCTTACTAGGTCGTTGTACAGTGACAGAGGACATTTGGATCATGGGGACCTGTGTGAGAGGGGCCCTCTTGGCTCTGTCCCTCCTCGGACAGGCGGCCAGGTTTGCTGGAGAAGGGGCTCCGGTAGGATGGTGCTGAGCTTTGCAGGGATGCAGGACTGTGCGTGAAAGCGGGATGCAGCACCAGCGGTACCCGTGCACTCACCTGCCCTCCGCACTGCCCCAAGGCAGGCAGGGACAGAGGCTGGAGCAGACCCTCAGCAGCACCTCTTGTGTGTGCGTTTGTGCTGCGCTCAGGTGCCAGTGAGGAGAAGAAAGAAGGCTGGTCTTGGGCGTCCTACTTGGAGGAGCAGAAAGCTGTCGCTGCCCCTTTAGATCTCTTCCAGGATGTGAGTTGGGATTTTCCTGTCTTTTTCCCTCTTCCATCTTCTCTTTTCTTTCCCTTTTTTTTCCCACCCCTCCTCCTTCTCCTCTCTTCCTTGCTTCCCTATGTTGCGGGGCTCTGAGCAATAAGCAAGCTCCCATCTTCACCTGGAGGTGAAGATCAGTCAGCCTCCAGTTTTGATTTGCCCTGAGTCCCCAGCGGGGTGCTGTCCCCACTCCCAAGTGCCCCACATTTGCCTAGGTCACTCCTGTGGCTCTGGCAGGGTGCTGGAGCCTTTCCAGCCCTTCCTCAAAGCCAGGTGTGGGATCTCCTGAGGCACCCCTATTCCCAGGCCTCTGACTGCCAGAGTGCAAGAGGAGCCAGGCCCATGCCCCACTCTCCCCGGCTACGGCTGTTAGCCCAGGGACACCCTGCCCTGCCAGTAGCAAGAGACGCAAACCCACAAGGAGGTGGAAGAACGTGTTTTCCTATGGGAAAAGAATTAAAATTTGGACAACATAACCTGTGGCCCACAATCTCCTGGTCCCAGCAGCTCCCATTGCCTGATGGTTGCTCCTTGGGATGGTTCTGGACCCAACTACCTGTGTTTTTTTTTACATTGTAGTTTAATTTTTGTTTCCAGTACCAAGTAGCTTCCCAACACAAGAATGGCTTTAAAGTGGGGATGAAACTGGAGGGGATCGATCCGCAGCACCCATCTATGTACTTTATCCTGACAGTGGCTGAGGTAAGGTGGCTCCCGTTACCATGTTCCTTGGTTCCTCCTTGTGCTTGCGCAATGGGAGGCTCCATGGGAGGGGGGGTGCTGCCAGCTGGCCTGTGGAGGAGATGGGCTTTGGAGATGGACTTCAGTCAAGCAAACGGGAGGTTTTCTTCCAGTTCGTAGGGGCAGGAGACTGCTGTGGAGCAGCTGTCATGCCTCAGCCTAGTTGGTCTCTCCCTCACCCTGACACAGCAGAGCCATGGGGGGAGAGACTGTGGTGATGGCAACAGCTTCTTATCTTTGGGCTGATGTCTCTCAGACAGGTCTGAGCCCTTGAGGTGGAGGGTGTGGAGGAATCCCATTGCTCTTCCTTGTGTCTGTGGAGGCCCTCTGTCTGTGGGGCTCTCCGCTCAGCCATGTGGCAGCCGAACCAGCTCCCCAGCTCCTCACAGTGCTCCCCAGGCAGCCAGGGAGATCAGCCATACAACGGTGGCTGCTGCTCTTGCTGCTGGAGAGATTTCACCGAAGGAGAATGGCATTCAGCCAAAATCCCCGCGCCAGCATCTCCCCTGGGTGCAGAAAAAGGAATCCTTGCTCTTGCTGGACCCAGCAAGGTGCCCCACCATGGCATCTCACGCACCAGCCTGAACCTTCCTTCTCAGGGCTGGCTTGTGGTGGCCTTGCGCTTACCTTGTTCCCTGATGGACATCTTTTGAGACTGGCGTGTGCCTCCCGATTTGGGTACTGACCTATGATTGACCCTTGGCTTCCCTAAGTGGTACCCTGAGATTGGGTGTGGGAGGGGAGGTGCGTATGATGCTCAGCCAGGGACAGGAGGAGGTTTCCATGGTCCTTTCCTTTTCCTGCCTTCCCTCTGGTAGGTGTGCGGTTACCGGATGCGCCTCCACTTTGATGGCTACTCTGAGTGCCATGATTTCTGGCTGAATGCTGACTCCCCCGACATCCACCCTGCTGGCTGGTTTGAGGAGACAGGGCACAAACTCCAGCCACCAAAAGGTAAGGAGTTAGCAAGTCTCAGTTGGTGGGTTGAAGGAGGGGTACGAGTAGTGGGCCCCCAAATGTAGAGATGGAGATGGGGACAGGGTGGCTCCATGAGGCCCAGGAGAGGATGCTGCTGTGCTGGGGGAGGTTCTGCAGGACAACTTTTCAGGCACCCATCACGCTAAAGATCTCTGCTCGCTCCCATTTTGGGGCAAAGCCCTGACACCCTGGATGTCCCCGTGCCAGGCTGGAGCCAGCAGCTGTGCCCCAGGGCAGGTGAGACTGATGCTTGCCAGGGAGGAGCTGAGCTCTGGATTTCCACTCCACTGCTAACATTTCCTAGCACCACTTCAAAATCAGCTTCTGGGCCTAAGCCACGGGCTTTAGGTTTCCCAGGGCTGCTGTGGACCCCATCCGCCCACACAGGACATGCCTGGCAGGCTGAGGGCTGGTCGGGGATGGCTGGGCTCGGTCTCACGACCTCCTGGTTGCTCTCTGAACTCACTGCTCTCATTTCTCTTCCTGAGGGGTTGTAGGTTATAAGGAAGAAGAATTCAGCTGGACAAACTACCTGAAGATAACAAAGGCTCAGGCAGCTCCTAAGCACCTCTTCATGGTCCAAAACACTGTGAGTAGCAGCTTCTTCCTGCCAGAGCCTGCAGGTTCATATAGTCATAGAATTGTTTTGGTTGGAAGAGACCTTTAAGATGATCAAGTCCAACTATTAACCTAGCACTGACAAGTTATCACTAAACCATGTCCCATAGGTTCCCAAGGTATCGCTCGTTACCTGGGAAAAGAAACCGCCCCCCCCTCATTACACCCTCCTTTCAGGGAGTTGTAGAGAGCAAGAACATCTCCCCTCAGCCTCCTTTTCTCCAGGCTGAACAACCCCAGCTCCCTCAGCCGTTCCTCAC